>OY992533.1:30757845-32129512 GCA_963921185.1 Dasysyrphus tricinctus | reverse complement strand
CATCAGGAAACCCTATTCGTATAGAAGGAATATCTGGAGGAACCCTTTGGTCCCTAGGTACGGCGGAAGTGGTAGTAGTTCTCAGTCATAAAGAGTTCACCCAAACTTTTGTTGTTGTAGGCCAAGAAGTACCTACTATCCTAGGCATAGATTTTCTTCAGGAAAATATGTGTACTCTAGACTTTTCCGAGTTGTCATTAGAAGTGCAAGGAAGGAAGCTCCCGCTCCAACTAGCTGCAGTTGCTGAAACCAGCCTCCTCTTTACAAAAGATAAAGAAGTCCTACCAGTGCATTCAGAAGTTTTATTTCAGATTCCAAGACCGACCGATATAAAAGAAGGAACCACCTTAATTGAATCTTGTGACCAAAATCAGCTACCAAAGGGTGTGTTTCTAGCACGAACCTTCGTTGGTAGAACCCAAAAACAGGTTACGGTAAGAGTCATCAACACAACCGAAAAGGAAGTAATGTTACCGAGAGACATGGTCATCGGACGAGCTTGTATAGCCGAAGTCTGTGATACAACCGCTTCTATAAGTTCCATGCCATCACATCTCCATGATCTGATAAAAGCTGTTCCGGAAGGTCTTACCCAGGACCAGGTAATTCGTTTTAAAAACCTTCTTATTTCATTCAAAGATGTATTTTCCGCAGGGTCCCAAGACCAAGGTCGAACAAGCCTAATAAAACACACTATAGATACTGGTGATTCAAGACCAATCAAAGTGCCAGCTCGTAGAATCCCCTTGGCTAAAAGAGAAGAAGTGGCTCAACTGGTCAAAGACATGAAAAATAAAAACATCATCGAACCCTGCAACGGCCCCTGGGCATCTCCAATCGTTCTAGTTAGAAAGAAAGATGGATCATACCGCTTCTGTGTGGATTACCGACTTTTGAACGAAGAGACCGAGAAAGATTCCTACCCATTACCCAGGATGGACGACCTCTTCGCAACGTTAGCTGGAGCTAAGTGGTTTTCTACAATGGATTTACAAAGTGGGTATTGGCAGGTAGAGATGGACGAAAAAGATAAAGAAAAAACAGCGTTCTCGACCGGAGACGGGCTATGGCAGTTTAACGTTATGCCTTTTGGGCTTTGTAATGCCCCTGCAACCTTTGAACGGCTGATGGACAAAATCTTCTAAGGCATGTCCTAGCAAACAGTGCTGATCTACTTGGATGACATTATTGCTTACGCCCGTACCTTCGACGAGCATCTTCTCGTCTTAAAACAAATCTTTCAGCGTCTTCGAATGGCTAATCTTAAGCTCAATCCCAGAAAAATGTAAATTCTTGAGAAAAAGCGTGAACTACTTGGGACATATTGTCTCTGAAAATGGTCTTGTCACCGATCCCGAAAAAATTGAAGCCGTTCAGAAGTGGCCAGTTCCTCGAAATAAAAAGCAAGTGCGGAGCTTCTTAGGGCTCTGTTCGTATTACCGACGATTTATTGAGGGATTTTCCACAATAGCCAAACCCCTCTCTGAATTGACCGAAGAAAATAGACGCTTTTCATGGAGCCCAAGTTGTGAAAATGCTTTCATTGAGCTGAAAATAAAACTTACCACTGCACCTATTCTGGCTTTTCCCACACCCACCGACGAATTCATACTAGACACCGATGCCTCAAATTTTGGCATAGGGTCAGTCCTTAGCCAACGACAAGGAGACCAGGAAGTGGTCATCGAATATTTTAGCAAGACACTTAGCCGTACGGAACGTAACTACTGCGTTACAAGAAGGGAACTTTTAGCAGTTGTTCTGGTCATTAGGCATTTCCATCATTACCTCTTTGGTCGCACGTTTACGCTTCGAACAGATCATGCTTCATTACGCTGGTTGTGCAACTTTAAACACCCAGAAGGACAGATGGCGCGATGGTTAGAGAGTCTGCAGCAGTATCATTTTAACATCCAACATCGACCTGGTCCACGACACGGGAATGCAGATGCACTATCTCGGAGAGTGTGTGGCAGTTGCAAACACTGTACAAGGGCGGAAGAACTAGAAGAAGAATCGTCAAAACGCGCCCTCATTACGTCCATCACGGGAAGCCTAGACCAGGAACAGAGGCAAGACCCTACCCTAAAGTTGGTAATTGAATGGAAAGAAAAAGGCAAGCGACCTGAAAAAGCCGAAATTCTAGGCCAAAACGAGGATTTTAAATCTTACTGGGCTATTTTTGATCAACTCAGTCTAGAAAATGGAACCCTCATTCGACTTTGGGAAGATACACCAGACAACTTCACTAAGCTTATAGTGGTTCCAAAGACGTCTGTGCCCGACATTCTAACCTCACTACACGATAGCCCAAGTGGTGGTCATTTAGGCCAAAAAAAACTCTTTCCAAGGTGAAACGCAGGTACTTCTGGTTTGGCCGAACCGTGGATGTAAAAGTGTGGTGTTTGACGTGTGAAATTTGTGCCGCTCGACGTGGACCACAAAGAAGAACCCGAGGAGCTTTACAACCTAGTCGACCAGGATGTCCATTTGAAAGAATAGCCATCGATATCCTTGGCCCACTTCCCCGTACTGCCGATGGAAATCGCTATATAGTCGTCGTCATGGACTATTTTACCAAATGGCCGGAGTGTTTTGCGATTCCCAACCAGACAGCAGAAGTAGTCCTTGGGCCCTTGGTGGATCAAGTGTTCTGTCGCTTCGGAGTACCGCAGATCATTCACTCTGACCAGGGTCGCAATTTTGAGGCTGATGTCTTCCAAGCCGTGTTGAAATTACTTGGTGTGGAAAAAACGAGAACAACACCTCTACACCCGCAATCCGATGGCATGGTTGAGAGATTTACCAGAACTCTTTTAGATTATCTTTCTAAATTCGTAGGCCGCCATCAAACAGACTGGGATAGACATTTGCAGCCAGTTCTTTTGGCTTATAGATCTGCAGAGCATGAAGCTACGGGATTTTCTCCAGCCCACCTCAATCTCGGACGGGAAGTAAAACTACCAGCTGACCTGGCCTTTGGAGCACCACATAGCGATAATTGGAATGCACCCTCATACGCCCTAGAACTCAGTACACGCTTGCAAAAGATTCATGAAACAGCTCGAGAAAACTTGAATTTAGCCGCGAATGCCATGAAAACACGGTATGACATTAAGAAAAACCAAATTTGTTTTATTCCAGGTGACGAAGCGTGGTTTCATAATCCCAAACGAAAAAAAGGGGTATCACCAAAACTACAAAGCGACTGGGAAGGCCCAGTTCTAATAAAAGCACGATTGTCGGACTTGGTTTACAGAATACAATGTCAAGGTAAACGTAAAACGAAAGTGGTACACGTGGATCGCTTAGCTTCATACAAAACCAGGATAGGACTCAGCAGGAGCCAAGAGTCTTAAGGGGGGAGCAATGTGACGAACACCGCAGCGATCAACTGGAGTTGTTGATGGCTGAAAACATGAACGCGAAATGAGACTTGACATTGCAACCTAAAAACAATTTGGTTCTACAATCCACACATAACTGACTAAACTCCTAAAATGGAACCGTTCAATCAGCAAGGTAGATTGTTCCGAATTCAATTAATTTAATCAAATTGATTTCAGTTGCGATTCAACAAAAAGTTTTTTTTTTTTTTTTTTTTAATTCAATTTTTATTTTTCCAATTTCTTAAACCTATCTTAAAGCTAGACAAAAATTCATAAAAACTAGCCTACTTCTCAATATCTTACAACTAACTTACTGGCCCCATTCGGGCGCTCTAAGTTAAACTAATAACTTAATGCTAATGCCTTTCGGCCTAAGAACTAATCTTAAAACTAGAATTCATATTGGTTTTATTTTCCACCAAGAAGAATTGAAAAAAACTTGGTATCTTTATCTTTATTTTGTTGGTTTTATATAAGACTTACAAACTAAATAAAACTAAAATAAAACTAATTAAAACTACTATAAAGCTACTTAAAACTACACTAGTCAACAATATTAAAGGAACAAATTTTTTTTCAATTTTTGTTAGCGTTTTTTGAAGAGCTGTATCTTTGTGACGAGTGGTTGTATTGAGTTGAAATGAAAAGCATTTTACAGCTTTATGTTTTTTGTTTCGAGATTTGTTTGCAAATCAAGTTTTTTTATTTGAAAATTTTTTAAATTAATTTTTTTTATTTTTTTGTTTAATGTACTCTTTATTTCATTCCAATTCAAAAAAGTATCTAACTAATACAAAACTGTGAAAAAAATCCACTGGAATTGCGGTTTTCTTGTCATTTTGATGACAACTTCGCATTGTTTAGGAACACCACAATTTGTTCCTTTACCTGGTTTGTAAGACTTTGAAGTTTTGGTGAGGAAAAACGGTTCCATGAATCAATTTGAAAATTTACAAGAATATTGATGATTTAAAAGTCTATAAATTTGCATACCAACGCAAGCCATGCAATCAATATTTGCAACGAAAAAAAAATATTTACGAAAACACCACAAAACGTCGGTTTTTAGTACTTTTTTTCAAACTAACGGTGAAAGGTAAAAAAAATAATTTCTACAAAATCATAAAAAATCTTATAAAACGCTTTTTCAAATTTCCAAAACTGTCTTTGAAATTTTTATAACGTCATTATTTGCTGAGATATTGGTAATCAAGTCTAAAAGTATCTTTTTTCATTCAAAGTCAGATAAACCATGTCAAAAAAAATCGTACGACAACAACAAAAAAACTGAATTGAAGCTGAATAAACAAGGTATCTGATCATGACATTTAATTGACTCAAAAAAAATTATCCATAGAAATGAGGACCTTCAAAAAAAATAAAAAAAAATAATTTAGTTGTCTCGTCTCATTTTTTGCAATAACGCAATAACGGTACTTCAAAAAAATTTGTTTGCAAACAAATCTCGAAACAAAAAACATAAAGCTGTAAAATGCTTTTTATTTCAACTCAGAACGACCACTCGTCACAAAGATACAGCTCTTCAAAAAACGCTAAGAAAAATTGAAAACAATGTGTTCCTTTAATATTGTTGACTAGTGTATTTACAAGCTACTTATAAACTACTTACAAACTAGAACAGCCACAGCAAGCATTTTCGGGTTTTTGTATTTTTTTTTGTGTTTTTATTGATTTTATATATTTTTTTTTTTTTTTTTTTTTTGGTGCCACCCTGACTGTCCCTGCTTAAAACTAAATACCTAAACCTATGTAAGTCGGCCATGGCATAGAAAAATGCAGTCAACTTTTAAATATCAGAAGGAACATCGTGTTCAGGTTTCAACCACCAGAACTGGTTCTCCTGCTTTACCCTATCTCTTCGGTCCCGATCGGACACAGTCCTACTGAACCGAAGGTGCTCAGCTCCGTCTTGTGCGAGGACGTCTCGATTGTAAAGGAGCCGCCGATCTATAGTTCTATGGCCGACGTGGTAGATTAGCGGAACCGCCGCTCTATCCTGGATCAGCCCTCGACTGTCTAAATAGAGGAATGCATCGGCGGAATAAAGCCGCTTAGACGCACACTCTCGTAGTAATCGTTTTTAGGGTAATAAGTCCCAAAAATTAAGCTGTTGGTCGAGGTCATTGCTCTCGCAATGTGACCTCGAATAAGCTTCAGCAAGAAATTATCTATCCTGTTTATGTTGGCGCCGTTGTATAGAACCAGGTTGGAATAATAGTGTTTGTACTCCGACTCTGGTGTTCTGTGTAATCCAAGGCAGCGTCTAAGACACTGCCTCTCAAACACCCGAATCTTTTCCATTTGAGATGGGGCAACGTTGAACCAAACCGGGCACCCATAGGCAATCATCGGCCGTATGAGGGCCATGTAGCAAATCACCTTCACCCTGCTGTCAAGCCGGCTGCTATAAAACAACCGTTTCGTCAGGGCAAAAGCTCCCCTAGCCCTGGACAGAGCAGCATTTATATGTCTGTCGAAATACAAATACTGATCCATCCAGATGCCAAGGTACTTTACTACACTTTTACTCGCCAGTGGCTGTCCATTTGGTCCTACGATCACCAGCTTGCGCCAGTTCTTTCTCGTATCCCTTGTGGCTCCACGCAACGGAGTCCTAAACAAGATAGTTTCTGATTTCTGAAAGTTGATTTTCAACTTCCAGTCATCGCAATATCCCTGAATCTTTTCGAAGTCACGCTGCAAAAGAATTCTGATGACCTCGACTTTTGGAGCTGTTCTGTACGCAATTAGATCGTCGGCATACGCAATTGCCTGAGTTAGACTACTTATCAGATCGCTGGTGTAAATGCTGAATAGAATCGGCGAGTTGACCGCTCCCCCACTTAGACAGAGCTCTATTGATAACTTTTTCGAATACCTTGCTGATACTCGGAAGAAGACTTATCGACCGGAGAGTCGCCGGATTGGAGTTGTCCTTTCCCTTTTTCGGGAGAGGATGCACCACAGCCGTCTTCCACCGCCCTGGATAATATGCATTATTCAGAGCGTACAACAGTGTGGTATAAATGTCTACTGCTTCTTGCGGTAAATGTCGAAGTACAACGTTGGATATGCCATCGACTCCTGCTGACTTCTTCTTCTTTAATGTATCGAAGATAAGCTGAAGCTCCACCTTCGTAATTAACAGGGAACTGGGCCCATTTCGCCCGGCGATTATGGCATTTGCCAAATGATCTTCATTGAACCCGGTGAAACCGAGGTTCTCTGATCGCCATTGCGTTATGTCATTCCGAAGGTGGAGGTGGTGGAGCAAGGCTCTGTTTTCCAGGTCATGGTTCGGGCGAATGCATGCATTCACCTTGTACACTTGCTGGAAAGCAGCCCCCACAGCCTCCACTTTCTCCTGTGGATCTTCGACAATAAAGAGGTCATTGTCCAAGACGGCGTCCTCTGGATCAATTCCTGCTGTCAGAAGTACGTCTCTGTTATCTGTCGTTCTCTGGAGCTTAAGACTCGGAAGGTCGTTCTGATCGTTCTTTCTAAATATCTTGTTAATTTGGGGAAACATACTCGGGTCGCTAGAATTAACGGCCCGGATTTTGTTATCCCAGTACAAATTAATCGACAACCGATAGTTTTCCTTTATTAATTGGTTGATGTTCTTGATCGACGACTTCAGTCACCTAATCTCCAGATTGTGTGGGTCAATAAACCGTCGGTACAAGAGTTTGAGTCTTGTCAGCAGTCCACTTTTTTGTCTGTGTAATGCGTCAATGGTCGCATTCCGGTACATGTCTGTTGCGTCCCGTTGTTTGTACTTTGGTATCGTTCTGTCCATTGTTCGTTTGATTGTCTCGTCCATTTGTTCAAGGTATTGGTCTATTTCGTTATTAGTCAAATTCCTGTCATTTGGTGGGGATATATAATTCGAACTGATTTCGCTCGTTAAGGCGTTGGTAAAGCGTGGCCAGAGCACCTTACTGTAATTGAAAGTATGCACAGGCACATACTCATCCAACTCCACTAGCTCGTTCGGAAGCTGTATTACCGCGGTGAGTCCGCAGTGGTCACTGTCGTACTCGATCGTTCGTAAACAGTTTCTTGGTCTGTGACCCACAGTGTCAGTAATTGTCAGTCTTGCGTCTATTAGCAATAGGTCCAGATAAGCACCGCTTCTTGGAAACGATGGCCGATCTGTAGCCCAAAGGTCGATACCATATTCAGCGTTATACTGACTCATCCAATCAAAAAGATTCTGTATTTGATTTCCCCAATCTAGGTGTTTGGCATTCAAATCACCGGCCATGAGAAAGTAATTTTCTTCCAAGCTCAAGCGTAGACATTCAAAAAGTTTTTCAAGCTCTGTCATAAACTCAGTTGGTTGAGGTGATTCCGGTGCATTAGCTGCAATCACATACATTCGCTTCCCCTGTTGGAGAGGAATGCACACGATGCACGCCTCTAACAGCCGGAATCTGCGCAGATCACTAATATAAATAAATTTTTGGATAATGCCTTTTCGAATGAAGATTGCGACGCTCCCCCCTTGAGTGGAGTTGGGTCGATCTCTTCTAACGATATTGTAATTGTTATTAGTCAGCTTATGTTTCTGGTTCAGCTAAGTTTCGCTGGCCATAAACACATCTGGACTTTGGTCTTTCAGCAATTGGAACAGATTAGCTCTACGTTCGGTCCTAATCAGTGAATTTACATTCAAAGCAAGGATCCTAAGATGCCTCTCCAACAGCGCACCTTTTACCTCTAATTTGCGTTAAGCTAGGCAAAACAGAGTAGATATAGTCTACCCTATTCGCTTGCTCCCTGATATCTTTTTGAAGTCCTGTTAACTGGCTTTGAATTGCCAGCAACATGCTTCTAATTTCGGCCTGAGCATCTGGAGCCTTAGGCACGAGGGCCTGTTGGGTTACCTTAGCTGCAGGCTGTACCGCGGGTCCCCTTCCTGCCGCCATTTGGGCGTAGGAAATTTGGGGATTGACGGGCGTTGTTGTAGGAGCACGCGTTATTGGGCGTATCTCTACCGCTGTCTTCTTAGCCGCTTTGTTGATCCGGATTTGCTGAAAAGCTGAGCAACCTCGATAGTTAGCCGGGTGCCCCTCCTTTCCGCAAAGTGCGCATTTAAGCTGGGTCATATCATCGACCCTTTCCTCTCCGAGCTTGCACTCTCCCTTAATGTGGTTCTCACCACACTTCACGCAGCGTGACTGCATTTCGCAGTTTGCTGCAGCGTGGCCGAACCTTTGGCAGCACATGCATTGAAGCATGTCACCGCGTCTCTTTAATTTATCCCAAGTTACAACCTGGTAGTTGAGGACGGAGATACTCCTCAAACTATGTAGTTTGCTGCTGGGTGAGAGCTGAACTAGAAAGAACGGCAAAGACCGCTTCTCCCGTCTGGCTTTGACTGTCGTGAACGGCTTGACCCCGATAAACTCGAGATCGCCGCTCGCTTTGTTACAGAGCTCCTCATAGAGCACACTTGGTTCCGTGCAGGAATCTATGCCTTTCAGGAGGACCGTTTGAAATTTATCCATTTTGGGGGTAAAACTGAAGAACTCAGTGGTTGATTGCTTCAACAAATCTTTTATAATTTTATGCTGCGCCACTGTGGAGCAGTGGATGACATGTCTATCTTTAGATAATCTCTTAATAATAAAGTTTTGGCCTATGGCCGACTTACATATTTCAATAGTCTCTTTAAGATCCATTTTATAAGTGTTGATGGGCGGCACCTTTTCTTTTTTACTTGTGGCCGGCTGTGGCTGCTGCTGATGTTCTCCTCGTTGATTCCGCTCCTGTTGTTTTTTCTGCTGCTGCTGCTGCTGTTGTATCTGCTGGGCTTTTTGGGTGCGGGGCTCTTTCGGCTGCTGCTGTGGCTGTTCTATTTGCAGCTGTTGTGGTTGCTGCTTTGCTTATTGCTGCTGTTTTTGTTGCTGCTGTTTTTGTTGCTGCTGTTTTTGCTGAGTTTGCTGCTCAGGTATTGGTTGCAGCTCAGCTTTTGGTTCTTTACGGGGCGCTCTTTTTTGTGGCTGCTGTAGCGCTCTTTTCTTTTCCAGCTCACTCCTTTCTCTCTCCCTGCGAGCCTCTTGTTTTTCTTTTAAAATTTGAATCAAGGGAGCTATTTTTGCTTGGAGGAGATTGATTTCCCCTTGCACTGCACCAATTTGGGCTTCGATTGCCTGCTCCTCAGTTTCGTCTTCGGAGGACGCCTCTGGTGTTGTGATATCAACAAACTGGTTAGTGTTGCTATCCCCCGTTGTATATAACCCCTCGCCTCCTTCTGACATGTACTCGATGTCATCGTCATCGGATGGTGAGGTGTTTAATTGTTGTTGTATTTTTTCTGCTGCTTGTGTTTTGGCTGTGCGCGCCGTCTCCTTCACCCCGGCTGGCAGCTGGGCTGAGGTGGTGGTGGAGCGGCGCTTGACAGGGTTCGACGCACAGCTAATCCTCTTCCTCCTCTTTTGATGGGTATCGGCTGTTGGTGCCGTTGCTGGTTTGGCCGCTGTTGCTACGGCACTTGTTGATGGCATGGTTGGTGGTGCCATCGCTTGCTTTGTTGTTGTTGCTACTGCACTAGCTGTGCTTTGGCTGGTGGTGCCATAGCTGGCTTTACTATTGTTGCTGGGACACCTTCCGATGCCCCCGCCGTGTTGTTTGCTTGCATTTGCTGCTCTTCCCACGCGATGATGTTTTCTACTTCGCGATTGTGAAAAAAAGCAGCTAAATAATTTTTGCCCGACTGGGACTCGAACCCGCTACCTCCGGATTCTCGGTCTGCCACCTGTTCCTGTGTGCTATTGCACTATTGAAAATAGCTTCGTTTATTTATTACTTTGAGAAGTCACTCCGATTTTATTTAAAGAAAACTGTGAAAGCCGAAAACGTGTGTATACTTTCACAGATCGAGATCGACTGACAACAAAAAGTCATTATGTGGACAAGTGGACATTACCTAGAGGTATGGCATACCAATCGAATGGGAATTTCATGACGATTACGATTAAATAATCATCAAGGAGATTTGTTGCGACTCAGATGAAATCAATTTTTAATCAGAAATTTATAAAATGGCGTCAAAAGTCAAACTTCCAGATGCAAAACCATGGAAAATGGGAAAACAATGAGTGGAGACTAGAACCTACTGGAAACCATCCAATGCCCTATAAAAAGCCGCTGCGACGATTAGGAGGCGGCCTAGTTCGCTTTTGATTCGCCAACGGATTATAAAGTTATAGAAATTAAAGTCTTAAATCTAAATCTTTAAATAAAACAAAAACAACTAATAAATAAATCCTCTCGGGAACCAGAAAAATAATTAGTAATTGATTTTCTTTTCTTTCATTTTGTCTTCTTCTCCTCAAATTAGGTCGCTTTCGTTACTTACAGGGAGTAAATTCTCGATCCGTAAAACTGTGAAGTGATATATGATAACCCCCTCACGCCAAATGCGATTCCCGAAGTGTGAAAAAATGAAAAAAAATGTTTTCATTTGATGAATCTTTTATCACAATCAATTCATTCTGCGAAAACCTGTGAAAAGAAAAATGATAAACAGAAACAGATTGTGCTCATTTGATACACCCAAGTTGCCATCTTGGTCTTTCTCTGACGTCACAATCATCTTTTTCTATGAGCAAGTGGTGGATTTTTTTTCATTTTAATACTTTTTAGTACTCATTTTGACAGCTGTTTCTCATAATGAGTTCAGGAATCGCCTGTCGCGTATTTGTGAAGTGATAAAATGATAAAACTCTGTGAAAACTGAAATGATAACTTTGTATTAATTTCACAGTTTCACAGATCAAGAATTGACCCCCAGGTTGTGATACCACAAGCAAGATGGGAACAAAATCATCTGCAATTAAAGCATCGCCAGAACCGTTACTACTTTGATTTGCAGAAGATAATATTTTATCTGATGAAATACTTGACAGGGTAGAGGAATACCTTGTTCAAGTTTTACATTCATCAGCAAAGTGTAATGTCGTTTTTCATTGAAATCTGAAAAAATGAAACATCTGGGCGTACTTTTGAGTAGATTAAATTACACACATAGCACACATACACGCATACAAATAAACATCACGTACGATGTTGTACAAAAGTAATGCCAAAGAAAAAAATGCCCAACTGCGATTTGCTGTTTGACAGGAAAGTGTTTGCATGTATTAGTGAATGCAGATCAAATCTCCCAAACTAGAAAGATCGCATCTTTCTTCTTCAGATCTCATCTTTTTTTGAATAAAACTTGAAAAAGTAGAAAAAATGCAAATCTTTTCGCAAAAAGATCAAATCTTTTCAACAATGAAAAACGACATTCGATGAGCTTCCTTGTTTATTATATAAGGAAAAACATATATCAGAGTTACCACCCTCATCTGTTTCAATTAGAAATGGACATATCCGAAGATGCTTTTTTGTCTTTTTTGTTTTAAGGTAATACTTAAGCATATCACAGAGCTATTTTCCAGATTCAAGCCTGCACCTGACAGGTTATGGCTTCTCCAAAGATGCAAATGGTGTGCTTAAGCCGATCTGTAAAACTGTGAAGTGATAAATATCATAACGCCTTCAAGCCAAATGCGATTTTCGAAGTGTGAAAAAATGAAAACAAATGCCAAAATATTTTTATATGATGATTCGTTTATCACAATCATTTCACTATGTGAAAACCTGTGAAAACAAAAATGAGAAACATAGACAAATTGTGCTCATTTGATACACCCAACTCGCCATCTTGGTATTTCTATGACGTTACAATCACCTTTTTCTATAAGCAAGTGGTAGCATTTTTCATGTTAGTACTTTTTAATACTCACTTTGAAAGCTATTTTTCATAACGAGTTTGGGAATCGCCTTGCGCATGTTCGTGAAGTGATAAAATGATAAAACTGTGTGAAAATGAAATGATAACTTTGTTTTCATTTCACAGTTTCACAGGTCGAGGATTGACCCCCTGAAATATAATTAAAAATGTAAATTAAAGGTGTAAATGTAAGTTTAAGTATTTGACATGCACAGAGTATTGCAAAAGTGGTGAGCAATGTACGAGAAAAATGTGTATACAAATGATGTGCAAATATATGTGATTGTATTTTTTATAATTTTTACTAAAAATCAAAAATAATAGATTTTCTTTAGTCAATATCAATCATGAAACTTCACAAAGCATCTTAATTGATATCATTTCCTTCGGATTTTAGCAGCTAATGAGGAAGAGTGATAAGATGTGCTTTTGTGGGCGTGTCAATGGGCGAAAATTGTATACAATCCCTATAGGTACTATTCGCTATCATGTGTGAAAATTTCATTACACTGGGTGAAGTGGTTCAGATTTTAACTTACTTAAATGAACTCCATATAAGTCAAGAAATAATAAACGCCCACAAAATAGGCGTGGCAGGAACTTCTTTAAGCTTATATTCCATACAAAAATATTTTTATAAGTTTAATTAAAGCAACATCCGAATTTGTATTAATTTTGACGAACATATTACTTTTTTTCAAAAAAGGGGGCGCGGCAGTAGGCGGAAATTAATGATAATGGCTTCTCATCTTGTTTTTTATCATGTCTGATCATTTCATCAAATTCGGTTTAGTGGTTTAGTTTTTATGGAAATTTTTCCGTTCTCTCATACAAATTATACTACTATTTGTCGGCCATTTTGTAAAATGGCGTCTAAAAAACCCCCTCCAGAAAACGGTGATGTCTACCCAAGTTTTTCTGACTCTCCTATATGTACTTTAATTGATTCTGGCGGTTAGATACATTAGTACGGTTAGATACATCAGTACTTAAGTACGGAAATTTTTACGGGACTTCACTACAGGGACAGGAGTACATATTGGAAATCAGGTTCGCGAAATAGTAATTTTGGGAGAGCGATTGGCGATTGGTGGCTGTCTTTATGGAGTAAAAAGAAATCTGGTTGAGAGGGGCATTCGGCATGAGTAGAACGATATTGATGGCGTTGAGACTTTAGAAGTTATAACAGATGAAACAAAAAATAACTATTTTCCCTTTGTATCTGAGAGGCATCAATTGGCACAGTGAATTTAACGCTGTGAAAACCTTTTTTGTAGAGAACAGAGTGGTTAATCCAATAGTTATCGGTGATCTGAACGTTAGATTGGGTGAATTGCAACAAGACATAGAAGACGTACATATGTCATTTTTGCACGCTGGAATTGAAACACGGCGCACAGTGGGATGAGAAGCGATTCTAGCGCGCCAAAAGTATTCTTGGGGTAATTATATGGAATAAAGACCTAATTTTGATAAGCTTTTATAGTTTTGAGGTTGTTGCAGACGTTTTAAATATTTTTCCAGGGTAGTGTCAAAAATTAGGGACAAGAAAGTGGCAAAAAGAAAATTCTATCAGTGTTCGAAAAAAGAGTGTCCCTTAATGCAGGATTATTTGAGAAATGATTCTTAGGCGGTTCTAAAAAAAATTGTATGAGGTGGGGGTCTGTTTCCTTTTTTTGGTGGGAGGGGCAATTTTCTAAAAAAGATTACTTGCAATAGACAAAGAAATATTAAAAAACAACAGCAACAGTTTGAATGTCATGCTATTGCTGTTTTTAAAGTCGATAATCGATTCTCTGTTTGACTATATACATATGTAGTTGGTTTTGTAAATACTTTTTGAAAAAAATAGTTTTCAAACTTAAAATTAAAAGGAAAACCTAAAAATTTTTATTTGTTTAAACTTTTTTTTCCGAGTCACTATTACTACTCGTTTCGGAATCATGTTCAGATTCATTTTCGTCATTTTGGAGGAATAATAAATTGCGAACTTCCTTATTATATTCCCTTTTGTTTTTTGTTGTTGCCTTTCGCATTGAGGTACTTGAAAACTTGTTTCCAACCAATCTGAGTTTTTATTATGAAAATACCTATAGGAAAACTTCGCAGTTTTCCATTTCTGGGATAAAGTTTTGCAGAAGTTTTGCAAAGCATTTTTAACTTTTTGAACATAATCAAAGCTCCATGCAGCCTCTGGTGGCTCCAAATATTCTTGGATCACATCATACAATTATTGCCGATTTTCGTTATTTATAGGAGTCAGCAACTTTTGATAACGATATTTTTCCCTTAATTTTTCAAATAATATTGACTTTTTCAAAATTGAAGCCATTTCTATGGATATCCTCCTAAATATGCCGCACATAATATGACAGCTCTTTATTATTTCCTCAATTTCAACCTTTAAAATGGCAACACTTATCTGTTTATTATTTGTAACCTACATGAAACTTTTCTGCTAGCATTTGTTCACACTTTAATAGGATTTATAGTTTTTTTTTAATAATCGATAATAATAATAATCCGGTGGATAAAATTTAATTATTAAATTAATATGATTATTTTTAAGCAAATTTGAGTGTTTATCAAATAAAACAACCCAAAAAACGCAGAAAACACTCGCGACAACTTATTATAACGGAATACATTACCGACCTTGAGTCACCAGTGAGAGCAGTTTGACTTTCGTGGCTAACGTTATCTCTCATTAAAAGTTAAATATAATTGTTAGTTGGTGGTAGTTGGTAGCGATTTTTATAGCAATGTAAGTATACATATTGGACTAGCTAATGGAAGTATAGGTAAGACGTTCCATGACGTTCCGGATTTTTGGCAGACTATACAAACAAAAAACAATGATATAAAAATTGTTTAAATAAATTGATTTAAATAACAAACAACCAGTGAATTAATTTTATTGGAATTGATTGTTTATAATAATGACACTATTGGTAAACAAGAAAAAAAAATCTAGCAGATATCCATCCTTTAATAGGATCAATATCGAAATTTTATAAAAGCAGTAATTTGACTTCATAATTAAGATTATTCATAACCTTCTAAGAAACGAGGAATAAAAACAAAGTGCATGAAGTTTTACAAAAACTGGCTCTCGATTTTTTCACGCCCAGGTATTCACAACATTCCCTGAAAAAATTACGCATTTTGGAGACCATCTTGTATACCACTTTTGGCGCGCTAGAATCACTTCTCATCCCACTGTGCGGCGCGGCGTTCCAAAGATGCCATTGTAAATACAAGAGGAAGGGAGTTCTTGGAGTTCTGTGAGGATAACGGCTTAATAATTTTAAATGGAAGAACAAAAGGTGATGAGTAAGGTAACTTTACATTTATAAATAACGTTGGAAATTCGGTGAATGATATCTGCTCTGTGTCGCAAGAGTTGCTGATATGCGTGGAAAGATTCAGCGTAGAAGAAGAGATATGGTCGGACCACCTGCCCATAAAGTTGTGCCTTAGGAATATTGCAACATCCACCAGATTACAAAAATTTAACCTTTTGCCTAAACTGCATTGGAATGAGTGGAAAAAGACTGATTACCAAATTAAACTAAATACAAATTTGGAAATCCTCAAAACTGAAAAGGATCAAATCGAGCTTAAGGACCTAACCAATTTAATTAAGAACTCAGCAAAAGAACAGAGAGAGTATGGCAAAACTTCTTAAGCCAAAAATAAGTGATACAGTTATGAGTGCGAAACAGCTAGGAAGAAAATTTTAAGCTACTAAATATTTTTCGAAGAACAGAAAACCAGGAAGCAAAAGAGAACTACTTAAGAGCTCAAAAAAAGTACAAAATTATCTGCACAAGGAATAAGACTGCGTACTATAGTCAGCTTGATATCATAATAAGCAGGGTAAAAGACAACAAAGAGTGGTGAAGGTTGGCAAAGGAAATACGTAACCAAGATCAGCAAATTTGCCCGCAAATTTCCGCTCCTGAGTTTAGAGCCTATTATAGTTCACTCCTTAACCCAAATCAAACGGAAAATCAGATTTTCTACGCACCTAACTTAATTCAGGATCGGGATTTGGATAAACCTATAGCTGTAGATGAAATTACAAATATTCTGAAAAAAGTAAAACTCAATGAAACACCTGGAGAAGACAGGATTACCTATGAATTCTTCATACACGCAATGGATGACTTCCTGGAGCAACTGGCAGCAGGATTTAGCAGGATGTTGAATGACTGCAAAATCGAGGAAGCTTTTGTCAAAACAATTATCTTTCCTATATTTTAAAAAGGGGATACAAATCAAACGTCCAATTACAGGGGAATCTGTTTTATGAATTTTGTGGCGAATGTTATGATGGGAATCCTTGACGAGAGGCTGTACGCATGGGTGAAAGTAAACGATATATCGACAGAATTTCAGGCAGGCTTTAGGAAAAAATACTCAACTGTCGATAACATGTATAATCGTTCATCTGAAGCTGGCAGAAAAAAAGAAGGTGTATGCATTTTTTGTCGATTTGAAAGCTGCATCTGATAAAATTTCAAGAAAGTTACTTATCTACAAGTTGCACGCAATGGGAGTTTCGACTAAATTTGTTAACTTGATTGAAGCTATATACGCCAACACTAAATCTGCAGTTTGGACGGGAGAAGAGCTCTCCGAATATTTTGAGACACTTTTTGGAGTTAAGCAGGGATGCTTGCTATCGCCATTACTTTTCGCCCTATATATTAATGATTAGCATGAATCTCTAGGAGGAGGACTCTTTATCAATTGTCTCAACATAAGATTGCTGCTGTATGCAGATGATATGGTTATTCTGGCGGATGATGTCACGGTAATGCAGCAGATGATAACCCAACTGGAATCTTACTGCATGAAGTGGGGCCTAGAAGTAAACTTATCTAAATCAGAGATTATGGTATTTAGAAATGGTGGAAGGACATCTAATCAAGAATATTGGACATTAAATGGAGAAAGAATACGAATTGTCTCTAATTATACGTACTTAGAAGTTTTACTCTCCCCGAAGA
The DNA here is from genome assembly GCA_963921185.1 of Dasysyrphus tricinctus. Taxonomy (NCBI): domain Eukaryota; kingdom Metazoa; phylum Arthropoda; class Insecta; order Diptera; family Syrphidae; genus Dasysyrphus; species Dasysyrphus tricinctus. Next base: position 32,112,299 of record OY992533.1, on the reverse strand, counting down.
TGTCGCTTTCTAAGCAAGTAGAGAGGAGAAACACTGCAGCCAAGAGCAGCATAAATTCGACCTTGCAGCAAAGTAGAAACTATTTCAGGCAGTTTGTAGATCTATTCAAACTTACGGTGCTCAGCTCTGTAGATAAGCTTCAACGGTATTTTTTGAAAAGAATTTTAAAATTGCCTTCATTTACCCCTAAGTACGTATTGTCAATGGAGACAGGAGCGGAGGATGGTCATTTCTACACTCTTGATCTTCACCTTAGATATATATCAAAAACCATGTTCGAATTTGGTGAAACGAGACTACCACATCAGCTGACAAAAATAAGAATTGAACCAACTTGGATATTGTTTTGGGCTGTGTTGGGATGACAGAAATACTTCTCAAAGTGAATGGATCCAAAAAGGCACTGATTTATTACGGCTGCTGAAATCAAAGGGTGAACAAGAAAACATACGGAAGGCATCTGAGAGCAGTACACGCATCTACAAACATCTGGATAATTCAAAAGGAGAAAGATACGTTACCGATGGGTCCAAACTGAACAAAATCACCTGGATTTTTAAGGCAAGATGTGACATAATCAAACTTAATGGAAATGGATTTGTTGATTCAAAATAGCTTTTTATGGCCTTTAGTCCTATAAATTGGCGTTTCGTTCGGCTTACTCACTTGAACTCATCAGTGACATAGTGAGGGCTTTGTCATACGCAATTTATATTAAGTTCAGTTCAACTACATGAATTTTTCAACGAAAATCCACTGTAAACTATATCCAACAAGATTAGAATTCCTAATCATTAAGCTGGAAGTTTTTTTGCCCTGGGCCAGGTATAGTTTCTTTATAAGAAGGTTTTATAATACAAATTCTATATACTACTGAAATAAATCAGCCAAGTAGAAGACTTAGCATTAAGGATTGGACTTGTTGAATTATTGATTCAAAATAGCTTTTTATGGCCTTTAGTCCTATAAATTGGCGTTTCGTTCGGCTTACTCACTTGAACTCATCAGTGACATAGTGAGGGCTTTGTCATATACGCAATTTATATTGAGTTCAGTTCAACTTACATGAATTTTTCAACGAAAATCCACTGTAAACTATATCCAACAAGATTAGAATTCCTAATCATTAAGCTGGAAGTTTATCATTGGTTAATACGAGTACGGACAGACTCAGGACGAACCGAACTTGAGGACTATTCAAGGAAAGGTGAAGAAAGGAAAGGATGGCCTCTTGTTGAAAATCCGTCACGGACGGTAAATACTGACACACTCAGGACGAGCCGAACTTGAGGACTGCTCAAGGAAAGGTGAAGAAAGGAAAGGACGGCCTCTTGCCTCCGCCTGGCTCTCGCCCAACTGCGAGTACGTTCAACCAAGCTAGGCCGACATTACGTTACGGACGGTTTATACGAGTACGGACAAACTCAGGACGAGCCGAACTTGAGGGCTATTCAAGGAAAGGTGAAGAAAGGAAAGGATGGCCTCTTGCCTCCGCCTGGCTCTCACCCAACTGCGAATACGTCCAACCAAGCTAGGCCAAACGAAAATCCGTCACGGACGGTAACTACGGAAATTGACACACTCAGGACGAGCCAAACTTGAGGACTGCTCAAGGGAAGGTGAAGAAAGGAAAGGACGGCCTCTTGCCTCCGCCTGGCTCTCACCATACTGCGAGTACGTTTAACAGGCTAGGCTAGACGACAATACGTCACGGACTAGACTGATCAGGAGATCCGCAGCTGGACAGCTGGGCCTCTTGTCCTAACACAGGCGAAGGCTACTCCTGTGGAAGACACAAACGCGAACACGCTGATGGGACCACCCAAACCCCCTGCTGGTAAATCCCAGGTAAGGAAAGGGCCGGCCTTATCAGCTGTGCATGCAAATACTGACACGACAAAAGACAAGAATAATGAACCAGCTCCTGGTCCATCCAAACCATCAACCAGCCGTTGCGCGGTGCATACTGCTCCAACGGGCCTGGAAGGTGGGGAGGTAACCACGGGAGTGGATGAGTTAGAGGAGTCGCACTTGAATTGCGTTCGGGCTCAGAACCCTGAATGCAGTCTGGATGCGTCCACCTCTTCTCAGCCAGGGGATTGCAAACCGACCGACTCAACAATGGACTCCGTGAAGACTGTTTTGGAGGCCCGAGCTGAGCGTCGCAAGCGCAAGGTGAAAGGTCTCCTGGAAGATAAGCAAGTACTCCGCAGGCAAAATCGGAACGTTGAGAGGATCATACGGCGGCTAGGTAAGAGGAATCCTGAATCCTTAACGGCCAAGGAAAAGCTAGCCCTGGATAGATCCACTCAGAGACTATCGACCACGACATTAAGCATGGGTACGGACAGACGAACCAACGACAAGCCGAACTTGAAGACTGCTCAAGGGGCGGTGAAGAAGGGAAAAGAAGGCCTCTTGCCTCCGCCTGGCTCTCACCCAACTGCGAGTACGTCCAACCAAGCTAGGCCAGACGACAATCCGTCACGGACGGATAATACATGTACGGACAGACTGACTCAGGACGAGCCCGAACTTGAGGACTGCTCAAGGAAAGGTGAAGGTAGGAAAGGACGGCCTCTTGCCTCCACCTATCTCTCGCCCAACTGCGAGTGGTTCCAAAAGAGCTAGGCACGACGACACTACGTCACCAGCTGTTCCCTCACCGGGGAACAAGAAGAAGAAAGCCAAATTCTCCCGGGTGACCATGGAGGTCCAACAGACTGCGATTGCAGACTTTGGCAACCCTTCAAGGAAACTGACGGATGATCAATGGCAATAGATAGAACTTAGAATTCTGGACGGGGTAAACGAGGCTATCGTCAAGAACAGGCCTCCGCCACTCTTCGGTAGCCTCAGCACTGTCCACGGATTCAAGGTGATGACATGTGAAGACGGCAACACTCTCACATGGCTCCGAGAGTTCATCGAGAAGACCGAAGCTCCTTGGCCGAACGCTGACCTTCGACTAATTAGTAAGAAGGAAATCAGCGAACTGAGCAGGCCAAAGGCAGTGCTGACACTTAAGGGACCCGTGATACCAAGAGACCGGATAGAACGGAACCTCAAGTCCCTGAACACCGAACAACTCAGCCAGAATTGGGAGGTTGTTCAGGTTAACGAACCAACCAAAGATGGCACTGAAGTGATTGTGAGTCTAAGCCACAAATCGATGCCACTTCTGCGGAAAATTGGCTACAAAGTGCGCGTTGGTACAAACCGATGCAAGCTTAGATTCATAGCCAATAAGAAAAAACAGGTAAATAAGGAGGTGGTAGTTAATAACTTATAATGAAATTTTTACAAATAAATCTTCATCATAGTAAAGCTGCCAGCGCCAACCTGGTCTACCTCATGGAGAGTAGACAAATTGACATTGCCCTAATTCAAGAACCCTGGATATCAGGCGGCAGAATTAGGGGCTCCCGTCAAAAGGACTTACACTGTTTAAATCCTCTAACACAGGTACCAACAGTAATTATAGACCATGTATTGTAGCTAGAAAACAGATTAATCTCTTTCTTCTATCCACATACAGTAACCTAGATCAAACTGCGATAAAGTTGGAGCGCGATGGGCTTCCACCGCTTATCTTGGCATCATGCTTTATGCCGTACGATGGGACGGAGGGACCTCCTGCAAATGTCACGTGCCAACTTGTTCAACGCGCAGCTGTAGAGAAATGGGACCTTGTGATAGGATGTGATTCTAATTCACATCATATTCAATGGGGCAGCACTGATATCAATGATCGGGGTGAGTCTCTTTTTGAATTTATCATAGAAAATAACATACTAGTAGCGAATAGAGGTAATGAACCAACATTTGTCACTAAGAACCACGAGGAAGTACTCGATATCACCCTTGTGAGCAACTCGAATACTGTCTCAATAGATCAATGGAAGGTACTTAAGGAAGAATCTTTTTCCGATCACTGGTTAATTGAATTCTTTACACTTAGTACAACAAACTCTCGAAAACCTTTTAGAAACTTCAGGAAAACTAACTGGGATATTTTTAATGGGGAAGTAGAGAATGAAATCAAATTGCTTAATACCAATGCAATTGATAATCCTGAGAACTTAGACAAAGCTGCCAAGAAATTCACAGAAATACTCAGCAATGCTTTTGTCAAAGGATGTCCATTAAAACCAGGTAAAAAAGGCAACAAAAAACCACCTTGGTGGACAATAGAACTGGGCGACATTAGGAAAGAAACGAGGCGACTTTTCAATGTCGCCAAGCGCACCAGATCAGACACCGACTGGGAGATCTACAAATCCAGTCAAAGAAAATTCAAAACTGAAACACAGCGAGCGAAACGCAGCTCATGGAGAACCTTCTGCGATGAAATAGAAGGCACCAATGAATCAGCTAGACTAAGGAAAATTCTCTCCAAAGAGCCATCTACCTTAGGTTCCTTAAAAGAACCAAGTGGACGCTGGACTGAATCATGCAGTGAAACTCTAAAACTCTTAGTTAATGCTCACTTTCCCGGGTGTAGCTCTAACCCAAGCTATAACCAGGGAACTGAGATATATACAGAGCACAGAACACCGTCGGACATTGTAACGGAAGACAAGATTAAATGGGCAATAAACTCTTTCTCCCCTTACAAATCCCCGGGACTAGATGGCATCTTTCCAATGATGTTACAAAAAAGTGAAAACCTGATTACTTCACACCTGAAAAACATATTCTCAAGTAGCCTCAGATGGGGATATGTAACTCAAGCATGGCGTGAAGTCAAGGTAGTATTTATCCCGAAGGCTGGTAAACCCAGCCATACGGAAGCTAAAGACTATAGACCAATCAGTCTCACGTCGTTTACTCTTAAAACTTTCGAGAGACTGTTGGACATCTATATTCGCAGCTCACTGAACCCGGAGGTGATTTCTCCAATGCAGCATGCCTAAAAGAAAGGCAAAAGCGTAGAAACTGCACTTCACTGTGTTGTTAATACAATTGAAAAAACTCTCAAAGACAAGGAATACACTCTTGCTGCCTTCCTAGATATTGAAGGAGCATTCAATAATGTGGAAAATTATGCAGTTAAGAGAGCCCTTGTAGAGCTGAATATAGAAAAGTCAATTATAAATTGGACTATGTGCATGTTAAAAAACAGGCATATTAATACAGAACTTGGAGAATCACGTTTAATAGTATCCACATCCAGAGGGACACCCCTGGGAGGGGTGCTTTCTCCGCTTCTTTAGATACTAGTCATGAACGAAATTCTTGTAAAATTAAAATATAGTGGAGTCAAAGTAGTAGCTTATGCAGATGACCTAGTACTACTTGCGACAGGTAAATTCCCATCCACTATTAGTGAACAAATAGAATATGCCCTGTCAAAGGTCAACACATGGGCAAAGAATTGTGGTCTAATGGTCAATCCATTGAAAACTGAATTGGTTCTCTTCACTAACAGAAGAAAAATACCAATGTTTAGATTACCATCAATTGCAGGGACTCCACTCAAAATCTCGGATCAGGCCAAATACTTGGGTGTGATCCTTGATAAGAAACTGAACTGGAGTCTCAACACTAAAGAGAGAGCAAAGAAAGCTATGGTTGCGTTCTATTCCTGCAACAGGATCTTTGGTAAATCCTGGGGACCCAATCCAAAAATTATCAGGTGGATGTACACGGCAATAGTTAGACCGATACTTACCTAACAAAAAATAAAGACAAAGGATACCGAGTTTTTTATAAATTCTTCTCGGTGAAAAATAAAACCGATATGGATTCTAGTTTTAAGATAGTTCTTAGGCCGAAAGGCATTAGCATTAAGTTATTTGTTTAACTTAGAGCGCCCGAATGGGGCCAGTAAGTTAGTTGTAAGATATTGATAAGTAGGCTAGTTTTTATGAATTTTTGTCTAGCTTTAAGATAGTTTTAAGATGAATTAAAAATAAAAATGAATTTACAAAAAAAAAAAAAAAAAACCGATACTTACCTACGGTAATTTAGTTTGGTGGAACGCGACTGAGAAAGCAACAAACCTGAAAACCTTGACAAAAGTTCAAAGATTAGCATGCGTAGGTATTACGGGGGCGTTGAAAACCACTCCCACAGCGGGACTGGAAGCTATACTCAACTTGAGACCCCTAGATCTATTCGTGCAAGAATCTGCAGCATACAGTGCCCTGCGCCTAAGCCAGACTAAACGCTGGAAGCAAAAGCACATCGGGCCATACTCAGATTCTGCAGAGATATGTGGGAAATAATGTTTGCACAGACTACACAACACCCCATTTAAACTTCAACAGACCCTTCACTACCTCTTTTCCTAATAGAGAGGAGTGGGAAAACAACCAACCTTTCAGTAATGCATCTACGATAACTGTCTTCACTGATGGTTTGAAGATGGACACTGGAGTTGGTGCAGGAATTTTCTCGGAAACTCTGGGACTAGCTAGCTCCTTCAGACTTCTGGACTTTTGCAGTGTCTTCCAAGCCGAGGTCTTGGCAGTGACAAAAGCAGCTACGCAAATATCAATGATGTCGATACCACGAGCTGATATCACCCTCTTTATTGATAGCCAAGCAGCAATAAAAGCAATTTCTGCCACCGAGATACATTCGAAGCTTGTGACTTACTGTCGCGAAGAGCTTAGGGTTCTTGGCATGCAGCATAACATAAGACTCTGCTGGGTTCCCGGTCACAGTGATGTACAGGGAAACGAGAGAGCTGATGAGCTGGCGAGAACGGGTTCGTCGCTTGATTCAAGTCAAGCCGAACAAAATATTAAAGTACCACCCTGTAGCATCAAACAGGAAATTGGTAACAAAATATTAGAAAAAACCAATGAAAGATGGAATCTGCTTGAAACATGCGCCACAACTAGAAAGTTATGGCCAAATTTCAATAAGCAGAGAACAGACAAAATTATGCAAATGGATAAGAAACATCTCCGTTCCCTTGTCAGCATAATCACCGGACACAACCTACTGAGATACCATAAAAAGAAAATGAGGCTCAGTACTGATGACCTTTGCAGAGGATGCAGTGACGAAGAAGCACATGAGGATACCTTACACTTCCTTTGCCACTGCCCAGCACTCTGTCATTTAAGAAAGAAACACCTAGGAAATCATTTCTATGACGACCTAGAGGAACTTTCTGGAACTTCGGCTAATAGCCTTCTGAATTTCATCAACGCCTCTAAATGGCTTGACTGCTAACAGAGCACATAGGTTTTTACATAAAGTGGAATACAATTTCCTAGGGTATCACAACGGATCTACATAGATCTAAGTGTGACGGTAACGAGATCAACTGTCAGCCCTTCTACCTAACCTAACCTAAGCTGGAAGTTTTTTTGCCCTGGGCCAGGCATATTTTCTTTATAAGAAGGTTTTATAATACAAATTCTATATACTACTGAAATAAATCAGCCAAGTAGAAGACTTAGCATTAAGGATTGGACTTGTTGAATTATTGATTCAAAATAGCTTTTTATGGCCTTTAGTTCTAATAAATTGGCGTTTCGTTCGGCTTACTCACTGTAATGATTTTCCTTATCTGGACCATAGCGAAATTTATTTTTATTCACCATGCCTTGCGTTAACACCTTAAAGGCCATCGGGTAGTACTTTTTTCGAAAACGAACTGAACGATTTTCGTTTTTCCTCTTCGAAGTTCGACCAAATGGCGTACGATGATCATTTCCGCAGATCAAACCTTTCTTTTCAAATCTATCTTTTGACTTGGATGGTCAGCTCATCCACCCCCATGGCAGTAAGCCTCATTTTTCCAAGACGTCCACTTAATTAAAACTGAGGTAAAATTTAAATCTTTTTATTCTTCTATCAAATAAACGTTAAGTCAAATCAATCAATCGTAGCTTAAAGCAGTGAAACCATAAAGATCAACCAGTGATTTTTTTTACATATATTTTGCTTCGCAAAACAAGAGGATACGTACCTTCTTAAGAAGTTAAAAGGAGAGATAGTTTAAGCCCACGTAAGTTCTTTCCACAGACGTTGAATATATGGATTTTAGATAGTATTTTTTCTTCTCTAGTGTGCAATAATTGGAGTAGAACTTGAAGGATTTTTAGCCAACCCTATACCGTTCATACTACCAATGAGCTCGTACACGTGGCTGACTTAATAATTGCTTCAATATACATAGTTAAGTACTGCCTTTAAGCTCAGCATTCACGCCTTGGTACCTATTCAATTTCTATTACACAAATCAGAAAAAACACACGAAAAGAAAATCAAATTCCATCAAAATCATCTTTGGTAACCAGACACATTGATTGTGGACTGTTGTGCACTGATAATTATACGAAGGCCTTCCACGGTCGCCACCAAACACCACGGTCAGGAGAGCAGTTTTAACTTGATCAAAACCTCAAACTCCGTTTCGTCATCAATGTCAGTAAATTGCATACTCAGTTCATGGGAAATTGTTGTAGCGCAAGGTCCGAATTCCGAGAAGTTAAGCGACTAATTTGACAAAGCATAGTGTTTACACAAGGAGAATTTTTTCCTGCTTTTCCAACTCAAAATTGGTGATATTTGATCCATCTACAATCTACATATTTAAAGTTCTCGTATTCTACAGAAGAGAAAAAAAAAAAACCATTTCAGTGATCAGTTTTTATTTAGTTAAGACCAATTCTATACGGAAAAAAAATTAGCACATGTTAACCATCCTAACCTTAAATTTATTATTTGAAAGACTTTTAAATTTTATCTTAAATACTTATATCTAAAATACTTAAATTTAAAATACTTAAATCTAAAATACTAAAACCTTTAATTTAGATAACGTATATAAATTTGATTAAGTCAATAGTTTTTATTTATTACGTGTGCAAATAATCGAAAAAGAAAAATCAAAAAAATTACTTATACAAAATTAAAATAACCTAAACCTATTACATCACGAACGAGAGCATCATCAGCGTGTGCGCACAACGTTGGAAGATCCTCATAAACCACTTAATCATACGTGAGCGTGAGTACAACTTCATAATATCTCTATTATTTTTCGTTTATTTTCAATTTTTCTTCTTCTTAATATTTTGCATTCAAAATAAATTTATATATATTTATTTCATATTTTTAATCTGTTCATAAAAATCTTTAATTGAAGCTTAAGTTAAAATAATTTTTTTTTTCTATTTGTTGAGATAAGTTTACTTTTTTTAAGAGAGGATACGTCATATCTATAAAAAATAATAAATTGTAGAAGATCGACTTGACGGTATTGATGGGGTATGAATAACACATACTCAATACTCCCATGATATTGTAGATTACGTTAAGTCATCTCTTTAATATTAAGCTAAATTAATTTCTTCAAATAGTAGAGGAGAGCTAAACCTTGTCAGCTTTCTCTTAAATTAATTTACATGCACATATACTATATTTATATATAAAAACTGATAAGAGCATCCTCATTAAGTTCTGCAACGGCTCGAATATTTAAGAAAAGTTTTGACACCCTAATTTTATGGAGAGCTACTTCATGCTCTTAAACGAATACAGAAAAAAACCTTTTGTAAATTAATTTAGTTTATTCTCTTCAGTATGTATCGTATAGGTCATTGAACTCGAAGTTAGGATAGGTCAGTTCTTCCAAGTCTTGTAAATCGATTATATGAAATAAATAAATGAGTTGTATTAAAGAAACGAAACACATATTTGGAATAAATTAAAATGAACATGGATTAAGGAAGTTTCAAGGGGAAGATGAACGGGAATCGGAAACGATGAAGAAATTGCGATAGGTGAATAAGAACACATTCTTTTAGGGGCTGTACATAATCTCAGGCAAGTGCAGCGAGGAGGTAGCGCATTGTGCTACTAATGGATAAGGGTTGCCCAATAGCCGTATGGCTTCCACAACTAACACCTGTTGTGATCATCATATTGGAAGCGAGGAAAATTAACAAAAGGAAAAATCTTTTCTCTTATATCTACTCTATTTGTATGTGTTTGATTCTTTTGGCACGAATATTTTTATTTTGTGAGGTAGAGAGCAGCATGATCCCCCCCATCCGACGAGCATTAGCCGTGCGTCGACAAGCGTGCCACTGCTGCCATAGAAGGGATTCTTCAATCTTTATCCCAACCTTTACATCACTTGAACTCATCAGTGACATAGTGAGGGCTTTGTCATACGCAATTTATATTAAGTTCAGTTCAACTTACATGAATTTTTCAACGAAAATCCACTGTAAACTATATCCAACAAGATTAGAATTCCTAATCATTAAGCTGGAAGTTTTTTTGCCCGGGCCAGGCATAGTTTCTTTATAGGAAGGTTTTATAATACAAATTCTATATACTACTGAAATAAATCAGCCAAGTAGAAGACTTAGCATTAAGGATTGGACTTGTTGAATTATTGATTCAAAATAGCTTTTTATGGCCTTTAGTCCTATAAATTGGCGTTTCGTTCGGCTTACTCACTTGAACTCAGCAGTGACATAGTGAGGGCTGAGTCATACGCAATTTATATTAAGTTCAGTTCAACTTACATGAATTTTTCAACGAAAATCCACTGTAAACTATATCCAACAAGATTAGAATTCCTAATCATTAAGCTGGAAGTTTTTTTTGCCCTGGGCCAGGCATAGTTTCTTTATAAGAAGGTTTTATAACGGGTGATTTTTTAAGAGGTTTAGAACTTTAAAAAAAAAAAAATACAAAAAATTCGAAAAAATGAATGAAATATTTATTTGAATCGATAGTTTGAACCTTGCAATTTAATGCAATTTAATTCAACAAGTCCAATCCTTAATGCTAAGTCTTCTACTTGGCTGATTTATTTCAGTAGTATATAGAATTTGTATTATAAAACCTTCTTATAAAGAAACTATGCCTGTCCCAGGGCAAAAAAACTTCCAGCTTAATGATTCGAAATTCTAATCTTGTTGGATATAGTTTACAGTGGATTTTCGTTGAAAAGTTCATGTAAGTTGAACTGAACTTAATATAAATTGCGTATGACAAAGCCCTCACTATGTCACTGATGAGTTCAAGTGAGTAAGCCGAACGAAACGCCAATTTATAGGACTAAAGGCCATAAAAAGCTATTTTGAATCAATAATTCAACAAGTCCAATCCTTAATGCTAAGTCTTCTACTTGGCTGATTTATTTCAGTAGTATATAGAATTTGTATTATAAAACCTTCTTATAAAGAAACTATGCCTGGCGCTGGCCCAGGGCAAAAAACTTCCAGCTTAATGATTAGGAATTCTAATCTTGTTGGATATAGTTTACAGTGGATTTTCGTTGAAAAATTCATGGAAGTTGAACTGAACTTAATATAAATTGCGTATGACAAAGCCCTCACTATGTCACTGATGAGTTCAAGTGAGTAAGCCGAACGAAACGCCAATTTATAGGACTAAAGGCCATAAAAAGCTATTTTGAATCAATAATTCAACAAGTCCAATCCTTAATGCTAAGTCTTCTACTTGGCTGATTTATTTCAGTAGTATATAGAATTTGTATTATAAAACCTTCTTATAAAGAAACTATGCCTGGCCCAGGGCAAAAAAACTTCCAGCTTAATGATTAGGAATTCTAATCTTGTTGGATATAGTTTACAGTGGATTTTCGTTGAAAAATTCATGTAAGTTGAACTGAACTTAAAACAAATTGCGTCTGACAAAGCCCTCACTATGTCACTGATGAGTTCAAGTGAGTAAGCCGAACGAAACGCCAATTTGTAGGACTAAAGGCGATAAAAAGCTATTTTGAATCAATAATTCAACAAGTCCAATCCTTAATGCTAAGTCTTCTACTTGGCTGATTTATTTCAGTAGTATATAGAATTTGTATTATAAAACCTTCTTATATAGAAACTATGCCTGGCCCAGGGCAAAAAAACTTCCAGCTTAATGATTAGGAGTTCTAATCTTGTTGGATATAGTTTACAGTGGATTTTCGTTGAAAAATTCATGTAAGTTGAACTGAACTTAATATAAATTGCGTATGACAAAGCCCTCACTATGTCACTGATGAGTTCAAGTGAGTAAGCCGAACGAAACGCCAATTTATAGGACTAAAGGCCATAAAAAGCTATTTTGAATCAATAATTCAACAAGTCCAATCCTTAATGCTAAGTCTTCTACTTGGCTGATTTATTTCAGTAGTATATAGAATTTGTATTATAAAACCTTCTTATAAAGAAACTATGCCTGGCCCAGGGCAAAAAAACTTCCAGCTTAATGATTAGGAATTCTAATCTTGTTGGATATAGTTTACAGTGGATTTTCGTTGAAAAATTCATGTAAGTTGAACTGAACTTAAAACAAATTGCGTCTGACAAAGCCCTCACTATGTCACTGATGAGTTCAAGTGAGTAAGCCGAACGAAACGCCAATTTGTAGGACTAAAGGCCATAAAAAGCTATTTTGAATCAATAATTCAACAAGTCCAATCCTTAATGCTAAGTCTTCTACTTGGCTGATTTATTTCAGTAGTATATAGAATTTGTATTATAAAACCTTCTTATAAAGAAACTATGCCTGGCCCAGGGCAAAAAAACTTCCAGCTTAATGATTAGGAATTCTAATCTTGTTGGATATAGTTTACAGTGGATTTTCGTTGAAAAATTCATGTAAGTTGAACTGAACCTAATATAAATTGCGTATGACAAAGCCCTCACTATGTCACTGATGAGTTCAAATGAGTAAGCCGAACGAAACGCCAATTTATAGGACTAAAGGCCATAAAAAGCTATTTTGAATCAATAATTCAACAAGTCCAATCCTTAATGCTAAGTCTTCTACTTGGCTGATTTATTTCAGTAGTATATAGAATTTGTATTATAAAACCTTCTTATAAAGAAACTATGCCTGGCCCAGGGCAAAAAAACTTCCAGCTTAATGATTAGGAATTCTAATCTTGTTGGATATAGTTTAGAGTGGATTTTCGTTGAAAAATTCATGTAAGTTGAACTGAACCTAATATAAATTGCGTATGACAAAGCCCTCACTATGTCACTGATGAGTTCAAATGAGTAAGCCGAACGAAACGCCAATTTATAGGACTAAAGGCCATAAAAAGCTATTTTGAATCAATAATTCAACAAGCCCAATCCTTAATGCTAAGTCTTCTACTTGGCTGATTTATTTCAGTAGTATATAGAATTTGTATTATAAAACCTTCTTATAAAGAAACTATGCCTGGCCCAGGGCAAAAAAACTTCCAGCTTAATGATTAGGAATTCTAATCTTGTTGGATATAGTTTACAGTGGATTATCGTTGAAAAATTCATGTAAGTTGAACTGAACTTAAAACAAATTGCGTCTGACAAAGCCCTCACTATGTCACTGATGAGTTCAAGTGAGTAAGCCGAACGAAACGCCAATTTGTAGGACTAAAGGCCATAAAAAGCTATTTTGAATCAATAATTCAACAAGTCCAATCCTTAATGCTAAGTCTTCTACTTGGCTGATTTATTTCAGTAGTATATAGAATTTGTATTATAAAACCTTCTTATAAAGAAACTATGCCTGGCCCAGGGCAAAAAAACTTCCAGCTTAATGATTAGGAATTCTAATCTTGTTGGATATAGTTTACAGGGGATTTTCGTTGAAAAATTCATGTAAGTTGAACTGAACCTAATTTAAATTGCGTATGACAAAGCCCTCACTATGTCACTGATGAGTTCAAATGAGTAAGCCGAACGAAACGCCAATTTATAGGACTAAAGGCCATAAAAAGCTATTTTGAATCAATAATTCAACAAGTCCAATCCTTAATGCTAAGTCTTCTACTTGGCTGATTTATTTCAGTAGTATATAGAATTTGTATTATAAAACCTTCTTATAAAGAAACTATGCCTGGCCCAGGGCAAAAAAACTTCCAGCTTAATGATTAGGAATTCTAATAATGTTGGATATAGTTTACAGTGGATTTTCGTTGAAAAATTCATGTAAGTTGAACTGAACTTAATATAAATTGCGTATGACAAAGCCCTCACTATGTCACTGATGAGTTCAAGTGAGTAAGCCGAACGAAACGCCAATTTGTAGGACTAAAGGCCATAAAAAGCTATTTTGAATCAATAATTCAAAAAGTCCCATCCTTAATGCTAAGTCTTCTACTTGGCTGATTTATTTCAGTAGTATATAGAATTTGTATTATAAAACCTTCTTATAAAGAAACTATGCCTGGCCCAGGGCAAAAAAACTTCCAGCTTAATGATTAGGAATTCTAATCTTGTTGGATATAGTTTACAGTGGATTTTCGTTGAAAAATTCATGTAAGTTGAACTGAACCTAATATAAATTGCGTATGACAAAGCCCTCACTATGTCACTGCTGAGTTCAAATGAGTAAGCCGAACGAAACGCCAATTTATAGGACTAAAGGCCATAAAAAGCTATTTTGAATCAATAATTCAACAAGTCCAATCCTTAATGCTAAGTCTTCTACTTGGCTGATTTATTTCAGTAGTATATAGAATTTGTATTATAAAACCTTCTTATAAAGAAACTATGCCTGGCCCAGGGCAAAAAAACTTCCAGCTTAATGATTAGGAATTCAAATCATGTTGGATATAGTTTACAGTGGATTTTCGTTGAAAAATTCATGTAAGTTGAACTGAACTTTAAACAAATTGCGTCTGACAAAGCCCTCACTATGTCACTGATGAGTTCAAGTGAGTAAGCCGAACGAAACGCCAATTTATAGGACTAAAGGCCATAAAAAGCTATTTTGAATCAATAATTCAACAAGTCCAATCCTTAATGCTAAGGCTTCTACTTGGCTGATTTATTTCAGTAGTATATAGAATTTGTATTATAAAACCTTCTTATAAAGAAACTATGCCTGGCCCAGGGCAAAAAAACTTCCAGCTTAATGATTAGGAATTCTAATCATGTTGGATATAGTTTACAGTGGATTTTCGTTGAAAAATTCATGTAAGTTGAACTGAACTTAATATAAATTGCATATGACAAAGCCCTCACTATGTCACTGATGAGTTCAAGTGAGTAAGCCGAACGAAACGCCAATTTGTAGGACTAAAGGCCATAAAAAGCTTTTTTGAATCAATAATTCAACAAGTCCAATCCTTAATGCTAAGTCTTCTACTTGGCTGATTTATTTCAGTAGTATATAGAATTTGTATTATAAAACCTTCTTATAAAGAAACTATGCCTGGCCCAGGGCAAAAAAACTTCCAGCTTAATGATTAGGAATTCTAATCTTGTTGGATATAGTTTACAGTGGATTTTCGTTGAAAAATTCATGTAAGTTGAACTGAACCTAATATAAATTGCGTATGACAAAGCCCTCACTATGTCACTGATGAGTTCAAATGAGTAAGCCGAACGAAACGCCAATTTATAGGACTAAAGGCCATAAAAAGCTATTTTGAATCAATAATTAAACAAGTCCAATCCTTAACGCTAAGTCTTCTACTTGGCTGATTTATTTCAGTAGTATATAGAATTTGTATTATAAAACCTTCTTATAAAGAAACTATGCCTGGCCCAGGGCAAAAAAACTTCCAGCTTAATGATTAGGAATTCTAATCTTGTTGGATATAGTTTACAGTGGATTTTCGTTGAAAAATTCATGTAAGTTGAACTGAACTTAAAACAAATTGCGTCTGACAAAGCCCTCACTATGTCACTGATGAGTTCAAGTGAGTAAGCCGAACGAAACGCCAATTTGTAGGACTAAAGGCCATAAAAAGCTATTTTGAATCAATAATTCAACAAGTCCAATCCTTAATGCTAAGTCTTCTACTTGGCTGATTTATTTCAGTAGTATATAGAATTTGTATTATAAAACCTTCTTATAAAAAAACTATGCCTGGCCCAGGGCAAAAAAACTTCCAGCTTAATGATTAGGAATTCTAATCTTGTTGGATATAGTTAACAGTGGATTTTCGTTGAAAAATTCATGTAAGGTGAACTGAACTTAATATAAATTGCGTATGACAAAGCCCTCACTATGTCACTGATGAGTTCAAGTGAATAAGCCGAGCGCAACGCCAATTTATAGGACTAAAGGCCATAAAAAGCTATTTTGAATCAATAATTCAACAAGTCCAATCCTTAATGCTAAGTCTTCTACTTGGCTGATTTATTTCAGTAGTATATAGAATTTGTATTATAAAACCTTCTTATAAAGAAACTATGCCTGGCCCAGGGCAAAAAAACTTCCAGCTTAATGATTAGGAATTCTTATCTTGTTGGATATAGTTAACAGTGGATTTTCGTTGAAAAATTCATGTAAGTTGAACTGAACTTAATATAAATTGCGTATGACACAGCCCTCACTATGTCACTGCTGAGTTCAAGTGAGTAAGCCGAACGAAACGCCAATTTATAGGACTAAAGGCCATAAAAAGCTATTTTGAATCAATAATTCAACAAGTCCAATCCTTAATGCTAAGTCTTCTACTTGGCTGATTTATTTCAGTAGTATATAGAATTTGTATTATAAAACCTTCTTATAAAGAAACTATGCCTGGCCAGGGCAAAAAACTTCCAGCTTAATGATTAGGAATTCTAATTTTGTTGGATATAGTTTACAGTGGATTTTCGTTGAAAAATTCATGTAAGTTGAACTGAACTTAATATAAATTGCGTATGACAAAGCCCTCACTATGTCACTGCTGAGTTCAAGTGAGAAAGCCGAACGAAGCGCCAATTTATAGGACTAAAGGCCATAAAAAGCTATTTTGAATCAATAATTCAAAAAATCCCATCCTTAATGCTAAGTCTTCTACTTGGCTGATTTATTTCAGTAGTATATAGAATTTGTATTTATTATAGAATTTGTATTATAAAACCTTCTTATAAAGAAACTATGCCTAGCCCAGGGCAAAAAAACTTCCAGCTTAATGATTAGGAATTCTAATCTTGTTGGATATAGTTTACAGTGGATTTTCGTTGAAAAATTCATGTAAGTTGAACTGAACTGCTGAGTTCAAGTGAGAAAGCCGAACGAAACGCCAATTTATAGGACTAAAGGCCATAAAAAGCTATTTTGAATCAATAATTCAACAAGTCCAATCCTTAATGCTAAGTCTTCTACTTGGCTGATTTATTTCAGTAGTATATAGAATTTGTATTATAAAACCCTCTTATAAAGAAATTATGCCTGGCCCAGGGCAAAAAAACTTCCAGCTTAATGATTAGGAATTCTAATCTTGTTGGATATAGTTTACAGTGGATTTTCGTTGAAAAATTCATGTAAGTTGAACTGAACTTAAAACAAATTGCGTCTGACAAAGCCCTCACTATGTCACTGATGAGTTCAAGTGAGTAAGCCGAACGAAACGCCAATTTGTAGGACTAAAGGCCATAAAAAGCTATTTTGAATCAATAATTCAACAAGTCCAATCCTTAATGCTAAGTCTTCTACTTGGCTGATTTATTTCAGTAGTATATAGAATTTGTATTATAAAACCTTCTTATAAAGAAACTATGCCTGGCCAGGGCAAAAAACTTCCAGCTTAATGATTAGGAATTCTAATTTTGTTGGATATAGTTTACAGTGGATTTTCGTTGAAAAATTCATGTAAGTTGAACTGAACTTAATATAAATTGCGTATGACAAAGCCCTCACCATGTCACTGATGAGTTCAAGTGAGTAAGCCGAACGAAACGCCAATTTATAGGACTTAAGGCCATAAAAAGCTATTTTGAATCAATAATTCAAAAAGTCCAATCCTTAATGCTAAGTCTTCTACTTGGCTGATTTATTTCAGTAGTATATAGAATTTGTATTATAAAACCTTCTTATAAAGAAACTATGCCTGGCCCAGGGCAAAAAAAACTTCCAGCTTAATGATTAGGAATTCTAATCTTGTTGGATATAGTTTACAGTGGATTTTCGTTGAAAAATTCATGTAAGTTGAACTGAACTTAGTATAAATTGCGTATGACAAAGCCCTCACTATGTCACTGATGAGTTCAAGTGAGTAAGCCGAACGAAACGCCAATTTATAGGACTAAAGGCCATAAAAAGCTATTTTGAATCAATAATTCAACAAGTCCAATCCTTAATGCTAAGTCTTCTACTTGGCTGATTTATTTCAGTAGTATATAGAATTTGTATTATAAAACCTTCTTATAAAGAAACTATGCCTGGCCAGGGCAAAAAACTTCCAGCTTAATGATTAGGAATTCTAATTTTGTTGGATATAGTTTACAGTGGATTTTCGTTGAAAAATTCATGTAAGTTGAACTGAACTAAATATAAATTGCGTATGACAAAGCCCTCACTATGTCACTGCTGAGTTCAAGTGAGAAAGCCGAACGAAACGCCAATTTATAGGACTAAAGGCCATAAAAAGCTATTTTGAATCAATAATTCAAAAAGTCCCATCCTTAATGCTAAGTCTTCTACTTGGCTGATTTATTTCAGTAGTATATAGAATTTGTATTATAAAACCTTCTTATAAAGAAACTATGCCTGGCCCAGGGCAAAAAAACTTCCAGCTTAATGATTAGGAATTCTAATCTTGTTGGATATAGTTTACAGTGGATTTTCGTTGAAAAATTCATGTAAGTTGAACTGAACCTAATATAAATTGCGTATGACAAAGCCCTCACTATGTCACTGATGAGTTCAAATGAGTAAGCCGAACGAAACGCCAATTTATAGGACTAAAGGCCATAAAAAGCTATTTTGAATCAATAATTAAACAAGTCCAATCCTTAACGCTAAGTCTTCTACTTGGCTGATTTATTTCAGTAGTATATAGAATTTGTATTATAAAACCTTCTTATAAAGAAACTATGCCTGGCCCAGGGCAAAAAAACTTCGAGCTTAATGATTAGGAATTCTAATCTTGTTGGATATAGTTTACAGTGGATTTTCGTTGAAAAATTCATGTAAGTTGAACTGAACTGCTGAGTTCAAGTGAGAAAGCCGAACGAAACGCCAATTTATAGGACTAAAGGCCATAAAAAGCTATTTTGAATCAATAATTCAACAAGTCCAATCCTTAATGCTAAGTCTTCTACTTGGCTGATTTATTTCAGTAGTATATAGAATTTGTATTATAAAACCTTCTTATAAAGAAATTATGCCTGGCCCAGGGCAAAAAAACTTCCAGCTTAATGATTAGGAATTCTAATCTTGTTGGATATAGTTTACAGTGGATTTTCGTTGAAAAATTCATGTAAGTTGAACTGAACTTTAAACAAATTGCGTCTGACAAAGCCCTCACTATGTCACTGATGAGTTCAAGTGAGTAAGCCGAACGAAACGCCAATTTGTAGGACTAAAGGCCATAAAAAGCTATTTTGAATCAATAACTCAACAAGTCCAATCCTTAATGCTAAGTCTTCTACTTGGCTGATTTATTTCAGTAGTATATAGAATTTGTATTATAAAACCTTCTTATAAAGAAACTATGCCTGGCCAGGGCAAAAAACTTCCAGCTTAATGATTAGGAATTCTAATTTTGTTGGATATAGTTTACAGTGGATTTTCGTTGAAAAATTCATGTAAGTTGAACTGAACTTAATATAAATTGCGTATGACAAAGCCCTCACCATGTCACTGATGAGTTCAAGTGAGTAAGCCGAACGAAACGCCAATTTATAGGACTTAAGGCCATAAAAAGCTATTTTGAATCAATAATTCAAAAAGTCCAATCCTTAATGCTAAGTCTTCTACTTGGCTGATTTATTTCAGTAGTATATAGAATTTGTATTATAAAACCTTCTTATAAAGAAACTATGCCTGGCCCAGGGCAAAAAAAACTTCCAGCTTAATGATTAGGAATTCTAATCTTGTTGGATATAGTTTACAGTGGATTTTCGTTGAAAAATTCATGTAAGTTGAACTGAACTTAGTATAAATTGCGTATGACAAAGCCCTCACTATGTCACTGATGAGTTCAAGTGAGTAAGCCGAACGAAACGCCAATTTATAGGACTAAAGGCCATAAAAAGCTATTTTGAATCAATAATTCAACAAGTCCAATCCTTAATGCTAAGTCTTCTACTTGGCTGATTTATTTCAGTAGTATATAGAATTTGTATTATAAAACCTTCTTATAAAGAAACTATGCCTGGCCCAGGGCAAAAAAACTTCCAGCTTAATGATTAGGAATTCTAATCTTGTTGGATATAGTTTACAGTGGATTTTCGTTGAAAAATTCCTGTAAGTTGAACTGAACTTAATATAAATTGCGTATGACAAAGCCCTCACCATGTCACTGATGAGTTCTAGTGAATAAGCCAAACGAAACGCCAATTTATAGGACTAAAGGCCATACAAAGCTATTTTGAATCAATAATTCAACAAGTCCCATCCTTAATGCTAAGTCTTCTACTTGGCTGATTTATTTCAGTAGTATATAGAATTTGTATTATAAAACCTTCTTATAAGATAATGGATTTGGCCAGAACGAAACATTACTATGTACTGTGTGCAACTTAAGGGAGGAAGAAAATATTCAACACTTCTTAGGCAGATGTCCGGGTTTGAAAGAATTTAGGGTGCCTTTCTTTGGAAGAGCTTGGTTAACAGAAGCCGAAATTATCTGTGTGCTCAATGGAGAAAACAGCACCAGTTTTGATGGACTCGCTAATTATATCACTGTAGCCTTACCATATCGAAATTAACTAGTGAGAGAATTTAATCACTAACAATTTTCTTATAATAATTATCATAAACTCTTGATTTAAAGCTTATTTTCAGTATTAATGTAAATTTAACTACCCGACAGACGACTTTTGTCACTGTCGTAAGTTTTGCGTTTTTTAACTAGAATCAAAATCTCTAATCTACATAAAGATTGGAACTTTTAGATATTAAGTTGGAAATAAAAAACATTTTACTACTACTGCACTGTGTAAGGCAGTGTTTCCCAACGTGGGGCCTACGCCCCACAAGGGGGCAATTTGACTTTTAAGGGGGGCAATTTTACAGTCCGATGCATCACAGTCTATTTAGATTCCTAAATTAATTGAATGCGAAGGAGAAAAACTATCTCACTTTGGCACTCATTTAATTTTGAAAAAGTCAGGACTCAATCTGGCTTGTTCAAAATTTATCTTGTGCAAATTGTGAACGTTTTGTCCACTTATTGTGAAAAGAACAATTCCATGAGGGACTAAAATCAGATGGCTCTCGAAACTGTTTGATTTGTGGAACTAAAAATAAAAATTTGTTGACGGTCGATTGTAAGGATTTTTTAAGTTATTTAGTCGATACCTTCGAAAAGCTGAAAACATGTAATAAGCTACTTTAAGGAAAAAAAAACTCTTATAAAAAAAAACGAAGATATTTACTTTCGTTACCTAGGTATATTGATAAGTCAGACTTCTATAAACGTACAACCCAAATTTTGACAGGTTTCATTGGCTCGAAAAATGTGAAGTAAATGATAGCGCTATAGATCTAATTGTTGATCATCTGGAAAATGTATAGCTGGATTCGAGAGAACTAAATCCTAAAGATTCTCTCGTAGTTTTTAATTATTCAATTTTTTTTAGTGAACATTTCAAATTTTCGAATGTTAAAAATTCTATAAATATAATGCTGGGGCATACAAATTTTGGAAAAGTTTTAGTGGGGCGTAGCACAAAAAAGGTCGGGAAACACTGGTGTAAGGTGTATAGCGCTTTTGTGTGCAAAAAAAAACTAGAAATTTTAAGAATTTAACAAAGTTCACGTTCAACGATGGGTGGAAATTATGTGTGTAAGTATTTGCAATTGCAAATCTATGAGCAACAAATTTTGTCTTTCACACAAAATTTATTCACTAGGCACTATGTATATCAACTTATACAGGTGATAATTAAAAGTTACAGGGTTTGCCGGACAAGACGAGAAATACGTCTATTCACTCTTAAGCATTGCTTAACTGTTCTTCCATGAATTGTACTAAAATTCCAATTTGAGATGATGTGGCTGCCCTACATATGTTGAGGTATTGGATTTATATTAATTCGTTAAAATATTACGATAAAATAACTTACATTTTGTTGCAATTCTTACTATTAGGCATTAAACACAAAACAACACAAAAAAAAACATTTTATTGACTATATCATTCCGTTTGACAATTCAAGTACAGTTTGAGAGTTTCTGAAATGAACAAAGCGCTCTCAAATTTCAAACGATTGGACGATAATAATGGACGATACCGTCGACGATCATCGTTTTGACGATTATCGTTTTAAATGTTACGGAATGACTCCCCAGGAATAGGTCTATTGACCATTGTGCCTTCTTGCCTGAATCTTTGTACCCACGACCAGATAAGTTGCGTGCTCGGCCCATCACTAAGTCGTCGAATATTAAAATGAGTACAAAAAGCGCGACGCACCACGCAATGATTCACCGCACTTCAAATATTGCTCCAACGCAAACGCACGGTGCGCTCCCGACCAGTGACTCATGTCGACTAAAAATTCCGCAAATCCTGCGCTTTGAATGATACCCCTCCTGCTTACCTCAACCAGCTAGTATTTCGATTATCACAATTTAAAGTTGAAAAGTTTCTGCTGAATACCCTTTATTTATTAGATATATGAAACTGGCCCTTCTTGCGAATAAACTTCCATTGCTTGTTGTCTTTTTTATTCAAATTAATTTTACAAAGCTTGTATAAGACAATTTTTATATCAAGATCAAGGTTATAAAATAATAAATAAGTTTAACACATTCGTCGTCGTGGTTCGATACACAGCGCACTTTATTCGTTCACAATAATAGTAAATAAATTGATAAATATTAAATAATATTACTTTTCTTGCTCAAAAAAATGCTTGTCTATCAACAACGCACTAATTAATTCTTGTTTTAATTACTTATAGTATTTTTAAAAAATAAATTTTATTTTTCATAGATAAATTTGTTTCTAATTGATTCAATATTCACATTAGGTCTATGTTTGTATATATACTGTGTTCTTTAATATTCTAAAATCTAGAACATATATATCACTTTTATTTTCTCATAAAGTTTGACTTTATTTATTTTCCTTTAAAATACAATATAATGCGTACATTTCAAATACACATAGTTATGTTTTTTTTATTTTCTTATAACAAAATTCTGATTTGCTAAACATATTGAGATATTAAGAAAATATAAAATTATAAACAGTTGTTATCTGCTAAGTAGCTAGTAATTTAAAGTTTGTTCAGAGAAAAACCAGATCGTGACCAGATGGTTTTACTAAATGAGAAAAAGTAATTTTTTGCATGAAAGTCATGTTTTATTTTTCAAATTTAAATTAAAAAAAAAAAAAAAAATACAAAAATAAATAAAATT
The DNA here is from genome assembly GCA_963921185.1 of Dasysyrphus tricinctus. NCBI lineage: Eukaryota > Metazoa > Arthropoda > Insecta > Diptera > Syrphidae > Dasysyrphus > Dasysyrphus tricinctus. Next base: position 32,089,061 of record OY992533.1, on the reverse strand, counting down.
AATATTTAATTTATCTACTTACAAGTTAATCGTATCTTCTTCTGGTTTTACATTTAAAGTATATTTTAGATATTTCTTTTTGAATATACATGTAGTTGTGTTTACTAAATAAATGTTATTAAATTAAATATATAAAATAAATCTTGATTAGCATTAATTTTTATTCTTCCTTTTTGATAAATAAAAATAACTGAACAAACTGTAATAATAACTCTTTTTAAATTTCCAAAAAAAAATATTTTGTATACAGGCTTAACATGTTTATATATATTACAACCAATCGATATACCATGATGACTCGTCGGAAAACATGAATCATTATTATTGATTGAAAACATGACCGCAATTAAAGCCTTCATATGTAGGCTTATATTACGTTCAAATATATATTAATTTCCTTTAGTTTTTTTAAGTAATTTAACTTATATTTCGATTGCAAATATTTGTTTTTATTTTGTATAATTTTGGTATGTATTCGTTATGTACATAATGGTTCTTAATTTTAATTCTTAAGCGAAAAATTCCGATTTGCCTTGAATTTTGTAAGCTTCTTCCTCCATTTTGTACATATCAAGTAGCTGCATCAATATTTTTTGTAATTTTAGTTTATAAAAATTGTTATAAGTATTGTAAAAAAAGAAGAGAAAACAATAAGATTTATGCAATTAGTAAATAGACACAGTAGATACATTAATAGGTAGGATATTTATTGTTTTTATTTAATATATTTTTGTTTAGTTTGTGAGGTATTTTATGATAAAAAACAATGCAAAATTAAAAATATTATGAAAATGAGCTGCAATAGTGATAAATTTGCATTCAACTTTAACAATCTATGACTTATTTATTTTAAGGATTTTTTCGGGTTAACTGTTAGGCAATGATAAATTTAAAATAAATGATTTTTATAAGTATTTTTGGCTTTAACGGAAAATTACTTACAAGTGTGTATTGTTGAAAAACGATTTAAAACAACATTAAAGAGAACTTGAATTAAAATTTAGAAATAAGATCTTATGGTGTTCTGAGCGACAATCAAACATGCAAGTAAAACTTGGACGTATACAATTTAAAATTAAATTTTGTTTTTGTAACAGTTTTCATAAATCAGGCAAAACCACATAATAAATTTACATCTCAGCTAGGTTATTTATAAAGAGTGCTTATGGTTTTGATTTAAGATAGAACCGCACTCGACGGAACTGCACTTCAGCGGGACTGCAACTGAACTCCAAAATATTTTTTGCGGCAACAGAACTTCAGGGGCCTATAACACAAACAGGGCTGTCGTTGCACTTTTTCAGAAAGCAGTACTTCGATGAAAAAAGAGCAGTACACAGCAGTACGGCAGCAAAATATATACAAACATAATTTAAATGCATTTAATTTTGTTTAAATGCAAATATTGTTCATTCAAAATTATCCATAAGGTTCCTGCATGATTTACTCTTAATCTATTGGTTGTATGAGCGTATTCTATTTATAAAAGTCAACATTAGATAAAAAGGACTAAAACTTTTTAGATAGGATTATGATTTGCAAATGTTGTATGAAAATTTTTTTCAAAAAAGCAGTACTTTGGTCATATTAGCAGTATGGCAGTACGGAGCTTCAAAAAGCACTACAAATACTGCAATTGCAGTACTTCGACAGCCCTGAACACAAAGCCACAAGTCTACCAGCCAAGAGCCACTTGTAGGAAAATTTCCCTAAACTTGTAGGCATTCCATTCTGCATATCTACAATGAGTTGAGTAGTTGTTCCTTGGCGACCGAACGACAAGATCCAGTGTAGAAAGTTTCTGTTATGCACAAAAAGCATTCAAACCGACCGATTGGAAAGCTTATAACTTTGGATCTGACTGTCTGATCTTAAAGTTAAAGGCTTTAAATAAAAGGTAAATATGTGGCTACATTTTTGTATTCCATTGTTTGATGAGGTACAGAAAATGGCAAATCCATCCTCCTCCTCCCATCAATTTAATTTTCATTTTTCAAAATGCAAAAGTGAATGAAAAATTATACAATTTTGAAAAATTGTATTGTACAAAGTAGTTGCCCTAATCCTCTTCTACAAATTTGTAAGTGGTGTACTAAGGCTGAATACAGCGGGCATTTCAATAAATATTCCTCCTAAAAATTGATTTTAATAAAAAAACAACACAAAACAATCGTCGATTTAATTAGTTTCAAGAAACTATAACTTTGATTCTAAAGATTAAGACATTATAAATTCAAACTACATTCGTGTTTAGTTCCGTACTAAAATCATACTTCATTAAGATTTGGCGATGTACGCATCTATGCATGCAGACATGCTATACAGTATTGCCCGGTTAATTGCACCTCTCTTAATTTATTTTAAGTTGTCTTAAAAAACTACTGCCAACAAAATAAAAACATAAATAAGTATGTATTCCGGTTAATATCTAAAAATTAAACAAAATTGGTGTTCAATTAAGCGGGGAACACAGTACATATTTTTTTACTAACTTCTTTAAGAAAAATGTCCGTGTTGGTTAGAATTGCAGAAAATATAAATATTGTATTTTTAATTTTTCGATGTGTTAACCAATGAAATGGAGGAAAAGTAAAAATGTAAATCACTGTAATTTACATAGATTTTATTTCAAAGATTACAAATACAGGGCTCACAGCTGTATCGAAGCAAGCCAGAAGAAGAAAATTCGAAGATAATAATAGGTTAATTAAATAAACTGCCATTAATTAATGAATATTTTACTCGTTAAAAGAAAGAAAAGCAAAGAAGAAATAAAGAGCGGTAGGACTGTTGGCCGACCATCATCCCAGACACTCCTGGGAATGATGGAATGACTCACAATCTAGACGCTATTACTAGCAAAGGAGGAGATGTACCTCCTGCTAGTACTACACACAATCCGTACTCGGTGGGTTTGCCCAGCGTTAGTAGTGGTGAGACTGCGACTGTCAGCCTCTCTTCTGCTGGCGGTGGTCAACTCCCAACGGGTAGGGTAGAAAAAACACTCCATATACAAAACCGTGGGAATATTGCCATGACGCTTGGCTGTATTACCACTCCTTCAAAAAGACCTCTCACGGGTTCGGAGGGGGCTGTTCTGGCAAGTAAAATATCTGCGACATGCGATATCACCTCTGGTCAGAGTAGACCCCGTCCGAACACGGTGGAGGGTTCCCTCCCTGATGGCAGACCTGTGACATATAGCTCATCTTCCACCAGTGAGAGAACCAAAAATGCCTCACGCGGCGAGAGAAGGGCCGCAGAGAGAATAGTGAAAGTCATTGGAAACATCCCATTGACCGATCTAGACTCGAAGCAATCCGCTAAACTCGCTTGGGCCAAAAGCACCCTTGCTAAACCAACGACCAGCAAAGGCTTCACGTCAAAGCGACAACGGTCTGTAGAGGGAGCCACTCCGGACCCCAAAAAACCAAAGGTGCATAACACTTCCTACACCAAAAAAGATTTATCCTTTAGTGATGTGCTAAAGGATAAGACTATTGCAGCTGTTATCGATAGAAGCAATGTGGATGGTATGATCTCTTCTGATCAATGGACGACGGTTTCAAATAAACTGCAGAAGTCTTACTGGACTCTTGTAATGGAGAATCCGGGTGAGCCTGTTGTGTTTGAGGATGCAGGGTGGCACCAGGGTCGGGCCAAGCTCGTCGCCTTTGATGACCAGAGATCATACGATCTATATAAACTTGCTGTCAGTAGATTAGAGGGGCTATGGCCTAGTGCTAAGCTTGAAGTCGTTGCAAAGGAGGACATTCCTTGCAGACCTAGAGCTCACATCAGAATCCCAGCAAATCTAACATGCAAGGATACCATTTTGAAGATGATCAGGTACGGTAATCCATCTCTCCCTACTCACGACTGGAAGGTCGCGAAGCTAGAGGATCCAGTTGGTCCTTATAGATCTGCTATCATAGTACTCAATAAGGAATCTCTGGCTCCTCTAGTGTCAACTCAAGGTGTCATTAGGTTTGGATGGACTACCGCTATCCTGAAAGTTTTTAAAAAAGATGAGGAAACACCTCCACCTCTTCCGCCACAGATCATATCTTCAGTGGAGGAAAATACTCGCTGTATCGACCAACCAGCAATGGAAGTAGATACACCGGGTACTTCCAACGCGAGGATATACTCTCCTAACCCGCCTCTTGAGGCTTCCAATGTCGACAGCTTCTCTGACATGGAGACTGATCTGCTCCGTGAGGATAATCTCCTACGGTCCGAACCCTACAGCTGTCAAGAGGAATGTGGAAATTATAAGCGCTCTAAAAAATATTGAAAAATTGAAATAAAAATTACTTTATTTATCGAAAAACTCAGTCTAACAAATTAAATTAAAATCTGTGCCTTGATATTCAGTGAAATCCCCCAAAATCGCCAGCATTTACACATTAATCCGAAAAGAAAATCATCTGCACCAAAATCAACCTGTCTGCCTGCTTAAGTACCTGCGGTGTACCTACAGTCATCGTTGCTCAGTCAGCACAATAATAACAAATAAAACACTGACAGGTATGTGAATTTTCGTTTGCTCATCATAAAGTGTGGTAAAATCGAACTGACTGTGTTTGAAGCGAAGAATTAAAATCCTATACAAGCTCCGCTGGAACTAGCGAATTAAAATATAAAAAAGGAATATTTATTATTCATTGTATGCAAAATCTAATTAAAAAGTCATAAAACGAAAGGCGTATTCACAATAGTAATTAGTCTGTTCACCCAAAACACAACCAAATACAACCTATTTACCAGCGACATCTAGGGAGTTTTTTATCGGCTTCTACCCAATACTCACACCTTTTTGAGTTTCAATAGAGGTGTTAGAAGTTATAAGTTGAGTGAGTTCATAAATACAGTTTTTTTTAAACTGAACACTATTTTTCTTCAATAGTGGCTGTGCAGTTTAAGAGAAAAACTGCAATTTAAAAATTTTATTAAAAACAAGGAAACTTCAGTACCCACTTAACAAACTGGAGAAGCAAGCAAGCATAAAAAGACCAAGAGGACAAAACTCCCCAGAATATTTGCAGCCGCAAAGCAAAAAGCAACAAAACAATACGATGTCTGATGGAGAAGAAAATCCCTTAAATGCGACAATGGTTGAAACAACAACATGGTCGGCGATGATGAATCAATTCCGCCAAATGTTAAAAGAAGAAATGAATGTAACCATTAGTAAAGTAGAAAAAAACGCTGAAGATATTGAACAGATTAAAAAACAAAATGAAGTCCTACAGGAAGAGATAAGAGTTTTAAAAGAATATAAGGCGGAAAACGAAAAGAAAACCGAAGCTTTTGATAAACATATACGAAAAAATAACCTTATATTTCATGGATTTGGTTCACAAAAAGTCGACAGCAAAACTGTGTGTGACCTATGCGAACATATGTTAGGTATAGCACGGAAAATTGAAATTGTTAGGATAACGGAAATAAAAACAAAGAATCAACCTAGCCATCTAGTTGAATTTCAAAACCAAACAGTTGTAGCAGACATTTTAAGAAATACTGCGAAACTAGCCAACACAGCCTTTGGAATTAAAAGAGATCTGACAGTAACGGAGCGTAAACTCCAAAATTTTCTTTTGCGTATACGAAGAGACCTTAAAAGAGTCAACCAGTCAAAGGAGGTCAAATTCAAGGGAAACCGTATTGAAGTCGAAGGAAAAATCTTCACTGTGAGGGATGGTGAATTAAAATGTGGAAATGTGGAAGGAAAATATGTCTTGGAAGAAATCTACAAGCAAGAAATAAATTTGGACTTATTCTTCAACCCAAATTAGCAACCAAAAGTCTGTCGTGATAGTAGGATAAGTAGAATCAAGCGCGATAAAATTAATAATGTAAAAAAACAAATAAAAATTTTGTCATACAATGTACATGGCTTAGGAAATAAAACTTTGTATCCAAATTTTTTCAGTTATATTAACAATTTTGAAATTTTCTTCCTGTATGAAACATTTTTGATGGATAATTTTGATAGGTTTTCAAAATTTTTCAAGGGATTTAATTTAATATGGATCCCGGCACTTAAAACGTCAAGATTTGGAAGGGCAAGTGGAGGAGCGGTTTATGGAATCAAGTCAAACAATTTGAATATGAATTTCATAAAAGTAATGGAAAAGGATTTAGTTGAAATCAATACAGGAAACGAAATGCTGCATATTATGCCAATTTATTTGAACTGTAATAGATGGGAAGATGACTTTCAAGGCCTTGTTAGCTTCCTGGAAGAAGGTACTATTAAGAACTACATCGTTATAGGAGATTTTAACGTCAGGATAGGAGAAAACCAAACGATCTCGGATGAAATCGTAGTACAAAATAGTCAGTTGTCAAAAGACAGAATATCAAAGGACAAGGTTACAAATAGCAAAGGACGACGGCTGTTAGAACTATGCGAGGATCTTGGATTGGTTATCCTAAACGGACGTACTGAGGACGATGCTGAGGGAAATTTTTCTTACATCGAATCAAATGGCTATTCAACAATTGATCTCTGTAGTGCCTCTTACTCCATTCTGCAAAATATCAAAAACTTTAAAGTGGAGTCCCAGATATACTCTGACCATATGCCACTCGAGCTTGTATTAGAACAGGAACACATCAATGAACAAGCTGCAGAGCTGAACCTCCTACCAAAACTAATTTGGAAAGATCAGTTTGAGGTTACTCACAAACAAAAGCTCAATGAAGCCATTATTGCATATCAAGACCAAGAAGAATGTACAGCTGAAAATATAATCGATGCCATAAAATCGGTAGCAGGAGCTCACCGGTGTACTACAAAAATAGAAGGAGCGAAAAAATGGTATGATGAGGCGTGTGAAAGAGCAAGGCGAAATTCTTTCTCTTGGTTAAAAAAAAACTGAGAACGAACTCAGCGCATTGTATAAAAGAAACATATCTTCGACTTAACAAAGTGTACAAAGATCTTTGCAAGGAAAAAAGAAAGAAGTATTATGAATCGATTGGAACAAAGCTCTTACTTACTTTACTTTAGATGGCGCTTACAGTCCAGGGTGGACTACGGCCTCAACCAACAAGCCTCTCCAGCCAGCTCGGTCCCTAGCTAGCTGCCTCCAGTTACGCACTCCAAGTTGGTTGAGGTCGTTCTCCACTTGTGTGCGCCACCTAAGGTGGGGTCTTCCTCTGCTGCGTAGACCATCAGGGGTAGATTCGAAGACTCGTCGGGCTGGTGCGTCGGTGTCCATACGCTCCACGTGTCCCAGCCATCTCAGCCGCTGTATTTTCAGCTTTTTGACTAGGTCGACGTCGCTGAAAAGCCCATAAGCTCGTTGTTAAATCTTCTCCTCCATACTCCATCGATACATACTGGACCGAAGATCACCCGAAGAATTTTCCTTTCAAAGCACCCAAGCAGATTCTCATCCGTTTTTGACAGTGTCCATGCTTCTGCCCCATATAGCAGAACCGGGATGATGAGGGTCTTATATAAGGTCTCCTTGGTTCTTTGAGATAGGGCTTTACTACTCAAATGCCTTCTTAGCCCGAAGAAACAGCGGTTGGCAAGAGTAATTCTTCGTTTGATCTCTGCACTGATGTCATTTTGCGATGTAATAGTGGAGCCCAGGTAGACAAAGTCCTTGACGACTTCGAAGTTGTACCTATCCATCGTAACGTTTTGGCCGAGTCGACGATGTTGAGATTCTTTTCTCGATGATAGCATATACTTCGTCTTGTCCTCATTAACAGCCAAACCCATTTTCGCCGCTTCCGATTCAATACTTGCAAATGCGCCGGTAACAGCTCGCTTCGTTCTCCCAATGATGTCAATATCATCTGCATAAGCAAGTAGTTGAACTGACTTTTGATAAATTGTACCTCTGTTGTTGACTTGCGAGTTGCGTACAATTGCTTCAAGTACGATGTTAAACAGGTTGCATGATAACGCATCGCCTTGCCTCAAACCTTTCTTGACATCAAATGGTTCGGTGGTGTTCCTGCCGACTTTGACGGAGCAGCGAGATTTCTCCATCGTCATCCTGCACAAGCGGACGAGTTTGGCAGGGATGCCGAGATGCGACATGGCTCTGTATAGCTCGTCTCTGTCTACGCTATCATACGCGACTTTGAAATCGATAAAGAGATATTGTGTATCGATTTGGAACTCCTGGGTTTTTTCCAGAATCTGTCGAATTGTGAACATTTGATCGACGGTTGATTTGCCGGGCCTAAAACCACACTGATAAGGGCCGATCAGATCGTTGACAAACGGTTTTAAGCGATCACACAGCACAGATGAAAGGATTTTGTATGCGACGTTGAGGAGACTTATACCTCTGTAGTTGGCGCAAGTCAGAGCATCTCCTTTCTTGTGGATGGGGCACACTATACCGAGGTTCCATTCATCGGGCATACTTTCATCCGACCAAATTTTGGAGATAAGTTGGTGTATACTCCCTACCAAATCATCTCCTCCTGCTTTGAATAGCTCGGCTGGAAGGCCATCTGCACCAGCAGCTTTGTACGCTTTAAGCTTGGTTATCACTAACCGCACTTCGTTTAGGTCGGGTGGACGGAAATTTTGACCATCATCGTCCAGGTTGAATGGATTATTCTGTCTAACAGCGGAATTTTGGTCATCTTCGCCGTTTAGCAGTCTAGAAAAGTGTTGTTTCCAGATCCTCAGCACCGACTGTGTGTCTACTACCATATTCCCACTCTCGTCTCGGCAGGCTTCTGTTCTGGCCTTGTAGCCCAGGGCAGTTTGCCTCACCCTTCGGTAGAACTTTCGAACATCCCCCTACCGCAACAGTCCTCAATAGACTCGACCGCCCGCTTCGCATGCTCTCTCTTTTTCCTCCTGAGAAGTCGGCGCTCCTCCCTTCTTTTTTGCCCGTAGAGCTCCCGGGCTGTTCTCTCAGCAGCTCTGGTTCTAGTTTGCAGCATTGATTGGTAGGCCTCGTTCTTGGCTGCATGCGCCAACCGGCATTCTTCATCGAACCAGGGGTTTCGTTGTGGTCGCCTAGTGAAACCCAGCACATCAGTGGCGGCACTTCTGATGGCTTTTTGGCAGTGCTTCCACTGGTCCTCTGCAGTTGGTGCTGGTGGCGGAGTTGCTGAAAGGTTCAGAGAGACTTGATCAGCAAAGGTCCTGGCAATCTCTTGCGATTTAAGCTTCGCGACATCATATCTTCTCACAGCATCCGCTCGGTGTTGTGGCGTCATAGATATCCGCATACGTACTTGAGCTACAACCAAGTAATGGTCCGAGTCAATGTTGGCCCCTCGGAACGTTCGGACATCCAGGATACTGGAAGCATGTCTGGCGTCTATCGCAACATAGTCAATTTGGTTGACGGTTCGTTGATCCGGAGACCGCCAGGTCCCTTTGTGTATATTGAGGTGTGGGAATCGAGTGCTGGCTATGATGATGTTACGCCCTGCCGCAAAGTCAATCAGCCTGAGTCCGTTACCGGAAGTGTTGTCGTGCAGGCTGTGTCCTCCGACTATCGAACCAAAGATGCCCTCCTTTCCGATTTTGGCGTTGAAGTCGCCAAGAATGATCTTGACGTCGTACTTGGGGCACCTATCATACGTGCTCTCGAGGAGATCGTAGAAATCTTCCTTGGTTGAGTCATCTTTGTCTTCCGTTGGGGCGTGGGCACAGATCAACGTAACATTTTTGAATTTTGCTTTGATGCGGATTGTGACCAGGCGCTCGCTTACATTGTTGAAGCCCAAGACTTCTTGCCTAAGTCTTCCCCTTACCACAAAACCACAACCAAAGAGTCGCTGACCCTGCTCCTTGCAGCACTCACTGAAGTATATGTCACACGACTTCATCCTTCGTATGCCCTCTCCATCCCATCGCACTTCCTGGATGGCTGTTATATCAGCTTTTAACCTATCCAGGTTCTCCACTAATTGTTCGGCTGATCCGAAATTCATTGTCCTTGTTTCGTTTGCTGGGGTCGTCAACATTAAAATCATCCATATCCGAGGCTTGTTGTTGTTTCGGGACTATTGTTGTTTTCCGTGGTAGAGAAGTTACCCCGACACACAACCCCCAACCTGGAGGACCAGACCCTTAGTATAACTCCAAGGGTGGGGAGCCGGATAAATCGCTCCTTATAGGCCTGAGCTACGAATATGTCGTAGTAGCCCATATAAGGTGTTCACTAAGTAGTTCAACCTAACTGGAACTGTAGACGCCACCGTTGATTCCATCTGGAGAATTCTTCCGCTGCCGCCTGGATAAAGGAGAAGTGCCTTAGTGGGAACACTCCTCCCCCCCCTCTCTCGTTTGCTACCCCCTAAAACCGTCCACAGGGATTGGAACCCCATCTTCAGTTAAAGGTACTAGGCACCCGATGTTCACCGCGGGGAGGTGAGAGTAGGAGTTGATAGACAGAGGTTCGCTTTGAAAAAAAGCTTGTGGACGCTTGTGTCCTCTTGAATGCACATGTCTACCCTTGGAACAAAGCTCAAGGAAGTAAAAACATCTAAGGAATGGTGGAGCTTAGCAAGAGAGTTGAAAACGATTAAATTCCTGAGAGGAAATTGTCTAGCCAGCTCCGATCTTAAAACGTACTTCCTTGATCTGCTCAACCCTCACATGCCACCGGTGCAAATCGAAATTGTGCCCCAGAGCATATCAGTTCCTATCCTTGACAGGTCCATCTCAGCCTCGGAAGTATGGGAGTTCCTAAATAAGACAAAAGCAAACAAAGCACCAGGACAGGACAGAGTTCCGTACAAATTCCTTGGAAAAGCACCTCAATCGGCAATAAACATAATTGCGAAACTTTTCAATAAAATGCTCGATTCTGGCAAGGTGGAACCCAATTTTAAAAAAATGATTATTTTCCCTATATTCAAAAAAGGTGATCAAAACTTGGTACAGAACTACAGAGGGATTTCCTTTATGGACACCATAGCAAAGACTTTTGCAGGAGTTCTATTAACAAGACTGCAACAATGGGAAAAGGAGTACAGTATTCTAAATGAATTCCAAGCTGGATTCCGAGAAGGTTACAGCACTGCGGACAACCTGTTTAACCTCTTCAATATTATAAAATTGGAAATGAATTAGAACAAGAAAGTCTACAGCTTTTTCATTGACTTCAAAGCGGCTTTCGATAATATTGACCGAAGAGGATTATGAGAGATCTCTATGATAAAACCGAAGCAGCAGTATGGGATGGTGAAAAATTATCGGACTGGTTTGAAACAACAATGGGTGTAAAACAAGACTGCTTACTTAGCCCATTATTCTTTGCTCTCTACATAAACGACATTCACGAGTTCCTTGGAGGCGGTATTTCACTGAATGGAAGGCAGATTCGACTGCTTATGTATGCAGATGACATTGTGCTGATAGCTGACAAGCCAAATGTCCTCCAGGCCATGATCAACAGGATTGCAGAGTACTGCCAACGCTGGAACCTTATTATAAACTTGGATAAATCCAAAGTAATGGTGTTCAGGAAAAGAGGGGGACGGTTAAGTCAACAAGAAAACTGGAAACTTAATGGCGAACGTATAGAAGTTGTACAGAAATACAAGTACTTAGGAGTATGGCTAACTCCTTCATTAAGCCTAACAGAACACTTCAAGGAGCGCTCAAAACAAGCCAGGCAGAGCTTAAATTTCACGTGGAATGAGTTTATCTCCAATAAAGAAGTCAAATTATCATCTAAAATCGATATTTTCAACGCGGTCGCCAGATCTATTCTTGGATATGGAGCCCAAGTCTGGGGAGATGCACAACACGATGAGGTAGAAAAGCTACAGCGGTACTTCTTCAAAAAAGTTCTGCGCTTACCAAGAACAACTCCGAATTATGTTCTTAATCTTGAATGCCAAATGAAACCGGTTTTCGAATACACAATGAGATGCCACATGAATTATGTAGCAAGAGCTCTCACCTCCTATGGAAATAATAGGCTGCCAAATTTTCTAGCCAAACTTATAATTGAAAAGAGAATATTTTAGTTTAGGAGCTGGGAAAATTGCCTCAATCACGAAGACATTCTGCAACTGGGTGAAATCGTGGCAAACAAAAATCTGTTTAAACTGGTTGTTGAAGGTGTAGCAAACAAAACTTTTGAAAAAGAGAACCAAGAGTCACTGCAAAGAGCACAACAAACGAGGACACATAGTTTATATCACTTGCTTGATTTTTCCGCTGGGAAAACCTACGTCTCGGACGACTGGGATATCTCCAAAATCCGTTGGATATTAAAGGCGAGATCAGGACTTATAATCCTCAACGCGACACGAAGGACATCGAGTCAAAATCCAAACTGCACTCTCTGCAACATGAATGAGGAAGAGACGCTTGTGCATTTTCTGGGAACCTGTCCAATTCTAAGAAGCATACGCCTCGGGATGTTTGGAAGTCCCTCACTTGATCTGCCCACGATAACTGATTACTTGAACGGAGTAAATGACTGGAATCTTCTTGTCAAATATCTTAGAATAGGACTGAATTATCGACAAGAACTTATTATTGAATTTAATAGCTAGAAGTTTTTTTATTTTGATTTACATAAAACAGTATTAATATTTTACCTATGTAATTTTTCTTAGCCTCAGGGTAGTACTATAAAAAGCTAATTTGATCGCGACAGACGACGAAAGTCATTGTTGAAATTTTGTTTAAAAAATTAAAAAATCATTTTGTGTTGCCTTACTTAGATTGAAGTATAATTTGGTTAAAGAAAATTTATCAATCAATTGTAAAAATGAACTATTGGATTAATTTGAAATAAACATTCTTACTTACTTACTTACTTACTAACTACTAATCTCCTACGGTCACCTTCGGAGTCAGAATCCGAAGAGGATTTAGACAAAACCGTGGTGGGGGCTGATCTGAAGAATCGTAGCGATGATGCTGCAATTACTTCAGATTAACCTCCAGCACTCAAAACAGGCTTCGGCATCCCTTCTTCTGCGCATCAATAGAAATGGGGAAGATGTCGTCCTGATCCAGGAACCCTGGATTTACGAATCCACAATTCAGGGACTCAGGACTTCTGGATACGACTTGCTGCATGTATCGGATAAAGGTGACCCTAGATCCTGCATATTGGTAAGAAGTAACACTAACGTATATTTACTCCCTGATTACAGCGATAGAGACGTAACCGCAGTCAGACTCCAGACAGATAGAGATACCTACTGGATTGTGTCTGCGTACCTCAGCCACGACCACCTTGGCCCTCTCCCTGGCGACACGCTAAAGAGGTTAATCGCTGATGCTGAACGGAAAAAAGTCTGCCTCATTATTGGATGTGATGCTAACGCCCACCATACAGTTTGGGGTAGCTCCGACATAAACGATCGAGGTGAGTCACTTTTTGATTATATTCTAAGTACTAGCCTCATTGTAAGCAACATCGGTAATGAACCAACATTCATAACCAGAAACCGGCAGGAAGTATTAGACATTACTCTTGTCTCCGACTCGATTCATCGAAAGATCATGAATTGGAAAGTATTAGAAGAGCACTCTTTTTCTGATCACAGGTATATACAATTCAATCTAAACGATGAAACTACAAAAAAGGATAGCTTTCCGGAATCATCGGAAAACTAACTGGATAAAATATAGAGATACTCTAAGCAGATTAATTAAACCTGACCTTCTAAGTATCCCCGTAAGCAGAAACGATCTTGACAATAAAGTCAATGATCTTACCTTAGCTCTCAACAAATCGATGGACATATCCTGTCCTCTTATTTAAATAAGAGGAAAGAAGAAACCTCACTGGTGGAACCCAGTGCTGGAACCGCTCAGAAAAGAATGAAGGAAACTTTTCAACCGAGCTAAATATTCCAAATAAATTTCCGACTGCGACTTATATAAAGAATCCCTTAAGATATATAAAAAACGATTGAGGAAAAATAAAAGAACCTCCTGGAGAACCTTCTGTAACAAAATAAAAGATTCCTCAGAGGCTTCAAGATTAAGAAAAATCCTCTCGTCAAACCCCATAATGCCAAGTGCCCTGAAAACTATCAACGGCTCTTGGACTGACTCTTGTGAGGAATCACTCGACTTGCTATTAGATACTCACTTCCCAGGTAGCTCCCAAAATATACGTAGTTCTGACTCAATAGAGTCTAACGATATAACAATAAATAAACTAGTTCTGACTACTAGAGAGAAACTCAAATGGGCAATCGACAGCTTCGATCCATATAAATCAGCTGGACCTGACGGTATAATACCAGCTGAACTGCAAATGGCTTCAGACATCATCATCCCTATCCTTGAGATAATTCTGAAAGCATGTATGAACTTAGCATACGTACCATCTTTATGGAGAGAAGTTAAAGTTGTATTCATACCCAAAGTGGGTAAAAGCTCTCATGTAAATCCGAAGGATTTCAGACCTATCAGCCTATCATCATTCCTTCGCAAAACTTTAGAACGACTGATTGAGATCCATCTTCGTAGTGCCATAGAACCTAATCTTTTTTCTCCGGCACAACACGCTTACCGCAAGGGGAAATCGGTAGAAACGGCCCTGCAATACAATTTGGTACGTACTATTGAATATTCCCTTCATCATAGAGAGTATACCCTGGTTGCTTTCTTAGATATTGAAGGTGCTTTCAACAACGTCAGCAATGCTGCAATTTTAACCGCGCTTGAGAACTTGAACGTTGATAGCTCACTTAGGGAGTTAATCAGCCTCATGTTGAGGAGTAGAATAATCAACTCAACATTAGGTGACTTCTCTGTTAGAAGATCTGTCAGCAGAGGCACACCGCAAGGTGGAGTCCTATCCCCACTCTTATGGAACATCGTAATCAACGAACTATTAGTTAATTTAGAAGCAGATGGTTTCAAAGTAATTGCATATGCTGATGACGTTGCCATTGCAATATCGGGAAAGCATCTTCAAATCATTATAGAATTAATGCAAACCGCTCTCAACAAATTACTTAAATGGATAGACAATAATGTGGACTAGGTGTAAATCCCCACAAAACTGAACTTGTCCTCTTTACAAGGAAATATAAAACTCCGAATATAGACCCTCCATCAATAAATGGTATCCTACATAACTTTTCAGACGAAGCTAAATATCTAGGTCTGATTTTAAACAAAAAGTTGAGCTGGAGACCAAATATACAAGAAAGAGTCAGAAAAGCCGCAGTGGCACTTTTCTCCTGTAAAAAAGCTATTGGAACCAAATGGGGCTTGTCCCCACATATCACCCACTGGCTATACAGTTATACACAGCAGTCATCAGACCGATACTCACCTATGGGGTGGCAGTGTGGTGGACTGCTTTAGATAAGGTAACTTATCGAGATAAGCTAGGTAGAGTGCAGAGATCAGCTTGCATGTGTATCAGTGGAGCTCTCCGTTCGACACCTTCCGCTGCTTTAGACATACTGCTTAACATTTCACCCCTCGATATATACACTAAACAAGTGGCAGCGAGCACAGCCATTCGTCTCAGAGCCATCTCTCAATGGTCCAATAACTCTATTGGCCATACCATTATTCTGAACAAATTCGAATCAATCCCTAAACACTCCGACTACACCATCCCTCAGCCGGTTTTTGGCCAAAATTTCCTAGTCACAATTCCAACAAGATCCACTTGGGATGATGAGGAATTTTTGAGAGATGAAGCAATTCATTTCTACACGGATGTCTCAAAAGCTGAAGAGGGGGTGGGTGGTGGCGTGTACTCAGAACGACTAAACATTAGTCTCTCCTTCCGTCTCCCTGATCATTGTAGCGTTTTCCAAGCTGAAATCCTGGCGATAAAAGAAGTTTTATCTGGGCTCAAAGAAATTTTAATATCTACATTAAATATCTGTATCTTCTCAGATAGCCAAGCTGACCTTAAATCACTAGTTGCCGTTTCTACACACTCCGTAACCGCCCGAAATTGTCGATCGTCTCTAATGGAGATGGCGGAACAGTTCAACATTCACCTTTTCTGGACGCCGGGACACAGAGGTATTCCAGGAAACTGCAAAGCCGATGAACTCGCCAGGATGGGAACTATAACACCAATATTGCCTTACAAGGTGAATATTGGAATACCAATTGCTACTTGTAAACTTTTGCTTAAGCATGATTCCTTGATGATGACAAACAGCAGATGAACAGGTATCACTACTTGTCTGGCGACGAAACAGATCTGGCCAACAGTGGATCCGAAGCGTTCGAAATGTTTGTTATCTCTAAGTAGATTGCATATTAGCTCCACAATTGGTGTCATTACTGGACACTGCCTCATAGGCAAACACGCCAATAGACTCGGCGTTTTCTCAAATGATTTCTGCAGTACCGAACTAAGTAAAAAAAGTCGCAAGAGTTTTAAAAAAGGGTACAAAAGAGACGTTTTTTTAAAAAGTCGTCTCATGGTCGCATGAGGCAAAAAAAGGGTCAAAAAGCGACTCATGTCGCACAGCAGCAACCGTGAATAAGTTCATAATACATTTATGGCTCCCGTTACTCCTTTGAGAATTCTTGTATATTATTAGATAGAGTAAGTGTGTAGGGGTAGTGTGGTATAGGTACGGTGACCATATTTCTGGGAGCAAAACCCGGGACAAAAAGTGAAAAATTTTAAAATGTGAAAAAATAATTGGACTTTTCAATAATTTGTATGTTATATCTAAGATAAAATTAAAGAAAAACATAATAGCAGAAAAATAAACGAAAAAGAAAGGAACCATTACATAAATCAAAATGTCTTCACAACGTAACTAAAAACTTAAAGCAAAAAATAAACTTTGCATTTTTAATTTCATTATTAAAATAAGGGCCAGTTTTTCAGTGCAGAGTTACCTCTGAGCTAAATCAGAGTTTGCTAGACCTGAAAATAAGTCAGCCATGAGTTATTTCAGAAACAGCAGGAGAGTTTGTCCCCTGAGCCAACTTATCAAACTAGGCGAGTTAACTTGGAGTTATTTTAACCCAAAAATGTTATTCATATACAATTTATGTATCGTTAAGAAGAGTCATTTCAAGCGCTAAACGCGTTTAGAGGTAGAATAGTGATAGTGACATAAGGATACTTCTGTTTGACATTGACATCTAAACGTTATAAATTTATCTTTTTCGTACTCTTTTTGACACAAGAGCATTGTTACAAAAATGAGTCGGAAAATATTTTATGAATATTGATTTACCCAACGTTGAATAGAGAATGTGCAAATACGGGACAAATAATCGACAAATAACTGAATACGGGACACTTGTACGTCCCGGGTTTCTTAAAAAATAAACCGGGACAGGCTATAGAAATACGGGACAATCCCGGGAAACCAGGGACGGATGGTCACCGTAGGTATAGGCAGTTATTTAAAAAACCAAGCATGCTTCTACAACGTTTCTTGATTCAGTGCACGGTGATTTAAATAAAAGTAGTAATGCGTATTTAAACAACTCAAAAATCGAGCTGAGTTTTTTTTTGGGTCGAACAAAAAGTGTTTGTGCGCTTTGAAAAATTGTGTTCCAAAGCAATGTGTCAATGCACCGGAAGAATATATTAATCATTAACGATACTTAATTCTTAGTTTTGTTTAAAAGTATTCATTTTAAATTGTATTGTATTTTTTGTAAAAATATAGAGTTTCGGCTAATGTGGTATACTAGCAGTGGGCTTATGTGGCATAGTATTCCTAATGAAATATGGTTTACCACATTACCCAACCTAAAAGTTTTACCTGCGTCAACTGACATTTGTGCTTTTGCAATAATCTGTTGTTAAAATGTTTAAAAAAGGTGAAACTAAAAAATGGGACCGGAAAGATATGCAGAGACCCACTTGTACTATGAAGAATTATGAAATTTGCCTTCAAGACTTGGTATAGTATACCACATTTGACATTAAGGGTGTACCACATTACCCACTACTTTTTCAAAAGTGGCGATTTCGAGGTCATATCATTATTTTGTCAAAATCTTTGTAAGTTACTTTAAGAATCCGACAAAATCAATTAACGTAGTAGCTTATATGTTCGTGTTAACATCTACAAAATTTGGAAGCATTCGTGTCACTACTTTGTCCGTTAAGAGTGTTCCGGACTGAAATGGTGATTTCATGAATAAGATTGCGAAGCGTGTACTTGTCCGATCAAAGCGATTAAGGTGTCTATGGACAGATAAACTTATTCTCTATGCCATCATTTTCAAACCAAATTTAGCCTACACTATTGCATTTTTTGCAAAAAAAATGTTTAATAACATAAAATTCCATATTTTTATTATGCCACTATTGGAGAAAATTTTTAATTTTGTACCTAAAAAATTTTAATAATGCAAAATAAAAATGCTTGTGAATTTTGAAAAAACCCATTTTTGACAGTCAAATTTGTATACCTAACGGAATTTTTTTGACAAATTGTTTTTCAGTGGATATAAACTCAATATATTTTTCATGATTTTCATTAATTATATGATCATATTTGTATCATTTGATATTGAAAATTTTAATTCTTAAAATGCACTTTTTGACAGAAAATTTATGTAAATTTAGAAGTTAAAATCAGTTACTTTTAGAAAAAAAATTTTTTTAATACAACAATACTCCTACTCGTGACCAATTAGTAAAAATGCAAAGTTTTATAAAACAAAGTATCTGATGAAAGTGAAAAAAATGGTATTATATATACAAAAAAAAAGTTAGCAAATGACTGGTTTTGTTCAGTTCGGAACACTTTTAAGTCAAAAATACAAACATGTATACCACAACACAATACCCTAAATTCTTCTTAGCCTATTTAAGTGAAAGTGAATAGTGAATTTAATAAAAAAAATAAAGAAAATTATTAGGTGGTAGCTTAATTTACAGATATAATATCATCGATATGGTCCTGCTTTCTTATGGACTTATTATTTCATTAACTACCTTTGCTTAAATAGTTTCCAGGGTTCTATTATATAAATTTTATGCTCATGACATTTATCAGAGAAATTGAACCAGCTTCGAAAGTATCTATTTATTTCAGTTATGCATTCTTTTATAATTTTTTTCAGCTTAGATGCAAAAGGTGTTTTTTGAAAATAGGCTGAAAATATTTGTACATATTTGAAAAAAAAAATTTCAGATGGCCATAAAAAACTGTGTTTTCGCTTGAGTTTTTGTACTATTTTAGTTTTATTAATATTTCTGTTAGTTCGAAATTGTGTTTGTCTTTCGATATTTCTTGAACACGGTTTTCACTAATATCATTGGTTTACAAAGGGAATAGCCTGCAAAATATCTAGTAGCGAGGTCCCTGATTTCTGGCACTTTTACCGATATCGCATTTTCCTCGTTTATATATCGATAACTTCCCGTAAGAATGTATTAAGCGACATTTCAAAAATTTTAAAGGCATCGAAATAAACCTCTGGTCCAGTTATTTATTTATGTATTTAAAAAAATAAAAAGATTTGGAACGGGACTTTCAACTCAAAATGCTTCGAAAAATCTGTTTACTGCAACAAAATACCCAAATAAATAACTGAATAAGAGGTATTTTAAAAATTAAATTTAAAATTTTTAAAATGTCGCTTAATACATTATTACGGGAAGGTATCGATATATTATGTTGATGTTGTTGAGGTAATTTTCAGAACTTTCAACTTCTTCACTTTTGGGTTGCTCATGTATGATTGATATTTGTTCCTCCGTTTCACTCTGTAAGATGGCATTCCAGTCCACCTTAAGGTATTCTGAATCCTCTTCCTCACAAGAACATTTGGATTTGAATACAAATTTCATCGATATAACTTTGGCTAGCAGGCAGCCAAATTCTGAAGCATTTGGATTACTTTTATTTATATTTCGTGCTCTAATTTTCCCAAATAAGTTTTCTAATGGATCTTGATTAAATTTGTTTACATAAATGTAATGTAAGTCTATATGATCCATAAAAAATGATTCTCGTATTCTTAAAAGACTTTCAATAGTTAAGGCCACACCTTTAAAACAAAACGTTCTGCTTCTTGGGTTTATTATGTTGAGTTATATGTCTTCATTTTTTGTATAAAGATTACATTTTGATCATTTTTTTTATTGCTGGTTTTCCATTTAGAAGATCAAAAATTCGATTTATGTTTTTAAAATTCAGCTGTTGGTTTTGCAAATTGTGCTATATGTTCTGGAAATTTATTTAATTTTTACTAAGGCTTCGATTCCACAAGCTACATCTGCTTAGAACCTGTGCAGTAACTTTACATTCATTTTTTTGGAACTCTGTCGGGTATCTTAAATGATATTTAAATATTAAAATTGTATTAGATCTCTCTTTATTATTGAGATATTCAATTATTTTCCAACTGACAATCCCATCAGAAGTGGATAGATTATATTTAAGAAGATTGTTCCGAATACTTTTAATTAGATGAAGAATATCGTACATTGCATGAATGGGTTTTTGTTTGTTAATAAAGCTAGAACTTTTTTCGTCCAGGTTATAACGGGTGATTTTTTAAGAGGTTTAGAACTTTAAAAAAAAAAAAAACACAAAAAATTCGAAAAAATGAATGAAATATTTATTTGAATCGATAGTTTGAACCTTGCAATTTAATGTTTAAAGATAATTTCATGCAAATGTTGACCGCGGCTGCGTCTCAGGTAGCCCATCCGCTGAGTCCAATTTTGGCATACTCTTTCACACATATCGGCCGGTATCTCACGAATGAATGCATGGATGTTGGCTTCCAGTGCGTCAATCGAAGCGGGCTTGTCCCTATAGACATTAGCCTTGACATACCCCCACAAAAAATAATCTAATGGTGTCAAATCGCACGATCTAGGCGGCCAATTGAC
This sequence comes from Dasysyrphus tricinctus, assembly GCA_963921185.1. Taxonomy (NCBI): domain Eukaryota; kingdom Metazoa; phylum Arthropoda; class Insecta; order Diptera; family Syrphidae; genus Dasysyrphus; species Dasysyrphus tricinctus. Next base: position 32,068,275 of record OY992533.1, on the reverse strand, counting down.
CGGCCCGAAACGTGAAATTAACTGTTCACCAAACTCGCCTCGCAATTGCGCCATTGTTTCGCGTGCTGTGTGGCATGTGGCACCGTCTTGTTGAAGCCACATATCATGCAAGTCAAGAACTTCCATTTCGGGCAAAAAAAAGTTTGTTATCATCGCTCGGTAGCGTTCACCATTGACAGTAACGCTGCGATTCGCATCATCTTTGAAGAAATATGGCCCAATAATGCCGCCGGCCCATAAACCGCACCAAACAGTGGCTTTTTCGGGATGCATTGGTAGCTGTTGCAATGCTTCTGGCTGATCTTCACTTCAAATGCGGCAATTATGTTTATTTACGTACCCATTCAACCAAAAATGAGCCTCATCGCTGAACATAATTTTTCGATAAAAAAGCGGATCCGAACCGAGCACGAATTTTGATAGTAAAATTCAATAATTTGCAAGCGTTGTTCATTTGTAAGACGATCCATGGTTAAATTGCAAACCAAACTGAAGCTGTTTGACAGTGACACAAGGTACTAAACACACGTCAGCTGTCAAAACCAGTGTTGCCAAAACCAAACCAGCTAAAAAATCACCCTTTATATAGTAAATAAACTTCAATTACATCTTTATTGTAGGTTAGATTCGCCTGAAGACTCATTTCGTCAAAAATGAGAACAACTTCCTTTTCTTTTGCTGATAGTTTTGAGGTTATTTTATCTATTTCCTTTAAAACATTTTTATTTATCGCTGAGTGAAAGAACACACTTCTTTTGACATTTGTTTCTATATTTTGTTTATAAGTTTTTGTCATCAGTTTATGTGTGTGTATTGTGTATAGTATATGCACAGAACGAACGAAATATTCAACCATGAGATGCAAAATTCAACACATTTCTGACTTCAGGAAAGCATATTCTTGAAGATTTTGGCCGTTCTTTTTTAACAATAACTATTAATTTTGTTTCAATTTTTTGTAAATTATCTCAGGCTGTAAGGTTTTTTCTTTTCTTGTCTCAAACTAACTAAAAAAAGACCTTCGTTTTATGTCGCATCTTGCGCGAATTACCATATTAAAACAATTCAAAATTACAAATTTTATGTAACACCATAGACTAACTAATAATAAAGACAGGCCGCTTCATATAAAGAAAAAGGACCCGATTTGAGATTGCCTCCACTTAGATTGCCTCCACCTCATACATGTTTTGTACTTGGCGAGAAAAGCTTTTGCTCTATATGAAGCTTTCAAGTTGCATCGAACATATTCGTTTCACCACTATCGCAAGTGTACCTGTTTTTGTTGTTGGTTTTTGAGTATTTTGTCTGTTTTGTTTTGCAATAAATGAAGGTTGTGAAGCAGTGGTGGTAGTTTTTTTTGTCTTCATAGCTTGCTCTAACTTAAATTTTGCTTGTGTGTGTGTACACTTCAGGTATATTTATTTCATTCATGTCGATCTTGGCAAGAATTTTCGTTTTTAAAGGAAAAATTTGATCTTTGGAGGATTTATCTGTTTTCACGTTTGGGGTGGATGTGAAGAATATATGAGTGTTCTGAAGCAATGGTAGACTTGGTGGCGGTTGTTTGTGTTTGCAATTTTTTTCTCTAGTTTATCCTTTTTTGTGCGCTTGCTTGTGTACCCTTGCATACATTCATATAATCTCGATCTTCTAGGAAGTTAGTTAGTTAGTTAGTCTATGGTAACACACAAATACAAAATAAAATCAATATTATCCAATTAAATGTAGGTTATTAAGGACCTTATAATATTTTCTTAAAGATAATACCTACCTAAAGGTTCCTGTTCTATACATATCAAATAAAATTAAAATATTTTACCTTTCATAATTTCATTAGTATTTTAAAATTATTTTGTATTTGTTTAGTAAACAACAAGTTCAAAATGTTGAAATGCATTAATATTAAAATTTCTTAATATCAAACACTGGAAAATGATTATATATATTTAAATAAAATTAAAAATTAAAGGTACCCAGCTACCTAATCAAAAAATGCTCCGATCTAATGAATCTAGAATAGAGTACAAAAACTAAAAACTACACGCTCATTTATAATCAAATCATTATTCATAAGAAACCACCAACAACCGAAAAAAAAGAATACCTACATTTTTTCTATCACCCACATAAAGAATATGTCCTCCATATACCTATATAGATCAATGCAGAAAAAGAGTTCATAATATACTTTTTATTCGTTATTGCCAGCCTCAGACGACCTTAACAACAACAAAAATCGTATATAGCTACAACAAGTAAAACATAAACAGACAACATCGCATTGTCTTTCGTCTTCTTCTCGATCTTTGCTGACTGCATAGAAATACTAAACAAAAAAACAGGTTTTAATTCAATTTGTTCCCCATTTAAATATTCTGAGTATAAAAGGAAGAGAGAAACATATGAGCGAGAACGCAAGACAGAACTTTTTGCAAAAGACAAAGAGCTTTCCTTATGTGCTTTACTATCGACAGGCAAAGAGCTTTCTTGCCTGCTGATCGTCTGCATGGTGTAAAAAAAAATTGTGACATTTTTTCTATGGGGATGCTTCATCTGTATAGTTTATTATCTTATTATTATTATTATTTTATAAGGACATTGCCAGGTATACCCGGGAACTTTATTTAAAAATTTTCGGAAATTGAATTTTCAGCTTCAAAAAGTATGTTTCCGCCTAATTTCCTTCAAAAGTGTAAAATGTTAGTAAGTAAGTTTTACCTTTGAACCATTGATATGTAGATAATAGGTAGTACCTCGTGGCATGATGGTTAGTGCGTAGGACTGTTATGCCGAAGGTCTGGGTTCGATTCCCTGCCGTACCACCTAAAACCAGAAATGTTTTATTCGAGGTACTGGCCTCTTGCGAGGAACTGACAAATCCTCCAAGAGTATACTTGTCATGAAAAAGTGCTTCTCGTTAAGCCGTTCGGACTCGGCAAAAAACTGTAGGTCCCCACCATTCCTGCCAACAAAACTAGCACACCAGGATGGTTGAGAGTTGTAAGTCACTAGGCCCTGGTTCTCCACGAGCTGTTGCGCCACCCAATTTAATTTAATTTAATTTAATGTAGATAATAGCTGCGTTTTATTAACACGCTTTTATTAGTTTCGGTTGTATGTATGTATGTATGTATGTATGTATGTATGTATGTATGTATGTATGTAACGGAATCTTTGGGTGTGTTTTTGACCTACTTCAAACGGTCCGATTTGATTCAAACTTTGCACACTTATCAAAGCCCGATGACAATATATCCCATTATCCCGATTAGGTTCGCCAGGATTCATAAATTCCTTTCGGGATCCTTTGCATGAGAGTAAGAGAGATTAAGCATGTATGCAGCTTAGGGTGTTTCATTTTTCCAAAGATGTGATTTTCGGCTGACTTTGCTCACGCCCTGAGATTCAGTGATGGAAAAAATATGTATGCCAAATTTCAAGAAGATTGGATAATATTAAGAGGTTGCGCATTTTGACCTCTTTTATCAAAAACTAGCGAATTTTCTAATATTGAAGTCCTTTGTACTCAAGGGTTCCTGATGCACTTGTTTCATCTTGTCTAGGTTGTGTGTGTCTATACGTACAATCTAAACTGCAATATGTAAATTCGTGTCATTGCTACCTACTTACTTACTTACTTATCCGGCTCCCGATCCATGAAGGGTCTCTGCCTGAGATATTGCGGTCTTCCATCGGTTGCGGTCCCTCGCACGCTCCCTCCAGTCGTCGAGACCAAGCGCTCTTGCGTCTGTGACCGCCTGGTCCCTATAGCTACGGTGACCATCCGTCCCTGGTTTCCCGGGATTGTCCCGTATTTCTATAGCCTGTCCCGGTTTATTTTTTAAGAAACCCGGGACGTACAAGTGTCCCGTATTCAGTTATTTGTCGATTATTTGTCCCGTATTTGCACATTCTCTATTCAACGTTGGGTAAATCAATATTCATAAAATATTTTCCGACTCATTTTTGTAACAATGCTCTTGTGTCAAAAAGAGTACGAAAAAGATAAATTTATAACGTTTAGATGTCAATGTCAAACAGAAGTATCCTTATGTCACTATCACTATTCTACCTCTAAACGCGTTTAGCGCTTGAAATGACTCTTCTTAACGATACATAAATTGTATATGAATAACATTTTTGGGTTAAAATAACTCCAAGTTAACTCGCCTAGTTTGATAAGTTGGCTCAGGGGACAAACTCTCCTGCTGTTTCTGAAATAACTCATGGCTGACTTATTTTCAGGTCTAGCAAACTCTGATTTAGCTCAGAGGTAACTCTGCACTGAAAAACTGGCCCTTATTTTAATAATGAAATTAAAAATGCAAAGTTTATTTTTTGCTTTAAGTTTTTAGTTACGTTGTGAAGACATTTTGATTTATGTAATGGTTCCTTTCTTTTTCGTTTATTTTTCTGCTATTATGTTTTTCTTTAATTTTATCTTAGATATAACATACAAATTATTGAAAAGTCCAATTATTTTTTCACATTTTAAAATTTTTCACTTTTTGTCCCGGGTTTTGCTCCCAGAAATATGGTCACCGTACCTATAGCGGAGGTTCGGTCTTCCAGGTCGTCTCGAACCTGGGGGCTGGGACTCGAAGATTTTCTTGGCTGGAGCGTTGTTGTCCATTCGCTCGATGTGGCCGAGCCAGTGTAGTCGACGTGTTTTGGCTCTTTGGACTACATCCACATCTTGGTACAGCTCGTACAGTTCACGATTGAATCTTCTCCTCCAATCGCCCTCTTCGCATATGGGACCAAATATCCGCCGAAGAATTTTTCTCTCGAAAGTGCCCAGTATTAATTCCCCTTTTTTACTTATCGTCCAGCACTCGGCGCCGTAGAGTAGAACTGGTAAAATTAGCGTTTTGTATAGCGTGCACTCTAAAAGTACTTGAGAGTGCTAGGACGCCATATGGCCCTAGGCTCAATGATAGGAAAATCCCTATGCACACCTCCGCGTGGTAGAGGGCGGGTAACGCTAACGTTGCCGGGATAAGCAGACAACCCAGCTATGCTGGTCAGGGCACAAACTTGTCCTCGGGATGGTTAAAAGCCCCCTTAAGGCGGATGAACTGCAGGTGGCGGTCAAGGGCATGATAGTCTGGTGGCGGAGGAGCTTTTTTTGGTATAAGGCCAACGGCAGCAGCAGGTAGCGTCTGTAACCCATATTGGGCGGCTACAAAAGGCGTCTGTTTTCCCACAGTGGGCGGCCTCGAGCAGTTATGTGTTTTACCATACAAAAGGCGGGTGTGCCTGTCAAATCTGAGCTTATGTATGTTATTAATCATATCTCGGAAAACACCATGGTGGAAGGATATATGCAAATACATGAATTATGACAACAAATGGAAATGAGTCCCCAAGAGGTAATCTTTTTATAGAAAATCCTTCTGTAGCTTCGGCTGCAGTAAACCGCACATCGGATTTGGGGGTGCGGCATCCTTCATGTACGAGCGTCAATCAAGACGCCATAATAACAAATGAATCGTTGACAAATAGAAGAAGTCTTTCAAGAAGCGCAAATGTTACTTTTGGCTACCGCATACGTACGAAAATCGGAGCATGGAACGTTCGATCCTTGTACAGCGATGGTAGATACGAGCAGGTTGAGCGTGAAATGCTTCGCCTAAAGATCAGTATCCTGGGCATAAGCGAAACTAAGTGGAGAGGAAGAGCTGAATACAGATCAGACACTGGACAGACGAGAATGCTGTATTCCGGCGAAGATGAAAGAGAGGGTGGCCAAAGACTGCATGGTGTCGGAATTATGTTGAACGAAGAAGCGAGGCGTAGTTTGATCTCATGGGCGCCCATTTCTGCGAGATTAATGACAGCAAGGTTTCGTTCAAAAATTCGTAACGTCACAATTATTCAGTGCTACGCCCCCACAAATGAAGCGACCGAGGAAGACAAAACCGCGTTCTACACTCATCTTAACTCGGTTAACAGTAGTGTTCCGAGAGCCGACATCATAGTCGTTATGGGAGACCTTAATGCCCAAGTCGGTTCAGACAATTACAGACTGGAACGCGTGATGGGAAGAAATGGCGTGGGGTCACGGAATGAAAATGGTGACTTGCTTGTCGACTTTTGTAACGCGAATCGTCTTGTGATAGGTGGGACTGTATTTAAGCATAAGACGTGCAGGGGCGGACTGGGCCACCGGGCAACCGGGATTTTGCCCGGTGGGCCCCCGGCCAAGCAAAAAGTTTTTTTCTAAAGAAAAAATTGTCATAACAAAATTGGACTCACACTAAATATAGACTTTATGTGGATCAAAATGGATATTTTGAGGTCCCCAAAAACTCGTTTGGTGGCCTCTACGGATCTTTGAACGCCTCAAAAACTCGGATGGTGACCTCTCTAAGGATCTTTGGAGGCCCCCAGAACTCAGATGGTGGCCTCTACCGATCTTTGGAGGCCTCCAGACCCGGTTGGTGGCCTCTACGGATATCTGGAGGCCTACAGACCTCGGTTGGTGGCCTCTACAGATCTCTGGAGGCCCCCAGACCTCGGTTGGTGGCCTCTACGGATCTCTGGAGACCTCCAGACCTCGGTTGGTGGCCTTTACAGATCTCTGGAGAACTCGGTTAATGGCCCCTACGGATCTTTGGAGGCCCCCAGATCTCGTTTGGTGGCCTCTACGGATCTCTGAAGGCCTCCAGGCCTCGGTTGGTGGCCTCTACGGATCTCTGGAGACCTCCAGACCTCAGTTGGTGGCCTTTACAGATCTCTGGAGGCCGCCAGATCTCGTTTGGGGGCCCCTGCGGATCTCTGGAGGCCTGCAGACCTCGGTTGGTGGCCTCAACAGATCTCTGGAGGCCCCTAGATCTCGGTTGGTGGTCTCAACGGATCTCTGGAGGCCACCAGAACTCGGTTAGTGGCCTCTACAGATCTCTGGAGGCCCCAAGATCTCGGTTGGTGGCCTCTAAGGATCTTTGGAGGCCACCAGAATTCAGTTGGTGGCCTCTACGGATCTTTGGAGGCCACCAGAACTCGTTTGGTGGCCTCTACGGATCTCTGGAGGCCTCCAGACCTCGGTTGGTGGCCTCTACAGATCTCTGGAGGCCCCCAGATCTCGGTTAGTGGCCTCTAACGATCTTTGGAGGCCTCCAGACCTGGGTTGGTGGCCTCAACAGATCTCTGGAGGCCCCCAGAAATCGGTTGGTGGCCTCTATAAATCTGTGGAAACCCCTAGAACGGTTGGTGGCCGCTACGGATCTCTGGAGACCCCAAGAAGTCGGTTGGTTGTCCCTTCGGATATCTGGAGGCCCCAAAGACTTGGTTGGTGAACTCTATGAATCTTTGTATTCCTCCAAAACTCGGTTGATGGCCTCTATGGATCTTTAGTTATTCAAAAGTTGATAAGAAATTTTACAGTTCCAAAAAACTAAATATGCAGAGTAAAAAAAAATTAAAATTACTCTCAATGATGAGTACTTTAAAATGTCTGAAAGTAAGGTGCATAACCTGAATTCAAAAGACGAGAATAAATTGCCGTAATTTAACTGACCCGGATCAGATCATGATAAATAAAACAAACAGGATCATAGTGACAGGAGTGTTAAATACCCGTCTCTTTTGCCTTAATTTTGTTTATGTTTCATGCATCTGTTGCCTCTAGCCTCTTTTCTTTGCGCTACTGAGATAATTCTCATCGCAATTTTTGGATCACTGAAATAGATCCAGATAAAAAGCAGGAACCTATGTTGCTTTTGCAATTACTTGTTAAAAATTGATCTGGATATCAGATCATGTGAATAATAAAATACGGCTAATGATGAGGCAGAGGACGAACGTCAAGAAACAAAAAGAAACAAGAAAAAACAAGAACACTGTGGAGATTGTGCAAAATGTTGCTTCAATGTCTTGCGACGATATTATTTTGACGCAAAATGGTACAAAAACCTTTTCTTAGCATATAATTTGATGCTGACATTTTCATGTGCACAAGTTGCTTGCAAAAGATCATTTTCAAATTTTAAATACATTAAAATCGATGAAGAAATATCATGACACAAGGTCACCTTGAAACCGCAATGCTAATATCCGTGGAGTTTACTGTCAGAAAAGAGAAGTTAGTTAAACAAATATTTAAAATGTTAAAGTCTCTGGTCAATGATTGTTAATTAAGTAGATGTTTTATAAAATTATGAATTAACAGGCCAAGAGCCTTTTTTTCTTCTTTTTTTTGAAAACTTATATTCTATTCTTTTATTTGTTTTTTGAATCAAGTTTTTTTTAGTGAAAAGTTTTTGAGAAATTAGATTTGAAAGTCAATATTTTTGAAAAAATTGTGATCTTTTTTTCAAGTTGATTGTTAATTCAAAATGTTGTTTAGTTAAGCACCACTTTTCATTTTTATATAATTTTTCTTAGTTTTTGAGAAAATAAAAAAAAAGATAGCAGAAGGTACATATCTGTTGTTTTGTTAAGTTTATAAAAGGCAAAGGCAAAGAAGTACGATGTATTATTAAATCTTTTTTATTTCTCAAATCTAAGAAAAAATTATACTACTTCTGTCGGTTCACGATTCACGAGAATTTTGATAAAACGTGATTTCCAAAATGGAAGCTGATGCTCGCCAACTTGGATTAACATTCGGGGGGCACTCCTGAACATTTTCGAACAAAAATCAATTAAAGCCGTTTTCCTTTGGAAGTGGCAAAGAACTTATGAGTAGATGAAAACCCTAATCTAGTACTACCAACTGCACATGCTCTCATGTGCGAGTAGATACATTTTACATGGGAAAGCAGTTTGAAGTGTTCCATTGAAAAAAGCTAGCAAAGTACTTCGCCACCTCCAAAGGAAAATGCCTTAAGTAGTTGATTGCATTATGAACCTACTGTTTTTGCTCTGGTTCTTGATCTAGCATAGGGCCAGTTTGTTCACAGTGGGTTAGATCTGCAACTAGATTATCACTGATTCTGTTTAATCCATAGTTATGAATCTGTGATCATCATTGATCGTTTATTCACTCAAATTTCAGTTTGATCATGGTTCTTGATATAATCATCTTTCCATTTTCCAGTATATCTGTCAAATCAATTTTAAGGAGTAATCAGTCACTCACCATAAACAAAGTTGATGTTTATTTATGGTGAGTGAGCTTTAGAAAGTAAAATTTTTTGTGTAAGAGAACACGGACACGTTAAAATTTTAAGCTCATTTTCTTAGAGAAATTTTTTTGAGACCCAAGTTACCTACTTTTAATGGTATCAAGAAAGTCAAAGCAACTTCGTTAAATTTGACCCACCCTAATATAATTACATACAATTAAATTTAGTTTGATTCCAATTGAATATAATATGAGTCAATATTTCAAAACTTTAATATTTTTCACTCCAAATTCGACCCTCGCTCAAAACAACTTATTTTGCTCGAATAACAATTATATCCCTTAAAAACTCTATATTAACCACTTTAAAACAAGCGGTCATAGTATTTGATGAAATCTAACGGTTTCTTAAGTTAGGGAAATGACACTTATATCAGGGAATGACAAAAATTTATATTAACTCCAGTGATTAGATGGATATGTGGGGACTCAAGTCCAGTCAACCCACCTTCAACTCATCATCAATCACACAATTGTTTGAACATGCTTTTATTAATTTGCATAAGTTGTTAAATAATTGTTGTTATTAGTGTACCGAATCTTGAATACATAGTTTCTTATGTACATAGCTTACCATGTATTGTAACATGATCAAGAAGAATACAATTAAAGTAGATGTTAAGAAGAACGGTCGTCTTTTTATTGCAACGGTCTCAATAATAAGAAAACGGCATACACACATCTACAATTGGTGACTCCTAAGTTAAAAATTACCTCGTGGAAACATTTTTTACTTACAAATTAACTCGTCTTTATTTTATTTTGCATTAAATTAAATCAAATAATGCCTAATGAATCTGATAACACTAAGCAACCAATCGGCAGCGGAGGCAATACAATTCCCATAGGTTCTAACATTGAAGGAATCAATGCCGGTGGCAGTGGAATCTCGAATGGAGCTCCCGTTGGCAACAACACTTCAGGGGCCCTATTCGGGTTCTATGATAAAATGAAATGATAAGTTTTTTATCACGAGAGTTTTCATACACCTTTTTCATTTTATCATATCATTTTTCCCAAAATGTTGATTCTGGTTATACCAGTGAAAAAATCAGCTGATTTTGTGCTGAATGTGTGCTGAATGAAAACAAAAATTATTTCACAGAAGTTTTTTCGATATTTACGAATGATTTGGTTTTTAATTAAGATTATTTCCAGTGAAATTGAATAAAATAAGTCAATTTATTAAATAATCATTTTGAAATCGGTACATTTAATAAAGTTTGAAGTGTCGTACTTATGTTTTGTCCGTGTTTCCTTACTACCTACTATGAAAAAAAGAAGAGCCAGATACTGGTTTGTAAAAGTATCTATTAAAAAACACTATATTTTTGTAATAATTCTTTTTTTTTTATTTAAGAAAACCTATAAATATTGCGAAGCAATTAATCTGTGGGAGCTTACATCAATATGAACTTATTTCTTGATAAAAATTCCTACACTCGTCCTCCCAATGAACATTCCATCTGCCAATTAAGACAAAAAGATCTTGGTTTTTATTTGCTTGCTTGGAATGAATGAGTCAATCAATAAAAACTTTTATATGTGTGTCCACAATAATTCAAAAATACTTACGTGTAGTGATCTAAATCCAAATTATTTACAACAAAGAAAATCAATAAAGAAGTGCATTATTTAAATTTTATTCATATTTCTGGTTCTTCTCAATTTATCATTAGGCTATATCAGGCAAAATTTCTCGATGATGAATATCTTTTCATATGATAAAAGTTTGACAGACGTTTTCACGTTTTCACTGAACCAGAATCGGAAATTGAGATTTATCACTGAAAAAACTTTTCATCGTGTTTATCATAGAACCGGAATAGCCCCCCAGGTCAAGTATTCGCCAGCGAGAATGAGGTAATGCGTGTATCAACCAAAATTTCTCCGTTTTGGACAGATATGCCCGAAATCTGGTTCGCAAGTATTGAGGCACAGTTCGCCACGTGTCGGATAACCTCGGACTTTTCACGTTTCAATGCCGTTGTTGGTTCAATGGATGGAAAAGTTTTATCTCATGTCAGAGACGCTGTATTACAGCCACCTGCTACTGGAAAATACGATAATTTAAAAAAAGCTGTAATCGAATGTTTTTCAGACTCCGAAAACAAGAAGATGAGAAAACTCTTGTCAGATGTAGATTGGGAGATAAAAAGCCATCTCAACTTTTCAACGAATTAAAAGGCCTGGAAATTCAGTTGGAGAAGAATTTCTAAGAAACATTTGGCTACAACGTTTACCAGCAGAAGTTCAAGCTATTTTTGGCGGCTTTTAAAAGCGAAGATGTGAAGAAGCTCGTGCAAGTAGCTGATACAATTCTTGAGACGACATCACATGGGCACACTGTGTCTCGGTCTAGAATCGAAAACTGCAGTTCAACATCTTTTCATGACGATGATCTCAAAAATAAAATCGATGCACTAAGCCGACGCATTGACAAATTCGAACATTCATCTCGCCGTGAACGTAATCGGACACCATCACGACATCGAGACTCAACACCATCTCATAAAAAACGTCACGGCATATGTTGGTACCACTATAGGTACAAAGAAAACGCTATACATTGCAAGCAACCATGCAGTTACAAAAATTCAAACGGTTCAAAAAACTAATAAACTTGTCACCACAGGTGGTGACAACCGTTGTCAAACATATTTACCGTATGTATGTTTCGGATAAGACAACGCATACAAAATATTTAGTCGATACCGGTGCCGATGTTTCCGTGCTACCTCCCACACCTCGTCAGATGTCACAACATTCCAGCATTGCTCTAAAAACCTTTGGAAGCCAACGCTGTCAAGTCAATCTTGGTTTACGTAGAAGTTTCATCTGGACGTTTCTAATCGCTGACGTGGCAACACCTATCATCGGCGCAGACTTTTTGCAACATTACGGTCCTCATCGATGAAACCACCAAAATGTCAGCGACTGGGAAGCCAACCTCAGGTAAATGTGAAATAAAAACTTTCGATATTAAAAACCCGTTTGCAGATTTTCTTGAGAAGTTCAAAGACCTCACATCACTCCACTCAACTGATGTTCAAAGAAAATCTCACACTGAGCACTGCATCGTCACATCGGGTACAGCTGTTTTTGCCTAGACGATTATCTCCAGAGAAACTTGCAGCAGCAAATGAAGAGTTCGCTTATCTCATGGAACAGGGCATATGTAGACCATCAAAGAGTAACTAGGCGAGTCCACTTCATATGGTAAAAAATCCCAATGGGGACTGGCGACCATGTGGAGACCTTAGAGCCCTCAATGACAACACGTTGCCAGACCGTTATCCCCTTCCATATATCATGGACTTTGCCAACATTTTAGATGGAAAAAAGATCTTCTCCACAATCAATCTGCAGCGTGCATTTCATCAAATTCCCATTCGACTGGAGGACATAGTCGGCATTTACACCACCCGATTTTTCCTCAGACGATCTTTTGTTCATAGATGAAGGGAGTAGAAAGTGAGGGGTAAGGACCAAATCGTCCGTTCCTGGCAAACTCACACGATTTTTCCAGTATGTTTGCGTTCTCTTTTATACTTTTCCCACAGTTTTGTGTGTTCAGCGTTGCCACTAATCGGAGAATTTTCCGAAGCTGATCCAAAAAGAAAATGCAGTAACTATATTTTTTTTTCGCAGTAGATATGCATTTCCAAATTTGTATTTGTATTTTCGAAGAAGAAATTAATGATACATATATAAGTGATTGAAAATACATACATAATTTGCTACACAGCTCATATGCAAGGCACTTAAAGGTTGGGTTTCAGGAGAAAAAATAACAACAATGATGATGAAATTATTTGTGGGTTTAATTTTGTTGAATTAAATTTTTTTTTCGTGAAACCAAAAAGTATTTGATTGCCAGTAGATGTGTTTTACGAAAAAAAAAAAATGCTATAGGCAACGCTGGTCCTAACATGCCATCTACCTCTGAATGCAAAATGAAAGAGACAGCAATAAAGTATGAAGAGGACAGGAATAGAAATCTGACTGGAAAAACCGTTTCATATCGTTTCATGTAAACATTCCACACGATTTTGGGAAAAATCGTACTGGAAAAATCGGGTAATATAAATGCCGACATACCTAAGACTGCAATAACGACACCTTTTGGACTGATAGAATTCTTGTTTATGCCTTATGGGATGAGAAATTTAGCGCAAACAATGCAAGGATATATACACGAGGCTTTAAATGCTTTAAACTATGTATTTCCCTACATAGACGATATTTTGGTGGCATCAGAGAACGAGCTTGAGCATTCAAAGCATCTAGAGGAAGTATTTCAGCGACTTCGTGAGTATAACCTTAAAATAAATACTTTGAAGTGTCATTTTGGTAAATAAAAAGTCCGATTTTTGGGATATTCTGTTAACCAACATGGTATAAAACCTTTACCAGAAAAAATTCAACATATTGCCGAGTATAAAAAACCTACTGTTGCCAAAGATTTAAAGAAGTTTCTACCGATGATAAATTTTAATCGAAAATTTATTCCTCATGCTGTAGTTAATGAAATTCCTCTTTTCAACCTCGTTCAAGGTAATAAGAAGAATAACAAAACACCAATCGCTTGGACATCCGAAGCAGACGTCGCCTTCGAAAAATGCAAGTCCGATTTAGCACACGCTTCCCTTCTTGCGTTTCCTGTACCGAACGCAATGCTCTACCTCTTCACTGATGCATCAGATACTGTGATTGGTGCTGTGGTTAACCAAGTTTGCAACAATGTTTCTCAACCACATGGTTTTTTTTTCAAAAAAAAACTTACAGCAACCCAGAAGACCCGTAGCACTTACGATCGTGAGCTTCTGGCCATGTATGAAGGCGTGAATCATTTCCGGCACTTTTGGAAGGAAGATCATTTTCCATTTACACTGACCACAAGCCGCTGATTTACGCATTCCAGCAGAACCTAAGCAAAGCATCACCAAGACGTATTCGACAACTTGACTTCATTAGCCAGTTCACAACATCAATTTTACATGTACCTGGACAACAAAACGAAGTTGCAGATTTCTTGTCGAGGATAAACGCAGTTTACACTTCTCAGCCAATCGATTTTGAAGTGATTGCCAAACAACAGATGGATGACGTGGAACTTAAATCTTTACTGGACAAAGGTAATTCAACTTCATTGAAACTGAAATTTCTGTCTTTCCCAGAAACAAAATTAAAACTTTTTTGTAACACATCAACTTCCAAAATTTATCTTCACACCTTATCTCACCCCCAACTAACAATTTTGCCCCTATAATCATCCAAAGAAACTTCCCATAATCATCTCTTGCAATCATATAAGCATTATATAATAGTCCATAGAATTGAAAGGGCGCACTTTTTAAGCTCCTATTGGACCCTTATGGACTAAATTCAGTTGCCCCGGAAAGCACTTACTGGACTCAATTTAGAGGTCTTATAGAAGAAGGTGGAAAAATAAAAAAAAATATTTCACAATTGATTTATATTTATTTATTTATATTTTTAATTTATTTTATTAATTTTCTGATATTTTATTTGAAAGTTTTTATCTGAAATACAATCTAAGAATTTATTAGATATTATTTAAGTTATAAAAATTACAAAGTTTCTGTGAGATTTGAACCATGGTCCTCTCGCACTGAAAGTCCACCACGCTAACCGCTCGGCCATGGAAGAATATAATTACGATGAAAAAAAACGTATTCTCTTTCTCCACACTGCTGGTTTGTGTCTATACTCTTTAGTATACCAGAAGTGGTTTGCGTTTTTACTAGTACAGCAGAAATGGTTTGTGCCTGAACTTAGCAAGTAACAGAAACTAACATAGAGATTGTATAATAATTTTACAGGATGACTATAGAACAAAAGCTCCGTCATCATTTCATAAAAGCAATATAGAGAGATTATAGAAACATTGGTATATCGCTTCTATCAAACTGATAAAATTTGCACCAGAAAATATTCAAGGAAGCAGTAATACTCCAATAAGGTATTTACTTCACGTCAGAGGGTAATAGGCGCGCTATAGAAACAAATAACACTATAATGTCTGAAATGCGAAGCAATTTTGTTAGTTGGGCCCTGGCGTTCGAGCGACATTCAAGCTTGTCCAGGAGCGGTTTGTTTGGCCAAAAATGAGAGCAGACTGTGCAAAGTTTGTAAATACCTGCATACAATGTCAGAAATTAAAAATTAGTCGACATAACAAAGCAGCTATCGGCTCATACAGCTTGACATCACAGCGCTTCACTCATATCAACATGGATATTGTTGGCCCATTGCCTACATGGATACAATATCTTCTAACGATTATTGATCGATATACCCGGTGGCCAGAGGCATACCCAATGGAGGATATCAAGGCTGAAACGGTTGCCCAACACCTACTCTATGGTTGGATCGCTCGATATGGCGTTCTAGTTCAAATAACAACGGATTTAGGACGTCAATTTGAATCAACGCTCTTTTCAGAGTTGAACAGAACATTTGGTATAAGGCACTGTAGGACGACCGCCTATCATCCACAGTCCAACGGGATCATCGAGAGTGCACTCATGTCTTCATAAGAACTGATAGCAGTGTTGCCGAAAGTACTCCCATAGAAGTACAGTACTACTTTCAACAACTCCGTACTCCTCCTTTCACATTCGTACTCCTATTTTTTTTTTCAAAACCTTTAATATCTTACACTTGCAGCAAAGTGTAATGTTGACCTCAATAAATATAATTCACTGCAAATTAAATCAAACTTGGCAGCACTTTTATCCTCTAAACCAGGGGGACAATTTGACTTTTAAGGGGGGCAATTTTACATTCTGATGCCTTACAGCCGTCTTAGATTTATAAATTAATTAAATGCGCAGGAAAAAATATCTCACTTTCGCACTCTTTTAATTTCGAAAAAAGTCTAATTTTGTCTCGTACAAATTGTGAACGTTTTGTCTCTTATTGTGAAAAAACATTTTTAAGAACATGAGGAATTTAAGTCAGATGGCTCTCGAAACTATTTGATTTGTGGAACTTTTTGATCATCTTAAGTGACAAACCGGGAATAAAAATTTGTTAACGGTCGATTGCAACCAGCTTTTGAGCTATTTAGTCGATATCTATGAAACATTTAATAAGCAACTTCAAGGAAAAAACAACTCTTGTCGAAGCAAAAACGAAGATAATTGCTTTCGTTAACTTTACTGATATGTCAAACTTAGACATATTTACAACCGACATTTTGACAGGTTACATTGACTCGAAATGATACCGTTATAGATGTAATTGTGGATTATCTGGAAAATTTTTAGCTCGATTAGAGAGAAATATTTTCTGAGAATACCCTCCTTGTATTTATTTATTCAAGTTTTTTAGTGAACATTTCAAATTTTCGAAAGTTAAAAATTCTTTAAATATAATGACTGTAATTCACTGTCATCAAAAAGGAAATTTCCCTATTTTGTTGTTTGTTTTTATTTTTCGTTGGCTTCATGCAAGTTTCATCTGTCAGTTCGGTATTTATTTTTTAATTGTTACCTGAAATTTTAGACTGTGTTTTTTGTTTGGACTCCATGAATTTTTATCCAGTCAACCCACCTTCCACTCATCATCAATCACACAATTGTTTGGATATGCCTTTATTAATTTGCATAAGTTGTTAAAAAATTGTTGTTATTATTGTAATTGTTGTTATTAGTGTTTATTGCAACGCACAGTGGTTTCGGTTGCATGGAGAAGGCATCAAAATTCAATAAAATCTGAACCACTCAGCCGATTTTGATGAAACTTTCTGCTAAAACAAACATTTACTAAAGCAATCATCACAATTAATTTTCAACTCCTACCACGCCTACCTTTTGAATAAGGTGATATAGTCACCCAAACTGGCAAAAGCTTATATTAAGTTTTGAGATATTTTTTTAGAAAATGCTCTTATAAGAAATTCGTCTACACACGAACGCCCACTTTTTGGGTGTTTTAAACATCTTTTTATATTAAGAAACAGCCTCAAGCAATAAAATCAAAACAACTCAACCGATTTTGATGCAATTTTGAGGCATGATAAAAGACGGCATGAGAAATGATCACAAAGAATATTCACCACTCACACGCCCATTACTTTTGTTAAGTTCATTTGGATGCTAATGCATTGTTGTTTTCGTTTCAAAGACGAAGCGTCAAAACTCTTTAGCGTTTGAAATAAAATGTTGAAAATTTTGACTGTTTCGTTAATTAGATAATTATATTTTGCAACAAGAATAAAAACATAGTATAACATTATATAAATAAATATAGCTTTTATGTAGGGGCAGGAAGTACCAAAAACAAAAACATGCTTTGTGGTATCTGCACTCCCTTTATACAATAGCTTAACGGTCACAAATATAGTACCTACATGCGTGATTTCAGGTGGTTAAAGTTAAAATTTTCCTAACAATTGTTGGTGGATGCGATCTAAATTCATCCTTCGGCTTTTTTGGTCACTAGTAGTGGCAATGAAACAAAGTTACATTGATTTATTCCCAACGTTTTGACAGGGGTTGCTGTCCTCTTCAGGGGATCTTTATTAAACATTGTGTAAGCCCCAAAACACCCATGATCAACCTACGTCACTGTATCTGCACTTTATTATGTGCTCAACATCTTGTACATAATATGTGGTTATCTCTTTATGTAAATGGACCAGATATTATGTAAGAAAACCCCGTAACAACTGGCGATGCTTTGCGGTTGACAACAAGCGGTGTTGGTTTCTTGATCGGCACTTTTTAGTCAAGAGTTTAACTGTGCGGTCACTTGGACTGTCCAGTTAGTATACGAATAAAGATTAAGCGTTTTGATAAATTAAAGTCACGAGTTTTATTGAGTCGTTAATTACAAGAGATATTTGAGGATCTGCTTGGAATTATTCAGGCTACTTGGTAAAGGTGGAAGCAGGTAATCTGGTCATACTGACATACTAGAAGCTCAGGTTGGGCTTACATCTTCAGAAGTGGTGAACCAGTGAAGCGTCTGACATGGCAACTAACGAGGAGAAAATTGCTGAGTTTAGCCAGCTAACACGAAACCAAATTCGTGATAAATTGAAGGCACGTGGAATTTCATCTGGGGGAAAGGTAAAAAAGCAACTTTTGCAGAAATTACTTATACACGAGGGCTTAGCTAAGGAGGGAAGTCTAGATTTATCAAACATTGATGAATCTGAGGAAGAGGAAGATAGGGAATCGGATGCAGTAACCGAACTTAGGGAAGAGGTAAGAAAACTGGCAGACTTATTGGGTAAGCTAGTGACGAATTCGAGGACTCGGGAGCTAGGTGAGTTAAGTGGGTCAGGCGTTTTAAAGCCAAAGCCGACGGATAGCGCAGGTGAAAAACACAGGTTGGGAAACAATTTTGCAGTACGTGACTTAGCTGATACGATACCTGTGTTCAACCCTCGAAATCAAACCGGGCTTTCATCAAAAGCATGGTGTAAGAGAATTACAGAATTACAGTCTATTTATAAGCTAGATGAACGTTTGGTATTGATGGCGTCTATAACGCGACTTTGTGGAGCCGCAAAAATTTGGAGTAACGGGGTCATGCATGCAAACCTTGAAGAATTTTTAGCAGATCTATTGCAGAACTTTCCACCAGAAGATGATGTGGCTGAATTGCATGATCGGCTTCGAAATAAACGG
This sequence comes from Dasysyrphus tricinctus, assembly GCA_963921185.1. Taxonomy (NCBI): domain Eukaryota; kingdom Metazoa; phylum Arthropoda; class Insecta; order Diptera; family Syrphidae; genus Dasysyrphus; species Dasysyrphus tricinctus. Next base: position 32,049,480 of record OY992533.1, on the reverse strand, counting down.
CAAAGGCCACTCGAGGATACAGAGGAGTTCGTTTACGAAATGAGATCCATTGCGTCTAGAGGACAGTTGTGTGAAAAAACTTTGGTCCGATATATTGTACAGGGAATCACTGACCATGAATGCCAGGAATCATTCAGGGCAACAAGGCCATCGTCAGTACAAGAAGTGCTTCAACGAATCCGGTGGATTACTGGATTAAGGTCAAACCGAAGACCAACACCAGGGAGGTTTCGGAGCGCACAAGGGTCTGCTCAAGCAGTAACTCTTGGAGGACAAGCCCTAACCCCAACCCCAACCCCAACCCAGCATCCTCAGCAAAGAACTGGCGAGGTTAGGTGTTATCGTTGTAGGCAATCAGGACATATAAGCCCTAACTGCCCCGAGACGAATAATTTAGCTCAGTCAATTCAACAAAGCCAACCCAGTACTCAAAGAAACCAACCAAATCAGATGCTTCTGACGCGAGAAGACAGTGAGTATATAAAAGATGTAATGGTGAACAGTCATAGTGTCAAAGCTTTCGTTGATCTGGGAAGTGATTGTCTGACTATAATCCAGGCAGAGGCTAACAATGCAGGCTTTCAATATGAACCATATGAAATTAAATTAAACGGGTTCGGCGCGGGGGGATGCATGACCATAGGCAGATTTCACGCTGAAATCCAAGTAGATAAACTGTGCAGCTGGTGTGAAGTGTTGGTTGTGCCGGACCATAGCCAACCATACAAAATGATCATCGGAAGGAAATTATTAGACCAGCCACAAGTAAAGCTAGAGAAGACGTATGGCAAGCTTACAGTTAGTGATTGCACTAAGGAAGAGCTACAGACATTGATAGTTTTGGATAAGCGCGTCGAAAGCCGAAATGCTATAAACATATATAGCAGAGTTGGAGAAGGGAGACTTGCAGCAGAACGAAGAGGAAAAATTGATTAAATTGGTCAGTAAGTATCGGGAATGTTTTGCTCTTTCATCAGATGAATTGGGAGAATGCCAATGGGGAGAATGTCGCATCGATCTCGATACCAATAAGCCAGTCTGCGTACAGCCATATCGGCTACCTTTTGCTAAACGTGCTGTAGTTAATGAAAAAGTGGGTGAATTATTGAAGCAAGGAGTGATCAGGAAATCAACATCAGATTATTGTTCGTCGATTGTGCTCACAAAAAAGAAAGATGGTTCTGAACGCTTTTGCATAGACTTTCGGGCTTTGAATAAAGTTACTATTAAGCAAAAATTTCCAATGCCTGTGGTGGAAGAGGTGCTTGCGTCATTGAGTGGGCATTCATTTTTCACGGTATTAGATTTGGCAGCCGGGTACCACCAGATAAAAGTTGAAGAAAGCTGCAAAAAGTTTACAGCGTTTGCAACCGACACTGGACTCTACGAGTTTAACCGAATGCCATTCGGGCTCGTTAATGCTCCAGCACAATTCCAGAGCATAATGAATGAGGTGAAATCAAAACTTAAGCCTGGGACCATTGCCGTATATCTGGATGACGTGATTATCCCTAGCACCTCGATTGAAGATGGGCTAACTAAGTTGGAGGAACTCCTTATAGTATTAAAGGAAGCAGGCTTAACTCTGAAGACAGGTAAATGTGCTTTTCTTAAGTCTAATCTTGAGTTTTTAGGACACAGAGTAACAAGTGAAGGCATACAACCTGGGAAACAAAAGACTAAGGCGGTTGATGATTTTCCGCTGCCAAAAACCAAGCACCAGGTAAGACAGTTTTTGGGTTTAACTGGTTACTTCCGCAAATTTGTACCAAAATATGCTCATATCGCTGCACCATTGAGTAATTTGCTGAAGGAAGACACGATATTTGAATGGACCGATCAGCAACAAGCCGCATTCGATGAGCTTAAAATGGCATTGGCAAACCCACCAATACTGACACTTTACGATCAAAACTGCGCTCATGAGGTACACACGGACGCATCAACAGTCGGATTAGCAGGTATTCTTTTCCAAAAGGGGAAATTGGACCAGAAGTTGAGACCAGTCGCATATTATAGCCGTAAGTTGACAGATACCGAGTCAAAGTATCACTCGTATGAGCTGGAGGTACTCGCGATAGTGGAAAGCTTGGAAAGGTTTCGAATATATCTTCTGGGGAAATCCTTTCGCGTAATTACTGACTGTGAATCAATCGTTGCAATGCAGAATCAAGTCAAAATCATTCCACGGGTAGCAAGATGGTGGCTTAAGCTATCTACAAGAATATGACTTTACTACAGTTCACCAGCCAGGTCGAAATGCGAGCTACGTAGATGCTATGAGTCGTCAACCAGTGGAAAATGCCCATGAAATGGATGAAGCCTCTCTTTGTGTGATGAATATCAACATCAGCGATGAAGACTGGCTCACGACATTACAAATGCAAGATGCAGAACTCCGAAATATCGTAACGAAACTGAAAGAAGAAATAACATCGCCAGCTACCAAACAACTACACAAAGATTATGTACTGAAAGGACCAAGACTCTTTCGGAAGGTAAATGGTGAACATAAATGGGTGGTACCAAAAGGAATCCGTTGGAGAATTCTTCGGAGGTGTCATGATGAAGCCGGACACATGGCTGAAGACAAAACACTAGAAAGACTTACAAAAACTTATTGGTTTCCAAGAGCAAGAAACTACGTTAGAGGGTACATAAAAGGGTGTGTAGAGTGTGCATACGCAAAAAGGAGAGGGGGCCAAGAAGAGGGCGAGTTACATTGCATTAAAAGAGTGCCAATCCCATTCCACACTATAAATGGGGATCACATAGGCCCATTTCCAAAGAGTCGTGGAGGCGTACAATATGTGCTGGTAATTATAGATAATTTTACTAAATATACATTTCTCTTCCCAGTTAAGACAGCTAATACAAAAGGAGTGATTCATGCACTTGAAGAGGTCACAAAATATTTTGGAGCTCCAAGCCGTTTAATCTCCGATCGTGGCACCGCGTACACAGCAGGGGCATTTGAGAGGTATTGCAATGACCATGGGATTCAGCACGTAAAAACAGCCACACGAACTCCAAGGGCCAATGGCCAAGTCGAACGAGCAAACAGAACCCTACTTACAATGCTTAAATGTGGACATGCGGCAGGTGAAAATTGGGCCACTTCCTTGAGAAAAGCACAATGGAGCCTCAACACCACGAAGAATTCAGTCACGAAAGTAACTCCACATGAGCTGTTGTTCGCTTATACACCTAAAAGCATGACGAAAGACAGATTGTTACACGAGCTAGAAGCTAGTGATGTTCTAAGCCCTGGAAAAGTACACGACAAGCGTGAAGCAGCTTTGAAGAATATCCAAACAAATCCGGCAAAACAGAAGGAGAGGTATGCCAAGAAACACCGGACTCCGACAACATATGAGGTAAATGATTTCGTTTTAATTGAGAAAGAAATTGCAGGAACCGGAGAATCGAGAAAACTCGAGCCAATATTCAAAGGGCCATACATTGTTATGAAAGTTTTACCCAATGATCGTTACCTGATAGGAGACGTACCCAACATGCAGAGAACACAGAAGAGGTATGAAGGAGTAATGAGCAGCGATAAAATGAAAAGATGGTGCGAATTGCCGGACGATGGCTTGATCGCGGAAGACGATTCAGAAGATGAGAAGCTTGATTCCAAAGAGGATCGCGAGGACGCGATCTAAGTCAGGAAAGCCGAGCTGTAAGCCCCAAAACACCCATGATCAACCTACGCCACTGTATCTGCACTTTATTATGTGCTCAACATCTTGTACATAATATGTGGTTATCTCTTTATGTAAATGGACCAGATATTATGTAAGAAAACCCCGTAACAACTGGCGATGCTTTGCGGTTGACAACAAGCGGTGTTGGTTTCTTGATCGGCACTTTTTAGTCAAGAGTTTAACTGTGCGGTCACTTGGACTGTCCAGTTAGTATACGAATAAAGATTAAGCGTTTTGATAAATTAAAGTCACGAGTTTTATTGAGTCGTTAATTACAAGAGATATTTGAGGATCTGCTTGGAATTATTCAGGCTACTTGGTAAAGGTGGAAGCAGGTAATCTGGTCATACTGACATACTAGAAGCTCAGGTTGGGCTTACAATTGTAAAACAATTATTGGCCAGCTGTCATGAAAAGTTTAGTCGACCTGTTCGTTGAACACGCTGATGAAAGGAAGCAAACTGTCAGAATTGGCTCTGGATCGGTCGTGTATGGCACCCACATTTGGACCCTGTCCACATGGACTCCGTCCAAATGACACCGTGCCAAATAGCTCTATCATGTATCGCCAGCTTAAGACAATAAACAAACGAACATTGAACCTAATTAACATTTAAAATTGATAAATAAAAAATCAGAAACGGTAAACACAGTAGTAAAACATGAATAAATCTGTTAGTGGGTGATTGTGGGTGCTAATGTTTTGTTTTTCAAAAAGCTGGGATTCTTGATACTTCAGACAAAATTTTAATTTGAGGTTACATTGAGAACTATGTTAAAACCTTACTTTTACTTTAAAGAAAAATAAAAAAAAAAACAACTTTAATGTCTACTGGGATTTACCATTACAACTTTTGAAATAAAAATCAAAATATCACTAAATAAAAAATAAAATACTTTAAACACCTTGCTTTTTTAATCCCATTATACAAACATTTCGAAAAAATTACTTTTATCAAGAAAAAAATCACTTTTAAATATGTCAATTTTACGCACAAATCAGATTGTATGTTCAGACCAAACAATTAGCTCTTTTTGAATACGAAAACGAAATTGATAACACGTGAAATTTAAGACGCAATGTTTGCAACGGTAAATATTAAACCATAATCTACTGTAAAAAGTCAAGAAACAAAGAAAATAATACTGTTATGTTTTCAGTTTTGCAACGGTCTCAATAATTAGAAAACGGCATACACACATCTACAGATATTTTGTTTTGAGGATAGTTTCAGGAGGATAAAGAAAAAACAGAACAAATACCAACATTAAAATAGCATGCACAACTATGTCACACGAACTTGCTCTTGTGGTTCAAGGATTTGGCGTGACTATTTAATGACAATAATTTTATTATTTTATGATATTTTGAACGAGAAAATGTGAAAAAATTCAAAACAACTAAACATACTGTAAATATGTTTAAATGCAATATTATTGATCCTTATAGAAGTACCAAAACGCAATCAATTTCAATCATTATAACGAAAACTTGAAAGTCAGGGGAATGACACAAAAAATTATGTTAGGGGAATGACTCCCAAGAGTGTTTTATGAGAATTAAATCGAAGTTATTAGAAAATTAGATGTTTTATATTATTAATCATGTAGGTCCTTGTAAAAGACACCGACGAGTAAATTTTTTTGATTTTTATACCACACGGTTTAGTAACAAACACGCGTTAGAGGAATGACAGATTCACTGGACGAAAAACAAAATCGTGTCCTAAACTTGAAATATAAAAGACAACCAATTTTTTTTTCAAACTCATACTTCAATTTTCGTAAAGAGCAATCCTGTCCCGTTAAACAATAAACAAATCAGTTTTCTATTTTGAACCTATATATTTTTTTTTATTTCCATTGGTGGGATACAAATGAACATTTTATGGGGGACACTTGCTCAATAGCTCCTTTTTAACAAAATAAAGTAACTAAAAATAAACGAACTATTCTTTAGTCAGGGTGCAGGGGAAATCTAGACAGGGAAAGCTTGTCAAATAAAAAAGTGTTTTGATTTGCGAAATAGATACGTGGAATTTTAAATAAAGTAAATAAGTTTTATCTATTGAACCTGAAAAATATTACAGTACAATATACACTCATGTCAAGGACATAACAAAAAAAAAAAAACAAAATCAATCATAAAAAAGGATCCAAAGAAAAAAGTATATTACTCGTAAAATATTAACTTAGGTTAGAATATATATTATCATAGCATGCATTTTAATAAAAACGAATAAAAGTATCTAACAGACTTTGTAAAATTTGATTTGATAAAATATGTACAGAATATACAAAAGATAGAAAATATGTAACTAAGCGATTCAGTATTAAAACGAAATTGAAATCTAAAAAATGATATTTCACTAAAAAATTCATCTACTGAGTATCTAGCTATATAGGGTTTCTATAAATTTTATCTAGCCTAAAGTACAGTGTCAATATTGGTTACTGTAGTCCAATTCAGCATGTTAGCATCAAGTACCTTTGTAACATCAGTACTAAAGTCTTCGACCTGCTTGGTATGGGCATTCTTTAGTTTTTCCTTTTCACGATTCTGTTTGTTACCGATTTGCTAAAAGAATATAGACAAATACAAATACACCATTATAGCCTTTTGAATAAACCGGAAAATGAGGGATATAAGGAAATAATTACGTGCAATGGTTTTTATTATTGAATATGTTTGTTTGGTCCATAAGCATGTTTAAAACCGAAAATGCTACTAAATTCACCCATGCGTTTTTGAGGGAATGGTCACACTGGCCACTTTTCAATAATTTTGATATAACTCGAAAACTAAGGTGAATTTCACAATTTTACATTTAAGATTACCGTGGCATTTTTTTACTGAAGAATTGCACACCTTGGCAAATATTGAAAATGTACAATCTAGAATCCTTAAGTTAAATAAAAAAATACAAATACTCCTGTGAACCATCAGACAATTATGCTGATTTCTAGTTTGGTTTCATGACAGGTTCATATGTTCTCGTATATATTATTATATATTTCTTCTTGTTTGAATATGTTTATATTATAATTCAATTAATTTATTAATCAATGTATGTATTTAATTATTTATTTATTCGTATACGTGTTACTATTTGTTAATTTATTTAATTATATACTAAATTATGTATTTATTTAATAATTAATTAGTTTTTAATTTATTCATTTAAAAATTTAATTAATTATTATTTATTTATTGATTTATTAACATATCGGCCCCTGATTGCAAGAACTAGGTAACTCAATTTTATAAATTTTGGAGATAGCAACGTTCATAGATACCTAACTACAAGAGAACGAGGGAAAGTATAATTTTAATTTTTCTTGCACTTCAGAAATATTCAATAATACCGTTTTTGCCGAGATATTTTAAAAATTGAAAATTGAGCTACCTAGTTCTTGCAATCAGGGGACGATAATAAGAAGAATAAGGGATCGAGCAGAAGTAGAAAAGAAAAAAGGGAACCAGGTCATAACAAGATATGGGAAACTGATAGTAAATGGGGAGACATGTGTTTGGAATGAAAAAAGGGAGGTAATAAGGAAAATAATAGCTAAAGAGGGAGAACAGAAAAAACAAATGCAGAGTGAAAGTAGAAATATTGAAAAACAAGAAGGGGAAGGAGGAATAGAAGAGAAACCAGAGTCAAAAAACGGATAAGGGAAGAAGAAGAAGGAGATAAAACAAGTAGAAAAGAGTCAGAGGATAGATGGAAGATAGGCTTCTGGAATGTTAGGGGGCTAGCTAATAAAGAAAAAGAGTTCTGGGAAGGGATCAAATAATGGGAAGTTGTAGTGATGATAGAAACGTGGGTAGGGGAAAAGCATTGGGAAAAATGGAAAACAAAACTGCCAAAGGGGTATAAATGGACAAGACAGGGAGCAAAAAAGAAGAACAAGAAGGGAAGAGCTATGGGGGGATGATAATTGGAGTTAGAGAAAAAATGGCAATAGAGGGTGATGAGATTCAGGAACAGGAACAAAGATTAATGAGCAGGAAAGTGAACGCAGGTACGGATGAATGGGTTATAGTTACTAACTTACTTACTTAAGGTGGCGCTACAGTCCGGGGCAGACCAGGGCCTCAACCAACAAGTTTTTCCAGCCGGCTCGGTTTCTAGCTAGCTGTCTCCAGTTTCGCACGCCAAGTTGGATGAGGTCCTCTTCCACTTGCGTGCAGCACCTTTTACGCTGTCCACCTCTACTTCTTCTCCATTCCCCATCTATGAAGACCTATTATGTCAATGTCGTCAGCGTAAGCGAGTAATTGGACGGACTTTTGAAAGATTGTGCCTCTAATGTTGACGTGAGAGTTTTGCACTATTCTTTCAAGAACGTTGTTGAAGAAGTCGCATGACAGCGCGTCGCCTTGCCTAAAACCTTTTTTGACATCAAAGGTGTCGGTGAGGTCGACCTTGATGGAGCAGCGTGCATTCTGCATCGTCATCCTGCACAAACGGACGAGTTTGGCAGGGATGCCAAAACTAGACATTGCTCTATGTAGCTCGTCTCTATATAGATGCTGTCATACGCGGCCTTGAAATCGATAAAATGGTGGTGGGTATCGATTTGAAACTCCTGGGTTTTCTCCAAGATCTGCTGTAGTGCGAATATTTGGTCGATGGTGGACTTCCCTGGCCTAAAGCCACACTGATATGGACCTATCAGGTTGTTGACGAATGGCTTCAGGCGTTCACAATGTACGGCAGAGAAGATCTTGTAGGCGATATTAAGAAGACTGATGCCTCTGTAGTTGGTGCAGTCCAGAGGATCGCGTTTCTTGAGGATCGGGCAAACAATGCTGAGGTTCCATTCATCGGGCACGGGCATGCTTTCCTCCGACCATATTTTACAGATGAGCTGGTGCATACTCCTTACCAATTCATCACCAGCCGCTTTGAATAACTCAGCCGCAAGGCCATCAGCTCCAGCAGCTTTATTGGGCTTAAGCTTAGATGTGGCTTTCCTCACTTCGTCAAGATCGGGTGGACGGAATTGTTGGCCTACGTCATCCAAGTTGAATGGTGCAATTTGCATGTTAGCGGAATTCGGTTCGTCATCGCCGTTTTACAATTTGCAGAAATGATTTTTCCATATCCTCAGCACCGACTGCGATTCCACCACGATGTTCCCCTGATCGTCCTTGCAGGCTTCGGTTCGGGCCTTGTAACCTTGGGAGGTTCTTTTTACTTTTTGGTAAAACTTCCAAACTTCATTCCTGCAGTGGCATCCCTCTAATTCTTCGATCGCACGCTTCTCATGGCCTTTCTTTTTCCTTCTAGAAGCTTGTGTTCCTCTCTCCTTTTCTGCTCGTAGAGCTCGCGAGCAGCTCGGGTCCTTCTATGCAGCGCCGCTCTGCATGCCTGTTGTTTGGCTGCATGTACTTGCCGACATTCTTCGTCGAACCAGGGGTTTCGCTGTGGTGGTCGTGCAAGGCCCAGCACGTCAGAGGTGGCATCCCTGATGGCTTCCTGGCAGTTTTTCCACTGGTTCTCGATGTTTACAGTTGGCGGCAAAGGACTAAAGTTAAGAGGGTGCGAGAGACTCGATTGGAAAAGGACCTGGCGATTTCTTGCAACTGTTGCCGTCCAACGTCGAACCTCCTCACAGTATTTCCCTGCTTTGGCTTTGGTCTGGATATCCGTTGCATTACCTTGGCTACAACGAGGTAGTGGTTCGAGTCAACGTTGGCTCCTCGGAACGTTCGGACATCCTTGATACTGGAGGAGTGCCTTGCGTCGATCGCAATGTGGTCAATCTGGTTGGCGGTTGATTGACCAGGAATTCGCTATGTCCCTAGCTACCACAACGATTCGCCCCGCAGCAAAGTCGATTAACCTGAGTCCGTTATCGGAGGTGGTTTCGTGCAGGCTGTATTTTCCGATTGTGCCACCAAAGACGTCTTCTCTTCCTAGTTTGGCATTAAAATCACCCTTACAATTTTAATGTCATAGCTAGGGCATTGCTCATATGTCTTGTCCAGGAGCTCGTAGAACTCGTCCTTGGTGTCGTCATCTTTCTCCTCTGTGGGGGAGTCCATCTTCAGTTAAAGGTACTAGGCACCCGATGTTCACCACTTGGAGGTGAGAGTAGGAGTTGATAGACAGAGGTTCGCTTTGAAAAAAAAGCTTGTGGACGCTTGTGTCCTCTTGAATGCACCGTGTCTACCCTTTGAACATAGCAATGAAATAAAAAATAGGCTGGAAAGCTTAAAAAGATGAATGGAGAGGCAATCAGAGGAAGAAAGAGTGATAATAGGGTGAGACTTCAACGCGAGAACAGGACTGGAGGGTGGGACAGTGAGGGATATGGAAGACGAAGAGAGTGGGAGGAGATCGAAAGATAAAAAAGTTTACGCCGAAGGAAAGTAACTAACGCAGATGATAGGAGAATTAAGGTGGGAAATTTTTAACGGGAATATAGAGGGGGATGAGGGAGGAGAGTTCACGTATGCAGGAGGCAGAGGGGAGACAGTAATAGATTATGTACTAGGTGACGAAAGGACGAGAAGAGGAGTAGAAAGGATGGAAGTAACAGATAGAGTATAATCGGAGCATCACCCATTGGTGATCACAATAAAAAGAGTAAGAAGGAGAAAAAGGGATAAAGCAAATGAAGTAAAACGAACAAAAACGGGAAGCTTGGAGGAGGGAACAGAGGATTCAGAAAAGCAGATAGGGGAAAGGATTAAGAGAGAGATTGAACGAAGTAAGGTGGTAGGGGAAGAAAAAGGAAACAGAAAAGAAGAGGATGGTGGGAGTTTATTTATTTTTTTTTTTTTTTTAACACTTCAGATTCTTAGTTGTAGTGAGCTTAGAGCAAGCTGCAACATTTATGAGTCTAATTGGAGGGGTGAGTCTAATTATAGGGGTGGAAAAAAGAGTGAGAATGGGAGAACAAGTAACAAGAAGAGCGGAAGGGGAGACCGAAATTAGTAAAAAAGAGATCGGAAAGGTGGTTAGAAAACTCAAAGAAGGAAAAGCAATGGGAATAGACAGTATACCTAATGAGGCGTGGAGATATGGAGGAGAACAATCGATAGAAGTAGCATGGGGGATCTGCAGGAAGGTGTGGAGGGGAGGCGGATGGCCGGTGGGGTGGAAAGAGGGAGTGATTGTCCCGATAATAAAGAAAGGTGCAGGAACAAAGGTAGAGGAATACAGAGGAGTAACGCTCATGCCATCGCTATATAAAATATATACGGAGGTTCTTAAAAGAAGGCCTTCCTCTTGATTTATTAACCCTGAAAAAAATCTTCATTCAATATCATATCATAATATTTCACCCCTTCAAGTAGCTAATGACCTCTCAGCTTACGCCACTTATTTGAGCTCCAAACTTAAACCACACGTTTCCCAAAACCAGTTTTTTCGTCACTGACAGTATCCCCTACAAACAAATGTCCAATGTAACAAATAGTCATAAATGTCGGTCATATAATCTGTTTGCCCTTACTGAAACAAACCTTTCCCAAGACATTGAGAGTAATGAGCTTTTTACCTCAGAATTAACTGTTTTTCGTAAGGATATCTCAGTTCTTGATAGTTCCAATTTAGGTGCTAATAACTCTATAGGCCGTGGTGTACTTTTAGCACTCCACTCCAATTTGGATGCATCATTAATTGTTATTCCCAACATTTTAAATTTGGAAATTATATGTGTCAAGATAAACTTGAACAATCGTTGCATTTACATACTGTGTTGCTACATTCCTCCGTCTCAATCCACCAGTATATATGAGACTTTTTCTGATGCAGTTGATTTTATTGCTGATCAAATTAATCCCGAAGATGACATCATTATTGTAGGGGACTTTAATCTTCCACGATTGATTTGGACCTATTCTGAAGATGAGATCCATTTGATTTCGAATAATGCAATCTCCGAAATAGAAATCCTATTCATGGACCGTCTTCAAGCTTCCGGCCTTGTTCAGATGAGCAATATTAAAAATAACTTAGGAAGACAGCTAGATTTAATTTTTTCCTCAGATTCCGATAACACTGTAGCCTCGAAGAGCAGTCATCTTCTCACCAATCTTGATTGCTATCATCCTCCAATTTCTATTATTTTCGCATATATCAGCAACAATATTAATCCTGACGTATTAACACAGCGTAAATTCAACTTCCGTAAAGCTAATTTTGAAAAACTAAACGATCTTATTGGTAGGATAAATTTTGATTTTATATCTGATCATAGTACACATATCGACATAACTATCGCTACTTTCTACGCACATATTTTTGACTGTTGTTCCCAATCGATACCAATTTTTTCTCAAAAAAACATAACTTCTTCTCCTCCATGGTATAACAAAGAACTTCGTACTCTTCGTAATAAGCGTAACAAGCTTTGGCAAAAATTTCTAAAGTCCAAATCTGAGTCTGATTTTTCTAACTACACTTTAGCTTATAATAACTTCTCCGTTTTGTGTGAATGCCTATACACAAGATACCTTTCTCAAATGCAGACTGATATTATCTGTAATCCAAAATTGTTTTATCAGTTTATTAATAGTAAAAAAAAATTTGATGGCTATCCCTCTGTATTAAAATAATACGATTCTTCGTCAATGAATCCAAAAACTATATCCAATCTTTTCGCAGAATTTTTCGGGGCAGCTTTTTCGTGTGACAATTCTGAGGCTGGCGTTAACTATTTTGGTTACATGAATGGCTGCACCCAGACTTCTTTAACTTCCATTAATATTGACATAACATCGGTGTTAAATAAAATTAATATGCTTAAAGATGATTTTTCTTTTAGTCCTGACGGTCTCCCTTCTGCTTTATTGAAAAAATGTACTGCCAACTTAGCCCAGCCACTTACTGCACTCTTCTAAAAGTCCATTTCAACAGGAACTTTCCCCCAGCTTTGAAAAGATGCTTTCATTATACCTGTTCATAAGAAAGGACCCAAAAATGATATAGCTAACTATAGACCTATTGCAAAGCTTTCTTGCATACCGAAACTCCTTGAGAGTATTATTTATGATAATATTTTCTTTTTTTGTAAACCAATTTTTTCCACTAAACAACATGGTTTCCTAAAGGGCAGGTCCACTACCACTAATCTGGTAGAGTGTGTATCATCTACCCTGTGTGCTTTAGAAGAAGGTAAAGAAGTCAATGCGATAGCTACTGACTTTAGCAAAGCTTTCGACAAAATATCCCATAGTATAATATTATTTAAGCTGAAACAACCCGCCTTTGATGATTTCATGGATTCAATCATATTTATCGAAACGACAATACAACGTTATATTCAGGTCGTGTATATCAACCTCCATATGTACAACGTCTGAAGTTCCACAAGGTAGCCACCTAGGACCACTCATTTTCGTTTTAACCACTAATGATGTTGAAAAAATATTTTCTAACTCTGATCTGTCAATCTACGCAGATGACATGCGAATATGCAGAAAGATCTCTTGTACCGAAGATTCCAGATCTCTGCAACTTGACTTGGACAAATTCCACATTTGGTGCCAAAAAAACCTCCTGGAACTCAACGTTAAAAAATGTCAAGCCATAACATATACCCGTAAGCGTCCTCCATTATTTCAAAGACAATATTTTATAAATGACGAACCCATTCCCATTGTAACTTCGATCCGTGATTTAGGTTTATTATGCGACTCCCAACTGAACTTTCGCTCTCATATTGATAGCATCATTAACAAAGCTAACTCTTCTCTACTTGGATTTATTAAACGCTGGTCAAAGGAATTCTCCGATCCCTACGTCAAAAAATCCCTCTACATGAATTTTGTTAGACCACTTTTAGAATACCTATGCATCTCAGGTCTGGTCGCCATATTATCAAGTTCATATTAATCGTATTGAAGCCGTCCAACGAAGATTTTTACGTTTTGCTTTGCGTGGACTTGGGTGGGACGATCCTTTTAACCTCCCTCCATATGCAGATCGTTTAAAGCTTTTAAGTTTACAACTTTTAAATATATGCTCGCCGTAACACTTCTGATATTCTCTTCGTTCATCAGTTATTAACATGTAACATTGACTGCCCTTGTTTACTACAACAGATCGGTTTTAGTACTAACCCACATCGTTCTCGATCTACAACTCTTTTTCGACTCCAATACCATCGTACCGACTATGGACGAAATGAACCCCTGTCAAGAATGTTGAGTAGGGTCAATAATTCTAATATATTTGACTTGAACCTTAGTAAGCCCTCACTTAGACATGCCCTCCTACGCTACCCCTCCTGATAGTTATCCAAATTATTTTTTTTTATTATAAATTAATTTATTAATTTTAAGACTTGAGTACTTAATGTTAGACTTAAGATATTTTATTGTGATATAGCATATTTGGCTTGTATTAGCTTAAATTGAATTAAACTTAGCGAGGAGGTTAGAAGAAGAAGCGGAGGAGAAAGGGATGATACCACCAACTCAAACGGGTTTCAGAAGAGGAGTAGGAACGATAGACAATGTATATTGGCTGAACTATTTGTCGCACAAAGAGGTTGCAGAGGAGAGGGGCAAGCTAGTGGCACTGTTTATAGATTTAAAAGCTGCGTTTGACTCAGTAGACAGGAAAATTATGATGGAGGCGTTGGAGGAAAGAGGAGTGAGAGAAGGGCTCAGGGAAAGAGTAGGGGAGGTCTACGAAGAAACAACGAGTAGAGTGAAATCGGCAGGAGTGATGGGGGAAACATTTTGGACGGAATAGGGGGTAAGGCAGGGGTGCCCGATGAGTCTAATACTGTTCAGCTTGTTGACGGCGGATATAGAAGAAGAACTAGGCAAAGGGAGCTGGAGAGGGGTAAAAGTGAGAGGAAAAAGAATTTGCTCGCTGGCAAACACAGACGATGTGGTGGTAATGGCGAAAAATGAAGAAGAGATGTAAAGCATGATAAGAAGACTGAAGAAGTACTTCTAGAGGAAAAGACTGGAAGTAAATGTGGGAAAGACAGAAGTGATGAGGTTTAGGAAAGGAGGAGGGAGGAACACAACAGTAGACTGGAGATGGAGGGGAAAGAAGATCGAAGAAGTAAAATAATTTAAATACCTGGGGTATGTGTTCAAAAAGAATGGATGGCAGGAAGCACATATAAAGGATAGAATATAAAGGCAGCAGCGGCCATGAAGGAAGCATGAGGGATTGGAAGGAGGAAATTTGAGAAGGATTGGGAGAGGAAGATGTGGCTTTTCGACACTCTGGTGTGGACGGTGATGGGATGATGGGATATGGGGCGGAAGTATGGGGATAGGAGGAGAGACAAGAAATAGAAAGGGTGCAAGAAAGGTACCTCAAGTGGATGCTAGGGATAGAATGGCAAACTCCAGGGTACATGGTAAGAGAGGAAACAAAACAAGATAAGATAATGATTAGAGCACGAAAAAGGGCATGGATTTATGAACAGAAATTAATAAATGAAAAAGGAAGGGAAGTATCAAGGGAATGTTTAGAGGAGATAAAAGAGAGACAGAGAGATGGACGGGGAAGGGGGTCACTATGCGAACAAGGGAGAGAATAAATAAAGGGAAGAGAAGACAGTGTGAATGGATACGAGGGAGTAGAAAGAGAGGACAAGAAATAAAGACAAAGATACCGAGTTTTTTTATAAATTCTTCTCGGTGAAAAATAAAACCGATATGGATTCTAGTTTGAAGATAGTTCTTAGGCCGAAAGGCATTAGCATTAAGTTATTAGTTTAACTTAGAGCGCCCGAATGGGGCCAGTAAGTTAGTTGTAAGATATTGATAAGTAGGCTAGTTTTTATGAATTTTTGTCAAGCTTTAAGATAGTTTTAAGATAATGGAAAAATAAAAATGAATTTACAAAAAAAAAAAAAAAAGAGAGGACAAGAGAGAGCAAGAGAAGGAAAGAAGAGAACGAATAAGAGAATCCAGTTGGTATAAAGAAGTAATGACAGAAGGGATTCCACAATATTTAAAGCGGGTTGGAAGACAGAAAGAACAAGGAGAATTGCCAGAACAGGCTAGGGAATGAGGTGAGAAAAAGATGGTACTGGAAACGGGAAGAGGAGAGAATGTGCAGAATATGTGAGGGTGAACAAGAGACATGAGAACATGTATTATAAAGATGCAGATCTGGCGGAGATAAAGGAAAATCAATAGGGGAAAGGATGAGGGAAATAATGGACGAAACGGGGAAGAGTGGATAAAGGAACTAGAGGCAGTGAGAAAAGATAAGGTGATAGAGAGGGGAGGAGAGGGAGCAGGGGAAGCGGGAGCCTTGTAACCCTTAGGGGATTCAATACAAATCAATGTAATGTAATAATAACATTTAAAACTTTTTGTTCAAAATTAAATTTTCTATTGAAATGGATACTTCCAATTTTTTTATTAAAAGATTTAGGCAGGAAAAGTAAACAAAAACGGTGCAGTGTAATAACACCCGCGGTAATAACGCCCATGAGCGATATAACCCAAAATAATAGGAAAAAACACCCAATTAGAAATGAAAGAAGACCCACTGAACAAAATATAGCAAAGCTCAAATTTTCAATTTTTTTTTAGAAAAATAACAAAATCCTTTATAGTCCAGCAACCTTTTAGTTTCATAGGACTGAGACCTTGCGTCAGGTCCGGTAGTTCTGATTTTTTGCTGAGTTGTTTATGATGTTGGCTTAGTAATCTTCTACCTGAGCGTCGAACTTGTCGAGTTGTAGAAGCTGAGTAAGGGCAAAGATTCTCGAGTCAAACTCCAGATGAGTCCTGAAACCAAAGGGCGCTTACTTGTCCCTAAACCTTCCCCATCCACACCCATCCCATCTCGGTGGTACGGCGAATAGCTGTCCAACAATTATCCCCCTCGGTGGTACGGCGAAAAAGCTGTTCAACGAGGTCTCCCCCATATCGGTACGGCGCACTATGGGCCCAAGTGACGTTTTGCGTCTCAAAAATCTGTAACTTTTTTGTCTTGTGAGATAATACGCTGAAATTTTGCACATATCTTCTTGAATATACAGCCAACAAAATAATGTAAGTTTCTAAAGGTTAAATGTATGCTTTTTGTATTTAAAAATTATTCAAACAATTGGCACGAGTACGATAACTCAGGCGCCAAGAAATAATAACGGTTTTTTGTAGAACAGTTCAATACAAGCATTTTTTACTATTGGAGGGGGGGTCTATCTCACCCCGTTTGGGCGGGAGGGGCAATTTCATAAAAACAGTACCAAAATGTAAAAAAAAATATTAAAAAATAACGGTAATACTTATAACAAAGTATTATACCTTCTTTTAAAGCCAATATTCTTTTCTATCAGCCAGTTTTTGAATCAAGTGAAATCTATGCATGGTTTTTGAAAAAATTAATTTTAAACTCAAAATTTGCGAGAAAAAAGCATAAAAAAAAAGGTTTAAAGTGTAATTTCTCAAAACTTTAAAATTATATATCATTTTTTTTCTGAAATTCGTTGTTCTAATTAATTTTTAATCAAAAACTGAAAACTAGATGATTCTATGTCTTCTAGTTTTTGAAAAAATCGATAATTACTATAACTACTTTTGTATGGGATGTTTGTTTTTTGCTTGCTTACGTATTACGGCTGGCGTATAAAGACTGTTGTATGCAACCCCACTGTTTGGGCACATTATAGGATTTGGGGTAGGTGCGAGGTTGGGTGTATGCAAAGTTTCTTTTGCATTTAAAGAATCTGGATTAAGGAAACATATACAAAGCAGTTGTATTGTTCAAAGTATGCATACCCACTTAGATCATAAAAAAAACGAGCAACCATTCGAGTTTTGTACGGTAGTAGTTTTAGTAATTTTCAATTTTCTCAAAAACTAGAAGACATAGAATCATCTTGTTTTCAGTTTTTGATTAAGAATTAATTAGAGCAACGAATTTCAGAAAAAAAAATTATATATAACTTTACAGTTTTGAGAAATTACACTTTAAACCTTTTTTATGCTTTTTTCTCGCAAATTTTGAGTTTAAAACTAAGTTTTTTAAAAACCATGCATAGATTTCACTTGATTCAAAAACTGGCTGATAGAACAGAGTATTGGCTTTAAAAGAAGGTATAATACTTTGTTATAAGTATTACCGTTATTTTTTAATATTTTTTTACATTTTTGGTACTGTTTTTATGAAATTGCCCCTCCCGACCAAACGGGGTGAGATAGACTCCCCCTCCTATAGTAAGAAATGCTTGTATTGAACTGCTCTACAAAAAATCATTATTATTTCTTGGCGCCTGAGTTATCGTACTCTCCCCAAATATTTGCATACACACAAATTACGGAATAAACACATAACACCGTTATTTGTATGCGTCATGTTATTTGAAATTGAAGCTTTTTTTTCTTTAAATTTGTAATAAATATGGTAATGGCAAATAAAGTTCTAGCTCTACATCTTATTTACAAATCCAACTTAAGCAATTATTGACCCCCTCTTACTCCAGTACCAATAAAGTCAGATACTTCAAATTTGAAGCATTTACTTAACTAATCAAGTCCAGACGTGGCAATAAATTTCAATCTCTAAGAATTAGTTGTTCCTGAGATATATAGATCTTCATACATCACTAAAACCATATAACTGACCTACTCACCCCTCACTCGCTCTTAAATAACTGATACCAGTTTTGTATAAACATATAAATGTCACACAAGCATTATGCAAACCTATAATATCAAAGTATAATATGAGTGCGCTGCTGTAATAAAAAAGATGCAAGATGGTCGATCCAAACTGGTGGAAAATTTAGGACTTTCAAACCCTTCTTTTATTAATTTTAAAATGAGAGTAGACTTTAAAAATAATTTCTTAGTATGTTCTTGGAATCGATTTAAAGTCTACAATGGTTGGGAACCAATTTTAAACGTTTAAGATTTCATGCGAAAAAAGATATTGCAAAATCATGTAAAATCTGTGATTTTTTGTTCTACTTCTTATAATAGGTTTATGGTTCTTAATCAAAGAAAAGCAATTAAAAGCATACAGATTTTTTATATGTTATAGCTTATGAACTAAGGAATAATTTGCGCCCTAGAACTAAACGGTGGATGACGGTGGAAGTACTTAAAACTCCAATCGAAATTTGGCAAAAGCTAAAAAAACATGTGTTTTTGAAAAAAAAAATGTATCTAAAATATATATTTTCCAAAACATATTTTTGCAAACTCGAATAGTAGTAATAATAAGCTTTCCAAAAACATATAACACTTTATATCTTATCATTATCAATAATTTAAAGAAAGTGGTTTCAAAAGTAGCTTCACTATGTCACACAAACAGTGTTTTTTCTAGGGAGCACTTTAGAAAGGGTTAAATACTAGAAAGACTGGATGGAAACATAATTTTTTTATTGGAATCTGTACTTTAATTATTCCTTAATTCATTTCTGCCAAGAAATTAATCTTAAAAATAGTTTTGAAAAAACCATTTTTGAGACGCCAACCATCATTTGGGCCCATAGTGCGGCGTATCGCTGTTCGACGTGTTTTCCCTTACATATTTTTCCTTTCCTTGGCAGTACGGCGTATAGCTGTTTGCCACTCTTATCTTATCATATCCCCTTCCTCACCCACTCCAACTTTCATATTGGGCTGGATCTAAGGTGTTACACGACCCGTGCCGATGATCAGCCTGGCTGGGGGCCCAATTAAAAATACTAGCTCAGTCGTTAACGGAGTATCCGACTTTTGGCACTTTTCGGATTAACTAGCCTTCTCCACATATCGAATCCCTGTGTGGAGTGACAACCCTTTATTCGTTACTCGTGGGTCCAAATTTATGTCAAAAAATATTAACAAAAAAACAAAAACAGAAGAAGTAGATGAGACCGGTTCTCCTTCGAAACCGGGCGGCAGCACGGCGCCAAAGCTGTTTGCCGTTACTCCTGGGGTTGGTGTTGGTGGGGAGGTTGTGGCAAGTCATGGCCCTCCATCTGATACTGATCTCAGCGAGAGAAGTAAGGCGGTAGAAATACCTAGTTTCGGTAGTGGGAGGGTTGTGAATAACGATCCTACCACTACTAGAGAGAGGGGAGCTCTCCCGAGTACGTCTCGTGGGAGAGCCCAGCTTAGCGGTACCAGGGTTGTGAATAACGGTCCTCCTACCGCTGGGGTGGGTTCTCTCCCGAGGTCGTCGCGTGAGAGTAGAAGGAATAGGCCGTCTAAGGGCGGCTATAGGATCAGGCGGTCAGCTGCTAGGATCCTCAAGACCTTCGGTAATAAACCGCAGGTCGAAGGGAAGCCGGAGCAGGACGCCAAGATAAAATGGGCCCAGAGCATCTTAGCGAATGCGCAGACCAGCGACGACTCCACGTCGAAGCGAAATAGGTCTCTGGAGGAAACCATCCCGGTTCCCAAACGCCCCAAAGTGCATAACGCCAGCACTCTCCATTCCGGAGTATCGAGGTCCTATAGCGACGTTCTTAAAAACAAGATCGTGGTTGCGGTTATCGATAGGAGTAATATTGATGGCACGATTCTTCCAGATCAATGGCAGGTGGTAAGACTGAAGCTCTCGGCAGGCTTCTTGAGTTTAATGAAAGAAAATCCGGGACCACCTCCTCTCACAGGCGATGGCGGTTGGCATCAAGGGCATGTCAAACTCATCGTCTGTGAGGATCAGAGATCGTGCGATCTGTATAAGCTTGCTGTCAGCAGGTTAGGCGAGGTCTGGCCAGGTGCGAAGCTCGAAGTTGCTGCTAGGGAAGACATCCCGTGCAGACCTAGAGCCCGCATATGGATACCTGCCGAGCCATCTTGCATGGAGGAAATACTCCAGATAGTCAAACTAAGCAACCCCTCATTACCGACTCATGACTGGAAGGTCGCAAAGCTCGAGGAGGTAAGGGGTCTTTATAGAAGCGCGATTATCGTGATAAATAAGGATTCCCTTGCCCCCTTGGCGCAGACCAAAGGCATGATAAGGTATGGGTTTGATACGATCTCCTTGAAGGTTTATAAGAAAGACGAGGTTGACGCGGATCGCGTCCCTCCAGTAAACACCGAAGCTGTATCTGTGGGAGAGGACCCTGGTGCATCCATCACCTTTCCATCGATAGGTGATGAGGAATCCAGGTCATCCTCGATCACGGTTCAGTCTTCTACACTCGTCGACAGTCTGACCGATATGGAGACTGAAGACTTCCTCAACCTCGTTCCTCTGTGTGAGGATGACCTTTTGGGTTCATCTTCGGACATGGAGGAACTCAACGACACCGTGGTGGAGGCTGATCTGCCTGATTGTAGCCAAAATGCTGCAGTTAATCCAGATTAACCTCCAACACTCCATTAAGGCTTCGGCCTCCCTTCTTCTCCGTTTATCCAGGAATGGTGAAGATATTGTCCTGATCCAAGAACCGTGGATTGTTAAGTCCATAGTTAGGGGACTCAGGACTCCTGGATACTACGTACTGTATGCGTCTGATAAAGGTGACCCCAGATCTTGTATACTAGTTAAGCGTAGCACTAATGTATATTTACTCCCTGATTACAGCGATAGAGATATCACCGCCGCTAGGCTGGAAACGGCCAATGGAACGTACTGGCTAGTGTCGGCATATCTGGGCCATGACCACCTCGGCCCTCTCCCCGGTGAAACACTGAAGAGACTAATCGCGGATGCTGAACGGCAGAAGATATGCCTCATTATTGGGAGCGATGCGAACTCCCATCATACAGTATGGGGTAGTACTGATATCAATGACAGAGGTGAGTCTCTTTTTGATTTTATCTTAAGTACTAACCTTATAGTAAGTAATGTAGGCAATGAACCTACCTTCATCACTAAAAACCGACAAGAAGTATTAGATATTACTCTTGTCTCAGATACTATTCATCATAAGATCTTGAATTGGAAAGTGTCGGATGAACACTCGTTCTCTGATCACAGATACATTCAATTCAGTCTTACTGATGAACCTCCTTGCCGAGTAGTATTTCGAAACCCTCGAAAAACCGACTGGCTTAAATATAGGATTACACTTCAAGGGCTATTAAAACCCGATCTTTTAAATCCTCCTTCTAATACTAATGAGCTTGACTGCAAGGTCAATGATCTCACAGTAGCCCTTAACAAATCCATGGCTACTTCCTGTCCGCTTACTCAGGTAAGGGGAAAAAAGAAACCACATTGGTGGGATTCTGGGCTTGAACCGCTCAGGAAAGATTGTCGCAAGAGCTTCAATCGAGCTAAAAGCACTCGTGAAGTGTCAGATTGGGAATCCTATAAGGTAACCCTCAAATTATATAAAAAAGCGTTGAGAAAGTCAAAGAGATCCTCCTGGAGAATTTTCTGTGGAAAAATAGAGGAAACTTCGGAGGCATCTAGGTTAAGGAAAATTCTCTCTACTAATCCAGTAATGCCAAGCTGCTTAAAAAATGCTGATGGCTCATGGACAAATTCCTGCGAAGAATCGCTTAACTTGCTATTGGATACTCACTTCCCTGGTAGCTCCCAAAACATTAATAGCTGCGACCGTAATAGGTTTTATATGAATCCAAGCTATCCACAAGGTCTGATTACAAGGGAAAAACTGCAATGGGCGCTCAACAGCTTCCAGCCTTACAAGTCTGCGGGACCAGATGACATAATACCAGCCGAACTCCAGATGAATAAAGATTTAATTATGCCAATTCTGGAGTCTATCTTTACTGGCTGCTTAGCACTCATCTACATCCCCTTGTCTTGGAGAGAGGTTAAGGTTGTGTTTATACCCAAAGCTGGAAAGTGCTCCCAAGTAAACCCAAAGGATCTCAGACCTATTAGTCTATCATCATTCCTTCTAAAAACATTTGAACGATTGATTGATATCCACATACGATGAAGCATTGACATGCGACATTTGTCTACGAGTCAACATGCTTACTGCAAAGGGAAATCTGTAGAAACGGCCTTACATAGTTTAGTAAGAACCATTGAATATTCCCTCCATCATAAAGAGTACACCATGGTTGCTTTCTTAGATATAGAAGGTGCTTTTAACAATGTCGACACATCTGCAATCGCATCTGCACTGACATCTCTGAAGGTAGATGGTTCGCTTGGTGAATTGATTAACCAAATGCTGACTAGCAGGGTCATCAACTCAAAACTAGGCGGCTTTTCTACTAGAAGGTCTGTCAGTAGAGGCACGCCACAAGGCGGGGTCCTATCTCCTCTTCTCTGGAACTTGGTGGTAAATGAGCTGCTAACATGCCTGGAAGCGGAGGGCTTCAGAGTGATTGCCTATGCGGACGATGTTGCAATTGCCGTATCAGGAAAGCATCCTAATACCTTAAAAGAACTCTTACAAAATGCTTTGAATAGGCTAACCAATTGGGCGGACCGGTGTGGTCTCGGTGTCAACCCTCATAAAACAGAACTTGTTCTATTCTCCAGGAAATATAAAATTCCTCATGTAGATCCTCCTTCTATAAAAGGTATTCCATTAACTTTTACTGATCAAGCGAAATATTTGGGTCTTATTTTAGATAAAAAATTAAGCTGGAAACCTAATATACAAGAAAGAGTTAAAAAGGCCACAGTGGCACTCTTCTCATGCAAAAAAGCCGTTGGGAATAAATGGGGCCTTCAACCTCGCATTACTCATTGGCTATATACGTCGGTGATTAGACCGATTCTCACTTATGGTGTTGCAGTATGGTGGACTGCTCTAGATAAAGCGGTAAACTGCGACAAACTTAGCAAAATACAACGCTCGGCTTGTTTATGTATAAGTGGTGCGCTTCGTACGACACCCTCTGCCGCTCTAGACGTTCTGCTATATCTGACGCCCCTCGATATTTTTAGCAAACAGGTGGCTGCAAATACGGCCATTCGCCTACAAGCTTCCTCACAATGGACCAACAATAGCATTGGCCATTCCACCATTCTGAATTCATTCAGATTACCTAGTCACATTGACTACACCATCCCAAAACCACAATTCGGTTCAAACTTTCAAGTCACCATTCCTTCTAGAACCCTCTGGGAGGATATGGCGTTCTTGGATGATGAATCGGTCCATATCTACACAGACGGATCGAAAACTGATGAGGGGGTGGGTGGCGGTGTGTACTCAGAAAGACTAAAATTAAGTCTCTCATTCCGTCTTCCTAATCATTGTAGCGTGTTCCAGGCGGAACTTATGGCGATTAAAGAAGCCTTATCTTGGCTGAAAGAAAACGTGATATCAACTACAGATATCCGCATCTTCTCGGATAGTCAAGCTGCTATCAAATCCCTGGAATCAGTCTCGACTAACTCTATAACAGCCCTTGATTGCCGTTCATCTCTGCTGGAGATGGCGCAGCAGTTTAACATTCACCTATGTTGGGTGCCGGGGCATAGGGACATCCCAGGTAATTGTAAGGCCGATGAACTCGCTAAAAGTGGAACAACTCTACCTCTTCTACCTACCAAGGCAGATATAGGTATACCCATCGCTACTTGTAAACTTTTGCTGAGGCAAGATGCATTAGAGAGAACAAACCTTAGGTGGAACGATATCACCACTTGTTTGGCAACAAAACAAATCTGGCCAGTAATGGATTTAAAGCGATCTAAGTGTTTGATATCTCTAAGCAGATTGCACATCAGCTCCATGATTGGTGTTATAACCGGACACTGCCTCATAGGCAAGCACGCAACGCGTCTTGGCGTATTCGCTAACGATTTTTGCAGAAGCTGTATGGATGAGGAAGAGATAGAATCGATCCCTCACCTTCTATGCACGTGCCCTGCTCTATCTCATAGACGAAGACTTCACCTTGGTGAGTTCTACTTCAATGATCCTAGTGATCTGATAAACTTAGACATTGGCAGTCTATTACGCTTCATAAGAAGCTCCAAATGGTTCACCGAGTAAGGAAAAGGGTTTCCTAGATTCATGTGGTATCACAATGGACCAACTCATGGTCTAAGTGTGTCAGTCTCCACGACTGGCAGCCACTTCAACCTAACCTAACCTTAGTAATAAATCCTATTTTTCGACCTCGAGCGCCGAACGCAACATTGGTAAAAATACAAAAAACCACTCATTTTTCGCTTTTTTTTTCACTTATTGGCCATTTTAACCATTACGCCTTAATTTCCGAATAAAACATTGCTCTACGATTTTAACCTTACTAAATTTGCTTCAATTTGAGGCCAAAGTAGGTTCTGTAGACAAAACAGTTTCCAAGGGACGGCTTTTCAAAATATAGCAATACAAAATTAAGCAATAGAGCGTGTAGATGGGGGGTATATATCTCACCGTTTAGGCGGGAGGGGCATTTTTAAGAAAAGTTGGCTTCAAATAGAAAAATAACTTTAAAAAAACAATGGTAATATCTGGACGAAAATCCATTAGCTCATCTTAAAGCCAGAAATCCATCGGGAAAAAAAATTAAAGAATGGAGCTGTGCCAACAGTTAATTTAAACGTTCCTCTTGAGGAGTTTGAAATAGCACCTAGAAAAGCGTATAATTTGTTAGGAGTGTCTGAAGAAGAACCTTATTTTTCAATTGAAAACAGAAAAATCGTATGCTTTTACGTTTTTCTACATTTGATCAAGTTGCTAAGAAACTGTTTGATCAAGTCAGATCTAAATACCCCTGACGGCCAGGTTAGTTTCGAGGAGAACAAGAATGTGTCCGAAACCAACCAGCCAACATGTTTTTCCAACAGATTTTGGTAAGATGCGGGTGAAATTTGCAACACAAGTCTTCAGTAGAACTGCAAAGGCTGCAATTCATACAGTCGTAGATAGTATTGGTTTTCAGAACTGCTCGAAAGAGGTTGCAATTTTTTCAGCACTGTTTTTCGGTAAAATTGACCAGCTTTTTGACTGTATGAAGAGTGGTTCTCTGAATTCCGACAATTTTTACAGGTCAGCTATTCACAAAAATAATTGTGCGCATGAATTCTTAAAATCGTTCAAAAGTTATATAACTCAAGTATCCTTGGTTAATCGATCAAAAACTGTTTATTTTTTGAAAGGTATTGAACAAACTATCTTGCTGAAGACATATTTAAAGAGGATTCTGATGGGGTATTTTTCCTCCTGACCAAGCTCTTAAATCAAGATCCACTCGAAAATTTATTTGCAGTTCTAAGACAAAAAAGGCCTGGCAAAAATCTCGCAACAAACCCTCCAAGTGGGTGCCGGGCGGTAATGATCACCACAGTTGATCTTGTGCTTTGACAAGATTGGCGATCAGCTAAGGTCAGGTCGAACTGCTGAGGTGTTCCTTTACTGCTCAAAAGTTCAACCCTCAGCAATTCGATCTGACCATAGATGCGAGTCCCTTATTTTCAGTGGTGGTGTGAGCGATTTATCATAATCCGTGCCGAAGAAATAAAAGGCTGGAGGGCAAACCAGTCACTAACGAGCTCAATCGGGCACCTGGGCAGGGTCCGTCTTAGACTGCCTTACCCCGGTATATCGGCTCTGCCGGGGCTGACCATCTTTTCCGACCTACTCGTGGGACCTTCATTTATTTTTTTAACCACAATGGACGATTTAGACATGACGAACTTACCATCCGCTGACACTGAGGATGAACTTCTGGCCTCCAGTCAGGAGACCATCGTAGGGAAACCTGCAAACCCAGGGAGCACTGGTAGTACCAGCCATAGTACACCTGTGCCCCGACCGACCATCAATTCCGAACCAGAGCCTTCGTGCAGCAATGCCAGCCATAGCAGCGCTGTACAGCGTAGTAAAAAGAAATCGGCGGGTACTCTTCTCAAGTTCCAGTTCCGGGAGGCTACCTTCATTCTTGACAAGATTTACAGGAATGAGGAAGCTGGGACTGTTCTTGAGAGAGGCCTAGCTGATAAAATCAAGTACCAGAAGATTGTTGAGGAGCAGCCCCGGATCTATGGGGGGGCAAACCGGGGCCTGTGCCCCGGGCGGCAGCTTACAGAGGCGCCAAATATATGATATTGAAATAACTGAGAGTTTCGACGCTTAATGAAATGAAATGAATTGAGATGCGGCAGTGGAATATCAAATTGTATTTCTCCATCAACCGTTTTTCCGTTTTTCTATTATTATTTCTCCATTTAAAATAATTTAAAATTAAAAATTAAAAAAGAAACGATCTATAATACATTGTTAAAAGTTTTTCTGATGTTTTTTTTTAAAATAGTTTTTTTGCATTGTATGTACATAAGTGTATTTTTACAAAACTTCCCCTTCTCCCTTAACTGTAGGAGATACATCCTACTTCTTCAATAATAAAACATTTGAACTGTGTCCCTCTACAAGCGTCGCACCACGCCGTACAAATCCTAGTCTTGCCTAAAGGATTATTTAATGGACTCTGACAACTTTATTACACTGTATTTTAGATCTATTTTAATTCACAAAAAATTTAAATACCCACAAAAATGTAGGAAACCAGGTGCTCTAAATAAAACTGCTTGGTAAAAATGTTTTCGTTCAGATGAACAAAAAGTGAGATAAACGCTAAAAACCATTTTTACAATTTTCGACAACAATTTTTCATGATATCGATAATTTTTGGAAACAAAAATTTAAAAGATATTTTAACTTACAAAATCAAATAAAAAATGCTACTCTCCGAGAAAATTGGATTTGCCTTTTTCAACACCCTTTTTGAAAATGGCGGATAACACAAAATTTCCCACCAGCCAGAGACTGTTCTAACGCGTATCGAAGAACCAGCCAATCTAAAATTACTTGTGTTTTGATGTTGCTTAGCACTCGTACTATTAAGGTTTGAAATTGTGTGTGTCAATTGCATTTACGTTAACATTTTTTGAAAAATCTTGTTGTGAAATATTTTTTCTGTTACAATTCTGTATCAGCTATCCCGAGTGAACTTCATTGCAATCTCTCAAGAAAGAACGAAGCTGCAAAACGTTGACATATTTTAGAAACATCCTATTTTGAAAATATTTTATTCTGCTATAACTCTGTCTCAGCTATCACTTCTGTCAATTTCATTGAAATCGCTCAAGAAACAACAAAGCCCCGAGGATTCAAAAACTTTTTTCGGAACTTTGTGCTCGATACTATTTTGCTTAACTTTGGCTTTTCGAAATTGTGTCCTGTTGTAAATTTACATTTTTCTTTCTTCGGTTCAGGGAATGGATCTTCAATAGTTCTTCCATGATAAATTCGGGAACGAACCATATTTTACAGATCCTTGCAGATTTGATTCGAATGAAAACGAACTTTATTAGGAACCAAAAAAATAAGATTCGTGATCGAATCAAAAATAAAATTCTATTGAATTGTTCACGACAGAACGAATCATATTTTATTGCTCTACGAACCTTGGTTGTGTATCGTCTTTGTTTAGGCATCGTTAATTTTCTTATCTATAGTAATAAGTTGCTGAATAGGTATGAGCTGCACATCCATTAAAAAAGTTTATTCTCCCAGTGACAAAAAATCCAACCAAGCAGATATGTGTTTTTTTTCATTTTTATCAAAAACGGCAAGGGCGCCAAAATCAAGTTTTGCCCCGGTTGGGAAAAATCGTATATCCGGGACTGTTGAGGAGTACAACAGTTTTCTGGCTACGCAGGAAATGTCAACCCAGGAAAAAGCTGTCAAACGAAATAGGTTTCGAGACGAGACCAACCAACCTCCGAAAAGGATTAAGTTTGATGGCCAGAAAAAGAAAGTGCCACCTCCCAGAGCAGCGCAACCGCGTACTTTAAGTGAGGTTGTCAGAGATGACCTCCAAGTATCGGTTGTGGATGAGCTCTGCACCAACAGCAGAGGTCTGCTGGAAGTGTGGAACTCCATCGAGGCCAAGCTCTCGGAGATGGTGTTTTCCTACACCGTGACGGCAAGTGAGGGACCCTACCCTAGTTTTGACTCTGGTGAGATGCTCAGGGGACACAGGGTTGTCAAATGCGCGGACTTGTTCTCTAGGGATTTCCTTAGTAGCTGCATTGCTAAGATTAGCAATCACTGGGATGGCTTGAGGCTCAAGCTCATCCCAGCTAAGGATATCCCTGGACAACCAAGGGCGCGTATCTGGTTGCCCCTCATGAGTATCAAGCCAAGCGGACAGGAGCTGATCCGCGGTCTTCAGAGGCTAAATCCGTTGATTCCGATGCGGGACTAGGCAGTCATCAAGACTGAGGAACCGCAAAAGAACAGCGCTTCTTATCTTCTGAAGATTAACGAAGAAAGTGTAGGAGAATTTGAGAAGGTTGACGAATATTTTCTTAATTTTAATATTGATTTTTTTTTAAATTTTTTTAATTTTTTTAAATTTTTATTTTTTCTAAAAAGTATTGCGTTCATTTTTATATTGTTTGCTTATACACATTATATATGTACCTTTCAATTAAAAAAGGCAGGAAACAAATTTAGGTACCAATTCATGTTTCTACTATTCCATTTCTAGGACTTCAGAAAAGTTACTAGTTCCTCTATCAGATTCAGCTAAAAATTTTCGTAAGAACATACGTTTATTTTTATCTTAACCTTTTTTATTTTCAATTTTATCATAAAAGTATATTGACATCAGTTGTAGAAAATTTTATTTTCTATAGTAAACGTTAAATGTTTCTTGTGTAAAACTAACGGTTTTCAAGATATCGTGGAAGTTCTTTTCTTCCCCTTTTTTCAAGATGATGGGCGAATGGTGTGGCTTTCAACCCCGAAAATCCGGTTTTATACAAATACTGAACTTCCCTACACATCAAAAGCAAAAAACTTTGTCCAACCCAAAATACAAGGCCAAAATACCATTTCAATGGACTAAAACATCACTTTTGAACGGGTACATTTTCCTGAATAAAATTAGATATCTAAACCGTATGGGTCTGTATGGGTGTGATATTTTGCTTTAAGTATTTAGTAGATGCTCTTCTTTTAGGCCATGCTTTCCGAAAGGCGGAGAAACACGGAGAAAAAAATATATATCATTTCAAAAACTAAGTTGAATAAAAATTAAAGCACTACTTCTCGTTAGTCTGTACCAGATAATTTAATACCTTTCCGAATCAGGTAACGGCTAATATGTTTTACTAATTACTATTAAGAATATCCAGAAGTCAAAAATTGAATACCTTACTAATATAAAGTCCATTCGCTAGTTTGGCCATTTTTGCGCCGGGCCCTGATTGTGCAAAATGCAATCAAAATTAAAAACGCGATGCTGAGGGTCATTCAGATTAATCTGAAGCCCTCGAAATGTGCATCAGATAATCTGAGGGTTTTCCTGAGTGAGGAGAACATCGACGTCGGCATCATACAAGAACCGTGGGTTAACGGCCGTAGAGTGAGAGGTCTCCAAGACAGCCAGTATGATCTGTTCTACAAAACCGCAAACCAAGACCAAGGTAAGCCTCGAACTTGTATTTTAGCTAAAAAACACTTAAAAGCTTTTTTGTGTCCTAACCTTAGCACCTCCGATCTGACAGTCGTCAGATTGGACGATAAAAATGCAGACGGCTTACTGGTGGCCTCAGCGTACTCGGCGCATGACAGGCTGTCACCGCCGGAAGAGTGGCGCACGCTTTTGTCCGAGGTCAACACAAAAGGGACAAACCTCCTGATTGGATGTGATGCTAACGAACGACATACTCTCTGGGGTAGTTCGGAGATTAATGAACGAGGTTTAGTCTCTTTTTGATTTTATTATTGAAAACAACTTAACTGTATGTAACAGAGGTATTACTCCTACTTTTGTCTTTCCAAGCTCGGATAGCTACGAAGGGTGGGAGGACATACTTGATATTACCGTCATTAATAATAACTTTAAGCTATCAGTGGAGAATTGGAGAGTATCCCGTCTTAATTGCTTTTCAGATCACAGATGGGTCCTCTTCAATATTAATTTCAAGTCTGAAACCCCTGCTCCCTATAGAAACCCGAAAAGAATTGACTGGACGAAGTTCAGCCAAATCGTAAATTCTAAACTGCGCAATATACCGAATCTGAGTCCAGAATCAGTTATAGATCCAGAATCAATGGTGAAAACCATTGAAGTGTCTATGAACACTGCCTTAAGGTCTCTTTCCCAGTTAAATATAGCCGTAAAACCCTTCCTCCATGGTGGAATGAAGACCTGTCTAGTCTGAGAAAAATGACTAGGAAGATCTTCAATATCTGCCACAGACACAAGTTTTACCAACCTTATATAAAGACTGTTTGAAAGTCTACAAGTGTGCTCTCGCATCAGCGAAAAAACTTGGTTGGAGAGAATACTTCCAATCTATTGAGAGCTTAAAAGATTCCGCAAGGTTTAGCAAAGTTCTTTCTAAGGAGCATTGTAATCCTTCGTTCTTGAAAAAGCCTGATGGATCGTGGACAGTTTCTCCGACGGAGTCCTTAGAACTGCTGATGACGACATACTTTCCGGGCTGCAAGAATAGCAACCCCGAAACGCATAGAACTTATAACTTACCTTTAGCTCGTGTAGAGCATATCAATACCGTTATAACTAAAGAAAGGATAGCCTGGGCTATTAATACTTTCTCCCCTATAAATCTCCAGGCCGAGATGGAATTCTGCCAATCATGCTCCAAAAGCTACAAGATGTGGTAATCCCATGGCTAGAGATGATTTTTAAAGGATGCCTCTTTCTCAACCATGTGTCAGAGTCTTGGAGACATGTAAAAGTGGTTTTTATTCCAAAAGTAGGCAAGCGAGGACACGAATCCGCGAAGGATTTTCGTCCAATTAGCCTAACCTCTTTTGTACTTAAAACTCTAGAGCGTATTCTAGACACACATATTAGAGACATACTTGTGGAATGTCCTCTAGTAAACTCTCAACATGCATATCTCAAAGGTAAGTCGGCGGAGGCGGCCCTTCATGAGATAGTGCGTACAATTGAGAAAACCATCAACTTCAAAGAATATACCCTCGCTACATTCTTAGATGTAGAAGAGGCTTTCAACAATGTGCTAACCGAATCTATTCTTGAGGCACTCGTTGACTTTGGTGTAGAGGACTACATCAGAGAATGGATAATATCCATGCTCAAAGATAGAAAGATTCATGGCACGCTAGGTAATGCAAACTCGACAAAACACGTCAGGAGAGGAACACCCCAGGGCGGTGTTCTGTCACCACTTCTATGGCTTTTAGTCATGAGCAAAATCCTCGTTAAACTGGAGAGATGTGGTGTGAAGGCGGTTGCGTATGCGGACGACTTGGTATTATTAGTGTCAGGGAAGTTTACTCCTGTGATAAGCGAAATCACAGAGATGGCTTTGAGAAAAGTTAGCAACTGGGCTACGAGTTGTGGTCTAGGAGTCAACCAGAGCAAAACTGAACTGATGCTTTTTACTACCAAAACTAAGATACAACCCTTCACTCCACCCCGACTTAACGGCCAAACACTCTCACTATCATCCAGTGCAAAATATCTAGGTGTCATCCTAGACCCTAAGTTAAACTGGAAAATAAACATCGAAGAACGGGTCAGGAAGGCCTGCATAGCTTTCTACGCCTGTAGTAAAACCTTTGGTAAAAACTGGGGCCTTCAATCAAAGATGATCTTATGGAGGTATACTGCAGTGGTACGGCCGATTCTAACATATGGTTCGATTGTCTCGTGGCCCGCACTAAATAAGGCATATAACATCGACAAACTCAAAAAGGTTCAAAGAACAGCTAGTGTTGGTACCACAGGGGCTCTTCGATCTTGCCCAACGGATGATTTAAGAGGCCTCCACCCATAATTTTGAAAAAAACGAAAAATGGGCCAGTTCGAAAAGGATGCTGTAAAGTCCATATAATACGTATTGCAAAAAACTAAAGTTATTATGAAAGAATGACATTTAAACTACAAACTCGTCTGGTCACCCTTTAATTTTTTGTATTTTTCCCTTATTTTATGCTAATATTTCGGTTACCTCTTTCGGAAAAATTCTCAAAGCTGCTCAGGCTTAAAAAATGTTCTGAGAAACTGAAGTGGAAAATATATATTATATTTACGTGATTCTATAGTTAATAAACAGAACTACAAAATCGTTTGCTTGGATTTTTTAGTTTGGGCCCTATTTTTGAATAATCATCTCTTGAAAAACATGCAAATTGCTCATTTTCTAATGCATTTTTGAGAGTGTAATTATATGAAAAAAAGAACATAACTTTCCCCAAATGAAATATATGTTTTCTAAAATTGTGTCAATACAAAAAAATGTCTAAAATTAATCTATTATTGCAAAATAACACATTTTAAAAAAGTCTTTATTTTCGAATAAAAGTCGTTATCTTAATTTACTGGCGGTTTTAGTTCACCTATCGGCTACAAGATGGTTTTTTTTCGAAGATTGGAAAATAAACAAAAAAAAAAAAAGAATGACAAATTTGAAATGCCAGTGAGTGTTTGTGTGTATGAGTGGTTCAGATAAGATGTGGTGTAGATAGATATATGGGAGCAGAGCCACGGTGACGGTGGTGGATGGTATTTGCAGGGTAAGCGCAAGTGTATCTAGTTTTGTTGTTGGTTTTTGGGTATGTATTCGATCTTTTTTTCCTGTGAATGAATTTTGTGAATGTGTTAGTTGTTTACATTCTAATGTATGTATCTACATATATGATGGGATGTTTCGGATTTGAATGGTTTTTGTTTGAAGGATTTCTGTTTTTGCGTTTGAGGGTGGAAAATGTAATTTTTTTTGCTGTGATTGCAATGGTAGACTTTGTGGCGGCTTATTCTTTTGTCATTTTTTGCTGTCAACATGCCTGCTTTCTTTTGGGCGTGTGCTTATGACGCCAGGCGCGGATCCAGGATATCGTTCAGGGGGGGGGGGGTCAATTTTCGTGAGTTTCTTGAGATCTACAGGAAATTTTAGTACACTTCATACCGCTCCACCGCTTGGTCGCACAAAGCAATGTGAGTTGATGAGTTTTGAAATTTGAAGAAAGCAATTAACTTTTTCATAACTGCCACAGTGTCTCGAACAGCGGGTACATTGAACTTTGTGAAATGAAGTTTTGCAGATAGTATCTATAGGATAGTGTCTTTTCAGCGCTTTTAAGTTCCCTCTGGATCTGCGTAACTCCACAATTAAGCTCGGAAAACATAATGGCACAGTGGTATGTTCCTATTCAGGCACATGACGTTCGAGTTCGAGTGAAAGGACAATGGGCAAAAATGTATGGAAGGTGTTCTAGGAACCAATAACAACGAGACGTATGTCGTTGGAAAGGTATTTTATGCGCTAAAATAGTCACTACGGCAGCTCATTTCTAATCACTGTGTGAAAAAAGTTATTCGTTGTTTTAGGGAATTTTGGCACAGATAAAATGTATGGAGCATGGGTAATAATAAGCAAATAACTTTTTTCACACAAATAAGCTGCCTAATAGACTATTGTAGTACATAAAATTTCCTTTCCAACGACATTCGTCTCGTTGTTATTGGATGAATTTGCGTTCACACTTTTTGCCCATACTAAAATCAGAACATTTTTTTCACACTAAAATGAACCAAAATATTTCATTAGTCTACGAATAACTTTTTTCACACAGTGACTTGAGTTAAACAGCTATGAGAGATATTGGAGGTAATGGAAATACCATTTTAATGACATATATATTGTCGTTATTGGTTTGACCAGTTTTCATAAATTTTGCCCGCACTAAATATATGCTATTCATACTAGAATGCATCAGAACAAAATCAAATGTACCCAATAACTGTTTTCACACAGCGACTTGAAGGAAGCCCCCACAGAAGCTATTGTAGTACATACAAATACCTTTCCAACGACATAATGTCTCGTCGTTATTGGTCGTGTATACCGTTTTGTCCTATTCTCCTTTCTAGCACCTTCTTTTGCTGGGACAACCTAACCCAACCTTGCCAGTAAAATGTCGTTTTCGAGAACGTCATCAGCATCAAAAATGCATTTTGCAGAATGTTCATACAAGATCAAACCATCGTTTGCAGAGTTGCCAGACTCATGCAGTTCGATACAATCGAATTGACGTTGACTTGACGTTTTCCAAAACGGCCAAAAATAACTATCCTTAGATGTAAAAGTTCCATCCAACTTCTCTTCGGCAGTGACTGCTGTAGGCGTTTCCTGGTTTCTCTCCAATCTTCTTCGTTGGATTCGTACTCTTCGCCAGTTTAATATATGGAACATGGAAGTTCCTGAAACGCTTCCACGAAAGTGTTAAAATCAACAGCAGTGGCATCTCACGCATCACTGCGTGCAGCACCGAACTCGAAACACATGTGCATACTCTTAAGGTGCGTATCCATTTCAGAGTAAAAAGACGGCGAGCAGCTCTGAAGAAGTTATCGTGAGTAAAACTCGAAAGTGAACACAGACACTGTCAAAGCTCACCAGAGAGGAAGACAGGTATCCGAGATTCACTATATTTCGATTGTTTTCTAGTGAAAGTACTCTCTCAATGGAAACACACATTTAAATTATTTATCATAAAAAGAACTCTATCATCTTTTTAGTACCTACGAATTTTGTTGGTGTTTCTCAATAACGTTTATACATAAATAAAGGTTATTTCTTTAACTTTAATTCTCTTTATTTTGTAGGTCTAAGCATTTGAAGCAAAGTTAAAACATTTTTGAAGCTAATACAATCGACGTATTTTAAAGATTTATTTTTTTTTTTTAACTTTAAGGTTGAAAATTTAGGTAAGTGCCCCTGCCGCCTCCCCGTTACATTTAATTATTAAAACCCACTAAAAAAATTATAGAGTAGGGTTGGAGGTGGAGCAATAACTTTTTAAAACATTATTTTTCAAATTGTGAAAATTTTCATTCACAACATTTTGAAAACTGAAAATCAAATCGATTTGGGATTCCCCAAGACCTTAACTTTGAAGATCGGAAATCTAAACCGAAGTTATAAGCTTTCCACTCGGTCGATTTGAAGGCTATTTGTTATTTGTTTTTATTATGTGAAGCGCAGTGGCGTAGCTAGGATATTTGCCGCCCGGGGCAAAACAATAATTTTCCGCCCCTTCGGTCTAACAATACTTTATTAAGAAATTTTGTGATATATACCTCCAGTGGCGTAGCTAGGATATTTGCCGCCCGGGGCAAAACAATAATTTTCCGCCCCTTCGGTCTAACAATACTTTATTAAGAAATTTTGTGATATATACCTCCATATCATCGGTCTTAAAGTTGCAGACAAAATTTGAAAATATTTTTTTATAAATGCAAGGAATTACATTCTACGAAATATTAATATACGCCACTTTGCCGCAATATCTGCTGAATGAATTTTTTTGTTTCTGACCTACTGAGATTTAACTTTAAACCGACTGTATATAAAATAGGCACATGAGACTTGAAATTTTTTAATGTTTCTTTCGTCCAAAAATAGTCAAGCTCATAATTATTGTTCATTAGGCGTGTCTCACCAAATAAAATCTCTGACAGCTCAGAGATTTTTAAAGTGGGACAAAAAATCTCACCTGAGCCCTGAGATTTTCTTCAGAGATTTCTGAGACGAAAATTTTTTGGATTTATTTCTCAATGTTCTTTCTCAGCTAAAACTGTTCATTTGACAGCCAAATTGCAATTTATCGGTGATGGGCAAATACAAAAATGATACCAAAAATAAAAAATAGTAGTTAAATGTTGATAAACAGGAAAAATAAATTGATCTTAGTATTTTTCATTCATTTTATAAAGTTTTGTGCTTTAACATTTAAATATTTAAAGCAAAGTTAAAATTTTGTTTCCATTATTCAGTACGATTGAACAGGGAATCTTTATCCATATCCACCAAAACATTCCGCCTACGTCAACTTGATATTGAGCGCTCACTGGGTGAGACACGCCTATTGTTTCTCAGATCTAATGATCATGAACCATGAGAGTGTCAAAGCCACGGCTAAGTCACTACTGAGTGTCTGACTACAGAGTTATTACTTCACTGAAATTGTAGTAGATTGTTGATCTAATGCATTTTTTCTCAAAATAAATCTGCTGCAAAATCTACATACTGCACTTCATTTTACGAAAAAAAGTTAATCTTCGCAAAAAAAAACTCACATTTTTTTTTTAATTCTTTTTGTTGAATTCAGCCATATTTATTGTTTATTTAAAAAAAAAAAACAAAAATAAATAATTCCCCAAAATATTCAATCTACAGCATTTTTTTTTTTCAAATCTAACGCGAAAAATTTTCTGAGAAAATTCAACCCCTCTGATCTTTAAATTGAGGGAATTAACAGATATGTACCTATATGTAAGGATACAAAAGAGAATGGTCATTACGAAAGCCATAATTTTGTTTCAAAATTTGAAAGAATTGTTAATTTAAAAATAAACTTTTGTGTTTATTACCTACTTCTATAATGAGCAATGGTCATGATTCTGTCACCCCTAGTGATTTGAACTTAATCAAAAATTGAACGTTCATATACCTATTCAAATGTTATAGAATTTTTAACTTAAGAAAAATAATACTTTTTTGTTTATTTCCAACTTCTGTAATAAACAACGATGATGATTTGCGCCCCTCTTGATTTCAATTTAATAAAAATTGATTGAATTATTTATTAAACAAAAATTAAACTTTTGTTTATTTCCAACTTCTCATGAACGACGAGGATGATTTTACCGCCCCTACAAATTTGAATACTATGAAAATTGTATGTTTTCTGATAAAAATTTAATAAAATTTTCACAAAAAAAACTTTTGTAATTGGCTTACAACATCCCATGAACAACGAAGATGATTTTCCGATTTGCCGCCCCTAACTTCTGGCGCCCGGGGCGA
The DNA here is from genome assembly GCA_963921185.1 of Dasysyrphus tricinctus. Taxonomy (NCBI): domain Eukaryota; kingdom Metazoa; phylum Arthropoda; class Insecta; order Diptera; family Syrphidae; genus Dasysyrphus; species Dasysyrphus tricinctus. The sequence goes on along the minus strand of OY992533.1, from coordinate 32,012,114 downwards.
CCGCCCCCTTCGCCCCCCCCCTAGCTACGCTAATGGTGTAGCGGAACTTTTCTTAACTGAACTTGGTCAGCAATCGGCCAATGCACAACCACTCATTGCTGCAACGCTGCGCTGCCAAGAAAAATTCTTATAAACGTATAGCGAAATAACTTTTTTTTGATTACATTTTATTAAATTCATATTTAATGCTTCGTTCGTTCTTGCCCAGGGAGGGCAATTGCACCCATTGCCCTCCCCCTGTATCCGCGCCTGTTGTGACCTTGCAGGAACATTTGCTTCGTTTGTTTCGATCTTGTGATAATGGCAAGAGTTTTCGCTTTCTTTAGTTCCGATAATTTTTGTGCCTTGTAGGAAAATATGTAAAGTAATGAGGAAAAGTTTGTTATTTAATAAATTTCTGTTTTGGTTTCTAGTGCTGGGGAAAGAATACATATACATATTTTGTTTGTTTTATTTATTCATACAGTGAATACAAAAATGACAAGAAACATAAGTAAATGACAGAGTTTCTTGATTTGAAAAAATAAAGTTTTTAAACTTACAATCTGGAAAGGAATTAAAATAATTGTGTCACTCTATATAGCACTTAATTTGTGTGAAGAGAACGAAATAATATTAATTATAATAATAGGTAGGTATTAACGTTACCAATTAGGTACGTACGGATTTTTAATTCTATGATAATGTTGGTAAATAATAAATAAATTTCAGAAATTTATTTATGCATATGTATCTATTTGTCTAGGTACATATTAATTATTATTAATATATTAATTTATATGGGTAGGAAGGTATTTGTAGTTGCGAGAAGCCCAGATTTAGTAGTTATTAATATAACTTAAGTATAACAGTTTGACCTCTCGTATCATTTGTACATATTTTATAGTGCTTTAGTCTTCAGTCATATCTTGTATAATAAAGACCTTTATAAAAACATAACATGGTGTCAGAAGAAAGCAAACCAAAAAAGACCACACCGCCAAAAGACGAACAAAAAATTGAATCAGTGGCCACTTTGAGCGGTCTTCCTCATCTCAATTTTAAAACTGAAAATCTCGGAGTTGCATGGACCAACTGGAGCAATCATTTTAAAATTTTTATGAGAGCGTCCAATCTCGAAAATCAGTCGAACGAACGGAAAGTGGCACTCCTTCTCCACTATATGGGACCTGAAGCTGTCAACATATTTGGTGCATTTGGTTTAAACTTAGACACAGTAAAATATGAAGACCTGATCAAGAAATTTGAAGAACATTTCATGCCGAAGAAAAATATAGCTGTTGAAAGAAACAAATTCTTCCTTCGCAAACAGCAATCTGGTGAGACCATAGATGAATACGTCACTGAATTAAAAAACAAAAGTTTTCTATGTGAATTCGGTGAACTTCGTGAAAGCCTCGTTCGCGATATATTCATATGTGGATTATCAGATAGTCATATTTCTATAAAAGAAAAACTTTTAAACGCAGGAGACTCCACACTTAATCAAGCCATTACAATTGCCAAAAATGCTGAACAAGCAAAGGAGCAAGTAAGACAGCTGCAACACGATCCGCAGGAAAGCTTTATGGGTGCTATAAAAAACAACAATCATCAGTGGAAAAATAAAGATCATCAGCAACAAAGACGATGGATGCCGAAACGAGTATGTGGTAGATGTGGACAAATACACAAACAACGTTGTCCCGCAATAGGAGCTGTGTGTTCAAAATGCAACGGGAAAAACCACTACGCCAAGATGTGCAAAACTGCAAAGCAAATACATAATGTCGACTATGAAACAGATTCTAACGTTTCATCATCATCTCTTTTCTTGGGTTCTCTTCGCCTAGCACCAAAATCATCATCAAAGTCATCGCTGTCCCTACTTCCTTCTTCGCCATCGTCATCTTCTTCTTCACCGTCGCATACCATAAATACATCATTACAACCATATTCAACGTCATCACTAAAACCAACAAAAGCTTCAATAACGTCATCAGCTTTGTTGCAACTTCCAACCAACCAACAGCATCGAACATCATCTCAAGTACTTCAATCAACAAAAACGTCATCAATGTTCAATGTCTTCCAACAACATACAACATCGGAGTTAGAGATAAAAAGTCTCAAACAAAAAGAGTCACTCAAATGGGAAAGCTCACTTATCATCAAAGGAAAAACTGTGAAGTACCAGCTGGACACAGGAGCAGAGTGTAATATCATAAGTATGAGTAAGATAGAAAATAGAAATGTCAAACCAACCAAAATGAAACTTATTACTTTTAATGGAAATCATATCCCAATATTAGGTGAATGTTCTTTAAATTGTTTAAATGAAATCGATAAGAAATTCTATACAATTAAATTCTTTGTGCCGGATTTTGAGTGTACGTCAATTTTAGGGCTAAAAACATGGTAGAATTAAATTTAATAAGAAAAATCAATAAAGTGGAAACAAATAATGTAATTACTCGCCACCTAGATTTGTTTACGGGTCTCGGTTGTCTGATAAACGAAGTGACTTTAAAAACCGATCCTCAGGTTGTGCCAGTGATAGATTGTCCGCGTCGTATTCCATTTGCATTAAAGTCACAATTAAAAGAAGAACTAGATCGTATGTGCAAACTAGGAGTTATAGATCACATAGAAGAACCTACAGAATGGGTAAGTTCAATAGTTTTAGTAAAAAAGTCAAACGGTAAATTACGATTATGCCTAGATCCGCGCAATTTGAATAAAGCAATTTTACGTCCACACCTTCAATTTTTAAACTTAGACGAATGTAAGTCAAAATTAAGTCATTCAAAGTTCTTTACAACGCTAGACTGCAATTCAGGATTCTGGATGCTAAAACTAGATAAAAAGTCATCTGATATGTGTACATTCATAACAACATTTGGACGGTTTAAGTTTTTAAGACTTCCATTTGGAATAAATGCCGCGTCTGAGCTTAACAAATATTTTGAGGGCATTGATAATTTAATAATATTCATTGATGATTTCGTAATCTATGCAGAGACCAAAGAAGAGCACGACCAAACATTGAATTTGGTCTTAGATCGAGCTCGTTCAATTGGCTTGCGTTTCAACAAAGACAAATCAAAATTTATGAAAAATGAAATCAAGTTTCTAGGTCATATTTTTAATGAGAAAGGTGTTCGACCTGATGATGAAAAAGTTAAAGCGATTTGTGAAATGCCCCGTCCATCAAATATTAACGAATTGCAGAGATTCTTAGGTATGATAAATTACATAGGCTCTTTTATTATAAACATGTCCGTGCGCTGTGAGAACTTACGAAAATTACTTAAAAAAGATGTTTTGTGGCACTGGTCATCGATACACGAGCAAGAATATTCCGATCTTAAAAACCTCATTTCGAAAGCCCCAGTTTTAACCTATTTTGATCCTAAAAAACATCTTACAATGTCTGTCGATGCTTCAAAATCTGCGGTAGGAGCAGTGATTTCACATAATAAATCACCAATAGCATACGCTTCAGCGACTATGACTGCTAGTCAACAAAACTACGCACAGATTGAAAAAGAACTGTTCGCCATTGTCTTTGGTTGTTCTAAGTTTCACCAATATATCATCGGTCAGAAGATAACGGTTGAAACTGATCATAAACCATTGGTTCCTTTATTTAATCGAGAGCTTTATAAAATACCTGTTCGCCTTCAACGTTTTATGTTGAAACTCCAATGCTATGACCTTAATGTTACTTACGTACCCGGAAAAGAGCTATTTGTAGCTGACGCTCTTTCTAGGGCACCCTTAAATGAAATAGCCATGCCTGAAGTTGATAAGGAAATAGCTCTTCATTGCAATTTATTGACTTGTCATCTTTCAGCTTCTAAAAATAAAATAGACAAAATAAAAGAAGAAATAAAAACAGATACCACCATGATGAAAATAAAGGAATACTGTCAAAATGGTTGGCCCTATTCAAAAAGTAAGATCTTACAAGATACTGCTCCTTATTTCAATATTCGCCATGATTTACATATCGTAGATGATCTTTTATTTAAAACTGATCGATTAATTATTCCCACTAGTTTGCGCCATGAAATGCTGGATTATGTCCATGAAGGCTCTTTCAAAAAATCTATACACTAATCATGTAAACGAAAAGATGACCCAAAGGCATTTTGGAGGTTTGTCAATTCAAGAAAAAACTCAGATGGTTATCCAGCAAACTTCATGTATGAAAATTGTTTCCTACAGGATACCATTGATATTTGTAACGCTTTCGCTAAAAATGTTCGTAATTCTTTTGTTGACAAGCCCTTAGATGTCGACGAAGATTATTTTAGAGATTTACATAGTTACCCTCAAACAAGCTGCAATAATATCCCAGTGCCTCCAAGTACTGTTTTAGAACTTCTCTCATCATTAAATGATGATTACACATCTGGTCCAGATGGAATACCCCCTATACTATTGAAAAAGTGTAAATTTATACTTGTTCAACCTCTGCTATTTTTGTTCGAGATTTCTTTGAGGACATGAATATTTCCCAATTTATGGAAGAAATCGTTTCTCACACCAATCTTTAAAAAAGGTGACAAATCTGATATAATGAACTATAGGCCCATAGCAAAGCTCTCTTGCATTCCAAAGATTTTTGAACAAGTTGTATGCGAGAGCCTGGCATTTCATACTAAGAGTATTATATGTGATCAACAACATGGCTTTGTGAGAAGAAAATCAACCGTAACAAATCTCCTTACTTTTTTGCATAATGCCTTAGAAAACGGGAATGAAGTTGATTGCATATACACTGACTTTTCAAAAGCATTCGATCAACTTAGTCATGAAATTATTGTATTCAAACTTAAAGCCTTTGGTTTTCCGATATTTGTTATTTCATGGATAAAGTCCTACCTTGAAAAAAGATGTTACCAGGTAAAATTCAGAAATTGTCTTTCAAACTCATTCAGTGCTCACTCGGGTGTACCTCAAGGAAGCCATCTGGGTCCGTTTTTGTTCATTCTCGCTATAAATGATGTTACTTCATGTATACGCTATAGTGATATTCTTATATATGCTGATGACGTGAAGGTTTTTAAAACAATACAATCTTATCATGACCCTATTCTCCTGCAGGCTGATATTGACTATTTTAATGTTTAGTGTGGGAAAAACGGCCTTTCTCTTAACCCTGTTAAATGCCAAACTATAACTTTCTCTAAAAAACGAGAAGTGAGTGCTTTTGATTATTCCATTTCAGAGCACACACTCTGTCGTGTTTTTAATTTCAAAGACCTGGGTGTTCAATTTAGCTCTGATTTAGATTTCAAAGTACATATTAACTATATTGTAAATAAAGCGAGTTCCATGCTTGGATTTATAAAACGCTGGGCAAAGGAATTCAACGATCCGTATCTTTCCTTGTTATGTAAGACCCCATCTTGAGTACGCCTCCCAAGTATGGACTCCCTTTTACGAAATTCATAAAAGCCGTATTGAATCAATACAACATAACTTCATTCGCTTCGCCTTGAAAGGTCTTCCTTGGGCTGATCCGTACAACTTGCCACCTTACGAACACAGAATCAAGCTTTTGCAACTTCAAACTTTATATGAAAGGCGTGTTAATAGTGATTTAATATTTTTCCACCAACTAATCAGAGGTGAAATTGATGCACCTGACTTGTTAGCCTGTATAGGCATTAACTACCGCGGAGGATCCCACCACCTACGAAGATTTGAACTTTTTCACGTTCCTTTTCATAGAACCAATTATGGTATACATGAACCTCTTAATCGTATGTGCAAACTTTTTAATTTGAACGCTTCTTCTGTTGATTTTAACATTGGTAAAGTAGGATTAAAAACATTGTTGCGTACCAGTGCTCCACTCTCGTAATTTTTTAACGTCTTGGTAGATACCTTATTTAAATGTTTTATATTATATTTAATTTAATTTTGTTAACTTTATTTTATAATTATTATGTTGTTTCATATTATATTTTGTATTTTGTTTAATTTTGTTAATTTTTTGTATCTTTTTATGTGCTTGTGTTAGCTTGCTTTATCTACTAACCACTAACACATGCACTCATGATGAGCCTCTGTTTGTAGTATGCAGCTTGCTTTAAGCTCTCTACAACATGAATTCTGAAGTGTAAAAAAAAGGCCATTTGGGCATTGAAAGATGTAAGACTTTAGCCAGAGGTCACATTTACTGGCCAAACATCTACCAAGACATTACAAATCTAGTTAGTAATTGTGAAACGTGTCTTCGCTATAGAAATTCACTACAAAAAGAACCAATTAAAAACCATGAAATAATTACTATTCCGTGGTACAAACTAGGTTTGGATCTTTTTGAATATAAAAATAAAATCTTTTTACTTGTGGTCGATTACTATTCAAAATATATTGATATTGAAAGCCTTCACTGTGGTTATACCAGCAATTTAGTTGTTTCGAAACTAAAATCAATCTTTGCCAGACACGGCATACCCGAAATAATTATTTCAGATAACGGCCCTCCGTTTAATTCAAGCCATTTCAAAAATTTCGTTTCCGATTTTAACATAGATCATTTAACATCCAGTCCTTACCTTCCAAGATCAAATGGATTGGCCGAAAGGTCAATTCAAACAGTCAAGAAAATGTTTAAAAAATGCGAAGATAGTGGTTCTGATCCATATATTGCGTTACTACAATATCTTACGACGGAAAAAAGTTTAATGCGATCTCCATCAGAATTATTGATGTCAAGGAAGTTAAGAACGAAATTACCAACATGCACTAACTTACTTAAACCCAACCTAGTTACTGATTTAGAATATAAACATAACCTAACTAAATTACAAAATCGCGCTAAAAATGCATATAACAAAAATACGAAGATAAGATCTGAACTTGAAACCGGAAAGAAAATTTTATTTAAAAAAGATCCCAAGTCCTTATGGCAGCCAGGTTCAGTAGTTTCGAAATGTATTCAGCCTCGTTCATATGTTGTTCAAGATAAAAATGGGATTCAATACAGACGAAGCACACAGCACATTCTTGGTCCTAGTAATTCTTTGAAAGAAACCGAATTGGATACTAATAAAGGGTGATTTTTTAGCTGGTTTGGTTTTGGCATCACTGGTTTTGACACCTGACGTGTGTTTAGTACCTTGTGTCACTGTCAAACAGCTTCAGTTTGGTTTGCAATTTAACCATGGATCGTCTTACAAATGAACAACGCTTGCAAATTATTGAATTTTACTATCAAAATTCGTGCCCGAGGATCCGCTTTTTTATCGAAAAATTGTGTTCAGCGATGAGGCTCATTTTTGGTTGAATGGGTACGTAAATAAGCATAATTGCCGCATTTGGAGTGAAGATCAGCCAGAAGCATTGCAACAGCTACCAATGCATCCCGAAAAAGCCACTGTTTGGTGCGGTTTATGGGCCGGCGGCATTATTGGGCCATATTTCTTCAAAGATGATGCGAATCGCAGCGTTACTGTCAATGGTGAATGCTACCGAGCGATGATAACAAACTTTTTTTTGCCCGAAATGGAAGTTCTTGACTTGCATGATATGTGGTTTCAACAAGACGGTGCCACATGCCACACAGCACGCGAAACAATGGCGCAATTGCGAGGCGAGTTTGGTGAACAGTTACTGGCTGAACAGAATGCAAAACGGAGGAATAGATGTCAAAAATGCTGCAGCCGGAGCTGCAAGAGTTGAACAATTTTTAACTTTTACTGCAGCATTTTTGACATCTACTGCAGCTTTTTTGACATCTATTCCAGTTGCATCTTGCATTCTGTTCAGCCAGTTAATTTCACGTTTCGGGCCGGTCAATTGGCCGCCTAGATCGTGCGATTTGACACCATTAGATTATTTTTTGTGGGGGTATGTCAAGGCTAATGTCTATAGGGACAAGCCCGCTTCGATTGACGCACTGGAAGCCAACATCCATGCATTCATTCGTGAGATACCGGCCGATATGTGTGAAAGAGTATGCCAAAATTGGACTCAGCGGATGGGCTACCTGAGACGCAGCCGCGGTCAACATTTGCATGAAATTATCTTTAAACATTAAATTGCAAGGTTCAAACTATCGATTCAAATAAATATTTCATTCATTTTTTCGAATTTTTTGTGTTTTTTTTTTTTTTTAAGTTCTAAACCTCTTAAAAAATCACCCATTACAAATGAAATACCAACTGTTAGCACAAATTCACCTGTAAATGATCGCGAAAAGACTTTAGAAACAATTGTTGACACTGAAAATGTAAACATAAACCCAGATACCAACAACAAAACTAGATCAGGTCGAGTAACAAAGCCCCCAGAAAGGCTTCAATACTTTTAAAATAAATAAATATATATGTTTATCAATATAATGTAATACTTTCTTTTATTATAATTGTAGACTTTTATAATTTTAAATGTAGTTTGTAAGTTTTCATACGAAATCTAATATTTTTTTTATATTTAAAAAATTTTGTTAGTTTTTATAAAATGAATTACAAAAGTAGATTGTAGGTTAACTTAACATAAAAAAAAAGTGAATTATGTTGTACATTAATTTTAATTTAACTTTTTATTAAATTGTATCTGGCCAAAATCTATAGAACTAGAATTTAATCTTATAGGTTTGTCTATCTGAAAAACGGAGATGTTATATACAGAGCTTTTATTAATATAACTTAAGTATAACAGTTTGACCTCTCGTATCATTTGTACATATTTGCTTACATAGTGCTTAAGTCTTAAGTCATATCTTGAATAATAAAGACCTCTATAAAAACATACAAGATAGGAATTTGTTTCTAGGAGGAACGTTCTTCCCAATTTTAGGACAATAATAAATGGGTAGGTAGGTGCCTACATTTAAACATTCTTGCCAAACACACGCACACAGAAATGGTTGAGAGTTGTAACTAGTCACTAGGCCCTGGTTCTCCATGAGCTGTTGCCCACCCAATTTATTTTATTTTTACTTGTGATATATGTACATAGGTACTATAACACTTATAAGGCAAGTTTTGGATTCGTGCAAACAAAAATTTTGAGATAACAATCAAACATGATATGACGATGATAGAGAACACCAAAAAAGTGAGTGCCACAATTCTGTCTGTCTGTCTGTCTTTTCATCTACAGCTTGAACGGCTGGATCGATTTTCTTCAAATTTGGTAGGTACATGGTAATACAGCCATCCTTACAGATAGTCAGGTGGCTGTTAAAGCCATTGATTCGGCTACATCATCCTCTAAATTGGTCCAACAATGCCGAGATGAGCCCGCAAGTCTAAACATTAACCTCAAGGTCACTCTTATCTGGGTTCCTGGTCACAGTGGCATTGAGGGAAATGAACGGGCAGATGAACTAGCCAGGCAAGGATCAGCCCTTCACATCTCACTTGCGGAAAGAGTCTACATTCCCCTTGGAGTTGTGAAGGGCAATATATTGTCAATTTTCCTCAGGGAATCCAATTGTAGGTGGAGCAGTTTAACCAACTGCAAAATATCCAGAACGATCTGGCCCGCCTTAAACCAGGCCTTGACCCAGGCGGGACATAGCCAGGGTCGTAGTAATCTGCACTAGACACTGGCCAATTGGAGAACATGCGGCGAGGCTGGGTATTCCTTACAATACTCACTGTCGCAGCTGTGGAGACGAGCAAGAAAAGGAAACAGTTCTTCATTTTCTCTGTAAATGTCCAGCTCTAGCCAGAATGAGAGCACAATCGTTTGGAATGGCTTTTTTTGACGACCGAAACGATCAAAGACTTGATCTCTTTTCTTGACGCCACGAAATGGATCTGAGACAAAAATCTGTTGCGTTCTGCATCATGTTCCCCCCCCCCAGATCCAAAGTCCGCGAGTAATCGGAACCCGGGTTTCTGAGGGGTTTCATGATGCTCAATGGCAATGATGATCACATGATCGGATCGATCGCGCTTCGTCGCTATTCTACAACCTGCCGAGCTCAGCATAATGTGGCAAGCTCGGGCGAGATGCGATCCGATCGAGTGAGTGTCCTACGACCCAACTCACAAGGTACATTAACCATACTTCACAGCCGTCCTATTTCAAAGCAAGGAACGCTTTTATCTGCTTTCATACACAGGTCAAACGAGTTATGGTATCAAAACGGCGCAATCCAGTGCTAACTGGGCAAAGAGCGAGTGTTACGCTCTTTCCACCATTTTTACCTACCTACCTACCTAAGACAAAAAGGGGGAAACAATCAAAATGGGAAAAGGTCAAAATCCCGCCGATCAAAATCCCCCAAGTCGAAATCCCGCCAAATAAAATTACTAATTATGTACACGAATCCCGCCAGTTAAAATCCCGCCGCAAGAATTCCGCCAGTAGCCTGCTGATATTTTCCGGGATTTTCAATACTTTTTTAAGATAATCCCAACTTTTTAGATACTTTTTCATACTTTTGAAACAATATTTTACTTTAATTTGTGAATTTATTTTTATTGAAAAAAAAAGTATATAAGCAGTTGTGCTTTCGCAATTTGGCATTTATCTTCAGTTCTTCTTAGAACTCAACTCTGTAGAGGTTAGACCTCGAGGTAATTAGAGAGATTGACTTGCTGTCTCGGCATCAACTCGCTAAAGTCTTGCCTTGGTCGTGGTTTACAGTGGCGTGGATCTGGACGTAGGTGGATCTGGACAGAGGTGAGTGGATCTGGACAGAGGTGGGTCTGGATCTGGACATACATATGTGGGTCTGGATCTGGACAGAGGTGGGTCTGGATCTGGACATACATTATGTGGGTCTGAATTCTGGACAGAGGTAGGAATTTTTTTCGGCTTGGGTGATGGGGAACGGTAGTCTAAAAGAAGACAGAGGTGGGTCTGGATTCTGGAAGCAGGTGGGATTTTTGTTTTTTTTTTTTTAATTACATAGAAATATAAACTTTTTGGAATTTTTTTTTTAAAATATAAAAAAATAAGATTTTTTGAAGAAAATTTCATTGAAAAATTAAACTTTTCTCAATTTTTTTTTCGGTTTTTATTTTGCTTCGAAATATGAATGAAAATATTTTTTTTTGGAAAATTTCAATCAAAAATTAAACTGTCCCTGTATAAGACGCTTATCATCCCGGTCCTGATGTATGGTGCAGAGGCATGGACACTGCTAACGGCGGATGAGAACGCGTAAGGCTGTTTTGAGAGGAAAATTCTCCGGGTGATTTTTGGTCCCGTCTGCATAGATGGGGAATGGAGAAGAAGATACAACAACGAACTGTATGGGCTGTACAGCGACACCGACCTAGCCACAAAAGTGAAAAGCCAACGACTGAGATGGCTGGGTCATCTAGAGCGAATGGACACCAATGCTCCGGCCCGGAAAGTCTTTGAATCCAACCCCGTGGGACAACGCAGTAGAGGTGGACAGCGTAAAAGGTGGCGCACGCAAGTGGAAGAGGACCTCAACCAACTTGGCGTGCGAAACTGGAGACAGCTAGCTGGAAACCGAGCCGGCTGGAAGAAGCTTGTTGGTTGACGCCCTGGTCCACCCCGGACTGTAGCGCCACGTTAAGTAAGTAAGTAAGTAAGTATTATATGAAAATTCGACTTATATCTTTAAACGCGATTTGCGGCTAAACTAAGCGTCCTAGAGGCATCAAAGTTGACACCGTTCAACTTGATTTGCAAACTAAGCATCCTAGCGACTTAAAAATCCAGATTTTTTAAATGCACCTCGCTGTTCATTCGTGTTTATTTGTCATTCAAGGTACTCTTGCTCAAGAGAACTCAATCAATGCATAGCATTATACGAAAAAATCAACTTTTATCTTTAAACGCGATTTGCGGCTAAACTAAGCGTCCTAGAGGTATCAAAGTTTACATCTTTAAACTAGATTTGCGGCTAAACTAAACGTCCTAGCGACTTATAAAATGCATATTCGTGATCTTGTTATGTGCCCGTTCCCAAAAATCAAAATAAAATTGGTAAAAAAAAGTTATTTTCCAAAACTTTCAAAAAAACAAAAATTCGGCTAAACTTAAGCAATTTTTGTTATCTTTTTTATTTTTTTTTTGGAATTATGTGTGAATGATATTTTTTTCTTTAAATGCAAAAGGAACTTTGCATACACCCAACCTCGCACCTACCCCAAATCCTATAATGGCCCAATCAGAGGGGTTGCAGGGGGGCAACATGCCCCCCATACACACCTCGGTGTTTATTCGAGTGTATTTGCCACCCAAGGTACTGTTGCTCAAGAAAACTTAACATTGGCGCTCAACTAATGCATCACATTATACGAAAAAATCGACTTCAATCTTTAAACGCAATTTGCAAATTGCATAGGAAAGATAAATATTAATGAGCTGTCGCATAGTAGTAGAAACGGCGGGATTTTGATCGGCGGGATTTTGATTTTCGGGATTTTGATTTCCAGGATTTTGAAAAACAGGATTTTGACACGCGGGATTTTGACATACGGGATTTTGATCCGCGGGATTTCGACCCCAGCCCAATCAAAATCCTTCTTTATATGAATTTAATATGTATAATAATTGAAAAAGTGATGGCTACTAATATTATTCAATCAAGTTCTTTAGGCAATTGTGAAGAGGACACAGATCCCATGCTTAACATTAGTGGATTCGATGAAAATTTTTCTGTTTCCATCTGAACTGCTCAAAATTATCATCAGTTTGAAAAAGAATTACCAGACCTCGATGTTCTTGAGCAGTACCCTGACTTTTTGTTGGTGATAGTTATGAAAATATTGATTCTGAAATGACCATTGATCTGGTATCAATGAGGTATTTTATAGGATAGGTTAGGTTAGGTAAATGGGCTGACAGTTGGTTTTGTTACCGTCACACTTAGATCAATGTAGATCCATTGTGGTACCCTAGGGATTGTGAACTCTATGAAAAGAAACCAATGATACATCCCATGTTAATTCAAGCCCGTTAAGGGTGTTGAAGAGTTTCAGCAGGCTATAGCCTGAAAAGTCGGCAAGAATTTCTTGGTCGTTGGAGGAGTGTCCGTTGGTACATAACCACCAGGCTGAGGAGAGGAAAACGCCTTTCAAAAGCGTAATCCTTCCTTTGCCCCCACTTAAGAAATCCTCCCACATCAGGCCCGTAGGAGCAGTGGCTCCATGCAGCGACTGGCAGATGAGAGTGATAGGTCAGTGGTTGGTGTATGTATATGTACTTAGAAGAAATGTTGGTCGTACATAATCACCTGGCTGAGAAGAGAGTGCCTTTTAAAAGCGTGGTCCTTCTTTTGCCCTCACTTGAGGAATCATCCTCTATCAGGCCCGTAGGAGCAGTGGCTCCATGCAACGTCTGGTAGATGGGTATGATAGGTCAGTGGTTGGTATATGCATCCGTTCGTTGAAAATATGTCTGTCGTTATATAATCACCTGGCTGAGAAGAAAAACGCCTTTCAAAGGCGTGATCCTTCCTTTGCCCCCACTTGAGGAATCATCCCTCTATCAGGCCCGTACGAGCAGTGGCTCCATGCAACGTCTGGTAGATGGGTATGATAGGTCAGTGGTTGGCTTATGTGTCGGTTCGATGAATGTCTGTCATCACATAATCACCCAGCTGAGAAGAAAACACCCTTTAATGGTGTGATCCTTCCTTTGCCCCCACTTGAGGAATCATCCCTCTATCAGGCCCGTAGGAGCCGTGGCCCCATGCAACGTCTGGTAGATGGGTATGATAGGTCAGTGGTTGGTATATGCATCCGTTCGTTGAAGGAATGTCTGTCGTTTTATAATCACCTGGCTGAGAAGAAAAACGCCTTTCAAAGGCGTGATCCTTCCTTTGCCCCCACTTGAGGAATCATCCCTCTATCAGGCCCGTACGAGCAGTAACTCCATGCAACGTCTGGTAGATGGGTATGATAGGTCAGTGGTTGGCTTATGTGTCGGTTCGATGAATGTCTGTCATCACATAATCACCCAGCTGAGAAGAAAACACCCTTTAATGGTGTGATCCTTCCTTTGCCCCTACTTGAGGAATCATCCCTCTATCAGGCCCGTAGGAGCAGTGGCTCCATGCAACGTCTGGTAGATGGGTATGATAGGTCTGTGGTTGGTTTATGTATCGGTTCGATGAAGGAATGTCTGTCATCACATAATCACCCGGCTGAGAAGAAAACACCCTTTAATGGTGTGATTCTTCCTTTGCCCCCATTAGAGAAATCATCCGTCCATCAGGCCCGTAGGAGCCGTGGCTCCATGCAACGTCTGGTAGATGGGTATGATAGGTCAGTGGTTGGTTTATGTGTCCGTTCGATGAATGTCTGTCATCACATAATCACCCGGCTGAGAAGAAAACACCTTTAAAAGGTGTGATCCTTTCTTTGCCCCCATTTGAGAAATCATCCCTCCATCAGGCCCGTAGGAGCAGTGGCTCCATGCAACGTCTGGTAGATGGGTATGATAGGTCAGTGGTTGGTGTATGCATCCGTTCGTTGAAGAAATGTCTGTCGTTATATAATCACCTGGCTGAGAAGAAAAACGCCTTTAAAAGGCGTTATCCTTCCTTTGCCCTCAATTGAGAACTCATCCCTCTATCAGGCCCGTAGGAGAAGTGGCTCCATGCAGCGTCTGGTAGATGGGTATGATAGGTCAGTGGTTGGTTTATGTAACCGTTCGATGAAGAAATGTCTGTCGTCACATAATCACCTGGCTGAGAAGAAAACACCCTTCAATGGTGTGATTATTCCTTTGCCCCCATTAGAGAAATCATCCCTCCATCAGGCCCGTAGGAGCAGTGGCTTCATACAACGTCTGGTAGTAGATGGGTATGATAGGTCAGTGGTTGGTGTATGTACCCGTACGTTGAAGAAGTGTATGTCGTCACATAATCACCTGGCTGAGAAGAGAGTGCCTTTTAAAGGCGTGATCCTTCTTTTGCCGACAATTGAGAAATCATCCCTCTATCAGGCCCGTAGGAGCAGTGGCTCCATGCAACGTCTGGTAGAGAGGTATGATAGGTCAGTGGTTGGTATATGTATCCGTTCGTTAACTGACATTATATAATCACCTGGCTAGGAAGATAACGCCTTTCAAAAGCGTGATACTTCTTTTGCCCCCACTTGAGAAATCATCCCTATATCAGGCCCGTAAAAGCAGTGTCTCCATGCAACGTCTGATAGATGGGTATGATAGGTCAGTGGTTGGTTTACGTTATCGTTCGTTGAAGAAATGTTTTGTACGTCTATTGACTGCGGTTGGATAAGTTACCAATCTCGTGGTCGTGTGGTTGATAGAGCCTAAGGACTTTCAAGCCATTGGGTAGCATTAATAAATTTCAATGGGCCTTACTAATAATCTAATTTAGTGTTAAGCTTAAAATAAAATCTCCCGATTTTAGAAAATCCGCATACCAATAACGAATCTAATCTTCAGTTTAGTCGTTAGCAATATGTCAAAATTTAATACATGGAAATCCGTGTTTAAAGTCGAACACTAAATAGAAAGTGTTGCCCTAGTGCTGTTTTATGGTATTTAAATTTGCATTTAATACTCAAATCTATTCCCAAGTTATCAGGTAGATTTCAACAGGTATTTTCATTTTCATTTGTTTATATGTTTATGTATTGCAACATGAGCAGATTATTTATTTTTTCATAAATATTTAGTACGTCTGGATTTACGTTGAATGCGCATAATTTTTTGATTCCGTTGTATATATTTGCATACCAAATTACGTTCATCTAAAAAGTAATTTTTTGTGTTGAACGGGAAACGATTTATTTTGAGTTTTCAGAATTTGTTTCATAGTTTTTTATTTATTTAACATTATATAACTTAATCAAATCCATTTGAATTTTTCAAAGTAAATTTATACTTCCACAAACATCTTATCAAAAACATAACGAGACAAACTTCAAAATAATTGTCAATCATGTAGTTTTTCTGTGGTTACTCTTAGTTGTCCACTTTAACTCCTTCTGTATTCCAAGAGTCTTCCAGTGGCTTCATTCATTACAGTAATGTTTAAGGGGTGGTTTTTTACTTCCCGCTTTCGTTAAGGAGTGAGAGAGCACACCTATACATGTAAACATACGTAGTCATTCTTCGAATTCCTTGTCAGAGAAATTAATGTTTGAAAAAATGTTTCTCATAAAATAGCGTCATTTGGTAAAGTATGAATGAATTTAGAAAGTCGGTCGTTTCATATTTTTTTGGAATCAAAATGGATAAAATTGCTGAAAAAACAAATGGAAATAACAGTACTCTATGGAAACAACAGTACTCTAATCCCTAAAAAAATATCTACTAAATTGGCAGGAACAGAAATATCACTGTAAAAATCCCAAAAGAAAATAATTTTTCCATAGCAATTTCATACTGATATGTACATATGTCATAAAACTATTAGGTTTACTCAAAATATGCATGTTCTTGCATTATGTTTATCAACTATGTACTTAATAAAATTAAAATCGTCCAAACCCTTTGAACAAATTACATACTATAGTACTGAAAAAGTTACTGTTAAAAAAGAGTACGGCAATACTTATCTTCACTCTTTGAAAAGTGTATTGAGATTTCAAATCGTAAAAAAAGTGAAAAAAAACTAGTTAAACTAAATAAAAAAGTGTAATATAATTAGTGTAATGAACACATGCAATACTTTACTAAACAAAATATATAAAAACATGCGGTGCTACGTTAAATCCTGTAAAAAACGCCTATAATAAAGATTGTGCAAATATTTAATTTCAAAAGTGAGTTTTGTCTAATATTTCCTCATAAAGTTGTGTGAAGTGATGTTTTTTAGGTTATTAAACTATCGTAGCATACTTTTCAATTGATATTTCATGATATTTTGCTTTAATAAATTTTATTTGTTATAAATAAAAATATACTTCAATCAAGTGATTTAGTTTGAGATTCATCTGTCAAATGAGAAATTCTCGTGCAGCAGGGACGGCCTCATTTTTATTGGTGATAGCAAGGCGCTCAAATCCATTAAGGGTCTGAAGTGGGCAACACTTATAGCAATCTGAACGCCTGTGTCTGATCTTAGCTCTGTGATTTTATTAAATTTTTTCAATTAAAATTAAAGACTTCTACTTATAACCTCGTACTTTTTATAATTTTGTGGTTCATTAATTACCTATATTATATTATAGACAAGTAAAAAACTATAAAAGAAAAAGAAATTAAATAAAATAAAAAGTGAATACAATTGAGTGGTTTTCTCCAGAGCATAGTTGCAACTTGCTCTTTATAACTAAGACGTCAAAAATATTCTTTCTCATCTTCCCTGGTGAGTGAGAACTCTTTTTTTTTGGTTTTGTTCTGCCAAGCAAAACACTGAAACTACTCATAAGTTTAATCAATTTTGTTTTTCTCCTAACCTACATAATTGCACTTATTGGATGTATTTGGATTGCAATTTTGCAAATTGTCTGATTGCCCTGACATACATAAATATCCTGTTTAAGCCACCACTGCCAGCAGAAACTAAATACATCACGATTGATATTTTGTGTACTGGATTTCATAGACATTTCTGTCTCATCTACCGGTGAGTACAATTTTAGTACATGTTCTGCCAATAGCAAAATTGAAACTACACGTAAATCATATGGTTCTCTTTGCATGCAATCAATACTACTACTTGTTTATTTGAGTGAGCTTTTAACAAAACTGCACTACTTTACCGACGAACAATCTTTTTTCTACGACACTACGTTATCTAATTCACTTAGTTTATATCACCACCCAAAAACCAGCTGGTAATAATCTTGCAGAACAAATTTGACTGGCGTTGCCGTGTTGCATGACAATTGTAAGATAATAAATAAAAATTAAAAACTAAAAATAATAAGAAGAGCAGATAAAGCAAAAATAAAAATCAAAAATATGACTGAGTGCACGTTATGTGATAAAATAGCCGATTACATGATTGATTCAATAATGTGTCATGGAAATTGCCGGAAAATGTTTCACATTAAATGCATCGAGATTCCATACAGCACGATCAAATTATTTAACAAAAGGAAATCATTTTACTATTTCTGCGACGAATGCGACCCATTCTTATATGCTAACATCGCCCGTGATGTGTTACACAACACAAAGAATATAGAAAACATTAGCAATCAATTACTTCTCCTCTCTGAGAAAATTGATAACATAACTTCTCAATCTCATTTGCAAAACAAGAAAACTATAACCCAAACAAATAAGAAAAGTCCTATTCCTATGCAAGGAGGTGCTTCATCATCTAAACGTAAAAGTGAAGAACTTGATGGAGAAAGTTCGCCACCAAATCCGTCAACGAAGAAGGTAGCTACTTGTATTTTCGCTTCCTTTGAACCACATCGCCCAGTTTCTACATTTAACTTCAACCTTGACTCACCAATTCCCGCATCTCTTCTGCCTCCGTCATCACTATCATCTCAAGCACAAAACCCAGGAACTATTTGTAACACAAATCCTACAATCTCTACATTAGTGGAAGTAGAATTACCATCTACAAGCTCGGGTTCAATAGCGACAACATCGGCTAATCTTATAACTTCGTCTTCTTTGCCAAACATGATTTCATCTCATATGTTGGAACCTTCTCCCCCACCAGTTCTAACTAGTCACGCCTCACCTATAGAGTTAGGATTAAAAGTAGTTGAGGGACAAAGGATGATCTTCATTTCAAAACTTGACCCTGCTACAAATGCCTTAGATATAAAAAAATTTATAAAAAACAAAATTGGCACAATTGGATCAATACTTGTCGCAAAAATGATTCATCGCAATTACTCTAAATACTCGTCTTTTAAAATAAGATGTCCAGATTCAATTTTCTACCTACTTAACTCATCATCATTTTGGCCCGTTGGTATTATTATGCACGAGTTTGAGAACAGGTCCTTAAAAAAGCAGCCAAACCCTTTTCCACAACACCTGACAACGCAAACATTCCAATGCAGCAACAAGAAGAAGTACTAATTTACTATCAAAACGTGAATGGATTACGGACAAAGACTAATAAGGTCTATACAAATATAAATAACTTACCTCACGATGTAATTGTCTTAACCGAAACCTGGTTATATTCATCAATTGCTGATTCTGAACTTTTTGACTCGAGTTTTCAAGTTTTTCGGCGTGATCGACACTGTCATAACGATTCGATAATGACCGTTGGTGGAGGACTATTGATATCAGTTAAAAACTCTCTTATAAGCACGTTAGTTGATGACTTTTTACAGTCTACTGTGGAAATATTATGCATAAAAATAAAGATGCCTTTCGGAAACCTTTTTGTGGTTGCTGTCTATATTCCGCCCAGCTCAAATTACGATAAATATGACAAATTATTCGATTGCTTGGATAGCATTCTGGAGAAAACTGATGCAACTGACGAAGTTGTTGTGATTGGTGACTTTAATCTTTCTAACCTAGAATGGTCGAGATCTAATGAATCTGAAGAGTTTCTACCAGTTAATGCACCAACTTCCACCGAATTTTGTTTGATAGATGCAATGGCTTGCTTGAGCTTAAACCAATTAAATGGTATAAAAAACCAGTTTGGTAAAATGCTGGACCTAGTTTATTTTTCTGGAATAGAGAAATGCGACAGTAGTGTTATGCCTTGCGATGTAAAACTTGTTGACGAGGATCGCCATCACCCTGCTCTATCTATCTCTTTAAACTTAAGTGTATGTAGTCTTGTTACCGTTTCTAAGAATCAAATTGAATTTAATTTCAAAAAATGTAATTTCAATGAACTTTTTAACATATTGAATTGTATAGACTGGGATTCGTTATTTTTTAATTTGAGTTTAGATGATATGATCATGAAATTTTATGTAATATTATTTGATTGCTTCCTAGAAACCATTCCTTTGCGAAAAATTAAAGTAAAAAATAATAATCCACCATGGTTTGATTCGCATCTTAAATCTTTGAAAAATCAAAGAAATAAAGCCTGGGTTAGGTTTAATCGATCTAGAACTGACGAGAATCTAAGAATATATTTAGGAATCAAAAATGATTTTATAAACTATTCAAATTTTCTATATTCTGATTTTGTAGTAAAAACCGAAGAAGAACTAAAAAACAATCCACGAAATTTTTGGCAATACGTTAATAATAAAAGAAACTTTGATGGCTACCCTGCAAGTATGAGTTATCATAATTTAACTAGTCACTGTCCAGAAGTTATATCAAATATGTTTGCTGAATACTTCAAAAGTGCCTATGAAGATTCTTCTGTATCAAATAATCATACTTTTATTCCTTCTGTCACTGAGCAATTTGTTCACCTTGGTTCAATAAATCTGATGATCTCTGAGGCTTCAATTTTAGATAATATACTAAAGCTTGATGAAAGTCTATCCCCTGGCCCTGATGGTTTACCATCGTTTATCGTGAAAAAATGTGCCTCGCAATTGTCATATCCGTTATTTGTTCTTTTTAACCAGTCTTTAAAATGTTCCAAATTTCCAGCTTTATGGAAATTTTCATTCCTTACACTAACTCATAAAAAAGGCCCTAAGCACTTAATTACCAACTACCGACCTATAGCTAAACTATCCGTTATTCCGAAACTTTTTGAATCTCTGGTCTGTGATGTTCTTTCTTTTAATTGCAGTTCAGTTGTATTTGAAAATCAGCATGGCTTTGTAAAGAAAAAATCTACTATAACGAATTTATTGGAATTTACAACCTTTTGTATAAATGCTTTTGAAAAAAAACAGCAAGTGGATTGTATATTCACAGACTTTAGTAAAGCATTCGACAAATTAAGTCACGAAGTACTTTTAGCAAAATTAGAGAAAATTGGGTTTAATGATAATTTGATTGAGTGGATTTCTTCATACCTTAGAGATAGGTATTACAGCGTCGTATTCAAAAACCACCGCTCAAAACTATTCAAAGTAAATTCAGGTGTTCCTCAAGGGAGTCACCTTGGTCCATTGTTGTTTGTGTTATTCATAAATGATCTTCCCTCAGTTTTACGAAACTCAATGTCATTGATCTATGCTGATGACGTGAAAATATTCCGAACAATAAACTCCTTATTGGATTGCAAACTGCTGCAAGATGATCTACAAATATTTTGGGAATGGTGCAGTTCTAATCGTTTAATATTAAATACTGACAAATGTAAAACAATGTGTTTTACACGCAAACAAAATGAATTTGTTTATGATTATAAATTGAATTCATCACATTTGGACAAACTATCCAACTTCTCAGACCTTGGAATCATCTTAGATTCAAAACTTTCATTCACGGATCATTATAGTCATATTGTAAAAAGGGCCAATAAAGCGCTTGGTTTTATCAAAAGATTTGCTCGTGAGTTCCGAGATCCATATACTATTAAAACTCTTTATGTTTCACTTGTTAGGCCAATTATTGAATACGGCTGTATTGTATGGGCACCATATTATTCGGTTCACATAAATAGATTAGAAAGTATTCAAAGAAAGTTCATGAGATTCTGTCTACGCTTTCTTCCATGGTCGACCAGAGTAATTTTACCTCCTTACTCTCATAGACTTAGACTTATAAGCCTCCCGTCACTTTCAGTTCATAGAGAGTACTTGCAACTTTGTTTTATAGTTGGGATAATAAGAGGAACCATATCATCTCAATCAGTTTTAGATCGATTAAATTTTAATGTAGGCCGTGCTAGTTCAAGAAGTAGATTACCTATTCGCACTATCTTTTGCAGATCTAACTATGCTGCTAATAGTCCAACCAATCAATTGATAAATACTTACAATAAGAACTATTATCTTATTAATTCTGTTACTGACAATATCAAATCTAATAACTTCAAAAATAGATTTTTAGCGCAATATTGATGATATGCATATATTTTTAAGTTTTAGTTTCTTAACTATTTTGTTTTAGCTTTAAGTTATATTATTTGTTATCACTTTTAATATTAAGTAATATTGTAACGTTAGCATTTAACGCATTCAAATAAATAAAGTGCAGAGTTATTTTCAACCACAGTACACTTATTAAAGGTAATATATTGCGCATGTTGTCAAAAATCGGTTGTCAGATACTGAACAAATAAAACAAATTAATTCTCAGAGACCTTGTCAAATTGACAATGGGTACATTCAATGCCTCAATTTCAGAACTGAATCTTGGAATATTGAGAATTGAATTGAGAATTGAATTGAAAATCTAAATGTAAAATTTGGAAAGTGTTGAACATGCCACAGTACACAAACAATAAACTGACAGGGGTCTCTGAAGTTTTGACACATGCGCGAACTTTAACGAAAATGAAAACTCGGATGATATTACCTTTAATATGTGTACTGTGATTTTCAACGTTTTGAATGATATATTCTTAAAGGTCTTTTTGTTGGCCCTAACAATCATCTCAGTTTTGTATTTTCGGGAAGAAGAAGAATTTTAAAAGTATTCTAAGATAATGTATTTACCTAAAGAACTCCCCTTCACATAACTTTATGTAGAATTAGACAAAACTTACTGTCAAATGAAAAATTTGTTCACTCCGTATTATAGGTGTTCTTACATTTTTTTAATTCCGCATGTTGTCTTATACACATATATTTTTTAAATAAGTATTGCAGGTATTCACTGTATTTGCTTTTGTTTCACTTTTTTATTTAGTTTGATTATCTTTTTTTACTTTTTTACGTTTTAAAATCTCTATACACTTTCCTATAGCTCGGCAAAAATGACAAGCACCTCAATGATTTTTTTCTTTTTTTTTTAATCTTGCGCCCCAGAATTCAGCCGTGCAACTGCACGCCGACCCTGTGTCAATGCATCTGTGTTTGTGTATTTCTTCTTTTATATGTTTTCACTTGTGTTATTGTAGTGTGCGGCTTTGTTTGATAGAATTTGATGCATATTGTAGTAGATTCAAGGAAATTCTGAGGATTTTGTTAGCAAAAGGGTGAAATTCTTTATTGGTAGCATTCCGTTTAAGCTCCACATTTTATTTTAACCTCTCAGTTAGCTAATAGTCGACATTAGTGTTTGATTATTAGTGAGGCCCAATATGTTTTTGCTTGGAATGTCGGAGAGTTCTTCCAAGTCATTGAAGAAGTGTCTCCCTAGGTGCTTGCTTCTGAGATGGTACAGCGCAGGGCAGTGACACAGGTAGTGAGAAGTATCCTCATGAATCCCTATGTCACCACATCCCCTGCATAAATCGTCCAAACTGAGTTTCATCTTTTTCTTGTGGTAACCCAGGTGGTTGTGACCGGTGGTGATACTCACGAGAAGAGAAAAAGACTTTTTATTAAGTTGGATGATAGTGTCGGTCTTTTGTTTGTTGAAACTAGGCCATAATTTTCTGGTTACAACACAGGTATCGAGCGATCTCCATCGCTTATTAGTCGTAACTGCAGCTCGACTCTCGATTAACGGTTTAAGATTACAGGATGGAACCTGAACTGTAGTTATTGCCTGATTAGGGTCAAGAGTCGATCCGATTCTTGCCAACTCGTCAGCGCTTTCGTTACCTGAGACACTACTGTGACCAGGAACCCAGCAGAGCCTTACATTGTGCTGTGTACCAAGAACCCTTAGCTCTTCGCGACACCAAGTAACAAGCTTCGATTTGATTTCAATGGCAGAAATCGCTTTTATTGTCGCTTGGCTATCAATGAAAAAGGTGATATCAGCTTGTGGTATAGCCATCATTGAGACTTGTCTAGCAGCTTTTGTCACTGCCAGTACCTCAGCTTGGAAGACACTGCTGTAATCAGGAAGTCTGAATGAGCTGGATAATCCGTGGGTTTCTGAATAGAACCCTGCACCAACACCTGTATCCATCTTGGAACCGTCGGTGTATATAGCTTTCATCGAATCGCCGGTTGACGGCTCGTTCATTTGCCAGTCCTCTCTACTAGGAAAGGCTGTCGTGAACAGCTTGTTGACGTCTAAATGGGGTGTTATGTAGTCAGTGCACACCATATTACCCGAGTATTTCTGTAGAATCTGCGCGTGACCTGTAGCACTCTGTTTCCAGCTGCCAGTTTGGCTAAGCCGAAGTGCGCTCTTGGCTGCTGATTTCTGTATATATAATTCTAGGGGTTTTAAGTTGAGTATAGCTTCCAGACCCGTTGTCGGGGTGGACCTCATTGCCCCAGTGATACCGATACATGCCAATCTTTGTACCTTTGTCATGATTTTAAGGTTGGTAGCTTTGTCGAGTGCACTCCACCAGACTACGTTACCGTATGTCAGTACAGGTCTAACTATGGCCGTTAAGGGTATTTGTTCTCTATGAGCGTCAGGTTACCAAATCAGTTTTCACTAATCAAAAAATGGGTAGGTGGATGATTTGCCATTAGTAATTATTTTCCGTCGTTAGTACTTATATTAAACAAATAACCAAAATTACATAGAAAACATCGCATGACTAAATTTAATTTTTCACAACTAATTAACTACTAATAAATGGCAAATTATCAAGGAATAACATATGAAGTTTTGGAAGTTTTTACTTTTCGAAAAAACATAGAAAACATACAATGACCAATTCAAAATTATCACAAATAATTAACGGCTAGTTAATGCTAAATTATTTAGCCATAAACCATCCGGTATAAACAGATATAAGCCCATTTTCAGATAGTACTTTGCCAACTTGATGTCAAGCTACCAAAGAACTCAAAAAACATAGAAAATATTGCACGACAAATTCAAAATTGTCACAACTAATTGAAGACTAGTTAATGGTAAACTATTAAGCCATAAACAGCTCGGTATGAGCAGTTTTAATCCATTTTAAAGGTGGTGCTTTGCTAACTTGGTATGAAGCTAACGAAGAATTAAAAAAAAACAAAGAAAACATTGCACGATTGAATTCAATTTTTCACAACTAATTAATGACTAATTAACGGCATATTATTAAGCCATAAAACATTAAGTATAAGAAGTTTTTCACACTTTTCGAGTAGTGTCAAGTTAGCAAAGCACCCAAAAAAACATAGAAAACATTGAACGACAAATTCGAAATTGTCACAACTAATTAACGACTAACTAACGGCAAATTATCCACCTACCCATTTTTCGATTCGTCAAAGTTGCTTTGCTAACTTGACACTCATAGAAAACAAACAACCAAAAAACACATAGAAAACATCGCACGACAAAATTGATTTTTTCACAACTAACTAACGACTAATTAACGGCAAATTATTAAGCACTTAATTATTGAATTTTAGAAGTTTTTACCACTTTTCAAAACAAAAAACATAGAAAACATACAACGACAAATTCGAAAATGTCACAACTAATTAACGACAAATTATGCACCTATCCATTTTTCGATCCGTGAGAGTTGCTTGGCTAACTTGATATCAAGTTAGCAAAGCACCCAAAAAAAACATAGAAAACATTGCACGATCAAATTGAATTTGTCACAACTAATTAACGACTAATTAACGGCAAATTATTCAGCCATAAGCCATCAGGTGTAAGA
Source organism: Dasysyrphus tricinctus (assembly GCA_963921185.1). NCBI lineage: Eukaryota > Metazoa > Arthropoda > Insecta > Diptera > Syrphidae > Dasysyrphus > Dasysyrphus tricinctus. The sequence goes on along the minus strand of OY992533.1, from coordinate 31,986,721 downwards.
AGTTTTTACTGATTTTCGACAGGGTGCTTTGCTAACTTGATATCAAGTTAGCAAAGCACCCAAAAAAACATTGAACGACAAATTCGGAATTGTCACAACTAATTAACGACTAACTAACGGCAAATTATCCAACTAACCATTTTTCGAATCGTCAAAGTTGCTTTGCTTACTTGACACTCATAGATATTTGGCATGATCGGAGATTTTGAGCTGGGTCCACTCAATAAAGGGAATTTGAAAAGTCGGTATTTTCCTTTTGTTCGTAAAAAGGACTTATTCTGTTTTTTGCGGGTTAACCGCTAGACCGCAGTTTTTAGTCCACGTTTATACTACTGATAAGGCATTCTTAATTTGTTCACTAATTGTGGAGGGAAATTTACCTGTCGCTAGTAATGCTAGGTCATCCGGATATGCGACTACTTTGACTCCACTATATTTCAGTCTCATTACAACTACGTTCATCACGAGTATCCAGAGAAGCGGAGAAAGGACCCCCCTTGTGGAGTCCCTCTGGAGGTAGATACTTTGATCTGTTCTCCTCCTAGCTCCAAGTTTATCTGTCTGTTTCTTAACATTATCCATCTGATGATGGCGGAATGTACTTTAAGGTTAACGAGAGCTCCTTCCACTGCCTCGTTTCGGACATTGTTAAAAGCTCCTTCAATGTCTAGAAAGGCAGCAAGGGTGTATTCCTTATCTTTGAGCGTTTTCTCACAATTATATTTATTACTAGCCCTACCCGCAACCTCATACGAGAAAAATACAAAAAGTTGGTATAAGGGTCAACATTTTTAAAACATTAATATTTTTCACTCCAAATTGGACCATCGCTCAAAGCAACCTATTTTACTATAATAACAATTATATCTCTTAATAACTCTATAACAACTACTTTGAAACAAGGGGTCATAGTATTTGATTAAATCTAACGGTTTTTTTGAGCTAGTGAAATGACATTTGTATCAGGGGAATGACAAACATTTATATTTACTCCGGTGATTAGATGGATATTTAATTTTGCGGATGGTTTCAGAACGATAAAGAAATAAAATGCACGACTGGATCTCACGTACTTGCTCTTATGTTCAAGTTGTGTGGGACTTAAGAACTTAAACAAAAATTTAAGTAACTATAGAAAAAGTATAAAAAGCATATTTAAATCGTTCTTTTAATTGTATAAACAGTCTGATAAATAACTTAGAGCTCAAAAAAAAGTATGCCATTTGATTACTTGAAAAAATATGAATATATGCAAAAAAAAATTTAAAATCGTTGGAGCCGTTTTCTTAAAAATTAATTTTTTATATATAAAATTTTTGTAACATTTTTCAAAAAAAAATTTGGTATGCCAATTTTGAATATATATTAATATACATTAAAAACTGAAATTTCAAAATAATTCATCAACCCGTTTTTGAAATATTGAATTTTCAAAAAAAAAATTTGAATCTTTTTTTAAAAATCCAAAATTTATTTTTTCAAAAATTTTGGTATGCAGTATTATTTATATCTTAACAAAGCTTTTGTGTAAAAAATTTTATTGAAATCGGATGAGCGGTTAATGAGAAAACCAAAAATCAAAAAAACCGTTATATGGCAGGTACCGTTAATAAATGTTTTTGGTGATTTTTTTTCTTACTGAAAGATACATCATATCTACAATAATACACTGATTTTTTTTTTATCAAAATCGTTGGATCCGTTTTCGAGATAAATAAGATTTTCCTTAACGGTTGTATGGCAAGTACCGTTATTTTTGAGCTAAAAAAAAAATTTCAATTTCCCCTCTGGAGAGTTACAAAAAAACCTTAAGTTCAAAATTTGAAGAAAATCGCTTCAGTAGCTTAGGCTGTAGGTTGAGGTACATACAGACAGACAGACAGACAGACAGACAGAATTGTGCCACCCACTTTTTTCGTGTTCTCTATCATCGTAATGTCATGTTTGATTGTTATCTCGAAATTTTTTTTTGCACGAATCCAAAACTTGCCCTATAGTACCTATATCGCAAGTAAAAAGAGAACAAATACTAACTTGAAAAATAGAATGCACGGCTATGTCGCACCAACATGCTCTTGTGGTTCAAGGATTTTGCGTGACAAAACATTTTATAGTAATAATTGTATTATTTATAATATTTTGAATGAAAAAAATGTGAACAAATATAAAAATACTAAAAGTACTGTAAATATGTTTAAATGCAATATTATTGATCCTCCTAGAAGTACCAAAACGCAATTAATCTTTACAATGAAAACTTGAAAGTCAGGGGAATGATACAAAATATGATGTTAGGGGAATAACTGCGAAGGGTGTTTTATGATAATTAAATCGAAGTTATTAGAAAATGAGATGTTTTAAATTATTTATCGAGTAGTTCCTTGTAAAATACACAGACGAGTTAACTTTTTTAATTTGTATACCACATAGTTTAGTAAAAAACTCACGTTAGAGGAATGACAAATTCGCTGGACGAAAAACAAGATCAGCGCCTTAACTTGAAATATAAAAGACAGCCGAGTTTTTTTCAAGGTCTTAATTCAATTTTCATAAAGAACAAACCTGTCCCGTTAAACAACAAAAAAATCAATTTTCTATTCGGAGCCTATATATTTTTTTTAAATTTCCATTGGTGGGATGGAAATGAACATTTTATGGGGGACACTTAGTTAATAGCTCCTATTTAACAAAGCTAAGCAACTAAAAATAAATAAACGATTCTTTAGTGAGGGTTCATTTATTGTTAAAAAGACTGCATCATTAGATTTTGTGTACCGTTTTTAGTTTCGTTGCTAAAATTCATTGCGGTGTGGTAAGTAGGCCTGGGGACACGTCAGGGGAATGACATTTTAGGTGTTTAAATGGATATAGCGGGTATGATATTTTTTTTTAACTTTTTTCTTAAGCGAATGTTAGAATCCGTTTTTTTAAGCCATCCAACTAGCAAACTTATAATAAAGAGAATTTTGTATTTCGGTTCAAAAATGAAGTTGACTGAAATATTAATATTTTGAAATATTGGCCCATAACTGTAACAAATAACAACTATACCCTTTACAGATTTTTTATTTTATTCAAAATTCTGAAGTAACGGTCGAGAATTATACAATTTCTAGTCTCTTAAGCTTCTATCAACACGACTAAAATTGACTGGCAGAGCATCCAAAGTTGAACTTCATTTTAATTGAACATTTTTGTCAAAACTGTATGACTATGATTTCAATCTTTTTTTTTTTTTTAATGCAGAAGCTTTCAAAAAATAAAACAGTATTGTGTACCAACATTTTCAAAACAATTTTTTTTTGGATTTAAAAAAAATGTTTCCATTTTTTTTTTAAATCAAATATTTCGAAAACGACATGATCGATATTTTTGAAACTTGATACTCAAAAGTTTTTTAATACTTTCCAAAATATTTTAAGAAAACATTTTACTTTTATGAAAAAACAACGGTACCCTACATACAAAAGTTAAAAAACGGTTAAAGAAAATATTTTTTTCTCAAAAATGACTCCTACGATTTTAATTAAACTTTTTCCGTATGCTAAAACTATCAAAAATTATAAAATTTTAATCTTAGCAACTATTAGTAGTACCTCTCATACAATGTTTTTTTATATTTTGAATTTTCTTATTATCAGCAGAACGGATTTAGATTCACTTTTATATGGGTGATTCCGTCTCAACTGTGATTCTTTGTGTCCAATGCTTTTTTTGTTATTTAATGTAAAATGTTCGTATATATTTTTAGTTTGAATTGTGTAAATGGCTATTTACTACTATCTACATTCGATATCATGACCCAATTTGCTACTTCTTCAACATGGTTGAGAAAGTGTAGCAAAAATGTCAGTACCGTGACATGTCCGTTCCTTTGTTTTTCCGATTGAATCTACTTTTTTCTAATGAAATACTTCATTGAATTGAAATGTTGTCCGTAGAAAAGTTTGAGTGCAATCCTTGCTGGACAAAATAATGCAAAAATTAAGTCAAAATACTTATTGCTGAATAAAATAATCATGAATGAATGTTGTCCGAGGCTTTAGTTCTATTTTTGAATTAAAAAGATTTCCCGCTCAACCGCCATTTTGTTTTAGCTTTAACACGTATGTATTGTGGTTTTCTAAAAGATAAATTAGTTATGAATAGTTAACAACAGTCATTTTAATTTTTGAACGTTGTTGTACTTTTAGAGTGATATGTTTTCATGGGATGAAAGTATGTCACAAATTTATTTGTCAGTACCGTGGAAGTATTTTTAAAGCATGTTATAACATGTTTTTGGCTGGTTATCAGAATTTTGTATTCCTTTTAACGGCATAGCACGGTTGCCGCTGTGCGACTTTTGTCGCATTTTGACCCTTTTTATTGCCTCATGCAACCATGAGACGACTTTTTAAGAAACTAGCTCTTTTTACCCTTTTTTAGAAATCTTGCGACTTTTTTGACCCCATATCTAAAAAATTGCATGGAAAGGTTAAGTTCTCTGTTTTTTATAGAATTTTTTTTCCAATTTCCATTTATGTATATGAAGAAAACATAATGTCAGTACGATGATAGAGAACCCCAAAAGAGTGTAAGGCACAATTCTGTCTGTCTATTTCTACCTCGACCTGAGCCCAAAACCATTGAAACAATTTCTTCACATTTTGAAGTTCAGATTTTTGATAATTCCTTAGAGGTTTTGGTTCACAATAACGGTACTTGCCATACAACTGTAAAGGAAAAACTTGTACATCGATTGTGCTGACGACGCTATGCAGTGCTGTCTCAACACTTTTGCCTTTTGAATAAGCATGCTGGGCTGGAGACTGGAGACAAGACTTCCGGGTTCAGTGTGCTGCCAATATGTATGTCTATTAGTCTTTCAAATGTTTTTAAGAGAAAAGACGTGAGACTAATGGGTCTGAAGTCTTTAGCTTCTGTGTGGCTGGGTTTTCCAGCTTTCGGAATAAAACTACCTTGACTTCCCGCCACACCTTAGGAACATATCCCCATTTCAGGCTACTAAGGAATATGTTTTATAGCATCATGGAGAAGACGCCATCTAAACCAGGTGATTTATACGGTGAAAAGGAGATAATAGCCCACTTTATCTTTTCTTCCGTAATCAACTCGGCTGGTGTTGTGTTTTCTATGCAGAGCTCTATTCGTGGGTTGTTATTCACGTTAGAGGTGCAACTGGGAAAGTGAGCGTTTACCAGAAGTTCCAGTGTTTCGCTACACGATTCTGTCCAATGTCCATTGGGTTCCCTAAGAGATCTCAGAGTAATAGGTCCCTTTGCCAGTATTTTCCTGAGTTTTGCTGATTCCTTGGTATTCTCAACTTGACTGCAGAAGTTCCTCCACGAGCTGCGTTTGGCTCTTTGTGTTTGTATCTTGAAGTTCTTTTGACTAGTCTTATACGTTTCCCAGTCACTATCTGTTCTAGTCCGCTTGGCAACATTAAAAAGTCTCCTTGTATCTTTTCTGATATTACCAAATTGAGTTGGCCACCAGGGTGGTTTCTTTTTACCCGCTCTCCCTGGTTTAAGTGGACATCCTTTTTCAAAAGCTATACCGAGAATCCCAGTTAAGCTATCTGTTGGAGCTGATGTCCGCATATATCACCAATCAACTTTTTATATTTCAATTGTATCTAAATTTTAACGTAACTAACTTTCAAGATGCATTTTTTTCTATAAAGTTTTGAATTATTATTTTCAAATTTGAATCTGGCGCGCAAATTATACCAGTCGCCATAATTTTTAAATTCTTTGAATTCGCCCTTAAATTTAAACTTAAATATAACGTAATCTCTCTTTCGAAATTGCATCAAATTTTTGTATAAATACGATCGACGAAAAAAAATTATTACTTATTGTATCAGAACCCTTAGGGGAAATTCTTGCCTTTTTAATTCGAAAAATTATCGTCGTTGTTTTCGCTCGCTTTTGCATGGTTATAATCGTTAACCTTCAAAAGTCCTCTCGCTAACGTTTTTAAAAAAGGAAATTGTCGTAAAGAAACCAGTAAGGTTTTTAAATTAAATTCGCTTTTCTTGCTACCGTTGACAATTGGTCAGCGCATCAACCAGGATCTTCCTATCCTTTAAAAAAGGACAAAATAGAGATCCCTCGGTTGACGGTCAGTTAGTTGATCGTTCACTATCAGCAGCTTTGTCTATTAACTCTGGTATTTGCAACGCATGAGTACTAAGGTTTTGTATTTCTGTTCCTACCCTATTAAAAATATCCCAGTTGGTACTTCTGAGATTTCTAAATGGTTTACGGGAACCTATGGTGTCGGGTATTGAGAATTCTATGAGCTTGTGGTCACAGAATGATTCATCTTTCAATACCTTCCACTGGTCTACGGAGATAGTATCCGAGTTGCTTAAGAGTGACATCGAGTACCTCTTTACGATTTTTGGTAACAAAAGTGGGTTCGCTGCTCCTATTCGCTACCAAAATATTATTTACTATAATAAATTCAAAAAGTGACTCACCTCTATCGTTGATATCAGTGCTTCCCCACTGCGAATGGTGTGCGTTGGCATCGCAGCCCACAACAGTATCCCATCTCTCCAGTGCAGCACGTTGGATGAGTCCTTTAGTTATCTCAGCCGGTGGTCCTTCTGTCCCGTCCCGCGGCATATAGCATGATGCTATTACCAAAGGTGGGAGCCCGGCACGCTCAAGTTTAACCGTCGTTTGGTCTAAACAGCTGTATGTGGATAGAAGAAAGAGGTTAATCTGTTTTCTAGCTACAATACAAGTTCTAAATCTACTAGGAATGCCTACATTTGTGGGACTATACAGCGTCAGTTCTGTGGAGTGTAAGCCTCTAATTCTGCCACCTGCAATCCAGGGTTCCTGAACTAGGGCAACCCCCTCGTGGTTTTCGCCTTGACGTTGGCGAGGGGGCTTACGTTATGACCCTCCAGCAATCCAGCTGCAGGGGCATACAACTAAGAAAAACCAAATAAAAAACAGGGATGTTCATCCAAACAAATATTAATGGAATTATGGAAAGTATACAAAGCAAAGAAATCCGAGTGGGGATATACGCTCAAGTGTCGGCAGAGGTCACGGTTGTTGGCGAGGGCTTGGCTTCGCAAGAGGCTAACTCGCCAGTGACAAAAAATGTATACAAGGAACCGACCAAACCCGTCTTAACTAGACAACCAAATGCGCTCAACCTTGCAACATCTCTTCTTCCTGCTCTAGATAGCTTGGCTATTGACAGTAGGGAGACCTTGAACAGACCTCTGTCATGATTTTTCAAAGCTACAAGCTAAACTACAAAAAATCGATACAAAGTACGCCTAGCCCATCACTACAAATTATTTCGTGTAGAATTCGAAAATACCTGGTAGTCACAGAACAATTTTTTTTTTTCGAACACAGCTTTTATATCCGCTAACGATCCCCATCGACGAAAAAATTATTTCTTTTCTGCTTTACCCATTCACAAGCTAAGTTGCAAATCTTGCATATTATAAAATTCACTATTGGGAAAATTTAAACCCACAAATAAAATAAAGTAAGGTATAATTACTTTTACTAGAAAAATTAAATTTGTATTAATTAATTATAATTAATATTTCAATAGAAAACTTGCGTACGAGACATTTGCATCAAGCAGAATTTTTTTAACTTTTATCTTGCCTAATATATAGGTAGGCAAACTATTTCAGGAATAAAATAAGCCACATGTAAGTTCTCGATCATAATGCTTTCCTTGTTTTTTTGTGTGAACTAATTTAATCTTTCGATTATCCAGCGAAACACCATTCTTACAACTGAGACTCCACTGCACAAAAGACCTTGTTGAAGCAGTCCACATATTGATCGATCACCCAGAGTTGCTACTATTCGCACGATCGGATCAGTCCAAAGTTTGGTGCGTGGCTTTGTTTTGAACAGTGACCTCAATTTTTATTCAGTGCAACCCGTTGACTTTGTCGAGTATTCCTTACTTGGCCTACCAAATTTGGAAGCAAAAACTTACAACCAAGCGTGACGATATAGCGCCAGCTAAATTGGAGCACATAACCTCATAACCTGGTTCAATCGTTATATGACTTGTGTTGTTCTCAGGGAATTTGTCATAGCACCTGTATCACAAGTAATCAACTGGTCTAGTATCGATCTACTACACCGGGGTGCTCCATTTGAAACTGGTCAACCCAACATAAATCGCTTGTACCAATCCAGCCGACAAGAATTTCGTCATAAGGCTCAGAAGCTGACCCGCAAGCTCCAAGCCAAACAAAAACCATTATATCGATTAGCCGCCAAGGAATTGCTTGATTTCCAATCCAACCATCTACTCGGAGATCTACCTACTCAAACAGTTTTTTTGTTTTTTTTTATTTAAATTTGATCATCATTTTAGCTTTAGTTTTTTTATCAATATCATCTTTCATTTTTTTTCAATTTAATTTTGTTTTGCCGTAAATTAATAGTGATAAAATATATATTAAAACAAACAAGTTGAAAGTGATCATAAAGAAAGAACAGAACAAAAAACAGAGGAAAAAATAAGTAATGTCATAATATTAATAACCATACTGAGCGTAAACAGATCATCGGTGGATGTGCGCACACCAACCAGATTCCTGTGAAGCAAGTTATCAGTGAGTACTTTCTTATCCATTTCATTTATTTTTTTATCTTTTTATGATCATATCACTCTCTTTAATATATTAAATTGTTTTGCTTAGAGATTGTTCATTATAATATTTCTCTTTATTATTTTCTTAATTTCTAAACCTTAAATTCTTATTTGCCTAAAACTTTCTCTTTTTTTTTCTCTTCAATAATCACTCAAATATTACTCATTAATATTTTGAGTTATACATTTTTTTTGTAATGTGCTATGCAGCATCACTGCACAAATCATTATTTTGTTTAAAATTTAAGATTATGAAGAAATTAAATATATTGAATTTGTTATCTGAAAACATGAATTTGCTTAATATGGAAGAGTAAACTAAACGAGGTGAGGAAGTGAACCATTGAATAACTACAAATAGAAGGGACACCGGGCAAAACGTCCACTAGGTGGCCTGGTTTGGCAGGCTGTCGCTGCAATCGCTCTATCAAATACAACACCCCTTTAATAAATTTGTTCCCTAAAAGTTTGTTCCTTTTGGGAAATTTCCTTAATTGCCGAAGAAGAAAGGGAAGAAATGTTTTTTTTTTCACAGAGCATGAAAATGAACAACAACAACGAATTGATAGCCCAGGAAAAATGTACTTTCGCTGCGGAAAAATTCCAAGTGAAGATTTTTGAATGCAATTATCTTTATTTGTGCCTAAGGAATACGCATGCGAAAGTCTACAAACGAAACTGGCTTGCGTTAAAAGTTATTCAAGGTTAAATGTCGAAAATACCGGTTTTCCACGTATAACTTTGAAACGGTACATGGTATTAAAAAGTAATGCATACAAAACTTGTAGATAATATGATTATCTACAAGAAATGTTAAAACACTTTTTTTTCTCTGACTGATGGTTAAGAAGATATCGGCGTTTCAAAAAACGTAAATTGACGAAAATATCCCTTTTTTGCGTATAACTCAGAAATGGTGAGTGTTATTTAAAACATTTATAGGCAAAGTTTATATACTATGTTACCCTCTATTGAAAAAAAATTTAATTTTTTCTAAGAGTAATAATTTTAAAGATATAATTATTTGAAAAATTTCGTCAAAAACCTGAAATTCCAGACTTTTGCTTTTAAATCTTAAATAACGAAATTTTCATAAAATAATTTATGTTCAGCTTATAGACTATAGTGTAATCTACAAAAAATATTAACACACTTTTTTCCACACGAGTGACCAGTAACAAGAAATTGCTACTTCAAAAAGGTTAAGTATTGAAAATAAGGATTTTTCGCTTACCACTCTTAAACGGTATTTGTTAGAAATTTTATTTTTACACAGTCTGTAGGTTATTTACCCTTCTACAAGAAAATAAAAAAAAATTTGTTTTGTTTGCGGTTAATTAAAAGATATAATATTTTATATAAAATGCACAAAAGTCAAAAATAACGGTATTTTGCGGTTTTCTCTTAAATGGTGAAGTTTTTGAAAAATAATTTATACTTTTTGTATAAACAATAATATTCTCTATAAGAACTCTTGTGAAGACTTTTTCGATATAAGGCCCCAATAAAAAGATATTGAGACTTCAAAAAGTATCAATTTTCGAAAATGCTGGATTTTCCGGCCCAAAATGATTCGCCCAGCGACATAAAATAATAATAGGGTTTTTTGAGAGACATAGTACAAACATTTTTTAATACTGAGGGGGGGGTCTATCTCCCCCCAATTAACCGGGAGGAGCAATTTTCTGAAAACAGTACTAAAATTAAAAAAAAAAAATTAAAACAAATGGCAACACTTAAAATAAAGTACTATATTTTTTTTGAGATTTTCAAGTTTGTTCTTTAATAATTTTTTCAAAATAAGTTATTCCTGCCAATAGTTTTCGAAAAAAATAGCTTCAAACCCCATTAAAAAAAAACTGAAAAAAATTATATAGGTACTGTTCTTTTTTCAAAATATGAAATCAGGAATTATGTTAGTTTCTATTATACACTTTTCCTGTAATTTTTAATTGAACACTGAAAACCAGATGGTTTTATGCCATCTAGTTTTCGAGAAAATTGTAAACTAAGAAAACTATTTTTTTATTATATGTTTTTTTGGTAGTATATCTAGGAAAAATGCATTACCACTTCGGGAAAATTCCAAGTTAAAATTTTTAAGCGCAATTATCTTTAAATTACCATGTCAGTTGGCAACGACCGCCACTACACCCACTGTTTCCTCCCAACCACAATTGAACGCTAAAAAGCCAGACAGCGGAAAAGTAATTGCTGCCGCATCTAGGTCTATCCCTAAAAAGATAAACCGCGAACAGGCTAGCAACAACTCTACTGCTCGTACTGGCTCAAATTCGAATCTGGCGACCTCCAGTAAGAAACAGCAGACCAACGCTACATCAAACCTGAAAAGGAATGAGATAGCACAGGTAGGCAACTCTTCTGGAACGAAGCCAGGTTCAACTAAGAGAGCAAGATCGGAGGAGGCAACCAAGACTGATGGTTCTAAAAAGCTTAAAACCAATAGTTTTAACACCACCCCCGATCGATCTGCAGGTGGCCATAATAAGTCGAGACGACCCGGATGGGAAAATCACGGCAAAAAATTGGTTACTTGTGGAGAATGAAATCCTCAAAGCTATGATGGCAACATCAGAGAATGATAGTTCTGACGACTACACCTTTGATGGGGCTGGATGGCGGAAAGGAGTAAAAGCGGTTTGCTGTGGGGACCAGAAATCCCGGGAGTTTCTCACTCAAACAATCGCCAATATTGGCGAACTGTGGGAGGGGGCTTCTCTCGGAGTTCTTCCCGTCACATCTATTCCGCTTCGACAGCAGGTTAATATATGGATTCCTCCTCCTCCTCCTCCACTTAAACTGCTGGCGAAACAGAATAAGGAGTTCTCCATACTCGAATGGAAGCTCCTGCATTCCAGGAAAAGTTTCAGCGGGGAAGGGAAAGACCTCTTGTTCATAATCGACAAGACATCTGACCTTCTCCTCAAAGAGAAAGGGGACGTGTTGAGATACGGTCTCGGAACCTTAAGGGTAAGGAGGCATGATGGCAAAGGGGAGTCAAAAGCTGCTGGTGGTGCAAATTAATTTGCATCACGCAATAGCAGCAACGCACGACCTGATGCTCTTCATGTCTCAAGAGGCCGTGGATGTGGCCTTAATCCAAGAACCTTGGATTCGTAAGAATCAGGTACAAGGATTGAGGTCAAAAAACTATAACCTGTTCCACTCCACGTCTGAAGGTGAAATAAGAAGTTGTATTCTAGTGAAAAAATCAATTAATGCTTTCTTTTTATCTAGATACAGCAACAGAGACAACGTGGCAATCAGCGTTGAGACCAAGGAAGGCAACTTCGTCTTGGCATCAACGTACATGCCGTACGAGGAAGAAGACCCACCATCAAAAACGGTCCGCGACCTTGTGGGTTACACCACAGCACGAGGGACACCTTTGGTGATGGGCTGTGATGCCAACGCACACCACACTCAATGGGGCGGTAAGGACATCAACAAAAGGGGTGAGTCAATTTTTGAATACGTTCTCTGTTCTAACCTCATGTTATGTAATAAGGGTAATCACCCAACATTTCGGAACAAAAACAGGGAATAAATTCTTGATCTCACTCTCATGAGTAATAATGATAAGATTTCTGTAGGAAACTGGAGAGTCTCACCTGAAGAATCCTTTTCGGATCACTTTAGGATACTCTTTACTTTAGACAGGAATCAAAATGATACTAAACCTTTTAGGAACCCAACTAGAACAAATTGGACAGAGTACACAAAATGGTTGAACGAGCGTATCGACCCACCTGAGGAAGAAACGCTTTCGATCACCTCAACCATTGACACTGTTGTTCAAAACCTAACTAGTGAAATGAGAACGGCCTTTGAAAAACACTGCCCTATATCTCGTAACATTAAACCCACTAACCCACTAGGTGGAACAGTGAACTTAAGAAACGCAGAACAGGGGTCAGAAAACTTTTCAATAAAGCCAAACTGAGCAAATTAGAAGTAGATTGGAATTCATACAGAGCCAAACTTAACTCATACACCAAAGAGTTAAGAAGGGCCAAAAAGGATTCATGGGCTAGACACTGTGAATCCATTGAGAACACAAGTGAGGTGGCGAGACTTCGAAAGGTCCTTGCCCATAACCCCACGACTCCGGGATATATTAAGCATCCCGATGGATCGTGGTCGAACTCGAGCCAAGAAACACTTGAACTCTTTATGGACTCAGGCTATACACAACCAGACTCCTTAGAAGCTCTACAATCAGCACCAGAATTGGATCAGGTTATCACAGAGCAGAAGATTATGTGGGCAATAAACTCGTTCAAGCCTTTTAAATCAGCTGGACCAGACGGGATTATTCCGGCATTTCTTCAGCATGCTCTACAGATAATCACCCCATGGCTTAGGGTAATCTTCAAAAGTTGTGTTAAACTTAGATACGTCCCTATCAGCTGGAGAGAGGTTAAAGTTGTCTTTATTCCAAAAGCTGGAAAACCGACACACTCGACCGCAAAAGATTACAGACCAATAAGTCTCTCTTCGTTCCTCCTCAAGACACTGGAGAGAATTATTGATCTGCATGTTAGAGACCTTCTCAACCCAAACATTTTGTGCAGCTACCAACACGCTTACTTTAAAGGTAAGTCAGTGGAGACTGCGTTGCATGAAGTCGTTTCACAAATTGAGAAAAGTCTCGAGCACAAAGAACGCACCCTGGCAGCATTTTTGGACATTGAGGGAGCGTTTAACAACGTAAAAACGGAGTCCATTAAATCTGCTCTGGAAGAGGTCGGAGTTGAGCCTGCCATTGTGGACTGGATTTATACCATGCTCAATGGTAGAATCATAAACTCCCGACTGGGAGATGCTTTCGTTGAGAAAACTGTTACAAGAGGCACACCACAAGGAGGGGTAATTTCACCTCTCCTTTGGATCCTAGTTGTTAATATCTTACAAGATTTAGTAATCAGGGCATTAAAATTGTGGCATATGCTGACGACATAGTAATTTTGATATCGGGTAAGTATCTTACCACCATCAAAGATATTATGGAATCCGCACTTAAAGAACTATCTTCGTGGGCAGCACAAAACGGTCTCGGGGTTAACCCTACAAAAACTGAACTAGTTCTGTTCACGAATAAAAAGAAATTAGGGGACTTTACTCCTTCTATGCTTAATGATATTCCTCTGAAACTCTCCAAAGAAGCTAAATATCTTGGAGTAATCCTTGATTCCAAGCTAACATGGAAAAGAAACACAGAGGAAAGAATGAAAAGGGCACTCGGCGCTTTCTACACATGCAAAAAAACCATCGGTACACGTTGGGGTATGCAACCGCAGGTTATCCAGTGGATGTACACGGCGATTGTTCGCCCCATACTTACCTATGGTTCTATCGTGTGGTGGAAGGCTGTTGAAAAAGTTAGCTATCTCAAAAACCTGAACAAGGTACAGAGACTAGCCTGTATAGGAATAACGGGGGCACAGAGGTCTACGCGACAAGCAGGGTTGGAAATTATTTTAAATCTTCCAGCCCTAGACGAGCACATTAGATGCACAGCAGCAAAAAGCGCACTTCGACTCAAAGAACTGGGCTCTTGGAAGCACAGCACCTATGGTCATGGGTCTATCTTACAAAGGTATGACACAGTGGTCGGACTTGATGTGACGACTGATTACATACCACTGGCAATAGATTTTAACAAACACTTCTCTATTTCAATACCCGAAAGACATGGTTGGGAACCCAACTCACTTATTAGTGAACAGGGTATCCCCTTCTACACTGACGGGTCAAAAATGGAAGAAGGAACAGGAGCTGGGGTGTTCTGTGAAGCCCTTAATATTAGAGAATCATATAAACTCCCAGATGAATGTAGCGTCTTTCAGGCTGATATTTATGCTATTGAAAAAGCGGCAGAAATGGTGCACAAGAAAAAACTGAGCTCGTCGGAGATCACATTTTTTGTGGACAGCCAGGCCGCTATCAAAGCGATAGCCAGTGAGACTATAAGATCCAAAACAGTGACAAAATGCCGAGGCATACTGAATAAAATTTGCAACACTAACCGAGTCAAACTCTGCTGGGTTCCTGGACATAGCAATATAGAAGGGAATGATATAGCAGATGAACTGGCAAGGAAGGGGTCATTATCAGTAAGAAACAGTAGTAACCAATTAGATATGGGACTAGACATCCCGATCGGTGTGGTTAAAACGAAAATAGACCTAATAACGAAAGAGCAAATCAATAAATCCTGGATTACCAGGAACCAGGGCTACCTTCATGGCTCTAAAGAGCCAATTTGGCTCTTATTTTCATGTATGGCTCCTTGGCTCCACTTTTCTAAAATCATCCAAAATTGGCTCTTTTTGATATTTTCATGGCTCTTTTCACTCTTTTTCAGAATAAAGGCCTAACTACATTCATTTCATTTTTGTACAAAAGTGAAAAATACAAATATATTCTAGTGACACATTCAAGCGAAAAAGATTTGAGTTGAGCTGAATGCATTCAAACACCGAAAAGGCTAGACCTAGAACTATAATGTTCGGAGGGGCACTTAAGTGGTCGGAAGAAAGCAAGCAAATACAAGGAAAGCATATGACACGACTATATTGCGGAGGGGAGCGTTTCGTCAAGTTTCGTTCAACTTTGCTTACGGAAGTGAGGTTTGCTCCAGAGCGCACCTCACTTATGTAAGTCAAAATGACATTTGGTGAAATAGGAATGTCAAAAAGAGATAGATGATAAGTACATCATGTGTGTGTTCCCCTTTTGACGCTACGGAAAGCAACTTTTCGTTGGTTTTTGACTTTAGCTTCAGTGGCTTTCTGACCACTATAGTTCTACCTTAGTTCAGCAACTATTATCGATGTGAGTGACATCTATGAATTAGTTGTTTTTACTTTTTGTTTAGATGTAGTTGTGTTTCACTTTTCTACAAAAGTAAAAGTTAGGAACGCTCTTACTTTTACTTTTGTTAAACTTGAGATAAAAGGTAGGATTGAACAGTTTATTGGAAAAAGACAAAACACTTTTTCACTTTTGTACAAAAGAGAATTGAATGTAGTTAGGCCTTAATATATCTATCTACTTAGATTTCCTTTTTCAAAATTTTCGAATTTCCCTCTAATAAAAAAACTCTTGGAAATTCTTCATCTGAGTAAATAATTCTTTGAAATCTGAACGCGTTCACTTTCATTAAAAAATAAATTTGTTTCATTATTCTTACCCCCCTGCGGGTTAGGGGCAAGAATATACCCGAGGTAGGCATGCCTGTCGTAAGAGGCGACTAAAATCCAAACTCCGTATACTGAGATTGATGTATACAAAACTATGCAATGAGCAAAACAATAAGATATAGTACCCCAGGTGGCAGTCCAGGTTCACTGGAAAATCCACCCTCTTCGGAGGTCGGCTCTATGGATTCTGGGGGGAGCCAATTATTGCATTTAATAAATCCCTTCCTAAAAAGTGCAAGGGTATCTCGATCACCACCATCTAAATCGAGTATAAAACAATCTAAATTCGGGCAAAAGAGTCCACCCGTCACGCCAGCGCGCGCCAAAAAAGACTCAGATAAAACAGAAAAACTTGAAAAAGATAATAACGAACTTCGACGAAGACTTGATGAAGTAATGGAACTTTATCAAGAGCTAAAGAAAGAAGTCGATCTTCTTCGAAAAGAAAATGAGATGTTGAAAGGCAAAAATTCTCCAATAAACTCCAAAGCTAGCTTGCCACAAGTCAATAATACTAGATATGAAACAGACGAAGAAGAGCTAGCACGTGAAACGGAAAAGTCCTCAAAGAAACGATTAAGTAAAAAGCGTAAAGCTGGCTCTTCACCTGAGGCAGCCTTGTCCTTTGAAATAATAGTCTCACCAAAACATGCGACAGTAAAAGAAAAACCTGTTAAGGAGCGGCCCCCGCCACCGATAAATGTTATCGGTATTGCGGAGTATAACAAGTTGCAAACCATATTAAAGGCATTACTACCATCGTCTTTTAAAGTTATTTCGCTCAATAACAACAAATGGAAAGTATGTGTAAAAGACCCTGAAAGTTATCGTCTTCTGTCACGAAAACTAAACGAAGAAAAAGTAGAATGGTATACCTATGAAAATAAGTCAGAAAGACCCTTACGTGTTGTGGCGAGAGGTTTACACGCATCATGTTCAAAAGACGATATCATAAGTGATCTAAAAGAGCGCAACTTCAATATTTTAGATGCAATGAACATCGTCAAAAGAGAGAAACAGAAAAAAGAGGGCGAAACGACAGT
This sequence comes from Dasysyrphus tricinctus, assembly GCA_963921185.1. NCBI lineage: Eukaryota > Metazoa > Arthropoda > Insecta > Diptera > Syrphidae > Dasysyrphus > Dasysyrphus tricinctus. The sequence continues at coordinate 31,969,794 of OY992533.1, read as the reverse complement.
GGTACAACGTGGCCTTCCACTTTTTATACTGTCGTTCGATAAGACTGAAAAACTAGATGAAATTTATAAAATTAAAACAATTTTAAACATCGTAGTCAAGATCGAACCTCTAAGAAAGAGCACAAGGTTAGTCCCTCAATGTAAACGCTGCCAAGAATTCAATCACACCCAAACCTATTGCAAAAAAGAGCCAAGGTGTGTAAAATGTGCCGGAAAACATCTAACCGCTGACTGCAACGGTAAAAGTGAAAGTCCACCAATGTGTATTAATTGTAATGGAAATCACCCGGCAAACTATAGGGGCTGCGAAGTAGCTAAAGAATTGCAAAAGCGAAGATCAAAATTTGCCCAAACGCAAAGAAAACCACCAAGGCTAATTAAAAACGGAACTCCCAAGATTTTTAAATCAGGGAAAGCTTTAAATCAGGAAAAGAAAACAGTATCAAAACCTTCGGACAAAATATCAAAGCAAGGTAATACAGAAACATATGCCCAAATAGCGGCCAAAAATATACCCGCTAATAATGATACTGAAACAGATCCGGTTTCGAAAGTCTTTTCAATAATTCTTTCGAAACTTGAAGAACAATGTGAAACAAATAAACTTATCTTTGATAGGTTAAGTAAGCTCGAAAATTGTTTTCGACCCAAACCTCTTTCAAAAAATATATGATGGAAAAACTTAAAATTCTTACATGGAATGCCAACGGATTATGGCATAAACTAGGAGAATTAGAGATGTTTATGCAGGAAAATGATATCGACATATGTTTGATATCAGAAACGCATGCAAAAAATGAATCAAATCTTAAAATCCACGGGTTTCATGACTACCACGCTGTTCATCCGTCAAACAAAGCAAGAGGTGGATCATCGTTATATATAAAAGAGTGCATTGAACACTCGATAGGCTTGAAAATAGAGGTGGAATCAATGCAATTGAGTAGTGTTCAGGTTAGAACTAAAAATATTTTTCTCAATGTCTCTTCAATATATTGCCCTCCGCGTTGCAAAATTGATAAGAGTGAATTTACGACACTGATAAAGTCACTAAGTCCAAACTTCATTGTTGGTGGTGACTTTAATGCAAAACACACCTTCTGGGCCTCAAGATGCATATCTCAAAAAGGTCGAATGCTATATGAGGCAGGAATGGAAAATAATTGCGATTTTCATTCAACTGGAAAGCCAACTTACTGGCCAACTGATCCGTCAAAAATACCTGACCTAATCGATTTATTTATGGTAAAAGGAATACCCTCTAACCGTATTGAAATTTCAGAAGGCCATGATCTGTTCTCTGATCATTCTGCAGTCATACTCACTATGAGCCAAAGCCTTGTCAAAATTGAAAAACCACCCAGGTTAACAAACGGTAAAACCAACTGGGAAGGATTTAAGAAAGATATCGAGGACAACGTTGAATTGAGGGTATCATTACAAACGCCTCTTGAGCTTGAAGACGCAGTAGATACCTTTGTTGATATAATACAAAAGGCAGCGTGGAATAACACACCTTATCAAAGGGTTACGCCGCGCTATAAAGATATAAAATATCCGCAAGATATAAAAGATTTAGTGAAAGAGAAAAGAAAAGCACGCAAGAAATGGCAGCGAACCCGTGCTCCTCAACACAAAGCTAATTTAAATCGATTGTGTAATTTGCTTAAAACGAGAATATCAGATTTCAAAAACGGTGAAGTTGAAAATTACCTCGAAAATCTGACAGCAGGAAAAGATTCCAATTACTCACTTTGGATAGCTATAAAAGTAACAAAAAGACCAAAGCTTCCAGCGCCTCCTATTAAGAAAGGCCAAAATTAATGGGCTAAAAGTGACAAAGAAAAAGCTATGGTATTCGCCGATTACCTGGAGGAAACATTTAAGCCTTTCGATGGACAAGCACTCAACGAAAATTTAAATATGAATTTAACATCAAATGACAGCTACATAATTAGAAATGCTACACTTGCCGAGTTAAAAAGAGAAATAAAGAAGCTTAAGTCCAATAAAGCTCCAGGTTATGACTTAATCACGGCAGAAATTCTAAAAATGCTTCCTCGTAAAGGTTTGATCAACCTTCTTTATATAATAAATGCCGCCCTTAGGTTAGAATATGTTCCGAGCCAATGGAAAATTGCGGAAGTAATAATGGTTTTGAAACCTGGCAAACCATCTCATGAAAAGAAGTCTTACAGACCGATTTCGCTTCTTCCTGTAATATCAAAAGTTTTTGAAAGAATACTACTCCTTCGCCTGCAGCCGATAATAGAAGAAAAACAATTAATACCTGAACATCAGTTCGGATTTAGAAGAAAGCATTCGACCATTGATCAAGTGCATAGGATAACCGACGTAATTGAGAGAGCTCTTGAAGGAAAGAAAATCTGTTCGACGGTCTTTTTGGATGTGTCGCAAGCGTTTGACAAGGTCTGGCACGAAGGCCTCAAATTCAAATTACGACAAGTTCTGCCTGAAGGACTTTATAAAATTCTTAACGAATATCTAGAAAACAGACTTTTTCGTGTAAGACACGGAAATGAATATTCTAACTTCAAAGAAATAGTGGCTGGGGTACCATAAGGTAGTGTTTTAGGTCCAATTCTGTACCTTCTATTTACACGTGATATACCTCAAACAGAAGACACTATCGTAGCAACGTTTGCTGATGATACTGCAATACTAGCAGTAGGCAAAACGATTAACGAAGCTACGATTAAATTACAAAATGCTCTTAATAATGTTAATGAGTGGACAAAAACATGGCGAATAGCGCTCAATGAACAAAAGTCAGTCCACGTGGACTTTACGTATAAAAAAATAAATAGATTGCCCGTCTTTCTTAATACCGGTCGTGTACCATTTGCGAATGAGGCAAAATATCTGGGAATGACTCTAGACGCGAAATTAAAATGGAAGCCGCACGTAAAAAAGAAATGCGAAGAATTAAAAAGTAAATTAAGAGATATGAACTGGCTACTCGGTAAATATTCCAAGCTTAGTATTGATAATAAGTTGATTTTATACAGGCAGGTACTTAAACCTGTCTGGACTTATGGTATACAACTCTGGGGATGTACCTGCGATACAAATTTAAATATCTTACAAACGTTTGAAAATAAATTGCTTAGGTCATTTGTAAATGCGCCATGGTATATAAGAAACGAAGATCTTCACAGGGATCTCGGGATTCCTACGGTTCGAGACGAAATTGAGAGTTTCGCGCGAAAACATAGAAATCGGCTATTAGATCACGCTAATCCAACGATTATTGACATTCTTGACGAGTCGAATTTAGTACGCCGTCTGCAAAGAACAAAACCTTCCGACTTGGTGCGGTGAACACAAAACCGCTTTAAAATCGCGGAATAAGCAGAAACTTTCACCGGAAAGTTACCTGCAACACGTTACTTAACTTCGTTAAAAATAAATTGCTAGATAAGTTTCAACTTAGTTGCAATCGGGAAGTGGAGGTGGTTTTAGTGTAGTAAGAATCTCACACTTCTATGAGCACGCGTTTTCCGGTCCTCATAGAGCCTGATGCAGGTTTTGCACCTACCCACGGACAAAAAAAAAAAAAAAAAAAAATTCTTGAAACACAAACAAATTCAACATATTAACTACAAAAACGAATTGCTCATTAAAAATTTGGAAGATATTTATACATATAGGCCACGAAGCTGAAGCTTGTTTGAAAAAAGAAAATGTTTCTCATGATGATTTTGTTGCTATAAGAAAATGTTTTACTATATATCAGACAATCTGCGATAAAATCACGTTAAGAATTAGTAAATAAATTTTTATAGGACAGGCTTACAGATCAGTATTTTCCGAATGCAAGAGTGTGGCAATAAAGAAACTTCTGTGATATTAGCATTTAAGTTCTTGTCTGTTTTTTTGTAGTGTTTAACGTACATATTTATTTATTTATTTATTTTTGTTCGTTGTTTATATTAATGTTCAACGTATACATCATATTTAAACTTAAATTGTTACCATCAATGTAAAAACTAATAAAAAAACCCCTTGAAAAAGTTGGAAAAAACCAACGAAACGTCGGGGAGGAATGAAATAGTTTTATTTGCATTCGGAAAATACTGATCTGTAAGCCTGTCCTATAAAAATTTATTTACTATAATTTAAATACCAGATCACCAATTTCAACAAAACGTTAAGAATTGATTTCAAATATAAAAGATTGTTTGTGCTAAGATTTTTAGATCCAGTCATTATTAATTCTGATGAAGACATATCATATTTTGATCTAGGTTATGAATTCTGCCATTTAATAAGCTCTCTAGAAAAAATATAAATTGACTTAAACTTTTTGAATTAAAAGCAAAAGAAAAGGCTTACAGAATTTATTTTGTAATCACTATTATGGAGGAATTTCGGTTAAAAATTGGAAATATGTTCATATTAAAAATCATTTGGACGAGTAACTCTGTCCCAACTTATACAGGTTTTCAGCACACATTTTCACTCTCCCGCATAGTAGCATGTGTGTTTTTAATGAAAAATAAATGTACAAACTTCCTTAAATTAGAAACATGTCAATCGAATCTTTCAGCTTTGAATTTAACTGTTAACAAAGAGCTACAAGATTGGACAACAATGTAATTTTTTTTTTACAACTGTTTTTTTTTTAAGTTTTTGTGTTTTTGGCATTTTTTATATGGGGACGTTTGCAGTGGTGGCTCTTATTTTGTTTAAATGCTCTTTTTATTGGCTCTTTCTCAAAATCTAGAAAGGTAGCCCTGCCAGGAACGATTGCGTTATCTCTAGAAGTCTATGGCCTAGAATTAATGAAAAGGAAACTCAGTATATTCTATCGCTGAGTAAAAAGAACATTAGAATCTTGATAGGTGTACTAACGGGTCATTGCGCCATTGGCACAATGGCCACCAGACTGGGTGTATTCGCACCTGACTTCTGTAGGAGCTGTCAGGATGTAGAAGAAATAAAAACCATTAAACACCTGCTCTGCGATTGTCCAAACCTCCAAACAAATCGCCTCCGTTACTTCGGAAACAGGTTTGTTGGAGAACTGGACGATCTAGCGCAGGTCTCAATGGCAAATATGAGGAAATTCATAGAGAGCACAGGCTGGTTTGCAAATGAGCCAGTCTACTTGAATAATTAGTTTAGGAGCATCTCTGCTTTCTTTTCGTAAGGGGATCACAATGGACCAATAGGCCCCCGTGTACGCAACAGCCTTTGCGCTGTGCACGCCCCTCCTAACCTAACCTAACCTACGGCAACTTGCTGGCCTACTTCAGACACCTTGGAGACTCTGGCTTTTTTCTTTTTATTGGTTGGTGATACGGTAGATGGTGAGCCCGTATCGTTCCTTGCTCGCTTGGACGTACATACCTGCATTGGCTGGTGGGTCAGTGGATGGCAGGGTGCCATCCTTAGACACTCCCAATGCGGTATTCCTGGAGCTCGGTTCAGTCGTCTTGTTGTCGTGTCTGTTAGTTATTTGTAGTGTCGTCTGGAGTCTTTGTTTGGATCGGTCCAGAGCCAGCCGTTCCTTAACCGTTAAGGTTTCGGGGTTTTTGGTTGATAGGAACCGGACAGTCCTCGCATCGTTCCGTCTTTGTTGGCGTTGGATTTCCTTGTCGCTGAGGAGTCTCTTCCCTTTGCGTCGCACTGCAGGTCTTGCATTGCGTCGAACGGCTGGATTCTCCACAGCTGTCATGTCAGTCATGTCACTGTTTAGCGTTGAGTTACCAATGCAATCACCTGGTTGGGAGGAGCAAGACGCATTTAGGTTGCATATAGGGCTTTGGCCCAGGATGTTTCCTTTGTGCCTCTCACTTCTCTCAACCTCACCCTGAGCTACCTTCCCACCCACCAGGCCTGTAAGAGCAGCTGGCTCCATGCAACGTCTGGTTGGTGTGTTGACCAGCTCAGTGGTGTGCTTCCTTTTTGGGTCAGTCTTTCCACGCTGCCCTGGTTGTGAAGAGGTAGACGCACCTAAGTTGCATGTAGGGCTATGGCCCTCGATGTTCCTCATGTGTGCTACTTCTACACTGACCCCTTCCGCGGGTATCTTTTCACCCTTCGGACCCGTAGGAGCGGAATGCTCAATGCAACGTCCGGCAGGCGAGTTCGATATTCCGGTAGTTGGTTCATGTTGTGAGTCAGTCTTTGTCATTGCTGGAGTAATTGATGAGGCTGTCCTCTCCCTGGTGTGGATTTTACCAACACGAGAAGCAGGCGGCCCCATCAATTCACTTGCGCTGGTGTTCTCTACAGGAGCAGCCTCTGCCGATGTATGGGCAGGTGGCCCATTCTTCATTGAAAGCTCCTTCTGCAGAAACGCACGTGCGTTGTGCAGTCTTTTGCGTTCAGCGTCTGTTAGTTCCTCCCACCCCATTGTGCTAAGTCTTTCTACTGTTTTCCTGTAGTTGGAGATTTTACTCCGCCTGGAGGAAGTTGACAGTCCGGAGAGATTAGAGCTGGCAACGGAACAGCAGTCAATGATGTCGTCACTGTCAACTGTCCCGACGCTGGCCCCATCGCCATCCCCCACCCCGAGATTGGCAAACGGGTTGAGGAGTAGGTCCTCTTCCTCGTTCGTCATTGTCACTGTTTTGTCCTTGTGTGTTGTTTGTGTTTTGTCCTTGTTGTTTTCGTTTAGTGTGTTTTCTGTGACTGGTGACTTAGCTTCTTGCGAAGCCAAGCCCTCGCCTGCAGTCGTGACTCTTGCCGACACTGTAGCGTATATCCCCGCTAGATTTTTATTCGTTTTTGTTGTATCTGTCATGGTTTGTCATAGGTGGGGGGGTTTCTTAGTTTGTTTAAAATCTACAGCTGGCCAGCTGAGGATCTTAAGAAGTAAATTCACAGCTGGCCAGCTGAGGATCCAAACGTAATCCTCCTCACCGCGACAAGGTGAACCCCAAGGAGAAGGTCTTTTTTTTTATCACAGGTTACTTTGCTTTTAAAGTTGCACCTAGAATAAATTGTGAAACATGCAGTGCAAGAATTAAGAAAAGAGATGAAGTAATAACATCTCTTTCAGAACTTTTCTTGTTTCAAAAAAATTAAATAAGTTGTCTAACAAAAAATCACCTGGTTACGATCTCATAGCTACTCAGGTTTTTAAAGAAATGCCTTTAATCACAGTACACATATTAAAGGTAATATATTGCGCATGTTTTCAAAAATCGGTTGTCAGATACTGAACAAAAAAAACAAATTAATTCTTAGAGACCTTGTCAAATTGACAATGGGTACATTCAATGCCTCAATTTCAGTACTAAATCTTCAGATTTCTGAATTCTGGCCAATCAGAGGCTTGGAAAATTGAGAAAACTGAAAATCTAAATGTAAAATTTGGAAAGTGTTGAGCATGTCACAGTACACACACAATGAACTGACAGGGGTCTCTGAGATTTTGACATATGCGCGAACTTGAACGGAAATGAAAACTCGGAATATATTACCTTTAATATGTGTACTGTGGCCTTTAATAGCCTTCAAGAAACTCCAATTTATAATAAACGCATGCCTTAAACTAAGATATGTGCCACATCACTGGAAAATTGCAGAAGTCATTGGTATACCTAAACAAGGTAAGCCACCAACAGAAGTAACATCTTACAGACCACTTATACCAATCATGGCAAAAGTTTTTGAAAAACTGCTACTTAAAAGGCTTAGTAAAATAATAGAAGAAACAAGACTAATTCCGAGCCATCAGTTTGGATTTAGAAATAAACATTCCACGATAGACCAAGTGCATCGAATTACGGATGTTGTGGAAAAGGCACTTGAAGAAAAACAAGTATGCTCGGCTATATTCTTAGATGTTGCTCAAGCCTTTGACAAGGTTTGGCACTTGGGACTTGAATACAAACTACATAGGGACCTTCCCAGGCAGTACTACGAAATACTGAAATCCTACGTTACGAACCGACTCTTTAGAGTACGGTGCGACCAAAATTACTCGGAACTAAAGAAAATTGAAGCCGGTGTACCACAAGGAAGTGTCCTAGGACCAACCCTGAATCTGTTATATACAAGGGATATTCCAGTGGACAACAACGCTATCATGGCCACCTTTGCTGATGATACTGCAATATTGGTGCCAGATAAATCCGTTACGAAGGCTACACAAAAATTGCACAATGCAGTCGATAAAGTAAGTGATTGGACGCAGATATGGCGCATCAAACTAAACGAAACAAAATCGACGCATATAAACTTTACAAATAAAAACATAAAAAATGTTCAATTTATATAAACAGTACAGCAGTACCTTACTCCAATAACGCCAAATACCTTGGAATGACTTTGGATGCAAAGCTTAAATGAAAAGAGCACATCAAAAAGAAAAGAGAAGATTGAAGATTTCCATCGGATTATAAAAAAAAAAATTACAGCCGTTAATCAGATTTTGGCAACCTTAATGCTGCATCCAGATGAGTTCTTCGAAGTAAGTAAGAAGCATTTTTTAATATTTGATTCAATATTTTCAGTTAGCCCTGATATTAAAAATATTAAAGAAATATTAAAGAAATGCAAAAATGCTACACATGAATGGTTTTCCAACGACTCATGTCTCGATCATAAATTGACATTAATTGATTTTTTCATTTTAGTCCTTCTTAGAAAAAAATGTTCATGGGCACTTGACGAAATAAAGTCAAAGAGCAAGAAAAAAACTAAAATTTTAGCCAATTAGACAAAAAAAGTTATCGAGTTAAAATAAGAAATATAGATAGTACATTTAATCAAAATCTAAATTCTGATGGTTGTAATTTTTTAAAGTAAAAAAAGTTCGGAAGGTGTGCTGATTCTCATCTTTTTTCTCAATTCTGCTGCACTCAACATTTAACAATTTATATTCGGTGAAGCCTAAGTAAAAACATAGCCCTTATTTTATATTTTCTACTCTTACCAAAAATATTTTCAAAATTATTATTATCCACCAACAAAAAATTCAGGTTTAATTTTTCCCCTTCTTTGTCTAACAGCTTAAAACCAATTTTCAAAGGGTTCTTTATCCAAGCGATTTGTCTGTAGAAAAAATACTTCATTACATTCATCTTTAATAATTCGTTTGCTTATAGCACTCCCTTTATAGCCTTTCCAATACATTTGAAAAAGAACTTCGTTTTTCTTTTTTCTTAAGTACTTTTGAATGATTTTAAGAACTGATGCGCATAATTATTATTATAAGTTACAGCTGATCTATAAATATGTTCAGAATGTACCCAATGAACCACTACTGATATAATCAAAACGCTGATTAACCACAACTTACTATTATATTGTAAGAATTTCACCGTAAGTAATTCTGCTGAAAACTTTTGTTTCAAAGTTTTTCCTATTTATTGAAATCAGTTGGAAGCATATTATGTTAGCATGGTAATTTTAGCCCCATTGTGCTTTTGGCATTTTGATTTAACTGCTATATGTTTTTGACAACTTCAAAACTCATCAAACCATCAAAATTCAGGTGATATAAAAACGCGTTGCTAATGGATACAGGCGTATTTAAATTTAATTTATTTCCAATACACCTACATATTTAATTTTTTCTGGACACTGGTTTCAAAAAAAAACTTTAAAAACATCCTTTGAGGTAAACTCTTTCTTTAACGTGAAAATAATCAAAAAAATATTAAAACCAAAAAAAAAAAAAAAAAAAAAACAAGTGCAAACAAAATAATAAAACTGCGGCATGTATGTAATGTATAGGTATAAGAATACACTGGACGTCCGAATGCCGATATACCTAATCACAACAAAAACATAAATGTTAAAAAAAGAGCCAAGTTCTTATATGCACAAAAAACCTGTGCGTAAAAAGTCAGCCAAAAAAAGTACTCAGATCTAAAATATATGCCAAGTTTTAAGTTCATGAAGTTAAATATCAAATATCTTAAGTGGAGTAACATCGAAACACTTCTACCTGAGCGTCGAACTTGACGAGTTGTAGAAGCTGAGTAAGGTCAAAGATTCTCGAGTCTAACTCCAGATGAGTCCTGAAACCAAAGGGCGCTTCACCTATCCCATCCACACCCGATCCCTGTCCCACGTCGGCACGGCGAATAGCTGTCCACGTAATCCCCCTCGGTGGCACGGCGAAAAGCTGTTCAACGAGATCTCCCCCATGTCGGTACGGCGTATCGCTGTTCGACGTGTTTTCCCAAACACATTACTCCTTTTCCTTGACAGTACGGCGAATAGCTGTCTGTCACTCTTATCTTATCATATCCTCTTCCCTTGAGTCCTGAAATAACTTATCCATAAACCTTCCCTATCCAAACCCATCCCTGTCCATCGTCGGTACGGCGAATAGCTGTCCACGTAATCCCCCTCGGTGGTACGGCGAAAAGCTGTTCAACGAGTTCTCCCCCATGTTGGTACGGCGTATCGCTGTTCGACGTGTTTTCCTATACACATAATTCCTTTCCTTGACAGTACGGCGAATAGCTGTCTGCCACTCTTATCAAATCATATCCCCTTCCTCACCCACTCCAATTTTCCTATTGGGCTGGATCTAAGGTGTTACACGACCCGTGCCGATGATCAGCCTGGCTGGGGGCCCAATTAAAAATACTAGCTCAGTCGTTAACGGAGTATCCGACTTTTGGCACTTTTCGGATCAGCTTGCCTTCTCTACATATGCGAATCTCTGTGTAGAGTGACCAACCTTTATTCGCTACTCGTGGGTCTAAAATAATTGTATGTCAAAACAAAAGACAAAAACAAGGATAGATGGTGAGACCGGTTCTCCTTCGAAACCGGGCGGCAGCACGGCGTCAAAGCTGTTTGCCGTTACTCCTGGGGTCGGTTTCAGTGGGGTGGTTGTGGCAAGTCATGGTCCCCCATCTGATACAGATTCCAGCGAGAGAAGTAAGGTGGTAGCAATACCTTATTTCAGTAGTGGTGGGGTTGTGAATAACGGTCCGACCACTTCTAGAGAGAGTGAACCTCTTCCGAGTACGTCTCGGGAGGGAGCCCAACTCGGTGGTGTAAGGGTTGTGAATAATGGTCCTCCCACCACTGGAGAGGGTTCTCCCCCGAAGACGTTACCATCAACTACGCTGAATAGGCAAACAAAGGACAGCTATACGGTCAGGCTGACAGCTCCTAGGATTCTCAATACCTTTGGTAATGGAAAGCTGGAGGTCGAAGGGAAGACGGAGCTGGACGCCAGGATAAAATGGGCTCAGTGCATTTTAGCCAATGCGCAGACCAGCGGCGACTCCACGTCAAAGCAACAAAGGTCTCTAGATGATACCATCCCGGTGCCCAAACGACCCAAGGTGCAAAACACCAGAACTCTCCATTGCGGCGTATCCAAGACCTATAGTGATGTCCTCAAAGTATACAAAAGAGATGAGGTTGACGCGGATCGCGTCCCTCCACAAAAAACTGATGCTGAGCCTGTGGGATGGGACCCTGGTGCATCCATCACCTTTCCATCCATTGTTGATGAGGAATCCAGGTCATCCCTGATCAAGGTTCAGTCTTCTACTAATGTCGACAGTCTGACCGAAATGGAGACCGAAGACTACCTTAACCTCGTTCCATTGAGTGAGAATGAGCTATTGAGTTCATCTTCTGATTTGGAAGAACGCAACGACACCGTACAGGAGGCTATTCCGCCTGATTGTAGCCAAATGTTGCAATTAGTCCAAATTAACCTTCAACACTCTATTAAGGCTTCGGCCTCCCTTCTTCTCCGTCTATCCAGAAACGGTGAGGATATTGTTCTGATCCAGGAACCCTGGATTGTTAAATCCATGGTTAAAGGACTCAGAACTCCTGGATACTACTTACTGTATGCATCTGGTAAGGGTGAACCTAGATCTTGCATACTAGTTAAAAGTACCACTAACGTATATTTACTCCCTGATCTCAGCGATAGAGATATCACCACTGCTAGACTGGAAACGGCCAATGGTGCGTACTGGCTAGTGTCGGCGTATCTGGGCCATGACAATCTCGGCCCTCTCCCCGGTTATACACTGGAGAGAATCATCGCACAGGCAGAACGACAGAAGATATGTCTCATTATTGGGAGTGATGCTAACTCCCATCATACAGTAGTAGTATAAATATCGGACTTGAGCAATAAAATTGTGCTCCTAGTGTAAAAAAATATGCTCATCCAGTCAAAATTGCTCCTCATAGAGCAAGTAGTACTGTGTACGAAGTAGTGTGTGTGTGTGTAGCGATGAATGGATTGCTTGTGCATGGAAAAAGGTGGATGAAATGTGTAGGATAAATGTGTACGATTTATTTTTAGAACTGAAGAAAATGTGGTAAGAAATTTGGATCTGATAAATCAATGAAAAATGTAAGGAAAATGCGTTATCAGGAAAACTATTGTCGCGACTGTAGGAATATACTTTACAGGGATGGGAAAAATTGAATGCTGTGTAATTACAACAACTATACAGTAGTATAAATATCGGACTTGAGGAACAGAGCATTTGGGTGAATGTATTTTGTTGGTGTAAATGTAAAACTTTGGGGTGAATTTAGTTTTCGTGACTGTGAATTGTGGCTAGTGATGTACAGAGATATTTGTATGGTTTTTTGCTTGAAGGTTGACGAGGTGGATGTGTAGTAGGTACATATATGCAAGTAAAAGGAATTCTTGTATGGTTTGTAGGTATGTAGATTTGGAGTGGGCATATGTTGATATGAGTTTTGAGTGGTGACGGGATCATATACTACGATGGGAGTTCATTGACTTTGAGATGCATTGGTAGGTTGAAGGGAGATAATGATTTAAGAAATTTAGGAACAGAAAGGAAACAAATAATTTTTGTCTTTTATAATAATTGTGATTTATTAATCCATGAATTGTTAGCCGATGGGAAGCCAAGCCATTTAACATATACATTGTCTCCATTACTTTTAAGTACTTTTTCAACGAGATAAATATTAGGATATTTAGTCTTTTGTAATTCTTTTTCGTAAAAACATCCGCTGATAGGTTGACCATTAAAATCTTCAAGGAGATATGTTGCTGGATTGGTTAGGTTTACTTTTCTTATCGTAAAAATTTCCGTTGTCCAATTTGGTGTGTAGCCTTTCTCAAAAACGTGTTTGAACTTGCTTATTCTAACATTGTCCCCAACTCGAAATTTACCCCGTGGAGCGATTTTAATTCTATTATAAGCCGTAGATAAGAGTGTTTTAGAGTTTTCCTGATTCACATCAATGGGACACATTTTTATAGTTCTATGCACGGAGTGATTGTATTCATTCACCAAATCATCAACAATGGATGTCCATTTGTAATTACCATTAAAACTAAACTCCTTCCACATTTTCTCCTTAATTGTGCGATTAAAACGTTCAACAATTGATGCCTTAAGTGGGCTGAATGTAGAGTAATGGTTTATATTGTGTAATATCATTAAATCATGAAATATCTTATTAAAAAACTCTTTCCCATCATCAGTTTGTAGATTTTTAGGCTTTCGTGATGATTTGATGAAAATTAACGTCATTGCTTCTGCAACAGATGAAGCTGTCTTATTTTTTAGAGCAATTGCCCACGCATATTTAGAGAATGTGTCAATGACTGTCAATAGATATTTGTAGCCATTATTTGCCTTATGATAGGGTATCATTTCAACTAAATCAGCTTGCCAAAGGTCATCAAAGCCCTTGATAACAACCCTACGCCGATTGAAATTCTTTCTTGCCGACCTGTGAAGCTCTTCAACAACTTGTCGTTTACTCATTTTTCAAAAGAATGAAATAAAAAATCAATTTTGTATGGTTTTATACATACAGGTGTAGTAAAATTATTTATTTTAATCTATGATACAATAACATTAGTTTTCTTAATCTTATCAAACGTTGTTCAATCAAACAACATCCACAAGTATCTGGTCCCACTTTACATGTATTTGAAGACCAAGAGCAGCTTACGAAATGACATCCAAACTTTGATTTAACACGATCAATATTTTTGTAATTACTAAAAAATGAAATATTTCTTAAAAACTCTTCATGATGTTCTTCAAGCAAATCATGTTTATGAACCCTTAAAAAAGTCAAAATTTCATTTAAAATTAATGATATATTGATATAAGACATGTTTGTGGGATCGTTTTGATTTACTTATAATAACTGAATCTAAGATTGGCTTGTTATGTTTTCTTATATGAAAATTACTTTGGTTCCCCTTCTTGATTCTCTTTAATTTTTTCTATCTCAAGAAGAAAATACTTTCGAAGATCATCCAACAAGCGGACAGTATTAAAATTTTGTAGATCAATGTATTCTCTTAGTATTTTTTCTTTATTTCTCAATTCATCATCCATGTATGCTTTGTTCACTGCTTGATTGAGCATTGTAGGAGTGCCAATATTGTTTAGACATTTTCCTTCAATATCATAGTCACCATTCTCAGTTTGTTTAAATCCATTACCAGGAGGTCCTGGAGGACCAGCGATTGGTCTTTGAAATTTATTAGCGCTTCTTCCGAACTTGTCAACACTCATTTTGTTAATAAATTAAATTTTGTTCACGCAATTCTTCCACAATCGAATTTATCTCATTTTTATGGTTGTTATGCCCTGATGTTTCAGATGCAATTAAAAGTCTCATCCTATTTACAAGCTCATTTGGATTGTCCCAATACACATAGTCAATAGGATTATCTGAGTAAATCATTGTAGGTGAATTCATGTATGCATTTCCAACTTTCTTCTCTTTACTTTGTGCCATACCCTGAACCAAAGGTTTAATGATTTTCTTATACTTTTGTCCTCTATTACCTTTAACCTGTGAATTCATATCATGATTTCTCAGGTGTGCGCATGTTTTCTGTAATATTTTCTTATACTGGTTTAAATCTTCATTAGTATAAATACTCTTTCGAGGATTTTTATGTAGAACAAGTTCAAGAAGACCCTCAGTTCCATTGAAAATTTCTTCATCAATTACAATATTGTTGTCATTGTTAATCTGAAAATTTGACCTCCCCAACTTATTTGAATTCGATTCAACGTCAAAGTACGGACCATAGATTTTATCATGATCAGAATTTGAAATTAAAGTTTGACTTATCGGAGTACTTTCATTAAAGCTATTTGAAGGTGTCTTAAAAGAAGAGTCATCATCGACTAAAACTGAATTCGATTTAAATAAATTGGAATCTCTCTCTGGAGAAATATTTTCATCTTCTTCTGCTTTTTTTATAGAACTTTCAAATTTAAGACGACGTTTTACAACGGTAGATTTTATTTCTTTAAGTTCACCATTCGTGGCTTCTTTACTTTCCATATTTTTTGCGATTTTTTGTAAGGGTTCAACAATTGGCTTAAACGTATTTTCAATTTCAGTATCTTTATTGAATTTTCCAGTCTTGAGGAACATATACTTTTTCTTCAAAGCCTTTTTCGTCTTTATAAGATTTTTAAGCGTATTCATATTGGTATCCATGTCCGTAGATATATGCATGTATCCCCCCAAACAGAGCAATTCAAAACAGGGCAGTTCAATACAGGGTTGTTCAATACAGGGCAGTTCAAAACAGGGCAGTTCAATACAGGGCTGTTTAAAACAGGGGGGCAGTTCAATACAGGGCTATTTTATGCAGAGCAATTCAATACAAGTAGTTCAAAACGAAAACAGGATAGTTCAATATAAGACTTTTCAGTACAGGGCAATTCAATAGAAGTTTTAATATAGGTGTTTTAATATGGGTAGCAGTTTAACGACTGTGTCACTTTTATAAAATAACTGTTTCTTTAAATGATTTTTTGTATCGCCCATTTTTAACACAACTATCTTTATCAATAACTAAAAACCCATACAATTCCTTCCAGCATTCAGAACAGAGCTCTTTAAATTGTTTAAATGACATATCAGAATTTATATGATCATTATAAATATGTTTCAGATTAAGATCATCTTGCTTAAAGAGAATTATATAGTTAGCGTTATCTCGAATCAAATGTTTTGGAATGTGTGTATATGATTGACATAAGTAAAAGCTATCTACACCGCTATGGCGCCCCATACAGAAATAGTCTCTTATGGTATTTTGTTTTTCGCAAGCCACATCATCAAATATAAAAACTGAATTGGGTTTAGCCCTAGAAGGCAACATAATTTCACAATTATTTGAAAATTCATAATACTGCATTCCTTTTATAGATTTTATAAGTTTCTTAAGATATGTATACTTTGGTTGCTGTAATGATTTAGAGTATATGTAAATGTTCTCAAACTTCAAGCCATTGACATCTACAAGAATGCTTAACATAACGTTTGTTTTTCCACAATTAGATGGACCTACAATTATTCCTCGAATACTACTTGGAAATAATGCTCCATGCTTCTTTTTTTGTTTTACATTTCCATCAAAGTTTTGTACACGAATAGATTCTTGCTGTCTTACAAACTTCATTTTGAAGAATGAACCTTCCCCCTATAAATCACGGTGTTTTATCAACATTATTTCATAATCGATCCTTTCGTATAATACAACAGTTATATAATGATTAATTTCACGACACACTCAGTTAGTTCGATTAATTCAGTTCATGGAAACGGATTGCTTAATTCATTAATAAACAAGCTTCCATTTGAGTTGCATCTACCATCTTATAATTTTTGTGGTCCTGGAACTAAACTTAAGGAACGTCTTGCAAGAGGAGAACGGGGAATTAACCCATTAGATGAAGCTTGTCGTGAACACGATATAGCATACAGTAAAAGTAATAACTTAAATTACAGAAACGCTGCCGATAAAATTTTGTCAGAGAAATCCTGGCATAGGTTCAGAGCTAAAGATTCCACATTATCTGAAAAATTAAATAGTCTTTTAGTTACTAACATAATGAAGACTAAATCTACTCTTGGTATGGGTATATTATCAAAAACAAAGACAAAGAAGAGCCGTCAGTGTCCAAGGATTAAGAAAAATAATTTATTCAAAAATGCAATAAAAAAAGCTAAAGTGGCAATACAAAATCTGAACACTGAAGACACAAATAAATTAGCAACGACTGCCTTACATGCAGCTAGACAAATCATAAAGAAAAAACGTAGGGATATTACATTACCGAGGGTGATACCAATTCCAAAAGTTGGAGGACTTTTACCATTGCTTCCTATCTTAGCAGGGTTATCTGCTGTAGGTTCCCTAACTGGTGGTGTTGCAGGAATGGCGAAAGCTATTAACGATTCAAAGATTGGAAGACAACAATTGGAAGAAAATAAACGACATAATAAAACTATGGAAGCAATAAAACTTAAACAAGGGAAAGGTCTTTATCTGAAGCCATATAAAAATGGCTTGGGGTTATTTTTAAGTCCACAAGAATCAAAAAACTATTAAAAAAGCTACCCAAGCGCCCTCTCACTAATATAGATATATTAAATTTTGGTAAAAACTATATTCCAAATTTCCGAGGTGTTTTTATGAGGGATACATTGCCAGCTAAACCATTTAAAACGGAAAGTGGAGTAGTTAATTTAGACAATAATAGCGGAATCGGCACGCATTGGGTAGCATATATCAAAAATAAAAACAATGTGAAATATTTTGATAGTTTCGGAAATTTAAGACCTCCTCAAGAAATAGTAAGATACTTGTATGCAAATAATATTTATTACAATCATAAATGTTTACAACGTTTTAACACATTCAATTGCGGTCACTTATGTTTGGAGTTTCTTGTTGATCAAAATAAATAAGCTATGCAATATAAAATTTGTTTCATTTCTTTAACATCGACAATGTCGATAACACTAACGCTGAGCGGAAACAAATCTACTCTCACAACAGAGTACTTTCCGCCAGTAGTATTAGACTCAAGTTATGTTTGTGGACTAGTGGACTTCCAAACATACAACTCCATACCTAACGTAGATGTAATGAATAATTTATTTCATTTAGGTAATGATGTAATTAAACTTCCTATTGGCTCATACGAAATTGAAGACATAAAGAATTTTATTCAAGGAGAACTTTTAAAAAAAAATAATACGGCAAACGTAAAGATAAGAGCAAATAACAACACTTTAAAATGTGAAATATACAGCACAGAAGAAATAGATTTCACACATCCTAATTCTATTGGTTCACTGCTAGGGTTCAGTAAGAGAAAACTGGTTGCAAAACAAATGCATGAATCAGACCTTTACGTTGATATCAATCGTGTTAATACGGTGAGAGTTGAGTGTAACTTAATTAATGGAACATTTATAAATAATCAACCTGCGCATATACTTCATCAATTTTCAATCAAAGTCAGCCCGGGGTATAAAATAATTGAGGTACCTAAAAATGTTATTTATTTACCAGTGAACGTGAGGAAGATAAGTTCAATAACAATAAATTTGTTAGACCAAGACGGAAACCTTATTAACTTTCGAGGTGAATTAATAACGATTCGATTACACCTTAATCGTCAAAAATGATAGTTTATAATACTTTCTCTGGTTCTAATAACTTCTATAAAAGACAGGATTTATTGAGTTCTATAATCAATACTTCATTATCTCCTAAAGAGAAAGTACAAGTGCTAACAAAAGAAAACCAATCGTTTTTATTATCATTAGGATTCAAATTGAAGAAAAGAATAACTATAACCTAAAACACTGAGATATGCTGAATATTTTTCAAGAACCAGCATTTGATGATAGTATTTTAAAATACGAATATCATTCCTATTCACCATTTTTAAATAATTTTGGTAAAAATGACATCATCCACATCTGCGTGCAACATCAAAATCTCAATATATTACCTTCGGAGAGTTACATTTATGTTGAGGGGACTGTTTCGAAAAATGATGGGTCGGAAGTCGAGAAAACAAAACTTGTAAACAATTGTATTGCATTCCTATTTGATGAAATCCGATATGAACTGAATGGTATTGAAATAGATAGTAATCGAAATGTTGGAATCACAACTTCTATTAAAAATTATATTTCTTTAAATCAAAATGAAAGCGTAATGTTGTATAATGGAGGCTGGTGTCCAAATTCTTCAGTTTGCTTAGATGGATCACATTTTAATTTTTGTTTGCCACTTAATAAACTTTTGGGTTTTGCAGAGGATTTCAAAAAAATAATTCCTAACGCTCGACATGACTTAATTCTAACACGTTCTCGTAGTGATGAAAATTCACTAATAGCTGATGCAGATGAGCAAGCGAAGATCACATTACACAAACTTCAATGGAAAGTGCCGCATGTTTGTCTTGCTGATTCTTTGAAATTGAAACTATTCAAATCTATAAATGATAATGGCATCATGAAAATCGCCTTTCGTAATTGGGATTTATATGAATACCCAGCCTTACCTACAAGTGACCATCATATTTGGAATGTAAAGACAACTTCACAAGTTGAGAAGCCTAGATACATTATCGTTGCCTTACAAACTAACAAGAGAAACCAACTGAAAGAGAATCCTACCTATTTTGATCATTGTAACGTTACCAACATCAAAGCATATTTAAATTCTGACGTTTATCCCTATGAAGATCAAAATATATCATTTGAAAAAAACCACTTTAGTATTCTTTACCAAATGTACAATGAGTTTAGAAAAAATTATTATAACTGCTCAGTTGCAGAGCCACTGTTGACAAGAAATCTCTTCAAGTCACAAGCACCTATTTTTGTGATTGATTGTAGACATCAGAATGAAGTTATTAAAACTGGACCAGTTGATATTCGTTTGGAAATTAAAACAGCAAAGGAACTACCACTAAATACATCAGCGTATTGCTTAATGTTACATGATCGAATTATAAACTACAATCCTCTAAGTCAATTAGTATCTCGAAATATTTAAATAATTTAGTTCAGTATAGCTCTTAATCAAGAACACACCAGCCCAAGCAATGGCATTCATTGTTGATATTCAAGGTTTCAGAGGACCTAATGATAAGTTTATAGTTAAAGAAGTAGCTATTCTGCGTGGTCGTAACCATCACCACTTCATTATCACTCCTCCGTTTGATTTCAAGCATTTACCAACATCGTTAAAAAGACAAGCAAAATGGCTGTATCAAAACCATCATGGTTTGCACTGGAATGGCGGATTCACAAAATATCATAAAGTAGAAGAATTTCTTCGAGATAATATTATAAATCACATCGTTTATGTTAAAGGTGATGAAAAATTACTATGGATAAAGCGACTCCTAAATGAAAACGCTGAAGTAATAAATGTTGAAAATATAAACTGCCCCAGCTTCAAAGAACTAAAAAGACTTTTTCCAAATGAATCAAGATGCTTATCACATAGCAAATGTTGTGCCCTCCAAAACGTATTCTTATTAAAGAATTTCTTATATAATCAGCTTTCACAACAGTTTTCCTGAAATTTTTTTAGAGAAATAAGAAGAACATTTTACCATTTTTTTTCTCTTTTCTTTATTTTTTCTTTATAATTTTTACATATGTATTTAGTTTTTATTTACAATTAAATGATTTTCATACACAATTTTACAATTTTCTTTATCAACATTATTTAATAAATAAATACAATTTATTTAAAACTAAAGGACTGTTTAATTATTTATTCTGTAATGACCCCAAGCATATGTACTTATACCATCTTCCCTTATGAATCTCTTATCATCGAGATGACTTAAAACAATCTTATTTAGCTGTTGGGTGTATATTTGATGAGCCACAGATCGAAAAACAAACATTTCCCCGTGGTAGACTCGTTTGCTATATAAGCAATCTTTATAGTTTACCAAGTTTATGTCTTTGAGTGCAATTTTTTTGACACCCTTTGCTTTCTTCACTTCGGTTTCTTCAACAGAAAAGGAATACATTTTTGATCTCAAACCTATAAACTCTTTCATTATTTTCCCCGAATTCTCATCTTTCATCATTCCTAACACTTTCTTATTCATCAAGGGGATGTTATATGGATTGTTCGGAGAGTATGCAGAAGTATCAAAATACAATTCAATATCATTTTTTATCTCATTATAAAAATCATCAGTTTTTACGCTGTAGATAAAGGAGTCCGTGTCCATATAATTGAGTTTTAGATTGTGTTCATACTTAGGTTTCATGTAACTATAGTGGAAGTCGTACATTTTCCACTTTGAAAACTCTAAGACACAAAATCCTAAGTACAAAGGCTTGTTATAATAAGTACTCACTCTTTTCATTTGAATGGCCGCCATGTTTTCAGTAAATCTAGTCAAACTATGGAAATTTGGTCTTGCAATCAGAGCTCTAGCTCCAAGGCGCTTTTTATTGTTTTCCCAAGAAGTCACAATCTTAACATCTTTGCGCTTGTCGACATTTTCCATAGTTTTTCCGAAGACACTATTATTCATTAATTTGAAAAAATTTTTCTCGAAATCACTGGTAGCAAGAGTTCGATGCTGATTATTCAAGTCTATGTACTTTTGAAGCCAACGCGACTGTTTGAATTCTAAAACCCTATGCACACGAACAATTTTCAACCCATTATTTATGCATTGCTGTAGGTTCTTATAATGAATTATATAATTGTGTTTTGGTGTTAAATCAGCAATAAGTTTAACGAATTTCGAGTTATTGACTTTTTTGTTTTCCACGCAAAATGGCAAATCATTATGTAAATCGTGTAAGGAATTCGGATATTCCAAGTCAACTTCAAAAATGTATCCTATTTCTGATTCATCAGAAATATTCATTAAATCAATATTTTCAAAATCTTCCACCCATTTAATCGAAGAATATGGAAGAGGGGATGACATAGCCCAACCATATAAATTATTCGCATCAACATACATTAAATATTGAGACTCTTTTTCTTCATCAAAGCTCTCCATATATTTGTTGTTTGCAATAGTATGTCGATGAGAACATTGAGATATGCCTCCTCTTATTCCCTTCTTTATAAAATTATATATATTAATATCTTGAATAAGCTCAAGATTGATTTTCGTCATTCTTAGCATGGCATCCCAAGATAATCCTGGGGCTGTATAATAATGACAGGGGTCTAGTTTGTAAATATTTTTACAAATACTCCTGAAATTTTCGAAGATATCTGCTAAGAGAAGAACATCCGTTTTCAAATATAATTCCATATAGTCAAAAAGGTTTTTACATTTAAAAGTGTTCCATACCTCTTTCGCATGATTATAGTCATCTAAAGAGCAAGGTTCTCCAGTTAACTTATTATCAAAGTTATGTTGAGGAGGAAGGTTTTTTTCTTCTAAACTTTGCCATGACTTCATGTAATCATACGGAAATACTCCTTTCCTAGTCAGAAGCTTAAACTCTTCTTCAATTGGGAAGTTGGATTTAATTAATTTAAAATCACTAGCCGTAAGATTCCTTCCCAATGAATCAAGACTAGAAGGCATGAATCTAAATGAATCTAAAAACCTTAATTCAAACGATTTATTTTCGGGTAAATAGATTGTCTTAGATACAGAAACATATTTTTCCTTATTTAGGGGGATTATAGATATATTTCCCTTAAGTGAAGCAAGTTCCTTAATCAATAAATGACAATCATAGCCCGAGAAGTTGTGAAAGAAAATTGGAAAAAATTTTGGTTTTCTATATGCTAAGTTGCATGTGTTATGCGCTGGTCCATTATATTTACCTGTATAATGGCAATGGTCAGCAACTCGATCTAAACCTAAGCTTTTGTTGCAAATATGACAAACCCGACAGCTATTTTGATAATTTAAATCAATTTCTGAAAGTTGATTCATAGGTTTGGCTTTCATACCGTTTAACTCTATGCAGTCCTTCACTAAAGAATTCAAAAAATCTTTAGTGCAATTACTACCACTAAATGACTTAAATTTACTTAAACTATCATTATTAAAATTTTTTATATAATATGCGCTAGCGCATGGGGTGTGCTTTTGTATAAAATTATTTGTTGTACCTGAATCAGCTGGCGCAACATCTTCCAATATACACTCGAAGTCTGCATAGACGACGAATGGGACATTTATCTCCCTTTCGTGATGATCAAAGCTAATGGAGGCTTTATCTTCTCTGGGCATCTTAGTAACCATCCTACAGCATTCGCTTTTATGAGATGTCACTGCTACCTCGGATCTGAACCCCAGCAAACATGTGTTGCAAAACCAAGTCCTTCCCCCGTAGTTTTTGACCTGGTTTGATATAAGTCTAGAAAGTAATCAGAAAAAATATATAAGCTAAATTTAGATATATTTTAAGACATAAATTCGTAAAATTTACCTTGATATATTTTTTATCCAGACAAAGTGTGACACCTGTTCTTTTTGCAAAAGAAGTAAATTGATGTGGATTTCCTTCTCCTGGCTCGTTATATAGAATGGTCCTATTACACTTTTCTTTTCCTCATCGAGTCCGAAAACGTTTATGCTAATGGAAGGATTTAGCCTTTCGAACTGTCCAATTTCCTCTAGTTTTAGTGGGAACTGTAGGCTTCCAAAATCAATCCTTAGGCCATTTTTATAAATCACTCTCCCACTGATATTGCTAATTTTATAGGTTTCCGGTTTTTCTAGGTTAGTCTTACTCTTGCTGAACAGAGCGGAGATTATTGCCCATTTAAAGCAATACACATCGTCGTTTCGAACATTTATGCATGCTCTTTTTCTCTTGATAAATTCAGGTAATTCTAAGTATCTGGATCCTTTTATGGGTGTGAATTCGTTTACGTTTATTTCAACGTGAAGTATTCTGAGCAATGACCAACCACTATCTTTTTCCTGGAACTCCTGAGTTTTGGTATCTATTTCCGTTACCATGTCTGAGTACGTGGAGGAGAGATCTGAGTTTAATAAAGCTATTTCCATCTTTGTATTGAAGGATTTAATGCTCAGCTGCATTTCGTCTTCGGAATTGAGCTTTATAAACTCACCAAACAGTTCTAGGTTGAACTTGATGCACGTCAACTTTTTCAAATGTTCTTGGAGCTTCTCCACAATAGCATCTTCTGCCTCTCGCAAAAAGTTATAGGGATTTAAGTTATCCTCGTTCTTATTTTCATATAAGAGCGTTTCAATTCTGCCCTTAAAACAACTCTTCACAACACGAAAGTTGTCTGAGAGTAACTCAGCAACAAGTTTCTTATGCTCGTATCGACGAACGTGTTTGCTCCAGTCACCTTCCACTTCAACCTCACAAATGTCACACCTTTTCTTTTTTAATTGTTCGTCTTCAATATCAACCCCCGCAAATATTCCCTCGACGAGCTTCAAATGTACGCTGTCCTTAATATGCTCGTTCCATTGACATAAAATAACACTTTTTTCACAAATTTCGCAGTATTTTCTTGCCGGGGCAGCTTGTTGATCACAATCCATCCTATTTAAAAGTTCGCGAGCCAACAAAGAATGATTTTCGGTTTTATCATGTTCACACCACTGCCCCATAGCAACACTTTTTTCACACAAGTCACAAAAATTTCTGACCGCTGGTTTTTTAACCGAAATGGCATGGATTTTCGCCAAATGCCTTCTTAAATTAAAATTGGACGAGAAGATTTTACCGCAAATTTCACACAAAAACGATTTCATGGTGATAGTTAGTTGTTTTTTATTAAAAAAAAATTACTAGTAACGCTGAGCACACGATCGTACTGGACGAGGTATTCTTTAAGAATAAAAACATTTTGAACAGGACGACTACTCAAATCTTCGTTTGTCCAAGAATCTTTTTATGATTAGCAAGGTCCCGCTGTAATAATGAGAGCATCAACATTTATTGATATGGTATGTGTCAATAAGCGTACATCATTATTTATTGATTTTAGGATTTTCAGATGCTCACTAAAATTTAAGCAACCCTCGTTGGCATTTAAACAAACTGTTGGCATACGTTGGGTTTTTAATAAACAAACTATAATTTTGTCCCTCAGAATCTTTGTTTATCATAAGCAGGATCCCGTTGTAATAATGAGAACATCAAAATATACTGATATGGTATGTGTCAATAAGCGTGCATGCCCCCCGTTGGAATTTAAGCAACCTGTTGGCATACGTTGGGTTTTAAATAAACAAACTTTTAATTTCACCCCCAGAATCTTTGTTTATGATAAGCAGGATCCTGCTATAATAATGAGAGCATCAAAATATACTGATATGGTATGTGTCAATAAGCGTGCATCAGTATTTATTGATTTTAGGATTTTCAGATGTTCACAAAAATTAAAACAATCCCCCGTTGGCATTTAAACAACCTGTTGACATACGTTGTGATTTAAATAAACAAACTTATTTTCACCCACAGAATCTTTGTATATGATAAGCAGGATCCCGCTGTAATAATGACAGCATCAACATTTATTGATATGGTATGTGTCAATAAGCGTACATCATTATTTATTGATTTTAGGATTTTCATATGTTCACTAAAATTTAAACAACCCGTTGGCATACGTTTTTATAGATGTACCTGATAATCAATTCCGTTTAGATTTTCTGAGTACTTATAAATTTAATGTTTTATGATTTTTCAAGCACCATATTGATATCCCTAGCTCTTAAATTTTATAATTTGATTTTTTTTTTTCTAACTATAACAAATCTTTGACCCTTTCATATTTAACCGTTAACAATTTGACAAGATTCATATAGCCATTACATCTTTATCGCATACTTACTATTGATGTAGAGAGCGTTAAGATTGAATGGTAATCAAATGCAAACATGTTGAAACATGTTCCAAATGCTTTTTTTACAACAAATACTTTTTAACAAAAAGAGATAAAAGAGATAATTAAAACTAAATAAATATGTATACAGATATGCTTTATTCAATATATTAGTACAACTGTTCTTCAATTTTTATATTAGAAGTTCGTCCTAGTGGACCCAAATACATAACATTAAATGACCCTTGATTTATTTCAGCTATGGCAGCATCTGATAATTTGCTGTAGCGCATTGGAAAGAAAGTCTGTAAGGAAAAGGTCTTTAGTATTTATGTTGTATGCATAAAACCTATAAATATGTATTCAATTACCTGAAATTGCCCCAAATCAGCAACAATTCGTTCACCAAATTTGGTTACACACCGTTTCAGCTTGTCAATAGGATATTTTTCATTTTTATTTAATTCAAAAATCTTCTTACAAGGTTTGAATGCAACCTCTTCTTCCACTTTTAACAGTTCTTCTTTGAGATTCATCGTTGAGGATATGAGATGCATCTTAAACTGAAACCGCTATTTATACAGAAAATTGAATCTGCATTTAACTGTATCGATATGTATAAAGATATGAACTCAGCTCCGAATAAGCATGAGTGAACATGTTCTCCAGAAAAAAATAAATACAGTAAAATTGAATACGATGTGAATCAGGAAAACTCTAAAACACTCTTATCTACGGCTTATAATAGAATTAAAATCGCTCCACGGGGTAAATTTCGAGTTGGGGACAATGTTAGAATAAGCAAGTTCAAACACGTTTTTGAGAAAGGCTACACACCAAATTGGACAACGGAAATTTTTACGATAAGAAAAGTAAACCTAACCAATCCAGCAACATATCTCCTTGAAGATTTTAATGGTCAACCTATCAGCGGATGTTTTTACGAAAAAGAATTACAAAAGACTAAATATCCTAATATTTATCTCGTTGAAAAAGTACTTAAAAGTAATGGAGACAATGTATATGTTAAATGGCTTGGCTTCCCATCGGCTAACAATTCATGGATTAATAAATCACAATTATTATAAAAGACAAAAATTATTTGTTTCCTTTCTGTTCCTAAATTTCTTAAATCATTATCTCCCTTCAACCTACCAATGCATCTCAAAGTCAATGAACTCCCATCGTAGTATATGATCCCGTCACCACTCAAAACTCATATCAACATATGCCCACTCCAAATCTACATACCTACAAACCATACAAGAATTCCTTTTACTTGCATATATGTACCTACTACACATCCACCTCGTCAACCTTCAAGCAAAAAACCATACAAATATCTCTGTACATCACTAGCCACAATTCACAGTCACGAAAACTAAATTCACCCCAAAGTTTTACATTTACACCAACAAAATACATTCACCCAAATGCTCTGTTCCTCAAGTCCGATATTTATACTACTGTATAGTTGTTGTAATTACACAGCATTCAATTTTTCCCATCCCTGTAAAGTATATTCCTACAGTCGCGACAATAGTTTTCCTGATAACGCATTTTCCTTACATTTTTCATTGATTTATCAGATCCAAATTTCTTACCACATTTTCTTCAGTTCTAAAAATAAATCGTACACATTTATCCTACACATTTCATCCACCTTTTTCCATGCACAAGCAATCCATTCATCGCTACACACACACACACACTACTTCGTACACAGTACTACTTGCTCTATGAGGAGCAATTTTGGCTGGATGAGCATATTTTTTTACACTAGGAGCACAATTTTATTGCTCAAGTCCGATATTTATACTACTTACAGTATGGGGAAGTACTGATATCAATGATAGAGGTGAATCTCTTTTTGATTATATTTTAAGTACTAACCTTATAGTAAGTAATGTGGGAAACGAACCTACCTTCATTACTAAAAACCGACAAGAAGTATTGGATATTACTCTTGTCTCAGATACAATTCATCACAAGATCTTGAATTGGAAAGTATCTGATGAACACTCGTTTTCTGATCACAGGTACATCCAATTCAGTCTAAATGATGAACCTCCTAGCCGCTTGGTATTTCGAAACCCTCGAAAAACCGATTGGCTTAAATATAGGATAACACTCAAAGGTCTATTAAAACCTGATCTTTTAAATCCTCCTTCAAATATAATTGAACTTGACTGCAAGGTCAGTGATCTCACGTTAGCCCTTAACAAATCAATGGCTATTTCCTGTCCACTTACTCAAGTAAGGGGAAAAAAGAAGCCGTATTGGTGGGATTCAGGGCTTGAACCGCTCAGGAAAGATTGTCGTAAATGTTTTAATCGAGCTAAAAGTACCCGAGTAGCGTCGGATTGGGAATCCTATAAGGAAACCCTTAAATTATATAAGAAAGCTTTGAGGAAGTCTAAGAGATCCTCCTGGAGAATTTTCTGTGGAAATATAGAAAAAACTTCAGAGGCATCCAGGCTTAGAAAAATCCTCGCTTCAAATCCAGTGATGCCTAGCTGTTTGAAAAATGCTGATGGCTCATGGACCAACTCTTGCAAAGAATCGCTAAACCTGCTACTAGATACTCATTTCCCTGGAAGCTCCAAAAATATTAATAGCTTCGACCATAATAGGTCAGATAATGAGCCAAGATATCCACAAGGTCTTGTTACTAGGGAAAAGCTGCAATGGGCGCTCAACAGCTTCAAACCATACAAGTCTGCAGGACCCGACGGCGTAGTACCAGCTGAACTCCAAATGAATTCTGATTTAATTCTGCCAATTCTGGAGATCATTCTTACTAGTTGTTTAAACCTGGTCCACATTCCCCTGTTATGGAGAGAAGTTAAGGTTGTGTTTATACCCAAAGCTGGCAAATGCTCCCAAGTAAACCCGAAAGATCTCAGACCTATTAGTCTATCATCATTCCTTCTTAAAATCTTTGAAAGATTGATCGATATCCACCTGCGAACAAGCATAGACACGCGACTTTTGTCTACTGCTCAACACGCTTATTGCAAAGGGAAATCGGTTGAAACTGCGTTACATACTCTAGTTCGAACTATAGAATATTCCCTCCATCATAAAGAGTACACCATGGTCGCTTTCTTGGATATAGAGGGCGCTTTTAACAATGTCGACACATATGCGATCGCATCTGCTCTGACATCCCTGAAGGTAGATGGTACGCTTGGTGAATTGATTAATCAAATGCTGACTAGCAGGGTTATCAATTCAAAACTGGGCAGCTTTTCCGCTAGAAGGTCTGTCAGTAGAGGTACGCCGCAAGGTGGTGTCCTATCTCCCCTTCTCTGGAACTTGGTAGTAAATGAGCTGCTGACATGCCTGGAAGCAGAGGGTTACAGAGTGATTGCATATGCGGACGATGTTGCTATTGCCGTATCAGGAAAGCATCCTACTGTCTTAAAAGAACTCTTACAAAATGCTTTAAATAAGCTTACCAACTGGGCTGACCGGTATGGTCTGGGTGTCAACCCTCATAAAACAGAACTTGTTCTATTCTCAAGGAAATATAAAATCCCTCATATTGATCCTCCTTCTATCAAAGGTACTCCACTAACATTCACTGATCAAGCAAAATATTTGGGTCTTATTTTGGACAAAAAGTTAAGCTGGAAACCTAATATACAAGAAAGAGTCAAAAAAGCCACAGTGGCACTTTTCTCTTGCAAAAAAGCCGTTGGGAACAAATGGGGCCTTCAACCTCGAATCACTCACTGGCTATATACTTCGGTGATTAGACCGATCCTCACTTACGGAGTGACAGTATGGTGGACTGCTCTGGATAAAGCGGTAAATTGCGACAAATTGAGCAAAGTCCAACGCTCTGCTTGTTTGTGCATAAGTGGAGCACTTCGTACGACACCTTCCGCTGCTCTAGACGTTCTGCTCCATCTGACACCCCTCAATATTTTCAGCAAACAAGTGGCTGCAAATACAGCCATTCGCCTTAAAGCTTCCTCACAATGGACCAACAACAACTTTGGCCATTCCGTCATTCTGAATTCATTCGGATCAATCACAAGTCGCACTGATTACACCATCCCAAAACTTCAGTTTGGCAAAAACTTTCAAGTCAGCATTCCTTCTAGAGTTCTCTGGGAGGATACGGCTCTCTTGGAAGATGAATCAATCCATATTTACACCGACGGATCGAAAACTGATGATGGGGTGGGTGGTGGTGTGTACTCAGAAAGACTAAAATTAAGTCTCTCCTTCCGTCTTCCTAATCATTGTAGCGTGTTCCAGGCGGAACTTATGGCGATCAAAGAAGCCTTATCTTGGCTGAAAGAAAACGTGTTATCAACTACAGATATCCGCATCTTCTCGGATAGTCAAGCAGCTATCAAATCTCTGGAATCGGTCTCTACCAACTCTTTAACAGCCCTAAATTGTCGTTCATCTCTGCTGGAGATGGCGCAGCAGTTTAACATTCACCTGTGTTGGGTGCCGGGGCATAGAGACATTCCAGGTAATTGTAAGGCCGACGAACTCGCTAAATATGGAACAACTCTACCTCTTCTACCTAGTAAGGCAGATATTGGTATTCCCATCACTACATGTAAACTTAAGCTGAAGCAAGATGCTTTAGAGAAAACAAACGTTAGGTGGAACAATATCACCACTTGCTGGGCAACAAAACAAATCTGGCCAGTAATGGATTTTAAGCGGTCTAAATGTTTGATATCTCTAAGCAGATTGCACATTAGCTCCATGATAGGTGTCATAACCGGACACTGTCTTATAGGCAAGCACGCAACGCGTCTTGGCGTATTCTCTAACGATTTTTGCAGAAGCTGTATGGACGAGGAAGAGGTGGAATCGATTCCTCATCTTCTATGCACTTGTCCTGCTCTATCTCATAGGCGAAGACTCCATCTTGGAGATTTCTACTTCAATGATCCTAGTGATTTAGTAAATGTTGACATAGGTAGTCTGTTACGCTTCATAAGAAGCTCCAAATGGTTCATCGAGTAGGGAAAAAGGCTTCCCAGATTCTTGTGGTATCACAATGGGCCAACTTATGGTCTAAGTGTGTCAGTTTTCATGACTGACAGCCACTTCAACCTAACCTAACCTAACATCGAAACAACTCCAAATTATGATAGAAATTTAGTATTTAATGATTACTGATTAAAATTTGGTGGAATTTTTACCACTCTCATCCCAATACAATTGTCTGCTTTAAGCTTTTTGCTTCCCCCCAATATTTGACAGATATAAATAAACTCTCCATAAAACACTAAAATCAGAGTTGAAAAATTTGTGTTTCCTAAATTTCTTTGCGTAGCTATCTACCTACCCTGAAAATGGTACTTAAAAAAAATAACAAAATTTCATTTTCCCGGACTGTTTTTCTAAATTCAGTAAAAAAAAATATTAAAATCGTAAATAATTTACCGGGCCTCGAAATAAAACTGTTTTGCCTTTCCATCTTTAACCAAAAACATTTTTTTATTTCATCTCAATGTATATGCGTCAAATAATAAGAAAAGATATGCTAGGCGGCGCACAGTGGTCTCAAAAGCGAATCTAGCGGGTCAAAAGTCCAAAAAATATGAATTTTATAACAGGGCAGGTAGTACATAGGTTGATTGTACACATGTCAGAGACAATGAATAGAGTCAAATTAACTAATAGAAGACTTTAGTTTTCAAGCAATAATACCGTTAATTGTAGACACATCATTCAGTCATTGTTCGTTCAATATTTAATGATGGTAGGACTTTGTTTACCTCTTATTTGTTTGAAAAGTTATGAACTTTTTTGTTATTATTCCCAAATGTACTATATTTAAGAAGGTTAATAATTTTGTTTATTTATGATTTATGGTATTTTAACTAAACGAACCATTTCATTTACTTTATTAGTAAGAAAAAATTGATAAAGCATTTATTCTGTAGGCTGCAACTTTTTCTGTACAAACCTGTACAAAAAGATTGAACTTAAACTAAGTTCCAGGATTAATATAGATTACATATTTTTATATTTCATCTGCCCGTTTTTGCCCGTTTTCGAAAAAGTAAAACATAACATCTTACAGGTTATTTGACGACAGTGGTCCAAATTCTTCGGCTAAAAGTGAAAAACTATCCGTGGAAAATATTTCAGAAGCCAACATAATATTAGCTAATATAGTTTTACCTATGTTCAAACCATAATTTAGTCCAAAAACTGGCATTGAGACATCATTTCATCATTATTTCTGAGTCTTTCTTGTCTTTTAAAAATAATTAATTGTCCACATAACCATGTAATAACTATTCTCTCTATTTGGCACCTGCTAGGCTATTTAGGTGTTTAAATAAGATACGGACACACACACCACTCGTATACAAAGATTTGGATTTATGACCCGCTAGATTTGCTTTTGAGCCCACTGTGCGGCGGGTTGTCTTCTCTTATAATTAATTGCCATTTGCCTTACTTTGTCGATCCTCCCTCATCCTTAATCAAACAAAAAAAAATACAATTGCATAAATACACATCAGGGACAGGATATTCTATTGGGGCTTTCCATTGGTAAAATAAATCAATTTATTTTTGATTTGGATCTGCCAAAATCAGCATTTTGACAGATCCAAATCAATTTTTGTGTTCCATTGAGCGAAAAAATTGATTTATTTTTTGATTTAAAATCAATTTTGCAGATCTAAATTTTTCAGCAGATTTACCCCTCCCTGTACTAATACCAAAACAATTTTGAGCTGTCAGTTTGCTAATGTGGTTTTTGGAAAAACGAAACTGTTTTAAATGAATCGGTAAATTTATGAAGTTAATATTGCACTACCACGCTCGAAATTCTGTTCTGTTCTATTGAAAACTCAAATTGCAAAGGCGGGGGGACTGTGTGATCGGTGCCTGGCACCTGATAATACGAATAGTGAACATTATGGTTTATGGTATGCGTGGTGTTTGCCAACATTGTATGAGAAAGAGCTTTTCTCTCAATTATTTTTTGTTTCGTTCTTTTTAATTATTTCGGAATTGGATTTTATTTTAAGATCCAGATAATACTTTTTGGTAACTTTATATTCCTTGATAGAGCCAATCTGTGTGGTTATTTTGTATGTGTCTGTTCTTAGAGATAGAATGAGAGTGAGAGAGCACATCGAGAATAATAGTCTAGTTTGTATGAGATTTGTTGGGCGTTGGCGCAAAAGTTTATAGCCAACACACTAACACAGACAGACCAATATTGAAAAAAAAATTTGAGGAGATGAGATATCTACGTTTATGTAATAACAAACAGTTTACAAACAGGGGTTAATATAGCACGAAGGGGTTGCATTGAATGGCTCGATTTAAATAGGTTTTGCTGGTTTTATAATGATTTAAACAGATTGGGAGGTTTACACTTCAGAATTCTGTGTTCTAATGAGCTTAAGTTAAAATCAACAGAGGCAGCGTTCAAATTAAAAAGTTTGCACATACGATTATGAGGTTCATGAATACCATAATTGGTTCTATGGAAAGGAACGTGAAAAAGTTAAAATCTTCGTAGGTGGTAGGATCCCCTGCGGTAGTTTATTCCTATACAGGCTAATAAGTCAGGAGCATCAATTTCGCCGCTGATAAGTTAATGAAAAAATATTAAATCATTATTAACACGCCTTTGATATAAAGTTTGAAGTTGCAGAAGCATGATTCTATGTTCATAAGGTGGCAGGTTATGCGGATCAGCCCAAGGAAGACCTTTCAAGGCAAAACGAATGAAGTTATGTTGTATTGATTCAATACGGCCTTAATGACTTTCGTAAAAGGGAGTCCATACTTGGGAGGCGTACTCAAGATGGGGTCGTACATAGCAGTTGTATAAAGAGAGAGTAACAAACGGGTCGTTAAATTTCTTTGCCCAGCGCTTTATAAATCCAAGCATAGAACTCGCCTTATTTACAATATAATTAATTTGTACTCAGTACTCGTTTTTTTGAGAAAGTTATAGATTGGCATTTTACGGGGTTAAGAGAAAGACCGTTTTTCCAAGAAAGTAAGGAGATTTGTTACCGTTGATTTTCTTCTCACAAATCCATGCTGTTGATCACATATAATACTCTTAGTATGAAATACTAGGCTCTCACATACAACTTGCTCAAAAAGCTTTGGAATACAAATACAAGAGAGCTTTGCTATGGGCCTGTAGCTCATTAAGCGTGGTACACATTATCAAACCTGAGTGTCACGCGTGTTGAATATCAAACCTGCGTGAAAAGTTTCGCGTAACACTTATCAGTTATGTTGGGCGTCAGGCAAAGAAATTCCACTACTCTCGGAAAATTGTTTCTTTTTATTTTGAGGCTATTTCCTCCACGAATCGTGTTGATTTCTTTTTAACATGACACACACGGGCTTTTTCTTATTTTGTTTGCACTTTTTCCACTGATTCGCTATAAAAATTCTTGTTTTGTTCCGTGAATGACGGCTCATGAATGAAATTGTGTACACATCATCGAGCAACCACCCAACAAACCGAGGGTTGTCACGCAGTATGAAAAAATTTTGTGAGCAGGCGGTTCTGAGTGTCAAACCATCATTCAGCGTGTACACATTGTCAGTTCGGTTTGATATCCAACACGAGTGTCACTCAGGTTTGATAATGTGTACCACGCTTTCTATCAGTTTTGTCACCTTTCTTAAAGATTGGTGTAAGAAACGATTTCTTCCATAAATTGGGAAATATTCCTGTCCTTAGAGAAAACTTGAACAAAAATTGAAGGGGTTCAACTAAATAGTATAAATTTACACTTTTTCAATAGTATAGGCGAAATTCCATCTGGACCAGATGAATAATCATCATTTAGTCATGAGAGAAGGTCTAAAACAGTTCCTATACAGGCTAATAAGTCAGGAGCATCAATTTCGCCGCTGATAAGTTAATGAAAAAATATTAAATCATTATTAACACGCCTTTGATATAAAGTTTGAAGTTGCAGAAGCATGATTCTATGTTCATAAGGTGGCAGGTTATGCGGATCAGCCCAAGGAAGACCTTTCAAGGCAAAACGAATGAAGTTATGTTGTATTGATTCAATACGGCTTTAATGACTTTCGTAAAAGGGAGTCCATACTTGGGAGGCGTACTCAAGATGGGGTCGTACATAGCAGTTGTATAAAGAGAGAGTAACAAACGGGTCGTTAAATTTCTTTGCCCAGCGCTTTATAAATCCAAGCATAGAACTCGCCTTATTTACAATATAATTAATTTGTACTCAGTACTCGTTTTTTTGAGAAAGTTATAGATTGGCATTTTACGGGGTTAAGAGAAAGACCGTTTTTCCAAGAAAGTAAGGAGATTTGTTACCGTTGATTTTCTTCTCACAAATCCATGCTGTTGACCACATATAATACTCTTAGTATGAAATACTAGGCTCTCACATACAACTTGCTCAAAAAGCTTTGGAATACAAATACAAGAGAGCTTTGCTATGGGCCTGTAGCTCATTAAGCGTGGTACACATTATCAAACCTGAGTGTCACGCGTGTTGAATATCAAACCTGCGTGAAAAGTTTCGCGTAACACTTATCAGTTATGTTGGGCGTCAGGCAAAGAAATTCCACTACTCTCGGAAAATTGTTTCTTTTTATTTTGAGGCTATTTCCTCCACGAATCGTGTTGATTTCTTTTTAACATGACACACACGGGCTTTTTCTTATTTTGTTTGCACTTTTTCCACTGATTCGCTATAAAAATTCTTGTTTTGTTCCGTGAATGACGGCTCATGAATGAAATTGTGTACACATCATCGAGCAACCACCCAACAAACCGAGGGTTGTCACGCAGTATGAAAAAATTTTGTGAGCAGGCGGTTCTGAGTGTCAAACCATCATTCAGCGTGTACACATTGTCAGTTCGGTTTGATATCCAACACGAGTGTCACTCAGGTTTGATAATGTGTACCACGCTTTCTATCAGTTTTGTCACCTTTCTTAAAGATTGGTGTAAGAAACGATTTCTTCCATAAATTGGGAAATATTCCTGTCCTTAGAGAAAACTTGAACAAAAATTGAAGGGGTTCAACTAAATAGTATAAATTTACACTTTTTCAATAGTATAGGCGAAATTCCATCTGGACCAGATGAATAATCATCATTTAGTGATGAGAGAAGGTCTAAAACAGTACCCGGTGGCACTGGGATATTGTTGCAGCTTGTTTGGGCGTAAGTATGTAAATTCTTAAAATAGTTTTCGTCGAGATCTAAGGGCTTGCTAACAAAAGAATTACGAAAATTTTTCGCAAAAGCATTACAAATATCTATGGTTTTCTGCAACGAACAATTTTCATACATGAAGTTTGCTGGATAACTATCTGAGCTTTTTTTTCGAATTAACAAACCTCCAAAATGCCTTTGGATAATTTTTCAGAGAACTACCCATTTCGTTTACATGGTTAGTGTACAGTGACGTCTTTAGGCATGGGCCCGGTGGGCCAGGGCCCAGGGCCCCGCGATTTAGGGGGCCCCCTGACTACCCAAGTATACCAACCGATTGTTATTTTTGAAAGTAGATACATATATGCGAAGTTGAAATTGATTTATTTGGTCTAATAAAATAAGTGATAGAGCATTATTTTTTCATCCTTATCATGAGAAACCACTTAATGCTCTTAAAATCTTTTTAATTTTTTCATAAGAAAGAATATTTTAAGTTATTTTGGTACTTTTGGTATTAAAATGAAATTCAAGAAAAGTTCAATTTTTAAATAAAATAAACACAATTAAATAAAACTTAATCTGACGCAAATGAAAAAATTAGTTAATCTTTTAAAAACAAGGTCGATCACAGTTATATAATTTTGTATTTTTGGTTGTCTTTAATTCCTTTTTATGTGAAAAATTGCAATAAAGTCTCAAGAGTATTAATTGGGCTTTCATACTAAGGAAGCAAAAATTATACTCAAAAACTTGTTTTTTTTTGTTTTTAACCCTGACCCACACGAGCCAGTACTGGGTAACCAGTTGGCTGCACACACTAACTGTCAAATTCCTATTCGTGTATATACTATGACGTAGGCGGCATGCCAAACTGGCTTCTCTACTGGCCAGCATTCGGATCTTACTCCAAATGGAGTAAATCTACTCCGATTTTAGGGAAAGAAATTCAACTAATACGATTTTCCATTTCAAGACTGAAGATGGAACCACTTCATTTGGCATTTTAAATACTCTGTGCTCACTTATCAAGCCTGCCGGATGTTGCAAACTGTTATAAGCCGTTGTATTTAGTGCATTTTTATCTGCGCTTACAAAAAAAGAAGCATGTTAATACAACAACAATACGGAATTATACCGGATTGTTGTTTTATTTAACATGCTTCTTCTTTTTATGCGGAGATAAAAATGCACTAAGAACACACGCACTGACGCCATGAAACATCAGTAGCAAAAAAATCAAAAGCCAAAGTTTCGTTGTCATTACCAATGTTTGGCGTTGGTTTTGGAGAGCCTTAACTTATTTTTATCACAAAATAATATTTATCGTAAAAACTCTTGTTTTATTTTTCGTGCGCAGCGATACAAAATACGACAGATAAACAATGGTAAACAACAACAAAACGAACTTTTCGCGTCGGTTTGGGAGAGCCTTTAATCAATTCATTCGCCAGTTTTGTTGGCTGAATGGAAATAAGACCCTATAACACACCAGACTTTTGAGAAAGAAAATGTGAGTAAACTTACGTTGTAGTCCTATTTTCCAAATATGCTACGAAATAGTACTGCCGAACCCTGTTACTGGCTGCTCTACTGGCTTCCAACTGGCTACGAAAAAGGCAAGCCAGTTGCTCAGGTTTATGTATGTATTAGTAAAATAATGTGAGTGTATTGCGACTGGGTAGCCAGTACTGGCTCGTGTGGCCTCAGGGTTAGTAAAAAAATGTGAGTGTATTGCGACTGCCTAGCCAGTACTGGCTCGTATGGCCTCAGGGTTATAAAATGATATCAAAGCGAATAAAACTTAAAAATTTAAAAAATGACGTTTGATACAAAAATTCCTACAAAATCGTTATCCGCACAAGAACAAATTTTAGATCAGATTACAAATGCGCGTTTGAATAGATCTGTTGTAGTTTAGTAAAGGTAGAGCTAGTTAAAAATAAAAATATCCAAAACAAAGCGAAAATGAGAAAATTATAATTTTTAATCTGTACACTCGGAACAAAATCCTTGGACAATTTTTGATGTGTAAACATCTTAGCTCTCGGTATGGGTAAAATTGAAAATCGGCCACAACGGATATGGGCTCACGGTTCCGTTTCGAACCATTTTGTTTGTTGTAGGTAAGTAGAACTCTGTAAACTCAAATAGGTAAGGCCGTTTTCGTTTGATATTTAATGGTTTTGGTATTTGCTAAGTGGAATGAATTTCTACACCCCGACTCCCCAGTAGATAATTTCTCTCAGAATGCTCGTCTTGACATTAAATATCTAATGGAGTCACTCCGTTTCATCTCTTGATTGGATGTCAGGAATATCTCTGCAATCATATCTTGACAGAGGTATGTGACATAAATTTTGGCATTTTGTTCCTTTTTTTTAAGAAATTAAATTATTTATTTCTTTGTTTTGTATCCATGTGCTGCTTTGATGTTAATCTCTGCAATTGTGGGTGGCAATTTTGGTTTGTCATATTAAGTGTTATGTATTTGCAATTTCTTAATTTGAAATGCCATAACATGATTTGCAAAGTGGAGCATTCTTTTATTTTTCTCTAGTGAGCTGTGGTTAATTTGTCAAAAAGAAGAGTTGCAATGTCATATTTAAAGAAGTTACTTTGAGTAACTTTTCATTAAGGAACGACAAAAGCTAAAAATATGACTGATCTGTCAAACAAATTGGATGAAAAAAAGTCGAAATAGATTTGGAATTACAAATCAGGAACAAATTGTGATTTCATTAGATTTATTGAAAAGAACTTTTATCAGCACTTCGAAAATGCATGTCTACATTTTTCAAAATAAATTTCATTTAAATTCATTCTAGCACAAAATAGAATATTAGAATAGGTACAAATTCAGGGTGTTTTTGATCAAAAATTACGTTATGAATTAGACAAATACTCAAAAAAAAAAAAAATGTCTACGAAAAAAATGGTTTTTATAATTTTCAATTTTTTTCAAAAACAAGCTAAGGGACTTAAAAGAAATTGGTTTTCAAAATTGGTTCAAGAATTGATAGGAGCACTGAAAAATAAAAATTTAATTTTTATATAACTACGGTAAGTTAAAAAAAATCAGTATACATTTATTTTTCAAAATTTTTTTTTTTTTAAATTTTGAGCTTGAAAATGATTTTTTTTGAAAACTATTATATGCTCTTGTCGTACTGGGATCCTGTTTGTTTTATTATGATAATCTAATCCGGATCAGATCTGGGGGATACTTAAATTAAGCTATTATTACAAAAATGAAAAAAATCGAGAAGCAAACAAAAGATAACTCAAAATGAAAACATCGTGATTTCAGCTGCCTTTGACGGATTAACGGATTAAGTATCAAGGAGATGAGTTGGAAAATTGTACCTACTCAAAGTTACTTTTTGACACTTTAGCTTTGAATCCAGGAACAAATTTGTGACGTCATAAAGATAATTAAAGTAGCTTAATTTGTGATGGTTTATTTGCGGAGTAGTTTTTTCGGAAGGGGTTTTTAAATAGGTAAATTCACTATAAATTGTGTCGTGCGACCATTTTGTTTGAGCGCTTGTATTACAGATTCCTAATTTTTGCCATACGTGGTAGGTAATGACCCGATCATTTACCCTCAGGTGAAAACGAATGTTTACACATCTTCAACGCGAGTCCCAGTACTCACACATTTTTTTTGTTTAAACTTCGTTTTCGGAACATTTTAAAATATAATAGGTACTATATTATTTTTTGTACGGCACTCGCACAACTGAGAGTAACATGTGCAATGTGCATTGTGCAATGTGAGGGCATGTTGCCAGAAAATTAACCCTTAAATGAGGCAGTGAGAGCCAAAGTGGCCCAACTGCAATTTTATCGAAATTACAAATGAGCTTATTACAAAAATTGATGTATAAAAAAATATTTCAGCATTTTAATTTTTTGAATTGATAGCTCCATGCCAGGACTTTTTTCATTTAGAGGCCACCCACCAGAAAATTCAAAGCTTGAGTGCTAGAGTGGCCTATCTGATCAGTTTAAACGGTATTTCGTAGAATTATTAATACAAATTCAAAATCTTCTTATTTTTTACAATATTGCAAATAAAAATCAAAATCAATTAATTTTTATTTAAAAACTAAAAATTATTTAATTTTCATAAATCTACAAGTGTTTAAAAATATTCTGCTCCTTATTTTAGCTCTGCTGAAAATAATGAAAAATGCAGTTAGGCCACTATGGCTCTTACTGCCTCAAATGATATTTAATTTCAAGTGACGGCATGCCTAATGCAGCAGCAGGTAGCAGCATTGCCTTTCCATGCTTTGTTTCTTTTATTTCGGAGTGTTCTTAGATCTTTCGTATACCATGAGTGGCAAAAGTTTCTATTTTTAGATAATTTTAATGGGATAGTATTATTAATGCAGTTGTTAAGGATGGAGTAAAAACTAAAAACTGCGTCGTCAATATCGCTAGATACTGATATATTCTCAATACCAGATCTAGCTATTTCATCTGAGAGCAATTGAAAGTCTGCCTTTCTGTAGTCAAAAGTAAATGAGCAATCATAAGGGTTACTGTTTTCAGTAAGGTGATTGTCCAGGTCGAAAAAAATATCCAAAGGAGAATGATAGTTATCTATATTAGTAATTCCAGAACTAGATTCTAGATCCAGAGTACTATTAGCGTCTGAAGAGCTAATTTGCTGTAAGTCAGTGAAATTATTCTATCAAGAAGCAGTAACTCATTTTGAGAAGAAGTTAAAGAAGCTTCTTGGTAGGATTCGTCATCAGAGGGAACCCACTCTATGTGAGGTAAATTAAAATCACCAAGAAGTAATATGTTGCTGTTGGAGCAAGACAAGTCAATAAGAAAATCTAAGGCCTTAGAAAGTTCCACGTAAACTGCGTCCTGTTTGTTTTGTATTGTTAATTTTATGCAGATTAGTTCAATAGAG
Organism: Dasysyrphus tricinctus; assembly: GCA_963921185.1. Taxonomy (NCBI): domain Eukaryota; kingdom Metazoa; phylum Arthropoda; class Insecta; order Diptera; family Syrphidae; genus Dasysyrphus; species Dasysyrphus tricinctus. The sequence continues at coordinate 31,929,118 of OY992533.1, read as the reverse complement.
AAATTAAAAGGGAAAGATAAAGACGAAGACGAAAATTTATTTCTAACTGCAATTTAAAACACCACCTCCCACTTCTTTAGGCTTATCAACATGACGATCTTTTCTATATACTTAAAACTCTTGATTGAAAAGTTCCGTGTCCAGAAAACTTGAATTCAGCCAAGTTTCAGTCAAAACAAAGATGTCATGTTGTGAAAAAGCTTGGGAGTTCATATAAATATCAGCAGTTTTGCTGCGAAGCCCTCTTACATTTTGGTAGAAGTGGGTAATCCTGCTTAGTTTTTTGATTCATTTTTGGGTAAATTTCGGGAGGATCTATTTTTCCTTACAGAAAATTCTTTTATAAGAGCTTCTGGAGGCCAATTACTCCCCAAGTAACAATTTTAGCTCTTCAAATGCTTTAACAGCGTTTTTAGAGCAAGTCTTAAAGCTCTTTGATTTCAAAAGAAGCTCCAGATGCGCTTCTAAAGCAAGTGTAAAGCATGCTTACAGCGAATTCATTGAGTTTGAGAGCTAATTTTTGCTCGAAGCCAGCTCTTTGTCAGTGGCTAGTATGGCTTTGAAGCTCTTTGGTTCATGATTCAGATATCTTTAAAGCAGCATTTTTGACAGCACTTTATTTGTATTAGTTTAGATAATACAAATGATAAATTAAAATAATATTAGGGAGATGTATTTCATGTGTGTGATAGTAGCAATCAAAAAGGTCATGTGATGTCGTGGAAATTAATTAAATATTCGCAGAGAAAATGTCGTAGTGAGATATAAAATTAATATTTGTGAGTGCCATGTAAGTGATTTTTTAGTGCGCGTTTAGTTTTATCACAATTATACTGAAGGTACCTCGAAAAATAACAACGCGCCTTCGAAATTATTTTTTTTACGCTGTGAAATATTTAAAAAAGTTTACCTAAACAATGTAAAAAATTGATAAATAAATTAAATAAATCATGAAACTAAATATTTTTGTTTTCATTGCAATATTTTATTGTGTTTTTGTTGAAAGGAAAGATTTTGCATTCGTTTAAATAAATAAAGAAAAATTATTCAATGATTTTTTTTTTCCGTCGCCATAGTTTTTACTATGAACATAGTTTGTCTTCAACCGAGCTCTTCTAGAGCTAGTTTTCACAAAATGAGAGTTTTGCGTTCAGTACTTTAAAAGTAGGGTGTTCGGAAATTGAAAGTCATTGGCTAATTCTAATTTCTTGAAAAAAAATTCTTGTTTATTTAAATTCTATTCAACATTGAAGTGCATTATGATTTCTTAGCACGTAAGCAAGTACTTTTGCGACTCAGCCATAGATTTAATATTATTTAAAAAAAATTTTGTACGTAAACTGTTTAATTGATTTATATAATACAAAAAAAATGTGAATTTAGCATCTAATTTAATTATTTGTGGTGCATACTCGGTATTCACCAGAAAGTGAGAGGAATACATTTATTTTCTAGTTTTGGTTTAATTTTTCCCGTTGAAGTCATGGCTAATATATTTTATTGTGGAACACCCTAATATTGAATAGTAGTATTTTATTTGAGAGAGGTTTAGTATTGAGCTCTATAGTCGATTTGCTGTAGCTCTATCGAGTCTTCACATTTCCCAATGCTCAGAGATAGATTTTATAATGCTCAGAAATATTTCAAGCGCATGCGCTAGTGTTAACTTCACAAGAGTTTGTGTGAAAGTATTAGTAATTAAACTCTACAGCCGTTTTTTGTGTAGCTTTTGAAGTGCTATTTTTTGACATTTCTATAAAGTCATGCGTTAGTATTTTGAACATGAAATTAAGCAGCTCTACAATGCTTCTTTATGTGCTGATATCAATAGTTAGCTCGTTTAAAAAACGTTAAACGTTATTAAAGAGCTATTTTTAAATCGTGAGTCGTTATAAAATTAATAGAGCTAAAGGTGTTCTGAAACTTCGATTATAGAACATCATTTTTATATGAAATGCAGGGAGCTGTGCAATAATCTATTTAAGAGCTTAAGCTTTGGATTTCACTGCTAACAAGCTGCTAAAGAACAGTTTTGCTTCTATTAGCTCCAACGATGTTACTTGGGTCATATTGCAAATAGAATCAAAATAAGAAGAATGTGCTACTATTTGAAAGAAGAGACGAAACTATTTATTTTGTTGATTTTTGTGCACTTAATAGAACTATTCGTAGGGATACAATTATTAGCTAATAAGTGGGAAACAATATGATCCGCAACAATATCTGGTTCAAGGCGAGAAATAAATATAGGTTTTGAAACAGCTTTGATTGGCCTAGGATCGGTTATTATACTGGCAATGGTAGCACAATCTGCATCAGAAATTGTCTCTACGACCATCATTGGACTTTGATTTATAACCTCAACCGGAGGAGCTAATTCTAAGTCAAGATGGGGACTAATAATTATGTTTGTTCGTTTAGAAGGTGGACCAGAGTTTTTAACAACAACTGTATTATCACGTCCTCTTTTGTTGTTCTTTTTTGCAACTGATTCGTTATCAGTACATTCAGTTGAACAGGATTGCGCAGTCAAATCATCTTTAGTGGGTGAAATCAAAAGAGGAAGAGGGTCCTGTAATAGATCATCAGTAGATGTACTGAACTGACGTCTACCGGATCATTTGGAAGTTTTAATGAGCTAAAGCCAGAGACTGCGTCTTTAAAATTACTAAGCAGTTCTTCGAACCCCTTTGAAAGTTTCATAATGTCCGCCTTAAAATTAGACATTTTGAAAGCCACTGAGCCAAGGAAAGCTTACGGCAATCGGTGCAATGCCAATACGAAAATTTAGAATTGGTTATTTTCTCAATAAACGCATTAGTTGAACCGATGAGAACTTGAGCTCTCCGTACAGTTTTTTGCAGAGCAAGTCATTTTGTAAAATGAAAACTAAGCGTTGTAATAGATATTTAATAAGAATTAAAAAAAAGAGCTCTATTCTTGTGTTAATAAAGCAATAAAGATAAATTAAACTAGAAAAAAAAATGAACTCCGCTAGGAATCGAACCTACGCTACGAAGATCGGATATCCGCGTGTTTACTGACTGCACCGCCGAGGTTGAATAATATAGAGTAGCAACAGAAGGATTAGAATTAATGAAAGTATTTGTAAATTAGGAAGGAAAGGGACACTTATATAGCTACCTATTAAAAGATTTGGCTTACTTAAACAAAACAAAGTAGGGGAAATATTACTAGAAGCAATAGTGGGCACAAACACATTGATATACAAAGGAAAGACAAAAAAATCGATGGTAAGTTCACTCAAATAGAGGAACACAAATTATTAAACACTACAAACAAAACTTAAACAAAAATACTCTTACCAAGCACTAAAACTATAAAGTGATTTATATCACAACTTAGCACAAATAGAGCAAAACGTTATAAATTTAAATTAAATTATTCACTTATGCAGTGAATAAAGTCAATTACACTAATTAAAATTTACGAAATACTTATGAACACAAAAATTAGACACAAGAGCGATATTTCTACACAACTAGCTAGAAACGAACCAGTGTTGCCACTGTTTTTTTTATCAATACAAAAAGATATTATGTTCTCAAGTTTTAATACAAACTAATTTATTGTTTGTTAGGTGTATTTAAGTTGAAATTTTAGGGTTGGCGCAGCCAACAGGGTTGCCGTTTTAGCGACTTTGTCGCTATATCTAGCGACATTTCCACTTAGTTAGCGACAAAAAATATTTTGATGTCGCTCGATTATTTCTAACGACTTTTCTAGCGACTTTTGAAGACATGAGTTTGAAGTAAGGACATGAAAATAATACTTTTTGTTTCATATTATGGCCTTCGTAATATTAAATCCATAACATTTGAATAATAATTTGATAGTTGCTATTGCAATCTTTGGAAACTAAAACTCACCAAACAGCAAACTATATAGAAATTTTTAAATTCCAAATTTAGTCCAGTCAACAAAGGAAAAATAAATGCAATAAATCATGCTCTCTGGGTTATTATTTAATGTGGTAGGGGTGACCCCCAGGTATAGCATACTAAAAGTCCCCAGCCCAGGGCCGCGAGCTATTGCCAGGAGGGGGGGGGGGTTAAAGGTCCCCTTTTTTAATATTTCGGGAATATTTTGAAAACTAAGCGTTTGAGCGGAAAAGTGTACACCACAAAATGAAAGAATAATACATTTCCTACCAAAAAGATCTTATTCATATTTTTGGTAGGAGCAAGGTTAAAAAAGATACGGGGAGTAGAAAACTCAAAAAATTGCAAAACAATGTTATCGTCTTACAAGATCAATGGTTTTTTATCAATTAACCCAGAAATAATCAGAAAAGTACGTGTATATTGATTCGTGGTAATTTCAGTGATGTCATGAGAGCAAGTTGAGGTGTACAGAAGCTGGTTGTGTTTAAAATGTCCTTATTTATTTTTTTTATACAGTGTTAATTTTTATATGAGAAACACTGTTTCTTCAAAGGTAAGAAGTACACAGAATATTTCCAAGTTACAGGCCAATACTTTATGAAAGCATTTTTGGACATATCCTAAGAAATAAATTCTTTAGAAGGGGAGGTGTATTTCCCCCTCCTTTCTATAAGGGGGGACAAATTTCCTAATCATTGACTGAAAATAGAAAAATAGCTATTTAAAAACAACGGAAATACTTACAATATTGTGCTACATCTTTTTTAAAAGCTTTAAGAAGATTCTTTTATTATATAGTTAAAACGAGTTAACAATTTTTGAAAAATTCGTTTGAAAACTCAAAATTAGTAAAAAAAAATTGAAAAATTGAAAAATGTTTTTAAATGATTTTTCATTTTTTATGTTTTACACTATAAAGTAGTAAATTGTCTTTTATCATTCAATCTTGTGGTGTACACTTTTCCGCTCAAACGCTTAGTTTTCAAAATATTCCCGAAATATTAAAAAGGGGACCTTTAACCCCCCCTCCTGGCTACAGCTCGCGGCCCTGGGCTGGGGACTTTTAGTATGTTATACCTAGGGGTCACCCCTACCACATTAAATAATAACCCAGAGAGCATGATTTATTGCATTTAATTTATAATTTTGCGTCTTCGTTGACTGGACTAATTCCCGAAGTTTATGATTTAGGACGTACGAATTCTTTCTGCGTTAATATTCGACATTTAAGTTCACTTTTTATTAACAGTATGGACAGTTTAAATTGTTTAATGAAATAGTTCCATCTAGTCGAAAAACGATGGGAATTGCAATAAGGTAAGGTGAAGTTTTGCCTAGGAACAGCTTAAATAATGTCTATGAATAATGAAAATTTGCCCCTAAAGCCTTATGCGACTGAATTACTTTGCTGTTTTTTATAATTTGATTTTTTTTAAATAGATTCCATAGTTTTTCGATATCTTACTAATTAAAAAAACTAAAAAGTAGTTCAAAAAGTAAAATATCTTAAGCATGCGTTGCTAGCGACTTCTATCGACTTTCGGAAGTTGGTCTAAAGACTTTTATTTTCAGGTTGCGGCAACACTGGCAGCCAACCTAGCCAACTGAGAGGAATCGCCACTGGCATGCAGCTTCAGGAAGACAGGCCTTAAATGTTTCTTAGTCTGCAGTCTCTGAAGTGGGGTCTCTTGCGAAAATGTGCCAGACATCGCACCCGAGGTAAATTCGCACTCCCCTTAAACCGATGATCTATCCGATATCGAAACGCTCGAGGATCTCATCAATGACCCCGCTGCAGATATTTGTGCAGAAAAATACGATGCCCAACTGGGCCCTTCCAAGAGGGCGAAATCTACTTAAATTTTTAAACTTAAAATATGTTCAAACAGGGTGTCCTGTAAATAAAGGATAACCTTGCAACTGGCTATAGCAGGCCTTATGACCTTTCCAGAAAAAAATATAAAAAAATATTTTCCCAGTGGTTACTATGTTATGATGTTTTTTCCAAAAGTTGTTAACAAGTACTACTTTCCTCAAATACGTGAACGCTACGACCATGGATGATCAATTTTTGCTATTTTTTTTATTTTTGTAATATTCTAGAATGACTGTTGTAATAAATAGATGGTAAAATCTAATAGTAGTTATTGCATTTTTTTTTATTATAATTTCTTAAAATATTTTTTCAGTACACAAATTTATTTTCAAAAAAGTTTGACCCCCTCTAATAAATTAAAACTGTATGAGAACATGAATGGCCAATTACTTAAAAAAGTTGTCCATTTAATGCATTTTCCAAAATGGTATAACACATGCTTGTGTATTAACAAAATAACCAAGAAAATTTGTCAATCATCTAATAAAGCAGCTTTTAACATTTTCGCAAAATGTCTATTAAAATGTTTAAATAACCTCCCAATTTGGGTTGGACAAAGATTTTCTTTTTTGATGTGTAAGGGGGCTCAGTGCAAGTATACAACTCGATTGTAGGTGTTGAAAGCCTCACCATTTGGCCACCATATTGAAAAATGAGTTCTGAAAAATTTTCCGTGGCAACTTAAATTTAATTAGTCTTAGAAAAAAAAACTTTGGTACAAATTTGTAGCAAATTCAATTCTCTTCAATTTATGTTACTGCACTTTTTACCATAAAGTTATAATCAAAAACATATGAATTTTTTCAATGCTTAAATTTTGATTATAACTTTTTATTTATAACTTTAGGGTAAAAAGTGTATTAACATAAATTGAAGAGAATTGAATTTGCTACAAATTTTTACCAAAGTTTTTTTTTCTAAGACTAATTAAATTTAAGTTGCCACGGAAAACTTTTCAGAACTCGTTTTTCAATATGGTGGCCAAATGGTGAGGCTTTCAACACCTAAAATTACACATCAAAAGAGAAAATCTTTGTTCAACCCAAATTGGGAGGTTTTTTTTAAACATTTTAATAGACATTTTGCGAAAATGTTAAAAGCTGCTTTATTAGATGAATTGACAAATTTTCTTGGTTATGTTGTTAATACACAAGCATGTGTTATACCATTTTGGAAAGTGCATTAAATGGACAACTTTTTTAAGTAATTGGCCATTCATTGTTCTCATACAATTTTAATTTACTAGAGGTGGTCAAACTTTTTTGAAAATAAATTTGTGTACTGAAAAAAATATTTTAAAAAATAATAATAAAAAAATGCAATAACTACTATTAAATTCTACCATCTATCTATTACAACAGTCATTCTAGAATATTACAAAAAAAAAAAAATTGCAAAAATTGATCATCCATGGTCGTAGCATTCACGTATTTGAGGAAAGTAGTACTTGTTAACAACTTTTGGAAAAAAACATCATAACATAGTAACCACTGGGAAAATATTTTTTTTATATTTTTTTTCTGGAAAGGTCATAAGGCCTGCTATAACCAGTTGCAAGGTTATCCATTATTTACAGGACACCCTGTATGTATACATACAGGATGTCCCGTAATGAGTGGATAATACTGCAACTGGTGATAGCAGGCCTTATGACTGCTCAGAAACAAAATATAAAATAAATATTTTTCTTGTGGTCTTCATGGTATAATTTATTTTCGAAAAATGTTAAAAAATTCAGGGTCTCCTAAAATACCTAATTACTACGGCCACCCATAAAGGATTCTTATTATTTTTGTATTTTTATAACATTCTTGAATAACCGTTCTAAATGATGGGTAGTAAATTTTAACAACAGCTGATTCATTTTTTGTGTTATAATTTTTTTTAGTTATTTTTTTATTCAAAAATAATTCAATATTTTTTTTTACCAAAGTTTGAAAAATAATAAAGGAAAAAAAATGTATGAGAACATAAGTGGCAAATTTGATAAAAATTGGCCTGTTTAATGCACTTTCCAAAATAGTATAACACATGTTTGTGTCTACAACCATAACCAATAAAATTGGCTTTTAATCTACTAAAGTAGTTTTTTAACATTTTATCAAATGAAATTAAGTTATAAAGTTAAGTAAACACTGCGACGACGAATGAATAACTCATATTGTTTTTTAAATTTGTATTGCATTTAAAAATAACCGTTCTTAAATAAAGGCAGTAACATTTAACACTAGTTGCTGGATTTTTTTTAAATATTTTTTTTATTTAATTTTTTAATAAAAAAAATGGATAAATATTTATTTTCATCAAAGTTTGTAAGTTAATAAAAAAGACAAAAAACTGAAAACTTTCGTGGCAAATAATGTTAAAAAAATCTCCTTTTAATGTACTTTCCCAAATGGTAAATCACAAGCTTCTATCTACACCAATAACACATTAAATTGGCTTTTAATCTACTAGAGAAGATTTTTAACACTTTCTCAAATCAAAATTGACTTGTAATAAAATAAAAAAATGCATAGAAAAGGACTATTTGCAAATTTTGTCAATTCCCTGTCATTACATAACATATAACGTTGTTATACTGGTTTTGTCAATTAAACGAATTTTTGAATTTGATTAAATTAATACTGATTAAGAATGTCACAGTATACGCCACTGGAGTATGCAAATATGCAACTGGCAGTACCAATTCAAAATCAATTACTGGGCAGGTATCCTGAATGGACAAATTATTATAGGCCCTTTTGAATTACCAGGCAACTTAGATGGTGAAGCCTATCTTAATTTGTTGCAAACTAATTTGCCAACTCCATTGCAAGAAGTACCCGAGGAGCTAAGTCCCCTTTAACACGAAGAAACAAGTTGCTGGAGATTTTTTTGACGTTTTCTTTTAATCTCCTTAAAAATCTCTTGTACCTTTCACACGAGGAAACAAATCCCAGGCAATTTTTGAAATTTCCTTTGAAAGTATATTGGTTGAACACACCTAAACCTAGATGTTAAAGGAAATATCAAAAAATCTCCTCAAATCCTCGACCGGGGAGATTCTGTTCGCCCCTCTTTCCTCCTGCCCTTCTCACCCTGGAACTAAAAGTTGCTGGCAACTCAGTTTCCTCGTGTGAAAGGGCACTAAGGAGTTCAATGTGGCTTCAAAACGATGGATGTTCTTCTCATTATGCTGTAAATGTAAGGAGGTACTTGAATCGAACGTATCCCAACAGGTGGATAGGCCGTCTGGGCCCAATTTTGTGGCCACCACGTTCGCCAGACCTAAATCCTTTGGACTTTTTCTACTGGGGGTGCCTGAAAGAAATGGTTTATACTAAACCAATTACATCCATTACGGAACTGCGTCGTCGTGTTCAAGACGCTGTGATGAAAATAAATGAGCGCCAATATGCTCGTTTTATTGAGAGGTCCTTCATTAGAAGATGCAGAGCCTGTATCACAGTGAATGGGGGACAGTTTGAACACTTGATATAAATTTATTTAAAAATACAAATAACTCATAATTTTTAATACTGTTGTTTTTATTTATCGCATTTCCCATACCCAAATCAAAACCTTTTTGAAAGTGCATACTATTATTTTAGTTAGTGAATTTAGCAGACATAATAGTGACACTGGTATATCTATTGAATTTTCCTTACAACTCAATTTTTGTTGTCATCAAACTTTGATGAAAATAAATATTTAATCAGTTTTTTATTAAAAACTTAATTAAAAAAATGACAAAAAAAATCCAGCAACTAGTGTTAAATGTTACTGCCTTTATTTAAGAACGGTTATTTTTAAATGCAATAAAAATTAAAAAAACAATATGAGTTATTCATTCGTCGTCGTAGTGTTTACTTAACTTTATAACTTAATTTCATTTGATAAAATGTTAAAAAACTACTTTAGTAGATTAAATGCCAATTTTATTGGTTATGGTTGTAGACACAAACATGTGTTATACTATTTTGGAAAGTGCATTAAACAGGCCAATTTTTATCAAATTTGCCACTTATGTTCTCATACATTTCTTTCCCTTTATTATTTTTCAAACTTTGGTGAAAAAAATATTGAATTATTTTTGAATAAAAAAATAATTTTAAAAAATTATAGCACAAAAAATGCATCAGCTGGTGTTTAAATTTACTACCCATCATTTAGAACGGTTATTCAAGAATATTATAAAAATACAAAAATAATAAGAATCCTTTATGGGTGGCCGTAGTAATTAGGTATTTTAGGAGACCCTGAATTTTTTAACATTTTTCGAAAATAAATTATACCATGGAGACCACAAGAAAAATATATTTTTTATATTTTTTTTCTGAGCAGTCATAAGGCCTGCTATCACCAGTTGCAGTATTATCCACTCATTACGGGACACCCTGTATATAATTTATTGTTTCTTCAATTTGCTCCAAACATTTTGTAATACTGTTTGTTATTACATACACTACTTGCTTATTATAAATTTCGTATTGCTCCCGTTGAAAGGCTGTATTTTTGAAAGTATTGTGTTTACAGAAACGATTTTTAGCTCAAATTGAAGCCTCTATTTAATTATTTTGGGATGGTAGAGCAAAGTTATAATCGCAAACCAGGGGGTCAATTCTCTATCTGTGAAGTGATAAATATGATAACTCCTTCACGGCAAATGCGATTCTCGAAGTGTGAAAAATTAAAACAAATGTTTTCATATGATGATTCTTTTATCACAATCAATTCATTATGTGAAAAGAAAAATGATAAACAGAAACAAATTGTGCTTATTCGATACAAGCAAGGCGGCACCTTGATCTTTCTATGACGCCACAATCATCTTTTGCAATGAGAAAGTGGTGGCTTTTTTTCGTTTTAGTACTTTTTAGAACTCACTTTGACAGCTGTTTCTCATAGCAAGTTCGGGAATCACCTTCCGCGTGTTTGTGAAGTGATAAAATGATAAAACTCTGTGAAAACTGAAATAATAACTTTGTTTTCATTACACAGTGTCACAGATCGAGAGTTGACCCCCAGGCCTTAAAGGTTAAAATAGCCAATAATTGAAAAAACCGCGAAAATTTCTCGGTTTTATGCATATCTCACAAAGTAGCTTTCGGCGCTCGAGGTCGAAAAGTTGGATTATTGGTAAGGCCAACGTCATAAACAACTTATCTAAAAATCAGAACTACCGGATCTAAGGCAGAGCCCTCCCACCCCGAAGAAAAAGTATACTAGACTGAAAACAGTGAAGTTGATCATGTTAATTTCAGTTTTCTCAAAAAAACTAGAAGTCATTTTAGTATTTGGTTTTCAGTTTTTAAATAAAAATTAATAAGCGCATTGAAAATCAAAAACAAAAATAGTACTTAATACCAAAAATAGAAAAAAAATAGATTAACAAAAAAAATCATCTTTTTCTCAAAATTTTGAGTTTAAAAATAAATGTTTCAAAAACTATCAGCTAAAAAAACTTTATTTAAAAATAAAATTAAAGAATGGACTTATGGCTTTAAGATGAGCAAATGGATTTATGTCCAAATATTACCATTGTTTTTTTTAAGTTATTTTTCTATTTGAAGTCAACCTTTCTTAAAATTGCCCTCCCGCCTAGATCCAGTATTATTGTTTTCTTCTTTTGGCCCAATCTGCACGCTCTATTGTTTGATGCTGCATATGTCAAAGACCATGTTTTTGTTATTATACTGTTTTATACAACTACTTGTTGTTTTAAATTTTGTATTGCTATATTATAAAAAGCCGTCCCTTGGAAACTGTTATGTCTACAGAACCAGCTGTGGACTCAAATTGAAGCAAATTTAGTAAGGTTGAAATCGTAGAGCAATTTTTTATTCGGAAATTAAGGCGTAATGGTTAAAATGGCCAATAAGTGAAAATAACAGCGAAAAATGAGCGGTTTTTTGTATTTTTACCAATGTTGCGTTCGGCGCTCGAGGTCAAAAATAGGATTTATTACTAGGCCAACATCATAAACAACTCAGCAAAAAATCAGAACTACTGGACCTGACGCAAGGTCTAATGTATATAGTTACTGGACTATTAGTTAATATTTATACAAAATTTTGGTGATTTCTATTTTTTTTAATAAACTGTGCATAACTTTTTTTGAAGCAAGTGAAGGGTCAAAACATCAACGTACCATTGAAAGTATACACAATTTCCAATAAACCTCTATTCATGTTTTCTTTCTGCGACAACCCATTTGGACTCAAGTGCTAGTCGAAAATTGACGTATTTTTACTGTTTTCGAAAATCCACTCGAAAACGCTTAGAAACTACTTTGGTTGACCAAATTTGAACTTTTGTCTAAAACATGAACCAAGATGTACTTTTCTGATGGTCTTTGATGCACTGAGTTCGAATCTGGTCTTGAAATTGCTCTATCACATCACGTTTTTGAGATATTTGAATCAAAAAATTAAAATAAAATGCATTTTTTATACAAATTTGGGGTCATTTTTTTCTCGAGGTAATTTTTTTCGAAAAAATGTTAAGGGTTATTCTGAAGTACAAACATTTTATTTCAAAATTCTTTTTGAATCTTTCGAATACCTCCATTCGTCTTCGAGAAATCGTTGGTTTTTGTCTTACTACCTAATTCGAAAAATCCCACAATTTGAGCACAAATTGGCTGGATGTTTCGAATTAGGTGGTAAGACGAAAAATAAAGATTTTTTGAAGACGAATTGAGGTATTTGAAAGATTCAAAAAGAATTTTGAAGTAAAATGTTCATACTTCAAAATGACTATAAACAATTTTTCGAAAAAAATTACCTCTAAAAAAAAATATAACTTAAAATTTGCATACAAAATGCATTTTTTTTTAAATCTTTAGATTCGAATATCTATCGGTAACGTGCAAGAACAATTCCAAGGCCAGATTTGAACGCAGCGCATCAGAGATCATCAGAAAAGTATATCTTGGTTCATGTTACAGACAAAAGTTTAAATTTTGTCACACAAAGTAATTTCTTACAGTCCTATTATTGACAGGATTCAAAACTAGTTTTTACATAAAACTAGTTCTAAGGTTTCGAGTTTCAAGCTTTGAACAAATCGGTATTATTGAAACAAAAACTGACATCAAAAACTCGAAACCATAAAACTAGTTTTTGATAAAACTAGAAATTCATAAAACCAAAAATATCGACTTCAAAACTAGTTTTGAAGCCTTTTTCTATTATTCATCGAAAATTAAAATCGGAAAAGTCAACAAAAATAAATAAATATCGAAACGTCACCAAACAATTCGGTATATTTAATAATTTAAACGATGGCGCGTGAAACTATATTTCGCGAGTTGGGTGTCAAGAACTTTTTGGAAGAAGAAGACGATTAGCTTTTTGACGATGTTTGGATTGTGATAGCGAAGAGACAGTGAGCAGGCGCCCATCATACACAATGCAGAAATATGGAGAAGTGGGACGATTTGGCATTTTATCAGCGCTTCGGGATGACAAAGTGCAATTTTCAACGTGCTGTTGATTTGGTGGAACCACATAATGTCAACCCTACAAAAATGGTAACACAGAACAGAAATTAAAGTAAGTATTGGTATTTATATTTGGAAAAACTGTCTTCCAATTACAGATCTTGCTGTCATAGCCCTGCGCAGAAGGTAATAATTTTGATTGGGTTCCTGGAGTCGGGAATCTTGGAACAAAATGTTGTTGAGGAAGTGCAAGTGTTTCACCACTTTATTGAAATTCCGCAGAAAAATGTACATTTATAATAATATTTACATACATATATTTAAAGTAAAGTTAAAATGTACCTACTCCTTTTTAGAAAATTGTGCTTGGGATTCAAACTCCTCGTCAGTAGTTGATGCAGTACCATTTAAAAGAGCTTTTTGTGGCGTATTTCCCATGTACCTTACCTAGATCAGTATGATTTTCGTTCTGGGCCTCTGAAGCAGAAGTGATTTGGCAGTATTCTCGTAATGTCGGCTCTCGTCTATCTTTTTCGACTAGGTATTCTTTTCGAAGGATGTTACTGGTTATATTTTCGGACGAATTTCCTGCAGAGGCTGACGAAGTCTTTCATTTTTCTGGATGCCTTAAGTCCACGAGTAATTCCACGTTATTTGGATTTCGGTGCCAGGTGATTCAACTTGTGATAGCGTTTCTCCAGCTTGATTGACAGATTCAGTGTTGTGGATTTTGACACCATCATTTAAAAGATTTTTCCAATCATCATTCATGGTTTATTGCAAAAAATAAGTTACATCTGAACAACAACTTCCATAAAACTAGTTTTATGTGGTCAAAACGAGAAACTCGTTTTAAAACCTAAACTAGTTTTACCTCCAGAAATGAAAAATACCAATTTTTTTTTAAATTAGTTTTGATTAATTTTTATAGAACTCGAAACAAAACTAGTTTTACCTTAAACTAGCTTCATTTCTAGATTTAGCAATTCTCAATAATATGGCTGTTAGTGCTTTCGAGTGAATTTTCGAAAACAGTAAAAATACGTGAATTTTCGACTAGCACGTGAGTCCAAATGGGCTGTCGCAGAAAAAAAACATGAATCGAGGTTTATTGTAAATTGTGTAAACTTTCAATGGTACTTTTATGTAATTTTCGAATAGTTGGATTTTTCGAGCCATTCGTGAAAAACTCCCAAGAAATGCATTTTTGCATTTTTTTCCATGTTGCGTCACGAAATTTTGTTGGCAAACCTCAAACTCGGATTCAGTACCCCCGAAAGCATAAAGGAGGGAAACAATCAAAACTATCCCATAATTTGCTCGCAAAGATCCTTTTTGAGCACAAATTGACTGGACTATATACAGAGTATTTAAAAAGTATGTAAGTTCACAATTTCGTTTTTCGGCTGTTTTTAAATGCTTGCAGACCTACGGACCGAACGGCTGATCCGATTAATATAAGATTTGGCACTAGGTGCTAGGAATGTTAAATTTATCAAAAAGTACCAAAAAATAGTCTTTGGGCAAAAAAATGCGAAAATTATAAGAAATGGTAAAGTTTGAATGGCTATATCTCTGCCAGTTTTCAAATAATATGGCTTTATTAACATTTCATATTAAGGTCTTAACTCTACTTTGCTTTGTTTTAGTACCTACATCTTAAGCATATCTTCGCTCCGAAAAAAGTTATGCAAATAAATTTAAAAATTACTGATTTTTCGATTTTTAATGTTGGTTTTTGTTAACTTTTCCTGCTTAAATTTTGTATGAACTTTTTTAAACTATCCATTTCGATAGAAAATTTTATTTTGAACAAAAAGTTTTAAACGTAAAATTGTCAAATTTGGCTTAGTTTTCGAGTTATACCAAAAATATTGTAAAGTGATCAGTGTGACCATTGTCTTAGAAACGCATGGGTGAATTTAGTAGCATTTTTGGTTTTAAGCATGATAATGGGCAAAAAGAAAATATTCAATGATAAAAACCCTTGCACGTAATTGTTCCTTTTTAAAAGGTCTATTCAATGGGCTATAATATTAAGAAGAATTGAGAAATTAAGTAAAACAATATTTTATTAATTGACAGTAATTTAATGAGTTACCTTTTTTTCTTCCATGAATCGTTTGATGTTATTTTGTTTTTTCTCACGAAGTCGACGATCCTTTTCATTCTTCGTTTTCAAAGTCTTATCATTTTGAACCTCCTTTGCTGTTTCTACAGAAGCTTTTGCCTGTTTTGCATTCAAGTCTTTGATGTCTCTTAAATACAAAAAAAAAAACAATTCTCATTGATTTCTCAAAACTATTTAAGATAATCACATTATTAAAGTCTTTTTAATTCAACCTCGATTGCACGGCACTAGGAAAGAAATTGAAGGATAGGGAGGGATATATTTTGTAACAAAGTATACTTAAATAATTTCTACCAACATCAAAATGACAGCTATATTATGTGAGACTGCCAATTCCAATATTAAAAACGGAAAATAAAAGACGGCCTTTTATCTTTGATAAAGTTTACGTTTAATTTCGATATTCAAGGTGTTATTTTAATAACAACTTGCCGTTTATCTTAAAACTATTTGAGACACTATGTACCAAAAAATGGATTCACAAGCTATTCCCATAACGCAAGAAGTTAGCACCGCCATTTTTGATTTTCGAAAAAAAGTTGTGCGTGCTGTACTGTGTTCAACTTGTGCTGGCATGTGCCGTAAATATTTTTTAAAAATTCGCAGATTTGCAAATTTTACGAATGAAAATTTTGCAAAATTTTAAAATTTCTTAAAAAAAAAGTTGTGCTGCATTGTGCCCAAAAAATGGTACTAAGAACAAAAATTCTCATAATTGCATCTATTATTGCCAAAACTAAACTGTGTGAAGGGCTGTAGCGTGAAGTTAGCACCACCATTTCCGATTTTCAAAAAACAAAGTTGTTCTGCATTGTGCTCAACTTGTGCTGCCTTGTGCCGTAAATATTAAAAAAAAAAAATCGAAAATTTTCAAATTTTACGAATATATTTTTGCGAAATCTTGTAATTACTAAAAAGTGAAAGTTGTGCTGTTTTGTGCTCAATTTGTGCAGCCACATTCCAAAAATGAATTAATAATTTTTTTTAGGTTTAACATTTTCCTTAAAAACGAATATGTGCTACTTTGCACTCAGTTTGTGCTGCCATATTCCGAAGAGATAAAAAAAAATCGCATATTTGTAACATTTACGGCCAAAAAACAGTTTTGCGAAGCGTGAAGTTAGCACCGCCATTTGCGATTTTCAAAAAAAAAAGTTGTGCTTTATTGTACTGCCTTGTTCCGTAAATATTTTTAAAAATTCGCAAATTTGCAAATTTTACGAATGAATTTCTTGCGACATTCCAAAATTTCTTAATAAAAAGTTGTGCTGCGTTGTGCTCAAAAAATGCTACTAAGAACCAAAAAGAAAAAAACAAAAATTCGCATGATTTGCAAATTTGCAAATCTTACGGATGAAACATTTTCAAATTTTGCAATTTTGTAAAACATTAAAGTTGTGCTGTTTCCTGCGCTATTTGTTGTGCCATATTCCGAAGAGAAAAAATTGCATATTTTTAACTTTTACAGCCAAAAAACAGTTTTGCGAAGCGTAAAGTTAGCACTTCCAATTGCGACTTTCAAAAAAAAGATTGTGCTGTATTTTGCTCAACTTAAGCTGGCTTGTGTCGTAAATATTTTTGAAAAATTCGCAAATTTGCAAATTTTACGAATGAATTTTGTGCTCAAAAAATGCTACTAATAACCAAAAAGAAAACAAAAATTTGCATAATTGCATTTATTATGGCCGAAACTAAACTTTGCGAAGGGATTTAGCGTGAAGTTAGCATAGCCATTTTCGGTTTTCAGAAAAAAAGTTGTGCTGTATTGTGCTCAACTTGTGCTGCCTTGTGCCGTAAATGTCTTTAAAGAAATTGCAAATTTGCAAATTTTACGGATGAAAAATTTTCAAATTTTGCAATTTTGTAAACAAATAAAGTTGTACTGTTGTGCTGTCCAGAACAACTTTTTTAAGAAATTTAAAAATTTCGCAAAAAATTCATTCGTAAAATGTTCAAATCCAGCACAATACAGCACAACTTTTTATTGAAGATCGAAAATGGCGGTGCTAAGCAAGCAATTATGCGAATTTAAGTTTTTTTCTTTTTGGTTATTAGTAGCATTTTTTGAGCACAACGTAGCATAATTTTTTTTTAAGAAATTTTGAAATTTCGCAAAAAATTCATTCGTAAAATTTGCAAATTTGCAAATTTTTCAAAAATATTTACGGCACAACGCACAAGCCAGCACAAGTTGAGCACAATACAACACATTTTTTTTTTTGGAAAATAGCTACTGGCGGTACTAACTTCACGCTTCACAAAACTGTTTTTTGGCTGTAAAAGTAACAAATATGCTAATTTTTTTGTTTTCTCTTCGGAATATGGCAGTACAAATAGCGCAGAAAACAGCACAACTTTAAGTTTTTACAAAATTGCAAAATTTGAAAACTTTTCATCCGTAAAATTTGCAAACTTGCAATTTTTTTAAAAATATTAACGGCACAAGCAGCGCAAGTTGAGCACAATACAGCACCATTTTTTTTTTTAAATCGAAAATGACTTCACGCTACAGCCCTTCGCAAAGTTTAGTTTTGGCTATAGTAAATGCAATCATGCGAATTTTTGTTCTTTTCTTTTTGGTTCTTAGGAGCATTTTTTTGAGCACAACGCAGCACAACTTTTTTTTCAGAAACTTTTGAATTTCGCAAAAAATTCATTCGTAAAATTTGCATTGGAATATGGCAGCACAAACTGAGCGCAAAATAGCACATGTTAGTTTAAAAGAAAAATGTAAAACCTAAAAAAAATTTATTAATTCATTTTTGGCATTAAAGTTACAAATATGCGATTTTTTTTTCTCTTTGGAATGTGGCTGCACAAATTGAGCACAAAACAGCATAACTTTCACTTTTTAGTAATTACGAGATTTCGCAAAAATTTCATTCGTAAAATTTGTAAATTTGCGATTTTTTTTGTTAATATTTACGACACAAGGCAGCACAAGTTGAGCACAATGCAGAACAACTTTGTTTTTTGAAAATTGGAAATGGCGGTGCTAACTTCACGCTACAGCCCTTCGCAAAGCTTAGTTTTGCGCATAATAGATGCAATTATGCGAATTTTTGTTTTTTTCTTTTTGGTTCTTAGTATCATTTTTTGAGCACAATGCAGCACAACTTTTTTTTAAGAAATTTTGAGATTTCGTTGTTTTTCGAAAATCAAATATGGCGGTGCTAACTTCACGCTACAAAAATGGGTACCCTCTAAAAACCAAACCCTTAGTACGATTTTTTTTTGAAAATCCAAAATGGCGGTGCTAACTTCACGTACATAAATTTATACCGAAGGCGAAAGCTATGCAAAAGTACTTGGTTCCTGGAAGCGCCCATTTAAAATTCAAACTTGATGATCACTAACATGCAACAACATAATTTTGTTTAAGTATTTTGAAAATTAAATCTGCGAGATCAAACATATTATAATTTTTTCTCAGGTTCGTTAATAAAACTTGTTTACTTTATTCAAAACGTCCACTTATTTATTTCGCAAAATAAAACACTCTACTTTTCTTACTACAAAACAAACATGTGCCTTTTATACTTGTTTTCCAAACTCTGGAAATAAGGAGAAAGGCAGATGGCGCTTCCTTCGTTTGAGAGTTGCTATAATTATAGCTAATAAGGGTATGTTAGCACTGCAACCGTAAGCTTTATTGTGTCCGTTTGTTTGCATTTCGGAGTCGTTATAGTTCAAATATGGAAAGTTATTACACTGCCCCCTCTTTGGATTGATCGTCCCGAGCAAATCCATCACTTCCATCACCATTATAATGATGTAAACGGTCGCTGTGAACTACTTTTAGTTTGCCTCTGAATGCGGTAGACGACATCGTTTATTCGTGTTACGACAGTATAAGGGCCTTCCCAATTTTGTTGAAGCTTCGGTGAGAGTCCCTTCCGACGGTGGGGATTATAAAACCACAC
The DNA here is from genome assembly GCA_963921185.1 of Dasysyrphus tricinctus. Lineage (NCBI taxonomy): Eukaryota > Metazoa > Arthropoda > Insecta > Diptera > Syrphidae > Dasysyrphus > Dasysyrphus tricinctus. The sequence goes on along the minus strand of OY992533.1, from coordinate 31,909,857 downwards.
AAGGTCTCCCACTTGGAATCCTGTCGTTGTGGCTTTTGCATCGTATCTTGTTTTCATCCGATCACTCGAAAGCTTTATACTTGCCCTCGTCCTTTCGTGAATGTCAACTAGCTTTTCTTTGAGGTTGTCCACGTAGTCGTCTATTCCTTGTGGCTCACTTGTATAACATCCAAATTTGATTTCGCTTGGTAGTCGTATTGTGCTCCCGAGCAGGATTTCTGATGGTGTATGTCCTGTTGAGCTATGTACGTACCGCACTTCGATAGGCCATCAAGAATAATGAAATATGCCGATCCCAGTCTCGTTGGTTGTCGCTTACAACTTTGGAAGGGTGTTCTTCAAGGGTCCGGTTGAATCGTTCAACCATCCCATCAGACTGTGGGTGAAAAGATGTTGTCTTTTTAATGCCAAGGAGTGCACAAACTTCCTGAAAGATTTTGGACTCAAAGTTCCTCCCTTGATCTGAATGGAGTTCCATAGGTACACCAAACCTGCTTACCCAGTTGAAAACAATCTGATCCGCGACTGTTTTGGTTTCCTGGTTTGGGATGGCAAATGCCTCAGGCCACTTGCTGAAGTAGTCCATTACTACCAGAATGTATCGGTTTCCGTTTTCGGTTTCTGGAAAAAGGCCTGCAACGTCTATTGCAATCCTCTCAAAAGGCGTGCCCACATTATACTGCTGCATTCTACTCTGGACTTTTCTGCCTGGTCCCTTGCTTGCAGCACAAGTATCACATTTCCGTCACCATTTTTCGACGTCTTCTCTTGTAGTCAGTAGAATCGCTGCCTTACCTTTTCCTACAGTACACATATTAAAGGTAATATATTGCGCATGTTTTCAAAAATCGGTTGTCAGATACTGAGATAAAAAAACAAATTAATTCTCAGAGACCTTGTCAAATTGACAATGGGTACATTCAATGCCTCAATTTCAGTACTGAATCTTCAGATTTCTGAATTCTGGCCAATCAGAGGCTTGGAAAATTGAGAAAACTGAAAATCTAAATGTAAAATTTGGAAAGTGTTGAACATGTCACAGTACACACACATTGAACTGACAGGGGTCTCTGAGATTTTGACATATGCGCGAACTTGAACGAAAATGAAAACTCGGAATATATTACCTTTAATATGTGTACTGTGACCTTTTCCAGTGTCTTATTCACATCCAAATGTCCTCCGGAAGCTCCCTCATGCATTTCTTGACGAACATCATTAACCTTGGAACGAGGTACGACTAGCTGCATCACATAAGATTTGCCGTCTGTGGATTCCCACTTTCGTCTTAGTACTCCTTCTTGTACATGAAGTGAGTCCCATTGTGCCCAATACGCTTTAAGAGTTGGACTTCTATCGGAGATGTCACCCCATTCTGGTTTCTCTTGGTGTTCCTTCCACGCAAGAATGGGTTCAATATCCGAGTCTTCTTGTTGGGCAGTCCTCAGTTCTTCGTTACTCCAACCGTAAATGGGATCAGCTCTTAATCGCTGGATTATAGGCCTGCCAGACGTCCCGATTTTGGCGGGACAATCCCAATATTTGAACCCAGTCCCGATATATGACCTGATATACAAACTGTCCCGATTTTGTCCCGACTTTTCTTTTTTACTCATGAGAATAACTTTCTTGTATCATTATTATCATTATGGTTAAAATGATTTCCCGTATTAAGAAGAAATATGTGATGTAGTACATATTTAGTTTAGTTTATTTCGACGGTATTTCTTGCAAATTTCTTGTAAAGGAGCAAGACATGCACATGATCGTTGCCGAACCTGGAGTTTCTGTCACCTTCGGAAAATTGTTATTTTGCCGCCCAAAAGTTTTTAAAAAAGAAAACCATACAAATTAATATTTACGGTTTTATTTAATATTGCTTCAAGGTTTTCAACAAAATACAATTTTATAAATTTGAAAATTGTAATGCTGCTCTGCATGATTTCATGTTGTCAAATCTTAATGTGTTGCCTTAAAACATGATTTTCATCGACTTTGCAGCTCTAGTCAATGTGCCGCCGTAGGTAATTGCCTAAGAGGCACCGGACATGACAATTGCGATTATTTTTTTAATTTTAATAATTAATACTTCAAACAAAAATTACTTTCATATATTGACCACGGCGAAATCTTAAAATTATTTCCAAAGACATCAAATGTAAATAAGAAATCGAGACATTTTTATTTTCAAGTGATCATTAGACAACAGCTAGGTCAATGCTTAAACATTTTACCAGAATTGCAAGTCTTTCGAAATGACAGAAAGTAGCAAAGAACCCGAAGATATTTTAGTTACAAAACTGAATTTTCAATGCTCCAGATATAATCTTTTTATTTCTTTTTTGTCATAAGTGTTAGCTAGTAAACATGTTTCTATTTGTTGTATATTTAACAGTTCATTGTCTTTTCTTAGTCCCGATTTTTTGTCACTGATGTCCCGATATTGCGAAAAATTTATCTGGCAGCCCTAGCTGGATAGCAGCAACTTCCTTCTCTTCCTGACGTGTGCAGTGCTTGCAGTCCGGTTTGCATGGTCTCCGAGATAGGGCATCTGCATTTGAGTGCAACCTTCCTCTTCAATGTTGGATCTGTTAGTCGTTTGTGTGCAATCTCTCGATCCACCTCGCCACTTGACCTGGATTTTTGAAGTTCAAAAGCCAATTAAGTGCGCCATGGTCTGTTCGAAGAAGGAATTTCTGTCCATAGATGTACTTATGGAAGTGTTTTGTAGCCGATATTAGAGCTAGAAGTTCTCTTCTGGTCACACAGTTTTTTTTTTTTTTCTCTTCTCCTTCGTGAACTTGTGAGAGTACAGCTCCTATTCCCACGTTACTAGCGTCAGCGTCAATGATGAAAGGTTTCCCTGGTGTCGGATAGGCCAAAACTGGTGTATTGCATAGGCGCTGCTTAAGTTCCTGGAAGCTTTTCTCGCACTCGCTTGACCATTTGAACGGTTTGCCTTTCTCTGTTAGCTGGTGCAAACTTTTCGCGATACCAGCAAAATCCTTCACAAATCGTCGATAGTACGTGGCTAGACAAAGAAAGCTTCGGAGTTGATATTTATCCTGTGGTGTTGGCCAATTCTTTACAGTGTCAACTTTTTCAGGATCAGTCTTCACTCCTTGGGAAGAGATGATATGTCCCAAGTATTTTACCTCAGACTTGAAAAATTCGCACTTGTCTGGATTCAATTTCAAATTTGCTTCTCGAAGCCTCTGGAACACGGCCTTAAGGTTTCCACAATGCTCATCAAATGTCTTACCATAAACGATGACATCGTCCAAATAGACTAGGCAAGATTTCCAAGTAAGTCCTTGTAAAACGCACTCCATCAAACGCTCAAATGTTGCCGGAGCGTTGCATAGTCCGAAAGGCATCACATTCAACTGCCACAGACCATTTCCTGTGGAGAAAGCCGTCTTTTCTCGATCTTCTGGATGGATTTCTACCTGCCAGTAGCCACTCTTCAAGTCCAATGTTGAGAACCATTCAGCTCCTTCCATCGCATCCAGAGTATCGCTGATTCTTGGCAGAGGGTAGCTGTCTTTCTTTGTCACATCGTTCAGCCTCCGATAGTCCACACAAAATCGAGTACTTCCGTCCTTCTTTTTGACAAGAACAACTGGGGATGCCCAGGGACTTTTAGAGTTTTCGATTAGCCCATCTCTCTTCATTGTCGATATCATCTCTTCAACTTCGGCTTGTTTGGCTAATGGGAGACGTCTCGCTGGTTGTCGAATAGGTCTCGCGTCTCCTGTGTCGATTCGATGCTGCACAAGTTGTGTTCGACCGTACTGCCCATTGGGTGAAGAGAGTATATCAGCGTACTCGTGAAGGAGGCTCCCAGCAACACTAAGCTGAAGTTCACTCAATTTGGATGACCTAAGAATTTTTGCCTTCATATATTTCAATTTTCCAGGGTCCAAAAACTTGTGTGTGTCAGCTTCTGTGATTTTAGTTATTGCGGATATGAATTCACACCTTTCAACAACTTCTCCTTTTCTAAGCTTGACTTCGTACGGTTTGATGTTGAGTATCCGTACGGGCACCATGTTGTTCTTTGGTGCCACAAGGGTCTTCCCTAGGATGATGTTTTGAGAAGACCGCTCAGACTCTGGCTCCACCATTAGGTATCGATGGTTACCCAAATCACCCTTTATTTTCGTCCAAACGAACAACTCTGTAGAAGGTGGCAGGCATATATCTTCCTTTATGACAGTCCTCAGAGTTGACGTGTTTTCATTGCCATAAACCATAGGAATCTCCACATTTCGGTACTTGAGAACTTGCTTCCCGATATCGAGGATTACTCCATGCTCTTTCATAAAGTCGATTCCAATAATGCACTCGTCACATATATTTGCTACCAGAAACAGATGTGAGAACTCCAGTTCTGCCAAACGGATCGTCAGACGAACCTCCCCGTACACTCTGGCACAGGAGAGGCTGTTGCTGTTTTCAGACGTTGGTGTTATGCAGCCATGTCATCTTCACCAAGTCTCTTCGAACAATGGAGGCAGTGGCACCGGTGTCGATCGTAGCCACTTGCTTCTTGCCGTTTAGTGTTGCCTCCATAGTCAGACTTTTGTTGTTTCGTTTCGTCTGTGAGACCTGGATGGTGGTTCTGGGGCCATCGATACCAGAAACCAGCTTCTGCCCCTCGAAGTTGGTTCTTACTCGTTTCCCGGTTGAGGAGTTTTGAAATTTGTTGTTGTTAAAATTTCTGCTTCCACAATGTTGACATGCAGATCTTCTAGGGGGCAATCTGCACTGGCGTTGGAGATATCCGGTTTTTTTGCAACTCCAGCATCGAGCAGGTCCATAACGCTGGTTCCTTTGGAATGCTGTTCTCTGGCAAGAGCACTCCTCAATTTCTATTTCTCTTACCCGATGGACTCCTTGAGAAGCCTGTTCTGCTGCTTCCATAGTGAGGGCGAATGCTAGTGCTTCAGGAAGCGTGCGTTTGCCAGCAGTTCAAATTGCTCGCTGAAGATTGATATCAGATACAGCACGGACAAAGGCTTCTGTTGCGAATTGGTTGATGATTTCGTCCCCTGCAGCCGGATATGCCAGGTGCGCCAACCGTTCGATGTCTGCTTGGAGTTGTTGCAGAGTTTCTTCACTTTTCTGGACTCTGGAATTGAGTTGGACGCGGAAGACTTCTTGCATATGGCCATCTCCAAAACGTTTGTCAATGGCCTGAACGAGAGCACTGAAGCTGCCATTTTTATCTGCTGGTATGCTTTGCACCAGCTCAGCCGCAGGTCCTCTGAGGGCAAGCGCAAGAGCTATGCATTTGTCTTCCTCATCCCAGCCATTTGTTGCTGCGGCTGCCTCAAACTGCTTCTTGTAGATTGACCAAGAAGTTTGCCCATCGAAGGTTGGTGGATGCATCGCCTTTTTCTTTGGACAGTCGCCAGAACTTTCTCGAACCTTCATTTTCTTTACTTTATCTACTTTTTTTGTAATGGATTCGATTTTATCTTCCACACATTCGAACTTTGATTCAAAAATCGAAAATTGTTTGACGACGTCGAAAATTGTTTATCGACATTTGAAAATTATTTATCGACACGCTCGTCAAGGGCAATAATTCTGTTGTCAAAGGTATCTAACTTACCTTCCAGCAGATTTGTCTGTTCTTGGAATTGTTGAAGAAGATTCTTTTCTTGTTTTTCTATGAGATTCTTTTGTTCTTGGCTTTGATGTTCTAGAAGATTCTTTTGTTCTAGGCTTTGCTGTTTGAAACGTTCAAGAAGATTCTTTTGTTCATTGCGTTGTTCTTGGCTTTGTTCGAGAAGACTCTTTTGGCTGGCAAGCAGCTGAGACATCATAGTGGTTATGTCCAACGAACTTACTTGTTCTTGCTCTTCCTCCATTTGAATGTCAAATACCAACGTGTCTGGGTTTTCTCCGCGTTTTCGCAAACCTTCTTGCAGACGAATTATAAGATCGTTCTTAGTTCCAGCAGTAGGAAGACCTCGCTTATTCAGTTCTGCCTTAAGTTCGACTAAATTTAAATCAATCAGAGATTTACCCATTGCTATTTTTTTTATCTTTCACTTTTTACAGTCAACGCTCACTTTTCGTAATTATTTTATTTAACACACAATAAATTAACAGAGTCCACAGATAAATTAAGTTTTATTCCTATTGTAACACCAATGTAATATTTTCTCAGGTTCGTTAATAAAACTTACTTACTTTATTCAAAACGTCCACTTATTTATTTCGCAAAATAAAACACTTTACTTTTCTTACTACAAACAAAACGATTTATTATTCACCACTGAATTAATTCACAAACTTTACTTTTCACTTTTATTACAACCAACTTTATTCATTCACGATTAAAAACAAACTGTGTCGCTGCCGTTCAAACATGTGTCTTTTATACTTGTTTTCCAAACTCTGGAAATAAGGAGAAAGGCAGTGGCGCTTTCTTCGTTTGAGAGTTGCTATAATTATAGCTAATAAGGGTATGTTTGCACTGCGACCATAAGCTTTATTGTGTCCGTTTGTTTGCATTTCGGAGTCGTTATAGTTCAAATATGGAAAGTTATTACAATATATAATTAATTGAGGTCATATATTAAGTTATATAAACAAAGTAAGCGCTTGTAATCGAATCGACAATCTTGGGGATCGTGGTAATGCATCAAATAAGCTGTGAGATGTTTCTGCAACTAAATTTCTACTTCTCCTTTTCGGGAAGCATTATTATTTTTTATTTTATTCTTCCGAACCTCACTTTGCACCCTATGTCGCTCGAACATGGGTTTACAAATATAACTATTAAAATGCTGGTTTTGAAGTTGCAGCCCTCAGTATTTCTAAATGATCAACTGCATCAAATAAGCTGAGAGCCTTATGCCTTAAACAGATGTGCAGCAGGTCTGCACGCATCGCTGCGAGTAGAGCTGCACTCAAGACACATGTGCATACACTTAAATATTTATCATACAAAAGACTCCATCAGCCTTTTAGTATGAAATTTTTTGGTATTTCTAAATAATTTTTATACACAAATGTAGTTTTGTATTTTAACTTTATTTAAATATCTTAATCTTGTAGATCCGAGCATTAGAAGCAAAGTTATAATTTTTTTAAGCTATGGAGATCGAAGTTTTTTAAAGATTTTTTTATTTTTTTGGATTAAAATCAATTTTAAAGTGGAAAATTTAGATAAGTGGCCCTGCCGCCTCTCACGTTGCATTTAACTATAAAACACTTTTTACATATTTGTAGAGGAGAATTGAGGCAATCATTTTGTAAACATAATTTTTCAAAATTGTGTAATTTTTCATTCACATTTGCATCTTGAAAAGTGAAAATCAAACCGATGTAGGACTCAATCTGCTTTCTAGTATGAAATAAATTAAATATTTAAAAAAAAATTATACAAAAATGTAGCCCGACATTTATCCTTTCCATAAAAGCCTTAACTTTGAAGATCAGACAATCAAAACTGAAGTTATATGCTTTCCAATCGATCAACTTGAAGGCTATTTGTGCACAACGGAACACTTCTCCACTGAACCTGGTCAGCGGTCGACGAACAACCACTTATTGCTGCGGAGCTGCGCAGCAAATTTAGAAATAGAGACATCGTGCAGCTCTGAGCTGCATGCAGCTCTTGAGTTTTTCTGCTCCCGTAAGAACCTGTGTTATTTTATTTCGCTGCATGAAAAAGGCTGCACGTGTGTTTAAGCCATTAGTATTTTTTATTAACAAAAACTGAAATTGAGTAACCAATTTCGGCAAATAAGTTTTTTCATATCAATGTAATCTACATTCTTCCCTGCACCTATTGTGCTCAAAAAAAGTTCATCTTTAATGTGTTTTCTACTAGATATTATTTTCATGTAGGTATGTATAGCTCAAAAATAAATTTTATAAATTCTTAACTCCTTAAGAAAAAAATTTTTTTTTATTTTCATTTCCTGGACATTTTAAACTTTCAGAGAAAGGTATGCACTTTTCTCATTGAAATTAATCTTAACTTACTTCAAATGTCTTTCTTCAAGTTGTTTGACTTGTGTAGCTTGAACCGTTAGCATCAATGCTTTCATCGCTTCCTGGGAGTCTTGAACGTGTACGCGCAGCATGTCCCATTCTTCTTTCTTATGTTTAGCAATCATCTCAGTCCATTGATTAGTTTGTTCAGTAATGGCGTTCTTTATAGCTGAATCATTGCGGATTTCGTCCTTACTGCAAAATTTAAACAAAACCTATAAATAAACGGCACACAAAAAAATAGATGCATACATACCTCTTGCCTTTAATTAATTTATCAATAGCAGCATTCTGGGCTTTCTGCATAGCCATTCGATCTTTAGTGTGTTTCTTTTTCAAAGTATCCAGCTCTTTTATTTGTTTCTTAGCGACTTTTTGGAAGCCTTTCTCACTTCGCAAGGACTCTAGTGTTACCGGTTCAAATACCAAGGGTGGTTCCTTCTTTTCCTCTTCTTTTTTACCTTTTCCAGCGTTTCGAGCTGCTCCTGCACTGGTCTCTTCGATTCCAAGAGATTTCATTTGCTCATTCTGTTTTTTAGCTGCTCCAGCAAAGCCACCTGGATCACACAACAATGCCATGAAGTCACCAAAACCATCAGGTACGTAGATTTTCATTTCGATGTTACAGAATAACATAGGCAAAGACATTGGAAAGTTCGCTTCGGTTCGTAGCGAAATGTGTCGATAGCCTACCTGCAAACCCTCTACAGGCAGAATTCGCTGACCAATTAGTTTGCCACTCTCTTCATAAACACCAAAACGAAGCACAGCTAGATCGGGCAAGACCACTTTTCGGAAAAGGAATGGGTCTTCATTGTAAACTGGATTGAGACCGTTATTTGGCACTAAGCGTGTTCGGAATTCTTTTTTAACGGTATCAGATGGCAAACCGAACATATCAACTTCCACATACGTTCCAACTTTTTTATCTGACAAAAATTGCCCTGCAATCACTTGCACTGAACATGAGGCAGCTATCACACCGTCTACGGGGGCGTCGGCAAATGGATCAAAGTCTTTGTCACTACGTCGCATGAAATCCGGTTTCAGTAGATAACCGCAGCCACCATTGTACTCAAACTTACCCTGATTAAGTTGCATGGGTAGATCTGATGTTTGGAAGTTTAAGGAGACCATTTGACAGCCAGCATTCCAAAACACTTGAGGCATGTAGTTTGAAGAATCAGCTCTTGTACCTTTTGGATAGATTCGGGACATTTGCCGTTTGTTATAGTTGACAAAGTCAATAGCTTGCTGTTTTAGGTAATTCATGCCGGCTGTCTCAGCAAAGGATGACATGTTGTGGGCAATATTTTTTTCTTAAATGATCATGCATAGAATTGTGTTACTATTCAGAATGATGTGAACAGTTTTTACTTACCGATTGCTTTGTCGAATCCTTGGAACTTAATGGGTTGCGCATAGTTTATCATCGATGACAGCCACGGATGCACATTGGTTGTTGATCCACTGTAATTTGCAGCTGCCTCAGCCCCTTCAGCTGCTGGTGCACCGTCGGGGCCAGGAGGAGCGCCCTCTGCTGGGGGAGCTTCTGGTGGAGGTTCTACTGGTGGGGGCTTCGCAGCACTGGCATCTTCGCTAGGCTCATCGCTTATTGTTAATTCACCCTTGAGCCACAATTCAAGTTCAATCTTTTCGACCTCAGGCTTCATTCTTTTGTTTTTAATTAGAATCTTCTTTAAAAGAGCTGAAGGGGGTGGGAGTGGTCTTCCAGGTTCCAGCTTAATACATATATGCAAATCAGTTACATTCTTGTTTTTTTCAACTTTCCACTTACCGGGTGATCAGGCAATGGCTCTTTGAGCAGATATTCTCCGAATATCTCATCACAGTATTTCGCTAATTTATATTGCTGAGCTCGATTGCAATGATTTTCAAATGATAAGATCACAGGATAGTCTGACGCAACAAAAGCACAATCACGAATAGCATGAATGCAATCCTAAGAAAGAAATATTTAGTATAAATATATATTTAGTATACATTTATATATGTAGTTTCCAGGGCAGAACTTACTTTGTACATAATTTCAGTGCACATGGCCATTCCGTGAGTTATAATTGGTTCTTCATCTTCGCCTTTGCCATTCCAACAATCAAGCTCAACACATCTAAAGAGGTAAGTATGTTTAAGGTATTTAAGGAACTTTAAAGCCTTCTTCGTAACTACCTGCAACCGGCTAACATAGTTTGCCGATACATTTCTACTGAGCTTTTTCCACCAAATTGTCGACCAGATAAATACGTATTATGCGAGGAATTGATATAATAGTGAGCTAATGGCTGATCCATATCCATATAAATCTCCAACCGATCTAGGAATACGGGAGCATTTTCATCAGACATGAGGTATCGCTTAAGCCCATCCAATGAAAGTTGTACTGTAGGAGAAATAAGGTACTTTAAAATAGTCATAAAGGCACCATATACAAATAACAAGAATATATTTATTTAACTATGAATAGAACTAGCATGGTTGGGAGTTGTAGGCCGCGGGTAGTCACTGATTGGCGACATCGCCATCGTTGATCGTAGCCATCGTAGACGTAGTACCTCGTGGCATGATGGTTAGTGCGTAGAACTGTCATGCCGAAGGTGTGGGTTCGATTCCCAGCCGTGCCACGTAAAAACAGAAATGTTTTATTCGAGGTACTGCCTCTTGCGAGGAACTGACAAATCCTCCAAGAGTATACTTGTCATAAAAGAGTGCTGCTCATTTAGCCGTTCGGACTCAGCAAAAAATTATAGGTCCCCTCCATTCCTGCCAACAACACGCACATAGGAATGGTTGAGAGTTGTAAGTCACTAGGCCCTGGTTCTCCACGAGCTGTTGCGCCACCCAATTTATTTAATTTATTTCTTGGTGGTAGCCATCGGATACTGGTCTCGTTCATCCGGACTTGACTTGCTAAACTTGCGATGTTGAACAAAAGACAAAAATAGAAACACTACAATCTTCTGTCAGGAATGATTGGCTGTATAATTCGGCTGAAGTCTTGGACGAGCCTATCAGAAACATGGTGTGCGGCGGATGAATTCAGCATAGAGAATCAACGGTGCCTTCAACAGTTTTGAAGACAGAAACCGGGAGGAGTATTCCCACTAAGGCACCTCTCGTTTTATCAAGGCACCGCGAAAGAATTCCCCAGATGGAATCAACTGTGCCGTCTACAGTTTACTTAGTGAACACCTTATTCGGGGTACTACGACATATTCGGAGCTCAGGCCTATAAAGAGCGGTTAATCCGGCTCCCCACCCTTGGAGCTAAATTAAAAGGGTCTGGTCCTCTAGGCTAGAGGTCGTGCGCCATCAGTGTGGCTTCTCGGACACGTTAAGCTATGTAGTAGCAAAGCAACAACAAGCCTCGGATACGGACGGATTTACTGTTGACGAACCTAGCAAACGAAATAAGGACAACGAACTTCGGATCTGCACGTGGAATGTTCTGTCACTCTATAGACCACGTGCAGCATTTAGCGGAAGACCTAGACTGCTACAAAGCAGACATCACCGCCATCCAAGAACTGCGATGGGATGGGCCGAGCAAAAGGAAAATGAAAGACTGTGACATCTACTACGGTGACTGTTACCGACCACAAGGGCAGCGTCTCTTTGCATGTAGATTCGTCGTTAGAGGCAGACTTAGACAAGAAGTCTTGAGTTTCAACTATGGGAACGAACGCCTCACGACAATTCGCATCAAGGCTAAATTCGCCAATATGAGCCTCATATGCGTGCATGTCCCCATAGAGGAGAAAGATGACGACACCAAGGACAAGTTCTACGAGCTCCTGGACAAGACATATAAGCATTGCGCAATGCCCTAGCTATGACATTAAAATTGTCTTGGGTTATTTTAACGCCAAACTAGGAAGAGAAGACGTCTTTGGTGGCACAATCGGAAGATACAGCCTGCACGACACCCCCTCCGATAACGGACTCAGGTTAATCGACTTTGCTGCGGGGCGAAACGTTTTGGTAGCTAGTACGATATGGTGAATTCCTGGCTAATCAACCGCCAACCAGATTAACCACATTGCGATTGACGCAAGGCACTCCTCCAGTATCAAGGATGTCCAAACGTTCCGAGGAGCCCACGTTGACCACTACCTCGTTGTAGCCAAGGTAGTGCTACGGATATCCAGACCAAAGCCAAAACAGGGAAATACTGTGAGGAAAATTGACGTCACGTCGTAGCACAGTGGTTTGAGAGCGGAAAAAATCCATTTCAGAAAGTAATGACTAGCCTTTTAAATTTTATTTATGTCTAAGTACTTTTATATATCCGGAGCATATGATTTCAGAGTATTTTTGTATATATGTATAATGTATATGTTATATCAGAGCCTACTTGTGCGCCCCCACAAACACTTGACTTTAATTTCAATTAAAATCAACAATGAACATAGCTAATTAACAATGATTCATAATTGCATTTCATAGATCAGCATTTTGCCTTCAGCAACTTGTGTGGGAGTATCCAATGGATACCAAAATATTTCTTTACAAAGAGCAATATGAATCATTGCATCATCCGCAGTCAGTTTAAATAGAAAATTAATTTATGTAGCTAAGAAAAGTGACAAAACATTGATTAGTGAAAAGTGACAAATGATCAAACTAGTTAATTTCAAAGTGCAAGGAAGAAAGGAAGAGAGAAGAGGAAACAAAATTTTAAAGTGGAAAATTAAACATCAGCAACTTGTGTGGGAAGTGGGAGTATCCAATGGATACCAAAATATTTCTGTACAAAGAGCAATATGAATCATTGCATCATTCGCAGTCAGTTTAAATAGAAAATTAATTTAGTTAAGAAAGGTGACAAAACATTGATTAGTGAAAAGTGATAAATGATCGAACTAATATCGAAAGTTTCACTTCACAAACTCAGTGACAAAAAGAAAACTACGAACGAATATCGGATTTTTTTTTTGAAAAAAAAAAGAAGTTAATTAGAAGCTCACCCCAATGCAAATGGTAATGCTACGAAACTCCGTAGAGGAGAATTAATTTCAAAGTGCAAGGAAGAAAGAAAGAGAAAAGAGAAGGAAAAAAAAATTTTAAAGTGAAAAATTTAAATTAAAATAACTTACAAATTTAGAAAAAATAATATAAAAAGTGCAGTAAGAAAACATTAAACAAAATAACAGCAAACGAAAAATAAAAACCAAAACTAGGAAATTAAATTGTTTGTGCAACAAAACAAAATAAGAGTTGATGTTATAATAGTTTATGGCTCTTAAACAAAATATATAATTTGAACCCAACGGCAAGTGGCAAGTAAACGAAAACCCCAACGTGTTCCGAAAAAAGAGATGAAGAAAAACAGACGAGCTGAACTAAGACAGCAAAACTTCAACCAGCCAAGGAAAATTCAAGAAATCAACATGGATCCCGCAGCAGCAGCAGTAGCAGCACAACAGATCCAACAACGAACTCAACAGTAACTGTCAGTGAACCGTCAAACCCGGATAACCAACGAACTGAATTACCTCAAGAGATAGAAATTACACCAACTACTCCGCAATCAATCCAAAAAACTTTGGACTATAACAACAACAACAACAACACCAACAACAAAAACAACAACAACAACAAAAAACAACAACAACAACATGTTCTGAACATTATAAACTGTGAAATACTCCGACATTATTTACATGAGGATATTGAAATGGAACATCATAACTCTCTTATTTACGTCTCAGCTATTACTGCTGTGAAAGTCCTCGGTAAAAATCTCATTCCACATCGTGAAAACGTGAACAACCACACCCGTATCTTTCTTCCCAAATGGAGAAAAAGAATTGAAACAAAGATAGATAAACTAAGAAAAGATATAGGAAGACTAACTGCCTTTAGAAGTGGATCTAGATCCAGCAGATTGCGAAGGAATATAAAACGAATCATCAGTCCACAACAGATTCATATAATTTCAACCGATCAAATAACTGAAATATTAGACAGAATTGTCAACAACTTCTAGTATATTCAAAGCACCTAAATCGATATGTGGAATGCAGCCAAAGGAAGATTGAAAACTCACTCTTTCAACAAAACCAACGATCATTCTATCGTAAGGCCCTTGTACAATCAGGAAGCAGCCATAACTCCATATATCCACCAATGGAAAGAACAGAGCACTTTTGGGAAGGAATATGGAGCAAATCTAAGCTGCACAACGAAAATGCTCGTTGGATAGCTGATGAGACAGACCGCATGAGTCATTTAACACCTATGCATCACCAACCTATTTGCAGAGATGAAGTTACAGAAGCTATTTCAAAAACAAGTAATTGGAAATCTCCGGGTGTTGATAAGCTTCAAAACATTATGGATAAAGAAACTGAAGGCCACTCATGATCAACTAGCCAAATGCTTCAATAAGATCTTAATGGTTTCAAATTCCTGTCCAGAGTTTTTCACAACTGGACTTACCTATCTCCTGCCAAAGGGTTCCCCAAGCGAAGATCCATCAAAATATCGCCCTATAACATGCTTATCAACATCATATAAGCTGTTCACAAGAATCTTAACAGATAGAATTAACCATCACTGTTCCATCAATAATATCGTATCGGATGAACAAAGAGGATGTAGATGACAATGTATGGGATGCAAAGATCAATTAATCTCTGACTCTGTCATAACAGGACTAGCTGTGAGAAAGAAAAGAAATCTCAGCATGGCCTTTATTGACTATCAGAAAGCATTCGACTCAATGCCCCACGACTACCTGATCAGGGTTCTGGAAGTATGTAAGATAGATCCAACTATAGTCAACTGTTTGAAAAATTTGATGCTCAAATGGAACACAAGACTCTGCCAGGAACGATCAATGACCAAACCCATTTTCATAAAAAGAGGGATTTTTCAAGGTGACTCTCTTAGCACACTTTGGTTCTGCATTCTGAATGGAAACTTTTGACCACACAATAAACCACCTTTACGTAGATGACCTGAAACTCTACACCAACAAAAGAGAAAAACTCTACCAGTTGATAGAAATTGTGAAAAGTTTTAGTTCTGACATACAAATGGATTCCGGCATTGAAAAATGTAAAATGATTAACCTGGTTAGAGGAAGAATTGATGAAAGAAACGAAGGATGTCATATTGATGCAGAAAGAGTAATTGAGGAAATGCAACATGGTGACTCCTACAAATATCTTGGATTTCTTCAACTTAAAGGAATCAACCATACCGCAATTAAAAAATCTTTGACCTCTCAGTTTCAAACTCGCCTGAAAACTATAATGAAATCAAAGCTCAATGGAGGAAATAAGACCAAAGCCATCAACACCTGGGCAATACCTTCACTAACCTATGCTTTCGGAGTTATTAAATGGTCCTCCACTGACATCATGAGGCTGGAAATGATGATCCGCATGACGATGACAAAATACCGAAGCCACAGAGCACAATCGAACGAACATCACTACCACGCAAATTAGGTGGCCTTGGCATTACAGATCTCTACCAACTGCATCATAATCAAATAATGAATCTCCGTCAGGATTTCCTTGCCAATCACTCTTCATTCCTCCAAGCCATCGCACTTGCTGATGATGAATTCAAACCGTTGCATCTCAGTTCAGACACATTACCTCAACCAACGAATGTTAAGAGTATTGACCAATAAATAACTTCGTGGAAATCAAAACCAATTCACGGAGTACATCCAAATGATCTTCACATGAACCACATAGATCAAAATAGCTCAAACCTATGGCTCATGCAGGGAAAACTTTTCTTCGAAACAGAGGGTTTTATTATGGCAATACAGGACAAAGTAATAGCAACGAGAAACTATCGTAAGTTTGTTGTTAAAGAAGCTGTGGAAAACAAATGCCGAAGATGTGGAGAGAACGGAGAAACAATCGAACACATCATTTGTGGATGCAGTGCTTTTGCCTCTTTCGAGTACACACACAGGCATAACAATGTAGCAAAACTAATCCACCAACAATTAGCGCTCGATAATGGACTTCTTACGGATCACCTGCCATACTACAAATACCAACCAGTCCCTGTGCTTGAAAGCTCCACCAAAAAACTTTACTGGGATAGAGTAACACTATAAGAATAACAGACCAGCACATACCAGCCAATATGCCTGATATAATACTGTTTCACAAAGCAGAGAGGAGGATAGAGATCTTTGATGTAGCAGTAACATTAAACAGAAACCTACAATCAACTAACTCCACAAAGATTTCAAAATACGCTGCGCTAGCAATAGAATTAAGAGCAATGTATAACAGCTCATCGATAATCACTACTCCAATAGTAATATCTGCTACTGGACTAACACCCAAACAGCTATGCCTTAACTTGGAAAAGTTTCAACTTGGCCATCTCCTGTCAGAAATTCAAAAACCTGTTTTATTGGATACCTGCAGCATAGTCCGTAAATTCACAAATTCATAAACCTTCAAAACCATTCACTGCAAACAATTACACAAGGGCGAAGAACATGGACTACGCTCCACCAGAGCATAATCCCTTGGTATCTTATACCCGGGATATGTAATCTCCGGCTAACGTTGAGATGTGGAAAACTCGATAATAATAATAATAATAATAATAATAATAATAACAATAATAATGTTGGAAAAAGGAATAAATAACTCGGAACACATCCAGTTCAACAAGATTTTATTAAGCAACTAAACTGTTAACATAAAAATTCAATATAAGCAATATAACAATTATTCCAAAGTAGGAAAAAGCTTTACATAATTATAGCAAAAGGTACTGTGTTGCCAATGTTGTAATGTAGATTCTAATTCATTATCTAATACTACCTCTCAAAATAGTGCCTTTAAATAATATAATTTAATTTCAATTTGATAATCCAAGTTTCAAAGATAAATATTCATGTTTCGATTTCAATAAAATTTTTGTTAAAACATCTGCAATCATATCATTAGATGGAACAAAATTTAACGTTATCAATGACTTGTTATAAATTTCTCTAATATAATGATATTTAATGTCAATATGTTTTGACCTTGAATGAAATACTGGGTTTTTGACTAAGTTCTGTGCACTTAAATTATCACCATTAAAACCCTAGACCCGTGTACTATAAAATTTCTACATATTGTGCACTTGGGCACTCTGTGCCCTTCTCTAGTTTTCATATAAAGTGTGAGGCAGATGGCTGAAAAAGATGATTTTAATAAAAAGTTCAAGTTAAATGATGAAATTTATTGAAAAATGTATTTAATTATATATAATACAATGGAAAGAAATATTGAATATGCATAATAGTTTAGAAAATGGAATATAAAATTAGGTCCTTCTCCGTTTTTCTGGAGGTCCCGCAGAGGTCGAGGGTAAAAAGGTGTCATCGTTTTCATCTTCATCTCTATATGCTTCCCTTCCAACATAGCATTTTTCGCAAACTCTTACGTAGTGCTTTGTGCATGTAGCTGTAAAGCACAAATCGCAAACCGTTGTAGTCTTGTTATCTTTTTTTATAAGTTTACAAGATTCGCAACGTTGTTTCAAATTATTTGTTCTGGCAGCAGGTAACATTGTTACGGTTTGAATCACATAACCTATCAGTTTCATGGTAGTTTTTACATTTGCTTGGAGCGTGGGTTTCGCAATTTGGTTTTGAATGTGCCCCAGCAAGCTCTAACGCGAGTTCTTTCAAAAATAATTTTCTTTTTTCCGACCTTTTTTTGCTAAGGTACCAAGTAGGCTGACATATGTCAAATAGCCTGTAAGCGGCAACACCAGCACAGTCCAAAAGATTATAAAATACGGTTACCGGCCAGCGGTTAGTTTTTCGTTTACATGTATAAACGGTCACCATGCGATCCAAAGTATCAACCCCACCTTTTGTCGAGTTGTAATCTAAGATGACCTCTGGTTTTCTTGTAACTTCATCTATTTTATCGTCATGATGAGCAGTTGACAGCATAAGCACATTTTTTTTGGTGTTGCATACATAATTGCATGCACTGTGAGTAGCAGTAGTAGAAATAGTTGTCTGTAGTAATGTTGTAGCCCTTGTCCAGGTGTTTCTGCGCTAGTCGCATCACGAGTTGATGTGATATGCCCTCAGACCGATTATCACCCGGTTGCTGCCCAACATATATTTCTCCTTGAAGGGGGTAGTTGGTCTTAGCATCCACAATCCAAAATATTTTTACAGCATATTTTCCAGGTTTATTGGGCATGTACATTTTGAATGGGCATCTTCCCCTTGTGCCAACGAGTTGTTCATCGATGGTAAGTTCTTTTGTTGGACGATAAAAACTCACCAGGTTGGTTTGAAACAAGTTCCACACATGCCTAAATGCAGCTAGCTTATCAGTTTGGAGGCGAAAAGCTCGGGTTCTTCCATCATCGAAACGTATAAACCTTTTTACCTGTTCAAATCTCTCCAACGACATTACTGCTCAGTAAAAGGCCATATTACTCTGATGGAAAAGATATTTTGTTTCTACACCGTATGCCTTTTCAGCGCCAGCGTACAGCAATATTGTACGCAAAGATCTCATCCTCTGTTGTGTCATACCACCGACGCATTTCCTTTGGTTGGTCTGATAACCGATTTGCTTCGTTCACTCTTTTAGCTTTTTTATTTGTTTCGAGGACTATATTTTCGACAATGGTTGGAGAAATCAATTACTTGAAACTATCAGCTTTCGTAATAAATGGCTTAGAGCATTTAGCGCCCTCATGATTCAATCGTTCATTGCGATCTCCAATAGCTCTTCTTTTTTCCGTTTCATCAGGCATTGACCACCAAATATCATTGAATTTTACATTTCGGGCCGTATATCGCATTCCTCGATTGGGTGCTGTAGGTTCACTTTCAACCTCTTCACGGTGACGTCCTTGTTGTATTTGTAATTCGACTTCAGCTTCTTCCTCCTCCTCAAGAACAGCCTGCTGGACGCGTATGTCAAGCAAAGCTTCGTTGGGCTCGTAGTTTGGATCATCAGCATCTCAAAAATCTGCACCATCTTCACTGTCGTTGCCTTCGGAGTCATTGTCATGAGCTGTATGCCCCTCATCCTCTTCATAGTTCATAATTCGACCATAATGTTCGTCGAAAAACTTCTGCTCATCTGTCAAGTCCCGGTTTGATGATGCATTTAGCAGGAATAGTATGCGACTCATATTATCCATATTCTGTAGAAAATTCATATATAACAACTAACTTCACACAAACTTTCTTACTTACTTTAGAAGTAATATCTAACCGAAATCACCTTATAAATAAACGAAGAAGCACTTTGCTGTGGGTTATATCCTAACACAAACTAGACTGACTACTATTGTGCAGCCTAAATCTCTTCTAAAATAAAAAAAAGCACCAAACTTCATAAAAAACCGTTGTAAGAACATAAAAAACGTTGAAAAACAATATTTCTCATATAATATTGCCTAGCGGTTAGTATATGGGCACTGAGTGCCCACGTACACGATATGGGCTTATCTTCTTTGCAACGGCATACCGTCGTAAATATCCACTAAAATGATTCAAATGGTGTATTTTCGTGTGCTTGAAATATGTATTCTTTAGTTTGGAGTCTTTGTTTGGCATGTTACAGAGCAAAATATACGTTAAAATTTGATTTGAAAAAGGCACTGGGCACTCAGTGCCCAGTACACGGGTCTAGGGTTAAGTACAGTAGGGCCTCTTAATGCACACCTGAATCCAACCTCTTCAGTCAGACGTCGCAAGTACACTGCTTCTTTTGTAACTGCTCCCAGAGCCATGTATTCAGCCTCTGTACTGCTGAGGGCTACAGTCTGTTGTTTTCGAGACTCCCATGATATAGATGCACCAGCAAGTATGAAGACATACCCAGTGTATGACTTACGGTCGTTAACACAATTTGCCCAATCTGCATCTGCGAACCCACGAAGAGCTTCACCAGTTTTCCTAAACGAGAGTTTATAGTTAATTGTATTAAAAAGATATCTCAAGAGATGCTTAGCAGCAGCCATATGCTCCTGATATGGTTCAACATTAAATTGAGCTAATTTGCTCACCGCATGCTGAATATCAGGTCTCGTCGAAACTGCCAAGTAAATTAAAGACCCAATAAGTGACTGATACTCTTTTGCTTGCACCCTTTTGCTTTTTGAGTCATTTGAAGATTTCCTTAGAACATCCCCTGGATCTAATGGAGTACTGCATTTTCTGGTAGACATCATATTGTGGCTGGCTAAAAGATTTCGAATATATTGTTCTTGAGATAGACTAATAGATCCTGACCTATCCCGTTCGATGCCTATACCCAAGAAAAAATCTATAGGGCCTTTGTCGACGATATCAAAAGCTAAACCTATTACATGTTTTATGTTGACTATATGGCTTTTCTGTGAACACGCAATTATGAGATCGTCTACGTATACCGCTATAATGTTTTTGAACCCATTATAATTCTTTGTGTACACACACGAATCTGTGAAGCAGCGTTTAAATCCAAGAGACTTGAGTGTTTCATCCAATTTGCTGTTCCATTCCCGTCCAGCTTGCTTCAACCCGTAGATAGCCTTCTTTAATCTGCAAACTTTTTTGACTTTTGAAACATCTTCGAAATTCTCGGGCTGTTCCATGTATATCTCCTCCTTAACTTCACCATTCAAATACGCTGATGAAACGTCAACATGGTGAACTTCGAGATCATATTCCACTGCTAATGCTAAAATGAGACGAATGGTGGAGTATCTTACAACAGGCGAGAATGTCTCAGTATAATCAAGGCCGAAACGTTGACTACAACCCTTTGCAACAAGTCTGGCTTTATAGCGAATAGGGTTTCCGTCTTTATCATATTTTATTGTAAACACCCACTTAGACTTAATTGCATAGCGGTTGAGTGGTAGTTCAACTAGGTCCCATGTGTTATTCGTTTGTAGAGATTCTAGCTCGATTTTCATAGCTTGTTCCCATTTATGAGCGTCTGATCTAGCTAGAGCTTCTTTAACTGTTGAAGGGCTATCGCGTAATTTTAGATTGTTAATGAAGTAGTTGTATTTGACTTTCTTCAAACGTGGCCTTAGATTTCTTGCCTCACCTACACCCTCTTCACAATCATCATCGTCCTCATCAGCTAAAGTATCGCTGCCATCATCATCTACAGCCAAATTAATAGCATCATCCTCTGGAACATAGTCATCACCTCTACCCTCTGCAACATCGTCATCAACACCAGCAACATTGTCATCAACCTCAGCAACATTGTCATCAATTTCAGCGTGGTTGTCATCAACGTCAACAACATTGTCATCAACTTCTGGACAGCGTTACCACTTCCGAAAAAAAAGCCGAAGTAGTTTTGAAGAAAAATGTGAAGTAGATTGAGAAAAATCGAAGTAGATTTCAAAATGTACTTTTTTGTACACACATTTATTAGGCCAAGAGCCGGGTACATTTTTCTTGCAATTTATTCCTGTGCCGAGATTCAGCTAATTCGAAGCCGCAGGGAGTGAGTGAGATGAGTTACTTTTCGTCGAAAATCGATTCAGTTAGCAAAAGGGAGTGAGTGACCGAGTGAAATGAAATGTCAGATTACTCGCCAGATATTTCCGCAGTGACTTGGTGTATGTGATGGTAAATTTCCAGTTTTGGATAGGTATGTGTGCTTTTCACAAGAATTCCTATTCATGGATAGGAAACGAAATAAAAAACAACAACGTAGATAAAAACAACTACCCTTTTATTGATTCTTTAATTTTATTTTATTATCATATGCACATACATATATTAAATAAATTTGTATTCTATTCACTTTCAACACTTTTAAACTTTTCATTTCTCAAGGGTGAAACTCACATTAAACTTTAATTATGACAAAAAAAAAATAATTGAAACAAAAGATACTCCAAACTCCATTATTAAAGATTCCAATGTTTACATTGTTTTATTTTTTTTTTTTTCATTTCGTTTTGCGTAACGAGTGTGACAAGGAG
Organism: Dasysyrphus tricinctus; assembly: GCA_963921185.1. Classification (NCBI taxonomy): domain Eukaryota; kingdom Metazoa; phylum Arthropoda; class Insecta; order Diptera; family Syrphidae; genus Dasysyrphus; species Dasysyrphus tricinctus. The sequence goes on along the minus strand of OY992533.1, from coordinate 31,887,873 downwards.
GTAGAATTAAGCTCTTTTATATTTATTCTTTGTCTCATGTTCGAAACTAAATTCGAACTTACTCATTTCACTTAAATAGCTGAATCGCTTTTGCGGGTGAGGTGAGATGAGTCGGCGAGTAAGGCGAGTCATCTCATCTCACTCGCTGAAATAGCTGAATCTCGGCACTGAACTGATTTTCTTGATGGAATATGTTCAGGAGTGTCCCCTGAATATAAATCCAAGTTGGCGGGACTGGGAGGCACGAGCGTCAGCCGCCATCTTGAAAAACGCGTTTTATCATATATCTCGTGAACCGTGCATCATACGAATATAATAGTAATTTTTTTTGAAAGCTAATATTCCATTCTTTTATTTGTTTTTCTAAGTCATGTTGTTGTTGCGAAAAGTTTTTGAGAAGTTTAATTTTTAAGTCAATGAATTTTTGAAAACAAACTTGAAAAAAAAATTTGCAATTTTTTCAAAAATATAGGCAAAGTTTGTATTTCTTAAAAACTTTTCACGAAAACAACTTGATTTAAGAAAAATCAAACAAAAGAATGGAGTATTTACTCTAAAAAAATAACTGTTACGACGCACGGTTCACGAGGTATGTATTTGATAAAACAGTAAACGCCACTTATTCCAGTCAATTTGTGCTTAGGGAAAAAATTAAAACTACGCCACAATTTGCATGGTGAAAACACAATACGGCTGAATTAACTGCGAATTCAATGAAATAAGGGAAAAGGAAGTAGATTTGGCTTTTTTTTTTGTAAAATTGAAGTAGGTTAAAACAAAGAATTTTAAAATGAAGTAGATTCCCATATTTCAGTGATGGTGCGAAGTAGGAAGTAGATTTTTAAAAAATAAGAAAAAAAGAAGTAGATCTACTTCAATTGAAGTAAAGTGGTATCACTGCTTCTGGATCCTCGCCATCATTGTCTCCACAATCCGTTTTAAAAGAGTCTTCACTATTATTTGAGCAATAACTAATGTATTTCCTTAAATCTCGAGAATTTTCTTTCTCTGTGGGCTCACTGTCTTTAAAATTCATAAGCACAAGATACTTATTTTTTCCCTGGCCAATGTTTATAGAACTTTCTACAAATTTCACATCTCTGCTCTTACAAATATTCCTCGTCTTGGGATCATATAGTCTATATGCTTTGGACTCACATGAGTAGCCAACCATAACGCATTCTACTCCTCTGGCTTGAAATTTAGATTTCCCTGGCCGTTTATCTAGTTTGAATGCCTTACATCCAAAAACACGAAGGTGTCCAACATTTGGTTTTACTCCATGCCAGGTTTCATATGAAGTCTTAGAGCTAAGCAATTTGGTTGGAGAACGATTACGCAGATACACAGCAGTGTTCACCGCTTCTGCCCACAAAGAATCGGGTAGATTACTATCGAGGAGAAGGCACCTAGCCATATCTATGATGGTGGTTCTGTTTGCGCGTTCAGCGATACCATATTGCTGTGGAGTATACTCCACGCTTAACTGTCTCTTAACTCCCTCTTTGGCCAAATATTTTGAGAAATCGGCGTTGACGTACTCTCGTCCATTATCACTTCTAAGAATTTTTATTTTATGAGAAGTTTCACGTTCAACCTCAGCTTTAAATCTCCTGAACGCATCGAAAACATCCGCCTTTGTCTTAAGAAAATAAACAAAAATCTTTCTGCTAAAGTCATCTATAAAAAGAGTGAAATATTTCGCTCCCCCTAGTGAAGTGGTCCTCATTGGTCCACATATGTCTGTGTGGACTAGTTCCAAGATCTGTTGACTTCTAATCTCACTATATTTTGGAAACGCTGAACTGCATAACTTCCCTTTGTAGCAAACTTCACATCCGATTTGACTAGGAACACTATCCAACCGCAATCCTTTTACCATTTCATGTTTATATAAATCATTCAAACTTTTATAATTTAAATGGCCAAAACGTGCATGCCATAGCAAATAATCACTATCGAATTTATTCATGCAAAATACTTTAGATTTATGTTTTATATTTAACAAATAAAGGTGATCACATTTTTCAGCATGCAATATTAAGTTGTTTTTATCATCATAAATGTCTGCACCGGAGATACTAAATCGAACAAAATGATTATTCTCAGCTGCTTTGCATATCGAAATGAAATTAGTTTGCAATTGTGGAACAAAAAGCACATTCCTAAGTTCGATTAAACGATCATGTGTAGTAATCATAACGGAGCCAATTCCCTTTGATTCTATTGAATAATCTGCCGCTAGCTGAACTTTCTCTACATGTGAACGAATTGAAGTGAAAAAACTTTCATTGCAACACATATGGCATGTTGAACCGCTGTCCAAAACCCAAGTGTTCCTATCAACAATAGAGGAACTATGCAAATTTAGCATGCCAAACGATGACGTCACATTTTTATGAGGAGAGCTTTTAGGTACTGTACACGATGATGCAAAATGCCCCCTCCTATTGCAATTGTAACATTAACCTTTCACTCGACGCTTATTTTTCTGATCATTTGTCTTTGTCTGCTGTCGAATAAGAAATGCCGACCCACTCATCTCCTGCGGATTATCGTCTCTACGCTTTCCTTCTTCTAAAAGTTTAGTTTTCAGCACACTGAGAGAAGGCAAAGAATCTCTCGATTCAATTGCAACAACAAAATTTTCAAAGCTTTTTGGTAGGCTAGATAGTAAAATGATTGCAAGCAACTCATCCTGAAGTTTTATATCAATTTCTATTAATTTATCGGCCGTATCAGAAAACAGAATTAAATGATTGGAAACTGAACCACTTTCTTCTAATTTTAATGCCAAGAGCTGTTTAAAAAGTGTTACCTTCCTAGCAGGACCGCTAGGTTGATGTACCTCCGATAATTTAAGCCATGCTTCTATCGCCGATTTGCAATTTTTGACGTAGCTCAACTGCGTTGACTGTACACACAACATAATCGTCGCTAGAGCCTTCTCGTCCTTCTTGGTCCAAGCAACAATATCAGCAGCATTCGCATTGTTAGCTTGCAACTGAGGTTTAGGGCTGTCCCCTGAAACATGTGGCCAAAGTTCAGAATGTATTAGGACTGACCTCATGTGTATCTTCCAGCAATCAAAGCTATCGTTAGACAATTTTTCGATTTGATACAAAGACGAACTCATCTCGCGTCAAATAACCTTTTATTTACTGACCACGAATTTTAATACCAAATGGTTGCCTAGTTCAAATTAAGACTGACTTATTAAAATTTAATACTTGTTAATAAAAAAAACGTGGGTCTGGGCCCATAACCTTTGTTGGAAAAAGGAATAAATAACTCGGAACACATCCAGTTCAACAAGATTTTATTAAGCAACTAAACTGTTAACATAAAAATTCAATATAAGCAATATAACAATTATTCCAAAGTAGGAAAAAGCTTTACATAATTATAGCAAAAGGTACTATGTTGCCAATGTTGTAATGTAGATTCTAATTCATTATCTAATAAATAATAATAATAATAATAATAATAATAACCCTCGGGGGGTGTTGTATCCCTAGAGGGCGCGTCCCCAGGTGGCGGATAGGGGAGAGCTCGATAGATAGATCGGGTAGGTGGGAAATAAAATACCACCCGCGGACCAAACAACAACATCAAAACCCTTTATCCTAAACTGGCAACCAGGCAGCATAGAGGTGGGTGTCTGTTCTTCATGTTAGAAGCGGCCTTAAAAACAAACCTGCCAGGAGGTATAAAATGGAAAAAACCAAAATGCAAAGCACAAACCAAACAAAAAACCCGGGGACCTCGGATAACCCCACCGCGTCGGGATCGCATCATAACTCCCGCGCATTTGGCTTGGTACTTGTTACCTAGATCAACCTACAGGAAACCAGCCAAACTTGGAAACCCCACCGATGGAAGAAGTTGTACGCTTCTGGAGTGAAATATGGAGCAAACCTAAAACCATCGATCTTAATACGGAATGGTTAGCCAAAGAATTTGAAGACAGCATAGGTTACAGAGAGATGCAGAACACCGATGTATCCACAGAAGAAGTCGCGAAAGCAATACGAAAGAGTAGTAACTGGAAGGCACCTGGACCAGACAAAATCCATAATATTTGGCTGAAAAAGTTTACAGCAACGCATTCACTACTTGCCGTATTTTTCCCCAAACTTTTGTGAAATCCATATGAAACCCCCTCATTTTTCTTGATGGGGAATACATATCTTATTTCTAAAGGAAATAATACCTTGGACCCGGCCAACTACCGACCAATAACATGCCTATCGACGACACACAAACTTATTACGAAGATATTTACTAACCGTGTTTATGACCACTTTATCAACCATAATATCATAACGCAGGAGCAGAAAGGATGTGCCAAAAATTCAATGGGTTGTAAGGAACAACTAACAATTGACTCAGTGTTAGTCCATCAAGCAGTACAGGGCAAGCGTAACCTCAGCATGGGATATATCGATTATAAGAAAGCATTTGACAGTCTTCCGCATACATTCCTACTGAAAATTCTTGAGACTTATAAAATCGATTCAAGGTTTATAAACCTCATGAAAGTGGCAATGGAAACATTGAATATAAGACTCCACCTCGGACAGAACACTAGTCAATCTGTTCCCATCAAATGTGGAATCTTCCAAGGAGACGCCTTTAGCCCTCTTTGGTTTTGTCTCTGTATGAACCCGCTGAGTAGAATGCTGAAAAGTCTTAATCTTGGTTTTAAGTTGAAAGCAGAAACTGGTGCCGTTCTTGTCAATCATCTGTTCTATGTAGATGATCTCAAACTCTACACCAACAATAAAGAAAAAATGCATCGCATGATTCAAATAGTCAAAAAGTTTAGTGATGACATTGGAATGGAATTTGGTATCGAAAAATGTAAAATGATCCATATCCAGAAAGGAAAAGTACAGACCAACAACGAAGAGTTACGCCTAGACGAAAACAATATCATAGCCAATTTGGACCGAGAAGAAAGCTACAAATACCTTGGTTTCTTACAACTGAAAGGAATTCAAGAGACGGAGCTGAAAAAGATACTGCGAGACAAGTTTCAGCTGAGGCTAACGAAAGTTCTGAAGTCCCACTTAAATGCTGGTAATAAGCGAAAAGCAATCAACACCTGGGCTATTCCAGTATTAACGTATTCCTTTGGTGTTGTAAATTGGTCAAATACAAACCTAGATTAAATATCAACTTTAATAAGAACCACCTTAGCTAAATACCAGTGCCACCACCCGAGAAGTGCAATCGAAAGAGTGACCCTCTCTTATGAAGATGGTGGAAGAGGTTTCCTGGACATACCAAATCTTCATTTCTCACAAATAAACAACTTGAGGGACTATTTTAGAAGTCAAGTCGAAACTTCGGATTTAATCAGAACTGTATGTCTAGCAGACAAGAATTATACTCCACTCAATCCTAAATCAAATGAGATTGAAACACCCCCCAATGTTTTCTCTCGTGATCAGCGCATGGACGTATGGAAAAGCAAAAGCCCGCATGGAGTACATCCCTTCCAACTACAACAAGACCTTATCGACAATCCCAGCTCAAATGTATGGCTTCAACGTGGGTCTCTTTTTGCGGAAACGGAAGGTTTTATGATCACTATCCAAGATAAAGTCATAGCAACTAAAAACTAACGCAAATTTGTATTACGGGAAGATATACAAAGTGACTCATGTCGCCGCTGTCAGAGTAATGCCGAAACTATTGATCATATTTTATAAGGATGTACGAGCTTAGCATCACGTGATTATACAGCAAGACACAACCAGGTAGCGAAAATCATACACCAAGGCCTGGCCATGCAAAATAATTTGATTAAGGAAAGACTTCCATACTACAAGTACGAACCGCCACCTGTACTTGAAAACAGTAGCTGTAAGCTCTATTGGGACAGGCCGATGATTACAGACCGAACAATACGAGCTAACAAGCCGGACATCGTCCTATTTGATAAAGTTGGAAAAACAATAACGTTACTTGATATAGCTGTTCCACTAAATAACAACCTTCAGTCGACATACATATAGCACAAAAATTGCAAAATATACTGATCTCGCAAACGAATTGAAGACAATGTATCATGTAGAAAGGGTGGATATCTCTCCAATAATTCTATCTGCCACAGGCTTGATACCAAAACACCTTATTGTGCAGTTAAAAAAACATAATCTCAACCCTGCACTAGAGATTATGCAGAAATCTGTGATCCTGAACACATGCAACATAGTGCGACGATTCCTACAACAAACTGATACAAACGGGCTAGAACATGGTCTACGCTACAACAGAGCCTAATCCCTTGGCATAGCCCGGGATAGGTAATTTCCAACTTCATAAAGGTTGAGAAGTACTACATAAAACTCTATAATAATAATAATAATAATCCTCGGGGGCTGTTGTATCCCTAGGGGGCGCGTCCTCAGGTGGCGGATAGAGGAATGCTCGATAGATATATCGGGTAGGTGGGAAATAAAATACCACCCGCGGACCAAACAACAAACAAAACCCTTCATCCTAAACTCCAGAGCAGGCAGCCGTAGACAACGTATTCAATGGACAAACGAAATGAACGAACATGTCCTACGTTCCTACTACACCGCCACACACGGCGAAAACCCACAATCTAGAATTGTCTATAGAAGAACTATGTACAATCTATTTACGGATCGATTTGGAAATTTTCAAGGAAGAATAAATGAAAATAACTTAGCCCGCAGAAAAGATGCTATAATAACCAACTTATATGTTGAACGAGACCGACAGCAGAGAATCGCATCTGAAGTAGCAGCCCAGCTTGCTGAACAACCAACTGCAAATCCAATCACTGCATCAACAGTAAATGCCGGGGAAATACCAAGTCAGGAGACTCAACAAGTGCAAACACCTCCAGAGATAGAATTAACACCAACTTATCCACAACCAAACCATCAAACTTCAGGCAACTACAACAATACCACCACAGAGCAAACTTCACCTGAAGCAGAACATCTTAAGGACTCTTTTAGTATGAATGGATCCCATAGTCAGACCTCGCATTTCAAGGATATATGAATCCAAAAAACTTGATGAGTTTCTCAACATTATTAACTCGGTAATACTACCCCATTATTTATACGAGGGTATTGAGATAGAGCATCTAAATTCTCTAATATACGTCTCTGCCACCACCGCTGTAAAAGCTCTAGGGAAAAATCCTATTCCAAACCGTGGAAATACATGCACCCGTACGAGATCCTTTGTTCCTAAATGGAGAAAACGACTTTAAACAAGGATAGATAAACTAAGACAAGATATAGACAGACTAACTGCCTTCAGAAGTGGATATGGATCCAGTGATTGTGTAGGCACATAAAGGGAATCATCTGTCCCCAACAGGTTAATTCAGTTTATACCGATCAAATCACTGAAATATTAGACAGAAAGTGCCAACAACTACTAGCGTACACAAAGCACCTAAATCGGTATGTGGAATGCAGCAATAGGAAAACAGATAACGCTCTCTTTCAACAAAATTAAAGAGCATTTTATAGAAAAGCCCATGTGCAGTCTCCAGGCATACCTCCAAATATCCACCAATGGCCTTAGCAAAACAGTTTTGGGAGGGAATATTGAGTAACACCAAGCAACACAATGAAAATGCCCAATGGAAAGTTGATGAGACAAATTGCGTGAATCATATCCCACCTATGCATCACCAAACTATTAATAAGGATGAGGAGACAGAAGCTATTTCCAAAACTAGCAATTGGGAATCCCCAGGTGTTGATAAACTACAAAACATATAAGATTAAATTCTTTCTTTCACTAAGCTAAATTTAAAATGGATTTTATCCAAGCAAAGTTAGGAAAGGCACGAACTTTTCAGCTTGTGATCGCGTAATATCAAATTAAAGGAAATTATGCCGCGAAAGATCACAACTTTTAACAAAAACAAAAATAAAAAAACAAAGTAATTTGCTTCGTCAAATTGATTTTATTTAATTTGGATGCATTTCAAGTCAAATTCGACTCATCCTCAGCAATACACTATTTAGTTTAAATAAGAAAACATAATCAAAACAAAATAAGAATTTAACATAAAAAATGTCAAAAAACAAAATTATTACATTTATACAATAAGTACAAAAGAGATAACATTAAGCCATTAAATTAAATTAGGTTAAATAAAGGTGACACTATATTTCCACTATCCCCGTTCATCAGCTGGTCGTTTATATGAATGTAAACACTTTCATAAGCATCAAGTCTTCTTGCATTTGTTACACCTTTTAGCAACTTGACATTCGCGAAAGTGATGTTCAAGTGGTTGCGGCTCAAAGCGTGGGCAGCAATCGAAGATTTTTCAGCTCGGTTGAATTTGATATGGATGCAATGCTCGGTGAAACGAACACCAAGACTTCGTTTGGTCTGCCCTATATATTTTTCGTCGCAATCACCACACTTCACCTCGTATATCCCGGATTTGTCTTTTAGTTTGGTTTTGTCCTTTGTTGTGCCCAGAAGATTTTTAATTTTCCCATTACTGGAGAAAACACAATCTATGTTTTTCTGTCGAAGTTTCGGTTTTAATTTGTTTGTTACTTGTGGAATGTACGTCATGACAGCTCGATCGGAATTGTTGTTGTTTTCATTGTATTTTTGTTGTCTAAATAAAGTTGATAATGATGATTTTTTAATTTTATGTGTATGTTTTTTAATTAAATGGTCCACCATGGATTCTTTATATCCATTCAAAGTAGCAACTTTTTTGATATGATTATACTCGTTCAAGTAATTTGACACGGATAAGGGCAATTTACACAATCGATGGATCATGGAGTGGAATGCGGCTGATTTGTGTTGTATAGGGCAATATGAATCGCTGGTGATGTACCTGTCGATAGAAGTGGATTTTCGATAGATGGAAAATTCGAATTTGTTTTGGACTTTTGTGACGAGAAGGTCTAAGAAGGGTAGTTTATTGTTTTCTTCACATTCGTACGTGAAGTTGATGCTGTCGAATTGAGAATTTATAACGCCCAAAATTTAATTTATTTGATTTGCTTTTATGACAGCAAACACGTCATCAACATAACGAAGCCAAATGCGTGGAAGTAAACTTTATGTTTGAGGTACATCACCAGCGATTCATATTGCCCTATACAACACAAATCAGCCGCATTCCACTCCATGATCCATCGATTGTGTAAATTGCCCTTATCCGTGTCAAATTACTTGAACGAGTATAATCATATCAAAAAAGTTGCTACTTTGAATGGATATAAAGAATCCATGGTGGACCATTTAATTAAAAAACATACACATAAAATTAAAAAATCATCATTATCAACTTTATTTAGACAACAAAAATACAATGAAAACAACAACAATCCCGATCGAGCTGTCATGACGTACATTCCACAAGTAACAAACAAATTAAAACCGAAACTTCGACAGAAAAACATAGATTGTGTTTTCTCCAGTAATGGGAAAATTAAAAATCTTCTGGGCACAACAAAGGACAAAACCGAACTAAAAGACAAATCCGGGATATACGAGGTGAAGTGTGGTGATTGCGACGAAAAATATATAGGGCAGACCAAACGAAGTCTTGGTGTTCGTTTCACCGAGCATTGCATCCATATCAAATTCAACCGAGCTGAAAAATCTTCGATTGCTGCCCACGCTTTGAGCCACAACCACTTGAACATCACTTTCGCGAATGTCAAGTTGCTAAAAGGTGTAACAAATGCAAGAAGACTTGATGCTTATGAAAGTGTTTACATCCATATAAACGACCAGCTGATGAACGGGGATAGTGGAAAAATAGTGTCACCTTTATTTAACCTAATTTAATTTAATGACTTAATGTTATCTCTTTTGTACTTATTGTATAAATGTAATAATTTTGTTTTTTGACATTTTTTATGTTAAATTCTTATTTCGTTTTGATTATGTTTTCTTATTTAAACTAAATAGTGTATTGCTGAGGATGAGTCGAATTTGACTTGAAATGCATCCAAATTAAATAAAATCAATTTGACGAAGCAAATTACTTTGTTTTTTTATTTTTGCTTTTGTTAAAAGTTGTGATCTTTCGCGGCATAATTTCCTTTAATTTGATACAAAACATATGAATTAAAAAACTGAAGGCCAGTTGGCAAAATGTTTTAACAAAATCTTGGTACTATCCAACTTCTGCCCACAGTTCTTCACAACTGGACTAACTTATGCTTATCTATTGCCAAAAGATTCCTCATGTGAAGATCCATCAAAATATCGCCCCATAACATGCTTATCAACATCATATAAGCTTTTTACAAGAATCTTAACAAATAGAGTCTACCATCACTGCTCCATCAACAACATCGTATCGTATGAGCAAAAACGATGTAAGAGACAGTCTATGGGATGCAAGGACCAACTGATTTCTGACTCTGTCATAACAGGACTGGCATTAACGAAGAAAAGATACCTTAGCATGGCCTTTATTGACTATCAGAAGGCATTCGACTCAATATCCCACGACTATCTTATAAAGGTTCTTGAAATATATAAAATAGATCCAATAACAGTCAACTGCCTGAAAAATTTAATGTTAAGCCAGGAAGGATCACTGAGTAAACCTATATTTATTAAAAGATGGATTTTTCAAGGTAACTCTCTCAGCAGTCTTTGGTTCTCTATAGGCCTAAACCCTCTCAGCAGTATACTGGCTAAAGTTAAATCTGGACTCACCATCAAAACAGAAACCTTTGATCATACAATCAACCATCTGCCTTACGGAGATGACATAAAACTCTATACCAACAAAAGAGAAAAGCTCCATCAAATGATAGAAATCGTCAAAAGTTTTAGTTCTGACATACAGATGGAATTTGGAATTGAAAAATGCAAAATGATTCACCTACCTTGTGAAAGGAAAAATTGATGAAAGAAATGAAGGATGTCAAATTGATGAACACAATGTAATTGAACAAATGCAACATGGTGACTCCTACAAATATCTTGGGTTTCTTCAGCTCAAAGGCATCAACCATACCGCCATTAAAAAAACTCTAACCTCACAGTTTCAAACTCGTTTGAAATTTGTTATGAAGTCAAAGCTCAATGGGAGAAATAAGACCAAAGCCATCAACACATGGGCCAAACCCTTGCTTGTTTACTCTTTTGGAATTATAAAATGGTCCTCGACTGACATCCTTAGACTGGAAATGATGATCCGCACGACAATGACAAGATATCGAAGCCATCATCCACACAGTGCAAATTGGGTGGACTTGGCATCTTGGACCTCAACCAGCTGCATTATTATCAAATCACCAATCTTCGTCAATATTTTCGTACTAATCAATTTTCCTTGCTTAGAGCCATTACACTAGCTGATGATGGATTCACACCATTACATCTCAGTTCAGATAGTTCACCTCAACAACAAACATAAAGAGTATTGATCAACAAATAATAGGGTCGCTTAGCAAGAAAATCTGTTTTTGCCGGACAAAAGCACCAAATTTTTTGTAGGTACTACTTAGGTCCATAGCTGGAGATTTAGGGTAGGACCCATCTCGGCGGTTAGCCATCTTGGATTTTATAGCCGCCATTTTGAAATTTAGGTATACTATTAATATTAATTAGGTATATATATTTATCTATATGGATTGCTTATGTCGTATTCAAGCATTGACATTTACAACGGTCAGTACAATTCCAACGAGCAGCTTTGCAAGCATATCTACCATATGTATCCTTTTTGACTCTTACAATTACATTTCACCAATTCAGTACATGCCTTTGAAGCTATAGGAAATGTGTTCCATACAGGAACCCATGATCCACCTTCTTCTTTCTGAGTCGAGCCCCAGTCTTCCGGACTAGGAGCGCACTGTTGAATGTGTTCACTGGTACACCATGACCATACTCCTGCCTGATATATACAGCCCGCTTTGAGTGTTGAAGTAGTGCATCTTTTGTTGGTGGAAGTTTCTCTTTTTGTATTAGTCTTCTGACAAAACAGCTCCTTGCTGACATCATTCACACTGTCCGAATTACTGTATTTATCATATAATATTACCGTGAAGCGTTCTAACCTGTTAAATGTTCACCATCAAGCTCTGTGTAAGGATGTAATGCTATGCATGTTAAGGTATGTGTCACCTCATGAAAACAATTCCATGCCTCCCACGCAGATTTCTTGCCTCGTCTAAAAAATGAAGATGTTGTATCGCAACCCGTAAAACTGTGAAATACGGGGAGGCCAAGGATTTTTCTACGCCCAGTTTATCGTTAATATCATTGATGTCTATATAATTAAATGATCTGCCCATACCAAAGGGAACAGAAATCTTCAAGTTTGTACACAAGGTCATCAGGTGATGGAACTTACCAATGAGGATTATCTGTGTCAACAGTATGAACCATACACCTACTTCAGCCATTCTTCATTATGTTCGAAAAGAGTCAGAGGCAAAGAATCATCGTGTAATACGGGAAAAATCTTGCGTAAATAGTCGTATTTAGACAACTAACCAAAACATAGATATTTGCTTAAAACAGCTGACAAAGAAATTAAATTTTAAATTTTATTTATGATCATCTATAGGTACCTATGATATTTTAAGATTTTTCCTATTTCTGTTTTCATGTTGAATGGAGTCCAAGATGATGAAAATCTGCATTTTGTATTTGCATTTAATTTATTCATTTTCCTTTCAGAAAAACTCGATACGACAAAACATACAGTCTTCGCGAATAATATTACTATGGTCTCATAAAAGGTAACATTACGGTTATGAAATAATTTGGGCAAACCGTACGTCGCGTCAGTTTTTGCACTTCTGTGTGTTTAAATGAAGTTTGTTTATCATTTGTACTTTTTCTTGGGCTCTGAGGGGGGGGGGGGGGTGTCATGATCCCCCATTTTCCTCCTTGAATAAGTTTAGATACATTTTAAACTAGTGTATATATATTATCCGAACCTAAATATTATATTTGATTGTCTTGGAGCAAGGAGGTCATTACCCCCATGCCCCCTTCGTATATTTGCAAACTTAAACATTTGAAAAGTATGTGGTTGTATTCCCTGACCCCAAAAATGTATACCTAGACACCAAGTTTGGGATCCTAAGTGATTTAGAAGCCGAGATATTAATAATATACCTAAATTTCAAAATGGCGGCTGTAAAATCCGGGTCCTACCCAAAATCTCAAGCTATGGACCTAAGCAGTACCTAAACAAAGTTTGGTGCTTTTGTCCGGCAAAAACACATCATCTCGAAATTTGACGCTAAGCGACCCCACTAAATCCCTCCACCAATGGAATCTGTGAAACAGAAAATTGTATGTGATGTATGATCGAGAAATTATTGCATGTTGTAAGTGATGTATGTGATGTATGTTCCGTGAAACAGGGCCCTGTAATAGTGTCTACATACATATATATGAAACGGAATTTAAGAAAGGGGCTAAACAAATCTCAGAATAAATTTTTTATCAAATTTCTTTAAATAATTACACTCCTTGAACTTGAACTAAAGTGGAGCCGTTTTTACGAACACATTTGGAAAAATGCTTCAAAAAAAGTCCAACAACATTACATCCAAGAGACTTTGGTTGGGAAGAACACGAAGACGCCTACTGCCTTGGGTGGTTTGTTGGAGATCAGTTGCCAAGTTTTGTTGCTGATTCAATAGAATGTCCGTCAGGTAATATCATTAAATATGAATTCTATTAACATTAATTCTATTAACATTATTACATTAACAATTTACATGTAAGATATTTTTTCCAGATTCAAGTGAGTCTGATGATGAAAACCGAAGATATTCCCAACATTGGCGAATATGGATCAGGTTTGTCAAGCTTTCATGAAGATGATTGAATAAATCAGAAAAAAATTATGTTGTGTATACAGTGGACTCTCGCTAACTTGAACACATACGAAACCACGTCTGTTCAAGTTAATGGATTGTTCAAGTTACTGGATTAATCTAACAAATGATTGTTTCTTGCGTTTTTTGCCCAAACTTGACACTTTTTCCTTTAATATTAGCTTTTGTTTTGCTTCATAAAAGGTAATATTAAATAAATAAATAAGTTCAACATAAAAAGAATTAAAAAACTTTTTCCTTTTTAAATGTGCTCAATATATATTCCTGTCCCTAGCTTGAGTTTCAAAATTCTAATTTATTTTACCGTTTATGAACGTAGTGAGCTACAAAAAAGAAATTTAAATTAATCAAAATTTTTTTTTTAATTTCTGTTAAAGTTACAGAGAATGCAAGTATCTTAACTGTTCAACTTATAGAGTTTGTAATGAAAAAATTCAAGTTACCGAGCCTTGAAAATTTCCTGTTCAAGTTATAGAATACCTACAAAGGAAAAATAGCATGTTCAAGTTATTGGATCGTTCAAGTTATCGTATGTTCAAGTTAGCGAGAGTCCACTGTATATAGATATAACATATAAGTATTATAAGTCAATTATAAATAAACTATACTCGTGCCTTAGTATACTTAAATATTACGAAATTGGTCTAAGAAAAAAAAATTTTGTTTTCCTTGGAAAAATCGTTTGTGTCCAGGTTTGAATAGCCTTTCAAACTGCATCAGGTGTCGATATTAACAAATCAGGGAGGCAGACATATTGCTTTACTTAAAACATTTTTATTTTGCCAAAGACCTTTTTTTTAAATTTCGTTATAAATACAGGTACTGCAGCAGTTGCCTGTTATAATTCCTTTCTAATAAAAAAGAGTATACAAATTAATATATCAGAGAGGCAGACGTATTGCTTTAGTTAATATTTAAATTCCGTTACAAATTTGGGTAATGCACCCTAATTTTTGTATGTTAAAATTCCGTTAAAAATCCAGGTACAACAGCAGGTGTCTGAAAACTATTTTTTTTAGTTAAATAGACTGTGAGTATTGAAATACAAAAGACCTGAACATAGGTGATTTTTTGTACCTAGGACAAAAAGCTGATTTTGTTTGGAATTTTTCTAGATCTTTTTTAAAAATTCCGTTAGTCCAAGAGCGTAGTACCCCTATGTCTGCCGTTACTGTTTTTGAATAGCAGAAACTATGTAGTCTAACATATCAAAGAGGCAGACGTACTGCTATCACGTTTTCGAGGTTGATTTTTTCGACTTTTATGACCCCACTGCTCTCAGAGGTACTATGACTTTAGATCAGGAATTCCCATTCCATGCTCAGGAGGTCTAGGACAATGCCTCTTTTTAATATGATGAATCGAACTGAAATACCGTAAGTCTGCCGCCCACTGGCTCTGAGACTAAGTAACGTTATTGAATTTGCTCATAGGGACATCAATAATAGTTAGAACAAAAAGACGGCTGAGAACTTAAGTATGGTATCTTGTTACAGCACCAACTGCTCCCGAACCAATGACACGCCGAGAAATTCCAAATGCTCTATGGATAGACGTTGCACTGGATTTAATGGGACCACTTCCGAGTGATGAACATCTTTTTGTTGTTGTGGTCTATTACAGCCATTATTAGGAAGTTATAATTAAAAAAAAATATAACCTCAACAACACTTCCGAGTGAATAACATCTTTTTGTTGTTGTGGTCTATTACAGCCATTATTAGGAAGTTATAATTAAAAAAAAATATAACCTCAACATAACCTCAACATCAATTATAAATTCATTAAGAAAATGTTTACCAGATTGGGATATCCTCAGACAATAACTGTAGACAACGGAAAACAATTTACTAGCAAATATTAAACTGTATAATACAATTCCTTACTGGTCGCAGCAAAACGGCGAAGTTGAACGTCAAAATCGAGACATACTCAAAAGAATAAAAATGAGCAAAGCTATAGGTTCAAATTGGAAAGAAGTTATGTTGGACTATTTGCTCATGTTTCATTACCAGAGAATGCAATCCCGGGTTGTTTTTCAATCCCGGGATTTCGGGATTCAAAAACTTCAATCCCGGGATCTTGGGTTAATCTCGGGATTTCGAAAATATATTTTAAGAAGTTATTCAGATTATATTTTTGTTTGGATTTGTTCGTTTTCCAAATTAAAAACGCTTTGCTGAGTATGCAGAGAATTAATACTTCTACTTCGGCCTCAGCCTGGCAAGAAAAATAAGTTTATGATTGAAATGTTTTTTTTTAGAAGAATTTTATTTTATTATGTTTTTATTTAGAAGAACAAAATCGATATTCTCCATGTTTTCTCACAAAACAGAAAAGTTCTTTAGAAATTTTTGAAATAAAGACACTAAATATCTAGTTATTTCATAAATAGGTACCTATCTACTCTTAAGACTACTTGCAGGAATCTGACATTTAAGGGTACATCGGCCGCACTTTAAATTTTAAACAGCCAAATTAAAAAACATGGAATAGCGAAGGGTTAGCCTTATTCCATGGATTAAGTGCAAAATGTTACTTATAAAACAAACACAATTTCTGCTACGTGACGTTTACTATGGTTTAGCGAAGTAATAAGAAGCAGACTCTTTTTTTTATTGGCGTTGGTATCAAAAGATTTAGGTTCCCTTGGTAACTTGAAAATTTAATATGTCAAAACCCATAGGAAAAATGCCAAGCTTTCAAAACTTGGTACAAATTTCAAGATACTTAACAGGTCTCGTACGTAAACGTCACTTTAATATTCCACGAACATTAATCTTTTTTTAATGAGAAATTTTAACCAGTGCACACTGGGGCCCTGTGTAAGAGGGTTGCCCAAAACTCAAATTCTAAAATGATAACTATAACGTTTTTTTTTTGTTTTTTTGATAAGTACCTATATGGTCTTCCCTTTCTATTTCTGAGCTTTACATTAGCCGCATTTTGTTATCCACATGATCTGATCCGGATCAATTTCTAACACGTGATTACCAAAACAACATGGGATCCTGCTTTTTATCTGGATCTATTTCAATGATCTTAAAATTACTATTGTGAATGTGTCTCAATAGTGCAAAGAAAAGAGGCAACAGGCACGTGAAAACAAAACAAACATAAGGCAAAAAGAGACGAGTATATAACTAAGATCCTGTCTGTTTTATTTATCATCATTTGATCCGGATCAGATCATAAGGATAATAAAATGCGGCTATTATCAATTGAGCATAACACGTGCAAAAGTGAATGGCGTGGTTGGTCATCGATATAGTTTTTTTTCATGTTAAGTGAAAATAAAAATCACTGAATATTACCAGCTATTGACCAAGGTAAGCAGAGTTAACTGAAGTGTTTTTTTTTTTAAATTATACTTTTATATATAACTAGCTGTCCCGCCCCGGCTTCGCTCCGGTAGATAAAATTTTCGATTTTGTAGTTCAAATTTCTTCGTTTAAAATAAAAAAATTATATCTACTAAGCTTATGAGCCTATTTCAAAGTTCCCTCTAAACCGACAGTTGATTTCCATGTTGTTCTTGGTCTTCTAGATCCGTACCACCGTTTGCAGAAACAATACTGCCAAGGCAGTTAAACTGTTCCACTTCTTTAACTGCCGTCTCCTGTAGAATAATACGCTGCTGTGTGAAGCGGCCTGTGAGCATTATTTTTGTCTTTTTACTATTTATTCTTAGACCACTCGACTCTCCTTTCACTTGCAATGTTTGGCACATCCCGTTCAGCCCACTAATGTCATTTGCCAGCAGACATATGACATCGGCATAGTCTAAATGACTGAGCCTTTCGAACAGTCTCCATTGAATTCCCTGTCTCTCAGCTGTACCAACACTGGCCATCAATACGTCGTCCATCGCCAGCAGAAAGAGAATTGGCGATAGAGCATCCCCTTGTCAAACACCCTGTTGCACTACGAAGGAGCCGGATAGCTGCCCATTGTGTAAAACAAAATACCTTGCGTTGTTGTAGGACTCCTTAATAATGGCAACTATAATTTTTGTTGGAATTCCTCTACCAAGCAAATTCCCTCTACCTCGAATTTATTCTTTCGATTATTGGCCTATTTTCAATCACTTGTCGAATTTTTTAATTCCTTTTTTTGTAAAAAAAAAAAAACATAATACAAGAAATGACCGTCTCTTATACATCAAGTACATAGACTCGCATACTTTGACTCGCTATTTATCTCTTTAAGTTAACATAAATCAACAGTGTTATCAATTCTTTTTTTAAACTTTACTTAAACTAATTCTGACTCGATTTTTCCCTAAACTCTTTCTAACTGGAACAAATTTTTGATATCCCGTGAAAATTTAATTTTTGCGGATGATATGAAAATTTTCAAACGCGTCAAATCTGTGAGTGATCGTTTACTTTTGCAAGAAGATATTAACAGTTTTGTTATTTGGTGTAGTAAAAACGGTTTAAATCTCAACCCTATTAAATGTCAGGCGATCATTTTTTCTAAAAAAAAAGTTCCTAGTTCATTTGATTATGAAATATCGCAGCACACATTGCGTCGTGTTGATAGTTTCAAAGACCTAGGGGTTCATTTTACTTTTAATCTTGATTTTACGAAGCATATAAATTTAATAGTCAACAAGGCAAACTCTATGTTAGGGTTTGTTAAACGTTGGTCTAAGGAATTTCAGGATCCTTATGTTACCCTCGCTCTCTACAACAGTCTTGTTCGCCCTCACCTTGAATACGCATCACAGGTATGGACTCCTTTTTACGATGTCCATAAGAATAGACTAGAAGCAGTACAGCGTAATTTTATACGTTTCGCCTTGAAAGGACTACCGTGGTCCGATCCTTATAATCTTCCTCCTTACGAACACCGGATTAAGCTTCTTCAGATTCAAACTTTGGCACAAAGGAGAATTAATAATGATATTGTATTTATTCATCAACTTTTAACGGGTGTTATTGATGCACCTGATTTATTATCTTGTACTAGCCTTAACTACCGTGGTGGAGGTCACAACACTCGTAGTCTAGAACTAATGCATATATCTCAATACCGTACCAATTATGGAATGCATGAGCCTATTACCCGCATGTGCAACATTCTGAATTTGAACTCTAATTTTTTTGATTTTAATATAAGTAAGAATAGACTCAAAGCTTCATTGAAGACCAGTGTACCACGCTCTTAAATGTTTGTAATTGTTAATTTTTTCAATGTCATTTTATTTGTTATTTTATAATTATTGTTTTTAATTTTATTTTGTAAAGTGTATGTTTTAAGTAGTTTGTTGCTTACTAACTACTAACACTACACTAAGTGATGAGCCTGATAAGCACTTAATTTGTGTTTGGCAATTCTTTGGTCGCAAGATGTTGCTTGTACTAAGCTCTCTTCGGCAAAGATCTGATAGTGTACAAAAAAAATTCAACTTAAAGGGAGCTGACTGTATATCAAGGCAGTAATTTCGAAGTCTTTACTCTAAATATAAAATTCCAAGCACTAATAGTAAATATGTTTAAAATCGGATACTGTATTATAAACCCCATTTCACCCTTTAATATAAATTTTTTTGAATTGCCCCTTTTAATTTCTCCCCATTTCATCCTAAGAAAGAAGCTTTATTTTGAAAAATAATATGCACCTAACCCATCCTAGAAATATAACTTAACAATACAAAAATAAATTCAAATCGGATACTTTTTTGTTTTTACCCCATTTCACCCTTTAGATATAAAACTTAATCTCGATATATATCTAGCTTTCAAACCATTCTCTAAATACATCGTTTAAGTAAACCTTATCAAACAGAAAAAGAATTTTTCCTACCATTTTTGTTTTTGCCACATTTCACCCTACAAATAGAATTTCTTTACAAATTTTTAACCCTTAAGCCTTTGCTTTAGAATAATCTTTCAAACTCCAAAAGAAGTTTTTGAAATACAAAAATCAAAAACTCACAAATACCCAAAAAAAAGTACAAATATTAAGATTTTAACCATAAAATTAATTTTATCCAAATAAAATTTAGCTTATATTACTCAGGGACATTATATCTTTCCATTGGTTTAAGAATTTTAAGGATCGGTTCAATAATTCCAGAGATTACCCCCTACATAGGTACAAACAAACAAATAAAAGTTTCATCTCTATAATCTATACATCTATACATATAAATAAAATTGGAGTGTCTGTCGTTAATATTGAAATAATTTCAAGTTTTTGAGCTTAGGTGGTTGTTTACTTGCCAAGAAGCATAACTGCATAATTTAAAAAATGTTTGTCTGTCTGTCTGTTTGTCCGCTGTAAATTTCAAAACAGCAGAACAGATTATAATGGGACTTTAGGTACATGAAGTGGACAACTATGGGTGTAATCTGGGCTACTTTTAATTGTAAGAATGTTAATGGTTTCTTTGAAATATTAGAAAAGCAATGAAATTAAGGGAACATTATGTCGAAACAAAAAATGTATTTAATAGGAAATGATTATGTATGTATAAACAAGTAGAAATAATCGATTTTAAAAGTGTCAGACAATTAAATTAGAACAATAATAATTATATAGTCTTAGGCTTCGGCCACGCAATGAGCGACTGGGCGACTGAGCGATGGGTGGCCATTTACTGAACGACGTCGCTGAGCGATTAGTTGGGAAAATGCCATCGTCTAGTGCGGTTTTATATAATAAGATCGAGAATACGTAGATTTGGTGTACACCCCATAAATCGTGAAAGGGCAAGTTATGGTGAATTTCACCATTTATACCTATCAAAATCTTCGCAGACCTCCAGATCGATTTTGGCAATATTGTCGTATGTCGGTACCATCTTTTGTTTCGCTGCTGGAAAAAGTTCGGCCAAAATTAACAAAACAAAAGAAAGCAGTAGGTCCAGAGCAACGGCTGGTTTTATGTTTAAGGTTATTCTTTTCTTTTATTTTTTTTCTTTATTTTTTTTTTAATCTTTATTTTTATTCTTAAGTTTTGCACTGGACGGCTCTGGACAGCACAAATTAAACTTTCTATGTTTATTTTGTCCATCTTATTACTTCATCGCTCAGCGATCGGCTGAAAAATTAAAACAGATTTGATTGCTGAGTGACGTCGCTCTGTCGCTTAAAAAAATCAAAAAATCGCTCAGTCGCTCAGAGTTTATGTGGCCACCTCCATACGATTTCATGTGCTTTAATTTTTTTGCGTCGCTCAGTCGCTCATTGCGTGGCCGGAGCCTTAAGGAGCCTACACACGATCAATATTCATTGACAATAATTATTGAAGACATTTTCTGTCAAGAAACATTGATGCAAAACTGCCAACACACGTATCAATGAAAATTGACAATAATTGTACGTAAAATTGTATGTTTTGGCTGCGAGAATGTTGCTTCGGGTGTATTAGCAAATAAAAAAGCGAAAAATGACTTTTTCACTGAATATTGACAATAAATATTGATCGTGTGTAGGGCTCTTTAGAGGTGGTGAAAGCTTTGCTCAAAATTTTGTTGGCGTACTGATTGAATCTGTGCAAATTTCATGCCACAAACAAGACAGCGATGCCACGGCCCTTTGACTACAATAATGCACTTTTAAAATGCAATAATACGATTGAATTGCTGCCAGGTTTTATTTACATAATATGTAATTAAATTGGAGCGTTTGTCTTTAATATGGAAATAATTGAAAGTTTTGTTTATTTGCTAGGAAACATAAGTGCATCATTTAAAAAAAAATTTCGTTTGTCTGTTTGAATACAATAATCTTAAAATTGATTCTGACGAGACTCAACATACATGTAGTGGAGTAATCAAGGGTACTTTTAATGGTAAAAATGGTAAGGGTTTCTTTAAAATATTAGAAAAATAGTGACATTTTTATTTTTGGGGTAAAAACTAGCTTTCATCCAAAACGGGGTTCAACCTGACCTTTTGACATTTTGAGCCCTTAAACGAGTTCTAAGTATGTATTTGTATATATAAAAATGAATCCATGTTTCCCTAATAATAATAATAATTTTTAACTAAAGGGTTTTTCAACAGGGACGCTACAAAAGTAGAGCGACAGGGACAGCAAACGACGCCATATTTCTTGCCGTTTTTTGACATTTCTCTTCAGTAAAGTTTGCCATTTCATGATGAAAAGATATAATACGAGCCAACAACGAGTCGAAATTATTAAAATTTACTACCAAAATTCGGAGTCAGTGGCCTAAACGTTAAGAGCGCTACGCATCGAAAAATTATCTTCAGCGATAAGGCTCATTTCTGGCTGAATGGCTTCATCAATAAACAAAATATGCGGTATTGGTCCGGCAGCAATCCACACGTTCTCCATGAGTCATCATTGCATCCCGAAAAAATTACGGTTTGGTGTGGTTTATGGGACGACGGCGTCATTGGGCCTTACTTCTTCCGTGATGATCAAGACCGGCACGTTACTGTGAATGGGGATCACTACCATTCAATGATAACCGAATATTTTTGGCCCCAATTGGATGATATGGACTTGGAGTGGAGGACATGTGGTACCAACAGGACGGTGCCACAAGCCACACAGCGAATGTCACAATCAATTTATTTTAAACCAAGTTTGGAGAACGTGTTATCTCACGAAATGGTCCAGTCGCTTGGCCACCTCAGTCGTGCGATTTGACGCCGTTAGACTATTTCCTGTGGGGCTACGTCAAGTCTATGGTCTATGCCAACAAGCCAGCGACGATTGATGAACTTCGTACGATTATCGAACGTGAAATTGCAACAGTATCGGCCGATTTATGCTTGAAAACCGTCGAAAATTGGGTTCAGCGTCTGGACTTCTGCAAGCGTGCCCGTGGTGACCATGCAAAAGAAATCGAGTTCCATACATAATGGCATCGAACTTACTTTCACTTTAAAGAATTTCATTGATATCCAAAACCGTTTTTGTTTTATTTAAAAAAACTTTTGTAGCGCTCTTATTATATAATTTTTAACTGCTTAACTATTTGAAATATTTTTTTTTCAGGTAATAGCTATTTGGTATTGTTAAATTCGGTCTTAAGTTTTGCCAAAAAGGTGCAGAAGTGATCTCTGGGTACCTGTTTTATGTAAACAAAATAAATCTATTGAGTTTGAAAAGAAATCAATCAATCATGAAATTTGGTTATAACAAAATAAAATTAAAAAAATAAAATACAGTCCAATATCGATTTACCGCTATTCAATCAATCGAGGACACATAATAAGAATTTTGTTTTGTTAATTTGTTCTCGAAATTCTATACACCCGGGCGGAGCCGGGGCGGGTCAGCTAGTATAGTATATAGAAGAGAAAGATGAGGTTAAAGTAGGAGGCCATTTTATCGAAAAAATATCAATTTTCATGGAAATGCGCAAGGTTCTTTTTAAACTAATGCCTAATACATAGGGATAATCTTAACGTAAAACTGAAGGCGAAAGTAAAAGCCCATTGCGCATTTTTTTTTTTTAATATTTGTTTTCTTAAAAAGTCTAATACGCGATTTTTCGATTTTTGTATAAACCGAGCCTTAATCGAAAGAAACTGTTTGATATATTCAATAAGAGTAAAAAAAATCACTTTTGAGAACAAATTCGAAGAAATTTGTGAATATGTAGCTAAGAAAACTGACTATCCGACCACTCAAAGAATTAAATTAACAAAACAGCTACGCAATTTTAAAAACCAAATGAAGGCGAAATGGGTGAAGCATGGAAGGCATCAAAACAGATTCCTTAAAAATGAAACACCCTGGCCTAACGGAAGTTTTGAACTCCCTCTTCACATTTAAAAAAAAGTGGTAGACCAACA
The DNA here is from genome assembly GCA_963921185.1 of Dasysyrphus tricinctus. Taxonomy (NCBI): domain Eukaryota; kingdom Metazoa; phylum Arthropoda; class Insecta; order Diptera; family Syrphidae; genus Dasysyrphus; species Dasysyrphus tricinctus. The sequence continues at coordinate 31,864,224 of OY992533.1, read as the reverse complement.
CTTTTTATATAAAAGCAGTGACAGGTCGAAGCACAGAAAAACAGCAAGTGTTCGTGCAGAAAATAATTCCAATCTGCTGACATATGCAGCTCAAATAAGCTTGAGAGCTGAGGGAGAGACAACAGAAGCTGAAGTCGTCAAAAGAGTCTCGACCACAACAACTTACGCGAAGGATTGTATGGACATAAACTCGTCTGTTACAATTGATAACATTTTGCCCCGTGAAGCTCTATCCATTATTATTGAGGCTAAATTGAGTAGAAGCCAGTACAACGTTATTCGATGCTACACGAAAGATATTTTTTCCATCTTAAAAACTTGTTCAAACAGAGAAAAAAATCATATCCAAATGACAATTTGGATAAAATTTAAATAAATAAGAGATATCGTGATAAAGTGTTGCTCCTGCGTTTGGTAGAAAAAGATTGGAAAAGAAAAGATTTCGGTTAAGAGGTACTAACGAATTTGAAAGAAGAACAAAAATTAATTGCAAATCAATCGTTAGATATTCAATTTTGATAGTATTGGTCGGCAAAAATCATTTTTATTTTGATTTCTAAACACAAAAAAAAAAAAAAAAACGTTGAAACTGATCAAACATTCCCCAGATTAATTGCGGAGCTCTTTCAGCGAGTGAGATGAGATGACTCGCCTTACTCGCCGACTCATCTCACTTCACTCGCAAAAGTGATTCAGCTATTTAAGTGAAATGAGTAAGTTCGAATTTAGTTTCGAACATGAGACAAAGAATAAATATAAAAGAGCCAAATTCTACTTCCTTGTCGCACTCGTTACGTTTATTATTCCATTACACATCACCCTTATGGACGCGAAATAAAATAATAAATACAACTATGTAAACATTGGAATCTTAATAATGGAGTACCTATCTTCTGTTTCAATAATTTTTTAATCGTAATTAAAGTTAATGTGAGTTTTCAACCTTGAGTAATAAAAAGTTGTTTAATAGTGTCAAAAGTGAATGGACTATAATTTTATTTAATAAACATTTATGTGCATATTATAATAACATAAGATTTAAGAATCAATAAAAGGGTAGTTGTTTGTATCTACGTTGTTGTTTTTTTATATTATTTCCTATCCATGAATAGGAATTCTTGAGAAAAGCACACATACCTATGCAAATCTAGAAATTTACCAACACATATACCAAGTCACTGTGAAAATATCTGGTGAGTAATCTGACATTTCATTTCACTCGCTCACTCACTCACTTTTGCTAGCTGAATCGATTTTCATCTCACTCACTCCCTGCGGTTTCATTCTAGCTGAAACTCGGCACAGTGCCGAGATTCAGCTAATTCGAAGCCGCAGGGAGTGACTGAGATGAGTCACTTTTTGTCGAAAATCGATTCAGTTAGCAAAAGGGAGTGAGTGACCGAGTGAAATGAAATGTCAGATTACTCGCCAGATATTTCCGCAGTGACTTGGTGTATGTGTTGGTAAATTTCCAGTTTTGGATAGGTATGTGTGCTTTTCACAAGAATTCCTATTCATGGATAGGAAACGAAATAAAAAACAACAACGTAGATAAAAACAACTACCCTTTTATTGATTCTTTAATTTTATTTTATTATCATATTCACATATAAATATTAAATAAATTTATATTCTATTCACTTTCAACACTTTTAAACTTTTTATTTTTCAAGGGTGAGACTCACATTAAACTTTAATTATGACAAAAAAAAATAATTGAAACAAAAGATACTCCAAACTCCATTATTAAAGATTCCAATGTTTATATTGTTGTATTTTTTGTTTCATTTCGTTTTGCGTAACGAGTGTGACAAGGAGGTAGAATTAAGCTCTTGTATATTTATTCTTTGTCTCATGCTCGAAACTAAATTCGAACTTACTCATTTCACTTAAATAGCTGAATCGCTTTTGCGAGTGAAGTGAGATGAGTCGGCGAGTAAAGCGAGTCATCTCATCTCACTCGCTGAAATAGCTGAATCTCGGCACAGGACTCCGATCCGTTGGGTGAGTACAACACATCCTCTCTTATACAACAGGGGAAGAAAAACACTCCAAAATTAATTAAAACATCAAAGCCACTTAAACCAAAAAATTTATTCAAAATGAACTATTATTAATTAAAAAGAAATTAACAGTACATTACAAAAAATAGAAGCGCAACTAATTAATCTTATATAAAACACACGGTAATATTTTTTTGACAACAGCTCACAAATCACAAACGTCACTTCATTCCTACCACACCGAAATTCTCTTACACACGAGCTTCTATACGTGTTAGATTATTAACATAACTACACGAAAGTAAACTGCTCGAAAATGGCAGCGAACAGCGAAGAAAGCAAACTAGATTTTTTAATAAAAGAACTAGGAGATTTATACTACTAGACCGAGAGCTAGTGAACGTTTTGCTTAAAGTGTTTTATACCGCTCCAAACTTTGTAGGCGTACTATTTGCATCAGTGCGAACTACATGGTATCAACCTGGCAGCGATTTCGCGGTTCCTTAACCACCAAAATGCACTTTCAAAATGCACTAGCAAAAAAAAAAAGTGTTTTATACCGCTCTAAATTTAGTTCACTAGCACTAAGTACACGTGCAAACTGAATACCACCAACCTAGCAGCATTACGACGCCCCTAAGGCCACCAAAATGCACTTTCAAACTGCACCGACAAAATAAGAAAAAATAGAAAGTATTTTGTGCCCCCCGAAATTTCATAAATTTTTGCTCTGTATATGCACAAACAACATGCCATCAACCTGGCAGCGTTACTACGACCCTAAGGTTACCAAAATGCACTTTCAAAATGCACTTAAAAAATTAAAGTATTTAATACCACTCTAAACTACGTTCACTTATGCTCTGTACCTGTACAAGCCACATGCCACCAACCTGGCAGCGTTACGGCGGTCCTTAGGTTTCCAAAATGCACTTTCAAAAATGCACTCAAGAAATTAAAAAAAATAAAAGTGTCTTATACTGCTCTAAATTTCGGTCACTTGTGCTCTGTACCTGTACAAGCCACATGCCATCAACCTGGCAGCGTTACGACGGTCCTAAGGTTACCAAAATGCACTTTCAAAAATGCACTCAAGAAATTAAAAAAAATAAAAGTGTCTAATACTGCTCTAAATTTCGGTCACATATGCTCTGTACCTGTACAAGCCACATGCCACCAACCTGGCAGCGTTACGGCGGTCCTAAGGTTACCAAAATGCACTTTCAAAAATGCACTCAAGAAATTAAAAAAAATAAAAGTGTCTTATACTGCTCTAAATTTCGGTCACATATGCTTTGTATGTACCTGTCCAAGCCACACGCCATCAACCTGGCAGCGTTACTACGGCCCTATGGTCGCCAAAATGCGCTTTCGAAATGTAAATGGTAGGTACATAGGTTACAAGTAGGGACTTGGGAATTTTATGTTTTGAACTTTGTGAAAAACAACTGTGGATTTTAGCAAACAGGATACCTGGCGGATTTTTAAATACATTAACAAAAATAAACTATGTATATGTGAGCCTACTAATTTTCAAAGATTTTCAGTTCTTTATTGCAATTTTTAAATGATTTCGTTTATTATTTCGGAATTTCCAGAAAGTGGCTTGTACAGGTACAGAGCATATGTGACCGAAATTTAGAGCAGTATAAGACACTTTTATTTTTTTTTATTTCTTAAGTGTATTTTTGAAAGTGCATTTTGGTAACCTAAGGACCGCCGTAACGCTTCCAGGTTGGTGGCATGTGGCTTGTACAGGTACAGAGCATATGTGACCGAAATTTAGAGCAGTATTAGACACTTTTATTTTTTTTAATTTCTTGAGTGCATTTTTGAAAGTGCATTTTGGTAACCTTAGGACCGTCGTAACGCTGCCAGGTTGATGGCATGTGGCTTGTACAGGTACAGAGCATATGTGACCGAAATTTAGAGCAGTATTAGATACTTTTATTTTTTTTAATTTCTTGAGTGCATTTTTGAAAGTGCATTTTGGTAACCTTAGGACCGTCGTAACGCTGCCAGGTTGATGGCATGTGGCTTGTACAGGTACAGAGCATAAGTGACCAAAATTTAGAGCAGTATAAGACACTTTTATTTTTTTTTATTTCTTAAGTGCATTTTGGTAACCTAAGGACCGCCGCGCCGTAACGCTGCCAGGTTGGTGGCATGTGGCTTGTACAGGTACAGAGCATAAGTGACCGAAATTTAGAGCAGTATAAGACACTTTTTTTTTTTTTATTTCTTAAGTGCATTGTTGAAAGTGCATTTTGGTGACCTTAGGACCGTCGTAACGCTGCCAGGTTGATGGCATGTGGCTTGTACATGTACAGAGCATAAGTGAACGTAGTTTAGAGTGGTATTAAATACTTTAATTTTTTAAGTGCATTTTGAAAGTGCATTTTGGTAACCTTAGGGTCGTAGTAACGCTGCCAGGTTGATGGCATGTTGTTTGTGCATATACAGAACAAAAATTTATGAAATTTCGGGGGGGCACAAAATACTTTCTATTTTTTCTTATTTTGTCGGTGCAGTTTGAAAGTGCATTTTGGTGGCCTTAGGGGCGTCGCGTCGTAATGCTGCTAGGTTGGTGGTATTCAGTTTGCACGTGTACTTAGTGTTAGTGAACTAAATTTAGAGCGGTATAAAACACTTTTTTTTTTTGCTAGTGCATTTTGAAAGTGCAATTTGGTGGTTAAGGAACCGCGAAATCGCTGCCAGGTTGATACCATGTAGTTCGCACTGATGCAAATAGCACGCCAACAAAATTTGGAGCGGTATAAAACACTTTAACTTCGCTCATTTTTTTGCATTTTGAAAGTGCACTTTGGTGGTTAAGGAACCGCGAAATCGCTGCCAGGTTGATACCATGTAGTTCGCACTGATGCAAATAGCACGCCAACAAAATTTGGAGCGGTATAAAACACTTTAACTTCGCTCATTTTTTTGCATTTTGAAAGTGCATTTTGGTGGTTAAGGAACCGCGAAATCGCTGCCAGGTTGATACCATGTAGTTCGCACTGATGCAAATAGTACGCCTACAAATTTTGGAGCGGTATAAAACACTTTAAGCAAAACGTTCACTAGCTCTCGGTCTATACGTTTTCATTAGAGCTGAAATGAGCTAATTTCGCAAATCACAGAAAAAGTGTTTCCATTTGTAATTTGGTAATTTCGTTTGACAGCTCATTTCTTTTTTGAATTTCAACTGGCTGTTAATCGATTTTTGTTGTTGTTTTCTTTTGTCTCCTTCCATTGACATTTTCATACAAAACCAATTTAGAGCTCTTCAAACTGTGGCAAATTTGGGTGTGTTCGTTAGGTTTTGACTTAATTTCCAACCTAATTTCGTGCAAATTTGGTTGAAATTATAATAAAATTGATCAAAAACCCGACATTATAGCAGATAAAAACAAAATTTTAGAAGAGAGAGAAGAAGTGGAAACAAATATCAAAGGGCACGGTAGTGCCCAGCCAAGTTCGCGGTACTACACCCTTTTTACAGGAACAAACTCAGGCGATTTTCAACCCCCCTCTAACTTTAAAATCAATAAAGTCAGAAACTTTAAATTCGCAGTATTTGCTGAGCTGATTAAACACAGGTGGCTCACCAAATTTCAACTCTTTAGCATAAGTAGTTCCCGAGATATAGGACTTCAAAAATCACAAAAACCGTAACTGACTGACTCACTGACTCACTGACTGACTGACTCACTGACAGATCATCAAAATTATGGAGCACTTCCCGACATCGTAGAAACTTGAAATTTCGCACAACGGTAGGCCTTGTAGTGCATACAAAGGAAAAAATCGAAAATCTGCAATTTTGTATCCAGGGGGCGTGGCATCCACCCACTTTCTTAAATATTCTTATAAATTATATGGAGCACTTCCGATTGTTGTAGAACGATGAAAATTGGAAAGTCAGTAGGGCTTGGGGTACTCAGAAAGAAAAAAATTGAAAAATTGGAATTTTTCATTCATGAGGCGTGGCATCCACCCACATTCTTAAAAATTCTTATAAATTCTATGGAGCACTTCCGATTGTTGTATAATGATGAAAATTGGTAGGTCGGTAGGGCTAGAAGTACTTAGAAAGAAAAATCGAAAATTTGGAATTTTCCATTCAGGGGGCATGCCATCCACCCACTTTATCAGAATTGCTATTATTTATATGGAGCACTTTCTGTTTTCGTTGAATTATGAAACTTTGTGGAGCGGTATAGGGCTTGATTTTCACCTGGCAAAATAAATCTTTGCAAAAAGGAGTGAAATAACAACAAAAGCATAAATGTTAAAAAAAGAGCCAAGTTCTTATTCTTATTAAATTGAAGAATTGGAATTTTTCATTCAGGGGGCGTGGCATCCACCCACATTCTTAAAAATTCTTATAAATTATATGGAGCACTTCCGATTGTTGTATAATGATGAAAATTGGTAGGTCGGTAGGGCTTGAAGTACTTAGAAAGAAAAAGATTGAAAAGTTGGAATTTTCCATTCAGGGGGCGTGGCATCCACCCACATGCTTAAAAATTCTTATAAATTATATGGAGCACTTTCGATTGTTGTAGAACGATAGAAATTGATAGGCCTGTAGGGCTTGAAGTACTTACAAACAAAAATCGAAAATTTGGAATTTTCCATTCAGGGGGCATGCCATCCACCCACTTTATCAGAATTGCTATTATTTATATGGAGAACTTTCTGTTGTCGTTGAATTATGAAACTTTGTGGAGCGGTATAGGGCTTGATTTTCAGCTGGCAAAATAAATCTTTGCAAAAAGGAGTGAAATAACAACAAAAGCATAAATGTAAAAAAAAGAGCCAAGTTCTTATATGTACAAGAAACCAGTGCGTGAAAAGTGCCAAGTTTTAAGTTCATGAAGTTTAATATCAAATATCTTAAGTAGAAAAATATCGAAACAATTCCAAATCATGACAAAAATTTGTTATTTAATGATTACTGATTAAAATTTGGTGGATTTACTTGGCAAGTTTTCTCTTAAATACTAATCACAAATTTAAAATTTATGAAAACTTGACCAGTGAACCCACCAAATTTTAATCAGTAAACATTAAATACCAAAACTTTGTCATTATTTGGAATTGTGTCAATATTACTCTACTTAAGATATTTGATATTAAACTTCATGAACTTAAAACTTGGCATATATTTTAGATCTCACTACTTTTTTTTGGCAGACTTTTTACGCACAGGTTTCTTGTACATACATATAAGAACTTGGCTCTTTTTTAACATTTATGTTTTTGTTGTGATTCAAGATCTCCACAACTGTGTTCTAGAGATACTTAACGATATTCTGGAAGTGGAAACAAGAAGCGATGAAATTGACTTTATTAGAAGAATCGGCAAAGAAGGAGTCAAACCTAGACCTATTTTAGTGGGGCTCACGACCCAATTAAAAAAAGATACTATAATGAAAAACAAATCTAAATTGAAAAATTATAAATACGCTATAATATACATCCAAGAAGACAAAATGAGGGAAGATATTAATTACATTGAATCAACAACTTCAAGAAATAAAATATCAGAAAATCAAACATAAAGCGAAACTCGAGATAACATACCAAGCCACAGTTCTAAAAAAACGACCAAGAACATACGACAACAACAAAAATGAGAGGAACACAGAATCCATAGTTCTAACTATAAAACGAAGAAATTAAAAGAAAATGATAAACACCAAAACGGAAATAATTCCCGAAATGGGAACATTCAACAATATTTTTCAAGCCAATTCAACAAAAATATGATCATGAACAATCAAATAATGAAGACAACATCTAGCAACCAAAATACTAGTAATAACTTTGCAAACCGAAATGAACAAGGACAACTGATCAAAACCGAAGCAATTATAACTTCCTCAAGCGGATTAACCATCGTGAGGAATTCAGGCTCAAACCCCCCAAGCAACACAAGCAACACGAACAAGGATATTAACGCAAATAATGATTCTAACAATACTAAGAAACAACTTTATCTATGCACACTGAATGTAAGAAGTTTATCTTCCAAGTGCAAACAGTAAGAACTTAGACTTGCTCTAAAAAACATAAACTGGGATACTATTGGACTGTCAGAGATGAAAATTTTTGGAGAAAGTATTATAGAAACAAACGATGAAATTTTCTGTCATATTGGCGAAACTAAAGGACTCCACGAGTAGGGTTCTTAGTTAAGAAATATCTAAAACAATATATCACTTAGATTAAACTTATCAGTGAGAGAATTTGTAGTCTTACTCTTAAGATTCAAAATACGAAATTAACAATAATTCAAATATACGCTCCGACTAAAATAGCTAAAGATGAGGAAATTGAAGCATTCTATGGAAAACTTAAAAAAACATTTACAGAAACAAAAGCTGAATTGAATCACCAGTTGGAAGAAGGGAATAAATCCATCAGAGCTAACTGTTGAGAAAACGCAAAAAACTGAATAACTTCTTTATTTGACGGTTCTCAGATTTTTCATGTATAGATAAAATAAGGTTCTCTTGGTTTTGATTCGCATGAGATATATTTTCTTTTTCTATCGCTTCCTAGTAGCTAGATAAACCGTGTTGAAAAGCTTGGATTTATTTCCTTCTTCCAACTGAAAATTTAAACTTCAAAATAAAATACAAATTTAAAAGAAAAAGTTTTTATTTTTCAAATATAAAGCTAAATTTAGCTAAGCTATACTCTTCGTCATCACTCATCATCTTCATAATGAATGATTTTATAGGTATATGGAGGTCATGTGAAGTTGGACTTTATTTTGTACATATACAAACATGAGTAAATGTAATAAATAAAAATAAATAAATAATAGCTTCAAAAAAATAGTGTGTTCAATAATATATTAGTTTTTGTCTGTTATTTCAAACATTGACAATATCGTTTTATTTTCCAATAGAACTGAAAATAACGATATTGATTAAGTAGGTACATATGTACATATACAGGGTGTCCTGTAAATAATGGATAACCTTGCAACTGGTTGTAGCAGGCCTTATGACCTTTCCAGAAAAAAATATAAAAAAAATATTTTCCCTGTGGTTACTATGTTATAATGTTTTTTCCAAAAGTTGTTAACAAGTACTACTTTCCTCGAATACCTGAACGCTACGACCATGAATGAACAATTTTTACTATTTTCATATTTTTGTATTATTCTAGAATAACTGTTGTAATAGATGGGTGGTAAAATTTAACAGTAGTTATTGCTTTCTTTAATTATAATTTTTTTAAATATTTTTTTCAGTACAAAAATTTATTTTCGAAAAAGTTTGACCACCTTTAATAAATTAAAATTGTATGAGAACATGAGTGGCCAATTGCTTAAAAAAGTTGTCTATTTAATGCACTTTTCAAAATGGTATAACACATGCTTGTGTATTAACGAAATAACCAAGAAAATTTGTCAATCATCTAATGAAGCTGCTTTTAACATTTTGGCAAAATGTCTATCAAAATGTTACAATAACCTCCAAATTTGGGTTGGGCAAAGATTTTCTCTTTTGATGTGTAAGGGGGTCCAGTGCAAGTATAAAACTTTATTTTTAGGTGTTGAAAGACCCACCATTTGACCACCATATTGAAAAACGAGTTCTGCAAAGTTTTCCATGGCAACTTAAATTTTATTAGTCATAAAAAAAAAAAAACTTTGAAACAAATTTGTAGCAAATTCAATTCTCTTCAAATTATGTTAACATACTTTTTACCCTAAAGTTATAAATAAAAAAGTTATAATCAAAAACATATGAATTTTTTCAATGTTTAAATTTTGATTATAACTTTTTTATTTATAACTTTAGGGTAAAAAGTGTGTTAACATAAATTGAAGAGAATTGAATTTGCAACAAATTTGTACCAAAGTTTTTTTTTCTAAGACTAATAAAATATAAGTTGCCATGGAAAACATTTTAGAACTCGTTTTCCAATATGGTGGTCAAATGATGGGTCTTTCAACACCTAAAATCGAGTTTTATACTTGCACTGAACCCCCTTACACATCAAAAGAGAAAATCTTTGCCCAGCCCAAATTTGGAGGTTATTGTAACATTTTATTAAACATTTTGCCAAAATGTTAAAAGCAGCTTCATTAGATGATTGACAAATTTTCTTGGTTATTTCGTTAATACACAAGCATGTGTTATACCATTTTGAAAAGTGCATTAAATAGAAAACTTTTTTAAGCAATTGGCCACTCATGTTCTCATACAATTTTAATTTATTAAAGGTGGTCAAACTTTTTCGAAAATAAATTTTTGTACTGAAAAAAATATTTAAAAAATTATAATTAAAGAAATGCAATAACTACTGTTTAATTTTACCACCCATCTATTACAACAGTTATTCTAAAATAATACAAAAATATAAAAATAGTAAAAATTGTTCATTCATGGTCGTAGCGTTCACGTATTCGAGGAAAGTAGTTCTTGTTAACAACTTTTGGAAGAAACATTATAACATAGTAACCACAGGGAAAATATTTTTTTTATATTTTTTTCTGGAAAGGTCATAAAGCCTGCTACAACCAGTTGCAAGGTTATCCATTATTTACAGGACACCCTGTATAGAAAAAAAAATACAAAATGGTTATTGAATATTTGTGTGCAAAACGACACATAAATGTCCCTTTTTTAAATTGTTTTTTTTTTTTTAAGGTTTACCTTTTCAAATCTATTTTATGAAAAACTTTAGATTTTGAGATAAGTCACTTTGCTTCTGAGGGGACGTTGTCTTATCTATGTTAACTAGCTGAGTTAACTGCGCTGATACATCAATCTGTGATTCAATAACTCAAAAGTGCTAAAGCGTGATTTGTAACCCACCAATTCAATAACTGTTTATTTGCTTGTGGCGACATAAAACTGAGTAGATAAACCAATTCAAGATTTATGTTAAAAAGAAATAAAATAATCAGTTGGAAGAAGGAAATAAATCTGGGATTTGTTTCCTTCTTCCAACTAATGCTTTTTAAAACCCCCAAAATTTCTACAATGAAAATAGTTTTTACTATTTTCTTAGACCTAACAGATGTGTCTACGTATAGAGAAGACATTTGCATCAAAAAGTCATTTTTGGAAATTTTGGGATTTATTCCCTTCTTCCAACTGGTGGTTCAATTAATGTATATTGTTGGAGACTTCAACGCGAAGATGGGGGAAAAATCAAACATAGAAGAAAAGGAAGTTGGAATCTTTGGCTATGGTGAAAGAAATGAACGAGGAGACAAACTTATAAAATGGATGGAAGAAATGAACCTTAGCTTTGCGAACTCTTTCTTTAAGAAAAAAGACAAAAATAAGTGGACGTGGCTTGCGCCAGATGGGAAAACTAAAAATGAAGTCGATCTTATACTGACAAATAGACTCAAAACACTAACCCCCAGCTTCACAGTGGAAGTTTAAACTTAAGTTCAGCTGAACCTGAACTTCAGTTCAAATTTTAAGTTAAACTTGTTCGGTCTCATAGAGCAAAATGAACTTCAGTTCAATTAAATGAAGTTTAAGAAGATTATATGAATGCAACTTGGCAGCATTTTAGAAGATAGTGTGATTTGTTCACTGATCTCTAAAATACACTGGATAGTGTATCGATACAAAAATATTGCTTCCGTTTGAAGAATTGTTATATTATGAAGCTGACCACTTTTTTGTATACCAGTATAACTGTATAACATGTAATACAAAGATAATCCATTAAACAGACATCAAATCTCCCTTCGTTTCACCCCCCGAGATCTGTTTGCTAACATTTTTTGTGTTCGTAATTTAAATTCATTCACTAATTAATAAATGAAACGGAATAACCAACGTAAAGAGTGTGACAAGGAGGTAAAATCATTTAAAAAAAAACGCAGAATATGCAATCGCATCCTCCTCATCATAATTATTCAGTAGCTGTTTTGCTCAACTTGTTCGCAAACTGCAATGATTTATCTCATTCTACTATGTAATTATACTAAAAAAAAATATACCAAATGCACACAGTGAATAACTTAAAGATAATAAATAATAAAACAAATTTCCGCAAAAGTTTATATTTTCATATCATGGTCTGTTTCCCTTTCTTCAGATAGACATCTGGAAATAGGGATGAGCGATTTTAATCGATATTTGCAAAATATCGATAATAAAGATTTCGATGTTTTGCAACATCGATATTAACATTCAAAATATCGGCTTAAAAAATAAACAAAAAGTTAGTACGAAAATGATTGATTCTGCTAGTAAAATCTAGATGGAGTGACTTTCATAGTTTTTAAGTCATCTGTAACATTTGGAATTTTTTGAAAACGGCCATTCCAAAGTAACGGAGAAGACAATCGGACGCTTGTAGTAAGGTTTTTCTTGTTAAGAAATTAATATTTTTTTATGAAACTCAGTGGTTTTTAAGAATTCATCACATTACACGACACAGAAGTTTCACCAAAAAATTATGAAATTTAGTAAGTTTATTAAAAAAAATAGACGGTAACGGAGAAGACACGTACGATTTAGAGATTTCCAACCATTGCCCTGAAGTTTAAAATTCTGCGCCGTCCATTAAGATATGAAGTTGATTTTTTCGCACACTTTCATAAAACCAACATTTATCAAAAACCATCCTTGGTTTAATGCCAAGTTTCATTTTACTAACAGAAAAAATATGAAAGATGGTAACGGAGAAGACAGCTAATGGTAACGGAGAAGACACGTACGATTAAAGATTTCTTTTTTGTTCAGTTATATTGAAATTCGTATTTTTAAATTATTCTCATCAATGATAAAAAAGATTCCGGCAATTGAAAAAATGTGTGTAAAATTTCATTGAAATCGGTTAACGGTAACACGTGCTAGCGAGCACTTGAAATTTTTCATTCAAAACACATGGGGTTTTCACAGTTTTTACTCAAAATATCAGCAAAATTGTAAAAGTTGATGGAAAATCTTTAAACTTGGCACATAAATTAACTACTGTTAGGAGTATCAAAAAAAATATTTTCAATAGTTTTGCATAATATTAACCCCATCAAAAAATTTTATTAAAAATCAATGTTTTTGTGCATTTGTTGCTATTTTAAATGGAGTAACTGTTGTTTACAAAAATAAAAAAAAAAATATTAGTATACTCCTTATGGTATTTAGCATATTTGCCAAGTTTAAAGTTTTTCCATTAACGCAACGTTTACACTTTTACGGGCCCTTTGAGTAAAAGACTGTCAAAACACCATGTTTTTTATATGAAAAAATTCAAGTGCTCACTAGCACGTGTAAACGTCAACCGATTTCAATGAAATTTAACACATATTTGCTTTTATTTTCCTCGATCCATTTTAAGCAAGGGGTTCAAAGAAATCCAGACTTAAAAAAAAAAGTGCCTGTGAGTCGTTAGAATTTGGATGAGAAAGTGCAATTTTGTCTTCTCCGTTACCCTGTTTTAGACACTAAGACATGATTTAAAAATCTATAAAAAATCCACCATAATTCTTTTTCAAGTCTTGCTTTGTATGCGGAATAATTTTACAAACACTAATATAGTTCACCATTTATACCAACTTTAGTCATTTTTCGGTAACGGAGAAGACATGAAATGTTCAGTCATTTTGAGGCGTAATACTATTTTTACAGCACTCCTATCAGAAAAATAGTTCCGAATTTAAGTAGTGTATTAAAAACACTTATAAAAACCTAACTGCACATCGCCATTTGCATCACAATTTATAGAGTAGGTACTGATAGCGGCAAAAATGCCGAAAAATGCCCAGATACGAAAGATAAAGTATGAGCTTTTTTGATCACTTGCATATTTTACAACAACAAGTAAAATTTTATATTTACAATTTTTTCGTTAACTCTAATATATATTATGGGTATTCATGTAACATCGTAAACTCGTCGTAATCGTTGTAAAGTTTAAAACTTCGTAATTCTGTCACAAGTAGTACCTCGTGGCTTGATGGTTAGTGCGTAGGACTGTCATGCCGAAGGTGTGGGTTCGATTCCCAGCCGTGCCACCTAAAAACAGAAATGTTTTATTCGAGGTACTGCCTCTTGCGAGGAACTGACAAATCCTCCAAGAGTATACTTGTCATGAAAAAGTGCTTCTCATTTAGCCGTTCGGAATCGGCAAAAAACTGTAGGTCCCCTCCATTCCTGCCAACAAACACGCACACAGGAATGGTTGTGAGTTGTAAGTCACTAGGCCCTGGTTCTCCATGAGCTGTTGCGCCACCCAATTTATTTATTTATTTATTTAATTTAATTCTGTCACAACTTGTATGGAAACTTTGACAGATTTACGAAGTTTAAGACTTTACAACGATTACGACGAGTTTACGCTGTTGCATGAATACCCTTATTGTAAATATTGGCATATTTAAATATATTTTTTTCCTTAATTTGAAATTGAGTTGCTTGGTTTCGAAATTTTTGGAATGGCCGAAAAAGGAAATTATCAAAAGATTTTTCAAGCCAAATTAAAAAATTCAGAACCACAACGAAACTTCCGATGCGCAAAAAGGCACAGATATAAGTTTACACATGAAGTGCCTATCAATTTTGCTTCCATCAAATTTGTTTTGTGTTTATTTGTGCAAAAGAAATATTTTTACATCGATATTCAAGCATTAATATCATCGATGCTCAGCAAGACGCATTTTAAACCATACAAGTTTTAGTACACACTTTTGTAAGCAAAAATATCTTGCAATATCGTTAGATAACAGTGTACACATGAAATACTTGCAATATTGCTTCTATAAAATCTGTGGACGATATATTTTGCAAGATACAAATTTTAGCATCGATTTCCACGCATTGAAATAATAAATGCTCAGAAAAACCCAATTTACACCAATGCAAGTTTTTGCACACAACTTCGTGTCCTGCAATATCGATATATTCCAAAAAGCCACAGAAAACTGTTTACACGAAATTCCTTGAAATATTACTGCAAAATACATATTTAATATCGCTTTTCACGAATTTAAATTATCGATGGTCAGCAACACGCAGTTTACAGCATGCAAGTTCTTGCGCACACCTTCGTGTGAAACAAGATTTTGAAATATCGGATTTAAAAAAAGGCACACATAACAGCTTAACACCATGAATTGCCTTGCAATATTGATTTTATTAAATTTGTTGATATTCATTAGTGCAAAATATATATTTTAACATCGATTTTCACATTTCACCCATTAAAATCATTGATGCCTAGAAAGATACCGCTTGCACGCGGTTTTAGCACACAAGCTTTTGTACATCATTATTTTTGCAATATCGATGTTTAAAGTTGAAATACCTTGCTTATGACTTCATATTTTTCATTTGTACACAAAATTAAATCGATTTTAAAAAACTTAAGAAAAAATAGCAGGCACCAGAAATTTTGAAAGCAAAAATAGCATGACGCATTTTTTGCTTTGGGCAAACAAAAAACTTAAACAAAAACACCTGAAAAAAACATCGATGCTAAGTAGCAGGTGTATAACGAAGAAATTCAAAGTCGTTTTGAATTTTGGATGAGCTTTACTCGTTGTTCGTTGTTTGTGGAACAACGTTCACCGAATGAAGAACGAAGGTGTAAATCCAGCTTTATGCTAGTTGTCAATTGAGAGCTGAGAATATGAGAATGCTTGAATTTCAGTGCTATCCACGTTGAACTGAAGTTTAAACGGCAGAATACTGTCGTTTAATTTAAACTAGAGAATGAACTCAGTTCAAGGTTTAAAACAACACTGTGAAACCGAATAAGTTTTTAACTGAAGTTAAAACCAAAAGTAGAGTTTAAACTTGCACTGTGAAACTGGGGGTAACAGATGTATCTGTTCTAATTGATAAAGTCAAACTCGAAAAATGATATACAATTGTTTAACGAAAACATGGTAAAGAATATTCTTCAAAACACAAAATCAATAAAAAAGACAAATACATTTTTACGAGATGAAAATAAGGAATGGATAATATCCATTAAAAACCGCGATAAACCAACATACGAAAGGACAGATATAAACGATACAGCTACAAGATATTTTGAAACACTTTTTAAATCGACTGTAACCAACAGATATAACGATCGCGTAGCAGATGACCTTGATCATTTTAGAAGCATACAAAACCTACACAACTCGACAGCAAACATTCCAAAATTCGTATTGTATGAAGTCGAGAAAACAATTGAAAGCCTCAAAAATGAAAAAAGTGCTGGAAGCGATGGTATCGAAGCGGAAATGCTCAAATATGGAAAGAAAGCTCTGCCCCCAATTCTTACGACTCTTTTTACAGCTATTTTAAAGACACAATCTATTCCATTACAATGGAAGCAAAGCATAGTAATTCTGATACACAAAAAGGGATCTAGAGAAGACGTGAATAATTACAGACCCATTAGCCTTATCTCAACTATCTACAAGCTTTTTGCAAAACTAATTTACATGAAAACCAAACAAGTATTCAATGAAAATCAACCAGGAGAACAAGCCGGTTTCAGAGAGGGATATTCAACGACGGACCACCTTCAAACAACAAATCAATTGATTCAAAAATTCAACGAATACAAAAAGCCACTATACCTTCTTTTCATTAATTTCAGGAAAGCATTCGCAACGATTGAGCATGGCGGTATCTGGAAAGCTTTGGAAAGCCAAAATATTAACCCACTTTACATTAGTACACTTAAAAACATTTACAAAAATAATACTGCAAAGATAAAAACCGACAAACTAGGTAGAGAATTCAACATCAACAGAGGAGTAAGACAGGGAGATCCCATGTCACCTCAACTTTTCTCAGCAATCCTAGAAGACATTTTCCGGAAACTCAGTTGGATTAATAATGGAATAAAATTTTATGGACGAAACCTTAACAACTTGAGATTTGCAGATGACATTGTCCTGATATCGAATAGTGCCAACAACATCCAGGCAATGATCAATCAACTTGCTCTAACCAGTAAGGAATATGGACTTGAGATAAACCTCACAAAAACAAAAGCTATGACAAATCACACGAAAGAAGATATACTTCTAGATCACAACAGAATTGAATATGTTGACGATTACATCTACTTGGGTCAGCTTAAATCGTTCAATAAACAAGAAGAAAAAGAGGTGAATAGAAGACTAGTTGGAAACAATACTGGAATGTCAAACAATTACTAGACAGCAATTTGAACCAAAACACCAGAAAGTATATCTTTGATTCAACGATACAACCAGTAATGACATATGGATTACAAAATCTTGGACCTACTTGACAAATTGAGGATTTGCCAGACAAAGATGGAACGGAAGATGCTTGATATAAGGATGATTCAAAGGATTCCAAACGAAGAAATAAGAAGACGGACAAATATTACAGACGTATTAAGGAGGACTAAACAATTGAAATGTAGCTGGGCAGGTCATATTTCAAGGATCCAAGATCTACGCTGGACTAAAATTACAACCAAATGGATTCCAGATGGTACACGAACACGACCTCTCGGACGACCAAGAAAAAGATGGGAAAACGACTTAAATTAATTCAACGCAAATTGGTACAATGACGCAAAAAACAGAAATTTATGGACATCATTGGGGGAGGCTTATGCTCGTTAAGAAAAACAAATTAAAAATAGTACATATTTTTATTTTTATGTTAAAAAAAAAAATAACATACCGACACAACTATCTATTAATTTTTCATAAATTCAACTGTTAAACAATTTTTTTGTATATATAACTTTATTAGATACTTATTTGTATAGCAATGAAGGCTTATAATAATAATAATAATAATAATTCAAATGATCTCAATGTCACAGAAACTGAAGCGGAAGTGTCTTTCCAGACACTTTTGGACCACACTGCAACACGAATTTTACAAAGCCAAAAGCCTGTCTTGAGCCAATATGTTCTGAAAATTCGGAAATGGTTTTGTTTTCCAAATGGGAATTCCATGGAAGCTCAAGCCACATTCAATTCAAACAAAGATTTGTATCAAAAGCTGCTGATGACAAATATATGTTTTTGACCTGTCTTGTGCCATTAAGACTAACGACAGACAAAAACGAAGAAAATTTAGTTTTCTGGCAAAATCCCAAAATTTTACTGCCTTCAATATAAAAAAGAAACTTCTGAACTAGCTATTTCAGAAAAAGAAAATATTGAGTGGCAGATTAAAGCATTAATTCCAACTAAAGTGACATTGTATAGCCAATCGATTTCTGTTTCTCACAAACTAATGTTCACTATAGTAGATGGAAAAATTTTCATCTCGATTTCTGGCACTAAATCTTCTTTGAAATGCTATCTATGTGATGCTTCTTCAAAAGATTTTAACGATCTTGAAAATATTAGAAGAAGACCTGTAATTAACGACTACATTTCCTTTGGAATTTAATATCCAAGAAAAATTCAAGATCCAGCTGGGACTTACTGTCGACAAGCCTAAGCCGGGCTTTGGCAACTCAAATGATGGGAGTGTTACTAGAATTTTTTTTCAAAACTACTCAATCATCATCAATTAAGAAGATACATAGATGCTGAACTAATAAAAAGATGTTATATTATCTTAAAACAATATCAAGCGGATTTGAATCCAACACAGAAAAGTTTGAAAAATATTGCTCTGATACAGCCTCTCTATATTGTATTGTAAATTGTATTATATTGTAAATTGTTTTTATTTCAACATTAAATTAAAATCGATAAGTACATTTGCCTTGATTTTGCTTATAGTTAAAATTTCAAACCTACGACAATGACCTTAAGAGTCGTCTGTCGGGTAGCTTTAATTAAATTTATCTGATTAGTTACTGTATGTAAATTGATTTTATAAATTATATAATCCAAAATATAAAAAGTTGGACAAAGTTGAATCAAAGAGAAACAAAAAAAAATTTCAATAAAAGGCGCAAAATAAATTTTTGTTTAAAAAAAAAATTACATTCATTATTAATTAATTGAATTCCTGAATAAGCTGTTTTCTGTAAGATATGGCCACTGTTATATACCTGACCAATTTTTCCCAACCAAAATCATCTTCACCATTTAGCAAACATATGATCTCATTTAACGTCAAAAAGGATTTACCAAAGTAGGTGGATCTAAATTCTCGTAGCACCGGACATCTGCCTTAAAAGTGTTTTATATTTTCTTCTTCTCTCATGTTACAAAGGCTACATAAGGGCGACTCATTTCCACTATAACTGCTTCCATTGAGATATATAAGATCACAGCTCGTTAGAGAAATAGTTAAGTCCTCTTCTGTGATCTATGTACCTGTAGATCCGTGTTTTGTTTTCAGATGCTCTTCTCAAGTAACTTTGATGTTTTTCCAGCTTAAGATAATCCAAGAGTTCAATGCTTTTAGCAGTCCACTCCTCTTTTGACCCCACACTTTCGTCCCAAAATATTCCAAATTCAGCACCTATTTCGTTTAACTCCTTCACCCAGAATTGATTGTTCCTCAAAAGAATCTTCGAGAGTTGATGTGGAAGTCTGTGTTCGTTGAAGTCAAACAAGGTTTTCTTAACATATCGCAGGTGAAGATCTAGGGTGTAGAAATGTGCGTTTTCTGCACCGGTTTCAAGCGACAACGCATAGTTTGGTGTAGTAGCCGGAAACTTTAAGATCCGTTTTAGGAAATACCGTTGAAGCTTATTTACTTCCTCGAACATACCGAAACCCCAGACTTGCGCACCATATTTTTGGATAGTCCTGCACACTGCAGTTGTTTCCTGTTTCTACGTGCTTGTTGAATGTCATCTTTGGAGTAAGAAGAACTCCCAAATATGTATAGTTAGCAGCGACTCTTATTTCTTCCCCTCTGAACGACCATTTTTCCTGGTTAGATAATCTACCACCATTTCGAAAGATCATCATCTCCGATTTTGCCGTGTTGACTTCTAAACTCCAACTGTTGTAGTACACTTCAAGCCGCTCTATCATCATTTGCATTACTTGGATGTCCTCTGCCAGAATGACCATATCATCAGCATACAACAGCAACCGAACATTCAGATTTTCGGATTGAAGACCTCCTCCTAAAAAGTTATGCAAATCATTTATGTACGGAGCAAAAAGAAGTGGTGATAAGAGACAGCCTTGTTAAACACCGTTGAAAGTTTCGAAATATTCTGATATCTCTTTTCCGGTCAACACAGCAGAAAATGTGTTAGCATAAATGACAAGTTAAAAAATTTTGTTGACAGTCCTATTATATGCAATTTATAAATAAGTAAACTCCGTGATATTTTATCAAACGCAGCCTTAAGATCCACGAAGAATGCGTACACTTTCTTTTTCTCACAAAGTTTTATATGTACTATCGAGGCCAAGTTGTAAATATTATCAACAGTTGAATAATTTTTTCTGAAAGCAGATTGGTACTCTGTCAAGATGATGTTTCTCTCCACCCAAGTATAAAGTCTGTCACTTAGTATTCCCATAATTTTTTTTTGCGATACAGTTCATGAACGAAAAGCCTCGGTAATTGCTTGGTTGATTTAAATCACCTTTCTTAAAGATCGGAAATATTATTGTTTTATTAAACGATTCTTCAATTCTACATTCATCGAGCATATTCGTGTAGACTTCCGCTAGTTGATCTAAGAATTCATCCGTGGCATTAATCAGGAACTCGTAGATTATTCTATCTTCTACGGGTGCTTTGTTTAATTTTACCTTTTAGAGCATTATTTTTATTTCATGTATGGTGATTGGTTTATCTAAGTCTCGGTTTTCATTGTAATTATGTGCATAATGAACCTGGTTTGCTTGTTGGTTGTGATTTAGGAGATTGGAGTAGTATGTTTTAAATTCAGAGGCAGCTATTTGAGGGTGTATGTAAGGATATTTATTGCGGATCTCATTCGCTAATTTCCACCAATCCTTGCAATCTTTTACCATACTGATTCCAAGATCTTTTCGTTCCTGGTATTGAAACTTGCTCCTTTTGCAGACTGTATTTAATTCTTTTTTCGCTTTTAAATAATGCAATTTATCTTCTGTGTTTTGAGTTCTCCAGAATTTGTTTAACAGTTTGAAACACTTTCTCCTCGCTACTTCACTATCAAAATTGAACCACTTATTTTTTGCCTTAAATGGTCTCAAGCTATGGTTTTGATGCGATAATGACTGCTTTATTAAGTAAGTGAGATCCATCAGCTCAGGCGAGGGTTTTTCTAACTTTATTTTGGTTTGATAATCTAATTTTTTTGACTCATTCCACTTCAGCTTGGGCAGACACATTATCTCAAATGGATCATTTGTGGCAGTTGATTCAAGATTAATTTAAACTTTAATTGGCATATGATCTGACCAAATAACTTCTTCAACACTGAACATCTCAACATAACCTTGCAGTTCTTACGATATCACACACAAATCATTTACAGACTCTCCCATGCTACCAATAAAAGTAAAGTGACCTTCCATTTAAAATGATCAGACCATTATCATTACAAAATTCTACAAAGTATTTCCCCTTTGCATTAATGGTATTATCCTTAGAGCGTCTGATGTCCAAAACCGCCATAAATGCAAAATTGAAAACATCATCAATTGGTTGTTGCAGATCTCCTACTCTTACATTCATGTCGCCGATAACAATTGGATTATTGAAGTTTTTGTCAACAAAGAACCACTTGAGAAGATCAAATTCATTTCTCCAGTTTGCACCTCTTAAATATGTAGGAAATATATTGGTTTCACCGCTTTTTGTTGCTAATTTTATAATGTCAACTCCATCACAGTACACATATTCATGAGATATTCCTCGCATTACCAAGTTCTTGTTGACACCTTACACCAGACCACCACTTGCCCTTCCAAATTTGATATTTCTAGTCGCCGATTTCCAATATCTGTCAAAATCCTTAAAGTATTTTTTGTATTGATCGAATTTGTCTTCAGTTAAGTGAGTTTCAATTAAAATAAATATTTCATGGGATAAAATATATTTGAAAAATTGAGCAAACAAATTTTTATTCTCTAGGCCGTAAACATTATATGAAAAAAATTGAAGCTGTGTAATTTCTACTTTTTCATTATTATTTTGAGTAATTTTTAGGTTTGATAATGATTTTTGTACGTGAGGCTGAGATATGATGCTTAGTTTTTTAGAGTTTGTTTAAAGTTACAGTTTATATGATCTATTTCTCCAGAATACAAGTTTTGTAGTACATTTTCACCTTTTACAGCACCACACATAATTTCATTCTGTTTATTGAACGCAAACCATTTGACACCGAGTTTCATTTTATCATTAACAACGTTAATTCTGTGCTTTTGACTTTTTTCCAAAATATTTTATCTTAAATGCAGCATTGCTTTTTTATACGATTGTTTCTTCGAATTCAGATCTCTCTCCAAACTAATAGCTGTACCAGCTAAGTTTCTAGTGCCTTTGAAAACTTCTTCCACAGTTTCTGCCGAATCGAATTCCGCCACCACGGTCATCTTTCCATCTTTTTCATACACTTTTTTCGTCGATTTTACTTTTATTGAAGAGGGAAGTTTCATTACATCTTCGCAAATGGCATTAACTGCTACTGATGTTGAGCCATGTGCTTCAATTCCTTTAAAAACAATGTTTTTACTTTTAATTTGATCCTCAAGCCAATTAATTGTTTCACGGTCCCTTTCCTTATCGATCGAAAGTTGTTTAAGTTTATCTTTTAAATCCTGATTCTCTAATGATAGTTCTTCCAACCGGGAGGACAAAGTACCAATTTGAGATGAAATAGCTTCCAAATCAGATTTCGTAGGTAAATTTTTCAGCTTTTGGTGAAGCAAACAGCTCATCGTATTCATAAGATAGTCTTATGAAAGATAACCCACCAAAATTTCAGCTTCTGGAGACGAATCACCACATTTTCTTTTCGGTTTAGGCTTAGTGGTAGTGCTATTTGGACCCTCTACTGTTTTAATAGGTGTTCGTTGCATATTTAAAGGCGTTTGTATTATTGAATTCAGATAAAGCTTTTTAAAGAAGTTTTTAATAGATGATGATGATGAATTTTGTATTCAAAAACTCCTAAAATCATGCAATACTTTTAACCACTATCGAATATTCGGTACTTACTAGTAGCTTTCTGTGTCAGCCGTCAAATAAAATAATTGCAAAATTTTTTTGTTAAGGCAAAGCAACCAAACACAAAACCAATTTTCAGGAAAACTATAGCACAAAACAGGTGAACTCGATTTGCTGATCTATTTCCTTGAACACTCTTTCGATTAGTAACACTTTCACTTCTAGACCGAGAGCTGGTAGCAAATTTTATGGGTGAAGGTATAACCAAAATTAACGAACGTTTTTGTTGAGGTTTTTGAGCCTTGATTTCTAATCCAGTCGTCTGGCAGGATTCTTTTGTCGCCAGGGCTGGAGATGGGGGGTTGAAAACGGTGATTTTACGGATTTTTGGGTAAGGGGTATAACCACTTTTATATAAGCTTAAACTATAGAGGACTACGCTTTGGTTATAAATTTTGGGGTCCCAGAAGTGTCGCCACACCCAGCCAGACGCCCACAAAAAGTGTCAAAAAATCAATTTTTGTGGTCAGGGGTATAACCAAAAAATTGATATGTCAAAAAATCATGAAAAATCTCCTCATCACAAAAATATGCATGCCAGACGTTCTAAGTGTCGCCACAACTAGCCAGACGGCCCTAGCTCAAAAAGGGGCGAAAATTAGTTTTTGATGCCGGGGGTATAACCAAAAATATGGTATGTAAAAAAATCATAAAAAATCTCCTCATCACAAAAATATGCATGCCAGACGTTTTAAGTGTCGCCAAAACCAGCCAGACGGCCCAACAGCTCAAAAGCGGCGAACATTTATTTTTGATGTCGTGGGTATAACTAAAAATTTGGTATGTCAAAAAATCATGAAAAATCTCCTCATCACAAAAATATACATGCCAGACGTTTTAAGTGTCGCCACATCAAGCCAGACGGCCCAAGCTCAAAGGGGCGAAAATTAGTTTTTGACCCCGTGATTATAACCGAAAACGTGATATGCCAAACAACCATGAAAAATCTCCTCATCCCAAAAATATACATGCCAGACGTTTTAAGTGTCGCCAAGCTCAAAAGGGGCGAAAATTAGTTTCTGACCCCGTGGGTATAACCAAAAATGTGATATGCCAAAAAATCATGAAAAATCCCCTCATCACAAAAATATACATGCTAGACGTTTTAAGTGTCATACACTTTTTTCGTCGATTTTACTTTTATTGAAGAGGGAAGTTTCATTACATCTTCGCAAATGGCATTAACTGCTACTGATGTTGAGCCATGTGCTTCAATTCCTTTAAAAACAATGTTTTTACTTTTAATTTGATCCTCAAGCCAATTAATTGTTTCACGGTCCCTTTCCTTATCGATCGAAAGTTGTTTAAGTTTATCTTTTAAATCCTGATTCTCTAATGATAGTTCTTCCAACCGGGAGGACAAAGTACCAATTTGAGATGAAATAGCTTCCAAATCAGATTTCGTAGGTAAATTTTTCAGCTTTTGGTGAAGCAAACAGCTCATCGTATTCATAAGATAGTCTTATGAAAGATAACCCACCAAAATTTCAGCTTCTGGAGACGAATCACCACATTTTCTTTTCGGTTTAGGCTTAGTGGTAGTGCTATTTGGACCCTCTACTGTTTTAATAGGTGTTCGTTGCATATTTAAAGACGTTTGTATTATTGAATTCAGATAAAGCTTTTTAAAGAAGTTTTTAATAGATGATGATGATGAATTTTGTATTCAAAAACTCCTAAAATCATGCAATACTTTTAACCACTATCAAATATTCGGTACTTACTAGTAGCTTTCTGTGTCAGCCGTCAAATAAAATAATTGCAAAATTTTTTTGTTAAGGCAAAGCAACCAAACACAAAACCAATTTTCAGGAAAACTATAGCACAAAACAGGTGAACTCGATTTGCTGATCTATTTCCTTGAACACTCTTTCGATTAGTAACACTTTCACTTCTAGACCGAGAGCTGGTAGCAAATTTTATGGGTGAAGGTATAACCAAAATTAACGAACGTTTTTGTTGAGGTTTTTGAGCCTTGATTTCTAATCCAGTCGTCTGGCAGGATTCTTTTGTCGCCAGGGCTGGAGATGGGGGGTTGAAAACGGTGATTTTACGGATTTTTGGGTAAGGGGTATAACCACTTTTATATAAGCTTAAACTATAGAGGACTACGCTTTGGTTATAAATTTTGGGGTCCCAGAAGTGTCGCCACACCCAGCCAGACGCCCACAAAAAGTGTCAAAAAATCAATTTTTGTGGTCAGGGGTATAACCAAAAAATTGATATGTCAAAAAATCATGAAAAATCTCCTCATCACAAAAATATGCATGCCAGACGTTCTAAGTGTCGCCACAACTAGCCAGACGGCCCTAGCTCAAAAAGGGGCGAAAATTAGTTTTTGATGCCGGGGGTATAACCAAAAATATGGTATGTAAAAAAATCATAAAAAATCTCCTCATCACAAAAATATGCATGCCAGACGTTTTAAGTGTCGCCAAAACCAGCCAGACGGCCCAACAGCTCAAAAGCGGCGAACATTTATTTTTGATGTCGTGGGTATAACTAAAAATTTGGTATGTCAAAAAATCATGAAAAATCTCCTCATCACAAAAATATACATGCCAGACGTTTTATGTGTCGCCACATCAAGCCAGACGGCCCAAGCTCAAAGGGGCGAAAATTAGGTTTTGACCCCGTGATTATAACCGAAAACGTGATATGCCAAACAACCATGAAAAATCTCCTCATCCCAAAAATATACATGCCAGACGTTTTAAGTGTCGCCAAGCTCAAAAGGGGCGAAAATTAGTTTCTGACCCCGTGGGTATAACCAAAAATGTGATATGCCAAAAAATCATGAAAAATCCCCTCATCACAAAAATATACATGCTAGACGTTTTAAGTGTCGCCACATCAAGCCAGACGGCCTAAGCTCAAAGGGGGGCATGTATATTTTTGTGATGAGGAGATTTTCATGATTTTTGGGCATATCACATTTTTGGTTATACCCACGGGGTCAAAAACTAATTTTCGCCCCTTTTGAGCTTGGGCCCTCTGGCTTGATGTGGCGACACTTAAAACGTCTGGCATGTATATTTTTGTGATGAAGAGATTTTTCATGATTTTTTGGCGTATCACATTTTTGGTTATACCCACGGGGTCAGAAACTAATTTTCGCCCCTTTTGAGCTTGGGCCGTCTGGCTTGATGTGGCGACACTTAAAACGTCTGGCATGTATATTTTTGGGATGAGGAGATTTTTCATGGTTGTTTGGCATATCACGTTTTCGGTTATAATCACGGGGTCAAAAACTAATTTTCGCCCCTTTGAGCTTGGGCCGTCTGGCTTGATGTGGTGACACTTAAAACGTCTGGCATGTATATTTTTGTGATGAGGAGATTATTCATGATTTTTTGGCATATCACATTTTTGGTTATACCCACGGGGTCATAAACTAATTTTCGCCCCTTTTGAGCTTGGGCCTTCTGGCTTGTTGTGGCGACACTTAAAACGTCAGGCATGCATATTTTTATGACGAAGGGATTTTGCATGATTTTTTTACATACCAAATTTTTAGTTATACCCACGACATCGAAAATAAATGTTCGCCCCTTCTGAGCTGTTGGGCCGTCTGGCTGGTTTTGGCGACACTTAAAACGTCTGGCATGCATATTTTTTGTGATGAGGAGATTTTTTATGATTTTTTACATACCATATTTTTGGTTATACCCCCGGCATCAAAAACTAATTTTCGCCCCTTTTTGAGCTAGGGCCGTCTGGCTAGTTGTGGCGACACTTAAAACGTCTGGCATGCATATTTTTGTGATGAGGAGATTTTTCATGATTTTTTGACATATCAATTTTTTGGTTATATCCCTGACCACAAAAATTGATTTTTTGACACTTTTTGTGGGCGACACTTAAAACGTCTGGGACCCCAAAATTTATAACCAACGCGTAGTTCGCTATAGTTTAAGCTTATATAAAAGTGGTTATACCCCCTACCCAAAAATCCCTAAAATCACCGTTTTCAACCCCCCATCTCCAGCCCTGGCGACAAGAGAATCCTGCCAGACGACTGGATTTGAAATCAAGGCTCAACAACCTCAACATAAACGTTCGTGAATTTTGGTCATACCTTCACCCATAAAATTTGCTCTCAGCTCTTAGACTATTCGATTCAATTGTTCAAACTTTATATTTCCTTCTCTGAAGTTTATCTATTTTAATTTAATTTTTTAATTTTAATTTCCTACTCTTCATAAGATTTTAATACACGGATCCACTATAGTTAGTGGGGCTTTGCTGCCAATCGGGATGCTAAGCGAGGAGGCGCAGGATTCTAAAAATAATGATTTTAAATCCTACAGAGAATTTTTTTCAAGAAAAACCTCTAGACTTGATAACATAACCGACATTTTCAACAGATTGTTTATTTCATCCGACCCATTATTAAGCCTCATGCGAAAAATACCAATATTGGAAAGAAAAATGTTTGATATCGAAGTTATTAACATGCTTGGAGAACAAATATAAATGAAAAAATAAAAATTTAAGGAATTGAAATACATTTTAAAGCATTTTAAATAAAATAAAACACAAAAACTTTATTCTATTAGTTTGGGCATCGCTTGCAGTGCCTTAACTCTTATTCCGTGGTTAAGTAAAATCGTGAAATTAAGGTAGAATAAGCGTTTTTTATTGATAGAGCTGGAAGAGGTCAATCAATTAAAGTTCCCATTTTCCTCTAATAACATTTTAAAAGCGAATTTTAACGATAATACAAATGAGTTGATGAGAACCAAAATTCACCATACCCAGAAACATTCGCCATATCTAATTAAATTTAATTATTAAATATCTTTTCAATGCAACTTAAAATTTGATTTTCCTTGAAACCATAACAAAATCATTTAAAACTTATTAAACGATTTTTTGAAATTTATCGGGAAACGATCTTTTGAAATTCATCGGGATATTTCTGGAACAACTGAATCAAAGAAAAAAGAGCAAGTCTCCTTTATTGTGGGGGGGGGGTGGGGCAAGATTTACAGTATGTATATTTCAATCTTCCGGGAGCAAATATTGATCCAACTTTAGAAGGAAACAAAGATATTGATGTCTACAATGTTTGTATTAAGAAACTCGATGAGTATTTTAATCCACGACAAAACAAAACTTATGAAAGGCATGTTTTTAAACAAGTGTCAGGGAAAAGACGAACAATTTGAAGCATTTGTTATTTGTTTGAGTCGTCAAGCATCAAATTGTAAATTTGAAAACCCAGATGAACACATCAAGGATCAACAGGTTGAGAAATGTTTTTCAGAAAAGCTAAGACGTAAAATATTGGAGATGGATGACTCAAAGAGTTTAAATGATGTTATTTTTTTGGCAAATTCATTACCCTGAGGCCACACGAGCAAGTACTTGCAAGCAAGTTGGCTACATACACTGCCTGTCAAATTCGTAATTTGCATTCCACTTGCCTCCCACTTGCTTTCCACTTGCATTCCACTTGCTTGTCTCCCAACTTGCTTCTCAACTTGCTTCACTACTGGCTTCAAAACTTGCATGCCAGTTGATAAGCAAGTTGCTTGGGTTTGTTTGTGTTAGTAAACAAATGTGTATGTATTGCAACTTGCTTGCAAGTACTTGCTCGTGTGGCCTCGGGGTTAGAGACAGTGAACATTCAAATGGAAAATTTAAATAATAAACAAAATGATAATACAATGGAAATTAATAGAGTTATGAAATTACCATCTCGAAAATTTGAATGCTTTCGATGTGGTTCTAAGGAACATTCAGCTCAAGACTTTCATTGTTCAGCAAAAATAAAAAATTGTCATTAATGTGGATTAAGAGGTCATTTTGAAAAAAATGTCGAACTAAACCAAAGCGAAAGTTTTTGAATGACAGCACTCAGCAACATAAAAAGTTCGAATTTATTTTTCATTTGCCACATCAAAAATAAGATGAAATTATTTGTTTGATTTGAGGAGTTTCAGTCTTGAAGTTTTAGGATCTTTCGAGGCTGACATCCAGGTTGGAAATAAAAACCATATTGCTATTTTTTGTGTTGTAAGAAACGGCCAAAAATGTTTACTGGGAAAAGAAACGGCTCAAAAAATTGGAGTTCTTAAATTGGGTTTGGTTTCAATCGAGAAATCAACATTTCCAAAAATAAAAGATGCGGTGGTGCGGATTCCGATTGATAAATCAACTCTTCCTTTGAAACAACCTTGTCGAAAATAAAAGAACAGCTTGAATTAGATAAAAGAAGAAGTGGATGGGCATTCACCATGGATATTGTAATGAGAGTTGGGATAAGATAGAGATTCCCATAGTAAGCAGCTCTGGCACTTTCTTCAACCCTCAGCTCAGCCCGAATTTCGGGGGGGGTAGTTGCTGCTACTAATATTTCCACTCATTCAAATACTTCTTGTCAGAAAGGAAAGAGAACACAGAGGACAAAAAGATTCGTGAATTTGAGTCCCACATGACTGATGTAATGTCGTTGTATAGTTTGTTAAAGAACTATATGGCAACCCTAATCCTATAGTGAAGCATTGCTGCCTCACCTCCTACGCCCTTGCCTTTTTTTCATGAGCATAGCCCCAAAAATGAAATCCACTCTTGACTCACCATTTTCTCCCTTCTGTTACCATTTTCCCATTCTTACCAATTTAATTCATCATTTTAAAAAAAGGAATACCAATACCAATAAAGTTCAGATTTGGGTTCATGTATAAATCGACATTACTGAATAAAAACAAAAATTAACTATAGTATAATTTAATGGCAAATGAAAATTGAATTATTGTTAAAAGATGTCGATGTGCGCACATTAGAGAAATCTGGATGACTTGATGCTTTCTATATTTCTTTTCTTATTAAAATTAATCGAAAATGTCTTTCTTGCACTCACTTTCATTATAAAAATTTAACAAACACATACAAAAAAAACTAATTATTTACAGGGAAGTTTGATTCTAAATTGACTGAAAGTCAGAAAAAAGAAAAAAAAAAAATTAAATTAAAAAGAATTATCACTGCACTGCTTGAAATTGATTATCCAATAAAAATGATGATAAGTCTACCCAAAAACAAATTGGATAACTTTTTTATATGCTTTTAGGTACAGGTCCTCAATTTTTCCTGCTTCTTTAAATGTAACCACATACTATTCTGGAGCTAAGTCCTTGGTCAAATTGGTGTTAGGAGATTTAACTTTTCAATCCAAAAAAAAGGCACACGATGACAAATTTTCTGCAATGTTTCCAATATTGGAGTCGGAGACTCAAATAAACGGAAATTGACTTGACGGCAATGTGCCTGTTCGTCAAATGAGATTGCTGGAGCTAATTTGGCCAATGTTTTGTCCGACGTGTTTTATTTCCAATATTTTTTGGGGCGCCTTAGCAAAGATTGAAATTAAAACTCTTTATTAAAAATCTTTAACAAATCATTACCTTTTTTTTTGGTTTTATCTTTGTAAAAAATCTTACGGTTCGTTGCGAAAAGAAATTCCAGCTTAATTTTTTTCTTTTTTATATATACTTTTTTTTTTGTTTCTAGAACAATACTATTCGGCAAAAGTGATTATATTGAATTTAGAATTTTCTGCTAAGAAAAATATTAAAATCATTGACGACTTAGATTTTTAAAATGTTTGTTTATTATTTTTTTTTTGTTAAGACTTGTTTAGTAAAGTAGGATATCGCAAAGTATTTAATTTGTTGAAAGCAGGATTTTTAAATTCATGACAAAGCCGTGGGCTTTGAGATGTGCAAACATGAAAAGGACACGGAAAATTAAGTCTATTTTTATTTAAGAAAAATAAATGCTCGACGTGTGGCTTCGACCTGCGACCCTGAGATTAAGAGTCTCATGCTCTTTTAACTTTTTAAGTCCTTAGCATGAAAAACATCAACAAATTTTCCTTTCAAATCTTCAATCTTGTAGAGAGCATTACCTTTCGTTCTGATTATACGGCACTTCAGAAATTTTGGACAGAGTTTGGCACTTAAGTCTTTGGTCGCATCGTTCTGCATGAAATTTCTGCGAAATACTCCTTGGCCGGGTACAAATTTCTTTTGAGAAGACTCAGATTGTAAACTTTTGAATGTTTCTCAAAAGCTTGCTTCAGATGTTCTTGAAGTTTAGACCGTATCATGTTTATCTGATCAGATTTTGTCACGCATTTAAAATCTTCTTCATTTAGCAATTCCAATTTTCTCATCAAAGGATACATATCTGCGTGTGTGATCATCTGTGTGCCAAATAAAGAAAAATGTGGTGTCGTTTCAGTAGACTGGTGTACTGAGGTACACAAAGACTGTTGTATTTCTGGGATATGCCTGTCCCAGTCACGATGGTCACCATTTAGATATGATCTGATACCTGACAAAATGGATTGATTTACCCGCTCAGATGCGTTTGATTGGGGTGAATACAATGCTGTTCTAAAATGACGTATACCTAAATTTTTCATAAAATGACTGAAGTGACACGAATTGTGTACCGTTATCTGAGTGTATATGCTCAGGAATACCAAAGATATTAAAAACGGTCCCTTCCAAAAAGTTAATAACGTTTTGGGTGTTTGCTTTTGGCATCGGCTTTAACAAAACGAACTTCGTCAAATGATCAACCAAAACAAAAAGATATAAATTTCCTTTCTTGGAACGAATGTAAGGACCCATAAAATCAATGTAAATCTTTTGAAAAGGTCTTTCACAAGTTGCAAGGGTGGTCATCGGAGGTTTTACAGTTTTATTCATTCGCTTACTTTCCTTACATACATGACACTGACCTATGAAACTTTTAACATCTCTTGCTAATTTTGACCAGAAGTAGAATTGCCTGAGCCTATCAATGGTTTTTGCGATTCCACCATGGGCACAGTTAGGAGCTGTGTGCGCCACAGACACAAGTTCCTTTGTTAGTCCTGATGGAATCCACAAACGCCACTGGAGGTCAGTTTTATCTTTATCCAAGTCAGATGAAAAAAATCGTTTGAAAATCAAGCCATCACATTCTTTGAGATCGGGAAATTTTTCCAGTTCTTCTCTCAGTGTTTTTAAAATTTTTGAGTACTCCTCACATTTGAAATGGTCTGAATTCAAGTCTACTGAAATATTTAAACTTTTTCCAATATCTAGGGTTTCAATAAAAGCTCGAGACAATGCGTCAGGAACAACATTTGCTGAACCTTTCAGGTGAATAATGTCAAAATCAAAGGCTTGTAGTTTGAAAGACCATCTAGCTAGTCTCCCACTTAAGTCTTTTACACTCATCAGCCATTTGAGACTGGAATGGTCAGTTATGATCGTAAAGTGAAAACCCTCTACATACGGTCAGAATTTCTTAACAGCTAAAACCGCTGCTAAGCATTCTTTTTCCGTCACACTATAGTTTGATTCGCAGGAATTCAATTTTTGAGAGTAAAAGCTATAGGTTTTTCTTGTCTCTCGTCGTCTGTTTGAAATAAAACCGCGCCAACACCTTGATTCGAAGCGTCACACTGAATTGTGAACGGTCTAGAAAAATCAGGGTTGTTTAACATGGGTGCGGAACACAATGCAGATTTTAACTTTTCAAATGCCACTAAAGCACCTGGTGTCATCTCAAATTTGCTTTTGCTCTTTTTAAGCATGTCAGTCAAAGGGGCTGCCAGATCAGCGAAATTCTTTATAAATCTGCGGTACCATCCGCACAAACCCAAGAAACTGCGTGTTTGTTTGACCGTTTTTGGCAGAGGAAAATTACTTACTGCTTCTACCTTCTCTGGGTCTGGCATGAGGTGACCATGTCCGACTATATGACATAAGAACTTAAGTTCTCTGTAACAAAACTTTGACTTTTCAATGTTAACTGTTAAGTTAGCACTTCTTAAGCATTGAGCAACAGTTTCTAGTAATCGGATATGAGTCTTAAAATCGGGAGAAACCATGAGAAGGTCATCAACGTAGACAAAAACGAACTCTCGCAATTCCTGAGGAATAACACTGTTCATAATTTTTTCCATTGTCTGTGTTGCATTACATGTGCCGAAAGGCATTACTGTGAACTGAAATAGTGGTTTCCCAGGCACAGCAAAAGCTGTCTTCTCACGTGATCCCTTATCGAGGGGAATTTGCCAAAAGGCATCCTTAAGATCCCCACTCGATATAAATCGAGTTTCTCCAAGGCGGCTCAACATACCCTCTATATGTGGAAAGGGACTAGCATTTTTCTTGGTGTGTGCGTTTACTTTACGGAAGTCAATACAATCACACGTCATCGTCTCCACCGAAACTCCGCTTCCAGCATTAAAACCGCACACCATACCTCTACCATCTACTAGCATTTATAATACGACATCAATCTTCATCGTCAAGGATGCACCTCAACATGTGAATGAGTCCTGGATTAGGAACTTTTTTAGAACCAATTACAGTTTTTATCTCATCGTTTGTACTCGTCTTAATCCTGGAATTTTCAAAATCATTATACCACAAATTTATGAATGGATATTTTCATCATCCTCGATAAATTTAAAAAACAGTACCATGAAGATTGATCTTTGGGTTCAAAAACCATCTTCTATTAATAGTTTAAGTTCTAATTTTAAGTATAATACTAGAAGTAATCATGTATCCTTTAATATGCCTTTTCCTACACCTAACTTACCAAATTATCCACCTTCTTCTTCTTTAAAACTACCTCATAGGTCTTCTACCAAATACCCAAATTTTTATCGCTCACACGTTATGAATCCATCTGTACCCTCATTAAAAAAACAGTCAGCCTGTACACCATTTAATACTCCAAACCCTCCAGCTATTGCAAGAGCCGCTCCCGAAATATATCCAACTATTCCTCCATTTTCTTCTTCCTCCTTAATAACATCTTCTTATATAGATCCAATTCTACCTCCCTTCGTGAAATTGACCAAACAATTTTCGGAATCCTGCGAGGATAGCCGTTTTGTTATATCTCGCTTGCGTGATACTAAAACCTATGCCAATGTCAGACTCTACCTCGCATTTTTACACGATAAACCACATCATACCTGCATCGATGGGAAAACAAGAGTTTATGTTGAACTTTTGATCTTAAAAGAAGGCCTTCCTTTTGATTTATTAACCCTGAAAAAAATCTTCATTCATTATCATGAATGTTTTAATATTTCGCCCCTTCAAGTAGCTAATGACCTCTCAGCTTACGCCGCTTATTTGAGCTCCAAACTTAAACCACACGTTTCCAAAAACCAGTTTTTTCGTCACTGACAGTATCCCCTACAAACAAATGTCCAATGTAACAAATAGTCATCAATGTCTGTCTATTTATTACCAGAATGTACGGGGTCTTCGCACCAAAACCACCGAGGTTTATCTTAACTCACAAAAACTCCCATATAATCTGTTTGCCTTAACTGAAACAAACCTTTCCCAAGACATTGAGAGTAATGAGCTTTTTACCTCAGAATTTACTGTTTTTCGTAAGGATATCTCAGTTCTTGATAGTTCCAATTTAGGTGCTAAAAACTCTATAGGCCGTGGTGTACTTTTAGCACTCCACTCCGATTTGGATGCAACATTAATTGTTATTCCCAACATTTTTAATTTGGAAATTATATGTGTCAAGATAAACTTGAACAATCGTTGCATTTACATCCCGTGTTGCTACATTCCTTCGTCTCAACCCACCAGTAGGTATATATGAGACTTTTTCTGATGCAGTTGATTTTATTGCTGATCAAACTAATCCCGAAGATGACATCATTATTGTAGGAGACTTTAATCTTCCACGATTGATTTGGACCTTTTCTGAAGATGAGATCCATTTGATTTCGAATAATGCAATCTCCGAAAAAGAAATCCTATTCATGTACCGTCTTCAAGCTTCCGGCCTTGTTCAGATGAGCAATATTAAAAATAACTTAGGAAGACAGCTAGATCTAATTTTTTCCTCAGATTCCGATAACACTGTAGCCTCGAAGAGCAGTCATCTTCTCACCAAACTTGATTTCTATCTTCCTCCAATTTCTTTTATTTTCGCATATATCAGCAACAATATTAATACTGACGTATTAACAAAGCGTAAATTCAACTTCCGTAAAGCTAATTTTGAAAAACTAAACGATCTTATTGGTAGGATAAATTTTGATTTTATATCTGATCATAGTACACATATCGACATAACTATCGCTACTTTCTACGCACATATTTTTGACTGTTGTTCCCAATCGGTACCAATTTTTTCTCAAAAAACATAACTTCTTCTCCTCCATGGTATAACAAAGAACTTCGTACTCTTCGTAATAAGCGTAACAAGCTTTGGCAAAAATTTCTAAAGTCCAAATCTGAGTCTGATTTTTCTAACTACATTTTAGCTTATAATAACTTCTCCGTTTTGTGTGAATGCCTATACACAAGATACCTTTCTCAAATGCAGACTGATATTATTAGTCCAGTAACTATATAATGTACATTAGACCTTGCGTCAGGCCCGGTAGTTCTGATTTTTTGCTGAGTTGTTTATGATGTTGGCCTAGTATTAAATCTGATTTTTCGACCTCGATCGCCGAACGCAACATTGGTAAAAATCCAAAAAGCCAATAAGTGAAAAAACCGCGAAAAATTTCCATTCTTTAATTTTTTTTAAATAAAGTTTTTTTAGCTGATAGTTTTTCAAAAATTTACTTTCAAACTCAAAATTTTGAGAAAAAGTCGGTTTTTTTTTGTTAATCTATTTTTTTTTTTATTTTATGGTATTAAGTACTATTTTTGATTTTGATTTTCAATGCCTTTATTAATTCTTAGTTAAAAACTGAAAACCAAATGTTAAAATGACTTCTGGTTTTTGAGAAAACTGAAATTAACATGATCAACTTCACTGTTTTCAGTCTAGTATCCTTTTTCTTCGGGGTGGGAGGGCTCTGCCTCAGATGCGGTAGTTCTGATTTTAAGATTAGTTGTTTATGATGTTGGCCTTAGCAATAATCCAAGTTCTCGACCTCGAGCGCCGAACGCAACTTTGTGAAATACGCAAAAAACCGAGAAATTTTCGCGGTTTTTTCAGTTATTGGCTATTTTAACCTTTAAGGCCTGGTTTTCGATTATAACTTTGCTCTACCATTTCAAAATAATTAAATGGGCTTCAATTTGAGCTAAAAATCAATTCAAATTGTGTTTTTTTTCATCAACTTTTGATTTATAATGCTGCAAATCGAATTGAAGGGGGCTTATTCACCCCTTGCGTGAAATCGTTTGCCCCTTTTCAATGATTTTTACTTGCGATTATAGGTACTATAAGGCAAGTTTTGGATTCGTGCAAAAAAAAAAATTTGAGATAATAATCAAACATGATATTACGATGATAGAGAACACCAAAAAAGTGGGTGGCAAAATTCTGTCTGTCTGTCTGTCTGTTCGTCTACAGCCTAAACGGCTCAATCGATTTTCTTCAAACTTGGTACTTAGTGGTTTTTGGTGATTCTGTCGACACGTTTTTTCATTTTTTCTTAGAACCAAAAATAACGATACCTGTCATACATTTTTTTTTGGCAAATTTACATAATCGTATTTTTCTCATAAACGGCTCGACAACTTTTCTTAAAAAAAATTCAATAAATTTATTTTAGTAAAGGCTTTCTTTGGGTGGAAAACCATTTTTCAAAAATGGTTATTAATGGTACCTCCCAAGGAACAATTTTTTTAATTTTTGATTTTCTTCAAAATGGTATGACCGATTTCAATTATTTTTTTTATACAGAAGCTTCCAAAAAATGTTAATATTTTTGTGTACCAACATTTTTGAAAAAATATTTTTTGGATTTTTAAAAAATATTTCAAAATTTTTTTTGGAAAATCAAATATTTCGAAAACGGCATCATAGATTTTTTTGACACTCGATATTTAAGACTTTTTTAGTACTCTCTAAAATATTTTTAGAAAAAAATTTACATTTATGAAAAAATAACAGTACCTTCCATACAAAAATGAAAAAACCGCAAAGGAAAATATTTTTTGCTTGAAAACGACTCCTATGATTTTGATTAAACTTTTTTCATATACTAAAATTAGTACGATCTACCATCAAAAATTATAAAATTTTACACATAAAAACTATTAGTAGTACCTGTCATAGAACGTATTTTTTTATTTTGAGTTTTCTCATTATCAGCTTAACGGATTTGAATGAATTTTTTTATATACAAATTTTAGATAAGATTGAATAATATTGCATATAAAAATTTTCAAAAAAAAAGTTTTTGGATTTTTAAAAAAAGTTTCAATTTTTTTTTTTGAAAATTCGATATCTCAAAAACGGGTTGACAATTTTTTTTCAAATTTTGTTTTTATATACACATAAATATATAGTTTAAATCTGCATACCAAAATTTGTTCTTAAAAATATTTTAAGAATTTTATATATAAAAAATTAATTTTAAAAAAACCGCTCCAACGATTTTAAATTTTTTTTTCCATACAATCATATTCCATCATGAATTAAGATGGCATACTTTTTTTTCACCTCAAACTGTCAAGAGAGTTGTTTTAGCTAATTTAAGTGCCGTATTTCATGCTTCTCTACATTTTTCTCTCATAATTTCCATGTTTGTACATACAATTTTCTTAAACTCGCATTGTCTTGAACATAAGAGCAAGTACGTGCGACCCAGTCGTGCATTTTATTTTATATTGTGTAGCGTCTCATGTTGGCTTTATTCAAAGATCTTAATCATGAAGATCGGATGAGTAGAAACGGAGTTATGAGTTTTTAAAGTCAACCATATAAAACTCGAACTAAAACATTCGCTTCAGATAATTCACTGGTGGGTACTGAACTGAGTAGTGTTTTAGTTCGAGTTTTATACGGTTGACTTTAAAAAATCATAACTCCGTTTCTACTCATCTGATCTTCATGATTAAGATCTTTGAGTAAAGCCAACATGAGACGCTACACAATATAAAAAAATCATTGAAAAGGGGCAAACGATTTCACACAAGGGGTGAATAAGCCCCCTTCAATTCGATTTGCAGCATTATAAATCAAAAGTTGATGAAAAAAAACACAATTTGAATTGATTTTTAGCTCAAATTGAAGCCCATTTAATTATTTTGAAATGGTAGAGCAAAGTTATAATCGAAAACCAGGCCTTAACGGTTAAAATAGCCAATAACTGAAAAAACCGCGAAAATTTCTTGGTTTTTTGCATATTTCACAAAGTTGCGTTCCGCGCTCATCATATCATAATCATATTCCATCATGAATTAAGATGGCATACTTTTTTTTCACCTCAAACTGTCAAAAGAGTTGTTTTAGCTAATTTAAGTGCCGTATTTCATGCTTCTCTACATTTTTCTCTCATAATTTCCATGTTTGTACATACAATTTTCTTAAACTCGCATTGTCTTGAACATAAGAGCAAGTACGTGCGACCCAGTCGTGCATTTTATTTTATATTGTGTAGCGTCTCATGTTGGCTTTATTCAAAGATCTTAATCATGAAGATCGGATGAGTAGAAACGGAGTTATGAGTTTTTTAAGTCAACCATATAAAACTCGAACTAAAACATTCGCTTCAGATAATTCACTGGTGGGTACTGAACTGAGTACTGTTTTAGTTCGAGTTTTATATGGTTGACTTTAAAAAATCATAACTCCGTTTCTACTCATCTGATCTTCATGATTAAGATCTTTGAGTAAAGCCAACATGAGACGCTACACAATATAAAAAAATCATTGAAAAGGGGCAAACGATTTCAAACAAGGGGTGAATAAGCCCCCTTCAATTCGATTTGCAGCATTATAAATCAAAAGTTGATGAAAAAAAACACAATTTGAATTGATTTTTAGCTCAAATTGAAGCCCATTTAATTATTTTGAAATGGTTGAGCAAAGTTATAAGCGAAAACCAGGCCTTAAAGGTTAAAATAGCCAATAACTGAAAAAACCGCGAAAATTTCTCGGTTTTTTGCGTATTTCACAAAGTTGCGTTCGGCGCTCGAGGTCGAGAACTTGGATTATTGCTAAGGCCAACATCATAAACAACTCATCTAAAAATCAGAACTACCGCATCTGAGGCAGAGCCCTCCCACCCCGAAGAAAAAGGATGCTAGACTGAAAACAGTGAAGTTGATCATGTTAATTTCAGTTTTCTCAAAAACCAGAAGTCATTTTAACATTTGGTTTTCAGTTTTTAACTAAGAATTAATAAAGGCATTGAAAATCAAAATCAAAAATAGTACTCAATACCATAAAATAAAAAAAAATAGATTAACAAAAAAAAACCGTCTTTTTCTCAAAATTTTGAGTTTGAAAGTACATTTTTGAAAAACTATCAGCTAAAAAAACTTTATTTAAAAAAAAATTAAAGAATGGATTTCTGGCTTTGAGATGAGGAATGGATTTTCGTCCAGATATTACCATTGTATTTTTATGGTTATTTTTCTATTTGAAGTCAACTTTTCTTAAAATTGCCCCTCCCGCCTAAACGGGGGGATATATACCCCCCATCCGGTACTATTGTTTTCTTCTTTTGGCCCAATCTACACGCTCTATTGCTTTGATGCAGCATATGTCAAAGACCATGTTTTTCTTATTATACTGTTTTATATACTACTTGTTGTTTTAAATTTTGTATTGCTATATTTTGAAATGCCGTCCCTTGGAAACCGTTATGTCTACAGAACCGGCTTTGGACTCAAATTGAAGCAAATTTAGTAAGGTTGAAATCGTAGAGCAATGTTTTTTTCGGAAGTTAAGGCGTAATTGTTAAAATAGCCCATAAGTGAAAAAACCGCGAAAAATTCGCGGTTTTTTGGATTTTTACCAACGTACCTGACGCAAGGTCTCAGTACTGTGAAACTACAAGATTACTGGACTATTATCTGTAACCCAAAATTGTTTTATCAGTTTATTAATAGAGAAAACAAATTTGATGGTTATCCCTCTGTATTAAAATTATACGATTCTTCGTCAATGGATCCAAAAACTATATCCAATCTTTTCGCAGAATTTTTCTGGGCAGCTTTTTCGTGTGACAATTCTGAGGCTGACGTTAACTATTTTGGTTACATGAATGGCTGCACCCATCAGACTTCTTTAACGTCCATAAATATTGACATAACATCGGTGTTAAATAAAATGAATATGCTTAAAGATGATTTTTCTTTTGGTCCTGACGGTCTCCCTTCTGCTTTATTGAAAAGATGTACTGCCAACTTAGCCCAGCCACTAACTGCACTCTTCCAAAAGTCCATTTCAACAGGAATTTTCCCCCAGCTTTGGAAAGATGCTTTCATTATACCTGTTCATAAGAAAGGACCCAAAAATGATATAGCTAGCTATAGACCTATTGCAAAGCTTTCTTGCATACCGATACCGAAACTCTTTGAGAGTATTATTTATGATAATATTTTCTTTTTTTGTGAACCGATTTTTTCCACTAAACAACATGGTTTCCTAAAGGGCAGGTCCACTACCACTAACCTGGTAGAGTTTGTATCTTCTACCCTGTGTGCTTTAGAAGAAGGTAAAGAAGTTGATGCGATAGCGACTGACTTTAGCAAAGCTTTCGACAAAATATCCCATAATATAATATTATTTAAGCTGAAACAACTCGGCTTCCCGCCTTTGATGATTTCATGGATTCAATCATATTTATCGAAACGACAATACAACGTTATATTCAGGTCGTGTATATCAACCTCTATATGTGCAACGTCTGGAGTTCCACAAGATAGCCACCTAGGACCACTCATTTTCGTTTTAACCACTAATTATGTTGAAAAAATATTTTCTAACTCTGACCTGTCAATCTACGCAGATGACATGCGAATATGCAGAAAGATCTCTTGTACCGAAGATTCCAGATCTCTGCAACTTGACTTGGACAAATTCCACATTTGGTGCCAAAAAAACCTCCTGGAACTCAACGTTAAAAAATGTCAAGCCATAACATATACCCGTAAGCGTCCTCCATTATTTCAAAGACAATATTTTATAAATGACGAACCCATTCCCATTGTAACTTCGATCCGTGATTTAGGTTTATTATGCGACTCCCAACTGAACTTTCGCTCTCATATTGATAGCACCATTAACAAAGCTAACTCTTCTCTTGGATTTATTAAACGCTGGTCAAAGGAATTCTCCGATCCCTACGTCACAAAATCCCTCTACATGACTTTTGTTAGACCACTTTTAGAATATGCATCTCAGGTCTGGTCGCCATATTATCAAGTTCATATTAATCGTATTGAAGCCGTCCAACGAAGATTTTTACGTTTTGCTTTGCGTGGACTTGGGTGGGACGATCCTTTTAACCTCCCTCCCTCCATATGCAGATCGTTTAAAGCTTTTAAGTTTACAACCTTTATATGCTCGCCGTAACACTTCTGATATTCTCTTCGTTCATCAGTTATTAACATGTAACATTGACTGCCCCTGTTTACTACAACAGATCAGTTTTAATACTACCCCACATCGTTCTCGATCTACGACCTTTTTTCAACTCCAATACCATCGTACCGACTATGGACGAAATGAACCCCTGTCAAGAATATTGAGTAGGGTCAATAATTCTTATATTTTTGACTTGAACCTTAGTAA
The DNA here is from genome assembly GCA_963921185.1 of Dasysyrphus tricinctus. Lineage (NCBI taxonomy): Eukaryota > Metazoa > Arthropoda > Insecta > Diptera > Syrphidae > Dasysyrphus > Dasysyrphus tricinctus. The sequence continues at coordinate 31,822,601 of OY992533.1, read as the reverse complement.
GCCCTCACTGGTTTTCGCCTTGACGTTGGCGAGGGGGCTTACGATATGACACTCCAGCAATCCAGCTGCAGGGGCATACAACTAAGAAAAACCAAACAAAAACAGGGATGTTTATCCAAAAGCAAATAAATAATGGTCATGGAAAGCTATACAAATGATGAAATCCGAGCGGGGATATACGCTCAAGTGTCGACAGAAGTCACGGCTGTCGGCGAGGGCTTGGCTTCGCAAGAAGCTAAGTCGCCAGTGACAAATAAAGTAGAAAACCCGACCAAACCCGTCTTAACTAGACAAGCGAATGTGCTCAACCTTGCAGCATCTCTTCTTCCTGCTCTAGATAGCTTAGCTATTGAAGGTATGGAGACCTCGAACAGACCTTCCTCTATAGGAAGTCAAACCGAGGACGAGCTGTTGCAAGACTCGAGTCAAGAAGAGACCACGCTGAAGCCTACTGCACCCCTCAAAGCTTCGAGGCAACGCAGTAACTACAGATCCTCCAAAAGATTCGTGAGTGCTACTGAGAAAAAGGACCCAAATACTCTCAGTTCAAGAGACAAGGCCCTTTTGAAAAAACATAGGAAATTGGTGAGGAACTATGAACGTCAGTCGGCAACGACCGCCACTGCACCCATTGTTTCCTCCCAACTACTATTGAACGCAAAAAAGCCAGACAGCGGGAAAGTAATTGCCGCCGCATCTAGGTCTATCCCTAAAAAGATAAACCGTGAACAGGCGGACAATAACTCTACCGCTAGTACTGGCTCAAAGACGAAACTGGAGACCTCCAGCAAGAAACAGCAGGCCAACGCTTCATCGAACCTGAAAAGGAACGAGAAAGCACAGGTAGGCAACTCTTCTGGGGCGAATCCAGGTTCATCTAAGAGAGCAAGATCGGAGGAGGCAACCAAGACTGAAGGTTATAAAAAGCTTAAAACCAACAGTTTTGACACCACCCCGATCGATCTGCAGGTGGCCATAATAAGTCGAGACGACCCGGATGGGAAAATCACGGCAAAAAATTGGTTACTCGTGGAAAACGAAATCATCAAAGCCATGATGGTGACATCCGAGGATGATAGTTCTGAGGACTACACCTTTGATGGAGCTGGTTGGCGAAAGGGAGTAAAAGTGGTTTGCTGTGGGGACCAGAAATCCCTGGAGTTCCTCACTCACACAATCACCAATATTGGCGAACTGTGGAAGGGGGCATCTCTTGGGGTTCTTCCCGTCACATGCTCTACATGTCTCTGGAGGCCGTGGATGTGGCCTTAATCCAAGAACCATGGATTCGTAAGAATCAGGTACAAGGATTGAGGTCAAAAAACTATAACCTGTTCCACTCCACGTCAGAAGGTGAAATAAGAAGTTGTATTCTAGCGAAAAAGTCAATTAATGCTTTCTTTTTATCTAGGTACAGCAACAAGGACAACGTGGCAATCAGCGTTGAGTCCAAGGAAGGTAACTTCGTCTTGGCATCAACGTACATGCCGTACGAAGAGGAAAACCCACCATCAAAGACAGTCCGCGATCTTGTGGGACACACCACAGCAAGAGGGACACCTTTGGTGTTGGGATGCGATGCCAACGCCCACCACACTCAATGGGGAGGTAAGGATGTCAATAAAAGAGGTGAGTCAATTTTTGAATACATTCTCTGTTCAAACCTTATGTTATGTAATAAGGGTAATCACCCAACATTTAGGAACAAAAACAGGGAAGAGATTCTAGATCTCACTCTTATGAGCAATAATGATAAAATTTCTGTAGGGAATTGGAGAGTCTCGCCTGAAGAATCTTTCTCAGATCACTTTAGGATACTCTTTACTCTAGACAGAAACAAAAATGAGATTAAGCCCTTTAGAAACCCAACTAGAACAAATTGGACAGAGTACTCAAAATGGTTGAACGATCGTATCGACCCACCAGAGGAAGAAACGCTATCGGCAACCTCAACCATAGATACTGTTGTTCAAAACCTTACTAGTGAAATGAGAACGGCTTTCGAAAGACACTGCCCTATATCTCGTAACATTAAACCCACTAGCCCACCATGGTGGAACAGTGAACTTAAGAAACGAAGAACAGGGGTCAGAAAACTTTTCAATAAAGCCAAACTGAGTAAATTAGATATAGACTGGAATTCTTATAGAGCTGAACTTAACTCATACACCAAGGAGTTAAGAAGAGCCAAAAAGGATTCATGGGCTAGACACTGTGAATCCATTGAGAGTACAAGTGAGGCAGCGAGACTTCGTAAGGTCCTTGCCCATAATCCCGCGATTCCGGGATATATTAAACATCCCGATGGATCGTGGTCGAACTCGAGCCAAGAAACACTTGAACTCTTTATGGAAACGCATTTTCCTGACTGTAAGAGCCCTGAGGACTCAGGTAATAAACAACCAGACCCCTTAGAAGCTCTACAACCAGCACCAGAATTGGATCAGATTATCACAGAGCAGAAGATTATGTGGGCAATAAACTCGTTCAAACCCTTTAAATCAGCTGGACCAGACGAGATAATTCCGGCATTTCTTCAACATGCTCTACAGATAATCACCCCATGGCTTAGGGTAATCTTCAAAAGTTGTCTTAAACTTAGATACGTCCCTACCAGCTGGAGAAAGGTTAAAGTTGTCTTTATTCCAAAAGCTGGGAAACCGACACACTCGACTGCAACAGATTACAGACCAATAAGTCTCTCTTCGTTCCTCCTCAAGACACTGGAGAGAATTATTGATCTGCATGTTAGAGACCTTCTCAACCCAAACATTTTGTGCAACTACCAACACGCTTACCTTAAGGGTAAGTCAGTGGAGACCGCGTTGCATGAAGTCGTTTCACAAATTGAGAAAAGTCTCGAGCACAAAGAGCATACCCTGGCAGCATTTTTGGACATTGAGGGAGCGTTTAACAACGTAAAAACGGAGTCCATTAAATCTGCTCTGGAAGAGGTTGGAGTTGAGCCTGCCATTGTAGACTGGATTTATACCATGCTCAATGGCAGAATCATAAACTCGCGACTTGGGGATACTATTGTTGAGAAAACAGTTACAAGAGGCACGCCACAAGGAGGGGTAATTTCGCCTCTCCTTTGGATCCTAGTTGTTAATAAAATTCTTACAAGATTTAGAAATAAGGGCATTAAAATTGTGGCCTATGCAGACGACATAGTAATTTTGATATCGGGTAAGTATCTTACCACCATCAAAGATATTATGGAATCCGCACTTAAAGAACTATCTTCTTGGGCAGCACAAAACGGTCTCGGGGTTAACCCTACAAAAACCGAACTAGTTCTGTTCACGAATAAAAAGAAATTAGGGGATTTTACTCCTCCCAGACTAAATAACATACCTCTGAAACTCTCCAAGGAAGCTAAATATCTTGGAGTTATCCTTGATTCCAAGCTAACATGGAAACGTAACACAGAGGAAAGAATGAAAAAAGCACTATGCGCTTTCTACACATGCAAAAAGACCTTTGGTACACGTTGGGGTATGCGACCGCAAGTTATCCAGTGGATGTACATGACGATAGTTCGCCCCATACTTACCTATGGTTCTATAGTGTGGTGGAAGGCTGTTGATAAGGTAAGCTATCTCAAAAACCTGAATAAGGTACAGAGACTAGCCTGTATAGGAATAACGGGAGCACAGAGGTCTACACCACAGGCAGGATTGGAAATTATTCTAAATCTTCCAGCCCTGGACGAGTACACTAGATGCACAGCAGCCAAAAGCGCATTTCGACTCAAAGAAATGGGCTCTTGGAAGCACAGCACCTATGGTCATGGGTCTATCCTACGAAGGTATGACACAGTGGCTGGACTTGATGTGAAGACTGATTATATTCCACCCTTAATGGATTTTAACAAACACTTCTCTATTTCAATACCCGAAAGACATGGATGGGAACCCAACTCACTAATTAGTGAACAGGGTATCCCCTTCTATACTGACGGGTCAAAAATGGAAGAAGGAACAGGTGCGGGGGTGTTCTGTGAGGCCCTTAATATTTGGGAATCATATAAACTCCCAGATGAGTGTAGTGTCTTTCAGGCTGAAATTTATGCTATTCATAAAGCGGCAGAATTGGTACACAAGAAAAAACTGATCTCGTCGGAGATCACTTTTTTCGTGGACAGCCAAGCTGCGATCAAAGCAATAGCCAGTGAGACCATAAGATCCAAAACAGTGGCAAAATGTCGAGGCATACTGAACAAAATTTGCAACACTAACCGAGTCAAACTCTGCTGGGTTCCTGGACATAGCAATATAGAAGGGAATGATATAGCAGATGAACTGGCAAGGAAGGGGTCATTGTCAAATGGAAACAGTAGTAGCCAATTAGACACGGGACTAGACATCCCGATCGGCGTAATTAAAACGAAAATGGACCTAATAATGAAAGAGCAAATCAATAAATCCTGGATTACCAGGAACGATTGCGCTATCTCTAGAAGTTTATGGCCTAGAATTAATGAAAAGGAAACTCAGTATATTCTATCGCTGAGTAAAAAGAACATTAGAATCTTGATAGGTGTACTAACGGGTCACTGCGCCATTGGCACAATGGCCACCAGATTGGGTGTACTCGCACCCGACTGTTGTAGGAGCTGTCAGGATGTAGAAGAAATAGAAACCATTAAACACCTGCTCTGCGATTGTCCAAACCTCCAAACAAGCCGCCTCCGCTACTTGGGAAACAGGTTTGTTGGAGAACTGGACGATCTAGCGCAGGTCTCAATGGTAAATATGAGGAAATTCATAGATAGCACAGGCTGGTTCGTAAATGAGCCAGTCTATCTGTAAGGGGATCACAATGGACCGACAGGCCCCCGTGTACGCAACAGCCCTGTGCTGTGCACACCCCTCCTAACCTAACCTAAAATAAGCCCTCACTTAGACATGCCCTCCTACGCTACCCCTCCTGATAGTTATCCAAATTATTTTTTTTTTTATTATTAATTAATTTATTAATTTTAAGACTTGAGTACTTAATGTTAGACTTAAGATATTTTATTGTGATATAGCATAATTGGCTTGTATTAAGCTTAAATTAAATTAAATTAAATTATAGCCGGTTCTTACCAGGTTTCTTTACTAGACAGTGTTCCCAGATTGGTGGTTTTTCCAACCAAAATGGTCGAAAAAAATGCCTTTGGTGGGTAAAATGGTGGGAAAATATTTCAATGGTCTCTTTTTTGGTGGGAAAAACCACAATTCACTATTACCTGCCTATCTTCGAGTTTTATGACATATAATGATTTGGCACTAAAAAACAGAAACTTTCAAAAATAATTTTTTTTGTGAATACCACACAAATGAGGTACCAAAAATCAATGAAACTTACTAGCTGACCTTTTATAACCGTTAAGTGACTTTCCAAACTGAGATGCCGACATTTTTCTTGTAACCTTGGAACGAAGTTTAACTGAGCAATTATTGAAAATAGTTGATCTTGTCATGATCTAGTGATCTTTCGGATCGGTATACATTTTTTGTGAATATTCCACAAATGAGGTGGCAAAAATCGTGCATGACCTTAAGAAACCTTTACTCTTGATTACAAGTTTTCTCGGGCTGATTAATTTCTAGGACAAGTTGACTTTCTTCACCAATTACTGACCAATTAGATGACATACTTTTTTTGCGAATATGAAGTACCAAGAGTGCAGCGCCAAAATTCTTCTTTTTTATATCTAGGAAATATTTGTAGCAGAAAAGGTTATGGTGGTTTTTTTTTCCTCCCAGTACAAAAATGGTGGGATTTTTTTTGGAATTTGGTGGGATTCTAGAAATCTCATCTGGCATCACTGTTACTAGAACAACTGGCGAGCTCCACGGACTTTGACTTTCTTCTATTACACCTAATTTCAGCATTCGATCTAACTCCTCATATATAAGATTCTGTATGATTGGGGAAACCGGGTAGTGCCGTTGCTTTATTGGCTCTGTAAAACCCATAGCTATCACGTGAACACCTTGCTGTCGTTCTGCCCAATCATAACTTAGAGAAAGATGGAAATTTCTCAACAGCAGCTTCGAGAGCTCATTGTTCGTCTTCGCTTAGGTCGTGTTTGGGAGATGAAAATGCAGAGTCCTTAGATGTAATTTCCGAGACTAAATGAGGAGCTACTTGAAACAGATGCCAAAAATCAATTCCTAAATATAAAGGTTGAGATAGTGAAGGAACGAGGTAAAAGTCAACATCATTGGTAATATTATCATAAGTCACTGAGACTTTAACTCTGCCCACAATTTTTTGATTCCTGCCGTCAGCAGTTTTCAAATCTGAAACAAACTTAAGAATTGGTATTTTGTTACGTATAACGAATTTTAAGCAATCTTTTCCCAGACACGAAACGGATGCACCGCTGTCAAGAAGGCCATTTATTGTTTCTTCTCCTATCTGGACAAGAGCATACGGTCTAGGATCAGTATTGTCAGATAAATAAGATAAGCCTATGAAGTCTTGAAATTTTTTTCTTTTCTGTTTTCGCTTGAAGGATCCATTCGAACATTTTAAAAGAGTGCTCGAATGAAATTCTTCAATGGAAAACAATTTGTTTCGTAATTCTTTGTATCTCTTGAGTCTTTCTTCATAGCTTAAAATTGGTCTTTTGACGATCGGGGTGTTTGTAAAATCAGGTAAATTAATCGAATTTTTTGGGTTGTCAAAATCAGTTCTAGACAGAATACGAATTTGGTTGTCAGTATTCGTACTGGCATCCATGCAATTTATACCGGATTCGTTTGGGTTGAGCGAGAATCCCCGGTGGATTTCACGCTCCGTTTCAAGTTTTCCGAGTTTGGGTTGCATTTAGAACATTGTGGAGTTGTAACGTTGTCCAAACCACACCGATAACAACATAACCTTCGAACTGGACATGGGCATGACATGAAAGAATGTCCTTCTTTCTTAAAGTTAAAACATTTCCGGATGAATGGTTGGAAGTTCTTCGCTTCAATTGCATTAATCTCTTCGTCGATACCACAAATAGAACTATTGTCTTCAAAGTTTAGCTCTTGAATATGTCTTGAACTAAAATGAGTAGGTCGAATGCGAGAATATTCTCGAATTTTTAACATCTTTTCTACCTTATGACACTCTTCACGGAGATGGTCCATTGAAAATAAAGTCATTGGATATATATATGGGTCAATATTTCAAATTATTAATATTTTTCACTCCAAAGTGGACCCACGCTCAAAAGAACCTATTTTGGTAGACGAGCAATTATGTCTCTTAATAACTCTATAATAACCACTTTAAAACAAGGAGTCATAACATTTGATCAAATCTAACGGTTTTTTAAGTCAGGGAAATGATACTTGTATCAGGGGAATGACAAAAATTTATATTTACTCCGTTGATTAGATGGATATTTAATTTTGCGTATGGTTTTAGGAGTATAAAGAAAAAAGGGAACAAATACTAACATGAAAAATAGAATCCACGACTATGTTGCACGAACTTGCTCTCATGATTTAAGGATTTTGCGATACTAAACATTTTAGAGTAATAATCGTATTTTTGTATGATATTTTGACCGAGAAAATGTGAAAAAATTCAAAACTACTAAAAATACTGTAAATATGCTTAAATGTAATATTATAGATTCTTCTAGAGTTACCAAAACGCAATCAATCATTATAATGAAAACTTGAAAGTCAGGGGAATGACACAAAAAATGATGTTAGGGGAATGACTCCGAAGGGTGTTTTATGAGAATTAAATGGAGGTTGTTTCAAAATTAAATGTTTTATATTATTTTTCACGTAGGCCCTTGTAAAAGACACAGACGAGTAAAACTTTTTAATTTTTATACCACACGGTTTAGTAAAAAACAAGCGTTAGAGGAATGACAATTTCGCTTGACGAAAAACAAAATCATTGCCTTAACTTCAAATAAAAAAGACAACAGAGTTTTTTTGAAACCCTTACTTCAATTTTCATAAACAACAATTCTGTACCGTTAAACAACAAAAAAATAAGTTTTCTATTTGGAGCCTATATATATTTTTTTTTTAATTTCCATTGGTGGGATAGAAATGATCAATTTATGGGGGACACTTACTTAATAGCTCCTATTTAAAAAAATAAAGCAACTAAAAATCATTTAACTATTTTTTAGTAAGGATGCATATATTATTAAAAAGACTGCATCATTAGATTTTTTTGTATCGTTTTTAGTTTCGTTGCTAAAATTCAGACAGTGTGGTAAGTAGGCCTGGGGACACGTCAGGGGAATGACATTTTGGGTGTTCAAATGGAGATAGCGGGTATGATATTTTTTTTAACTTTATTTTTTCTAGAGTGAATATTAAAACCCGTTTGTTTCAAGCCATCCAATTAACAAACTTATAATAAAATTTTGTACTTCGGTTCAAAAATGAAGGAGACTGAAATATTAATATTTTGAAATATTGACCCATATACGATTTTAATAAGGTCATGTTCGCGGATTGGTTCTCTAAGCTGATTACGTAGATCTAAAATAGAATTATAGAAATCATCGAATGTTTCATTAGAAAGTTGACGACGTTCCATAATTTGTTTAATGATTTCAAAATCCGATTCATGACTTCGAAATTGTTGCAATAATGCAGATCTGAGCTGTCCCCAGTCTGAAAGAGGATTACTGCGAAGGAACCTCCAGAACCAATTTTGAGCAGTACCAGACAGTAACAAATGAAAATTTTTAATTACTTCATATTAATGCATACCGTAATTTTCCTTGAGAGTTTCCACCCGGAAAATGAAATCTTCAACAGACAAGGACTTTGAAGTTCCGTCAAATTGAACTCCCCAGCGGCCAAGATGAACTTTCTGAATTGGGTTATTGATATTTGAAGGTCTAACTGATTGATGTCGATTCTCAGAATTATTCATAAAATGAAGACTTGGTTCGTGGAATAAAAATTCGGTTGGCCGAAGTTTGTGCCTTGTCGGCTTTTGTAAGAATTGGCATTATTAATGTCTGTACTTCGTGTACCTTGAAAAATTGGGATACTTGTTTCATACCCAATGTTGTTTATCGGATGCACGGGTTGATTAGTGGAACTTCTTTTATTATAACGTGAGAGATTATTGCTTGGTTTCATGTTACTATTTCTAGAAATATTTTTAATGGGAGAATTTTTAAAAGAAGTAGTTACAGACTTTTCAATGTTTTCTCTTATTCATTCATTTAACGATGTAAGTAGACTTGATTGAAAATTGTCTAAGTTTTGCTTTACCAAAACGTCATCTACATTTTTCAAAGAATCATCAGGGAATTTATTCACATTCAAATCATACTGAACGGATGAAGGTAAAACAGTCTGAGCTTTATGTTGGACTTCAGGTAAATGATAAGATTTATTCGCGTTAAATTGATTAGACTTACTGTTTGAATTTTGAAAAGTCAAATCAACATCAACATCAGTTACGTTAACTAAATGTTCAACTTTTTCTAAATTATGAGACGTAATATCGTAATTTCGTATAGAAGAAATAGCCTCATTTTCAGAATTAATTTCTATAGGATTTACTAACAACAATTCGTTCGATTTATCAATTTTGGGATTAACAACCTTTCGTATTTTTGTTGAAAGAGTTGGTGCCTCCTCAAGTTGCACACTAGCATTAAGATTACTTTTTGATTGGGAACGAGTTCCTTTATATGTAGTATTAAGTGTTTATTTCTCAAAATTTAGATTTTTTACAATGTCGTATATACAATAATATCTAGGGGGAGATGGGGGTCATTGATACATGGGGCACATAGATACAGTCGACATTATTCGAAAACTAGACGCAGTAGACCAATCAAATAAACACACAAGATAACAAATCTATCAACGCTTAGTCATATATGACCGTCGTGCAGTTTCGGTCATCGCTTTGCGCCTGACAACCAAAAACCTGTTTTTCAAGCCCAGAAGTAAATTTTTGTCATTCCTTTAATGATCGATTTTTGGTTAGTGTATTTTGTGTTAACAATTTTTCATGAAAGGTTTTGGTGAGTATAAGTCCTTCTTATTGTGATAATCACTTAAATTTTCATTATTAAAGTATGTTTTAATTTTTATTCATATTTATCTTCCCTGAAGGGAGGTTGGGGCACATTGATGCAAACCACCTCTTGGTCATTTAATACTATCAATAAGCCCTCTCTGTCTGATATATAAGTAGATAAAACGTTTTTACATCCTTAATCGACAAAATGGTGGGAACGTACAAACGAAGAACGGTTCTTTCCTTACTTCATCGATAAGGTTGCTGTGGCTCCTTTGATGTATCAAACATGTATTAAAGTGCCTACTGGTTGAAAACATTTTATAAATGCACGTTATAAAAAATAATAACAACTTGTTTGACAATAAATACTGATAAGTTTGCTATAAATCAAAGTTTCTTGACATGTATCAATGTTCCCCGTGAATGGGGCAGTTTGATACAAATTCCGTTACTTAATATATGGGCCCTAATATTTTTTCTGAATGAGTCTTAGATTAACTTCTTATCATAAAAGCTAGTTAGAAAGACAATGAACATATAAAATATTTTTCTTTGTTACTACCGTGAATATGAAGGCCGTTTTTTGAGTGAAAATGAAAATCGTATCAAGGTGCCCCAACTCCCCCTACATTGATTTATGAAATGAGAAACATAAGTGACATTATATAACGGGTGATTTTTTAAGAGGTTTAGAACTTTAAAAAAAAAAAACACAAAAAATTCGAAAAAATGAATGAAATATTTATTTGAATCGATAGTTTGAACCTTGCAATTTAATGTTTAAAGATAATTTCATGCAAATGTTGACCGCGGCTGCGTCTCAGGTAGCCCATCCGCTGAGTCCAATTTTGGCATACTCTTTCACACATATCGGCCGGTATCTCACGAATGAATGCATGGATGTTGGCTTCCAGTGCGTCAATCGAGAGGGCTTGTCCCTACAGACATTAGCCTTGACATACCCCCACAAAAAATAATCTAATGGTGTCAAATCGCACGATCTAGGCGGCCAATTGACCGGCCCGAAACGTGAAATTAACTGTTCACCAAACTCGCCTCGCAATTGCGCCATTGTTTCGCATGCTGTGTGGCATGTGGCACCGTCTTGTTGAAACCACATATCATGCAAGTCAAGAACTTCCATTTCGGGCAAAAAAAAGTTTGTTATCATCGCTCGGTAGCGTTCACCATTGACAGTAACGCTGCGATTCGCATCATCTTTGAAGAAATATGGCCCAATAATGCCGCCGGCCCATAAACCGCACCAAACAGTGGCTTTTTCGGGATGCATTGGTAGCTGTTGCAATGCTTCTGGCTGATCTTCACTCCAAATGCGGCAATTATGCTTATTTACGTACCCATTCAACCAAAAATGAGCCTCATCGCTGAACACAATTTTTTCACATTTCACATTTCGAACCGAGCACGAATTTTGATAGTAAAATTCAATAATTTGCAAGCGTTGTTCATTTGTAAGACGATCCATGGTTAAATTGCAAACCAAACTGAAGCTGTTTGACAGTGACACAAGGTACTAAACACACGTCAGCTGTCAAAACCAGTGTTGCCAAAACCAAACCAGCTAAAAAATCACCCGTTATTTAACAAAAAAATAGTGTTAAATGCACATTTCAAGCTATATAAATACAAAATTTGAATTATTATGGGTGGGGTGACCCTTTTAAATGACTTCTAAAATGATTTAATAATAAAGGATTATGTATATAAAATAAAAAAAGATAGAAAAATAAAAAGAAAACAATATATATGTATGTACAGTAGGAAGCACAAATGAGTACATGTTTGTAATTCGCGCAGTTATTGATGCATAAGAACAGAAATAATAGAGCAATAGAGCTCTGTATTTTATGTTCAATTCTCAAGAAAACGGTATATAATACATAACGGAAAGGAGCAAGTTCTAAGAAAAAAACAAATAAAACAAAAATAAGTCGCATGTACTCAATTTTGCACCAAGCGTTAATCAGCAAAAATATCGAAATTTGCTGTTAGGTTGAAGTGGCTGCCAGTCGTGGAGACTGACACACTTAGACCATGAGTTGGTCCATTGTGATACCACATGAATCTAGGAAACCCTTTTCCTTACTCGGTGAACCATTTGGAGCTTCTTATGAAGCGTAATAGACTGCCAATGTCTAAGTTTATCAGATCACTAGGATCATTGAAGTAGAACTCACCAAGGTGAAGTCTTCGTCTATGAGATAGAGCAGGGCACGTGCATAGAAGGTGAGGGATCGATTCTATCTCTTCCTCATCCATACAGCTTCTGCAAAAATCGTTAGCGAATACGCCAAGACGCGTTGCGTGCTTGCCTATGAGGCAGTGTCCGGTTATAACACCAATCATGGAGCTGATGTGCAATCTGCTTAGAGATATCAAACACTTAGATCGCTTTAAATCCATTACTGGCCAGATTTGTTTTGTTGCCAAACAAGTGGTGATATCGTTCCACCTAAGGTTTGTTCTCTCTAATGCATCTTGCCTCAGCAAAAGTTTACAAGTAGCGATGGGTATACCTATATCTGCCTTGGTAGGTAGAAGAGGTAGAGTTGTTCCACTTTTAGCGAGTTCATCGGCCTTACAATTACCTGGGATGTCCCTATGCCCCGGCACCCAACATAGGTGAATGTTAAACTGCTGCGCCATCTCCAGCAGAGATGAACGGCAATCAAGGGCTGTTATAGAGTTAGTCGAGACTGATTCCAGGGATTTGATAGCAGCTTGACTATCCGAGAAGATGCGGATATCTGTAGTTGATATCACGTTTTCTTTCAGCCAAGATAAGGCTTCTTTAATCGCCATAAGTTCCGCCTGGAACACGCTACAATGATTAGGAAGACGGAATGAGAGACTTAATTTTAGTCTTTCTGAGTACACACCGCCACCCACCCCCTCATCAGTTTTCGATCCGTCTGTGTAGATATGGACCGATTCATCATCCAAGAACGCCATATCCTCCCAGAGGGTTCTAGAAGGAATGGTGACTTGAAAGTTTGAACCGAATTGTGGTTTTGGGATGGTGTAGTCAATGTGACTAGGTAATCTGAATGAATTCAGAATGGTGGAATGGCCAATGCTATTGTTGGTCCATTGTGAGGAAGCTTGTAGGCGAATGGCCGTATTTGCAGCCACCTGTTTGCTAAAAATATCGAGGGGCGTCAGATATAGCAGAACGTCTAGAGCGGCAGAGGGTGTCGTACGAAGCGCACCACTTATACATAAACAAGCCGAGCGTTGTATTTTGCTAAGTTTGTCGCAGTTTACCGCTTTATCTAGAGCAGTCCACCATACTGCAACACCATAAGTGAGAATCGGTCTAATCACCGACGTATATAGCCAATGAGTAATGCGAGGTTGAAGGCCCCATTTATTCCCAACGGCTTTTTTGCATGAGAAGAGTGCCACTGTGGCCTTTTTAACTCTTTCTTGTATAGGTTTCCAGCTTAATTTTTTATCTAAAATAAGACCCAAATATTTCGCTTGATCAGTAAAAGTTAATGGAATACCTTTTATAGAAGGAGGATCTACATGAGGAATTTTATATTTCCTGGAGAATAGAACAAGTTCTGTTTTATGAGGGTTGACACCGAGACCACACCGGTCCGCCCAATTGGTTAGCCTATTCAAAGCATTTTGTAAGAGTTCTTTTAAGGTATTAGGATGCTTTCCTGATACGGCAATTGCAACATCGTCCGCATAGGCAATCACTCTGAAGCCCTCCGCTTCCAGGCATGTTAGCAGCTCATTTACCACCAAGTTCCAGAGAAGAGGAGATAGGACCCCGCCTTGTGGCGTGCCTCTACTGACAGACCTTCTAGTAGAAAAGCCGCCTAGTTTTGAGTTGATGACCCTGCTAGTCAGCATTTGGTTAATCAATTCACCAAGCGAACCATCTACCTTCAGAGATGTCAGTGCAGATGCGATTGCAGATGTGTCGACATTGTTAAAAGCACCTTCTATATCTAAGAAAGCAACCATGGTGTACTCTTTATGATGGAGGGAATATTCAATGGTTCTTACTAAACTATGTAAGGCCGTTTCTACAGATTTCCCTTTGCAGTAAGCATATTGACTCGTAGACAAAAGTCGCATGTCAATGCTTGATCGTATGTGGATATCAATCAATCGTTCAAATGTTTTTAGAAGGAATGATGATAGACTAATAGGTCTGAGATCCTTTGGGTTTACTTGGGAGCACTTTCCAGCTTTGGGTATAAACACAACCTTAACCTCTCTCCAAGACAAGGGGATGTAGATGAGTGCTAAGCAGCCAGTAAAGATAGACTCCAGAATTGGCATAGTTAAATCTTTATTCATCTGGAGTTCGGCTGGTATTATGTCATCCGGTCCCGCAGACTTGTAAGGCTGGAAGCTGTTGAGCGCCCATTGCAGTTTTTCCCTTGTAATCAGACCTTGTGGATAGCTTGGATTCATATAAAACCTATTACGGTCGCAGCTATTAATGTTTTGGGAGCTACCAGGGAAGTGAGTATCCAATAGCAAGTTAAGCGATTCTTCGCAGGAATTTGTCCATGAGCCATCAGCATTTTTTAAGCAGCTTGGCATTACTGGATTAGTAGAGAGAATTTTCCTTAACCTAGATACCTCCGAAGTTTCCTCTATTTTTCCACAGAAAATTCTCCAGGAGGATCTCTTTGACTTTCTCAACGCTTTTTTATATAATTTGAGGGTTACCTTATAGGATTCCCAATCTGACACTTCACGAGTGCTTTTAGCTCGATTGAAGCTCTTGCGACAATCTTTCCTGAGCGGTTCAAGCCCAGAATCCCACCAATGTGGTTTCTTTTTTCCCCTTACCTGAGTAAGCGGACAGGAAGTAGCCATGGATTTGTTAAGGGCTACTGTGAGATCATTGACCTTGCAGTCAAGCTCATTAGTATTAGAAGGAGGATTTAAAAGATCGGGTTTTAATAGCCCTTGAAGTGTAATCCTATATTTAAGCCAGTCGGTTTTTCGAGGGTTTCGAAATACTACTCGGCAAGGAGGTTCATCAGTAAGACTGAATTGAATGTATCTGTGATCAGAGAACGAGTGTTCATCCGACACTTTCCAATTCAAGATCTTATGATGAATAGTATCTGAGACAAGAGTAATATCTAATACTTCTTGTCGGTTTTTAGTGATGAAGGTAGGTTCATTGCCTACATTACTTACTATAAGGTTAGTACTTAAGATAAAATCAAAAAGAGACTCACCTCTGTCATTGATATCAGTACTACCCCATACTGTATGATGGGAGTTCGCATCGCTCCCAATAATGAGGCATATCTTCTGCCGTTCATCATCATCAAGTCCTGTAACCCCGGTTGGGGCATAGGGCGCCAACAAATCGTTTCCATCCTTCTCGGTCTGCAGATAGATATTTTAACTGTGGCCACGTCTTTCTCTGGGAGTCTGCTTCTGCTAGAACTGTTGATTTCCATGTTGTTCTTGGTCTTCCAACCCGCCGTGCACCCTGAGGATTCCATTCAAATGACTGCTTTGCAATTTCATCGTTTGGTTTCCTCAGTGTGTGACCAATCCATTGCCATTTACGCTTTCTTATGTCAACGTCCAGCCGCTCCTGGCTTGTCCTGCGCCACAATTCCTCGTTTGATACAATTTGTGGCCAGCGAATTTTTAGAATATGGCGTAGACAACGGTTCACAAAAGCCTGCAATTTCTTTGAGATGGTAGTCGTGACTTTCCAGGTTTCGCAAGCATATAACAGCACGGATTTGACGTTTGATTCGAAGAATCTCAACTTTGTGCGCAAGGAGATTTGACATGAGTTCCAAATTTGGGAGAGAGAACCGAAGGCTGCGCGAGCTTTATTTATTCTACTTTGAACGTCCAGATCAGTACCACCATTTGCTGAAACAATACTTCCAAGGTAGTTAAATTGTTCAACCTCTTCAACTGGCGTCTCCTGTATTAAAATACGCTGATGTGTGGAGCGGCCTGTGAGCATTATTTTTGTCTTTTTGCTATTTATTTTAAGAACACTCGCCTCTCCTTTTAACTTCAGAGCTTGACACATCCCGTTCAGCCCGCTGATGTTATTTGCCAAGAGACATATATCATCGGCATAGTCTAAGTGGCTAAGCCTTTCAAACGGTCTCCATTGAATGCCCTGCCTCTCTGATGTTCCAACGCTGGCCGTCAAGACATCGTCAATCGCCAGTAGAAAGAGAATTGGCGATAGAACATCTCCCTGTCTCACACCCTGCCGCACTTCGAAAGAGTCGGATAGCTGCCCATTGTGTAAAACAAAGCATCTTGCGTTGTTATAGGACTCTTTTATAATGGCAACAATTTTTGGGGGAATTCCTCTACCAAGAAGTGATCTCCATATACATTCACGGTTGACTCGGTCAAAGGCCTTCTCAAAATCCACGAACATGAGGTAAAGCGGTGATTGAAACTCCGCAGACTGCTCAAGAACGATACGCAGAGTGTTGATATGGTCGACACAAGACCGCCCACTGCGGAAACCAGCTTGATGCCTCTTGAGTGTAGACTCGATTCTAACCTTTATCCGCTCCAGAATGATGGTTGCCATTAATTTTGGAAAAACGGACAAAACTGTAATACCTCGCCAATTGTTGCAATTCTTAAGATCACCTTTCTTTGGCAACTTAACAATTACACCATCCTTCCAGTCGCTGGGATAGATTTCATTTTCCCACACAGCTTGTATCAACGGGTGTAGAATACTAGCCGTTCTGACAGGGTCAGCTTTCAGGAACTCGGCTGGTATACCATCAAGTCCAGCTGCTTTGTTGTTTTTGAGAAGATTTATCGAAGATTGAATTTCCAGTACTGTAGGGGGCTCGATGTCAATACCCCTATATGATCTACGCATCTCGTTAAGCTGGGGCACTTCAGCACTCTGCTCGACAGAATCCTCATTAAGCAAGGCACAAAAGTGCTCCTTCCACCTGCGCAGCTGATCCTCGATTGATACCAAAAGTGTACCATCCACATCCATTACAGGATGATTGGTGTTGGTTTTCTTCCCGACAACTTCCTTGGATATTTGGTACAATTCCCTCATGTCTCCTCTTCTTGCAGCGTTTTCCGCATTTTCTGCGAGACCGTCTAACCTCACCCTCTTGTCTCGTCTCACACAGCGATAGACCATCTTATGTGTTAAGCGATACTCTCTTCGCAATTCAGCCTTTCGTTGAGCATCTGCTTCGGCATTTATTTGCATCTTCAACGATTTGCGAAGCTCGATTTTATCCCAGGTGTCTTGGGATATCCAAGAGTCTCTAACTCTCGACTGCTTGGGTACAGTTTCGGATCCAGCATCCATAAAAACACTTTTTATATCACCCCACATCTCATCAATTGTTGAATGTTGTATTCCATTTAATGACGAAGCTCTGTCGTTAAGGTTGGTGACATAGTTACGACATATGTTGGGATCACTTAAAGCATTTGTATTGAACTTCGAATTCCTTGCTGCACCCTGTGATTGACGTTGTACAGCTGCCGTTCGTAGCTTGAGACTCATGAGAACCAAATGATGGTCGCTTCCAATGTCGGCATTTCTTATGCTCCGAACATCGCACATTGACTTCCTCCATCGCTGCTGAATCATGATGTGGTCAATTTGGTTTTCAGTTTGACCATCCGGATGTACCCAGGTGATTTTGTTGCAAGTCTTATGTTTAAACACAGTTCCACCCAGTACAAGACGATTAGCGTTACAAAAATCGACCAGCAAATCGCCATTTTCATTTCGTGACCCCAAGCCATTTTTCCCCATGACGCGTTCCAGACCGTAGTTGTCTGATCCGACTTGGGCATTGAGATCTCCCATGACAATTATGATGTCGGCTCTTGGAACACCACTGTAAACTGAGTTAAGATGAGTGTAGAAAGCGGTTTTGTCTTCCTCGGTCGCTTCATTTGTGGGGGCGTAGCACTGAATTATTGTGACGTTGCGAATTTTTGAACGGAACCTTGCTGTCATTATTCTTGCAGAAATGGGCGCCCAGGATATAAGACTACGCCTTGCTTCTTCGTTCAACATAATTCCGACACCATGCAGCCTTTGGCCACCCTCTCTTTCATCCTCCCCGGAATACAGCATTCTCGTTTGCCCAGAGTCAGCTCTGTATTCGGCTCTTCCTCTCCACCTAGTTTCACTGATGCCCAGGATACTGATCTTAAGGTGAAGCATTTCACGCTCAACCTGCTCGTATCTACCTTCGCCGTACAAGGATCGAACGTTCCATGCTCCGATTTTCGTACGTATGCGGTAGCCAAAAGTATCATTTGCTCTTCTTAAAAGACTTCTTCTATTTGTTAACGATTCATTTATTGTTATGGCGTCTTGATTGACGCTGGTACACGAAAGATGCCGCACCCCCAAATCCGATGTGCGGTTTACAGCAGCCGGAGCTGCAGAAGGATTCTCCATAAAATGGTTACCTCTTGGGGACTCATTTCCAATTGTTGTCATATTTCATGTAATAGCATATATCCTTCCACCATGGTGTTTTCCGAGATACGATTAATAACATACATAAGCTCAGATTTGACAGGCACACCCGCCTTTTGTATGGTCAAACACATAACTGCTCGAGGCCGCCCACTATGGGAAAACAGACGCCTTTTGTAGCCGCCCAATATGGGTTACAGACGCTACCTGCTGCTGCCGTTGGCCTTTTAACAAAAACGCTCCTCCGCCACCAGACTATCATGCCGTTGACCGCCACCTGCAGTTCATCCGTCTTAAGGGGGCTTTTAACCATCCCAAGGACAAGTTTGTGCCCTGACCAGCAAAGCTGGGTTGTCTGCTTATCCCGGCATCCATTCGGTCCCCCTGCACGTTAGCGTTACCCACCCTCCACCACGCGGAGGTGTGCATAGGGATTTTCCTATCATTGAGCCTAGGGCCATATGGCGTCCTAGCACTCTCAAGTACTTCTGCCGTTCAGCATCCGCGATTAGTCTCTTCAGTGTTTCACCGGGGAGAGGGCCGAGGTGGTCATGGCCCAGATATGCCGACACTAGCCAGTACGTTCCATTGGCCGTTTCCAGCCTAGCGGCGGTGATATCTCTATCGCTGTAATCAGGGAGTAAATATACATTAGTGCTACGCTTAACTAGTATACAAGATCTGGGGTCACCTTTATCAGGCGCATACAGTACGTAGTATCCAGGAGTCCTGAGTCCCCTAACTATGGACTTAACAATCCACGGTTCTTGGATCAGGACAATATCTTCACCATTCCTGGATAAACGGAGAAGAAGGGAGGCCGAAGCCTTAATGGAGTGTTGGAGGTTAATCTGGATTAACTGCAGCATTTTGGCTACAATCAGGCAGATCAGCCTCCACCACGGTGTCGTTGAGTTCCTCCATGTCCGAAGATGAACCCAAAAGGTCATCCTCACACAGAGGAACGAGGTTGAGGAAGTCTTCAGTCTCCATATCGGTCAGACTGTCGACGAGTGTAGAAGACTGAACCGTGATCGAGGATGACCTGGATTCCTCATCACCTATCGATGGAAAGGTGATGGATGCACCAGGGTCCTCTCCCACAGATACAGCTTCGGTGTTTACTGGAGGGACGCGATCCGCGTCAACCTCGTCTTTCTTATAAACCTTCAAGGAGATCGTATCAAACCCATACCTTATCATGCCTTTGGTCTGCGCCAAGGGGGCAAGGGAATCCTTATTTATCACGATAATCGCGCTTCTATAAAGACCCCTTACCTCCTCGAGCTTTGCGACCTTCCAGTCATGAGTCGGTAATGAGGGGTTGCTTAGTTTGACTATCTGGAGTATTTCCCCCATGCAAGATGGCTCGGCAGGTATCCATATGCGGGCTCTAGGTCTGCACGGGATGTCTTCCCTAGCAACAACTTCGAGCTTCGCACCTGGCCAGACCTCGCCTAACCTGCTGACAGCAAGCTTATACAGATCGCACGATCTCTGATCCTCACAGACGTGAGTTTGACATGCCCTTGATGCCAACCGCCATCGCCTGTGAGAGGAGGTGGTCCCGGATTTTCTTTCATTAAACTCAAGAATCCTGCCGAGAGCTTCAGTCTTACCACCTGCCATTGATCTGGAAGAATCGTGCCATCAATATTACTCCTATCGGTAACCGCAACCACGATCTTGTTTTTAAGAACGTCGCTATAGGACCTCGATACTCCGGAATGGAGAGTGCTGGCGTTATGCACTTTGGGGCGTTTGGGAACCGGGATGGTTTCCTCCAGAGACCTATTTCGCTTAGCCACTCTTTGTTATGACTACAATACTGTCCTCAAACTGTCGTGATAGTTTCCTCATAATCTTAAAGAGCAATGAAATTTTTATAATTATATATTTCATTTATTAAAATACGCTGGTGAAAGTTCTAACCATACGCAATTAAACATTATCTCAAACTACAAAAGATAAAGGAAGTCATAAACAAACCAAAAACTTGCAAATCTAACAGCAAATTTCGATATTTTTGCTGATTAACGCTTGGTGCAAAATTGAGTACATGCGACTTATTTTTGTTTTATTTGTTTTTTTCTTAGAACTTGCTCCTTTCCGTTATGTATTATATACCGTTTTCTTGAGAATTGAACATAAAATACAGAGCAAAAAAAAATTTTCAATTTGCTTTATTATTTCTGTTCTTATGCATCAATAAGTGCGCGAACTACAAACATGTACTCATTTGTGCTCCCTACTGTATATGTTTGATAATAATAAACCAAAAGCTAAAGAAAGCAATGAAAATGAAAACAAAACTCATGAGAAAAAAAAACATTTTTTAAGTTTTAAATGAAATAAAATAATACTTAATATGATTTGAAGTTTGAGAAAAAAGAAAAGAAGAAAAATATCATTATTACTCTTGAACACTACGGAGAATTTCAATACCATTAAATTCAAAACCAAATAACCAGGTTTTAAGCTGTTTCAAAAATTTTGTGGCTGATCTAAGAGCTCTCAAGCTTAAAGGAAGTTTATTAAATAAGCGACAACGAGATACAGTGTAGAAATTTCTAAAAGCAGTTGTACGAAACAATGGAACTGAAACTAAATTTAAAGAGTTTCCACGAAAATTATAACTGTCCAGTAATCTAAAGTTCAGATTTCCTGATATGGCAAAAAAGGCTTTAAGCACTTTAAAAATATAAAGATGACGGATTGGAAGAATGCTCAAATCTCGAAACAAAGGAAAACTGTGATGGAGACGATTTTTATTGCAGATTTTTCTCACAATATATTTTTGAAGAATCAAAAGAGGTTGAATTTTGCTGAAGTATGTGCCACCCCTACAACAAATATGTACCATATTGCAATTTAGAATGAAAAACTCCATAATGTATTATAGTAAGCAATTTGGCAGAGCACGCACTTTTCAAATAGAAAAAATGTCTCAAGGTGTAGCGAAAATATTTTCCTAGAGCCTCAGTATGATTTGAAAAAGATAAGTTTGAATCAACAGTTAACTCTAAGTACTTAAACTCATTAACTTGCTCGATTATAAAGCAATTACTAGAACAATCAAGACAGCTAGAGAATGTTATTGAAGAGTTACAAGCACAATTGGTTAATTTGAATTTTTGACACTCTGGTGCATGATAGATAACATCCACAGCTGGGGTGTTTTGGTTAAATAAACTAAAGAACATTAATTTAGTCTTAGAACTGATTACTAGTTTATGTTCAGCGAACCACAATCTAAAAAGGCTTAGATCTGAGTTAATATCCGAAATTAGTTCTAAAAGACTAACTGAGCCATAGACACATCCTATATCGTCAGCGAAAGCTGTAAGTACACCTTTAAAATCAAGACTGAAAAGAGAATTTATATAGATAAGAAACAGAACTGGCCCTAATACAGATCCCTGTGGTACGCCTATGCTCATATATCTTATACCACTTCTAGTTTCATCTATTTTCACTCTTTCAATCCTATTTGTAAGGTAAGATTTAAACCATTTAAAAATGAAACCACGAAAGCCAGCTCTATACATTTTTTTTAACAGAATGTCATGATTGACCATATCGAATGCTTTTGTTATATCAACAAATAGGCCAGCTGTATTCAGTTTTGTATCCACATTACTATTTAATTGAGTGCAAAAATTTAATAGAGCCTCTTCAGCGGATTTGTCTCTCTGAAATCCAAATTGAACAGAACTAAAAAAGTTTGCTTTATTCAAGAACTTCATGATCCTATTTTTTATTACTTTTTCGAAGATTTTGTTCATAGATGGCATAAGTGAAATGGGTCTATAATTGTGTAAGCGATCCGACTCACCTTTTTTAAAGAGAGGTAGCACATCAGCGCATTTAAGACTGTCCGGAAAGCAACCTGAATAGATGCTCATATTAAAAATAAAAGCAAGTACATCTATAATAAAGCATGCTATATTTTTCAATAATTTATTTGAAACCCTATCGAAGCCACAAGAATTTGAATTTTTAAGAGACCCAATAGTATGCAAAACGTTCCAAGGCCGTTATTGGTTCATAGAAAAAACTGTTACTACAAAAGGTTTCATTACCAATGTAACATGTTGGACATATTGCCAGGCTAGATTGGGGTTTCATGGTTTCAGTGTATCTGCTATTGTAGCAAAATATATATTAAATTTATCAGCAACACTTTTTTTTGTCAGATATAACCAGGTCATTTTCCCGAAGCAGGAATTTATTACTTGAAATTGAGGATTTTTTTAAGATATTATTAACTATCCGCCATTCTTGTTTGATATTACCGTTTGATAAATGAAATAGGTTTTTATAATAGTTATTTCTACATAGGGGAATTTCTTTTCTAATATGAGAACACAAAGCCTTGTATTTATTTTTGAAATGCGTATTTAGCGGATGTTTAGAACATTGAATTCCAAGTTTATTTTTATTTTGCGTTACAAGGAATCAGTTATCCAGGGTTTAAGCTTTTTGCATGAATTTCTTATTAGCACATAAGATGTGCACTCTTGAACATATTTAGATAAAATTGCAACAAAAGAATCATATGATTTTGATGAATCTTCTTCACTATAGACTTCATTCCAGGATAAGATGTGCACTCTTGTACATATTTAGATAAAATTGCAACAAAAGAATCATATGATTTTGATGAATCTTCTTCACTATAGACCAGGATTCAAAATAGAGAAATGCCTTAAGTTGAACTATGTAAGTCGATTTTAGTTTTCATTTTGTTTGGAATACTGGGTTTTGTTTTATTAATTTTTGATACTTTAACTAACAAACCTGTCATAGAATGATCTGTTATACTAAGATCAAAAACAAATTTATCACATAGTTCCCCAGAAATTTTAGTAAATCGCCCATGAATGTGGTCTAAACATGTACCAGAATCAATTCTTGTTGGCTCATTTATGAAGGATTTTAACCCATGCGAAGATAACAAATCTAAGTATTTGCAAGTTATAGTATTATTTTCCAAAATATTGAGATTAAAATCGCCAAGAATAATAAGATTTTTTGATTTTTCTAAGTCCAGTAGATTAGAAAATTCTTCCACAAACACTGATAAGCTAAAACTGTGTAATCGATAAAAACATAATATAACAAATTTTTCTTTATTCAACTCCATGGTTATTTTTAAGACATCAGCACTCAAGAAATTCACCTTAGTGGCAAAATAATTATAATCTTCTTTCACGAAACAACCCCCCCGCAGCATAATTTTCGTTTGAATTTATGAAAAACTTAAAACCAGGCAAATGATAGTCATCTTTCTCAAAATTGTAAATCCAAATCTCAGATACAAAGACAAAATCAGGTTTATAAGTAAAGGTTTCCAAGTGAGATGCTAAAGACGAAAAATTTTCTCTCAAACTTCTTACATTTTGATGAACAAAAAAAAGTTTCTCATTACAAAAGGATTTATTAATAATACATGTTCAACATTATAGATTGGATTGAGGATGGAAACATCATTATCAATAAGATCTTCAAAATTCATAATAATAATAAATAAAAATAGATGTAGTTACTTACAAATAGCTAGTGCAAAGCACTATATTTTTGAAAGATCATTGAAAGATCTTATAACCATGACATTTCCACCCTCAACTTTCCTCAGTAAAATTTTATTATTCTTAAACCAAACGTATTTAAAGCCCTTCGTCTTCTTCATCTCCTTAGTTTGCTTAAAAAGCGCCTGTGTGTATTTGGTTAAAGCATCATGCTGCTACCGCTGTCATCTAATACGTTTGTGTTCATGTTGCTTTTTTTTTTTTATTTTCTCTTGCATAATTTTTTGCTTGAGTGCAAAATCGGTGAACCTTACGAAGATGATGGATTTGTTATTGGAAAGTGAGTGGGAGCGATCATCATTGTGTTTACTCTTTTTTATTTTCTTAACGTAGCATTTGTCAACCTCTTCCGTCCCAACCTCACAGCTCAACGCATCACGAAAGACTTTTTGTGCAATGCACATAGAGTTTGAATCATCGACCAGGGTTGTCAGGTTTAAAAAAGCGGAATCGCCAAAGGTAAAATATAAATCGCCAAAAAATCGCCAAATTTAAAATTTTCCACTTTATAAATGACCAAATTCAAAAATCACAAAAATGTTATAAAATTATTTGAGTGATGGGAAAGAATGGATGTTCAGTTTTGAGTGCGATGAGATTTAGTATTTTGATGCCTAAATTTTAGCAGACCAATAAAAAAGATGCGAGGTTTACCCAGCGGCTCAATTGGCAATATTTAATTAATTAAATCGTAGAATATGACATGACATGACATATTATGTGAATTAAAATTAAATTTTATTAAAAACAGGGGATTTAAACAGTATTTGACTGCATTTGCAGTCAAATATATCTAAACACACATTTTTCAATTGAAATTGCCTGGCATGAAAAAAAAATATTGTGAATTAAAATTAAATTTTATTAAAAACAGGTGATTTAAACAGTATTTGACTGCATTTGCAGTCAAATATATCTATACACACATTTTTCAAATTTATTTAAATATACTTTCGAAATTAGGTTGAAAAGAATTTTTTGAAGCTGAAGTCACGTTCCACAAATTTTGAAATAAAGTTCCTGGGCATATATTTCAATGTGTTAGTAAATACCTTGCAAAATGAGACCTCTTGGATTAAAAAATTAATTGCATTCTCATTTACTTTAATATATTTTCTGTACTCCGTGAGTTTTACCTTTTGACCGAAGATATTACGACTTTGATTAAAAAAATTAAAATCGCCAAAACCTAAAAATATCGCCTTTTTTAAGGTACATCGCCAAACCGATTTTCGTGTCGCCAAATCAAATTTCATATCGCCTGTTTGGCGACAAATCGCCACATCTGACAACCCTGTCATCGACGTCAGTTAATCCCGCAATTTCTATGCAATTTCTCAGAGAGCTTTGTTGTTGCCAATTGAGTCTGCTTTCGAGTGAGTGTACCTCTGCTTTCAACTCATTGTTCTCTTCTTTTAAGCCTTGTATGGAATCCAGAAACTGCTTATTTGTATCTTCTAGGCTTGTAATTTTATTCACTAAACTTGTGATTTTATTATAGATCATCGATAAGGTGAATTCTTGCTCTTGCCCAACGTTATTAGCATTTGTCGTAGAAGATGACAAAAGAGTAGTGTTGTTAGTTTTGGCAGAATCTGAATGATCTACTGTTTTCTTTATTGTACTATATTATATCTAGGTATTGCGCCCTTGGACGTTTTAACTAGATATTTTCAAAACGTTTTATTAAAACAATTATTAGGTAAGATAAAAAGA
Source organism: Dasysyrphus tricinctus (assembly GCA_963921185.1). Classification (NCBI taxonomy): domain Eukaryota; kingdom Metazoa; phylum Arthropoda; class Insecta; order Diptera; family Syrphidae; genus Dasysyrphus; species Dasysyrphus tricinctus. Next base: position 31,796,813 of record OY992533.1, on the reverse strand, counting down.
AAACTAAAAACAGGATTAAAGGCTATGAAACGAAATTGAGAAACAAAAATTATGGAAGATAAATTAAATATTCAAATTCTGTGGACTAAAGTATGAATTTTATACAATTTTTTCCCTACACGTCTTGTCAGAAATTAAATTTAAAAAAAATGAAATTGAGTTTTAATTTAGCACTTATTGGTAAATATCAATCTAAAAATACTCTAATCGGCTTCGACTTGACAAAAATTAAGCTACGAAATCAAAATTAGCTTATTTTGACTCCGGTAATGCTCGTTGGGCGCCATTATTTGTAATGAGAGTTGGGATAAGATGGAGATTCCCATAGTAAGCAGCTCTGGCACTTTCTTCAACCCTCAGCTCAGCCCGAATTTCAGGGGGGTAGTTGCTGCTACTAATATTTCCACTCATTCAAATACTTCGTGCCAGAAATGAAAGAGAACACAGAGGACAAAAAAATTCGTGAATTTGAGTCTCACATGACTGATGTAATGTCATTGTATAGTTTGTTAAAAAACTATATGGCAACCATAATCCTATAGTGAAGCATTGCTGCCTCACCTCCTAGCTACGCCCTTGCCTTTTGTTCATGAGCATAGCCCCAAAAATGAAATCCACTCTTGACTCTCCATTTTCTCCCTTCTGTTACCATTTTCCCATTCTCACTAATTATTTAATTCATCATTTTAAAAAATGGAATACCAATACCAATAAAGTTCAGATTTAGGTTCATGTATTTATCGACATTACTGAATAAAAACAAAAATTAATTATTAATTATAGTAATTATAATTGAAATATTGATAAAAGAAAAAAAACTATTGAATCTGTGTATCTATCACACAGTAAATTAAAAAAGAAAATGAAAATATGAAACTATAAACTAAAGAGAAATTAAATGTTTATACTAAATTGAAATGAAACATAAAAGATTTTGTATGAAAATAAAGAATTGAAACCAAAAATTTTATTGAAAAGTGTGTGCATTAAAAAAAACAAACATTGTGATGAAATAGCAAAAAGGACCTTTAATTTAATCACGGTTAAAATGGTCTTTCCGATGCTCCCTCGATGTGCGCACATTAGAGAAATCTGAATGACTTGATGCTTTCTATATTTCTTTTGTTATTAAAATCAATCGAAAATGTCTTTCTTGCACTCACTTTCATTATAAAAATTTAACAAACACATACAAAATAAAATGCACGACTGGGTCGCACGTACTTGCTCTTATGTTCAAGACACTGTGGGCTTAAGAAAATTGTATGTAAAAACATAGAAATTATGAGAGAAAAATGTGGAGAAGCATGAAATACGACTTTTAAATTGGATAAAACAACTCTTTTGACAGTTTTATGTGGAAAATAAGAATGCCATCTTAATTCTTGATTGAATATGATTGTATGGGAAAAAAAAATTTAAAATCGTTGGAGCGGTTCTTAAGAAAATTAATTTTTTATATATAAAATTCTTAAAACATTTTTAAGAACAAAACTTGGTATGCAAATCTGAAGTATAATTTATGTGTATATAAAAACAAAATTTGAAAAAAAATTGTCAACCCGTTTTTAAGATATCGAATTTTCAAAAAAAAATTTTGAAACTTTTTTTAAAAATCCAAAAACTTTTTTTTCGAAAATTTTGATATGCAATATTATTTAATCTTATTTGCATTTTGTACATAAAAAAAATAATCTAAATCCGTTTAGCCGATAACGAGAAAATTCAAAATAAAAAAATACGTTCTATGACAGGTACTATTAATAGTTGCTAAGTGTAAAATTTTATAATTTTGGGTAGTAGATCGTACTAATTTTAGTATATGAAAAAAGTTTAATCAAAATCGTAGGAGCCGTTTTTAAGCAAAAAAATATTTTCCTTTGCGGTTTTTTAACTTTTGTATGGAAGGTACCGTTATTTTTTCATAAATGTAAAAGTTTTTCTAAAAATATTTTAGAAAGTACTAAAAAAGTCTTAAATACCGAGTTTCAAACAAATCGATCGTGTCGTTTTCGAAATATTTGATTTTCCAAAAAAAATTTTGAAACATTTTTTAAAAATCCAAAAAATATTTTTTCAAAAATTTTGGTACACAAAACTATTCATATTTTTTGGAAGCTTCTGTATAAAAAAAAATAATTGAAATCGTTTTTACCGTTTTGAAGAAAATCAAAAATCAAAAAAATGGTTCTTTGGGAGGTACCATTAATAACCATTTCTGAAAAATGATATTCTACCAAAAGAAAGCCTTTACTAAAATAAATGTATTAAATTTTTTTTAAGAAAAGTTGTCGAGCCGTTTTTGAGAAAAATACGATTATGTAAAATTGCCAAAAAAAATTGTATGGCAGGTACCGTTATTTTTGATTCTAAAAAAAAATGAAAAAAACGTGTCGGCATAATCACCAAAAACCACTATGTACCAATTTTGAAGAAAATCGAACTAGCCGTTTAGGCTGTAGACGAACAGACAGACAGACAGACAGAATTCTGCCACCCACTTTTTTGGTGTTTTCTATCATCGTAATATCATGTTTGATTGTTATCCAAAAATTTTTTTTTTGCACGAATCCAAAACTTGCCTTATAGTACCTATAATCACAAGTAAAAAACTAATTATTTACAGGGAAGTTTGATTTTAAATTGACTGAAGGTCAGAAAAAAGAATTATCACTGCACTGCTTGAAATTGACTATCCAATAAAAATGATGATAAGTCTACCCAAAAACAAATTGGATAACTTTTTTATATGCTTTTAGGTACAGGTCCTCAATTTTTCCTGCTTCTTTAAATGTAACCACATATTATTCTGGAGCTAAGTCCTTGCTCAAATTCGTGTTAGGAGATTTAACTTTTTCAATCCAAAAAAAAGGCACACGATGACAAATTTTCTGCAATGTTTCCAATATTGGAGTCGTAGACTCAAATAAACGGAAATTGACTTGACGGCAATGTGCCTGTTCGTCAAATGAGATTGCTGGAGCTAATTTGGCCAATGTTTTGTCCGTCGTGTTTTATTTCCAATATTTTTTGGGGCGCCTAAGCAAAGATTGAAATTAAAACTCTTTATTGAAAATCTTTAAAAAATCATTCGGCCCTATCGAGGTAACCGTCGGAGCGGAATTTTCTCTGATTTCCTACGAATCGGAGACATTTTGCTTCGAGGTAGTTCTGCGATCAGCTGATCGGAAATTCTCTCCGACGAAATCCAACGCATGCCATTTGTATGCGATGTAGTACTTCTAATGGTTTTATTTTTGACGGATACAACACACAATTTTTTCCGAAGTCCTCCGACAAGTTCTTGTTGCGGAAAGTGTTTTCTTTTTTAAGAAATACATATATAATTAAAATGTAAGTAATAAAGAAATAAACTTTATTTACGTTGACTTGTGGACTTTTTGTTTTAGGCCGAACGAAAAAACAACTCCCCAGCAATATGAGCGGATGGTGAATCTGCTCAGCGGATATCCCGATATTGCTCAAAATTATACAAAAGGGACACCAGAAGTTGTGGCTGTGTTTTGGGAAGATCTGGCCAATCAGCTAAATTTATTGGGACCAAAACAAAGGGATGTTGGTGGATGGAAAAAAGTACGCTCGTGATCTTTTGATTTGTGTATTGATCTATTTCCATTGTGATTAATATTCACACCTCATATACATATTTTCTTTATTTCGTGCCCTTAGCTCGTTGGATTCGGCGTCCAAAAATAATGCAACACTATCCATTTCTTGTTATTATTGCTTGTTTAAAGTTAAAAAAATAAATAATTTGTGTTTCAAAAGTTTTTTTTTCAATTTATTCTTTTTTTGACACTTCAAACGGAAACAAGCCACACATTTGTTTGGAAATAGGGAGGGGATTTTATTCGATAGTTTGATTTAAAAATCGGTGCATATACCATTTCTTAAAATCGCTAGCGCATTTAGTGGAAAAAATTACTTTTTATTAACAATAAATTACACTCTCTCACCGATTTTTCATGGTTTAAAACACTTATGGTGTCTATTTAATAAAAAATTATCGAAAATATATCGAATTTTCGATATATCTGTTAATTTTCACATCGCTGCCTGGAATTTATAACCATCGCAATGCGTCGTCGCATTTCTGTAAGATTTCTTCCGATGAAAGCTACTTCGAACCGAAATTGAATTTCCGACGAAGGATGCGTTGCGGAGAAAATTCCGCTCCGACGGTTACCTCGATAAGGCCGATTACCTTTTTTTTGGTTTATCTTTGTAAAAAATCTTACGGTTCGTTGAGAAAAGAAATTCCAGCTTAAATTTTTTTCTTTTTTATATATACTTTTTTTGTTTCTAGAACAATAGTCAGGTCAAATGGTAGTTTGAAGTGGAAAGTTCTGATGTAATTACTTTTAGTGGCTCCCTTTATGTTTTTGGGGTCGCTGAACACGAATCTGAAGTTTTCCAACAAAATTTGTCACGGCAAATATGAGAATTCGTCAAAAAACGTCAAAAATTTCGACATTTTTTGTCTTTTTTCCTTATTGCTCAAAAATTATTTTTCTCTTGCAAAAAGCGATTATGCAAAAATAAAGACAATGAGATTACCTACAATCTATGCTTATATCATTTTTACTTGCGATTATAGGTACTATAAGGCAAGTTTTGGATTCGTGCAAAAAAAAAATTTTGAGATAACAATCAAACATGATATTACGATGATAGAGAACACAAAAAAGTGGGTGGCAAAATTCTGTCTGTCTGTCTGTCTGTCTGTCTGTTCGTCTACAGCTTAAACGGCTCGATCGATTTTCTTCAAACTTGGTACTTAGTGGTTCTTGGTGATTCTGCCGACATGTTTTTTTTCATTTTTTTTTTAGAACCAAAAATAACGGTACCTGTCCTACATTTTTTTTTGGCAAATTTACATAATCGTATTTTTCTCAAAAACGGCTCGACAACTTTTCTTAAAAAAAATTCAATAAATTTATTTTAGTAAAGGCTTTCTTTGGGTGGAAAACCATTTTTCAAAAATGGTTATTAATGGTACCTCCCAAGGAACCATTTTTTTAATTTTTGATTTTCTTCAAAATGGTATGACCGATTTCAATTATTTTTTTATACAAAAGATTCCAAGAAATGTTAATAGTTTTGTGTACCAACATTTTTAAAAAAATATTTTTTGGATTTTTAAAAAATATTTCAAAATTTTTTTTGGAAAATCAAATATTTCGAAAACGACATCATAGATTTTTTTGAAACTCGATATTTAAGACTTTTTTAGTACTTTCTAAAATATTTTTAGAAAAAATTTTACATTTATGAAAAAAATAACGGTACCTTCCATACAAAAGTGAAAAAACCGCAAAGGAAAATATTTTTTTGCTTGAAAACGACTCCTACGATTTTGATTAAACTTTTTTCATATACTAAAATTAGTACGATCTACCATCAAAAATTATAAAATTTTACACATAGCAACTATTAGTAGTACCTGTCATAGAACGTATTTTTTTATTTTGAGTTTTCTCGTTATCAGCTTAACGAATTTAAATGAATTTTTTTGTATACATATTTCATAAGATTAAATAATATTGCATATCAAAATTTTCAAAAAAAAAGTTTTTGGATTTTTAAAAAAAGTTTCAAATTTTTTTTTGAAAATTCGATATCTCAAAAACGGGTTGACAATTTTTTTTCAAATTTTGTTTTTATATACACATAAATATATAGTTTAAATCTGCATACCAAAATTTGTTCTTAAAAATGTTTTAAGAATTTTATATATAAAAAATTAATTAAAAAAAAAACCGCTCCAACGATTTTAAAATTTTTTTTTCCCATACAATCATATTCCATCATGAATTAAGATGGCATACTTTTTTTTCACCTCAAACTGTCAAAAGAGTTGTTTTAACCAATTCAAATGTTGTATTTCATGCTTCTCTACATTTTTCTCTCATAATTTCCATGTTTGTATATACAATTTTCTTAAACTCGCAGTGTCTTGAACATAAGAGCAAGTACGTGCGACCCAGTCGTGCATTCTATTTTGTTAGACTTATGGTTTCTGCGAAAACAGTCATTGAAAAACAGCCAAAAATCCGTCATTTTTAAAAAAATTGCATACGCGATTTTTACTTGCGATTATAGGTACTATAAGGCAAGTTTTGGATTCGTGCAAAAAAAAATTTTGAGATAACAATCAAACATGATATTACGATGATAGAGAACTCCAAAAAAGTGGGTGGCAAAATTCTGTCTGTCTGTCTGTCTGTCTGTCTGTTCGTCTACAGCCTAAACGGCTCGATCGATTTTCTTCAAACTTGGTACATAGTTGTTTTTGGTGATTCTGCCGACACGTTTTTTTCATTTTTTTTTTTTAGAATCAAAAATAACGGTACCTGCCATACAATTTTTTTTAGCAATTTTACATAATCGTATTTTTCTCAAAATCGGCTGGACAACTTTTCTTAAAAAAAATTCAATAAATTTATTTTAGTAAAGGCTTTCTTTTGGTGGAATACCATTTTTCAAAAATGGTTATTAATGGTACCTCCCAAAGAACCATTTTTTTTATTTTTGATTTTCTTCAAAACGGTACGACCGATTTCAATTATTTTTTTATACAAAAGCTTCCAAAAAATATAAATAGTTTTGTGTACCAAAATTTTTGAAAAAATATTTTTTGGATTTTTAAAAAATGTTTCAAAATTTTTTTTGGAAAATCAAATATTTCGAAATCGACATGATCGATTTGTTTGAAACTTTGTATTTAAGACTTTTTTAGTACTCTCTAAAATATTTTTATAAAAAATTTTACATTTATGAAAAAATAACGGTACCTTCCATACAAAAGTTAAAAAACCGCAAAAGAAAATATTTTTTTGCTTAAAAACGACTCCTACGATTTTGATTAAACTTTTTTCATATATTAAAATTAGTACGACCTACTACCAAAAATTATAAAATTTTACACATAGCAATTATTAGTAGTACCTGTCATAGAACGTATTTTTTTATTTTGAATTTTCTCGTTATCAGCTAAACGGATTTAGATGATTTTTGTTATGTGCAAAATTCTGATAAGATCAAATAATATTGCATATCAAAATTTTCAAAAAAAAAGTTTTTGGATTTTTAAAAAAAGTTTCAAAATTTTTTTTTGAAAATTCGATAGGTATCTCAAAAACGGGTTGACAATTTTTTTTCAAATTCTGTTTTCATATACACATAAATATATACTTTAGATTTGCATACCAAGATTTGTTCTTAAAAATGTTTTAAGAATTTTATATATAAAAATTATTTTTTTTAAAAACCGCTCTAACGATTTTAAATTTTTCCCATACAATCATATTCAATCAAGAACTAAGATGGCATTCTTTTTTTCCACATCAAACTGTCAAAAGAGTTGTTTTATCCAATTTAAAAGTCGTATTTCATGCTTCTCTACATGTTTCTCTCATAATTTCCATGTTTTTATATACAATTTTCTTAAGCCCACAGTGTCTTGAACATAAGAGCAAGTACGTGCGACCCAGTCGTGCATTTTATTTTTGTATTGTTTTCTTCATTACACGAAAAGTAGGCCATGAGTTATAATGTTATTCACATTTTCTAATTTTAGTTGTCTAAAAGTATTATATTGCAGTGGTTAAGTGTCTAAGTTGCAGTATTCCAAACAGTCAAAATGTCCATTCACAGTCACTGCTGAGTCCAAGTGAGTAAGCCGGACGAAACGTCAATTTGTAGGGCTAAAGGCCATAAAAAGCTATTTTGAATCAAAACTGTATCTTTAATTTCAATTTTTGTCACCTGATGTACCAAATTACGTTCACCTGGAGATAAACATTGTTGCGACCTCGATCCTCGAGTAATCATCAAGAATACGTACCCACTGAGAAAACAAAGTGTTCTGAATGAAAACTCTTCAGTGGAGCATGAACTTTAACATGATCGCAATTTTAGCTTGATGGTTTACCAGCATTCTTCAGGTGAGCAGATATCATTCTATCATTTATATAACTTTTTTGGCACGTTGTATGCACTTCCACTGATTTCTTACCTGCCAAAGAAGCTCCCTTTCCGACTTTTCTCTTCTTACTGGCTTGAAGGAGCATTTCAATTGCTTTTTCATTCACCACTTTTACTGGTGGCAAGAGCGTAACACTCGCTCTTTACCCAATTCGCACTAGATTACGCCGTTTTGATACCATAACTCGTTTGACCTGTGTATGAAAACAGATTAAAGTGAGGATTTGCGGGTTTATTCTCTGAGGGGCTTATTACTCAGGTGTCCCGTTCCCTGGGTTGGATGTGAGACTTCCTCCAGTGCGGGTTGGAGATCATCTTTCCCAAGAAACCAGAAAAGCGTTCCTTGCTTTGAAATAGGACGGCTGTGAAGTATGGTTGAGGTACCTTGTGAGTCATTACAAAAGACAATAGAACACGCAACCGATTTTCGTCTCAGATCCATTTCGTGGCGTTTTGAAAAGAGATCAAGTCTTTGATCTTCATTTCGGAAAGTTCGTTTAGGTCGTCAAAAAAAGCTATTCCAAACGATTGTGCTCGCATTCTGGCTAGAGCTGGACATTTACAGAGAAAATGAAGGACTGTTTCCATTTCTTGCTGGTCTCCACAGCTGCGACAGTGAGTATTGTAAGGAATACCCAGCCTCGCCGCATGTTCTCCAATTGACCAGTGTCCAGTGCAGGTTGCTACGACCCTGGCTATGTCCCGCTTGGGTGTACATATGAGATCAATTGTTCGGGATTTATTAAAGGCGCGCCAGATCGTTCTGGATATTTTGCAGTTGGTTAAACTGCTCCACCTACGATTGGATATATTATATATTGCCCTTCACAACTTCAAGGAGAATATTGACTCTTTCCGCAAGTGAGATATGAAGGGCTGATCCTTGCCTGGCTAGTTCATCTGCCCGTTCATATCCCTCAATGCCACTGTTACCAGGAGCCCAGATAAGAGTGACCTTGAGGTTAATATTTAGACTTGCGAGCTCATCTCGGCATTGTTGGACCAATTTAGAGGATGATGTAGCCGAATCAATGGCTTTCACAGCCGCCTGACTGTCTGTAAGAATGGCTGTATTACGATTTTGGTTTGGATCAGCCTTAAGTATCTTGCATGCCTCCCTAATTTTCAGTATTTCAGCTTGAAATAAATACACTTGCAAAATTCGGTAGCCTTAATGACATATAGAGATGTTGAGAGACTCAGAGAAGACTCCCGAGCCAACACCGCACTCCATCTTTGAGCCATCAGTATAGATAGTTGTGTCGAAGTCTCTCGTCACGGCGTCATCATCCCCGTCCCCTCTGGATGGGAATAAGGCTTAAAAATCTTTACTGAGGCTCATTGTAGGAGCGGGGTAGTCAGTGGGAGTCGAAAATATATCAATGGGAATCAAATTTGTGATATTGCTGTGACCATAAGGTTATGCAACCCAAGAATTTGATTCTTTAAGTCTTAAGGCACTGCAAGATACTAGATATTTTATGTGTAGATCAAGTGGTAGAAGGTGCAGAAAAACACTTAAGGCATCCGTTGGGAAAGATCGAAGAGCCCCTGTGGTACCAACACTAGCTGTTCTTTGAACCTTTTTGAGTTTGTCGATGTTATATGCTTCTTCAAATGCGGGCCACCAGACAATCGAACCATATGTTAGAATCGGCCGTACCACTGCAGTATACGTCCATAAGATCATCTTCACTGCACCATACTCCATATCTTTGTCAAAAATAAAACACTTTTGAATTGACATTTTGACTGTTTGGAATACTGAAACTTAGACACCTAACCACTGCAATATAATACTTTTAGACAACTACAATTAGAAAATGCGAATAACATAATAACTCATGGCGTACTTTTCATGTAATGAAGAAAACAATACAAAAAAAATCGTTTATGCAATTTTTTTAAAAATGACGGATTTTTGGCTGTTTTTCAACGACTGTTTCCGCAGAAACCATAAGTCTAACAAAAAAATGATACAAGCATAGATTGTAGGTAATCTCATTGTCTTTATTTTTGCATAAGCGCTTTTTGCAAAAGAAAAATAATTTTTGAACAATAAGAAAAAAAGACAAAAAATGTCAAAATTTTTGACGTTTTTTGACGAATTCTCATATTTGCCGTGACAAATTTTGTTGGACAACTTCAGATTCGTGTTCAGCGACCCCAAAAACATAAAGAGAGCCACTAAAAATAATTACACCAGAACTTTCCACTTCAGGTCCCCTTTGAACACCATTTGACTAGACTAAATACTATTCGGCAAAAGTGATTATAATGAATTTAGAGAGTCTGCTAAGAAAAATATCAAAATCATTGACGACTTAGATTTTTAAAATGTTTGTTTATTATTTTTTTTAGTTGAGACTTGCTTAGTAAAGTAGGATATCGCAAAGTATTTAATTTGTTGAAAGCAGGATTTTTAAATTCATGACAATATCCTAGATAGTTCCTATTTTGAAGAAAGACGAAAATCTTTGCTTATGCGTAGATATGCGAAGAGCCAACATATCGATATTAATAGAAAACTAATATTAATAGAATACTATCCGTTATTCCTTGTGTGTAGCTTCTATTCCTGGAGGAAAAAGCTGGGGATTCCTCGGTGATTTTTTTAGTGGTAGTTTCTTTTTCATCAATTAAATCCTCCCATTTGTATTGTTTAGTAAATCCCAGTGGGAAGTTTTCAAAAATTCACCGAGGAATACCTCAGCCTTTTCCTCAAGTTCCTATTTCAAATAAAAAGTTTTAATTAAAGTCTTTTGAGACACAAATTATTATTAGGAAAAATCCAGACAAAAGGTCTTAAAGTATTGAACTTCGTATTGTAGTCGCGTTGAATAAGAATTATGAACCAGAATAAGAGACACCTTATTGACCACAACGATTTTAGTAAATAAAATAAAAACAAACAAAATTTAATTTTTCATTTTATTTTTAATAGCTTGAATGCATTTCGAACCAAATGTGGTTCATCTTCAGCAATACACTAATTTGGCATACAGAGAAGAAAGGAGGTAATTATAAAACAAAACAATAAAAAGGAATTGAAGATGACTTTACATTTTACATTAGAGTGAGAGAGACATTTAATTATTTGACTTGGTTAAACAAATCAGACATAATATTGCCATTATCACTGTTCATGATGTTGTTGCTGTTATGAATGTAAAGACTTTCATATGCATCAAGTCGTCGATGGTTTGTGACGTGTTTAATGAGCTTTACGTCTTCCAATTTTACATTGAAGTGTTTGGGGATGAGGACGTGTGAAGCCACGGAGGATTTTTCGGGTCTATAGAATCTAATGTGGTCTGAGTGTTTCCCCGAATCGAACACCAATGCTCCGTTTTGTCTGGCCGATGTAAACAGCATCGCAGTCTCCGCATTTAATCTGGTATATCCCAGATTTGTCCATAATTGTGGATTTATCTTTGGTCGATCCTAACACATTTTTAATTTTTCCGTTCCTGGAGTAAACACATTCTATGTTTTGGTTTTTTAGTTTTGTGTGCATTTTGTTTGTTATTGAAGGAAAATAAGTCATCGATGCTCTTTCGTGGTTGTTGTTGTCGTGAAGTTGTTTATCTTGTCTGTATAAAGTTGTAAGTTCTGATTTTTTGAGTTTTTTGGTGTGTTTGGCGATGAGCTGGTCTATTATAGATGAATTGTATCCATTGATGGTAGCAATATCTTTTAAAAGGTTGTACTCAGCAGTATAGTTGGCGATTGAAAGTGGTAGTTTACATAAGCGATGAACCATTGAATGGAAAGCAGCAAGTTTGTGTTGGATTGGACAGAAAGAATCGTTTGTGATATATCGGTTTGTTGTTGTTGGCTTCCTATAAACCGCATAATCAATTTTTCCGTTTTTCTTTGTCAGAATTAGATCCAGGAATGTCAGCTTTTGATTTTCTTCTTGCTCGTAGGTGAAATTTATGCTAGTAAACAGGGAGTTAAGTGTTTTTAAACAAGCGTCTACTTCTTCCTTCTTGACCACTGCAAAAACGTCATCGACATAGCGAAACCAGATTCTTGGGAGTAATCCTCTTGTTTTTAACTTTGTTTCAAAAGAGGACATAAACACTTCCGCTATCAAGGGGGACAAAGGGTTTCCCATACTTGTTCCAGTTTCAATTTTGTAGAAAAAGTTTCTATATTGAAAAAATTTTTGTGACATACATACTTTTGCAGTTTGTAAATATATCTGTTTTTTATCATCGGCGATTTCGAATCTCTCAAGATGTGTTTGGAGAGCGATTATAGCTTCAGTGATGGGTATGCTTGGGAACAAGGCTTCAACGTCAAAAGAGATCATGATTTCGTCTTCGTTGATGATGATATTTTTTTGTTTTTTCCACAAAATCGAAAGTATTCTTAACTGAGTAGCTTTCTATCGGATATTTTTTCATATCGTTTACCAACCATTTAGCTATTTTTACAGAAGGTGAATTAGTGTTTGAAACAATGTGTCGCATTTTGTTTCCCGGCTTATGTACTTTGGGTAACGCGTAAAGCTTAGGTACATCTGGACTCGATATGTTGAGCTTCCATTTCGGAATTTCAAATGTCGAACTAATTAGTTTTATCAAAGATTTTGACTCGCGAATCATGCCAGGTAATGGTGTTTTCTTCAAAGTTTTAAAATTGCTGGATATTATAGACTCTTTTACTTTTTCGTCGTAGTCGTTTTTGTTCATTATCAATAATTTGTTTCCTTTATCAGCTTTCATATAAAATACTTCTTTTCGTTTAAGTTCTTGAATAATTTCATGTGTTTTTATTGATTCGGGATCGCACTTAAAATTTATTTTTGCATTTTTTAACACAGGTCTTGCGACATCTCTAATTTGTTGTTTTATTTGTGGTTGTTTAAATTTTAAACAAGTTTCTAAATCAACAATTGACTCAATTATAGGACTTTTCAATGGTTTCGGGGTGTAGTTTAAACCTTTATTTAAAACAATGACTTGTTCTTGGGTAAACTGCTCATTTGATAAATTTACAATTAGATCTTCAACGAATTTTGGTTTGAGAGTACTTTTAGTTGTTAGTTTATGTATTTCCTTTTGTTCATATTTTAGTTTTTGTAATTTAAGGTTTTGGGATTCACGTTTTTTATCAAAAATACTATTGCATCTTTCCATAACTTTGCTTTGAAAATCTAACCATGAAGAGAATTCAAAATCATTTATGTTTTTGGTAATTAAAAGGTGTAAATGATAGATTTCTAATTCGAATTTAGTAATTTGCGAGTAATGATATCTTATCTCTAAATTCAGCCATATGTATTTTGATTACATCACAAGTTCGTGAATTTGTTACAGCACATTTTATTTTAATGAAGTGTGGATAAACTCCAGACCGTCGGCACTCTTTTAAGAAAATTATATTTGATTTTATCCTCTTTACTTTTTCTACCAAATTGGAATATTTGTTCAAAACTGTCTGGGTTGACATTGTGATTTAATAAAAGTCTTTTGAGACACAAATTATTATTAGGAAAAATCCAGACAAAAGGTCTTAAAAGAGTGCCGACGGTCTGGAGTTTATCCACACTTCATTAAAATAAAATGTGCTGTAACAAATTCACGAACTTGTGATGTAATCAAAAAATCAAAATACATATGGCTGAATTTAGAGATAAGATATCATTACTCGCAAATTACTAAATTCGAATTAGAAATCTATCATTTACACCTTTTAATTACCAAAAACATAAATGATTTTGAATTCTCTTCATGGTTAGATTTTCAAAGCAAAGTTATGGAAAGATGCAATAGTATTTTTGATAAAAAACGTGAATCCCAAAACCTTAAATTACAAAAACTAAAATATGAACAAAAGGAAATACATAAACTAACAACTAAAAGTACTCTCAAACCAAAATTCGTTGAAGATCTAATTGTAAATTTATCGAATGAGCAGTTTACCCAAGAACAAGTCATTGTTTTAAATAAAGGTTTAAACTACACCCCGAAACCATTGAAAAGTCCTATAATTGAGTCAATTGTTGATTTAGAAACTTGTTTAAAATTTAAACAACCACAAATAAAACAACAAATTAGAGATGTCGCAAGACCTGTGTTAAAAAATGCAAAAATAAATTTTAAGTGCGATCCCGAATCAATAAAAACACATGAAATTATTCAAGAACTTAAACGAAAAGAAGTATTTTATATGAAAGCTGATAAAGGAAACAAATTAGTGATAATGAACAAAAACGACTACGACGAAAAAGTAAAAGAGTCTATAATATCCAGCAATTTTAAAACTTTGAAGAAAACACCATTACCTGGCCTGATTCGCGAGTCAAAATCTTTGATAAAACTAACTAGTTCGACATTTGAAATTCCGAAATGGAAGCTCAACATATCGAGTCCAGATGTACCTAAGCTTTACGCGTTACCCAAAGTACATAAGCCGGGAAACAAAATGCGACACATTGTTTCAAACACTAATTCACCTTCTGTAAAAATAGCTAAATGGTTGGTAAACGATATGAAAAAATATCCGATAGAAAGCTACTCAGTTAAGAATACTTTCGATTTTGTGGAAAAAACAAAAAAATATCATCATTAACGAAGACGAAATCATGATCTCTTTTGACGTTGAAGCCTTGTTCCCAAGCATACCCATCACTGAAGCTATAATCGCTCTCCAAACACATCTTGAGAGATTCGAAATCGCCGATGATAAAAAACAGATATATTTACAAACTGCAAAAGTATGTATGTCACAAAAATTTTTTCAATATAGAAACTTTTTCTACAAAATTGAAACTGGAACAAGTATGGGAAACCCTTTGTCCCCCTTGATAGCGGAAGTGTTTATGTCCTCTTTTGAAACAAAGTTAAAAACAAGAGGATTACTCCCAAGAATCTGGTTTCGCTATGTCGATGACGTTTTTGCAGTGGTCGAGAAGGAAGAAGTAGACGCTTGTTTAAAAACACTTAACTCCCTGTTTACTAGCATAAATTTCACCTACGAGCAAGAAGAAAATCAAAAGCTGACATTCCTGGATCTAATTCTGACAAAGAAAAACGGAAAAATTGATTATGCGGTTTATAGGAAGCCAACAACAACAAACCGATATATCACAAACGATTCTTTCTGTCCAATCCAACACAAACTTGCTGCTTTCCATTCAATGGTTCATCGCTTATGTAAACTACCACTTTCAATCGCCAACTATACTGCTGAGTACAACCTTTTAAAAGATATTGCTACCATCAATGGATACAATTCATCTATAATAGACCAGCTCATCGCCAAACACACCAAAAAACTCAAAAAATCAGAACTTACAACTTTATACAGACAAGATAAACAACTTCACGACAACAACAACCACGAAAGAGCATCGATGACTTATTTTCCTTCAATAACAAACAAAATGCACACAAAACTAAAAAACCAAAACATAGAATGTGTTTACTCCAGGAACGGAAAAATTAAAAATGTGTTAGGATCGACCAAAGATAAATCCACAATTATGGACAAATCTGGGATATACCAGATTAAATGCGGAGACTGCGATGCTGTTTACATCGGCCAGACAAAACGGAGCATTGGTGTTCGATTCGGGGAAACACTCAGACCACATTAGATTCTATAGACCCGAAAAATCCTCCGTGGCTTCACATGTCCTCATCCCCAAACACTTCAATGTAAAATTGGAAGACGTAAAGCTCATTAAACACGTCACAAACCATCGACGACTTGATGCATATGAAAGTCTTTACATTCATAACAGCAACAACATCATGAACAGTGATAATGGCAATATTATGTCTGATTTGTTTAACCAAGTCAAATAATTAAATGTCTCTCTCACTCTAATGTAAAATGTAAAGTCATCTTCAATTCCTTTTTATTGTTTTGTTTTATAATTACCTCCTTTCTTCTCTGTATGCCAAATTAGTGTATTGCTGAAGATGAACCACATTTGGTTCGAAATGCATTCAAGCTATTAAAAAAAAAATGAAAAATTAAATTTTGTTTGTTTTTATTTTATTTATTAAAATCGTTGTGGTCAATAAGGTGTCTCGTATTCTGGTTCATAATTCTTAAATAAAAAGTTATTGGCGTTTCGGCAAACGCAATTTCTATTGAGTTCAGTTCGTCTTACATGGACTTTTTTACAGAAAGTCACTGTGAACTGTATCCAACAAAATGAGAATATATAGTTGCCAAAAAATCATAAACAACTTTTGGCGGTGCTCAAAAATCAGCTCATCAATCCTCAAAGTGCGAGATACCAAAAACAATAATCTCAAAAAAAGAAGTTTTAGTAATTTTCAATTTAACTAGTATGCTGATGCAAGAAAAAAGTTTATACCTAAGGCTGAGCCACTGGTTAGGAAAAAGGGGGCCTCTAAAAATGTTTGATACGGGGCCCCAAAGTGCTCACTACGCCTCAGAGCATGATTTATTGCATTTATTTTGTAGTTTTGAATCTTCGTTGACTGCATGATTAAATACTTTTTTCAATGAAAAAATTTATTTTATTGATTTTCCTAAATAAATGCACTTAGATTTGACCTTTCATAAATTCTCTATTTAGCATATAGATATTTAATTATCATGCATGTAGTTATTATGAACTACAAAGTGGTCCATCACAAAGTAAAAGGTTATCTAAATATTCTTACTTACAATCCTTTTTTTTAGCTTCATCTAATTCGTAATCGTTGATGATTTCTGTGGCACGTTTTTCATCGTAAAGCGGGTATAAAATTTCATTCATCCGGGGATCTCTTTGCTTTTCGTTGAGAAATTGAACAAATTGTTCGAGACCGATTACATCTGACTTCCCTTTAGTTCTATATATTAAAAAAAAAAGGAATTTGGTAATAAATTGAAATAGATGGTGTTATTAAAAACTTACATATTTGCAAACAATTCTTCAATATCATTTCTAGGGCATACTTTATGATACAAAGCATAAAATTTATCGAAAGTAAATTGATCTTTGGTCATTGTGGCACTTTTTTCACCTGGCAATCCAACATCTGAAATACATTGGTACACAAGCTTCTCTGTTTTTCCAGAGGCAAATGTTTTTGCAATAACTTTCACCGGTATACGACCCTTAACGTCGACTAAGAAGCACAATCGCATCCAACTAAAATACATTTTTAAAAAATTAGTAAGACTAGTTGTGGAAGGAAAATCAGAAGTTTATAAATTTACCAATAAAAACAAGCTCGAAATAGGTAGTTGGTACTAAAGCAAGCATGCACAGATGTTTATTCTTTAGAGTACTTACCCATAGACATTGGCCGCGTTCAGATTTGTATCCTAAGCTATCTGGATATTCTGGAAAGCTTTGTTTTGTTGTAATCCTTTGCGAAAACACAACTGATGACAGTTGATACAAAAAAACTCAAGGTATCTTAATTTTTATTGGATAGCCAGATAGCTTTTCCTACTAAAAAATCCTGAACGCGGGCTTTGGCATCAAGTTCTTTGAAATACAGTAGACGCTCGATATAGTGAAGTAATGAAAACCAGACCTGTTCACTGTTTTGAGATTGTTCACTTTTTCGAGCGGGAGTTTTCTAAGGCTTTCGTAAGGTGAATTTGACCCGAAATTCACATTTCGTTCGATGTGAATGTTTTTAACATTAACTAAGCAAATAAGAACGCTTTCCCTCTGGTTTAAACAAAAAACAGACAAAATTTTCCAGAGCTCTCAAGCTATGTATGTAAAATGTTTGCGTGACATTTGTATACAAAATACGTTTTTATATAAAATTTTGTGTGTTCACTATTGTGGATAGTTCACTATTTCGATATTCACTAAATCGAGCGTCTACTGCAAAATATTTTCTAAAATAATTCTATGGTTTACATACTTTATTTTTAACTTTATTTTTATACTAGCCTTTACCCGCGGCTTCGCTCGCGTTAATATTTATTTTATCAACCCACTCTGGTTGATACATAAACGAAAAAAAAATATTGATTTACTTACTTCAGATTACTATTAATAAGTATGGTGGAGATTAAATAAATAGTTTCAAAAGATAAAAATTAACTGCAGAGTCATAGGTTCTGTCCCGCTGCGAACTGAACATCCAACTCCAACTTAAATCTTATCTTCAGTTAATTAACATAACCTCTCTTATTAACTCCGTTTGTCCTTGGAGGTGGAGGACTTCAATATAGCATTATGTTAGGATGCTGCTGTACCTATACTACGTTTTGTGTCCTTGCAAATTCTGGGCATTGCATGTTATGTTATACCATTGGAAGAGCATGGGTTTTCCAAGCGCATCCCTGCTGCCTGTAATGTCTACCATTGCGCATTATCAATAGTAATAGCATAAGTGTCAAAAAGCCACCAAACATTTGCTTATGCCTGCAAAGTTACCTCATTTGACTCATAAGAAAACTAAAATCTCCTCCTCCTTCTTCCCACATTCAGATTGCAATATTGTTTTGTTCTCCCCTTATTTCACAAAAGGTCACAAAACTTAACGAAACTGAGCAGAATTAAGGTAAAATTATAATGGTCGGAAGGGCACTGAACGAAAAATTGTTTTCCGTACAGTTTAAGGGGGAACACACTCATACTGTACTTATCATCTATCTCTTTTTGCCATTCCTATTTCACTAAATGTCAGTTTTACTTAAGTGAGGTGCACTCACTTCGGTAAGCAAAGTTGAACGAAAATTGACGAAACGTAACACTCCGCAATTATAGCCGCGTCATATGCTTTCTGTGTATTCGCTTGTTTTATAGTTCTTGCTTCTGGCTTAAGCTGGCTTGGTGGCTTAGGCTGACCTAAGCTCAGTCAAGTCTATTATAGTCGGACCTCTAGTTTTTGGACTTTTAAACGAAGCACGCGGGCAACTAAGTCCTGTTGGTCCGTAGCTTTTTTCGCGGGCATAAGCTCTTCTGTTATTTCTTGCCATGAGAAATCACAGGTGGAGGTCACAAATAACTTGGGCCTGCCATAAGTGCTCACATAGACGAAAGCATCTTGTTACGTATTCACGCACATATCGGAGGCTTTTCACTTAAGTAAAAGGATAAATAACCATATGGAATTCGCACTTAATCGTTTGGGTTATATTAACATCCATTTTGATCGCATCTTGCAGGTGAATGTAATTTTCTGTTCGCAGTTTTTTCTAATTTTAAGAAATATAACGGAGACATTCTCTCTCTACTTTAATAAACCTACATATGTCTACTAAAAATTGGTGAAATAGCCGTCTTGACCGCTGAAGAAGTTAAAGTCATATTATAAAAGCATTATGTGATAGGTGTTAAAATCGAAACTTTTTTTATTGATAACTGGTTGTTTGGAAGCAGACCTGTGTACTTAAGGCATAAGTACAAGTACAAGTACAATTACCTTGTACTTGAAATATTTTAAGTACCAGTACAATTCCTTGGTACTTGTACTTAAAAATTTCAAGTACCAGTACCGGTACTTGTACTGGTACTTAAATTCCACAAAAGTACTTGAAATTTTTGTATTGATTACATTTGTACTTTTGAGTTGTACTTAAATACTTTTCAATTCAATAAAAAGTTGAAACGATTAACGAAAACTTTTATACATTTAAACATTTATATGAAATAAAAACACACATTAAATTGAGTTTTCAAATTTTTTTCTCTTAATAAAAACAAAACTTTTATTTATTGAGTCTTACACTTGAATGCATTTCGAGCAGTTTACCGCCCATCATCAGCAACACGACTAAATATAAATTGGTTGCATATTTTAACGTTAACAAAAAAGTGTATAACTTAATATATATATCTCCTTCTATATCATCTTTGTCATCATCTTTGTTATCATCTTCACCATCGTCATCGTCATCATCACCAGCGAAGGAGTGCATCGGCGATCATTCTCGCACAAGTAGGGTGCAAAGTGCAACATAACACCGTATTTGGGGATTGTGATATCAATTCAAGCAGAATAGCTCAGACGTCCATCCCAATTAAAGAAGCACTCTTAGCACTGAAGACGCATTTGTCAAAACAGAACATCACCGAAAACGAACTTAACGTCTACATGCGAGCAGCGGAGATGTGCATGGACACGAACTATTTTGTTTTCCGAGATCGGTTTTACAAAATAGATTCTGGGACGAGTATGGGAAATCCATTATCTCCGTTAATAGCAGAAGTGTTCATGTCAAAGTTCGAAATTGATCTGAAATCACGAAACCTGTTACCAAGAATTTGGCATCGTTACGTCGACGACGTGTTTGCGATAATCAAAAGAAGTGACCTAAACACCACGTTGAGCTTGTTAAATGAACAGTATTCGGAAATAAATTTCACTTGTGAAGTTGAAAATAATCAAAAACTGACTTTTTTGGACCTCGCCTTACAGAGAGACCAAAACAAAATCGAAATTTCAGTTCATCACAAACCAACAAGCACTCTCAGATACATCCCTAGTGATTCGTATTCTCCAATTCAACATAAATTAGCGGCATTTCACTCACTTGCACATCGATTGGAAAGTTTACCTCTATCGTTGCCAAACTACATCAAAGAACACAAATACATACAAAAAGCAGCAAAAATAAATGGTTACAGAGAAGAAACTATCAACAATATTATTCGGAAACATTCACAAAAACTGAAAAACGCAAACCAATCAACACTGTTTCACAAAACAGAAACATCGATAGAAACGAAAATTTGAAACGCGTTTCTATTACTTTCGCTCCAAATATAACAAATATATAAAAACAGCCTTTCACCGGCATAACATGCAAATTGTGCATACCAACCCTTTCAAATTGAAAAACCATCTTATAACACCAAAAGACAAAACCGAATCTTTGGACAAAGCAGGGATTTATCAAATCTCTTGTGGAGTTTGCAATCGCAAATATTATGGTCAAACCAAACGATCAATTAGAAAGAGATACGGTGAGCACAAACAGTATGTCTTAAACAACGAGCCCAAGAAATCTGCATTCGCTTCACATGTTCTTGAACAGCAGCATTTGCCTTTGTCTTCAAGTGAAGTCAAACTTGTAAAGTACGTTAAAGACGAAAGAAAATTAGACGCATATGAAAGTATGTATATGTATATACAAAGACAACACCAGTTTGAACTTGGGCAAAGGTAACATACAGTCTGAGCTATTCTGCTTGCATTGATATTAGTCCAGTAAATAGAGAAATTTTACTACTGACCAAATGGAAAAAAATAGCGGCAGGCTGAAATTTTGCAGGTCGTTTCGGGGGTAGGTATACAACTTAAATCTAAGTTGGCGACCTCCTACCCCTTGCAGGGGCGGTGCCACGCCCACTTTTCTGCAATCATAGTTTATGAAGAAACGGCTCAACCGATACGAATGGAATTTTCATAATTTCTTAATATGATCAAAGAAAAAATTAACAAAAATTGTTAAAGTAAAATCCGCCCACTGCCACGCCCACTTTTCTTATTTCTTTGTTTCTCATAAACAGCTCCAAGGATTTCCATGAAATTTTAAGAGTTTGTTCCTATGGATGAGAAAAAATTGTCAAATTGGTTTTAGTAAAATCCGCCCACTGTCACGCCCACTTTTCTCATGTCTTTATTTCTCGGAAACGCCTCCTACGATTTGTATGAAATTCTGAGAGTAAATTCTTATGAACGAGACAAAAATTTAAAAAAGTTGTTTTATTTAAATCCCCGTCTCAGACTAATAGTATTTAAATGTGCAAAAAATTATGGACACGCTTGTGGCTAATAAAAAGCTGGTCTGAAATGTATACCAATTTGCAAGAATTGCAGTGGGAAACCTGCGACAATAGTCGTCAGAATTTCTACTAAACGAAAAGTCGAAAACGACGATTGGATCTTACTAAAAGTGCTTTTTTAATCAATATATAATATGTACAATGATTGTCCATTTAGCAGCGAAATTAAGATTAAATCCTTACGCTATGAAAGAACTCAGATAAATGATTTTCATCAATCTGAAGACTTCGAGGCCTGATTTGGGTTTTTATTTTTTATTTGAAAACTAAATCGTTGCTCCCTAATACAGGTCGCAGAAATTAATAAATTTACATGAAAGAGGAGAGTCACTACCTGTGGGTTTCACAAAACCAAAAGTACTTCGCAAATCTTTATATCACTAGTTTTATCCAAATCAATTTCTGAGAAATCAAGATATACAAAAGTGGGCGTGGTAGTGGGCGGACTTAAATGAAATTTTGTTTTAAACTTTTTTCTCGTTCATAAGAATAAACTCTGAAAATTTTATGCAAATCTAAGGAGCCATTTTCGAGAAACAAAGAAAGAAGAAAAGTGGGCGTGGCAGTGGGCGGATTTTACTTTAACAATTTTTTTAATTTCTTATACGACTATATTAACAAATTATAAAAATTTCATCCATATCGGTGGAGCCACTTCTTCAGAAACCAGGATTTAAGAAAAGTGGGCGTGGCACGGCCTCTGCAAGGGGAAGGAGGTCGCCAACTTAGATTTAAGTTGTATACCTACCCCCGAAACGACCTGCAAAATTTCAGCCTGCCGCTATTTTTTTCCATTTATAATTCTTATTTTGCTGTACTATATCACAATCCCCAAATACGGTGTTATGTTGCACTTTGCACCCTACTTGTGCGAGAATGATCGCCGATGCACTCCTTCGCTGGTGATGATGACGATGACGATGGTGAAGATGATAACAAAGATGATGACAGAGATGATATAGATGGAGATATATATATTAAGTTATACACTTTTTTGTTAACGTTAAAATATGCAACCAATTTATATTTAGTCGTGTTGCTGATGATGGGCGGTAAACTGCTCGAAATGCATTCAAGTGTAAGACTCAATAAATAAAAGTTTTGTTTTTATTAAGAGAAAAAAATTTGAAAACTCAATTTAATGTGTGTTTTTATTTCATATAAATGTTTAAACTTTTCAATTCCTTTTCGAAAAAAAAAATATACTAGAACTAATGTCTTAATAGTACAGGTAAAATAGGATAAATTAAACAAAAAAATTAGTACCATCATGAAACGTGGTGAAAACGTTTCATGTACTATGAGAATGAAAAATCAACAGAGTCTATAAAAATATTTCACATGGAAGGCTGTTTTTTTGAGGGATAGAGGGGGGGGGGGGAGTTGTGGTGTATCAAACAGAAAAATTAACTATGGTGCAACATATTCATATGACACATGTTTTTAAGGTAGTTTTAAATGCTGAATCAAATGACACCAAAACCAAGCCGATATGGCCTCCGTGAAAAAAGTTGATGTCATTTTTATGTAAGGATGACTATATATTCAGTATAGAAGTTAAATATTCCCGAAAAACAGTTGAAAATAATAAACTTGGCATCAAAGGTTCATTTGTCATGAAAATCAATAATAAGAAGGGTCTATACATACAAATATCTGTGGTTAAAGTGTGTTTTTTGAGGGTTTGGGTTATGTTGCGATTAGTACCATAAAACCTGTGACAAATATGGTAGGTACCCTTATGAGACTTTATAAAAATGTGTTATGAACAACCAGAATAAAGAATCAAAAGAGTATATACAAATATCTATATGGAAGAAGGGTGTTTTTTTATGGGTGAAGGAATGTTTAATACTTTTTCCAAAAACTAAAATTGTTTCCAAAAACAAATAACATCCTTTAACCAAGCCCACAAATACGCTTTCTCCCTTCATATACATATTTGAAAACGGGTTGGGATCAAAATCCCGCCGTTTCTACTACAATGCGGCAGCTCATTAATATTTTTCATTTCTATGCAATTTGTGACACCAAAAAACTTAAAAAAAATTTTTTTTTGAAAATTTTATTTTACAAATTTAAAAAAATTGCTTTTGCACCAAATGTATTTTTAAGATAAATTTGTATTTTATAAGTCGCTTGGACGCTTAGTAAAGCCACAAATCAAGTTTGAAGGTGTCAACTTTGAGGCCTCTAGGACGTTTAGTTTAGCCGCAAATCAAGTTTAAAGATTTTCAAAAAAAAAAGTTAAGAAAGTTTAGCAGCAAAACTGAATATATTTTTTTGAAAGTTTAGGAAAAAACTTTTTTTACCAACTTTTTTTTTTTTGATTTTTTAGAACTTCCTAGAACACGAATATGCATTTTATAAGTCGCTAAGATGCTTAGTTCAGCCGCAAATCATGTTTAAAGGTGTCAACTTTGATGCCTCTAGGACGCTTAGTTTAGCCGCAAATTGCGTTTAAAGATAAAAGTCGATTTTTCGTATTATGCTATGCATCAATTGAGCGCCAATGTCAAGTTTTCTTGAGCAAGAGAACCTCCGGTGGCGAATATATGCGAATAAACAGTAAGTATGTATGGGGGGACATGCTGCCCCTCTGCAACCTCCCTGCTTGGGCTCATCATAGGATTTGGGGTGGGTACGCGGTTGGGTGTATGCAAAGTTTATTTCGCATTTAAGGAATCTGGATTTAAGTTGCTAGGACGCTTAGTTTAGCTGCAAATCAAGTTTAAAAGTGTCAACTTTGATACCTCTAGGACGCTTGGTTTAGCCGTAAATCGCGTTTAAAGATAAAAGTTGATTTTTCGTATAATGCGATGCATCAATTGAGCGTCAATGTCGAGTTTTCTTGAGCAAGACTACCTTGGGTGGTGAAAATGCGTGAATAAACAGTGAGGTATGTATGGGGGACCTTGCTGTTCTCCTGCAACCCCCCTGCTTGGGATCACTATAGGATTTGGGGTGGGTGCGAGGTTGAGTGTATGCAACGTTCTTATGTATTTAAAGAATCTCGATTTTATAACTACTTTTTGGGTCCCCAAAAATTAAAAAAGCGAAAAAAAGTTGAGATTCTTGCGGCGGGATTTCGATCGGCGGGATTTTGACTTGCGGGATTCGTGTACATAATTCGTAATTTTATTTGGCGGGATTTCGACTCGCGGGACTTTGATCGGCGGGATTTTGACCTTTTTTCTTTGAAAAGTCCTTAAATTCGGCATTCTCGTAGCAAATGAAACACTTTTACCAAATTTCTTGAGGATACCATCCCTTTCCATTTTTTTGAAAAAATAACCACACACTTCCCCATATCTTCAAAAAACATACCATTTCATGCGAAATATTTCTATCAACTCTTTTGATTCTTCATAATGTAAGTTAATAGCCCATTTTCACAAAATCTCATAGGGGTACCATTTTTGTCACAGGTTTTATGGTAATGCTCCCACCACTACCCCAACTCTCCCAAAAAAGACCCTTACCCCATAGATATTTTTATAGACTCCTTTAATTATTGATTTTCATGACAAATGAACCTTTGATGCCATGTTTCATCGACGGACCATTATTTTCAACTGGTTTTCGGTAATATTTAACTTCTAGGTATACTGAATATATAGTCATCCTTACATAAAAATGACAATAACTTTTTTCACGGAGGCCATATCGACTTGGTTTTGGTGTCATTTGATTCAGCATTTAAAACTACCTTAAAAACATGTGTCATATGAATATGTTACACCAAAGTTAATTTTTCTGTTTGATACACCACAACTTCCCCAACCCCCTTCCCCCCCTGTATCCCCCAGAAAAACACCCTTCCATGTGAAATATTTTTATAGACTCTGTTGATTTTTCATTCTCGTAGTACATGAAACGTTTTCACCATGTTTCATGATGATACTAATTTTATTGTTTAATTTATCCTATTTTACCTGTACTGTTAAGACATATATTATTTCTAGTATTTTTTTTTTCGAAAAGGATTTATTGTATTGTATTATTGTTTGCCTAGGTATATACAATACCTGTGGAAAAGAACTGGTCGCTACTTACTCCGGCAGCAACTACATTAAATGTCGGTGCATTATAGCGCCTCTACTTTTTGCTAGGTCGAGTTCGATCAGCATGGATGATGACTTTATGATCCTCTTGAGGCCAGTTCTCCATTGCGTTTTTAATACAATATCTCTATCAACTCCCTCGATGTATTGGTAACGATGGTTTATTCCAATTTCCACCCATCCATCACCCATAAATAAAAAAAAATGTGTGCTGTTATAATTACTCTTGGCAAAAGTGAACCAATTTTGTAGTACATGTATCTATATCAACATACATATATCGTCCCCTGATTGCAAGAACTAGGTAACTCAATTTTCTATTTTTATAATATATCGGCAAAAACGGTATTATTTTGTACAGTTTTAAAAATTCTTTGTTCAATCTTTTTATACCATTGACAAATATAGGATATTTGTGAAGTTTCAGGAACATACAAATTAAACTTTCCATCGTCTTCCAGTAGCTTGGCTTCTATAAAGGTTGCTAGATCCAAAATTTATAAAATTGGGTTACCTTGTTCTTGCAATCAGGTGACGATATGTACCTGACTTTGGTAAAAAAGGTAAAGAAAATATTGTAATGACTTTCACATTTGAGCTTTAACGTCTCACAAAAGCCAACAAACGGACACAATAGAGCTTACGGTCGCAGTGCAAACATACCCCTTAGCTATAATTATAGCGACTCTCAAATGAAAGAAGCGCCATCTGCCGGATTATAGCAGATACACCATCTGTCAAATAAAAGCTTTTGGAAAGGAAATTGTTGGGAAATTTCCCCAACGTAAAGCTCTGGAAGCAGAGACCAGAACCTTCTACTTAATTCCAGAGTTTGTCAAACAACTATAGAATGTACATGTTTTAGAGCTGTGTCAATCGTTCATTTTGAAAGACCGAATCAATCAATGATTGATTGGACCAAAGATTCAGTCTTTTCAATCAATCATTCCTTTGATTATGGCATATTTTAAGAAAAACAAATTTTCAATGGTACTTAACATACAGTATGTTTTCAATCCTTATTTAAAGAAGAATTTATTTCTAAGAAAAAATAATAGTCCTTAACTCTAAAAACACAAAAACCTTCAATTCACCATTCTTTTTTTTTCAAAGCTAAAAAGTACTTACCTACTTAAAATTATTGTTTACTATATAAACAAAGATCTATTCGTTCACAATGCCAATGCGATTCATTTGGTCTTGGTCCACAATGGATCCCAATTTCAATCGGTCAAATCTCAAATGAACGTATGAACGATATGAACGAAATGAATGATATCGTTTAACTCAATCTCTATCTCAATCAAATGATTCTCCAAAACCAAATACGTGTATTGCTCATAGTTCGATAGAGATATAGACAAAACTCATTAAGAATGAAGACAAAATGAACACAAATGCGAGAAAGAGAAAACCCGAAATAAAATGGAAATGAAAGCTAAGCTAGTAGTAGATGTAGATATGTATATCAATGTATGTTCCTGTGGTGTGTTTTTTCATTCACGTACCCAGCTTGAAAAATTAAAAAATTCATTGAGGAAAAACCGGCTTTTTCCTTGAGGAATGGAAGCTGTACCTGCCACTTTTCAGCTTATTCCTTTGATGAATTTAACATGGGCGTGTCATTGGCGGGAAGCACATGCCACTTTTCCGATGAAAATTCACTAACGAATTCACTACTTCAATGGAAGTTGTTTATTCACCGACCCAGGTGATGAAAAACATGGTGATTGCTTAATCTGTGAATTCACTACATACGGGTATTTAGCTTATTCATCAGTTCAATAATTTCGATGAAAAATCGAATGAAAATTCAGTTATGAAATCACCAGGTTAGTGGTAGTTTCTTTTTCATCAATAAAATCCTCCCATTTGTATTGTTTACTAAATCCCATCGGTAATGCACCCTTTATTTTAAAATGAAAACAAACCAAAATGTTGTTTCCATTTCAAATCAAAAATATTTGGCGTTACGGCAAACGCAATTTCTATTGACTTCAGTTCGTGTTACATGGACTTTTTTAAAGAAAGTCACTGTGAACTGTATCCAACAAAATGAGAATTTATAGTTGCCAAAAAATTATAAACTACTTTGTGCATTACTATTCATCGTTGGAATCATCGATTACAATTCACCATGAGTTTCACTCACATTTGTTTTTTTTTTTTTTTGTTCTCGCCATGAACACTTTACAAAGCAGATGAGTGGATTCAAACAATGAACTGATGATCTTGTACATTACTTTTCCACAACTTTTTCATCACATACTTTTCCCTTTTAAATTCACCGAAATAAAGGGTCGTTTCATAAACACAAAGCAGAAAGTGGAATCAAAGCTACAAACTGAGGAAACTTTGCATTACTCTTCACCTACTAAATCATTGCATGTCGTTTCTCTTATGATTTGGCAAGTGAATTCATTGATTATTTCAGCAATAAATTTCATTGAGGACGATATTTCCCGCTGGGTAAATAGAGATTGAGATTGTGTGTGTTTTTTGTTTCGTTCACTATTCAGGTATGGAAATGGATTGATTGAGAATGAGTGGAATGAACGAAACATATCTCACTCTTTGAAAGTTTAAATGATTGATATTGGGATCGATTGATTCGGTCTGCTGTGATTGCAATCAATCATTCTTTGTGAAGAACGGGTCACAAAGACCGAATCAATCACGATTGACACAGCTCTAACATGTTTGACCGGCAGCGACAGTTTGTTTTTTATAGTGAATGAATAAAGTTGGTTGTAATAAAAGTGAAAATTAAAGTCAGTGAATTCATTTCAGTGGTGAATAATAAATTGTTTTGTTTGTAGTAAGAAAAGTAGAGTGTTTTATTTTGTGAAATAAATAAGTGGACGGTTTGAATAAAGTAAATAAGTTTTACCATTAAGTTTATATACATAGAGGATAGAGGAATCACGAAATCTTGCGTACACACACACACTAAATTGAGAATTTTAAATTTTGTGGAACGCATTGATTGTAAAAAAAAATCAAGGGAAGCAAATGGTAGCTGACCAAGGAGTGCCAGGACAAAGAGAGAAGGTGTACGAGGGGTGTCTGTTTTTGTTATTTTGTGGCTTATACAATATCCTTTTTCAGCTTTTTTATATTAGGGGTATTCATGCAAATGCGTAAAACACTAGATAAGTTTACGATTTGGTTAATTTTATCTTTTGGTTAATGAACTGTCAAATTTTGTATGGGAAATGGTTTACACAATTTGGTTAATTTTATCCAAGGATTTAGCTGCGGAAAATTAACCAAATATTTGGTTAAACTTATCCAAACGTCATTTTGACTTTTAGAGATTGAATTAGGCGTGTTTTTTAGAATTAGGCATGTTTAGGAACATGATATAAATGATATCTCGGAGAACCAAAAAAGCTCCGAATGTGTTCTGTAATTATTGCATTGCAATAAGTTGGTGATAAAAGTTGTGAATTAAAACGTAGTTTACACAAAAAAAAAAAATTAGAAGTTCTACATTTACTCAATGATTAAAGGCTCTGCCCAACCAACGCGAAATTATAGCGAAGACAGTTTTTTGTTGTTTTTTAGTATTGAGATCATTCACTTTAATTTCGTGTTGGTTTGGGAGCGCCTTTAGGAAAGCTACTTTTCGTAAATTATTAAGGTAGAACTATAAATTCTCACCCAAACCAATACGAATCTTTCGTTGACGATGACGAACGTGTTGTTTTCATTTACAACAACGTGTTGTTATCAATGTTTTTGTTGTGGTCAACGAATGATTTGCACTGGCTTGGAAGATTTTAAATAGTCGGAAGCTTTTAGAAACAGATGTCATTAGCCAATCAGAACTAAGCCATAATTAACTTTTTCTCTTTTTTCGTTCCTACCTCAACAAATTTCAGTTTCACTTCTGTGAAGTGTACTCGAGGGCGCTCTATTCACTTCCGAAAGCAAAAGTTAACGAAAATGAAGAAAAGTACATTATGGGCGTGACATATGATTTGTTTGTGTTCGCTGATTTTCATCCGACCACTGCCGTGAGCTTGCGACTAATATATTTCTACGCGACTATTGTCATGTATTAAGGTAGAACTATAATAATTGTTGATAGTTTACTGAAGTGGTCGGTTGAAAATGAGCGAATACATGAAAACCATACTCATCTCACGGGAGTGAAACTGACATTTGGTGAAGTTGGAACGAAAAAACAGAGAGGGATGATTCATTTTACTCAAGTGGAATATTCTTCACTTCTTCTTTTTACTGTTTGGAAAGCAACTTTTCGTGAGTTTTTAACCCATTGATTTTGACAGGCAAAAGATTCGTTGTCGTTCCAAATATTTCGCATTGGTTTTAGGAAGCCTTTTAGTTCTAGCATTACTTTTTGTTTTATCCTTCCGAGTTTCCGACTTCACGTTGGTTTGGGAGAGGTTCTCTATTTAAAAATTACTACGTTTACAAGCAAAATCGGGAGCTCCAGGTTTTTTGTCACTTGAGTTGAGTTGAAATGGTATTGAGATTTCAGCAAAATGAATGGCATTGATGTATTTATTTCAATGCAAAGCAAATATAATTGAATTAACAGGAGTACTTACTTATTTACACGTATCTATTAAAACAAATATATATTTGTACACACACATGCAAATAAACAGACTCTAATGCATTATCTGTAAAATCAACTCCTCGACCCAAGCCGAACGCGCCCAAATATTTGACGTTTAACGAACAGCTGATTCAATTACACAGCATTTAACCAAATTAATAAAAAGGTCGTTCATGCTAACTTTTGCGTAAACTTATCATTTTACACAATTTGTAAACTTACAACGTTGCATGAATACCCTAATTATTTTTTTACTTATCTGTTTCAAAGCGTAGAGGGACGAGTTATGTATGTAATTTGTGCGTTTGTATGTCGATCGGTGATGGTCGCGTCAATTTTTTAAAAATAAAAGGCAGGGAAATTTACATACATGTGCATTGTGCAGTCATACATAAATAGTTTAGGTCTTGATTTTATACTTTAAGACGGTGTCCACATTGGGTATGAAAAAGTGGATTTTTAATGACGTTTCAGTATTCACATCTCACTTCAATGAAGGAGTGGGAGCGAGATATGAATACTGAAAAGTCATTAAAAATCCACTTTTTCATACCCAATGTGGACACCGTCTAAAGATATTTTTTATGTTCTTTCTATTTATTGGGAATCAGAAACTTTTTGGTAGTTACAAGACTGTGTTTCTATGTGCCTGCTTACACGTGAAGAACGAAAGTGTTCAGATGTGAAGAAAATTATTATGCAGATTTTGTTCTCCTCTTTGTGTTTTTCGTATTTCAATAATGAAAGACACGATTTGATTGGTTGGATTGGATAGGAGAAGCAATACAAAAGAAAACGTCAATTTTCTGCACCGAATATTTTCAAATATTTTAAAATATTTCATCCCCCTCCCTCTTCTGCAAGTAACCCCGCTCACCATCACAAATCGCAGAAAATGCTTGAATTTCTTCACGTGTGATCTGGGACTATGGTGTAAATATATATTTACTGTGCACAGAGGTCGAAGATCTGTTTTCTAAACGAAAATTATAAATTTGTACTGTGCCTATCTAGGTATATATAGGTACATACCTACCTGGATAGAGTTTTTGTTTTTGTACGCAATTTGATGAACTGTAGCCTGGTCCAGGAAAATCAGACAAAAATTGCAAAACTACGAAAAAAATCATGAGCTTTGTTTTGACGTCTTAAAAATTTAAAGTCGCCTAAATTTAGACAGGGTGAACATTTTTTAGAGGATAAAAGGGGATACATTTCAGTTTTTTCTTTCTCGAAAACTATCAGAAATATGTCAACAATTTGCAACTTCGTTGTTCTTTAAGTGATTTCAATGAAGTTGACACAGGGATAGCAGAGATAGAATTTCAATAGAAACAAATATTTTCAAAACAGGGTATTTCAAAAAAATATTACAACATTTTGCAACTTCGTTGTTCCTTGGGCGATTTCAATGAAATTGACACAGTCGATAGCGATAATGTCGATAAATAAAAATTTAATAAAAAATAGGTTTGATAATTCCTCAAAAACTATGCAAGATTTTTACATTTGGTTTTCGGTATTTGATTACAAATTAATAAGGGCATTGAATATTGAACACAACTATAGCATTTAATTACGCAAAATTTTGAAAAATACAAAATTGAAAAAAAAGAATAACAATTTTTTTCAATTATTTTGATTTTGAATATTAATTTCTAAAAAAATATTCATTTAAACAACTTGATTTAAAAAAAAAAAACAAATAAAAGAGTGGAGTATTAGCTTTCAAAAAAGCTATAGCACATTATCTTACGTTCTTTCGTTGATTTTTAATATTTTTTTTTTGCATTTTTTTGTCTGTAATGTTATATGTTAAAGAAAAAAATTTAAAAAAATACCAACAAGTATTCCAGTCTGTCTTCTGCCTTTTAGAATTTGATCACTTCCTACGTACACGAATACACTGACAAATCGGCAGAAGTTACCGAATCAGGTAAGTTTTCGGAAATTTTTGACAAGTTTAGCAGCTTCTAGCACCCCTATGTCTTCCACTTAGCCTTCTGCCATTTTTGAAGCAACCTGTTTTAAATTTTTTGTTTTTTTTTTTTCTGTCTCAGCTATCACCTGCTTCAATTTCACTGAAATCGCTCGAGGAACAACGAAGTTGCAAAATGTTAACATTTTTTGAAACATCCTGTTGCATTTTATTTATTCTAAGATAAGTTAGTTAGGTCAGGTACATTACATACCCACTAACAAAAAATTGGCAATATAATATGGATTACCTTATTACCAAGTTTCAATTTTCAATTAAAAAAAAAGCAATAAAAAAATAGTTGAAAATCCAAACACAGCACAAATACATTTATAATTTTCTTTGTAAAATTTTAATATTTTGAGAGCCAAACAAACGGCTTTTTCATTTGCCGAAAAGAAAAAAACAACAAAAAAAGGTACATTTTATTTTCTCTTATCCAAAAATAAAAAAAAATATTGTCTGCCTGTTAAATGCTCATGCATGGCTCGTGTCCAGCGTTCGGACCTTACTCCCATTTTGAGGAATAACAAAAACTACTCCGCCATTCCACTTATTTGAAATCTACTTCTTTTTTACACACTAAAAAATTCTTTTGTGAAACAACATGCAATTAAATCACAACACCGTTTTATTCAATTTTCCAGCCATCTCCGACTCTGAAATCTGAATGTTTACATCTGAAAGTATAATTTTAAAGGGAATAATTTTTGTTTCTTATCTTGTTCGTCGTTTCTCGATCATATCGTGATTTATGATATTTTTTGTTGTTAAAAATACCTATTTATTTTTTTTTGAAAATATAGTTTTGAGAACTTGAGTTTTTCCTTCGTTTTCAAAATTTTCTATAAACCTACCTACCTACTCCGAATTTTCAACAAATCTGCTCCAAAATTTTGCTGCTGAGGTTTGAACCTTGCCATATGTCCACCAAATACCAAAGCTAGCCCTTTATGCGTAAAGGTAGATACATTAGCTGCGTTTTATTATCTCTGGGTCTGGGTCGAGGTTAATTTTAACATGCATTACAAAAACAACATGGGATCTAGGTTTCTATCGACGTTAATTTCAATAACCTAGATAGAGGTTTTCATTCTGATCGGCAGAGGGCTATTTACCATTGTGAATGGATGTCAGCGATTTGTCAGCAGTATTAGGAATAGAAAGGAAAAGAGACAAGTGCTTACATGAAAAACAAATAAACATAAGAAAAAAGAGACTGATATACAGCACTGCTTTTGCACTAACCCACATCGTTTTATTTTCACGGGGTGAACCATATGGGTTATGAGCGATAATAAAACGCGGCTATTGTTGGTTACAACAAAGAAACACAACAAAAAGTACACATTCCTATTCCACAAAAGAAAGAAAATTGAATTTCTACTTGCAGCCTGCTCATGCTCACTGCTCTATTCATTGTTCATGATCATGTTGTGTTGGTGTAGGTAGGTATTTGCTTCCCACATTTCATGAGATCCACAATGTTTTGTTTTTGTTTTTATGATGAAAGGGTTCAATTATAAGGACAAATAAGGCGACATCTAGCAACATGATCCACAGATTAATTTTCTTTTATGAGTAAAATGGTTGTAGTCTTTGGATGCACAAGGCGACATCTGAAGTTGCTTTAACGTAGTATTCAGTGGCGGATCCAGGGGGGAGGTCATGGGGGTCATGACCCCCCCCCCCCCCCCAAAGCTCCAGAAAGAAGAAAAGAAGAAATACGAGCAATATTTACTTATTATTCAACACATAAGAAGGCAGACATAAACTTTTTGGGTAATTCCATATATTTTAGTAAACTATACGAAAACCATGACCTATTAATGTAATGGTTAGCCTTATATTTTCCTTAGCAAATTCTAACTTCGTAATGATATGGTCAGGAAATAAATTTTTACAGAAATTACTGGTAGCCCTGGAAACGCACCCTCTTAGATAATATATATAGGGTGTCCACCAGTCATGGTTTTCATATGCGGTGATTATAGTCTAAGAGCCAGTGGTCAGCAGGTTTACGGTATTTCTGTACGATAAGTGGAGCCATTCTATTAGACTTCCTGAGCATGGAATGAGCATTCCACCGGGGTAAAAAAAGTCAAAAAAATCGATTAGCAATATGTCCACCCTTTTGATATGTTAGACTTTGAAGTTGTTTCTATTCAAAAATAATAAAGGCAGGCATAGGGTGTAGTACATCTTGGAGTTATATCTTCAGGTCTTTTATATTTCAATAAAAAATAGTAAATATGTATAACCAAAAAACATAATTTTCAGACACCAGTTGCAGTACCTGGATTTTTAACGGAATTTTGAGATACAAAAAATAAGGACAAATCTTCATTCACGTTTCACTGTTTCTTTTCAAATAAAATAAAATGTGTTTCCTGTTAATTTTTATATATGAGAAAAGATATTGACAGAATGGTGAAGTTCCTAGTTTTGTAATTGAATTTTGAAAAATAGGCTTTAAAAATCTCCATATAAGTTCACTGTATTTCAAAGTTTAAAAAACCACAAGTTTCACTGAAGGAATATGTCTGTCTCCTTGTCTCTTTAAAACTTAATTTTAATTTATTAAAAAAAGTTATGTGCTGATACTTGGTGCAGTACCCACATTTGTAACGGAATTTAAAAAAAATGTACAAACAAAAACCACTTGTATTTCAAAGCAAAGACAGCTTATTTTGTTCAAGCAATATGTCTGCCTGCCTGATATATAAATTTGTATACTCTTTTTCATTGGAAAACAAATCTGGCAGAAGCCTGGTGCAGTACCTGGATCTATAATGGAGTATTGAAAAAAGGCTTTGAAAACTCCATACAAGCTCCGATATATTTCAAAAACAAACAAAAAAGTTTTAACAGAAGCCATATGTATGTCCACCTCTCCGTTATGTGAATCCTAATACTCTATTTTGTTAAAACAAAACTATTGCAGACATCTGCTGCAGTACTTGGATTTATAACGGAGTTTTGATAAAGGGCTTTAAAAACTCCACACCAACTCTCCTGTATTTCAAAAGCAAATAGAAAAACAGTT
The DNA here is from genome assembly GCA_963921185.1 of Dasysyrphus tricinctus. Classification (NCBI taxonomy): domain Eukaryota; kingdom Metazoa; phylum Arthropoda; class Insecta; order Diptera; family Syrphidae; genus Dasysyrphus; species Dasysyrphus tricinctus. The sequence continues at coordinate 31,761,395 of OY992533.1, read as the reverse complement.
TTAACTAAATCAGTATGTCTGGTGTCTGCTTCTTTTATATGTAAATCATTATACTCTGTTTTACTAAAAAAAAAATTATAACAGACTCCTGGTACAGTACCTGGATTTTTAAATTGAATTTTGAAAAAAAGGCTTTGAAAAAATTCCATAATTAATAAAATTAATAAAATTCCAATATGATTACAAATATCGGTTAACTTTTCGACACGTGAACGTAAGAGTTGTTCTAAGGGTATTTTTTTACGCTGAACTCAAATTCGTTATCCATTTTTCGCTATCAGATCTGGTTTTCGAGATATTACCGTTATAGATAGTGCCAAAAACACCTTTTTCGCCATTTTTGGGGTTATGTAACTGTGTGAATTGATTTTTATTTTTTTAATTGTACAGATTTCTGAAAGAATTAATCTTAGTCTTAAAAATTCAGCTTGAATCGTTTCAATATCTCTTTTACTTTTTGAGAGATATTAAACTAGTTATTAGTCCCCATCTGACTACATATAATTCTAAAAATGCTTTCTCTTTGGCTTACGTCGTTTTCGACAGGAGCAGGTAAAATATGTTCTAAAAAGAGCTTTTAGTGTAGATTTCGAATCTGAAATCCATTTTTTGCTATCAGCTCAACTTTTGGAAATAAATTTAAAAATCACCAGTTTTTGAACATAGTTTTTTTTTTTAAATAAATCTTACAAATTAAAACAAAGTGTAATGGAAATGCACGGTTTATATAAACTTTGGTCCGTTTCACGTACAATATAAGAGACCAACACTGCCGTGTTAAGAAGTAAAAACGTAACGGACTTTTTGGCTGTTTTGAGTTAGGGCCAGTTTTGACATCTTTGATATGTTTGCTATTTTATTCTTTATTCTTGCTTTTGCAATGGCTTAAAACGCTTAAGGAAAATGACGTTCGTTCAAAGAACCATTCTGTTTTTAGGAAAATTTGACGTTTTAGCACTCAACTTAAGAAAAAAAGTACCATTTGTACATCTAATAAATAATCAAGGCAAAAAAAAAATGATTTACTTGTAAATACGACCGAAAAACACGCAACAGCAAAACAAAAAAATAAAGAGATAAAAACAGAAAAACGTTTTTATCTCGAAATGTCAAAAATACACTTACGTTTTTTCTTCTTAACACGGCAGGCAGAACAATAGTCACTTAACATACCATCATCCCAAAAAACCTTTGTAACTTTTTTCTATTCTTTCTAAATCTTGGTGAAGTTGCTCTCCTTGCTCTTCACAATATATTGCAAAATGCAACTGAGGATTTCTCAAAAAGTAAAAGAGATATTGGGACGATTAAAGCTGAATTTTGAAGATTAAGATTAGTACTTTCAGAAATCTGTACAATTTAAAACAATAAGTGCATAGTTACATAACCCCAAAAGTGGCCAAAAAGGGCTTTTTTGGCACTTTCTAACGGTAATATCTCGAAAGCCCGAGCTGATAGCGAAACACGGATAGCGGATTTGAGTTCAGCACAAAACATTACCTTTAGATCGACTCTTACTTGGTCGTGTCGAAAACCTTGTAAACCTGTGTAATTATAGCAGATACCTGGATTTATAACGGAATGTTATTTAATAAAAAATTATGTGCAAATACTTGGTGCAGTACTCAAATTTGTAACCAAATAAAAAAAAATCCATGTAAGAAAATACCCTCCCCTTTGCATTGACAACAGTTTTTTTCTTTTCGGCATGGATTTCACCAACATATTAGCAATTATTTTTAACTTTTCGTTTCAATTTGACCTTGAATTATTCCTTTTTTAGTTGCTGTCAACTTTTTTTTTAGATTGCAAATTTTGCTTCCAATCTAATATGTTCATCACACTCTCATAATTGTCTGAAAAGTATGAAATGGAGCTTAATCTTGTTGATAAATAAGTTATCCAGCAGCAAGAAATGTGTGCACTATTACTCTAAGCAGGAGTCTTAGGTTCTGTTCACGTAGTGTGCGGCAGAGCGGCAAAGATTTCTGATCATGCCTTCAACTGTTATGAAGTCATGATAAAATTGGACTTTTTCTAATCACCAGATATGTAGAAAATTCAAGGCTATATATTTCAAGAGGTTTCAGTTCAAATTAGGTATGATGTTTCAATCTCATGACCCCCCCCAAGCTGAATTCCTAGATCCGCGCCTGGTAGTATTTTCATTTAATCGAAGTGGTTCCTCTATGTATATAAACTCAATGGTTTTACTAACGAACCTGAGAAAATATGACAATATGAATGCGCAAATATATAATTAGAAGTGTAACGAACCTCAAAATAATAAAAAAAAACTATCCTTCAAATGAAATTTCAAAACTGACTGATTTTGACTTGCGATATATGTAGGTACTAAAATATAGGGCAAGTTTTGGATTCGCGCAAAAAAATTATTTCGAGATAACAATCAAACATGACATTACGATGATAGAGAACACGAAAAAAGTGGGTGGCACAATTCTGTCTGTCTGTCTGCCCGTACCTCAACCTACAGCCTAAACCACTGAAGCAATTTTCTTCAAATTTTGAACTTAAGGTTTTTTTGTAACTCTCCAAAGGGAAATTAGATTTTTTTTTAGCTCAAAAAATAACGGTACTTGCCATACAACCGTTAAAAAAAAGCTTATTTATCTCAAACACGGCTCCAACGATTTTGATGAAAAAAATCAGTGTATTATTGTAGATATGAAGTACCTTTTAGTAAGAAAAATAATCACCAAAAACATTTAGTAACGGTACCTGCCATATAATGTTTTTTTTTTTATTTTTGGTTTTCTCATTAACCGCTCATCCGATTTCAATAAAAAATTTTGCACAAATGCTTTGTTAAAATATAAATAATACTGCATACCAAAAATTTTGGATTTTTAAAAAAAGATTCAAATTTTTGAAAATTCAATATATCAAAAACGGGTCCATGAATTGTTTTGAAATTTCAGTTTTAAATGTATACTAATATATACTCAAAATTGGCATACCTAATTTTTTTTTGAAAAATGTTACAAATATTTTATATATAAAAAATTAATTTTTAAGAAACGGCTCCAACGATTATTTTTTTTTTTTTTTGCATACCCATATTCATATTTTTTCAAGTAATCAAATGGCATACTTTTTTTGAGCTCTAACTCTAAGTTATTTATCAGACTGTTTATACTTATAAAATTGAATCGGTCATTTCAAAACACTTAAGGCACATTTTTTTCAAATATGCTTTTTTTGCTGTAAATGCTTCCTTAAACGTAGATGCATATACTGAGTATAAATTACGTCGATCCAAACATTCCTTCCTGTCCAAATAATACCTCTAAATAAACGGTCCATGCAAAAACAATGTAAGTCAATAGACTTAAGTGGTTTTCGCAAGCACTACTAGATGGTGGAAGTAGTTATATCTAGTTTTGCCTAAGGGTTAAATATATTGAAACATGATAAATTAAAACATGTGACATGTTAAAATGTTTATATGTTAATATTTAAGTATAATTAAAAAAAAAACTTTGATTTTGTTTAAATTATTGTACACTACTAACCCCGTTTCTTGCTAAAACAGCGTAAGTCACCCGTTTCTTGCTAAAACAACGTAAGTCAAGAACGGGTTTCAGACATTTTTCATTATTAATATTGATAAACTGTGAATATTTTTTTATATTTCAATCCTTTAAAACTCTAATACTATATTGAGCCCGCCCTTTAAAACTAGTTTATTTTTTAAGAAAACTGTTTTTATTGATTCCTGAAAAATTCAAATTGTGTGACTTAAGTGGTTTTTAAAGTGACCGATTCAATAAAAAGAACGAATTTTAAACTTTTTCTATAATTCCTTGAATATTTCTTAACGTTCTTAAGTCCCACACAACTTGAACATAAGGGCAAGTACGTGCGATCCAGTCGTGCATTTTATTTTTTCAAACTTTATTATTTTTTCTTTATTTGTTTCATATGGTTAAACAAAATATCCTATTGACGCTTCCAGAGTCCCATCTATCTCGATATAAAAATGCATCATACTTGATTCAGCGGTTTGGGCGTGAAAGCGTCACAAACAAACAATCACTTTCACATTTATAATATTAGTAGGATATAATTTGCTTGATTTGGATATAAAATGCAATAAATAAGGAAAACAACATTATTCTGTCATTGATTAATAAATTCATTAACTTTTTTGTAATTCCATTCACAAAGACAAGTCGTGTTTAATTAAAATCAAATTAAAAATAAATTACACATCGATTGCCGATTACCACAAATAGTCCAGTCAAATTATCATTTTATATCTACAAAAAATACTGCGTCGATATTTTTGATTTCGTAGTTTCATCTGAAGATTTTTCAAAAATATTTGTAAACAAAAGTTCTATAAAATATCCTTACCTTTAAAGTAAAATAAAAATTATTGCTCTACTTTCAATGGGAGCCAAGGAAATCGCATTTTGGATTTTGAAAGCTTTTAACGCATATACATTTTGTTGTTCGAAATTTGTGGATTTGGATTCTCCAAGAGGTACTTTTAAAGAAATATACAAAAAAATTAGCTCAGTACTTTTTGTAAATATTTCGAATTATTAAACTCCCATGGAAGTTATTGTAATTGGTCCGATTTGTCGAATCGAAAATTTTGACATATCTTTACATTTCGAGCTCCCTAGAATCGGAATCTATCATTTTTGGAGAGATGTCTGTGTTTTGTACGTACGTACATTCATTCGTACGTTCGTACGTTCAAACGTTCATACGTTCGTACGATCGTTCGTTCGTACGTTCAAACGTTCGTACGATAATATACGTTCGTACTTTCCATCGTTTTTATCGTTCAATATATCTCAAGAACGAATAAAGATATCGACTTCGGATAGATTTTATTTTATAGATACTTATGATTTTGAAGAAAATCAAAAATAATATTCTTCTGTTTTAGTGGAGCGAATGAATAGCCTATTGAATAGACCTTTAAAAAAGGAACAATTACGTGCAAGGGTTTTTACTATTGAATATGTTTGTTTGGCCCATAATCATGCTTAGAACCGAAAATGCTACTAAATTCACCCATACGTTTCTGAGAGAATGGTCACACTGGCTACTTTTCAGTATTTTTGGTATAACTCGAAAACTAAGCCGAATTTGACTATTTTACTTATAAAACTTTTTGTTCAAAATTAAATTTTCTATCGAAATGGATAGTTTGAAAAATTTCTTAAAAAAATTTAAGGAGGAAAAGTAAACAAAAACCAACATAAAAAAAATCGAAAAATCAAAGATTTTAAAATTTGTTTCTAAATTGCGTATAACTTTTTTTGGAGCAAAGAAACGCTCAAGACATGCATGAATAAAGTAAATTAGAGTTTTAAGGCCTTAATATGGTATGCTAAAAAAGCCATATTGTTTGAAAATTGACAGAGATATAGGAATTAAAACTTTACCATTTCTTATCATTTTTCGCGGTTTTTGACCGAAAGCCAATTTGTTGGTACTTTATGACAAATTTTACATTCCTAGCTCCTAGCACCTAGTACCAAATCTTATGTTAATCGGACCAGCCGTTCGGTCTGTAGATCTGAAAGCATTTAAAAACAGCCGAAAAACGAAATTGCGAACTTACGTACTTTTTAAAAATTCTCTATAGTTGTAATGTCATATTATATAAAAATTTTGATTTTGAACATTTTTACGAAAGTGAAATTTGCCATATTGTACCGATAAAGGGACTTTCGGGCCAAAACTGCGAAAAATTATAAGAAATGATAAGGTTTGAATGGGAATATCTCTGTCAATTTTGAACAAATATGAATTTTTAAACATGCGATATTAAAGCCTTTAGTCTCTACTTTATTTTGTCTGTAAATCTCTTGACCCTATCTTTGCTTCAAAAAAAGTTATGCACAATTCATTCAAAAAATTAGATATCTTTGATTTTTTTTTAACTTTTCCTGCTTAAATTTTTTTGTAAAATTTTTTGAACTATCCATTCCAATAGAAAATTTAATTTTGAACAAAAAGTCTTAAACGTAAAATTGTCAAATTCGACTTAGTTTTTAAGTTACACCCAAAATATTTAAAAGTGCCCAGGGTGACCATTCTCTCAGAAACGCATGGGTGAATTTAGTAGCATTTTCGGTTTTAGGCATGCTTATGGGCCAAACAAACAAATTCAATAATAAAAACCCTTAGACGTGATTGTTCCTTTATACCCTTCATTTTCCGGTCTTTCAATAGGCTAGAATCATTACGTGTAGAAAGGACTTTCAAAAAAATTGTTTTTTCTTTAAAGCGAAAAACTACAAGAAACCTTACCAAAAATTGTGGAAAATTTTTGTTCGTCTCAAGTATCTTGAGAACAAACAATGATATTGGCTGCTGGGTAATTTTATTAAATAAACTAGATTACAATAATGACTTGATAAAAGGAGAATGGGCAAATTTGTATGAAACATGGGCGTGAGCGGCCAAGAAGGTTTTGTTATTTTTGGATGTGTTTTAGTCCTACAATCACCGTGCAGAAATTTTTTCATTGTGGTGTACTTCAAAACCGAAAGAAAATGCATTTTTGTTCTATGACCTAAATAAAGTTTTACTATAAGTTTCTGGCTTCTGACCAATTCAAAAATAGAAAAAGAAAGTGGAACAAGAAATCTAGACAGTCTGAAGAATATTTTGTATATAAAAATGGCCATATAACATCATTAATAAGAAAACTATAATATTACAATCCTCACAATATTAAAAAATCCTGAGTAAAATAATATCTATGTCTAAAAAAATTACAAAGTTGTTGAAATACGTAGGTACTGGGTCTATTTAAACCATTAATGCTTCCTTTGGATATTCTGAAACCCAGTTAAACACACTAATACAGTGTCAGTAGAGGTTATGAAGTTAGAATAAAGCATTACACCCACTAAAAATATAATCACTATGCAATATTGTTCAATGCAATTGCATTAAACATTGAAATATCTTCCTTTCTAAATGAAATGCAAGAAAGTAGAGTTTTTACTTATTGAGTGTAAAACAAAAAACGAAAAAAAAATTTGTTTTTTTTTCTTTGAAAGTGGTCGGACACTTGGTTATTCCCTAGAAAACTTTGTCCGACCAGTGAATTCGTAAAGAGGACAGTCTTACCTTTCATTTCATACCAATTTTACCAAGATCCGCGATGAGCTTTTTTTTTCATAAAAAAATCGTTTCTTGAGCTGGTCGGACAAGTATTTATTCCCGGATTTTTTCTGTCCGACCAATTGTTTTAAAATCTACAAGCAATTCCCTTCATATAGGTTTTTAAATCATTCACAGTCCCTAAAGTTTAACATGCAACCAAAAATCGGTACCGGAAGTGGCCATATTCTGGCCAAAGTTCCCTACAAAGGTTTGTCCGACCAGCAGTTTTGTGAATGTTTTCAAAGAAACTATCGATTGGGAACGAAAATTTTGAGAGCCGCGATGAGCTAGGTAGTCTGACGGTCGCCTCCCCTACTATAAGCAGAAGATTTTATTTTTCATATTGAAATATAACAGAAAATTATTTGAAGATAGTCTTATTATTATTTCATAATGTGTTTAGATAACAAAAAATATATGTGTGAAGACTTGTTGATTATGGTGGAGGGTTCGTTTTCGTTTAGTTTCTTGTAGATTTTAATTTAGGGATGTATGTAGCTACATACGTACTGTACATACATATGTACTGGCTCTTGATAACAGTCGATACACTGTGTTGAAAAATCAGTCTTTGTTGCCAAAATCATAACACTTAAGGATTTCCTATTTGTTTCTGCTTTGTTAAAAAAACACTCCTGTAACTTAACATAATTTTAGATGACTTGTGCATTGGGATCTCTCACGCTGGAAGTCTTGCAATCGAATATTAGTTTATATCAATTATATCTGGCTACAGTCAGCAGAAAATCGTATACGTTCTCCATTCATGCCAATGGCAGCCTACAATACGGACACTGTATAGGCCAGGAAGCCACTAGAACTTCCTTCTTTGCGCAGAGGTGGTACTAGAGACCATGAAGAAACGAGGACTCTTCTTGATTCTAGATTATGGTTTTATAGCTGATTTTTTATTGCCATAGAAAACTATAAATTTTTTTGATTCCAATTCGTAATCAGTTGAGTGGAGTCACTCATAACGTGAGAAGCGCAGTATCACAGAAAATAGAGTTACATACGATCCCAGTACAAATAAAAATTACCAATTTCCAATACTTTTCCTTTCAAGCTTTTTTCTTTTTCCTCAGAGTTTTTTTACTGACATGAAATTTTTTTCATCATCTTGCTTGGGTAAAATAGGTAATGAGCGGGTTTGTGCACATTTTTTTTAATATCTGTTGCTCCTACGAAAAAAAGTGTTACAATATTTTTTGTGTAGAATTGTATGAGCAATAATATAAATTCATTAATTTTTTGAAAAAAATTACGTTTGCTGAGATATTTACGAAAAACTGTAATCTGTCCCTTTTACAGTACAAAATCAGAAATGTTACTTTGACACGCTATAACTTCAAGATTAATTAACTTACTGAGTTTTTTAATAGCTCATTTCTTAGATAATTTTACTGTCTAAATGTTATTCTGTCATTATTTTGCTGTAAAATGAAATTCGATCGAGTTGTTGAATAAAAACCAAATCACTTTCTTTTCCAAGATGACGGCCTTCTTACCCCGGCAACCCACAAACTGGGTTTTATATTGAGGAGATATAACCAAACACAAATCGTACAAAAAATTGTGCCCATCGATTAATGAAATTTTAATAAATTTTTTAACAAAATTAGCTCCACCATGAAGTTCTTGCACGATTTTCTCTGAATCTATTAATTGTATGAGAAAAGTATAACACAAGCTACAATTTGTATCTTCACACTTAAAAAAAAAATGCTAGGTTTCATGAAATAAAGAAACAACTGAATTTTACCCCCCTAAAAAATTAAGCCCCGGCCCAAATTTACGGAACTTTTTAGGAAATGATGAAGACGTCAAAGCAAAGCTCTCCACGGAATTTTAGCTTTTGTCGGAATTTTTTCGAAGTTTTGCCATTTGTTTGTCTAATTTTCCTGGGCTATTCCTTTTTCTCTTTAAGAAATCCTTATTTAAAATTTATGTATGAATTTAGCGTATTTTCATACTATCTGGTTTAAGATGAAAGCTAACAACTAATTAATGATTTTCTCAAAGATGAATGAAGGTATTTGGAAGATTCAAAAAGAATTTCGAAGCAAAATGTTCTTACTTTATAATGACCATAAACCTTAAATCGAAAAAAAAATTACCGCGAGTTTTTTTAAAACAATTTGCATCAAAACGCATTCCTTTTTTATGTTTAGATTTGAATATCTTAAAAACGTGACGTGCTAGAGCAATTTCTAGGCCAGATTCGAAATCAGCGCATCAAAACCCACCAGAAAAGTATATCTTGTAAATGTTAAGGACAAAAACCTCCCAAAAAATGCACTTGCATCATTTTTTTCATTTTTGTCCACGTTCCGTCACGAAATTTTGTTCGAAAACCTCAGATTCGGATTCAGCACCCCCGAAACCATAAAGAACGGAACAAATCAAAACTACCCAACAATTTGCATGCTAAAAACACAATATGACTGGACTAAATCGCAATGTAATGAAAACGATGGATTTTGAGCGATAATCGTGCTCTATTGTTTTCTGAATGACTTTTAATTAAAATAAGAATTATCCTGATATAAATTAGTGAACTAGAGTAACAGTTCCGACATTTTATTGAAATTTATGTAAAGTTCGAAACGATTTTAGTTGCTCAGTAGTTGTTGTATTAATTTTGAGTTCTCCTATCTTTTTATGGCCATAACATCTAAAAATCACATTGAGGTACCTGAACCAAATAAGGCCCAGCTCCTAATAAGGCCCAGGAGACAGAAAACAACAAAATCAACAATTAACGGTACTTTTTTTTCTTTGCATGTGTAACCCTTCGCATTTCATTGCACACACAACAAAAAAAAACCGGTTCTCTCGATCGTGTTGAGGCTGTGTGTTCTTATAAAAAATAAATAATAAAGCTGGTTTTTTTGTGGACAAAATTCTGCGGTTAGTTCTTTTTTAATTTTTTAGTGAAATATATAACGTTAAAAAAAATTTTTAACAAAAAAAACTTTTGTTTACCAGGTAGATTTAAGTTTTTAATTTTATAAACAAAAGTCTACCGTGTTCCTAATAAGGCCCATGTAAATCTTGAGTGGGCCTTATTAAGTTTATGAACATTTTCATTCCATTTTTTTTGCACTCAAAAATGGCACAGCGAAATAAACGGGCAAGTTGGAACGAAGCCGATATTGAAAATGCAATACAATCTGTAATGCCGGATTTACACGATTGGAAAACTGCCAGTATTATGACAAAAGCAACAACAAAAGAATGGACAGTTTCATTCTTTTTGTCATTATACTGGCAGCTTTCCATTCGTGTAAATCCGGCATAAGAAGAGGGTTATTGTCACAACGCGAAGCCTCGGTGCACTTTAATGTTCCTAGAAGGACTCTCAGCAACCACATAAAGAGCGGTTCAAAAAAAAAAAAAAATGGGTCGCCTACCCACATTCACTGCCAAACAGGAAAAGGATTTGTGTAACAGAGTTGTGAGATTGGCTCAAGTTGGTATGCCACTTACACAAAAAGTAGTAAGGCATCAAGTCGCAATATTTGGGAGGCCAACAACATCGCCAACAGTTTCAGCAGGCCGGGAAATCTGGCAGGAAGAAAGTGGATAATTTTGTTTGTGAAGCCAAACCCAGAGTTGTCGATTAGAAAGCCCCGTTTCATGAACCCCGCTAGGGCCCAAAAATTAAATAAGCAAATCGTGGCTGACCACATTACAAAACTGGGGGTCCTGCTAGATAGATCAAACATAAGGCACAGACCCGAATGCATTTACAACATGGATGAAAAAGGCTGTAGAATAAATTTGCATCACCAAAAAAACTTCTTGGCTCTTAAAGGGCCGAAAGAGTCCACCAAATATTAAACGAACATGCGGAAAGTGTCACCGTTGTAGGCTGCGTTAACGTCATAGGAACTGCAATTCCACCCATGGTCATTTATTTATTTTATTTATTTATTTATTTCAATAAAAATGTGATAGTACAAGAAGAATATAATATTCCTATAATTAGTACTTAACAACTAAAAAACTCGTCAAAAAGAGCAACACAAGTTGAGATGAAATACAAAATAAATATATGTAAGTACTTAAAATTAGCATATAAAAAAGGAAAGTTTGAAAAACAGTGAAATTAAAAAAATGGGAAAATATAGGTATTTAGGTATTTAAGAAAATTGAAGGTTATTATTATTGATATTATTATTTATGTATACATATATGTAGGTATGTTTTAAGAAATAAAATGCACGACTGGATCGCACGTACTTGCTCTTATGTTCAAGTTGTATGGGACTTAAGAACTTTAAAAAATATTCAAGTAATTATAGAAAAAGTATAAAAAGCATTTAAATCGTTCTATTAATTGTATAAACAGTCTGATAAATAACTTAGAGCTCAAAAAAAATTTGATTACTTGAACAAAATATGAATATATGCAAAAAAAAATTCAAAATCGTTGGAGCCGTTTTCTTAAAAATTAATTTTTTATATATAAAATTTTTGTAACAATTTTCAAAAAAAAAATTGGTATGCCAATTTTGAGTATATATTAATATACATTTAAAACTGAAAACTCAAATTAATTCATCAACCCGTTTTCGAAATATTGAATTTTCAAAAAAAAATTTTGAATCTTTTTTTAAAAATCCAAAATTTATTTTTTCAAAAATGTTGGTATGCAGTTTTATTTGTATTCTAACAAAGCTTTTGTGAAAAAAATTTTATTGAGATCGGATGAGCGGTTAATGAGAAAACCAAAAATCAAAAAAACCGTTATATGGCAGGTACCGTTAATAAATGTTTTCGGTAATTTTTTTTCTTACTAAAAGGTACATCATATCTACAGTAATACACTGATTTTTTTTTATCAAAATCGTTGGAGCCGTTTTTGAGATAAATAAGCTTTTCCTTAACAGTTGTATGGCAAGTACCGTTATTTTTTGAGCTAAAAAAAAAATTCAATTTACCCTCTGGAGAGTTACAAAAAAACCTTAAGTTCAAAATTTGAAGAAAATCGCTTCAGTGGTTTAGGCTGTAGGTTGAGGTACGGACAGACAGACAGACAGACAGACAGACAGACAGACAGACAGACAGAATTGTGCCACCCACTTTTTTCGTGTTCTCTATCATCGTAATGTCATGTTTGATTGTTATCTCGAAATTTTTTTTTTGCACGAATCCAAAACTTGCCCTATAGTACCTATATCGCAAGTAAAAATAGTGTTATTATTTGAGATATATTCATAAAGTGTCTTTTTGAAACTTGAAAGTGTACTTCACTCCCGAATAGAGTACGGCAAGGAATTCCATAGTTTAATAGAGTGGAAGAAGAACAATCTTTTACTTTCAAGATAATTAAAAGAAGGTGCAATTATACTGTTTGTTCTGACAGAAGAAGCAAAATTAATTTTTTCATAAAGATACAGAGGTTGCTTATTAATTATCACATTAAAAAGAAAAACACAATTTTTAAAATTCAAATGAAAGGGCACGGTAGTGCCCAGCCAAGTTCGCGGCACTACACCCTTTTTACAGGAACAAACTCAGGCGATTTTCAACCCCCCTCTAACTTCAGTACCAATAAAGTCAGAAACTTCAAATTCGGAGTATTTGCTGAACTGATCAAACACAGGTGGCTCACCAAATTTCAACTCTTTAGCATTAGTAGTTCCCAAGATATAGGACTTCAAAAATCGCAAAAACCGTAACTGACTGACTCACTGACTCACTGACTGACTGACTCACTGACTCACTGACTCACTGACTGACTGACTCACTGACAGATCATCAAAATTATGGAGCACTTCCCGACATCGTAGAAACTTGAAATTTCGCAAAACGGTAGGCCTTGTGGTACATACAGAGGAAAAAATCGAAAATCTGCAATTTTCTATTCAGGGGGCGTGGCATCCACCCACTTTTTTAAAAATTCTTAAAAATTCTTATAAATCATATGGAGTACTTCCGATTGTTGTAGAACGATGAAAATTGGTAGGTCGGTAAGCCTTGAAGTACTTAGAAGAAAAAAAATCGAAAAATTGGAAGTTTCAGTCCAGGGGGCGTGGCATCCACCCACATTCTCAAAAATTCTTATAAATTATATGAAGCACTTCCGATTGTTGTAGAATGATGAAAATTGGTAGGTCGGTATGGCTTAAAGTACTTAGAAAGAAAAAAATTGAAAAATTGGAATTTTGCATTCAGGGGGCGTGGTATCCACCCACATTATTAAAAATTCTTATAAATTATATGGAGCAGTTCCGATTGTTGTAGAACGATGAAAATTGGTAGGTCGGTAGGGCTTAAAATACTTAGAAGAAAAAAATTGAAAAATTGGAAGTTTCAGTTCAGGGGGCGTGGCATCCACCCACATTCTCAAAAATTCTTATAAATTATATGAAGCACTTCCGATGATTGTAGAACAATGAAAATTGGTAGGTCGGTAGGACTTAAGGTAATTAGAAAGAAAAAAATTGAAAAATTGGAATTTTGTATTCAGGGGGCGTGGTATCCACCCACATTATTAAAAATTCTTATAAATTATATGGAGCAGTTCCGATTGTTGTAGAACGATGAAAATTGGTAGGTCGGTAGGGCTTAAAATATTTTGAAGAAAAAAATCGAAAAATTGGAAGTTTCAGTTCAGGGGACGTGGCATCCACCCACATTCTCAAAAATTCTTATAAATTATATGAAGCACTTCCGATTGTTGTAGAACGATGAAAATTGGTAGGTCGGTAGGGCTTAAGGTAATTAGAAAGAAAAAAATTGAAAAATTGGAATTTTGTATTCAGGGGGCGTGGTATCCACCAGTAGCGGATCCAGGATTTGGCTGTGGGGGGGGCTTGGAGTTCCCTTAGGCACATCTTTTGAAAAATTCTTTAGTCATATACGAATGTCCTACCAACCCAAATTTTCTTTTCTCAGAAAGTAGGCTGTAGGCAGCTGAATCCAAAAAAGATTTTGTATAATGCAAAAATATATGTAGGTAGGTACTTAATAGGAAAATTCGGCAAAGTTTTATGATTGGAAATGGAACAACTGGTAATTAGTAAGCTTTTCAGCTGCTATTTTGAAAAGACGCTTTAACCAGTTTCTCCACAAAGGCACATCGTATTAAAAAGGTGTAAGGATATGTTTATAGGAACTTTAAATAAGTAGGTAAAATAATAAATATAAAATATAAATATAAAAATAAAATAAATAATAAAAAATAAATAGTAGGTACCTTTCTTTAATCTGAATATTCCTTGTAGGATTTATAAAAACCTCATCCTAAAGTACTTGGTTTAACTTTCGACAGCCGTCTACCTGCCGAAAGTTATTGATAAACTTTGTAGGTTACTGTTGTCTTCAAAATTTTTAACTTGGATTGGCTGTCCAAGATTTACTTAACTAAACATTTTATTTACATATTTAAATAAAGCATATTTCCAACTAATGAGAAATTTTGAGAAACTTTCTAACAAGTAACCGCATAAGAAAATCTAATAACAAAGTCTAAAAAGAGTCACAGTGCAAACTTTTTTTTGCTGTTTTTGACACTAATGTAAGATCCGTACGAAAGTTAAATGGAAATAATTTGAACAAAAGAGCGTACGCAAGGGGGCAACTAGATATGCTTGCCCCCCTAATCAGAATATATTTTATATATTATTCAATTTTTCTTCTTTTGATGAAAACATTTTTAATCAATATTTCTGTAATAAAACCATTTTTTTAATGAGTTTGCTCCCAACTTATCGAAATCAGGCGTACGCCCTTGTATCTCACCTATATAATTCCTAAAATTTAATTCCTATAGAAGGAATGCTATAAATGGCAAAGATGAAAGGTAATTAAGCTCCCTATAAAAAAAAAATAATTGCAATTTTTTTGTACAGGTAGCTATTCAAAGAAATCAGCTTAATCATGTTTTTCAGTCCACTTTTTGTAAATTTGGGGGAAAAAATTAATTTTGATGTTCTGTACCTATTCCACCTAAAATGACCAAGTGGATTGGTATTTCGAATATACAAATTCGTGTTCAACATTCCGATCAATAAATATTTTAATGCGAACTCCATTCATATTTTTTGTCAATTCAAATCTTAGAGTTTGACGAAGATTTGAAAAAAATCTGAGTTAAAATTTTAAAATTTTGTCTGCCCTTCAATTTCGAATTACTTATAGCTATACGAGTATTGGGTCTATATTAAAACAAAAATGTATATTACACTTTTAAAAGAAAACAAAAAATTAACCGTTACAGCTGATTTTTACATTTCGAAAACGAGTTCGAAGTGAATTGAAATTCTTTCTCATTGCTCGCGGAAAGAGCTCTCTAATCTTTCTTTAGAGCCTAAAGAAAATCAAAAGAGAAACTAATTGTTGGATCAAAAATCGCTTCGTCTTAAGGCAGTCTTTGAAATCTTCAAAATATCCTTCGGCACACGAAAACAATCTGAAATAAAGCAGCATACCTAGAGCATCCGTGGAATGAACTGCAGAGCGAATCAGCAGATTGAATTTTGACATTTTTACTGTGATCCAAATGTCAAAGTTGGTCCTGACTCATTCGTCGGATTCTGTAATCAGGGTGATTTTTTACACCGGAAACTGAGTTTTCAAATTTAAGCCCCAAAAGTTATCTGGGCTTAGCTAAGACCGAAAAATATCAAGGGGAGTTTAAAAAAAGCTAACATTCATTCGTTTTGTCAAACTTAATTTGATCTTTAAGAAATATCGATACCCAAGCAAAATCTAGGTAAAAATAATAGCATGAAGTCAACCTCACTAGTTTCAATATAAGGCTTGGAAAAAACACAGCATTTAGGTATGCATACATTCTAGCCCCAAACTTATTATTTGTTTAGTCCGATTCCTTAGGGACTTAGGAAAAACAAAGATTACACACAAATTGTTAAGCTCCTACCTTCATTTTTTCCCTGGACTTCGGAAAACAACAGCCTCCATGCAAATTTTTTAGCTCTTGCCTCTAACTTTCACCGGATTTTTTTAATGCCTGGACAAAAACACAGCTATTATGCAAATATGTTAGCCCTAACAGTGTTATAGTTTTCGCTTAGGAAAACGCATTGTAAAGGCTTAGCCCCAAGCCACAACTTTTTGTCTTATACCTTTAAGGCTTGAAATAAATAGAGCTTACATACGTATATTTTATTTTGTATATAATCGTCTTTTTTCATCCAATTCTCTTGGGGCTTCGAAAAAAAACACAGCTTGCATATAATATGGTTCAGCCCAACAACTCATTCAATTTTCCTAGGGCTTGGAAAAACACAGCTCACATGTAAATTTTGTAGCCGCACAATCTAAGTTTTGTTTGTCTAACTTTCTTCCAGCCACGGAGGGGGGCTTCAGCCCCTATAGCCCCCCCTCTGGATCCGCCACTGGTATCCACCCACATTCTTAAAAATTCTTATAAATTATATGGAGCACTTTCGATTGTTGTAGAACGATGAAAATTGGTAGGTCGGTAGGACTTGAAGTACTAAGAAAGGAAAAAAATCGAAAATTTGGAATTGTCCATTCAAGGGGGGGGGGGTGCCATCCACCCACTTTATCAGAATTGCTATTATTTGTATGGAGCACTTTCGGTTGTCGTAGAATTATGAAACTTTGTAGAGCGGTAGGGCTTGACTTTCACCTGGCAAAATAAATCTTTGCAAAAAGGAGTGAAATCACAACAAAAACATAAATGTTAAAAAAGGAGCCAAGTTCTTATGTGTACAAGAAACCTGTGCGTAAAAAGTCAGCCAAAAAAAGTAATGAGATCTAAAATATATGCCAAGTTTTAAGTTCATGAAGTTTAATATCAAATATCTTAAGTAGAGTAATATCGAAACAATTCCAAATCATGACAGAAATTTGGTAATTAATGATTACTGATTAAAATTTGGTGGATTTACTTGGCAAGTTTTCTCTTAAATACTTACTTAATCACAAATTTAAAATGTATGAAAACTTGACCAGTAAACCCACCAAATTTTAATCAGTAATCATTAATTACCAAATTTCTGTCATGATTTGGAATTGTTTCGATATTACTCTACTTAAGATATTTGATATTAAACTTCATGAACTTAAAACTTGGCATATATTTTAGATCTCATTACTTTTTTTGGCTGACTTTTTACGCACAGGTTTCTTGTACACATAAGAACTTGGCTCCTTTTTTAACATTTATGTTTTTGTTGTGATATTCTTTAAGAGATAAACCTGTTATTATTTTAACGGCATTGAAAATCAAAATCAAAAATAGTACTTAATACCATAAAATAACAAAAAAAAATAGATTAACAAAAAAAATCGTCTTTTTCTCAAAATTTTGAGTTTGAAAGTAAATTTTTCAAAAACTATCAGCTAAAAAAACTTTATTTAAAAAGAAAATTAAAGAATGGATTTCTGGCTTTGAGATGAGGAATGGATTTTCGTCCAGATATTACCATTGTATTTTTATGGTTATTTTTCTATTTGAAGTCAACTTTTCTTAAAATTGCCCCTCCCGTCTAAACGGGGGGATATATACCCCCCATCCGGTACTATTGTTTTCTTCTTTTGGCCCAATCTACACGCTCTATTGCTTTGATGCGGCATATGTCAAATACCATGGTTTTTGTTATTATACTGTTTTATATACTACTTGTTGTTTTAAATTTTTTATTGCTATATTTTGAAATGCCGTCCCTTGGAAACCGTTATGTCTACAGAACCGGTTTTGGACTCAAATTGAAGCAAATTTAGTAAGGTTGAAATCGTAGAGCAATGTTTTATTCGGAAGTTAAGGCGCAATGGTTAAAATAGCCAATAAGTGAAAAAACCGCGAAAAATTCGCGGTTTTTTGGATTTTTACCAATGTTGCGTTCGGCGCTCGAGGTCGAAAAATCAGATTTAATACTAGGCCAACATCATAAACAACTCAGCAAAAAATCAGAACTACCGGACCTGACGCAAGGTCTCAGTACTATGAAACTACAAGGTTACTGGACTATTTGCGGTTATGCCAAATTTTTTAATATTTTCCACAAAGCACCACTTGGCAAATCTGCATTGAGCTTTGAAGGAAAGTAAACCTTTTTGGCTCTTTTGACTTCGCTGACAACTCTATTGCGCCAACTTTTAAAGATGTTCCAATTTGTTGCACTTTTTAAAGCGCCTCCAACGTGAGAAAGAACGATCTCTATTTTTAATAAGTCTCAAAACTGTACAATTGAACCAAGGAATGCGTGAATCGATGACATTGAAAGTCCTAATTGGAACATGTTCATTATATAGATTCATGATCATGGATTCAAAGATATCAACTTTTGAATCCACATTTGTTGTGTTCCAACATACATTCAAAGGCTGAGATACACAATCTTGGATCAATTCAGTCAGGTTGATGTTTTTATAATCTCTGAAAGTAAATTGGTCTGGCACAGGGGTATGACGGAAACAAATGTCATAGGTAACGAAGATAAGATCATGGTACGATGGAATTCCAATCAAATTAATTTGATCAAACAGCAAGACTTTGTCGAGGCTACTAGTCATTGATACATCAAGTAAACTAGGCTCACAGTTTGGACAAAAATGTGTGAGGAACGTTTTGTTTACAATTTGAAGACCACTCATTGCACAATCATCGAAAAAACTAATCGCATCAGGAGTATTAGTGGATATGTCCTTGTTAAAGTCACCAAAAATAAGTATTAGTGTAATTACAACTATATTCCGCAAATCTATTAAAAAAATGAGTCCAAGGGTAAGCTTTTATGTGGATTGTAAACACAAGCTAGAAATAACTTTGTTGCGTTATCAAATATCTCTACAAAAATATATTCAACAGCCTCAGAGGGTTGGGAACAATGAAGAAAACGACAAGAAAGGGATTCTTTGCAATATATTGGTACGCCACCACCCCTCTTATTTGATGGTCTATCACTACGAAAAATTTTATATCCGGGGATATTAATAAGTACATCTGATATCGAGAATAAATCATTATACAAACGAAACGTCTTCCACTTCAAGAATTCAAAAAAAGTATATATGTGATCTCTATCAATTCAATGTATGTAGTAATATGTATATAAGAAAATAAAAACAAAACTGAAATTTGAAAAAAAGAAAAAGAAAAATTATAATCATGTATAAAAGAAAAAGAACAAAATATTAAGAAAAGAGAAAAAAAAAGAAAAATAATTTAGGAATCTAATAGTTATAAATTATAATAATAATTATAAAAAGTAGCAATAAAAGGGAAAATTGTTTATTTTAAGCTTCGCTTTAAATCCTTATTAGTGGTATAAACAGAAACCTGTTTATGCGTGTCGTCACCGTCGCTTATCAGTTTGTTGATCTCTTCTCTGGTGTTTACCAGTTTTTTGTCTGGGCTTCCAATACTCTTTACATAGACCAATCCACCCACAGTTAAGACAGCCTAAGTGAATAAACTTCTTTCATGTGGGGCAAGACTCTCAGTGATAAAAAAAAAGCTTGCTTGCGGTCAGAAAATCCAATATCCGATAAAAGTAATGTTTTTTTTGTTGTTATTTGATTTAATATAATTAAAAAGTTCTTTCATCAGTGTTTTTCTCTCGAATTGATTTGAAAGTTTTACTACAATCGATGTCGATGCATTCTGACTTTGGCGTGGAAGCACCTGTTTCGGGCTTACGCGAAAAATGTGTATAGGCTTTAAGTTGTCACAACTAATCAAAGAGACAAAGAGCAAATGTTGTTGAAAATATCCACTAAATTTTCGCCTGGATTATACGGAATTCCAGTTATTATTGCATCTGAAAGAAACTGCCACCTTAATTGCCGAAGTGATTGTTCTTCTAGAGCTCGAGTGTTTTTTTCCATGGTCTCGACTTTTTGTTCAAGACATTCATTTTTTTTGGTAAGAACCTCCACATCGTTATGAAGGTCACTGATGCGTTTTTCAAATTTATTTATAGTTTTTCCAAATCTTTGAATTTTTGTTCTATAAACTGAGTGATTGTTTCTTTCATAGTTTGCATTATACTAGACACATCACATGACAAGTCCGTCTCCAGTTTTTGATTTTTCTTTTTTGTCCGTGCGTTTTTTCCTTCTAAAGGCACCACGTTAGAATTTGAGGTTAAATCATCAGAAGACATATTGTATTGGATTTTTTTATGTGGTTTATTAATAGAATTTGCAACGAGTGTTTTGTTTTAAATATTTTTCTTTGATTATTGAATTAACTTTAAAAATATAAAAAGTATATGAATTTAATGAAATTAATTGAAAGGTGGAAAATGGATTTACAGAGCAGAAACAAAAACTAGTGCACTCTCTTTGACATCTGTCAAATTTGTTTCAAAGGCACAAGGCAAAAACCGGAGTTTTTGGATAAACTCCCACTCGGGTCCGTAGTGAAGATGACCTCAAAAGGCTATATGAACCACTCAACTTTTGTGGATTTTGTAACTCAATTTCTATTTATGTTAATTTTTAGTTTTAAGTTTTTTTAAGGTCCTTTTTGTCAAGAAGACATTTTAAAACTCTCCTTGAAATATACATATAACAAGACATTTATATATCATAAAAATTTTCTGTTTTGTTTAATTTTTCCTTTTTTCAGGAATAAATTCAACATTGTTTGAGAAAAAAAACTTATGAGCCTTATTTGGAGCACAGGTCCCTAATAAGACCCAACGGAAGGTTTTTTTAAATAATCGAAAAAAATATATTGAGCAGCTTTTTTTGAACTTAAGTTCCCGTTTTATTTTGTATATTATTGAACTAATTTTTATAGTCCATTTAGTTTTACCCCCTGCGGGTAAGGGGCAAGAATATACCCGAGGTAGGCATGCCTGTCGTAAGAGGCGACTAAAATCCAAACTCCGTATACTGAGATTGATGTATACAAAACTATACAATGAGCAAAACAATAAGATATAGTACCCCAGGTGGCAGTCCAGGTTCACTGGAAAATCCACCCTCTTCGGAGGTCGGCTCTATGGATTCTGGGGAGAACCAATTATTGCATTTAATAAATCCCTTCCTAAAAAGTGCAAGGGTATCTCGATCACCACCATCTAAATCGAGTATAAAACAATATAAATTCGGGCAAAAGAGTCCACCCGTCACGCCAGCGCGCGCCAAAAAAGACTCAGATAAAACAGAAAATCTTGAAAAAGATAATAAAGAACTTCAACGAAGACTTGATGAAGTAATAGAACTTTATCAAGAGCTAAAGAAAGAAGTCGATCTTCTTCGAAAAGAAAATGAGATGTTGAAAGGCAAAAATTCTCCAATAAACTCCAAAGCTAGCTTGCCACAAGTCAATAATTCTAGATATGAAACAGACGAAGAAGAGCTAGCACGTGAAACGAAAAAGTCTTCAAAGAAACGATTAAGTAAAAAGCGTAAAGCTGGCTCTTCACCTGAGGCAGCCTCGTCTTTTGAAATAATAGTTTCACCAAAACATGCGCAAGTAAAAGAAAAACCTGTTAAGGAGCGGCCCCCGCCACCGATAAATGTTATCGGTATTGCGGAGTATAACAAGTTGCAAACCATATTAAAGGCATTACTTCAATCGTCTTTTAAAGTTATTTCGCTCAATAACAACAAATGGAAAGTATGTGTGAAAGACCCTGAAAGTTATCGTCTTCTGTCGCGAAAACTAAACGAAGAAAAAGTAGAATGGTATACCTATGAAAATAAGTCGGAAAGACCCTTACGTGTTGTGGCGAGAGGTTTATACGCATCATGTTCAAAAGACGATATCATTAGTGATCTAAAAGAGCGCAACTTCAAAATCTTAGATGCTATGAACATTGTCAAAAGAGAGAAACAGACAAAAGAGGGTGAAACAAAAGTGGTACAACGTGGTCTTCCACTATTTATACTTTCGTTCGATAAGACTGAAAAACTAGATGAAATTTATAAAATCAAAATGATTCTAAACATCGTAGTTAAGATCGAACCTCTAAGAAAGAGCACAAGGTTAGTCCCTCAGTGTAAACGCTGTCAAGAATTCAATCACACCCAAACTTATTGCAAAAAACAGCCAAGGTGTGTAAAATGCGCTGGAAAGCACTTAACCGTTGACTGCATCGGAAAAAGTGAAAGTCCACCGACGTGCATTAACTGTAATGGAAATCACCCGGAAAACTATAGATGCTGCGAAGTAGCTAAAGAATTACAAAAGCGGCGATCAAAATCTGCAAAAACACAAAGAAACCCACAAAGGCAAATAGAAACCGTAGTTCACCAGACTTCCAAATCTAGTAAAGCTCCGAAACCTAGTATCCGTAAGGAAAAGAAAACAGTGTCAATACCTTCGGAGAATATATCAAAGCAAGGAAATGCAGAAACATATGCCCAAATAGCGGCCAAAAATATACCCGTAAACAACGACACTGAAACCGACCCGGTTTCAAAAGTCTTTTTAATAATTCTATCGAAATTTGAGGAACAATGTGACACAAATAAACTTATCTTTGATAGGTTAAGTAAGCTCGAAAATTGTTTTCGACACAAATCTCTCTCAAAAAATGTATGATGGAAAAGTTTAAAATTCTTACGTGGAATGCCAACGGATTATGGCAAAAACTTGGAGAATTAGAGATGTAACTATATGCAGGAAAATGATATCGACATATGTTTGATATCAGAAACGCATGCCAAAAATGAATCAAATCTTAAAATCCACGGGTTTCTTGACTACCACGCTGTTCATCCTTCAAATAAAGCAAGGGGTTATCTAAATAGCAAGGGATCATCGTTATATATAAAAGAGTGCATTGAACACTCAATAGGCCTGAAAATAGAGGTAGAATCGATGCAATTGAGTAGTGTTCAGGTAAGAACTAAAAACATTCTTCTCAATATCTCTTCGATATATTGCCCTCCACGTTGCAAAATCGATAAAAGTGAATTTACGACATTGATAAAGTCGCTAAGCCCAAACTTAATTGTTGGTGGCGACTTTAATGCAAAGCACACCTTTTAGGCTTCAAGATGCATATCTCAAAAGGGTCGAATGCTATATGAGGCAGGAATGGAAAATAATTGCGATTTTCATTCGACCGGAGCCAACTTACTGGCCAACTGATCCGTCAAAAATACGTGACTTAATCGATTTGTTTATGGTAAAAGGAATACCCTCTAACCGTATTGAAACCTCAGAAGGCCTTGATCTCTTCTCAGATCATTCTGCAGTCATACTCACTATGAGCGAAAGCCTTGTCAAAATTGAAAAACCACCCAGGTTAACAAACGGTAAAACCAACTGGGAAGGATTTAAGAAAGATATCGAGGACAACGTTGAATTGAGGGTATCATTACAAACGCCTCTTGAGCTTGAAGATGCAGTAGATACCTTTGTTGATATAATACAAAAGGCAGCGTGGAATAACACACCTTATCAAAGGGTAACGCCGCGCTATAAAGATATAAAATATCCGCAGGAAATAAAAGACTTAATAAAAGATAAACGAAAAGCACGTAAGAAATGGCAACGAACCTGTGCTCCTCAACACAAAGCTCATTTAAATCGCTTGTGTAATATGCTAAAAACAGCGATATCAGATTTCAAAAACCGTGAAGTTGAAAATTACCTTGAAGGCTTGTCTGCTGGGAAAGAATCCAACTACTCACTTTGGAAAGCTATAAAAACAACGAAAAAACCAAAGCTTCCAGTGACCCCGATTAAGAAAAGCCAAAACGAATGGGCTAAAAGTGACAAAGAGAAAGCGGCGTTATTCGCCGATTACCTGGAAGAAACATTTAAACCTTCTGGTTCTGATGGGCAAGCACTCAATGGAAATATTAATATGAGTTTTAGGTCAAGTGAGAACTACAGATCCAGAAATGCTACGCTCGCTGAATTGAACAGAGAAATAAAGAAGCTAAAGTCTAGTAAAGCTCCAGGGTATGACTTAATAACAGCGGAAATATTAAAAATGCTTCCTCATAAAGGATTAATTAACCTCCTTTATATAATAAATGCCGCTCTAAGGCTAGAATATGTTCCAAGCTAATGGAAAGTTGCGGAAGTCATAATGGTTTTGAAACCTGGCAAACCATCTCATGAAAAGAATTCTTACAGACCGATTTCGCTTCTTCCAATAATATCAAAAGTTTTTGAAAGAATACTACTCCTGCGCCTGCAGCCGATAATAGAAGAGAAACGATAAATACCTGAACATCAGTTCGGATTTAAAAGCAGCATTCAACAATTGATCAAGTGCTTAGAATAACTGACGTAATTGAGAGAGCTCTTGAAGAAAAGAAAATTTGTTCGACGGTCTTTTTGGATGTGTCGCAAGCGTTCGACAAGGTGTGGCACGAAGGCCTCAAATTCAAATTACGACAAGTTCTGCCTGAAGGACTTTATAAGATTCTTAACGAATATCTAGAAAACAGACTTTTTCGTGTAAGACACGGAAATGAATATTCTAATTTCAAAGAAATAGTGGCTGGGGTACCACAAGGTAGTGTTTTAGGTCCAGTTCTGTTCCTTCTATTTACACGTGATATACCTCAAACAGAAGACACTATCGTAGCAACGTTTGCTGATGATACTGCAATACTAGCAGTAGGCAAAACGATTAACGAAGCTACGATTAAATTACAAATTGCTCTTAATAATGTTAATGAGTGGACAAAAACATGGCGAATAGCGCTCAATGAATAAGGCAAAATATTTGGGAATGACTCTAGACGCGAAATCAAAATGGAAGCCGCACGTAAAAAAGAAATGCGAAGAACTAAAAAGTAAATTAAGAGATATGAACTGGCTACTCGGTAAATATTCTAAGCTTAGTATTGATAATAAGTTGATTTTATACAGGCAGGTACTTAAACCTGTCTGGACTTACGGTATACTACTCTGGGGTTGTACCTGCGATACAAATTTAAATAACTTACAAACGTTTGAAAATAAATTGCTTAGGTCATTTGTAAATGCACCATGGTATATAAGAAACGAAGATCTTCACAGGGATCTCGGGATTCCTACGGTTCGAGATGAAATTAAGAGTTTCGCGCGAAAACATAGAAATCGGCTATTAGATCACGCTAATCCAACGATTATTGACATTCTTGACGAGTCGAATTTAGTACGCCGTCCGCAAAGAACAAAACCTTCCGAATTGGTGCGGTGAACGGAAAAACGCTTTAAAATCGCGGAATAAGCAGGAACTTTCACCGGAAAGTTACCTGCAACACGTTACTTAACTTAGTTAAAAATAAATTGCTAGATAAGTCAACTTAGTTGCAATCGGGAAGTGGAGGTGGTTTTAGTGTAGTAAGAATCTCACACTTCTATGAGCACGCATTTTTCGGTCCTCATAGAGCCTGGTGCAGGTTTTGCACCTACCCACGGAAAAAAAAATTAGTTTTCCTTCATATCTAATACAATAAGGGAGTTATTAGGGAAAACATATTAGGTGGGCCTTATTTGGTACAGGTACCTTATTTCTATTATTATTTTAAAAAATTATTCAAAAAATAATGTCAGTCTCAAAACTTGTTGTTTTGACCTTATAACTCCGTAAGATAATCTCCATCAGGTTTGTCTAGTAATAGCGTAAACAACATCTATGAATATGCCCAAATAAGTTTTTAATTTCGTTTTCAACCACGCGCCGCGCCGGTACCTGTTTGATTATTTTGTGTAAGCAACACGTCCGCACCGTCACTGATGTCATAAACAAAATTGTAATAGGTAGTACAAGAATCTAATCTGTTATATCTCTTTTTTTAATTCCTCGATTTTCGACTTACTCGATATCAAAACGCATGTATCAGACCCTTATATATTCATATTTTGGTTATGCATCCAAAGCCAAACTAGCTGTTAGCTCCTTGAATCTAAGCGCTCAAAATAAATGACGGTAATGTTTTATTTTTAGTTCTTATACTTACATCCTAACATCTAATTAATTATTTATTCAAATGCCTTGATAGAACTTGAACTTGAATATGTATCTTTTAAATAGCTTTTTATGGCCTTTATGCTACATTTCCACCTAACGCTAATCTGAGATTTAATAAGATTTACTTCAAATCTTCTTTAAATCTCAAAGATTTACCATATAAATATATTTCGTAAATCTTGAAGATTAGATCTTATAGCCTTTTCACACCGAACCCAAAACGCGGTTTTCGCGAAAATATCGGTTTTGGAGAAAACCCTAATCGAAAACACAAGTTTTCTCATACATTTTTTATAGCTTCAGGTTTTCGTAAAACACAAGTTTTATATAAAACCAGTCGAAAACATGTTGGAATTCAGAGATGAACAAAACAAACATACCTTTTAATAAGTTCAGCGCCTATTGAAGTGTCAAAAAAGAAGCTGATGGGATGCTTTCAAAAGAAATTGAAAACAGCTGACGAAATTCTGTCATATCAAATATAAAATTCGAATCTCAAAATAAATTATTTTATTTAAAATTGATAAATAATTGTTTGTGGCAAGTCAAATTGTTCATATGGATCCTCTTTATAAAATTAATCAACGTTTTTTTTCATAAAAATGGAAGAAAATGAAAAAAATTGTGCGTGGTTTGTGTAAACAAAACTGGAATGTCAAACGAAAACGTGTAATGTTCAGTGTGAATGGTTTTCGCGTTTTTGAAAAGTTTTCGCCGAAAACCGGTTTTGGGCTTTGGTGTGAAAAGCCTATTAATCTTGTTAAATCTTCCTAGGACAAATACTTTTACAAATCAAACTTATCTATTCTTGTATGGCGCTGAAGGATTCATTCGCCATGGCTGAATTCAGTTCTTCACAAAGGAAACATTCTATCTCACTTCCTCTTCATAAGAAAAAATGAAACACCATTTGCATTTTTAAATCTGCTGTCAAAGTAAATCTTTTTTAAATCTTTTTGTGCGGTGGAAACACCAAATAGATTTATTAAATCTGAACTGGAATAAACCTTTGGTGGAAACATAGCATAAGTCCTAAAAATTGGCGTTTCGTCCGGCTTACTCACTTGAACTTATCAGTGACATAGTGCGGGCCTTTGTCATACGCAACTTGTATTAAGTTCAGTTTAACTTTTTGGCATAAAGCCACTGTAAACTATATCCAACAAGATTAGAGTTCCTAATCATAAAGCTGGAAGTTTTTTTGTCCGGGGCCGGGCATAGCTTCTAGGTTTTTTTACTATACAAATTCTATATACATAGTACTGATGTTCAAAGGGTAGACACGGTGCCTTCAAGAGGACACAAGCGTCCACAAGCTTTTTTTCAAAGCGAACCTCTGTCTATCAACTCCTACTCTCACCTCCAAGTGGTGAACATCGGGTGCCTAGTACCTTTAACTGAAGATGGGGTTCCAATCCCTGTGGATGGTTTTAGGGGGCAGCAAACGAGAGAGGGGGGAGGAGTGTTCCCACTAAGGCACTTCTCCTTCATCCAGGCGGCAGCGGAAGAATTCTCAAGATGGAATCTATGGTGGCATCTACAGTTCCAGTTAGCCTGAACTACTTAGTGAACACCTTATACGGGCTACTACGACATATTCGGAGCTCAGGCCTATAAGGAGCGGTTAATCCGGCTCCCCGCCCTTGGAGTTATATATATAGGGTCTGGTCCTCCAGGTTGGGGGTCGTGCCGTCGGGGTGACTTCCCGGCCACCTAAAGTTATCTAGGTTGCGAAGCAACAACAAGCTTCGGATACGGACGGATTTACTGTTGACGAACCAAGCAAACAAAATAAGGACAACGAACTTCGGATCTGCACGTGGAATGTTCTGTATCTCTATAGACCACGTGCAGCCGAACACTTAGTGGAGGCCCTAGACTGCTACAAAGCAGACATCACCGCCATCCAAGAAGTGCGATGGGATGGGCCGGGCAAGAGAAAATTGAAAGACTGCGATATCTACTACGGTGACTGTTACCGACCACAAGGGCAGCGTCTCTTTGGATGTGGATTCGTCGTTAGAGGCAGACTTAGGCAAGAAGTCTTGAGTTTCAACTATGTGAACGAGCGCCTCACGACAATTCGCATCAAGACTAAATTCGCCAACATCAGCCTGATATGCGCGCATGCCCCCACAGAGGAGAAAGATGACGACACCAAGGACGAGTTCTACGAGCTCCTGGACAAGACATATGAGCAATGCTATGACATTAAAATTGTCTTGGGTGATTTTAACTAGGAAGAGAAGACGTCTTTGGTGGCACAATCGGAAGATACAGCCTGCACGACACCACCTCCGATAACGGACTCAGGCTAATCGACTTTGCTGCGGGGCGAAACGTTGTGGTAGCTAGTACGCAGTTCCCGCATCTCGATATACATAAGGGGACATGGCGAATTCCTGGTCAATCAACTGCCAACCAAATTGACCACATTGCGATCGACGCAAGGCACTCCTCCAGTATCAAGGATGTCCGAACATTTCGAGGAGCCAACGTTGACTCGGACCACTCGGATACTGTGAGGAATTTCGACGTCGGACGGCTACAGTCGCAAGAAATCACTAGGTCCTTTTCCGATCGAGTCTCTCGAGCCCTCTGAACAAGTCCTTTGCCGCCAACTGCAAACATCGAGAACCAGTGGAAAAACTGCCAGGAAGCCATCAGAGATGCCGCCTCTGACGTGCTGGGCTTTGCACGACCACCACAGCGAAACCCCTGGTTCGACGAAGAATGCCGGCAAGTACATGCAGCCAAACAACAGGTGTTTTGTACTTAAAGTTCTAACTTGCTATTTAAATTTGATTTAAATTCGTTAATTCAATCATATTTGCTAATTTTAATCATCAAATAATTTTTTGTAAAAATTAACGGCCTTTTGCCAAACATTTCTGATATACCCTACTTGTTAACCAAATTGCATTTCATATTTTGTATAATCCTAACGGCCTATGTTCAACTTGTTAAATTGCTGTAAATCTCTTTCTACATACATACATATGTATATACTTACTTTTTGCTTATTGTCAACTATGTTAAACTTCAATCTGCCTCTTTCTTTAATCAACCAGCAAGCAGTAAACATCTTGGTAAATATTATAATAAATAGATTCTTGTGCAACGAAACTTTTGGGTATTGTTTTCTTCGTTGTTCGATCGGTTTTGCTTGCCATCGTATTTTCCGCAGTTGATTAATCGATTGAATATTAATTAAATTGATACGAATTATCAATATTTTTCATGGTCCTTCCAAATTAAATGAACTTTTTTCGGTTTATCGGTTTTTAGTTGATTTACGAAATAAATCCTAGACTGGACATATGAATGCTTTTTTTTCTTGGTGCATACAAATTTATGAATTGTGAATCGGTGCACACAAGACACGTGCAGTGCAATTTATTTTATTATAATTTGATTGGCAAAGTACAGTGCGTCAGTTCTTTGCGTATAGCACTATACATCGATTTCAAATTTTAAAATTATTTGATATTCTTCGGACAAATTTTAAAATGAATACAATCAAAGCTAAGCGTGGACATTTGAAAGGGCTTTTGACTCGGGCGGCATCTTTCGTTGAAAATTTATATGACCGCGTTTCTCTTGAACTTCTCGAAACTCGTTTAGAAAGCTTTCAAGAAACGTGGAACAGATTCATAGGGTTAACGGATGAGCTGTTTAGTTTCTCGGAGGAGGAGGATTACGTCGATCCAAACGATGATTTTGCCGATTATGAGAGCAAATATTTCACTGCTCAATCAACTCTCATGAAAGTTATACGCGAAAGAAAGTTAGCTTCCACGCCTGCTTCATCTGTTACTTCGGAATCGGTGATTGAAAAATTAGCTAGTCAACAGGCTCTATTTCTCAAAAAGTTAAACGAGCCCAAGAAAACCTCGTGCTCAGTAACATTACCTAAGCTTTCGATTTCGGTCTTTTCCGGTGATTACAAGGAATGGCCCAGCTTTAGAGATTATTTCATAGGCTCTATAGATAATAGTCTCGATTTTACTCCGACACAAAAATTTCACTATCTGAAATCTTTTTTACGCGGGGAGCCAGCAAATCTTATTCGCGATATCAAAATTTCGGATTCGAATTTCGTTGACGCTTGGGAAAAAATTGAAAAGCGCTATGATCGTCCCAATTTCATAATACAGTCGCATATCCAAATGCTTCTTTCAATTCCGAATATTAACACGTTTAATATTCAATCTCTACGTAAACTATCCGATGCAGCTGATGAAACCATTCGTGGTTTAGACACCTTGGGAGCCACGTGGCGTGATCCTTGGGTCATTTATCTTCTGCTGCTAAAATTAGACCAAGATACGAGAGAAGCCTGAGCTAATGCTTCTGTCGATGAATTTTTAAAATTTTTGAACTCTCGTTGTGATGCTTTGGAATCTGCCCAATCGCTTTCTCGTCCAACTCAATCTCGTGGAAAGAATCCAAAGGTCATTCAATCGCACTTCGTAGAATCAACTCCAACTTGTCCAAGTTGTAAAGCAGATTTTTTTTTTAAGTCAATGCTCACAATTTTTGTCGCTTGACATTACCACGCGTCGTTCGTTCGTGAAGGAGAAATCACTGTGTTTCAACTGCCTTCGCTCTGGCCATTCTTCGCAAAGATGCCACTCTAAATTTCGTTGCAGAACATGTCACTCGCGTCACCATTCGCTCGTTCATATTCAGCCTCCGACAAAGGCTCCTGCAGTTCCTGTTGCTTCTGGTTCTTCTGGAACCAATTCATCTACACCACATTTGCTAGCCACAACAGATTCTCCACTCTCGCTTTGCTCATCAGTAGCTCAGGCAAATAGTTCGTTTTCTTCAGTTCGTTCTCATCTAACTCTATTGCCTACGGCTATCACTCAAATACATGATAAGCAAGGAACATTACAAAACATTCGGTTGTTGCTAGATTCGGGATCTCAGGTCTCTTTCGTAACTGAGCATACAGTTCAAAGATTAGGATTAGCTCGCAAGAGCGCACAAATACCCATCGTAGGTGTTGGAGCAACACCAGCAGGTGTTACGAATGGATTTGTAACCCTCAAACTTTTTTCTCGCTTCAGTCAAGACTTCATTGAGATTCAGTGCTACATCGTTTCAAAACTCACATCGTTATTGCCGACTTCATTTTCTACGGTTTCAAATGCACAGTCTCTCAGTTCGTTCGCTCTAGCTGACCCGAATTTTAATATTCCTGGTCACATTGACATACTTATCGGTGCTGATAAATCATTCAGCGTAATAAACGGCTCTGCAGTTTGTGGTCAGCAAGGAATGCCTGATCTCGTTCCAACAATTTTTGGCTGGGTTGTCTGTGGAAACATGGAAACTGTCAGTTCTTCGACTAAAAACAATGTTAAATCATTCTGCATATCTCTGGACACTTCAACTTCTTTTGACCTCGAGCGTTTTTGGCGGCTTGAAGAAGTCGACCTCGCACCTACTCTGTCCATTGATGATCAGCACTCAGAAGACATTTTCGTAAAACACCATTCTCGTTTACCTGACGGCAGGTACATGGTTCAACTTCCGTTCAAAGCTGACAAACCTACTGATTTTGGTAATAGCCTTCACGTCGCGTTAAATCGCTTTTACTCAACTGAACGTCGTATCGAATCCAGTCAGTACTTACAGCAAAAATATATTACCTTCATGGACGAGTATTTAAGTCTAGGCCATATGGAAGAGGTTCCTGCTAGTGAGATCAATGCGTCTTCTAGCAAATGTTTTTATTTACCTCACCATGCTGTAATCAAGGATGATAGCAGCACGACGAAGGTCAGAGTAGTGTTCGATGGTTCGGCTAGGTCTTCTCCTAATCATCCGTCTCTCAACGAATCGCTGTTAGTGGGTAAATCCTATCAGCGCGATCTTTTTTCGATATGTCTTCGGTTTCGTCGTCATCGTTATACAATATCTGGTGATATTGAGAAAATGTTTCGCCAGATCAGAGTTTCAAAAGAGGATGCTGACTTCCAACGAATTCTGTGGAGAAGTTCTAGTAATCTTCCGTTAAAACATTATCGTCTTTTGACAGTAACTTATGGCACAGCTTGTGCTCCGTTTTTGGCTGTACGCACTTTATATCAACTCGCGATTGATTCAGCAGATACTCACCCACGAGCTTCCGAAGTATTGCTAAATGATTTTTACGTTGATGACGTAATGACTGGGGCTGACTCTATCGAAGAAGTCACGTCACTCCGCGAAGAACTTGTCAGTCTTCTCAAGTCTGCTGGTTTGAATCTTCGGAAGTGGACAACAAACTGTTGGCCTCTTCTTCTCAGTTTGCCAGAAGGACAACGTGAGATGTCACCAAAGGAGTTTGAAGAATACAGCTCAGTCAAACTTCTCGGCTTGCAGTGGTCTCCTGCAAATGATTCGTTTTCATACAAAGTGAACTTAAATGATAAAGTGTCTTCTACAAAACGGCAAATACTCTCAGAATCTTCAAGAATTTTCGATCCTATCGGTTTTCTCACTCCTGTCGTGATCGGTATCAAAATATTGTTTCAAGAGCTCTGGCGAAAAAAGTATAAATGGGATGACGTCATATCTTCAGAGCATGCCCAAAGTTGGCACTGCATTCGCGATGAGCTCCAAACTCTCGAAAAAATAAATATTCCACGAATCATGTGGACATCAAAAGAAAACGTCAAATATCACGGATTTTGCGATGCATCTCTCGATGCTTATGCAGCAGTGATATATTGCAGAAGTGTCGATTTATCTGGAAATGTAACCAGCAACATAGTCGCAGCAAAAAGCAAAGTAGCCCCCATCAAAGTTGTTTCTCTTCCGCGTCTCGAGCTCTGTGGAGCAGTTCTACTAACAAGGTTAGTAACAAAACTTAAAACTTCTTTACAAGATAAAGAAATAAAAGTTGTAGCTTGGACTGACTCCGCAATCGTCCTCCATTGGCTATCGGCACCACCAAAGAGGTGGTCAGTTTTCATCGGGAATCATACCTCAGAAATTCTCTCTACGATACCTAGAGAATCGTGGGATCACGTACGATCTGAACAGAATCCAGCTGACTGTGCCTCTCGCGGTATTACACCCTCCCATTTACTCCAAAATGAGTTGTGGTGGACCGGACCATCGTGGATTACGAAAGAACGGGATCAGTGGCCAAAAATCGGAATATTCGGTCGATAATATTCAATCTGGCGACTTTGAAAGACGAAAAAAGCAGCCAACTTATGCTTTCGTGTCAAAACTAGACCCTACAAACATTTTTTGCAAAGTTATCGACGATTCTTCTCGTTTTCTGAAATCCATTCGTGTGCTTGGTTTCATATTTCGGTATATATCAAATATTCGTGAACTTGTTTCTATCAGAAAAATGCTAAAAAGTGGTATCTGTGATCCCGTAAAAATCGATGAGCTAAAGAAATTTTTATTCAATGCGCGTGATAAATCAACCCCTAACACGTAATCGTTGGCCTTGTCTTCTTTAGAAATTTCCACGGCAAAGACCAAACTAATACAATTTCACCAAAATTTAAGTTTTTCGTTAGAAATTAACAATGTAAAAAGTGGTAAAAACCTTAAAAAAGGTAAAAAGCTAGCATCTTTAGCGCCGTTTGTGGATGGCCAAGGACTTTTACGCGTCGGGGGTCGTATCCAAGAATCAGATGTAGCTTATTCCGCAAAACACCCCATCATTCTCGACAAAAACACCCGAATTGCAAAACTTATCGTCGATCATTTGCATCACTCAAATTGTCATGCAGGTGTTTCTCTTTTATAGCCATTCTAAGACAGGAATACTACATAATCGGTTGTAGAAATCTGTTGCGCAAAATAGTCCACAAGTGTGTTCCGTGCTTTCGCCAACAAAGGACTACCTCGACCCAGCAAATGGGTAATCTGCCGGCAGATCGTGTCCTGTTTTCGCGACCGTTTAGCAAGGTTGGTGTAGACTACGCAGGTCCTATAACGTTACGTCTAGCTCGAGGACGAAACCCAAAATTAACCAAAGCTTACATCGCGCTATTCATTTGTTTTTCCACAAAGTTGGTTAGCAACCTCTCTTCAAATGCCTTTCTCGCAGCTCTTGATCGCTTTGCGTCGCGTCGTGGTAAACCGTCGGAAATCTGGAGCGACAATGGAACAAATTTCCATGGAGCTAATCGGTGTCTCGACGAAATGTTCCAGCTACTGCTGAGTCAGCAGCACAACGACATCGTTACCGATCATCTATCCAAGGACAAAATTTCGTGGAATTTTATTCCCCCTTCCTCTCCTCACTTTGGTGGATTGCGGGAGGCCGGGGTCAAATCTGTCAAATTCCACTTAAATCGAGTCATCAAGGATCATCGGCTGACTTATGAGGAGATGTATACGCTCCTGACACAAATCGAGGCATTGCTGAACTCTCGACCTATGTGGCCTACATCGGATATGGATCCGATAGCTCTTAGTCCAGCTCACTTTTTGATTGGTGACACTATGAACTCTATTCCTCATCCTTTTGTCTCTGATAAAAACATTTTTACTAATTGGTCTCTTTTACAGTCACTCAAACAAGGTTTTTGGAAGCGGTGGCATTCCGAATACTTGACTTCGTTGCAACAACGTCCAAAATGGCAAGGTGTCAAACCCGATCTCAAACCTGGCGATGTAGTCATGCTAAAGGACTCAAATCTTCCACCAGCCAAACGGATACTTGGGCGAGTGAAAGAAGTCCATCCAGGAAAAGATAAGCGAGTACGAGTTGCTACCATTACTACCCAAACTGGAG
This sequence comes from Dasysyrphus tricinctus, assembly GCA_963921185.1. Lineage (NCBI taxonomy): Eukaryota > Metazoa > Arthropoda > Insecta > Diptera > Syrphidae > Dasysyrphus > Dasysyrphus tricinctus. The sequence goes on along the minus strand of OY992533.1, from coordinate 31,726,595 downwards.
ACTACGTTCGACCAATTGTTAAAATTGCACCGCTGCCTTTTACTGAAAGAACTGGGTCTTTCAGGGGGGGTTGAATGTTTTGTACTTAAAATACTAACTTGCTATTTAAATTTGATTTAAATTCGTTAATTCAATCATATTTGCTAATTTTAATCATCAAATAATTTTTTGTAAATATTTACGGCCTTTTGCCAAATATTTCTGATATACCCTACTTGTTAACCAAATTGCATTTCATATTTTGTATAATCCTAACGGTCTATGTTCAACTTGTTAAATTGCTGTAAAAGTAAATCTCTTTCTACATACATACATATGTATATACTTACTTTTTGCTTATTGTCAACTATGTTAAACTTAAATCTGCCTCTTTCTTTAATCAACCAGCAAGCAGTAAACACCTCACTTGGTAATTATATGGATAGATAATAAAGAATAATTGTGCATAGAACTTTTTGGGTATTCTTTACTTGTTGTGCGATCGTTTCGTTTTTGCTTGCCTTCGCTTTATTCGGTTGATTAATCGATTAATTAAATTGATACGAATTATCAATACTTTTCAACAGGCATACAAAGCGGCGCTGCATAGAAGGACCAGAGCTGCTCGCGAGCTCTACGAGCAGAAGAGGAGAGAGGAACACAAGCTTCTTAGAAGGAAGAAGAAAGAGCATGAGAAGCGTGCGATCGAGGAGTTAGAGGGATGCCACTGCAGGAATGAAGATCGGAAGTTTTACCAAAAAGTAAAAAGAACCTCCCAAGGTTACAAGGCCCGAACCGAAGCCTGCAAGGACGATCAGGGGAACATCGTGGTGAAATTGCAGTCGGTGCTGAGGATATGGAAAAATCATTTCTGCAAATTGTATAACGGCGACTACAAACCGAATTCCACTACCATGCAAATTGCACCATTCAACCTGGACGGCGTAGGCCAACAATTCCGTCCACCCGATCTTGACGAAGTGATTATAGCCATATCTAAACTTAAGCCCAATAAAGCTGCTGGAGCTGATGGCCTTGCGGCTGAGCTATTCAAAGCGGCTGGCGATGAATTGGTTAGGAGTATGCACCAGCTCATCTGTAAAATATGGTCGGAGGAAAGCATACCCGATGAATGGAACCTCAGCATTGTTTGCCCGATCCTCAAGAAAGGCGATCCTCTGGACTGCACCAATTACAGAGGCATCAGTCTTCTTAATATCGCCTACAAGATCTTCTCTGCCGTACTTTGTGAACGCCTGAAGCCATTCGTCAACAACCTGATTGGTCCATATCAGTGTGGCTTTAGGCCAGGGAAGTCCACCATCGACCAAATATTCGCACTACGGCAGATCTTGGAGAAATCCCAGGAGTTCCAAATCGATACCCACCACCTTTTTATCGATTTCAAGGCCGCGTATGACAGCATCTATAGAGACGAGCTATATAGAGCAATGTCTAGTTTTGGCATCCCTGCCAAACTCGTCCGTTTGTGCAGGATGACGATGGAGAATGCACGCTGCTCCATCAAGGTCGGCAAAGACCTCACCGATACCTTTGATGTCAAAAAAGGTTTTAGGCAAGGCGACGCGCTGTCATGCAACTTCTTCAACATCGTGCTTGAAAGAATAATGCAAAACTCTCACGTCAACACTAGAGGCACAATCATTCAAAAGTTCATCCAATTACTCGCTTACGCTGATGAAATTGACATGATAGGATGAACAAAGCGTGATGTCAGTGGTGCTTTTGTGAGCATTGAGAAGGAAGCCAAGAACATGGGTCTAACGGTGAATGAAAGCAAAACGAAATATATGCTGTCAACAAAAAAGGACACCCAACACCGACGTCTAGGACAGAACGTCACTATAGACGGCTATAATTTTGAGGTGGTCACAGACTTTGTCTACCTAGGATCCGCTATAAACTCAGCGAACGATACCAGTGCTGAGATCAAACGAAGAATTACTCTTGCCAATCGCTGTTTCTTCGGGCTAAGAAGGCAATTGAGAAGCAAAGCCCTCTCTCGAGCAACTAAACTGTCCCTGTATAAGACGCTTATCATCCCGGTCCTGATGTATGGTGCAGAGGCATGGACACTGCTAACGGTGGATGAGAATGCGTTAGGCTGTTTCGAGAGGAAAATTCTCCGGGTGATTTTTGGTCCCGTCTACAAAGATGGAGAATGGAGGAGAAGATACAACAACGAACTGTATGGGCTGTACAGCGACACCGACCTAGCCACAAAAGTGAAAAGCCAACGACTAAGATGGCTGGGTCACCTAGAGCGAATGGACACCAATGCTCCGGCCCGGAAAGTCTTTGAATCCAACCCCGTGGGACAACGCAGTAGAGGTGGACAGCGTAAAAGGTGGCGCACGCAAGTGGAAGAGGACCTCAACCAACTTGGCGTGCGAAACTGGAGACAGGTAGCTAGAAACCGAGCCGGCTGGAAGAAGCTTGTTGGTTGAGGCCCTGGTCCACCCCGGACTGTAGCGCCACCTTAAGTAAGTAAGTAAGTAAGTATACATAGTACTACTCAAATATATCAGCTAAGTAGAAGACTAAGCATTAAGGATTGGACTTGTTGAATCATTTTTTTCAGTAGTATATAGAATTTGTATTATAAAAAAAACCTTCTTCTTTATCTCCTGTATTTTAAGAACTTTATCCAAATGATCAGATCAATTGAACTCAAGTTAAATACCTCAGCAATGCTATGCATATGCAGATTTCGTATCAAGAAAATCAGTTCATTTATTATTCATACAAGCTTTGAAAAAAAGTTTAACTTTAAAAGGCAACGAAAATCATTCAAAACTACAAATTCTAAAGAAAATTTAAATTTCATATTAGAACACAACTAACATCCAAAACAGACACTACAATCGTCCTGACACCCATCGTTTCCATAGCAATTCATAATAAACAAAAATAACATATAATGTAATTATTGAAAAATTCTTTTTCGAATACACCAACTTTTTATAATTAAGGAAATTCATTTTATGTTAAACACCAACCTCACCATAATATTTAAAGCGAAAGCAGAGCTACTGCAAAATTATGCGGACATTTTGCCGGGTGTCACCTTCTATTTATATTTATTCAATGGTTTGTCAAACAAGTACAAAAGGTACATGTTTGACCGGCAGCGACACAGTTTGTTTTTAATCGTGAATGAATAAAGTTGGTTGTAATAAAAGTGAAAAGTAAAGTTCTATTAACGAACCCGAGAAAATATTACAATGGTATCAGAACTGGGATAAAACTTATTTAATCTGTGCACTCAGTTAATTTATTGTGTGTTAAAAGAAAATACTCACGAAGAAGTGATAGTTGACGGTGAGAAGTGAAAACTAAAAAAAAAGAACAATAGGTAAAACCCTGAATGATTTAAATTTAGTCGAACTTAAGGCAGAACTGAAAAGCGAAGTCTTAATACTGCTGGAACAAAGAACGATCTTATAATTCGTCTGCAAGAAGGTTTACGAAAACGCGGAGAAAACCCAGACACGTTGGTATTTGACTTTCAAATGGAGGAAGAGCAAGAACAAGTAAGTACATCTATGGACAGAAGTTCCTTCTTCGAACAGATCATGGCGCACTTAATTTGCTTTTGAACTTCAAAAATCCAGAAGGTAAAGTGGCGAGGTGGATCGAGAGATTGCAGACAAACGACTAACAGATCCAACATTGAAGAGGAAGGTTGCACTCAAATGCAGATGCCTTATCTCGGAGACCATGCAAACCGGACTGCAAGCACTGCACACGTCAGGAAGAGAAGGAGGTTGGTGCCATTAAGAGCCGATCCCATTTACGGTTGGAGTAATGAAGAACTCAGGACTGCCCAGCAAGTAGACTCGGATATTGAACCAATTCTTGCGTGGAAGGAATACCAAGAGAAACCAGAATGGGGTGACATCTCCGATAGAAGTCCAACTCTTTAAGCGTATTGGGCACAATGGGACTCACTTCATGTACAAGAAGGAGTACTAAGACGAAAGTGGGAATCAACAGACGGTAAATCATATGTGATGCAGCTAGTTGTACCTCGTTCCAAGGTTAATGATGTTCTTAAAGAGATGCATGAGGGAGCTTCCGGAGGACATTTGTGGGTGAATAAAACACTTGAAAAGGTAAGGCAGCAATTCTACTGGCTACATGCAAGAGAAGACGTCGAAAAATGGTGACGGAAATGTGATACTTGTGCTGCAAGCAAGGGACCAGACAGAAAAGTCCAGAGTAGAATGCAGCAGTATAATGTGGGCATGCCTTTTGAGAGGATTGCAATAGACATTGCAGGCCCTTTTCCAGAAACCGAAAATGGAAACCGATACATCCTGGTAGTAATGCACTGCTTCAGCAAGTGGCCTGAGCCATTTGCCATCCCAAACCAGGAAACCAAAACAGTCACGGATCAGATTGTTTTCAACTGGGTAAGCAGGTTTGGTGTACCTATGGAACTCCATTCAGATCCAGGGAGGAAATTCGAGTCCAAAATCTTTCAGGAAGTTTGTGCACTCCTTGACATTAAAAAGACAACACCTTTTCACCCACAGTCTGATGGGATGGTTGAACGATTCAACCAGACCCTTGAAGAACACCCTTCCAAAGTCGAAAGCGACAACCAACGAGCCTGGGATCGGCATATTCCATTATTCTGGATGGCCTATCGAAGTGCGGTACTTAGCTCAACAGGACCATCAGAAATCCTGCTCGGGACCACAATACGACTACCAAGTGAAATCAAATTAGGATGTTATGCAAATGAGCCACAAGGAATAGACGACTGCGTGGATAACCTCAAAGAAAAGCCAGTTGACATCCACGAAAGGACAAGAGCAAACCTCAAGCTATCAAGTAATCGGATGAAAACACGATATGACACAAAAGCAACAACAACAGGATTCCAAGTGGGAGACCTTGTGTGGTTTTATAATCCCCACCAAAACAAAATTGGGAAGGCCCTTATACTGTTGTAACACGAATAAACGATATCGTCTACCGCATTCAGAGAGGATTAAGAGTCAAACTGAATGTAGTTCACAGCGACCGTTTACATCATTATAATGGTGAAGGGAGTGATGGATTTGCTCGGGACGATCAATCCTTAGAGGAGGGCAGTGTAATGACTTTCACATTTGAGTTATAACGTCTCACAGTAACCAACAAACGGAGACAATAGAGCTTACGGTCGCAGTGCAAACATACCCCTTAGCTATAATTATAGCGACTCTCAAACGAAAGAAACGCCATCTGCCGGATTATTGCAGATACACCAGCTGTCAAATAAAAGCTTTTAGAAGGGAAATTATTGGGAAATGTTCCCAATGGAAAGCTCTGGAAGCAGAGACCAGAACCTTCTACTTATTTCCAGAGTTTGTCAAACAAGTATAAAAGGCACATGTTTGACCGGCAGCAACACAGTTTGTTTTTAATCGTGAATGACTAAAGTTGGTTGTAATAACAGTGAAAAGTAAAGTTGGTGAACTAATTTCAGTGGTGAATAATAAATTGTTTTGTTTGTAGTAAGAACAGTAGAGTGTTTTATTTTGTGAAATAAATAAGTGGACGTTAAGTAAATAAGTTTTATTAACGAACCTGAGAAAATATTACAATATTTTACAATATTAAATTAAAACTCGCAAACTGCTTAAGAAATGTTTTTCATATTCTACCAACCAATACTAGAGGATGATTTTTCGGTCAATTTTGAAGTCAAATTTGCATAAATGTTTTTATTAAACAAGTCATACGTACATATTTTTAGTCACATCAAAGTTCTTAGTGCATTTTCCAGTCAACCGAATTCTGGTTCAAACTAGAAATATTTCTTCAAGTGTCCCAATCAGAGTATTTAAATTATTTATTGATAATCTCTGGCCCAAAATTATTAAAAATTAATAAAAGTGTAATTACAAGCAAATATTGAAATGTGAGTAGGCTCATTCACAAAAGATTTTTTAAGAGTTTAAAGTTCTCATAGCTATTAAATATGTGTATGATTTAAATGGAAAATAAACAAAAAATATGATTTTATGTCTCAAATCGCCCAATTCCAAAACTAGATAGCCCAAATTTGGATTTATCGCAAATCACAATTTGAAGAATCGAGTGAAAAATTCGATAAAGAGCCCGTACTGGCAACCCTATGTATACCTCCCAACCATTATTGGAACCGAGTTAATACCACAATTAGACATGTTAAATATTTTTTTTGTAAGGCTTAAAACCCATATTTCCAACAGAAAATGGCTAAAAACCACGAACTCAAATTTAATTGCAGATTTCGAGCAAGTTTGCTTATGTGCCTATAATATGCTTAATAGTCGCAAGTTTATTTTTTAAGTCATCAAAAAAATTTCTATCAATATCAAAATTATTTAATTTGAAGGCGATTTTCGCGCCTTTTTGGAAAAAGGTACCAAACAAACCTACAAAATTGGTTGAGCCCTGAACTACACTACTTTTTGGAAGAAACATCATTTTTGTGTATAAGTGGCGTTGCCACTTTGCCATGATTTCAATAGATCTAATGCACTTTTTTCTTTAAAAAACTCTACTGCTTTCAAAGCGAGTCTTATGCACTTTTATTTTTCGGAAAATTAAATTATCATTCATCGAATTTTTTCAATGCTATTCTTACGGCTTCCGGCTATTGACTTGCTTTGATAACAATCTTGACAGCATAATTAATTATATTATGCTATTTTCAATTTCTTTTGTTCTTCTATTTTGAAAATACATAAAAGTAAAAATTGGGCACAAACGTCCCCACGATTTTTGACAGTAGTTGTAACACTTTGTGCTTACAGAAATTTGTGTAGCAGAAATTCGCAAGTTTTCCAATGGAGGGGAAATTATTTGCTCTCTCATTGCGCTCTCTCGATGCAACTTTTTTGAGTTAACAAACAAGAATTTGTGACAATTTGTGAAAATTTGTAAGTAATTTTACGATACAAACAGACCTGTGCCGAGATTCAGCTATTTCAGCGAGTGAGATGAGATGACTCGCCTTACTCACCGACTCATCTCACTTCACTCGCAAAAGTGATTCAGCTATTTAAGTGAAATGAGTAAGTTCGAATTTAGTTTTGAACATGAGGCAAAGAATAAATACAAAAGATCTAAACTCTACCTTCCTTGTCACACTCGTTACGCAAAATGAAATGAAATAACAAATACAACAATGTAAAAATTGGAATCTTTGATAATGGAGTATCTTTTGTTTCAATTATTTTTTTGTCGTAAGTAAAGTTTAATATGAGTTTTCACCCTTAAAAATAAAAAGTTTAATAGTGTCGAAAGTGAATAGAATATAATTTTATTAAGGTGCAGGGAATTAACTTCACGGGAACTATCTTCACATGGGAATTTACTTCACCAGTAGTGGGAATTAATTTCACCTTTTTTTGTGAAGTAATTTCCCCCTAAAGGTGGGAAATAATTTCATCCGAAAATTGTGTGAAGTTATTTCCCACCTATGATATGATAGAAATTCCAAAAATGTAAAATTGTGTTTCCTTAAATCCCGATTCTTTAAATGCAAAAGAAATTTACATACACCCAGCCCCGCACCTACCCCAAATCCTATAATGGGCCCAAGCAGGGGGGTTGCAGGGGGGCAGCATGCCCCCCAAAATATACCTCACTGTTTATTCGCCGTAATGCTTACTGCTAGCATAAATACAGTGCTAGCAGTAGGCATAAATACAGTGTTAGCAGCAAGCATTACGGCGAATAAACAGTGAGATATGTATGGGGGGGCATGCTGCCCCCCTGCAACCCCCCTGCTTGGGCCCATTATAGGATTTGGGGTGGGTGCGAGGCTGGGTGTATGCAAAGTTTCTTTTGCATTTAATGAATCTGGAATTAAAGAAACGCACATTAAAGTGAAATTAATTCCCACAATAAAGTGAAATTATTACTCACTTTCAGTGGGAAGTAATTTCACTTCAAAAAAGTGAAATTAATTCCCATTAGTGGTGAAGTTAATTCCCATGTGAAGCTAGTTCCCGTGAAGTTAATTCCCTGCACCTTTATTTAATATATCTACACGTGTGCATATGATAATAAAATAAGATTTAAGAATCAATAAAAGGGAAGTTGTTTTTATCTACGTTGTTGTTTTTTATTTCGTTTCCTATCCATGAATAGGAATTCTTGAGAAAAGCACACATACCTATCCAAAACTGGAAATTTACCCACACATACACCAAGTCACTGCGGAAATATCTGGCGAGTAATCTGACTTTTCATTTCACTCGCTCACTCACTCACTTTTGCTAGCTGAATCGATCTTCGACGGAAAAGTGACTCATCTCACTCCCTGCGGTTTCGAATTAGCTGAATCTCGGCACTGATGTTAGACAATCGTTCACGTCTTATTTTATTTGTTTTGCATCCCTTTTTCTCTAGGAAAATTTTTGAACCTTTCTTTGTCCAATACACGCTAGGCATTAGAGATTAAGACGTTTTGCTTCGTGTAAAATTTTCAAACGCTTCTGAATATGAAGAGAAGAGAAAAAAAAGAAAAGATGATTCATTTGAACTTTTAATTGAATTTGTTAAAAATGTTTCGTGAAAAGGTGATATGGTCTCACTTAAATGCTTATAACTTGAGTCTTACTGTTCGGATCTTCAAGATTTAGGTTTTAAAATCTTCGGAAAATAAAAGGCTACATTTATGTTGTAATTTAATGTTGACTGGTAAACATTTAAAAAGAGAAGATGCAAGGAATCGTGATATGGACGCTACGCCACGGGGTGTACAGAAATTATTTGAAATTACATGCTGTACTACTAACAACTTTGTGGAACTATGTTTACACAACGGCAATCGCCAGGGCGTCAAGAGTTAAAAAAAAAGTTGTATACAGGAAAAAATTTCCTATGAAAAAAAGGTGTTATCATATTTTTTGTACGATGAACCGTTCTCGAGATATTGGCTAAAACGCGTTTTTCAAAATGGCGGCTGACGCACAACACTTACAAGCGTGCCATTTTTCTAGTTAATTCAGAAACAACTCATCCTAATATACTTATGTAAGTCGTTTCCGATTAGACGTTTGGAGAACACCTTTGGGAATCCATTTTCGTTCTCACTGCTCCAAAAGCCTTTTTGGGGTCTTTTCTCTTCCCGATTTCTATCTAGCCCAGTTAAATTAGGGTTTCACCTGGGAATGAGAGATAATAAGCTGGAAACTCGTATACACTTTCATTTTGGCATTCTAAAAGTTTTTCAAAAAGTCTCATAAAATCTCGTGCCTGTAACGTAAGTTATTCAAGGTCAAAGGTCACAAAAATCGCGTTTTTGCGGTTATCTCGGTTTCTATAGCTCCAACGATGTTAGCGTCCATTATCAAAATTATAGAACATACAATTTTCTACAAATTGTCTCGTTATTATTTTTGAATGCCCTCAACCGTTTTTGAGATAGAGAGTGAAGAACGCGCAGAGCTCAGCCATACATACTGTAATGCAAATTCAAACGTGAATCACGGTGAATAATACCTTGCATCAAGTTATTAGATCGTTAAAATATCATTCACGATGAATAATTTGCATTATTATTAGTTAATACATTGTAGATAGCAAAATTTTTTTAACTCTCGGTGGGGAAGAAAAAAAAGCAAATACACACAAGCGCCGCGGTTATCGTTGCGGAGTGGGAAATTGTATCTAGTTTCGTTTACTTTTGCTTTCAGATGTAAGATGGGCTCCTGAAGTGAAACTAACATTTGGTGAAATAGGAATACAAAAAAAAAAGAGATAAGTCTTAGTTAAATAAATTTATCGGTATCCACTGACATTACAGCACCTACTGTTAATGTGCGTAGGTATATCGAAGAAATTATAATATTTTTAAGACTCTGTTTTCATCTCGTCGATGTACCTCGTGGCATAATGGTTAGTGCGTTGGACTGTCATGTCGAAGGTGTGGGGTCGGTTCCTAGCCGTTCCACCTAAAAACAGAAATGTTTTATCCCATGTACTGCCTCTTGCAAGGAACTGATAAATCCTCCAAGACTATAGTTGTCATGAATAAGTGCGTCTCATCTAGCCGTTCGGACTCGGCAAAAAACTGCAGGCCTCCTCCATTCCTGCCAACCACACGCACACAGGAATGGTTAAGAGTTGTAAGTCACTAGGCTCCGGTTCTCCACGAGCTGTTGCCCCACCCAATTTATTTATTTCATCTTGTTTTCTAGTAAAACTTTCAAAAACGATATTGCAATATTTTCATTTTTGCTCATTCAAGTTTCTGGCTTACGTGATGGGACGTTTATTATCCTTGCATTCATACTACTTACCTGCCTGGAATCCATTATGCTAAAAATCCGTTTAAATAATATTATACTCACTGTTTCATTAGGTTGGTAGTTGGACATACATTAGTTGCTTTGTTATTATGAGTGATATGGCGTAATCCATCCTGCCAACGCTATGAATTTGAAACATTGAAATTAAAAGAAAATTCGAAAAAGAAGTTAAGTGCCCATGCAAAAACAATAAAATTAGTAGGTTTTAAATATTCATATGCAAAAAGATAAATATTTTCATTGAAATTGCGTGAAAAGAATGGTGCAAACAAAACACAGACAAATGCAGACACAATGCTTATATAATTTATTTATTAATACAAATTTTATTCGAAGAAAATTAAATATTTGCATGCAGAAAACTATTAAGGTTGCTTCGAAAACTCTTTATCTAAACTTACTGCTTTTTAAGAACCATCATGGGGCAGATGTTGTTCGCCTTCGAATTATGAGTGATTTTTCTCAGGCCACGTAACCAAATCTAAAATTGCAACGAGATAGGGTTGTGTATAAATTCAATGAAATATTCTTCAGTTTTTTTTTGATTTCCAGAAGACAGAAAAATGAATATATATTCATTGGGGCAAGACGAAAGAGAGATAAACTCTCTTCTGGATATAGTCTTTAGTACCATCTGTTTTCAGCAGCCTATGCTTCAATATGTAGTTGGCCGTACCTTAATAATTTACTATGTACAAAAGTAAAGCTTTTACGATTTCACATTACTCAACTATTCTGTACGTGTTTACATCCGATGGAGATGCCGATGTAAGAGGCGGTAAGGAATAAGAAGATATCAAACTAGATGGATGAATGGAATTGGCGTAGGAAGGAATTTTTTCTAAGGTGGGCAACCAGTCCAAACCAAACCTAATCTTTAAAAAATTTGTTGGTGCAAGTAGTTCCTCAATAACTATGTATTTATGTGCCCTTGAGCTTTTAATTAATTCCCGAATTTGTGCAAAAGAGATCTAATGAATGAAGCCGACAACGACGTCAAGAGTAAAGCAAATAAACACCATATCCACAGAGCAATTTGCATCAAAACTTTCCATATCCATTGTATGCAGAAGGTTTGGTTTCAAAACTCTTCTTATCCATCATAGGCAATTGATTATGTCATATAATAAGGAACTAAAACGTTCATGGGTTTTTGTTGCAAAAGTCTTTAAATGGGATATTCACATTGAGGACTGGAAAGTAGTGTCGTGCTATTATATTAGAGGGTGCAACTGAGAGAGGGGGAAAGGTGTGGAAACTGGCCCCATACAATCATTCGCAGCTAAACTCTTCATATCCAAATTTAATTGTTTAGTCTCTTTTGAACGGAACATCCAATATATATCTTATGTGGTTTTCCTTTCGACCAAAAAAGTCGACTTTTTTCTGATTTTTTCGACCTGAGATCAACTTTTGCTTTCCATTCAACCAAAAAAATCGATTTTTTTTTCGACCTCAGGTCGATTCTTCAAATCTCAATTTTTAGCAAGATTTACACGCATTTGCACACACACCAAAATAAACTGACATAAATCTCAACGTATTAGTTTGCATTTGGCATTTCGCAGTGTTGTTTACTTTCGATAAGAAGGTTGTGTTGGTTGGACAAATTCATCAATAGAAAAATAGTCACTAACACAATTACAAAAGCAAATCAAATCACATTTTGTGTTCTATTTACCACTAAAAAATTATGATCTGACCACCAAATCTGAAATGGTTGAATGGAAAACCACATTATATTATATCTTAAAGTGTAAGCTTGTCATGAATAAAATAAATACTAAATACTAATACTAAAATCTTGCAGTGAACCCCCTTACACATCAAAAAAGAAAATCTTTGTCCAACCTAAATTTGGAGGTTATTGTTACATTTTGATAGACATTTTGCGAAAATGTTAAAAGCTGTTTTATTAGATGATTGACAAATTGTCTTGGTTATTTCGGTAATACACAAGCATGTGTTATACCATTTTGGAAAGTGCATTAAATAGAAAACTTTTTTAAGCAATTGGCCATTCATGTTCTCATACAATTTTAATTTATTAGAGGTAATCAAACTTTTTTGAAAATAAATGTTTGTACTGAAAAAAATATTTTAAAAAATTATAATAAAAAAAATGCAATGACTACTATTAAATTTAACCACCCATCTATTGCAACAGTTATTCTAGAATATTACAAAAATAGAAAAATAGTATAAATTGTTCATCCATGGTCGTAGCGTTCACGTATTTGAGGAAAGTAGTACTTGTTAACAACTTTTGGAAAAAACATCATAACATAGTAACCACTGAGAAAATATTTTTTTATATTTTTTTCTGGAAAGGTCATAAGGCCTGCTACAACCAGTTGCAAGGTTATCCATTATTTACAGGACACCCTGTATATATGAAACATACATTTTTTTTTAATTTTTCACCTATTCCTTAAAATCATTATGAAATATAATTTGTTATTATCTTTTTCAACTGTTGAAAATAATTTTGTAGTTTCTGAAAATAAATATCATTATTTTTGAAATATGTTTCTTTTTGTAAATTTTCGGTGTTAAATATATGTATATTTTACAAAGTCCATTAATTCCAGTTATAATATATCATCTAAAGCTAAAATACACAAAAAAATAGTTTTGGCCGCCTAAATCTTTAAAATCGACCTCTGTGCGGCGGTAACGGATGACGGATTTGGATTCAGCGACATATATTACCTTCAGAACAAGTCTTACCTCCTGTTTCCAAAGCCATGTAAGCCAGTGTAATAAAATAACATCGGGCCTCTAGCTCCTGAGGTCACCGATCGGAAGTTACCAGTGTGCATCCAGCCTCTTTTTTCCTTTTATATTGTCATGACTTTCACATTTGAGCTATAACGTCTCACAATAGCCAACAAACGGACACAATAAAGCTTACGTTTGCAGTGTAAACATATCCCTTATCTATAATTATATAGCAACTCTCAAACGAAAGAAGCGCCATCTGCCGGAATTTCACAGCTGGTTTCTGCTATAACAGCTGTCAAATAAAGCTTTTGGAAGGGAAATTATTGGGAAATTTTCCCTATGGAAAGTTCTGGAAGCAGAGACCATAACCTTCTCCTACCTTCCAGAGTTTGACAAACAAGTATAAAAGCCACATGTTTGACCGGCAGCGAGACAGTTTGGATAAAGTTGGTTGAAAACTTAAGTTGGTGAATCAATTTCACTGGGGAATAATAATTTTTTTTGTTTGTTGTAAGAAAAGTAAAGTGTTTTATTTTGTGAAATAAATAAGTGGAAGTTTTAAATAAAGTAAATAAGTTTTATCATTGTATATAAATCTAATAGTATTATCATCAGACGAAATTTTTTCTCGACTCCTTCACAAACCAGATGGCGTATGATCGCTTTTCTGAGAAATGGAAATTCAAAATTCCCTTACTCAGAGAAAAAAACAACTGAGCAAACAGCAAAAGAGCCCATACCAAATGGCAGATAAAAACAAGAAAAACTGGTTCCAAACAACAACAAACGACAGACAAAAACAAGAAAAACTGGTTCCTTTTTCGATTTTCTTGTGTTTAGGAATAAGAGAGAGGAATAGGATAGGAACATTGTAGCATGTAGCATGTGGGTATATATACTTGTGGCTACGATAAGTTTTCTTTTTTTAGAAGTCAATTGGCCAGTTTATATTTCTGAGATCTCAGAGGGCTCAGAGGACTCTGAAATATAAACACGATTCCTCACAAAAATTCCTCACATTTCCCCTTAAAAACTGAGACTGAATTTTTTTAGATTCGCTTGCTCAATTATATTTTGTCGCAGTTAATTACATAAGAAGAAAAGAAAAAGAGAGATGTTTTGACTTCTATTTGAGGAATCCTGTTTATATTTTATCCTCTGGCTCTGTCAAAGAAAGGAGAAAAATTACTGAGCGCTCCAGAAATATAAACTGGCTAAATGTAAAAAAAACTGAAAGTATGAGCAAGCACACAAAAAATGACAGAGAAAAAAACTTGTTTGTGGTTTCGGGTTCGATTTGTTTGGTCTCTCTTGTCTGAACTCTGGTAGTTTGTTTTGAAGTAAGAAAAAGTATACTTAAAAAAATTGAGATAGAGAAACTCATTCGAAGGTAGTTTGAGTTTGGTTTTCTTGTACCAGAAGTTTTTCAACTAATTTATTTTCAATATTTCAAGCTATTTTTCATGCACTCTAAAAGGAATTAGGTATCTGCCTGCCTAATTGGAGTTTTGAGTGATTTCTTTGCCGATGTCAATTAAGATCTATAATTTTTAGCTATTGATGTGGGTGGACAATTATTTTTCGTTGAAAACATGAACCAAGAATTTATTTCATTTTAAAATTGTCGGGGTTTAGAGTAATTTAATATTTACAAATTTAAATCTTCGTGGCCACTATTTTTTTTTCTTGCAAGGTTGTTATAGTTATTTCTTATAGTTAATAAGGTAGGTACCTACTCCTGTGTTTCTCGTCTTAAACGATCAAGTTAAAATAAGAGGGAGCTCCAAAATATCAATACAAACGTTGCATTATGAAAGTTAACAAAAAAATAAATAAATTAAGTAGGTATACCTATGTATATCTATTTTTGTAGACACAAATCTAAGACAAAAAACTATTTTTCTTGTAAATTTTGAACTTCCCACACTTTATTCCAATTTTATTTACAATGGGTCAAAGATTATCGATAAAACTTTCGAACTAATGTTCAAAGTGTTTTATTTAATTTTATTTATTTTTATTTTATTTAATTTATTTTATTTTAATTTAATTTATTTTATTTTATTTTATTTTATTTTATTTTATTTTATTTTATTTTATTTTATTTATATAATTTATAGGCTTCGTTAAGCAATCATATTGATAGTTTTTGCATTCTTTTTAATACAAGATCCCGCCATAGGACGGTAGGTACCCTCATAAAGGTACCAGATGAGCGGTATACAGTTTTGTAGACAGTGTCTTAAAAAACAATTTGCGCATGGGTTGCCTGTCGAAAATGGTCAAGGCATAGGGCTGCCAAGCAATTACTCTCAATTTTTGAGGTTTTCAATTATCTGCCCCAGCTTAGATGGTAAGCCTTAAGGATATACAAAAAATATTATATAAAGAAATAATCTACCGATCGCAAAAGAAAAAAACTTCCTATCATTTTTCGTTTGGAAAATAGATTCTAGACTTTTCTCTTTGCTTACCCTCATTTGACCTAATGAAATTTTGAATTTCAAAAAATCACGTAGTTTTAAATTTTTAAATAAAATTTTCTTTATATGATCTTTTTTGTATATTCTTAAGGCTTACCATCTAAGCTGGGGCAGATAATTGAAAACCTCAAAAATTGATAGTAATTGCTTGGCAGCCCTATGCCTTGACCATTTTTCGACAGGCAACCCATGCGCAAATCGTTTTTTAAGACACTGTCTACAAAACTGTATACCGCTCATCTGGTACCTTTATGAGGGCAGGTCGTCCTAGGGCGGGATCCTAGACTATCCCCACTAGATTTTTGAATGAAAAAGAAATTAGATAAATAAAATAGATAAAAGTATCATCTTAAAGTTCTAAGCACTTTGTCATAGTAAAAACTTTCGTCAGGGACCCTTTTATGAATTACGAAACAAACGGCAGAAAGTACGAAACCCAAAGAAACGATATTCATGGCATAGTGCATAGAGCGATTATAAGGAACGAATATGGAATCAAGAAAATAAATATCATATTTTGTACATTTTTCACAATAAAATAAATAATTATTACTAGCCTTACCCGCAACATCATACGAGAAAAATACAAAAAGTTTGTATAACTGTAACAAATAACAATTATTCCCTTTACAGATTTTTAATTTTATTCAAAATTCTGAAGTAACGGTCGAGAATTATACAATTTCAAGTCTCTTAAGCTTCTATCAACACGACTAAAATTGACTGGCACAGCATCAAAAGTTGAACTTCATTTTAATTGAACATTTTTGTCAAAACTGTATGATTATGATTTCAATCCTTTTTTTTAATACAGAAGCTTCCAAAAAATAAAACAGTATTGTATACCAAAATTTTCAAAACAATTTTTTTTTATTTAAAAAAAATGTTTCCATTTTTTTTTTTTTTGAAATCAAATATTTCGAAAACGACATGATCGATATTTTTGAAACTTGATACTCAAGAGTTTTTTAATACTTTCCAAAATATTTTAAGAAAACATTTAACTTTTATGAAAAAACAACGGTAAATACAAAAGTTAAACAACGGTTAACGAAAATATTGTTTTCTCAAAAATGACTCCTACGATTTTAATTAAACTTTTTCCGTATGCTTAAACTATCAAAATTATAAAATTTTAATCTTAGCAACTATTAGTAGTACATCTCATACAATGGTTTTTTATATTTTGAATTTTCTTATTATCAGCAGAACGGATTTAGATTAATTTTTATATATGGGTGATTCCGTCTCAACTGTGATTCTTTGTGCTTTTTTTTGTTATTTAATGTAAAATGTTCGTATATATTTTTGGTTTGAATTGTGTAAATGGCTATTTACTACAAACTACATTCGATATCATGACCCAATTTGCTACTTCTTCAACATGGTTGGGAAAGTGTAGCAAAAATGTCAGTACCGTGACATGTCCGTTCCTTGTTTTTCCGATTGAATCTACTTTTTTCTAATGAAATATTTCATTGAATAGAAATGTTGCCCTTAGAAAAGTTTGAGTGCAATACTTGCTTGACAAAATAATGCAGAAATTAAGTCAAAATACTTATTGCTGAATAAAATAATCATGAATGAATGTTGTCCGAGGTATTAGTTCTATTTTTGAATTAAAAAGATTTCCCGCTCAACCGCCATTTTGTTTTGGCTTTAACACGTATGTATTGTGGTTTTCTAAAAGATAAAGTAGTTATGTATAGTAAACAACAGTTATTTTAATTTTTGAACGTTGTTGTACTTTAAGAGTGATATGTTTTCATGGGATGAAAGTATGTCACAAATTTACTTGTCAGTACCGTGGTAGTATTTTTAAAGCATGTTATGACATGTTTTTGGCTGGTTATCAGAATTTTGTATTCCTTTTAACGGCATAAGTTAAAATGTTCTGGAAATTATTTTTCTCGTTAGCATAGAGAAGTTAGGTCACATAAACTGTCTAAATGTCAGGGATGTCAGTACCGTCGCATTTAAATACTTTTTGAACTTTAATTAAATATAATTAAATTATTTCTTGCAATAATATTTTTTTCTGCCAATTTTCTTTGTAAGAACGGTAGCGGACGAGCCAAACAAAAATCATTCTGTGCAATAAAAACTAAGTAATAACCCAGCACAAGGAAAAGGGTTGCGATTCAGACAAACAGACTTCAAAAACGAAAAAGAGATAATTTTTTAAAGAAAAAAGGGAAGTAGAAATGTCAAGAGGTCAAAACGTATTAGACAATGAAGAATCTCAACAAAAATATGGTCAAAAAGAGGGAGAACTAAAAACAAAAAAGAAAAAGAGTTTCATTATCGTCTATACTAGTTTTAGTACATTTCACTATATTTTTCTTTCTTTGAAAGTTGTAGCAAAATGCTTTTACTGATGATACTCTGACTAAATGAAGTCACAAACAGAAAACAAAAATTGTTTCCAAGAAGTTTTAATTTTTGAAAATATTCTAAAAAAAGAATCACAGTTGGCAGAGAATATGTATACATATTTCAAATAAGTTCAAATAATATTGCACATCAAAATTTTCAAAAAACTAATTTCTGGACTTTTAAAAAAGTTTCAAATTATTGTTTTGAAAATTTGATATCTTGAAAACGGGTTCTAAATTTTTTTTTGAAATTTAATTTTAATATGCACATAAATAAATACTTAAGATTTGCATATCAACATTTTTCCCTTAGAATGTTGTAAGAATTTGATATATAAAAATTAAATTTTTTAAAAATCGCTCCAACGATTCAAAGTTTTTTTTCCATACAATCATATATGAGGCTGTGAGTGCAAAAGCGGCTTAACCCACCTTTTTTTTGATCATGTTTTTCGTTTTGAATCGATTTCTTATAATATTTTTACTGAGATTCAAATAGTAGGTATACGTCACATTTTTGGAAAGCTTTTAGAAATTAAAATTTTAGCTTTGATGACTTTTGATGCATAAATGTAAAAATACGAGACAAAAATATCAACAATGCCAAAAAATGGGTTACACCACTTTTGCACTCACGGCCTCATATTGCTTTGAATTAAATCTGAGAAACTCGACGCTCCACATCAAAAAACCACTTAGAAAGCGATAACAAAATAAAAAACGTGTTTCCACCTACATACAAGAAAATAAGAACGAATACCTACGCAAATAGACATCACTTTCTAATTTTCATTCCAATCTATTTCAAAGGCTCCCGAAACGAAAAGCATTTTGGGTGCCTTATCTTGGCAAAGAACAGTCATCGAGAACAAAAGAATTTGTTTCTGTTTCGAAAATATGCGATGTGTATTGAACCTTTATGTAACAATAAAAACTTTGTTTCCTCTTCTCTTCAATGTCTGTACCTACGTATGTATGTATGTACTGTACATACATACGTACCAATTCATTCTTTATTTTTTTTCGGCAGTTTGTTTTGGTTCTCTTTTTTTGTTCCCTTCTCACTCTCGTATATTGGCACTGCTGTGACGTGAGGAGAAAGAAGATAATTGCCTTCTCTCATGTAGTGAGGAAATAATGTATTTTTTGATCTTTCGTCTGCTGTGAGTTGGGTGTGAAGCAATGATGAGGGAATAATACACTTCTTGCTGCAGTCGTCTGTAGCGCTAGTATCTTTTTCCTCAAGTAATACTACTATTAGATTTATATACAATGGTTTTATTAACGAACCTGAGAAAATATTACATTGGTGTTAGAAGTGAAATAAAACTTAATTTATCGGTGCACTCAGTAAATGTATTGTGTGTTTAAAGAAAATAATTACGAAAAAGTTAACATTGACTGTGGAAAGTGAAAAAAGGACAAGGGATAAAACCCTGAATGATTTAAATTTAGTCGAACCTAAGGCAGAACTGAATAAGCGAGGTCTTCCTACTGCTGGAACAAAGAACGATCTGATAATTCGCCTACAAGAAGGTATGAAAAGACGTGGAGAAAACCCAGACACGTTTATATTCGACATTGCATGGACGAAGAGCAAGAACAAGTAAGTACGCCGGACATGACTAATATGATGTCTCAGTTGCTCGCAAAATTTGAATAGAATCTTCTCGAACGATTCGAACAACAAAGCCAAGAACAAAAGAATTTTCTAGAACAGCAAAGCCAAGAACAACGTAGTGAATAAAAGAATCTTCCTGAACGATTCGAGCAACAAAGCCAAGAACAAAAGAATCTTCCAGAACAACAGAGCCAAGAACAAAAAACTCTTTGAAATCTTCGATAAACAATTTTCGACTTTTGACGCAAAGTTCGAAAAGGTAGAAAATAAAATCGAATCCATTACCAAGGAATTGGACAAAGTAAGGAAAATGAAGGTTCGAGAAAGTTCTGGTGACTGTCCAAGGAGGAAGGAGATGCATCCACTAACCTTCGATGGACAAACTTCTTGGTCAATCTACAACAAGCAGTTTGAGGCAGCCGCAGTAACGCAGTAGAGGAACTGCTGCTGAGTTGCTGCAAACCATACCAGCAGAAAAGAATGGCAACTTCAGCGCTCTTCTTTAGGCCATTTACAAATGCCTTGGAGATGGCCACATGCAAGAAGTCTTACGTGTTCAACTCAATACTAGAGTCCAGAAAAGGGGAAAAACTCTGCAACAGCTTCAAGCAGACATCGAACGTTTGGCGCATCTAGCATATCCAGCTGCAGGCCTGCAGGAGATGAAATCATCAACCATTTCGCAACAGAAGCCTTTGATGCTTTATTATCGAGGCTGAGGTTACCTCGTCGTAGTCCAACGTATTCCCGAAGAAAGCAAGTAAAACTCGGCTTAGGAAGGTAAAATAGCTCGAGATAGTCACTGATTTTAATATTTCTACGCTTTTTTTATAACTATAATAAGAGGGGCTTATAAACTTACAATTTTCTTTAATCTAACTATAAATAACACAGTATTTCATATACAACTAAGCTTTGTTCGATAGGGATACAGGAGTAGACTCGGCCCACAATTCACTTTGAAGTAGTGAACCAGGGACAAATACGGTAGGACTCTGATTCCTTCCTAAGGCTAACCCAAGGGAACAATTACTCTGGTGCCCAATCTCTCGCTCAAAAGGAGCAAGCAGGGAGTTTACGGTAGGAATCTGATTCCTGCCCATGGCTAACCCAAGGGAATAAATTGGGTGGCGCAACAGCTCATGGAGAACCAGGGCCTAGTGACTTACAACTCACAACCATTCCTGTGTGCGTGTTTGTTGGCAGGAATGGAGGGGACCTACAGTTTTTTGCCGAGTTCGAACGGCTAAATGAGAAGCACTTTTTCATGACAAGTATACTCTTGGAGGATTTGTCAGTTCCACGCAAGAGGCAGTACCTCGAATAAAACATTTCTGTTTTTAGGTGGCACGGCTGGGAATCGAACCCACACCTTCGGCATGACAGTCCTACGCACTAACCATCAAGCCACGAGGTACTAACCCAAGGGAACAATTACTTTGGTGCCCAATCTCTCACTCAGAAGGAGCAAGCATGGAGTTTACGGTAGGAGTCTGATTCCTGCCCAAGACTAACCCAAGGGAGCAATTACTTTGGTGCCCAATCTCTCACTCAGAAGTCAGAAGGAGCAAGCATGGAGTTTACGGTAGGAATCTGATTCCTGCCCAAGGCTAACCTAAGAGAACAATTACTTTGATGCTCAATCTCTCATTCAGAAGGAGCAAGCAGGGAGTTTACAGTAGGAATCTGATTCCTGCCCAAGGCTAACCCAAGGGAACAATTACTTTGGTGCCCCATCTCTCACTCAGAAGGAGCAAACAGGGAGTTTACGGTAGGAATCTGATTCCTGAGCGAGAGCTCAAAAGGAGCAAGCATGGAGTTTACGGTAGGAATCTGATTCCTGCCCAAGGCTAACCCAAGAAACCAATTATTTTGGTGCCCAATCTCTCACTCAGAAGGAGCAAGCATGGAGTTTACGATAGGAATCTGATTCCTGCCCAAGGCTAACCCAAGGGAACAATTACTTTGGTGCCCCATCTCTCACTCAGAAGGAGCAAACAGGGAGTTTACGGTAGGAATCTGATTCCTGAGCGAGAGCTCAAAAGGAGCAAGCATGGAGTTTACGGTAGGAATCTGATTCCTGCCCAAGGCTAACCCAAGAAACCAATTACTTTGGTGTCCAATCTCTCACTCAGAAGGAGCAAGCATGGAGTTTACGATAGGAATCTGATTCCTGCCCAAGGCTAACCCAAGAAACCAATTACTTATTACTGGTAGCTCATGTGGATGGTGGGTGGTGTATTTTTTATAATAATACGTGATGGATCGGTGTCTAATTGCAGGTCGGTCGGTGTGGGGGAAAGGAAAGTGTAACACTTCGTTACAAGCCTTTGTTGGCGCTCTATCTGACATCAACCTTCAGCGAGCAACTCGAACGACTGGAAAACGCACACTCCCTGAAGCATTAGTGTTCGCCCTGACTATGGAAGCAGCAGAACAGGCTTCTCAAGGAGTTCATCGGGCAAGAGAACTAGAAATTCAGGAGTGTTCTTGCCAGAAAACTGCATTCCAAAGCAACCAGCGAGATGGGCCTGCTCGATACTGGAACTGTAACAAGACCGGACACCTTCAACGCCAGCGCAGATTGCCACCTAGAAGACCTGCATGTCAACATTGTGGAAGCAGAAACTTTAACAACAACGTCAATACTCCTACTCGCCCCGTTTCTCAACCGGGAAACGAAAGAACCAACTTCGAGGGGCCCAGAACCACCATCCAGGTCTCACAGACGAAACGGAACAACAAAAGTCTGACTGTGGAGGCAACATTAAATGGCAAGAAGCAAGTGGCTACGATCGACACCGGTGCCACTGCCTCCATTATTCGAAAGGACTTGGTGAAGATGACATGGCTGCATAACACCAACACTAACCATCTGAAAATTGCAACAGAAGAGGCAGCTAGAGTGTACGGGTAGCAGATTATGGGACGAGTGCATCGTTGGAATCGACTTCATGAAAGAGCATGGAGTAATTCTTGATATCGGGAAGCAAGTTCTTAAGTACCAAAATGAGGAAATTCCTATGGTTTATGGCAACGAAAGCCCATCAACACTAATCGAAAATTCTAAAGCCCTTGGGCATCCCCAGTTGTCATTGCCAAAAAGAAGGACGGAAATACTTGATTTCGTGTGGACTATCGGAGGCTGAACGATGTGACAAGGAAAAGACAGCTAACCTCTACCTAAAATCAATGATACTTTGGATGCAATGGCAGGAGCAGAATGGTTCTCAACATTGGACTTGAAGAGTGGCTACTGATAGGTAGAAATCCATCCAGAAGATCGAGAAAAGACGGCCACAGGAAACGGTCTATGGCAATTCAAAGTAATGCCTTTTGAACTATGCAACGCTCCCGCAACATTTGAGCGTTTGATGGAGTGCGTTTTAGAAGGACTTACTTGGAAATCTTGCCTAGTCTATTTGGACGATGTCATCGTTTATGGTAAAACATTTGATGAACACTGTGGAAATCTTAAGGCCGTGTTCCAGAGACTTCGAGAAGCAAACTTTAAATTAAATCCAGACAAGTGGTAATACTTGGGACGTATCATCTCTTCCCAAAGAATGAAAACTGATCCTGAGAGAGTAGACACCGTAAAGAATTGGCCAACTCCACAGGATAAACATCAACTCCGGAGCTTTCTTGGTCTAGCCACGTACTATCTTCGTTTTGTCAAGGATTTTGCTGGGATCTCAAAAAGCTTGCATCAGCTAACTGAGAAAGGCAAACCATTCAAATGGTCAAGCGAGTGCGAGAAAAGCTTTCGGGATCTTAAGCAGCGCCTATGCAATACACCAGTTCTGGCTTACTCGACAACAGGGAAACCTTTCATCATTGACGCTGACGCTAGTAACGGGGGAATTAGAGCCATACTCTCACAAGTTCACGAAGGAGAAGAGAAGGTTGTCGCCTAATACAGTAAGGTACTCTCAAAGCTCGAAAGAAGCTACTGTGTGACCAGAAGAGAACTTTTAGCTCTAATATCGGCAACAAAACACTTCCATAAGTACATCTATGGACAGAAGTTCCTTCTTCGAACAGACCATGGCGCACTTAATTGGCTTTTGAACTTCAAAAATCCAGAAGGTCAAGGAGCGAGGTGGATCGAGAGATTGCAGACATACGACTACCAGATCCAACATCGAAGAGGGAGGTTGCACTCAAATGCAGATGCCATATCTCGGAGACCATGCAAACCGGACTGTAAGCACTGCACACGTCAAGAAGAGAAGGAAGTTGCTTCCATCCAGCGATTAAGAGCCGATCCCGTTTACGGTTTGAGTAACGAAGAACTGAGGACTGCCCAAGAAGAAGACTCGGATATTGGACCCATTCTTGCGTGGAAGGAACACGAAGAGAAACCAGAATGAAGTGAAATCTCTGATAGAAGTCCAACTCTTAAAGCATATTGGGTACAATGGGACTTACTTCATGTACAAGAAGGAGTACTAAGACAAAAGTGGGAATCCACAGACGGCAAATCATATGTGATGCAGCTAGTCGTACCTCGTTCCAAAGTTAATGATGTTCTTCAAGGGATGCATGAGGGAGCTTCCGGATAACATTTGGGGGTCAATAAGACACTGGAAAAGGTAAGGCAGCGATTCTACTGGCTACATGCAAGAGAAGACGTCGAAAAATGGTGCCGAAATTGTGAGACTTGTGCAGCAAGCAAGGCACCAGGCAGAAAAGTCCAGAGTAGAATGCAGCAGTATAATGTGGGCACGCCTTTTGAGAGGATTGCAATGGACGTTGCAGGTCCTTTTCCAGAAACCGAAAATGGAAACCGCTACATCCTGGGAGTAATGGACTACTTCAGCAAGTGGCCTGAGGCATTTGCCATCCAAAACCAGGAAACCAAAACAGTCGGGGATCAGATTGTTTTCAACTGGGTAAGCAGGTTGGGTGTACCTATCGAACTCCATTCAGATCAAGGGAGGAACTTGGAGTCCAAAATCTTTCAGGAAGTTTGTACAATCTTTGGCATTAAAAAGACGAGGACAACACCGCTTCACACACAATCTGATGGGATGGTTGAACGACTCAACCAGACCCTTCAAGAACACCTTTCCAAAGATGTAAGCGACAACCAACGAGAATGGGATCGGCATATTTCATTATTCTTGATGGCCTATGGAAGTGCGGTACATAGCTCAACAAGACATACACCATTAGAAATCCTGCTCGGGAGCACAATACCACTACCAAGTTAAATCCAATTTGGATGATATACAAATGAGCCACAAGGAATAGACGACTACGTGGACAACCTCAAGGAAAAGCTAGTTGACGTCCACGAAAGGACAAGAGCAAACCTCAAGCTATCAAGTGATCGGATAGAAACACGATATGACACAAAAGCAACAACAACAGGATTCCAAGCGGGATACCTTGTGTGGTTCTATAATCCCCACCGTTGGAAAGGACTTTCACCGGAGCTTCAACAAAATTGCGAAGGCCCTTATACTGTTTAAAGACAAATAAACGATGTCGTCTGCCGCATTCAGAGAGGATTTAAGGCTCTCCCAAACCAACGCGAAATCATAGCGAATCATTCGCAAAAACAATTTTTTGTTGTTCCTAAGCATTGTGTATCTTTCACATTTTGTATTATTGTGAATAATTTCGCGTCGTAGGCGAATGTTTCGCGTTGGTTTGGGAGAGCCTTAAGAGGCCAACTGAAAGAAGTTCACAGTGACCGTTTGCATCGTTATAATGGTGAAGAGAGTTATGGATTTGCTCGGGACGATCAATCCTAAGAGGGGGGCAGTGTAATGACTTTCACATTTGAGCTATAACACCTCACAAAAGCCAGCAAACGGAAACAATAGAGCTTACGGTCGCAGTGTAAACATACCCCTTAGCTATAATTATAGCAACTCTCAAACGAAAGAAGCGCCATCTGCCGGAATTTGACAGCTGGTTTCTACTATACCAGCTGTCAAATAAAAGCTTTTGGAAGGGAAATTATTGGGAAATTTCCCCTATGGAAAGCTCTGGAAGCAGAGACCAGAACCTTCTCCTACCTTTCAGAGCTTGACAAACAATTATAAAAGGCACATGTTTGACTAGGCAGCGAGACAGTTTGTTTTTAATCGTGAATTGATAAAGTTGGTTGTAATAAAAGTGAAAACTTGAAGTTTTAAATAAAGTAAATAAGTTTTATTAACGAACCTGAGAAAATATTACAATGGTGTTAGAAGTGGAATAAAACTTAAATTATCGGTGCACTCAATTAATGTATTGTGTGTTTAAAGAAAATAATTACGAAAAAGTTAACATTGACTGTGGAAAGTGAAAAAAGGACAATGGGTAAAACCCTGAATGATTTAGATTTAGTCGAACCTAAGGCAGAACTGAATAAGCGAGGTCTTTCTACTGCTGGAACAAAGAACGATCTGATAATTCGCCTACAAGAAGGTATGAAAAGACGTGGAGAAAACCCAGACACGTTCATATTCGACATTGCATGGACGAAGAGCAAGAACAAGTAAGTACGTCGGACATGACTAATATGATGTCTCAGTTGCTCGCAAAATTTGAATCGAATATTCTCGAACGATTCGAACAACAAAGCCAAGAACAAAAGAATCTTCTAGAACAGCAAAGCCAAGAACAACGTAGTGAATAAAAGAATCTTCCTGAACGATTCGAGCAACAAAGCCAAGAACAAAAGAATCTTCCAGAACAATAAGGCCAAGAACAAAAAAAATCTTCGAAATCTTCGCGAAGGTAAGTTAGATGCATTTGACAACAGAATTGATGCCCTTGACGAGCGTGTCGATAAACAATTTTCGACTGTTGAAGCAAAGTTCGAAAAGGTAGAAGATAAAATCGAATCCATTACCAAGGAATTGGACAAAGTATGGAAAATGAAGGTTCGAGAAAGTTCTGGTGACTGTCCAAGGAGAAAGGAGATGCATCCACCAACCTTCGATGGACAAACTTCTTGGTCAATCTTCATGAAGCTGTTTGAGGCAGCTGCAGTAACGAACGGCTGGGACGACGAAAACAAATATATAGCTCTGACGCTTGCTCTTAGAGGAACTGCTGCTGAGCTGCTGCAAACCATACCAGCAAAAAAGAATAGCAACTTCAGCGCTCTTGTTCAGGCCATTGACAAACGCCTTGGAGATGGTCATATGCAAGAAGTCTTCCGTTTTCCAGAAAAGGGGAGAAACTCAGCAACAGCTTCAAGCAGACATCGAACGAGGAGATGAAATCATCAACCAATTCGCAACAGAAGCCTTTGTCCGTGCTGTATCTGGCATCAACCTTCAGTGAGCAATTCGAACGACTGGAAAACGCACACTCCCTGAAGCATTAGCGTTCGCCTGACTATGGAAGCAGCAGAACAGGCTTCTCAAGGAGTTCATCGGGTAAGAGAACTAGAAATTGAGGAATGTTCTTGCCAGAGAACTGCATTCCAAAGCAACCGGTGAGATGGGCCTGCTCGATGCTGGAACTGGAACAAGACCGGACATCTTCAACGCCAGCGCAGATTGCCACCTAGAAGACCTGCATGTCAACATTGTGGAAGCAGAAACTTTAACAACAACGTCAATACTCCTACTCGCCCCGTTTCTCAACCGGAAAACGAAAGAACCAACTTCGAGGGGCAGAAGGAAGGAAGAAGGTTTCAGGTCTCACAGACGAAACGGAACAACAAAAGTCTGACTGTGGAAGCAACATTAAAAGGCAAGAAGCAAGTGGCTACGATCGACACCGGTGCCACTGCCTCCATTGTTCGAAAGGACTTGGTGAAGATGACATGGCTGCATAACACCAACACTTACCATCTGAAAACTGCAACAGGAGAGGCAGCCAGAGTGTACGGGGAGGTTCGTCTAACGATCCGTTTGGCAGAACTCAAGTTTTCACATTTGTTTCTGGTAGCAAATTATGTGACGAGTGCATCGTTCGAATCGACTTCATGAAAGAGCATGGAGTAATTCTTGATATCGGGAAGCAAGTTCTTAAGTACCAAAATGTGGAAATTCCTATGGTTTATGGCAACGAAAGCTCATCAACATTAAGGACTGTCATAAAGGAAGATATTTGCCGGCCACCTTCTTCAGAAGTGTTCGTTTGGACGAAAATAAAGGGTGATTTGGGTAGCCATCGATATCTAATGGTGGAACCAGACTCCGAGCAGTCTTCCCAAAACATCATCCTTGGGAAGACACAAGTGGAACCAAAGAACAACATGGTGCCTGCACGGATACTCAACTTCAAACCGTAGGAAGTCAAGCTCAGAAAAAGAGAAGTTGTTGGAAGGTGTGAATCCGTATCCGCAATAACTGAAATCACAGAAGCGGACACACACAAATTTGTGGACCCTGGGAAATTGAACTCTATGAAGACAAAAATTCTTAAATCATCCAAATTATATTATGGAGAAAGATGGGCTAATCGAAAATTCTTAAAGACCTTGGGCATCCCCAGTAGTCCTTGTGAAAAAGAAGGACGGAAGTACTTGTTTTCGTGTGGACTGTCGGAGGCTGAACGATGTGACAAAGAAGAAGAAGAAAGCCTAGAATCAGCGATACTTTGGATGCAATGGAAGGAGCATAATGCATAATAGTTCTCAACATTGGACTTGAAGAGTGGCTACTGGCAGGTAGAAACCCATCCAGAAGATCGAGAAAAGACGGCCACAGGAAATGGTATATGGCAATTCAAAGTAATGCCTTTTGGACTATGCAATGCTCCCGCAACATTTGAGCGTTTGATGGAGTGCGTTTTAGAAGGACTTACTTGGAAATCTTGCCTAGTCTATTTGAACGATGTCATCGTTTATGGTAAAACATTTGATGAGCACTGTGGAAATCTTAAGGCCGTGTTCCAGAGACTTTGAGAAGCAAACTTGAAATTAAATCCAGGCAAGTGTACATTTTTCAAGTCTGAAGTTTAATACTTGGGACGTATCATCTCTTCCCAAAGAGTGAAGACTGATCCTGAAAGAGTAGAGAAGTAGAGAGTAAAGAATTGGTCAACTCCACAGGATAAACATCAACTCCGGAGCTTTCTTGGTCTAGCCACGTTCTGTCGTCGTTTTGTCAAGGATTTTGCTGGGATCTCAAAAAGCTTGCATCAGCTAACTGAGAAAGGCAAACCATTCAAATGGTCAAGCGAGTGT
Organism: Dasysyrphus tricinctus; assembly: GCA_963921185.1. Lineage (NCBI taxonomy): Eukaryota > Metazoa > Arthropoda > Insecta > Diptera > Syrphidae > Dasysyrphus > Dasysyrphus tricinctus. Next base: position 31,697,949 of record OY992533.1, on the reverse strand, counting down.
GAGAAAAGCTTTCGGGATCTTAAGCAGCGCCTATGCAATACACCAGTTCTGGCTTACTCGACAACAGGGAAACCTTACATCATTGACGCTGACGCTAGTAACGGGGGATTAGAGCCATATTCTCACAAGTTCACGAAGGAGAAGAGAAGGTTGTCGCCTAATACAGCAAGGTACTCTCAAAGCCAGAAAGAAACTACTGTGTGACCAGAAGAGAACTTCTAGCTCTAATATCGGCAAAAAAACACATCCATAAGTACATCTATGGACAGAAGTTCCTTCTTCGAACAGACTATGGCGCACTTAATTGGCTTTTGAACTTCAAAAATCTAGAAGGTCAAGGAGCGAAGTGGATCGAGAGATTGCAGATATACGACTACCAGATCCAACATCGAAGAGGAAGGTTGCACTCAAATGCAGATGCCATATCTCGGAGACCATGCAAACCGGACTGTAAGCACTGCACACGTCAAGAAGAAAAGGAAGTTGCTTCCATCCAGCGATTAAGAGCCGATCCCGTTTACGGTTTGAGTAACGAAGAACTGAGGACTGCCCAAGAAGAAGACTCGGATATTGGACCCATTCTTGCGTGGAAGGAACACCAAGAGAAACCAGAATGAAGTGAAATCTCTGATAGAAGTCCAACTCTTAAAGCATATTGGGCACAATATGGCCAAACCAGGAAACCAAAACAGTCGGGGATCAGATTGTTTTCAACTGGGTAAGCAGGTTGGGTGTACCTATGGAACTCCATTCAGATCAAGGGAGGAAATTTGAGTCCAAAATCTTTCAGGAAGTTTGTACACTCCTTGGCATTAAAAAGACGAGGACAACACCGCTTCACACACAATCTGATGGGATGGTGCGGTACATTGTTGTCTGATATTGACAAAAAAATAAAAATAAAACTAAAACTAAAACTAAAACAAAGCTCAACAGGACATACACCATCAGAAATCCTGCTCGGGAGCACAATACGACTACCAAGTTAAATCAAATTTGGATGTTATGCAAATGAGCCACAAGGAATAGACGACTACGTGGACAACCTCAAAGAAAAGCTAGTTGACATCCACGAAAGGACAAGAGCAAGCCTCAAGCTATCAAGTGATCGGATGAAAACACGATATGACACAAAAGCAACAACAACGTCGGAAGGGACTTTCACCGGAGCTTCAACAAAATTGGGAAGGCCCTTGTACTGTTTTAACACAAATAAACGATGTCGTCTACCGCATTCAGAGAGGATTAAGAGGCCAACTGAAAGTAGTTCACAGTGACCGTTTACATCGTTATAATGGTGAAGGGAGTGATGGATTTGCTCGGGACGATCAATCCTAAGAGGGGGGCAGTGCAATGACTTTCACATTTGAGCTATAACGCCTCACAAAAGCCAACAAACGGAAACAATAGAGCTTACGGTCGCAGTGTAAACATACCCCTTAGCTATAATTATAGCAACTCTCAAACGAAAGAAGCGCCATCCGCCGGAATTTGACAGCTGGTTTCTGCTATACAAGCTGTCAAATAAAAGCTTTTGGAAGGGAAATTATTGGGAAATTTCCCCTATGGAAAGCTCTGGAAGCAGAGACCAGGACCTTCTGCTACTTTCCAGAGTTTGACAAACAAGTATTAAAGGCACATGTTTGACCGGCAGCGAGACAGTTTGTTTTTAATCGTGAATATTTGGTTGTAATAAAAGTGAAAACTGAAATTGGTGAATCAATTTCACTGGAGAATAATAAATTGTTTTGTTTGTTGTAAGAAAAGTAAAGTGTTTTAGTTTGTGAAATAAATAAGTGGACGTTTTGAATAAAGTAAATAAGTTTTATTAACGAACCAGAGAAAATATTATAATATTCATTTTGAGACTAGGCATGATACATATATAAGTACGGTTGTCCAGTTAGGAAGGCCAGAAGAAACCACCCCACATCCAACGAGCTTGGCAAAATGCAAGCATGCTTGATTTGGTCGGAGATTAAGAAGAACCCATGCCTAGACTTTCATTCTTCATTCGGTGAACGTTGTTCAACAAACAACGAACAACGTGCAAAGTTCATCGAAAATTCAAAAGGGCTTTAAGAAAAGTAAAGTGTTTTAGTTTGTGAAATAAATAAGTGGACGTTTTGAATAAAGTAAATAAGTTTTATTAACGAACCTGAGAAAATATTATAATATTCATTTTTAGACCAGGCATGATACATATATAAGTACCGTTGTCCAGTTAGGAAGGCCAGAAGAAACCACCCCACATCCAACGAGCTTGGCAAAATGCAAGCATGCTTGATTTGGTCGGAGATTAAGAAGAACCCATGCCTAGACTTTCGTTCTTCATTCGGTGAACGTTGTTCAACAAACAACGAACAACGTGCAAAGTTCATCGAAAATTCAAAAGGGCTTTGAATTTCTTCGTTGTTCGTGTTTGGGGTTATCATTTACACCTTCGTTGTTCCGCATACTGGCAAAAACGAATAACGTGCATTGACGATAATACCGAAGATCTAAAAGCGACTCAAAGAACTGATGGCCTAAAAGCTATGGGAACGTGATTTAAAATATAAAGTCGCTTTGTCGATTTCACAGATTAGTCCTGTTGTGTTGGTTTGAGTGCTATAAGAATCCCACACTGCTTCGTATCGAATTTTACCAAGTGTCATTTGAAGAATTGCATCGGATAAAAATAAAATATCAAAAATCAACGAAAGCACATACAATAATGGTGAAGCTTTTGCTTTTGTTTTTTAAATCAAGTTGTTTAAGTGAATAGTTTTTTGGGAAATTTAATTTCAAAATAAAAATAAGAATTTAGTTAAAATAATTTTTAAAAAACACCTTAAAATAACTTTTGTTTGTGTTATTTATTTGTTAAATTTTAATTTCTTAAACAAAAAAAAGAAAACAAACCTGTGCCGACTCAAGTGGAGTTATTTTAAGGTGTTTTTTTAAATTATTTTAACTAAATTTATCGAACTTCACGCCGTTCAACATTTATTGGTTATAAAATAAGAATTATTTTTTATAAACTTTGAAAGATTTTTACATCTGGTTTTCGGTATTTGGCTAAAAACTGATGAGGGAATATATTGAATTTTAAATGATATCAACTTGAAAACAAAATCACAATTTTTTTCAAAAACTTTGATTTTGAAATTTAATTGCTCAAAAACTATTTACTTGAACAACTTGATTTAAAAAAATAAGACAATGGAGTATTTTTATATTTGTTTGCATTAAAAGTTAATTTTTCAGAAATTGCCCCTGCTTCAGGCGGCGGTGGGGGGGGGGGAAATAGAGTACGATATTATGTTTTTCTTTGAATATACCCAATAATCATGCTTTACATTATTATTATTAGAATCATATTTGGAATTTCTTAACATAATTATCTCATTGGCCTTGGTGGAAACGTGGAATAATTGTCGAATATGTTCACATATATCATACCATATCAATATTTTATGAACTCAACCATTTGTAGACAAGTTCGTAGAAACTCACTTTATTAATGTGTTTAAGGTAGGACATTAGCCAAATTATCCTTCCATAACTCACTTATTAATGTGTTTAAGGTAGGACATTAGCCAAATTATCCATCCATAAATTATTTAAATTCATAAATTTATTTAAATGAGGAAGTTAAAACTTACCTTTGCACATGCGGCATCAGGGCAAATTATATGATGGTACGTGATATTGATGTAGTCTGTATTCGAACATATTGTCAATGATCTTTCATCTAGCTTGTTCAAATCATTCCCATGTTTTTTAATTACTTTGTCTAATAGCTTTGGATCCTGAAACAAAGTGCAATACATAAGTTTTTTGCAACTGCATGCTGTCTTTAGACCCATTATATAGTTAGAGGCAAATAATTACAAAGTGTACTAATAAGCAAATAAGAAAATGTTAACGCAAATTAATATGTGTACAAAGCAAAACGTTTAGTATTTTTTTTTTTTTATCATCATCAACCACGTTATTTAAGTACCTATTTACCTTGCAAGCCAGAATCTGCAAATAGAAAAACATTTTATTTTTAAATTTTGTATCCTATCTTGGTTTACATTAACATAAAAATTTATAGTTCTTACAGGCCGAGGTTACTTTGAAAATGATCCCAAATGCCTTGCGGTTGGGCCTTAATTCAAAGCATTTATAATCCTGGAACCATGAACCACATGAAAGTATCTATACTTTTTGCAAGTATGCCTTTTATACATTTTCGTATTTATCTTTTATTCAAAATAGAACAGAAACACCCTAAGAGACTGCCAGTGCTAGATTTAGACCTACCCCAGTGAGGCCCGGGCCTAGGGCGGCAAAATATTAACCCTCCAGTGGGCGCGTGGTCTACGATCGTAGACTATTTTTGTACGTTCGTAAAACATGGGTTTATACCATGGTATAAGAATAACAAAGTATGCTTGACAGTTCAGGCAATTGATTCGTGATGTCATTGCGAGTGAATGATCTTAATTGTTTGTCATTTATGGCAAGGAAAGTAAATTGAAATTGTTTATGTTTTGAAGCTATTTGCTATTAAAACTCAAAGTAAAACAATAGATGATTTATGTTTTGAAGTTATGTTTTGTTAAATTTTAAGAAAAACAATAAATAATTTATTTTTTAAAGCTATGTGTTGGTGAACACTCGCTATGACGTCACACAAATCAAAATATGGCGACCCTTCATCTCATATACAACATACCTTATATTTGTATACCATGGGTTTATACGCTATTGAGTACTTGAAATATTTTTTATATAAAGCGGCTTATTAGTTTCTGTATTTAATAATTTCAAAATATTTTTTTTTAATGTTAAAAAAGAAAAAATATAAATTAACATGACTCGATTTTTTATGTTTTTCTTACTTTAAGGAATTTTTAATAAGAAAAAAACAGTTTTATGTAGCACTTTTTAGCAAAACATATAATAATTGATTACAGTTAACAACAAATGGAATTAAGAATTAAACTTCAAAATTTGAAAATTGCTTAAAAGAAAAAAAGTTATTAAACTTAAAAAAAAAAATACGTTTTTCCTATTTTTTATTTATTCCAACCAGTTTTTGGTAAAAAATTCAATATTAACAAAAGCTAATTTTCAAAGTTGGCCAAGAATATTAAAAACAAAAAATTGAATGTAAATAGTCACAAATAATTTGAAAAAAAATATTTTCTGGTAAGAAAACCTAATTATTTATAAATATTATTTGAATCATAGTCAGTGCAAATGCTTTGCATGTGGTTCTTGTTACTAAAGCGTTTTCATTTGAGTAATCTCATATGTGATAATTAGGGTCCGGATTAGTACGCGCTAAAAAACTCAAAAAATGCGCTTAAAAAATGCGCCTTAAAATGCTAAATATGCATGTAAAATATGCAGTTAAAACCATTTTATTTTAATTTTTGTTCAGAGTAAAAACACATTTTATACAGTTTTTAATTAAAAAAATTCAGTCTCTTATTTTCATTGTTTGGTAGAAATGAATTAAAACGAAAATAACGTAACAATCAATAAGAAAAAAAAAAATAACAAACATAAATATAACATTTTCATTTGTTTAATTGAAATAAAAAATAATAAATTATTCAAAATAAAATAAAATAATAATTACTCCTTAATTATTCTCATTTTTAAATGTTTTGTTTTGTAAATCATGTAATTTTTTTGAAGTTTTCGAAATCGAAACGTTGCCGATTCGGTCTTAAAAAATGTCTTATACATCGAAAAAGATCGCTCTACATTCATTTTCATACAAATTTAAATGCGTATAATGCGGGGTTGGAAGTTGAAATATGGTTCAAGTTCATCAAATGAATAACAAAAAATAGGAAGATAAAAGTTTTGAGGTGCGTGTGCATTTCATTTAAGGGATATTATATATTTTTTAAATAAATCTTTGGACCATATGCTCCAAAAATATGTATTTATTTTCAAAATATGCATTTATTTTAAAAATATGCAAAAACATGCGAAATATGCATTTATCCTAAAATATGCAAAAATATGCAACTACGTTTAAATGCCATTTTAAAGAAAATTTCATGATTCGTATACATAACTAGTTTCCTTGCTTCCAAAGCTTCCCTAAAAAGGTATGTATTTGCATAGAAATCCGAACCCTAGTGATAATAGTCCGGGTAGCCCACCCGGCGGCGGGTTGGAAGACCAAGAACAACATGGAAATCAACAGTTCTAGCAGAAGCAGTTAAAATATCTATCTGCAGACCGTGAAGGATGGATACGATTTGTTGGCGCCCTATGCCCCAATCGGGGTTACAGGACTTGATGATACATAGTTTAACTATATTTGCGTTTTATTTAAATCGAATTGCGATTGGGTTAGTTCTATTTGCGTTTGGATTAAATCTATTTGTGCTTGGGTGAAACTTATTTGCGTTTAGGTTAAACCTATTTACGATTTGGTTAATTTAATTTGCGAATGCTATATACTCAGAATTTTTCGAAAATAGCCATCAATATCTTTTTTTTTCAATATTTTTTTCTAGTACTCGCAATTTTACGATCATGTCTTCAATTATTGTCCTCAGAAATTTTGATCTTACAATTTCCTCTTCATCCATATCGTTTAGACACAACCCTACGTAACAATATAGTTAAATTTTTCTACCGAACTTACAGGGTACTGAAAGATAACATACATACAAACCCGTGCAAATATCTTTTGGCAAGACTGTTGCATTGAAAATAGTACAGGTTTCAAGGCATCTGCTGGTAATATTTGAAAAAAGTTCAAAAGAGGTTGATGGAGATTAATCTTCTTAATCACTTAAAACATTGGAAGCGCGCAGTTTTTGTTTTTTAATGAGGAGGGAGGGATTGGCCCGATATATGTATGTAGATGGAGCAGATATACATATACAGGCTGAATTTCTTTGTGCACCGATCCACAGTGAACCGAATGGTACATCCTAGGTGGACAAAATTATTTTTGTCTTCTATATGACTTAAATGAGTATTTTTTTTTAACGAAACATGATTATTTTTATGGTAAATATGTTTCTTTTAAAATAAAACACATAAATATAACTTAGAGGAAATTGTGGTTTGATACTTTATTCATTTTCAGTTTTTATTTATATTAACATTGTGTAAAATAAAATATGCTTACATTTTTAATTTTTTTTAATTTTGTAATGGCTTTGAAATGAAATGAAAATTATATTCTGCCGGAATCTCCAGTATCTTCATCACTTTCAAAGGAATCTGATGTAATGTCGTCATCAAAATCAACGTTTGTGGTCCCAGTCCCAGTTTTTCCTTGCTGAACTATATCAGAAGTGTTTGCAACTAGCAAGTTCAAAACTGAAGATGACAATGAACCAATTTGTTTGTTTGGGAGTTCACGAAAACTATTTACTAAGGGGTCAGAAGTAATGAGCAGCATTGATAATAAATCGAAATTGGTTGATGTTCTCGAAATTTTTCGAGTATGTTTTTCTCTAAACCTGCGACAGTCCTTATGGCGCGCTTCCTGTGCCTCTTCGGAAAGTTGGCCTATTGGAACCACGAAGAATTTTATGACACTACTAGCATGATAAAACAATTTATGTAATGTTACCGGCATAATATACCAAGCATACATACTAAGATATAAGTTTTTAGTAGAGATACAAAATTTTTCAAATTTTTCTGTGGCCACACGATAAAGTTTGCAAAAGGGTTCCTAAATCTTCTATTAGTTTGATATCAATTCCTGTTATTTCGGAGCTCTTGACAGGATTTTTAAAAAATCTACGGGCTGTGTTGCCATCGTTTGAGGAGCCCGAGCCTGGCTTAGGTTGATCTACAATCAAGCCCATTTCTTCTCTAAATTTTTTTTGAATTTGTTCTTTTCTTCCTTTCAAAATTGTTTTTTCTAAATCATTTCTGACTTGCCATTTTTTTATATCCAAACGATAGCTTATATGTAACAAGCACTCAAAAATCCTAATCCAAAAATGCAATGTAGACAAACCAAATCGATAGTTGTCTACTTTAACATTTGTTTGTATAGGCTCATCATTGAGTGTTTTGGGAGTGGCTCCACAAATATAGCACCTCATGGCAGAGCTAGTTTCTGTGAGGACATTACAAATTTTACCATCTACCATTGTGAGGAAGAATTTATAATTAACTATTATGTTCACTCCATCTACCACTAAATTAGTTGGGTATAAGCTATTTATCTGCATCTCAATTTTGGACACTGAATTTTTAGTGAGTTCATCAGTTTCTTTTTGAAAAACAAATTTTAAAGGCCTACAATATCTAGTAGAAGAGGGACTGGGGTTCTCCCAAACTGAATTGGTTTCACTTCTTAATGAAATAGGAACGAAAGAATTAAAAATAGAAATTCGTCATTGGCTTCAGAAGAGGAAAATGTTTGTTTGTATTTGCTATGTCCTGAACTGCCGTCACAACCCCATTTACAAGACAACTCTAAGGTTGTATGCCCTCTGAAAATATTAACGTTGGTCATCAATAATCGATTGATCCAATGATCTAATGTTGATTGTAGAGAGAGTTCTGCACCAGTTTCTGTTATTGAGATTGCACTCTGAGGAGGTAAACAGGCACGTTTAGCATTAGCTAAAGCATAATAAGAGGGATACATTTTATGGCCTAAGCTTAATGCTTTCTTTCTATTCAGCTTATATGAAAAGGAAGTGCTTTTTGTGTCAACATAAAATGCTAAAGCTTCTTCAGGTGTCATAGATCTTTGCTTTGAATGCTCTTTTTTAAGAGTTTGCATTTCCTTCACAATACCTGATGAACAAGATGCTACGTCTTTGACTATATTTGCAGCACTTCTCTTTCCAGCTGAACGTAATGCTAGCTCTGCAGCAAAAGTAATTTCGGGAACAGGTCGCTCTTTAACGATTTCAGCTACTCTACGTTTCTTACTTCTTGATGAACACTCCTCAAAGCTCTTCAAAGGTCTTCCAACATAACAACTTGAAGTTGGAGCTTGTTCTATCAAATATTCATCATGCTCACCTTCAAATAACACGAAATCATCATCATTAATCCAATCTTTGAACTTCTTGAAAAATGTTTCTGAATTACGGCCACTTTTATCCCAACGAGATTTAATTCGACTAATACATCTTGAGATTTTGTCTCTAATAATTCTTCGGGTAGTGCCAGGGGTAATAACAGAACCGGTTTGAATCAAAAGCTGTTGGCACAGATCATCAAATTGAGTTTTATTGGAATACATCCGCCAAAGATTGAAAAGTCTCATCCGAGGTACCGCGATTCGAATAGCTTTGAAAAATAATTAAAAATATTATTGCAAACTTGTGCAAATTGATTTTGGTGTCAAAAAAAAGATTGAGCATTAAGCTTTTCAAAAATATAAAAATCATCACGTGGGGAGGCGTGGAGGATATAGTTTTACACTAAGAAAGATGGAAATTACGTAACTTTTTTATCAAATTTAAGGACTCTGCATTGAAGCAAACTGGAGATAATATTTATACATAACACTTTCAAATGAATAAATATACCTTGAACTTCGTCTTCCATAATATAGCAAGAGATTACACCGTTTGCACAAAATTATATAAACTGTCATTCCAAGAGCTAAACCACAAATGAGTTGTTGTTAACCTTATTGACTGACTTTGGGCAAGTATAACGGATCAAAAAAGCAATGAAAGCAAAAAGCAGATAAGACTTTTAGTGTGTGACTATTTCTAGACAAAAATATCCCGTTTTCAAATTTTAACTCGGACATGAATTTTGTCCACCTAGCTTGCTCTACTCGGTTCACTGTGCGATCGTATAAGTGGCTTTAAATCATCATCTTCCCTAAGGCTGGTCACGCACATGCAACTTTCAGTTTTGGAACTGTTTGGATGTAAAAATTAATTCTGTTGACTCATATGGGTCAGCGCGCACATGCAGAAACCATAAAAGAAGAAGTGTCCTACAGCTACAACTTTTATTTCGACATTTATTTTTTTTTGTATGATAAATTGAAAAGAAACCTTTTTTTAACAAAATGCAGTACAATTTAAATAAAATGCACGACTGGGTCGCACGTACTTGCTCTTATGTTCAAGACACTGTGGGCTTAAGAAAATTGTATGTAAAAACATAGAATTTATGAGAGAAAAATGTACAGAAGCATGAAATACGACTTTTAAATTGGATAAAACAACTCTTTTTACAGTTTGATGTGGAAAAAAAGAATGCCATCTTAATTCTTGATTGAATATGATTGTATGGGAAAAAAAAATTTTTAAATCGTTGGAGCGGTTTTTAAAAAAAATAATTTTTTATATATAAAATTCTTAAAACATTTTTAAGAACAAATCTTGTTATGCAAATCTAAAGTATATATTTATGTCTATATAAAAACAAAATTTGAAAAAAAAATTGTCAACCCATTTTTGCGATATCGAATTTTCAAAAAAAATTTTTGAAATTTTTTTAAAAATCCAAAAACTTTTTTTTGAAAATTTTGATATGCAATATCACCCCCTACGAGTTGACCTTGTCGTGGTGGGGGTGCTTACGTGGGGTTCTCCAGCAATCCAGCTGCAGAGCCACACAACCAACATAACTCAACCAAAAACCTCAATGTTAGAAAACTTGAACAAATATGGATACAGGTAAAAATAAAGAACAAAAACGAACGGGGATATACGTTCAAAAGTCGGCAGGTATCGCGACTGCCGGCGAGGGCTTGGCCTCAGGTGAGGATAAGTCGCTAGCGATAAATAAAGTATCCACTAGCAAAGAAAAAGTGAAGAGCGGTAGGACTGTTGAGCCGTCCATCATCCCAGGCACTCCTAGGAATGATAGAACGACTCGCAATCTAGACGCTATTACTAGTATAGGAGGAGGTGTACCTTCCGCTAGTACTACACATAACCCGCACTCGGTGGGTTTGCCCAGCGCTAGTAGCGCTGAGACTGCGACTGTCAGCCTCACTTCTACTGTCGGTGATCAAATCCCAACGGGTACGGTAGAAAAAACACTTCTTTCACAAAACTGTGGGAATATTGCCATGATGCTTGGCTGTATCCCAACTAACATACTCTTCAGAGTTAAGCTCCCGAATTCTACAAATCCTCTCTCATAATGTTCTTTTAGATCCCATAGCTATACTTAATAATTAACATCTTGTTATGAAACTTTAATTACTCTCATAGTAATTTTATAATAGAACTGCGTCTCTTTTCAAATTCAAATTCCCAACGCTAAGTCTATTATGAAATCAGTTTTTTCTCCCTTAGTAGGAGTGTATAAACTTTAAGTCTTATAATAATCTCATTATGAAATTTGATCTCTGTTAACCATATTGTAGTGCTTATAATCCCATAGTAAAACGCTTAAACGCGGCTATGCGCGGCGGCTATGCTATACTCTACTAAAAATCTACTAAAAAGCATTTATAGGATCTTTTTAGTAAAATAGTATAAAAACAAAATGCACACAATAAAAAAATGTCTGCGTTGTGAAACAAAAACAAACAATTTAAAAAAAAATGATAATAATCAATGAAACAAATGAAATATAGAGTATTTTACATGGGGAGAGTTCAAAGTTCTGCGTAAAGGTACTCTATTGCCAAAAAAGGGAACATGAGAAAAAAAAAAATAAGAAAAAATAATTGAAATATGCATTATTTTGAAAGCGGTTTGTTTTTTTTGGAGGTAAAATGTAAATATTAGTTAGTAAATTTTCAACCGCAATCAAATTTTGGTCCAATTGTGTGAAAAACAACTAATTATAATGTCCATATTAGGATCAAGTTAAACATAATATTATTGATTCCCTCATAAGATAAATACTCTTACAAAAATAAAAAGTTTTTTGACGTGATAAAAATAAAAATCTGTTAACGAAATATCAAATCTCATATAAAATCTTTTACTCTTGTTATGAGATAGAAAATTGCTTCTAGTAACTAGGCTGTTTAACGCTCATAACTATCGTATAAGAATCTTGTAGTAGACTACCAGAGAATATTTTACTCCCATAAAATAATCTACTAAGAATCTGGCAGAGTTTTATGAGCGGAAAAATGTTACTTGGGATTACCACTCCTTCAAAAAGACCTCTCACGGGTTCGGAGGGGGCTGTTCTGGCAAGTAAAATATCTGCGACATGCGATATCACCTCTGGTCAAAGCAGACCCCGTCCGAACACGAAGGAGGGTTCCCTCCCTGATAGCAGACCTGTGACATACAGCTCATCTTCCACCAGCGAGAGAAACAAAAATGCCTCACGCAGCTCACGCAGCGAGAAACGGGCCGCAGAGAGAATAGTGAAAGTCATTGGAAACATCCCATTGACCGATCTAGACTCGAAGCAATCCGCTAAACTCGCTTGGGCCAAAAGCACCCTTGCTAAACCAACGACCAGCAAAGGCTTCACGTCAAAGCGACAACGGTCTGTAGAGGGAGCCACCCCGGATCCCAAAAAACCAAAAGTTCATAACACCTCCTACACCAAAAAAGACTTATCCTTTAGTGACGTACTAAAGGATAAGACCATTGCAGCTGTTATCGACAGAAGTAATGTGGATGGTATGATCTCTTCTGATCAATGGACGACGGTCTCAAATAAATTACAGGAGTCATACTGGACTCTTGTAATGGAGAATCCGGGTGAGCCTGTTGTGTTTGAGGATGCAGGGTGGCACCAGGGTCGGGCCAAGCTCGTCGCCTTTGATGACCAGAGATCATACGATCTTTATAAACTTGCTGTTAGTAGATTAGAGGGGCTATGGCCTGGCGCTAAGCTCGAAGTCGTGGCTAAGGAAGACATTCCTTGCAGACCTAGAGCTCGCATCAGAATCCCAGCAAATCTAACCTGCAAGGATACTATTCTGAAAATGATCAGGTACGGTAATCCATCTCTCCCTACTGACGAGTGGAAGGTCGCGAAGCTAGAGGATCCTGTTGGTCCTTATAGATCTGCTATCATAGTACTCAATAAGGAATCTCTGGCTCCTCTAGTGTCGACTCAAGGTATTATTAGGTTTGGATGGACTACCGCTATCCTGAAAGTTTATAAAAAAGATGAGGAAGCACCTCCACCTCTACCGCCACAGATCATATCTTCAGTGGAGGAAAATACTCGCTGTATCGACCAACCAGAAATGGAAGTAGATACACCGGGTACTTCCAACGGGAGGATATGCTCTCCTAACCCGCCTCCTGAGGCTCCCAATGTTGACAGTTTCTCTGACATGGAGACTGATCTGCTCAGTGAAGATGATCTCCTACGGTCACCTTCTGAGTCAGAATCCGAAGAGGATTTAGACAAAACCGTGGTGGGGGCTGATCTGAAGAATCGTAGCGATGATGCTGCAATTACTTCATATTAACCTCCAGCACTCAAAACAGGCTTCGGCCTCCCTTCTTCTGCGCGTCAACAGCAATGGGGAAGATGTCGTCCTGATCCAGGAACCCTGGATTTACGAATCCTCAATTCAGGGACTCAGGACTTCTGGATACGACTTGCTGCATGTGTCGGATAAAGGTGACCCTAGATCCTGCATATTGGAAAGAAGTAACTGTAACACTAACGTATATTTACTCCCTGATTACAGCAATAGAGACGTAACCGTAGTCAGACTCCAGACTGATAGAGGTATCTACTGGATTGCGTCTGCGTACCTAAGCCACGACCACCTTGGCCCTCTCCCTGGCGACACGCTAAAGAGGTTAATCGCTGATGCTGAACGGCAAAAAGTCTGCCTCATTATTGGATGTGATGCTAACGCCCACCATACAGTTTGGGGTAGCTCTGACATAAACGATCGAGGTGAGTCACTCTTTGATTTTATTCTCAGTACTAACCTCGTTGTAAGCAACATCGGTAATGAACCAACATTCATAACCAGAAACCGGCAGGAAGTATTAGACATTACTCTTGTCTCCGACTCGATTCATCAAAAGATCATGAATTGGAAAGTATCAGAAGAGCACTCCTTCTCTGATCACAGGTATATACAATTCAATCTAAACGATGAAACTATAAAACAGATAGCTTTCCGAAATCATCGGAAAACTAACTGGGTAAAATATAGAGATACTTTTAGAAGATTAATTAAACCTGACCTTTGAAGTATCCCCGCAAGCAGAAACGATCTTGACAATAAAGTCAATGATCTTACCTTAGCTCTCAACAAATCAATGGACATATCATGTCCTCTTATTCAAATAAGAGGAAAGAAGAAACCTCATTGGTGGAGCTCAGGGCTAGAACCGCTCAGAAAAGAATGTAGGAAACTTTTCAACCAGCTAAATATTCCAGAGAAATCTCCGACTGGGATTCATATAAAGAATCCCTTAAGACATATAAAAAACAATTGAGGAAAAATAAAAGAACCTCCTGGAGAACCTTCTGTAACAAAATAGAAGATTCCTCAGAAGCTTCAAGATTAAGAAAAATCCTCTCGTCAAACCCCATAATGCCAAGCGCCCTGAAAACTATCAACGGCTATTGGACTAACTCTTGTGAAGAATCACTCGACTTGCTTTTAGATACTCACTTCCCAGGTAGCTCCCAAAATATATGCAGTTTTGACTCAATAGAGTCAAACAATATAACAAATTATAAACTAGGTCTGATTACTAGAGAGAAACTCAAATGGGCAATCGACAGCTTCGATCCATATAAATCAGCTGGACCTGACGGTATAATACCAGCTGAACTACAAATGGCTTCAGATATCGTCATCCCTATCCTTGAGATAATTTTGAAAGGGTGTATGAACTTAGCATACGTACCATCCCTATGGAGAGAAGTTAAAGTTGTATTCATACCCAAAGCGGGTAAAAGCTCTCATGTAAATCCGAAGGATCTCAGACCTATCAGCCTATCATCATTCCTTCTTAAAACTTTAGAACGACTGATTGATATCCATCTGCGTAGTGCCATAGAACCTAATCTCTTTTCTCAGGCACAACACGCTTACCGCAAAGGGAAATCGGTAGAAACGGCCCTGCACAGCTTGGTACGTACTATTGAATATTCCCTTCATCACAGAGAGTATACCCTGGTTGCTTTCTTAGATATCGAAGGTGCTTTCAACAACGTCAGCAATACTGCAATCATAGCCGCGCTTAAGAACTTGAATGTTGATAGCTCATTTAGGGAGTTAATCAGCCTCATGTTGAGGAGTAGAATAATCAGCTCAACATTAGGTGACTTTTCTGTTAGGAGATCTGTTAGCAGAGGCACACCGCAAGGTGGAGTCCTATCCCCACTCTTATGGAATATCGTTATCAATGAACTTTTAGTTAATCTAGAAGCGGAGGGCTTTAAAGTAATTGCATATGCTGATGACGTTGCCATTGCAATATCAGGAAAGCTTCTTCAAATCATTATAGAATTAATGCAAACCGCTCTCAACAAACTACTTAAATGGACAGACAAATATGGACTAGGTGTAAATCCCCACAAAATTGAACTTGTCCTCTTTACAAGGAAATATAAAATTCCGAATATAGACCCTCCATCAATAAATGGTATCCCACTTAACTTCTCAGATGAAGCTAAATATCTAGGTCTGATTTTAGACAAAAAGTTGAGTTGGAAACCAAATATACAAGAAAGAGTCAGAAAGGCCACAGTGGCACTTTTCTCCTGTAAAAAAGCTATTGGAACCAAATGGGGCTTGTCCCCATATATCACCCACTGGCTATACACAGCGGTCATCAGACCGATACTCACTTATGGGGTGGCAGTATGGTGGACTGCTTTAGATAAAATAACTTATCGTGATAAGTTAAGCAAAGTGCAGAGATCAGCTTGCATGTGTATCAGCGGAGCTCTCCGTTCGACACCTTCCGCTGCCTTAGATATACTGCTTAACATTACACCCCTCGATATATACACTAAGCAAGTGGCAGCGAACACAGCTATTTGTCTCAGAGCCATCTCTCAATGGTCCAATAACTCTATTGGCCATACTATCATTCTGAACAAATTCGAATCAATCCCTAAACACTCCGACTACACCATCCCTCAGCCGATTTTTGGCAAAAACTTCCAAGTCACAATTCCAACAAGATCCACTTGGGATGATGAGGAATTCTTGAGAGATGAAGCAATTCATTTCTACACGGATGGCTCAAAAACTGAAGAGGGGGTGGGTGGTGGCGTGTACTCAGAACGACTAAACATTAGTCTCTCTTTCCGTCTCCCTGATCATTGTAGCGTGTTCCAAGCGGAAATCCTGGCGATAAAAGAAGTTTTATCTTGGCTCAAAGAAAACGTAATATCTACTTTAAATATCCGTATCTTCTCAGATAGCCAAGCGGCCCTTAAATCACTAGGCTCTGTTTCTATAAACTCCGTAACTGCCCGAAATTTTCGATCGTCTCTAATGGAGATGGCAGAACAGTTCAACATTCACCTTTTCTGGGTGCCGGGACACAGAGATATTGCAGGAAACTGTAAGGCCGATGAACTCGCCAGGAAGGGAACTACTACACCAATATTACCTGACAGGGTGAATATTGGAATACCAATCGCTACTTGTAAACTTATGCTTAAGCAAGATTCCATGTTGATGACAAACAGCAGATGGACAGGTATCACTACTTGTCTGGCGACAAAACGGATCTGGCCAACACTGGATCCGAAGCGATCGAAATGTTTGTTATCTCTTAGTAGATTGCATATTAGCACCACAATTGGTGTCATAACTGGACACTGCCTCATAGGCAAACACGCCAATAGACTAGGTGTTCTTTCAAATGACTTCTGCAGAAGCTGCATGGACGAAGAGGAGGAAGAAACTATCCCACACCTTCTTTGTTCATGCCCTGCTCTTTCCCAAAGACGTAAAATATACTTAGGAAATTTTTTCTTTGACGATCCCAGTGATTTAAATAAGATCGACATTCACAGTCTCCATTGCTTTATTAAAAGCTCCAATTGGTTTAATTAGCGAGGGTCATCTCGCAGTCCTTATGTGGTATCACAATAGGCCTATTCTGGCCTAAGTGTGTCAGTAGTTTTCCTGGCAGCCACCTTAACCTAACCTAACCTATATGCAATATTATTTGATCTTATCTGCATTTTGTACATAAAAAAATTAATTTAAATCCGTTTAGCCGATAACGAGAAAATTCAAAATAAAAAAAAACGTTCTATGACAGGTACTATTAATAGTTGCTAAGTGTAAAATTTTATAATTTTTGGTAGTAGATCGTACTAATTTTAGTATATGAAAAACGTTTAATCAAAATCGTAGGAGCCGTTTTTAAGCGGTTTTTTAACTTTTGTATTGAAGGTACCGTTATTTTTTCATAAATGAAAAAGTTTTTCTAAAAATATTTTAGAAAGTACTAAAAAAGTCTTAAATACCAAGTTTCAAAGAAATCGATCATGTCGTTTTCGAAATATTTGATTTTCCAAAATAAAAATTTGAAACATTTTTTAAAAATCCAAAAAATATTTTTTCAAAAATTTTGGTACACAAAACTATTCATATTTTTTGGAAGCTTCTGTGTAAAAAAAATAATTGAAATCGGTCGTACTGTTTTGAAGAAAATCAAAAAAATGGTTCTTTGGGAGGTACCATTAATAACCATTTCTGAAAAATGGTATTCCACCAAAAGAAAGCCTTTACTAAAATAAATTTATTGAATTTTTTTTAAGAAAAGTTGTCGAGCCGTTTTTGAGAAAAATACGATTATGTAAAATTGCTAAAAAAAATTGTATGGCAGGTACCGTTATTTTTGATTCTAAAAAAAAATGAAAAAAACGTGTCGGCATAAACACCAAAAACCACTATGTAAAAATTTTGAAGAAAATCGATGGAGCCGTTTAGGCTGTAGACGAACAGATAGACAGACAGAATTCTGCCACCCACTTTTTTGGTGTTCTCTATCATCGTAATATCATGTTTGATTGTTATCTCAACATTTTTTTTTTGCACTAATCCAAAACTTGCCTTATAGTACCTATAATCGCAAGTAAAAAAAGTACTTATAGAAAAAAGTTACAAGAAACATTTTGTAGGAAATTAAATGTTCTACAAGTTTTTTCTACAACTTTTTTTCTGGCATAAACACAAAGTGAGTTAAGCGCGAAGATATAAAAAACGTTAAAAAAAAAATGGTGGCTAAATGACTCTAGGGGCAGTTGTGAAGAATGATGTGTTCGGCTCGAGTACTAATTTACTTTCGAACCTAGAGGTTTCTATTTACCAGCAGAAGTCAAGTAGTTAAAAATATATGATTCTATACAGTTCTCTACTACCAGTGGCGTCTTAAGGCATGGGCCCGGTGGGCCAGGGCCCAGGGCCCCGTGATTTAGGGGGCCCCCTGTACCACACCAGTATACCAACCAATGGTCATTTTTGAAAGTATGCGAAATTGAGATTGGATTTATCTGGTTCTAGTAAAATAAATGAAAGAGCAATATTTTCTCATCCTTATCATGAAAGATTCTTAATACCTACTCTTAAAACTTTTTAACATTTTTCCCAAACAAAAATACTTTAAGTTATTTATACCAAAAAAATAAAAATAAAATGAAATCCAAGAAAAGTTCAACTTTTGAATAAAATTATTACAATTAAATAAAAACTACGTCTTTCGAAACGAAAATGTCCACACAAAACAAGTTGTATTGAATCTTGGATTTGGAGGAATAGGAGTGTTAAGCGATGTGCCTTTATTATGATTTTCGTTTACTTTGACATCTAATAAAATTCTCCAAATATATTTGTTCACAGTCTTTTTTTTTACGTATTTGCTATATTTTTATTGATCAAATTGTGGGGTGGTTTCAATTTTGTTCCTATATGTTTTCGGTGGTTCTAATTCCGAGTTTTTCACTTATGGCCCGAAAACTATTAATTATTCTTAAAAAACATCTTAAAACAATTGAAAGCATACACAGTTTCCAAAAAAATTCCGTTAAGATTTGTTTCCACGACAACCTGTTTGGACTCAAGTCTGAATTGAAAATGGACGTTTTTTAAGTGTTCCAAAAATTCATTCGGAAACACTATATTTAATAACACTGTATGACAAAATTTTAATTTCAAAATGATTCAAAATATACTTTAATGTTCTGAATTCGAATCTGGCCTCAGACTTGCTCTAGCATTGCACGTTTTTGAGATATTCAAATCTAAAATTTTGAAAAGGAAGTATTTTTTTTGAAAATTTTGGGTTATATTATTTCTCTAGGTAGTTTCTTTTTTAATAAATTTCTATGGTCATTCTGAAGTATACAAATTTCTCTTCAAAACTCTACTTCAATCCGTCAAATAACTTCTTTCGTCTTTAATAAATTATTATTAAGTTATTACCCTTTGTCTTAAACTACCTAATAGGGTTTTGTGGGGGCAGCAAAAATACGCCAATATTCAAATAGGGGTTGAGCCCCAGTGCGCATTTTTGCATATTTTTTTTTGTATTTCTTTCCATGTTGGGTCACGAAATTTTAGTCGCAAACCTCAGATTCAAAAACATAATGAGGACAAAAATCGAAACTACCCAGCAATTCACATGGATGGATGATCTGGATTGATGACATCTATTAAAAGATTAAGTTCGTTCGTTGAAGTTTACCCAGGGTTGACCCAGGTTTTATTGACAACCTGGGGAGTTGTCAAAAAAACCTGGGTTTTTCAATTCTCAAAAAACACTTTCAATTGTAATGTTGACACTAGCAAAAAAACAAGAATTTTGGAAATCTGATAATTAAAACTTAAATTTTAGCTGCAAATTGAATAAAAACAAATCAAAGTTTCCATTTTCTATTTCTTTGAGTAAGATGTGTCTATTCTTTTATTTTACATTTCAAAAATAAACAATAAACAGTAGCACGGCGTGAATCCACAACAAAACAAATGATTCATTTTGACAGTTTATTCGTTACCTCAACTCGCCCAATAAAAAACCTAGTTCTACTTCAGGAGGAGTTCAGGGCGACCCCAGGTCTCAAAAAAGGGAATCCGCCAGAGTTTCGAAACCTAAAGTTTCGAAAGGCAAAGTTTCGAAGGATAAAGTTTCGAAAAACCAAAGTTTCGAAAGGACAAAGTTTCGAAAAGATAAAGTTTCGAAAATCAAAATTTCGAAAAACGAAGTTTCGAAAGGAGAAAGTTTCGAAAAGTCAAAGTTTCGGAAGAGAAAGTATCGAAGGACAAAGTTTCGAAAAAAAAAGTTCCGAAATCCTCGGAACTTCGTTGTTCCTTGAGCGATTCAAACGAGATTGACACAGGTGATAGCTGATACGGAATTAGAAAAGAAAAAAAATATTTTAAAAGTAGGGTGCTCCAAAAATATGTCAACATATTGCAATATTGCAACTTCGTTGTTCCTTGAGCGATTTCAGTCAAATTGACACAGGCGACAGTTGATATAGAACTAAAAACAAAAAAATATTTGCATTAGGGTGTTCCAAAAAAAATGTCAACTTCATTGTTCCTTGACCGGTTTCAACGAAATTGACACAGGTGATAGCTGATACGGAATTAGAAAAGAAAAACATATTTTCAAAGTAGGGTGCTCCAAAAATATGTCAACATATTGCAACTCTTCGTTGTTCCTGCAGCGATTTCAACGAAATTCACAAAGGTGATAGCTGATACAGAACTAAAAACAAAAAAATATTTGCAGTAGGGTGCTCACAAAAAAAATTTCAACTTCGTTGTTCTTTGAGCGATTTCAACAAAATTGACACAGGTGATAGCTGATACGGAATTAGTAAAGAAAAAAAAAAATATTTTCAAACGAACAAACCTTACTTTAATGGCTTAAGCTTTCATGCAGTTTTCAGTGTTTGTTTAATTTTGTTTGCAATGCTCCCTTTGCCCCCCCCCCCGTAGTTACGCCACTGTTATGACTGTAGGGTTAATATGCGTAGGTTCTTCTAAGAATAATAAATTTCAAACAAGCGACCCATGAAACAATGCGAATGATACATTTTTGCTCGTCGTTTGTAAATTTGTCTAATCACTTTTTTAAATTAGCCTCCAATTAGGAAAAGGCCAAAATAAAAGAAATGAAAGGAAAATTAGCTTTAAACACAAAACCTCGTGACATTTCTGTATATTGTTCTAAAGAGCACCACGGCAGAAGTCAGAATCAATATTATTTGCAAAAATGGGAACGTAATTTTTCCATTGCTGATTTTCAGACATCGTTTGACAATCGACACCAAAAGAGTCAATACATATTTCTGCTTTGAACAAAACTATAAAACTACGTCTCTATCATTGAAGAAAGAAGTATTGAGTGTCACGTGAAAAATGCAGTTTACATTCATTTAACTAAATTCGAATTATAAAATGTTCAAAATTAGCCTTAAACTGGAAAATGGTTTGTGCTCAAGACATAAATGCGAAATATTTTAATAATAATAGTTAAATTTTACTGAAATGTATGATAAAGCTTATTATCTGGAAAAATTTTCAGTAAAACTTTTTCAAGGGGCCCCCAAATCGTTAATGGCCCAGGGCCCCCAAATGTCCAAAGACGCCCCTGTCTACTACTAATATGCGCTACAGGGCGAGAACCGTAATCCGCATAACAAAACTGTTAAAGCAAAAAATATAGATAATTGAAGGGACTATAACATTTATCTCGACATTTTGTTTTGTTAGAAAAAAAATAAGATATGATGTATATACCAAAATTAACCCCTACTTTTTTTAAGAAAATGCATAAAAAAAGCACCTTTCGAAAAAAGTTACATAACATATTTTGTAGAAAATTAAATTTTCTACAAGTTTGTCTCTCAATTTTTTTTCGTAGCGTCAAAAATGAGTGAGTTACGTCTGATAACAAAAAAAACGTTTAAAACAAAATGGCGGCCAAATGACTCTAGGTGCAATTTATTGTGAAAAATGTAGTTTTTGGCTCGTGTAATAATGCCCTTTCAAATATCAAAGTCAGACTGCATGTTTGAATTATTTTCCAGAGCTCCATATAATGAAATCTAATCAGCCAGGGACTCCACTCAAAATCTCGGATCAGGCCAAATACTTGGGTGTGATCCTTGATAAGAAACTGAACTGGAGTCTCAACACTAAAGAGAGAGCAAAGAAAGCTATGGTTGCGTTCTATTCCTGCAACAGGATCTTTGGAAAATCCTGGGGACCCAATCCAAAAATTATCAGGTGGATGTACACGGCAATAGTTAGACCGTAACGGTAATTTAGTTTGGTGGAACGCGACTGAGAAAGCAACAAACCTGAAAACCTTGACAAAAGTTCAAAGATTAGCATGCGTAGGTATTACGGGGGCGTTGAAAACCACTCCCACAGCGGGACTGGAAGCGATACTATACTTGAGACCCCTAGAACTATTCGTGCAAGAATCTGCAGCATACAGTGCCCTGCGCACAGTGGGCCCAAATGATGTTTTGCGTCTCATAAATCTGTAACTTACTTGTTTCTTAAAATAATTGGGTGAAATTTTGCACACATCATCTTGAATGTACTGCCTATCAAGTAATTCAAATTTCTTAAGTGTGAATTTATTTTATTAATATTTAAAAATTATTCAAATTTAAGGATTTAACAAATAATCGATATAACATGAAATTCCATCATGTTGAGTATCATATAAAATAATTTTTTTTTTCTTAAAAATAACACTAGTCAATACAATTGTTGTCACAGAAATCGCACTGTAGTCTTCCGAAGGTTTTTGATGCCCGGAGCTCGAATAAAACCTCAGAATTCCTCCATCACATCAAGCTATCAAGATATTTTAACATAAAAAGCGAATAGATAGTCTTTCGCTATATTTGAGGTAGTTTTACACATCAAAATAATTTGTCCATAAAAAACTCATTACAGCATCTAAAATAACTAATCTTCCCCTCCAGAATTCATTTGAATACCTTCTTTCCTGACTTTTGAGAAATCTCGTACATACATATTATACCATCACTTTTAATCAAAGCTCATAGAATTCAATTAAATTTCTATGTGTAAAAATCAAATATTAGAATAAATAAAATGGATTTCAAAGGATAAAGTTATTGTTTTCAGATAGACTTATAACTTTTTGGGAGAAATGATATCGTTGTATAACATATTTATGACAAAAAACTCGGTATTTTGGTACTTTTGGGTGAAAAAACACCAGTTAACATTATGTTGGGTCAATGTAGGTACCAAATTAAATGTAAATTTAATGTAGTGTCTTTTTTACAAAGAAGCATTCTAGAGATAAGTGCAAAAAATAATTTTCTGGCTTTTTCAAACACTGTATTAAATCTTTCTAAAATAAAATGTGTATTTTTTTAAAAATCTGGTCGAATCATTTTTACAATATACTGCTTTTGCTCCATGCGCATAAAAAAAATAATTTGTAATGCTTTAAAGATCCCAAAAAGAAAGATAATTTTTTCACAAACAAATTACTTAAAACTTTGTTTTGTTTAAATCGGATATCACTTTTTGATTTCAGGCATCCCCTCACTCAAAAGGTTAAGTCTTAAAAAAAAGTTATTGAAAAAAAACTTTATCTGAGGTCTTTAATTTATGCTCTGACAAACAAAACAACAAACACAAAAAACGTTCTGCAAGGCCAATAATGATGAAACATTATCGTTGGAAAGGAATTTTTTGTAAAACGTTTTGTTCTAGTCTCCTTTGTCAGAGGCACGAATTAAAGACCTCGGGAGCACCATGGATTAGAGCTTATTTAATGAAATGATGACCTTTTCAACGATATATGACACTTTCGTATTAAAAACTGGACCATTTCCCATACATTTTTGCCCATTCTCCTTTACATTGTATTTATGTCATAAATGGAAGGCCTACAATTAACTGAAGTTTCTCCGAGAAGAAAAGAGGCATTGGAAAGATTTAAACTCATTTTAAAAGAAGAAAATTAGTTCTTTCGGAAACTATTAAAATTTTGTTGAAACATTTTACCTCACGTTACAATACAACTTTGAAAACAGCAAAAAACTGTTTTTTTCGATTTTATAACAGGAATATCTCAAAAACGTGGCCTGATAGAATTTTTCTGACTTCAGATTCGAGTGAGATTTCTAGCGAATACTTTGGGTAGCGATATATATGTAATGGCTAAGGTCAGACATAAAATTTTTATTGTAATGCAAAATTTGACATTCCTTTCATAAATTCTCATAAAAATACAAGCATTTATAACAATTTTGAAAAAATCATAAATGAGACGCAAAACATCATTTGGGCCCACTGTGCAGCGCCTAAGCCAGACTAAATGCTGGAAGCAAAACACATCGGGCCATACTCAGATTCTGCAGAGATATGTGGGAAATAATGTTTGCACAGACTACACAACACCCCATTTAAACTTCAACAGACCCTTCACTACCTCTTTTCCCAATAGCGAGGAGTGGGAAAACAACCAACCTTTCAGTAATACATCTACGATAACTGTCTTCACTGATGGTTCGAAGATGGACACTGGAGTTGGTGCAGGAATTTTCTCGGAAACTCTGGGACTAGCTAGCTCCTTCAGACTTCCGGACTTTTGCAGTGTCTTCCAAGCCGAGGTCTTTGCAGTGACAAAAACAGCTACGCAAATATCAATGATGGCGATACCATGAGCTGATATCACCCTCTTTATTGATAGCCAAGCAGCAATAAAAGCAATTTCTGCCACCGAGATACATTCGAAGCTTGTGACTTGATGTCGCGAAGAGCTTAGGGTTCTTGGCATGCAGCATAACATTAGACTCTGCTGGGTTCCCGGTCACAGTGATGTACAGGGAAACGAGAGAGCTGATGAGCTGGCGAGAACGGGTTCGTCGCTTGATTCAAGTCAGGCCGGACAAAATATCAAAGTACCAACCTGTAGCATCAAACAGGAAATTGGTAACAAAATATTAGAAAAAAACAATGAAAGATGGAATCTGCTTGAAACATGCGCCACAACTAGAAAGTTATGGCCAAATTTCAATAACCAGAGAACAGACAAAATTATGCAAATGAACAAGAAACATCTCCGTTCCCTTGTCAGCATAATCACCGGACACAACCTACTGAGATACCATAAAAAGAAAATGAGGCTCAGTACTGATGACCTTTGCAGAGGGTGCAGCGATGAAGAAGCACATGAGGATACCTTACACTTCCTTTGCCACTGCCCAGCACTCTGTCATTTAAGAAAGCAACATCTAGGAAATCATTTCTATGACGACCTAGAGGAACTTTCTGGAACTTCGGCTAATAGCCTTCTGAATTTCATCAACGCCTCTAAATGGCTTGATTGCTTAAAGAAGACATAGGTTTTTACATTAAGTGGAATACAATTTCCTAGGGTATCACAACGGATCTACATAGATCTAAGTGTGACGGTAACGAGATCAACTGTCAGCCCTTCTACCTAACCTAGCCTAATCATCCCGTACTATTAGGACATGGACTATGTGTATACTAAAGCTCAACCCGTCAGGTCAAAATGAAAGGTTGGTCTAACTCTCAGCCTCACTAAAATGAAAGGCTTACAATTAACTTAGGATTTCTCAGAGAAGAAAAGAGGTATCGGGAAAATTTAAACTGATTTCAAAAGAAGAAAGTTAATTCTTCTGACTTTAGAGTCGAGTTCAGCACACCAAAACCCTACGGAAAAGTAAAGTTGAGTTTCTGTAACAAAAACCTTGTTGACTAGTGTTATTTATGTGTAGGTCTGTCTTCCTTAATATCATATAATTCACAAAAATTTTATCAAAGTAGGGAGTAGCTCTACTTCTCCATTTTGTAAGTGAATACGTTTAGAAACCAAAAAAATCAAAACAAAATTTTAAAGATTCATTTCGAGCGAACTACTTTATCATAGGATATTTTTTAATTAGCATACAAATTCAAAGACCTTATATTGTATTCAATTTAAGCAAAACAGAAAAAATATATATTATATTCAAGAATTTTTCTTACCTTTGGTGTGCCTCCTGCTCTTATATCACTCACTTGACACAGTTCTATAACGTCACCTTCCTGCGGGAAAGAAGATACAGAAGAAAAGTCAATCTTGAGATTAAGACAAATATTAAAATTAAAATATCGAAAACAGATCCGTAGCCGATATCCAACTATACATAACAAAATGGCTGTGCAACCGAATTTTGAGAAATCAAATTTTCGAAAAAAAAAATCAAAAATTATATTCAAAAATGTATTTTTTCAATATTTTGTCATACAATATTATATGAACTTTTTGGAATTTTCATACAAATAATATGATTCTAGCCCGTTTAGCCAATAATGATAAAGTTAAAAATCCAAAATAACGTTCGATGGGAGTTGATAGTAATATTATTTTATATTTAATAGTAGATCGTATCTACTTATTTTAGCACACAGAAAAATTTTTATCATTTTTGAGCAAAATTAAATTTTTTTCCTCTGGTTTTTAACACTATTTTTGTATTATTTTTTAAAATACTTTGAAGAATGTTATACCTAATCCAAGTTCCAAAAAATAAAAATTGTTTTTGAATATATGTAGGTATGTATTGAGTTTTCAAAAATATTTGTAATACTCCTTAAAAACAAAAAAACTTGTGAAGGCCTCCTTTACCGGTTTCGAGACATTTTCTCGAAACCGGTAAGGTCATTAAAACTTTTCTTTCGGAGATACTGTTAAAACCCATTTTTCAGAACAGGGTTTATCACTCAAATGTTGTAAGAGCTAAAAATATTTTCTTTAATTTTTTTAAATTTGTGCGGTCATTTTTGGAGTATTGAAATGGTGGAAAAATTGTATGGCACACGTTTCTAACATTAAATTTGGTTCTAAGAAAACTAAGTACAAAATTCAAATTTGTATGGAAGAAGCAACCATGTATTTTTTGAAAAAAAAGAGTCAGAATTGAATTGGATTTCGAGAAAATTAGTAAATAATTTGGAAATTTTACACAAAAAATTTCGAATTCCTTGTTCAAAATTATCAAAGATTTTCTTTAAAACTAAGGCACATAATTTTTCGAGACTTATAAGTTTTATTTGAATGGTTCTTGATTTGATGTTTGAGTTGAAATCAGAATCACTCACGCACATACTTTTTTATGAAACATCATTTCAGGCAAACAACAATCCGCAATTTATGTGCCAATTTTCTTGAGAAACAATATCCGTCTCATGACCATGAACATCGAAAGAAGATGCCAAGGAAATAGCTTCATATATTTTAAAAAATAAGGAAAATAAGGATTTTAAGGATATAATTATGCCTGATCCAGAGACAGAATGGGTCAAGTCATGACCTCCGACAAAAAAAGAAGTATTTTTTGAAATGTATACTAAAATTGAAAAAAAATATGTAAGTAGCGTGATATTTCCCAGAGCAAGGGGGGCAAGTGCCTCCCCCTTCCGGGCGCCTATGCCTGGATATCTTGGTATATTTAGTTTATAGATTGTAAATTATGATATTTGTGAAAATGCAGGCAGTTTTGATAAAGTTGAATAGTTAAAGTTTGAGATCAAAAATTAAAAATAAGTGATAAGAACTAAATTATAAAACTCTATTAATCTTAAACTTGGAATGATTAGGAGTAACCGGTGCAAGTTGGTCCCAGTGGTAAGTAGACTAAGTCATTTATGTTCACGCTTATGGAGCAGCTGTCTACCTAAGAGCTCTCAACAAGGACAAAATTGTCACTGTCAGACTGCTGTGTGCCAAATCAAGAGTAGCACCAGTTAAAAATCTGTCCATTCCACATTTGGAATTATGTGCTGCAACCATGGCAGTCGAATTAGTAATTCGCATCAAGACAGATTTACACCTAGAATCATGTACGACATTCAAATGGACAGATTCTGAGATAGTACGTGCCTGGATCAACTCGCCATCATCATCCTTTCACACCTTTGTCGCCAATCGGATATCTGCAATACAAGCAGTCACCTTAATTCCACAGTGGCGACACGTCCGGTCAAGAGATAACCCTACCGATCTCATATCCCGAGGAATCCCAGCTCAAAAACTGGCAGCTTGTAATTTATGGTTTTATGGACCTCTCTTCTTACATGGATCGGAATCTTCATGGCCCCTTCCTTACAACAACAAACTAGAATATGAGCTTGAGAGAAAACAACCAAAGTCCATGCCTTATCAGCTATAGAGCAGTCAGTCAACTTCATCTATTTGATTGACCACCAGTACCAGGACAACTTCAGAAGATTGCAGAGAGTTGTAGCATACATCTTACGATACTGCCACAATTTACGAGCCTCAAAGAGGGAGGACCTCATCATTAAAACGGGTCCTCTCAGACCAACCGAGCTCTACAAGGCGCTAATTCATATTGTGAAGAACAAGCAAAGAGAAGGGTTTGAAGAAGACATAAAACATCTCGAACGCTTTTCGGAAACACCAAAGGGAAGTCCAATAATTACTAGCTTGACTCCATTCCTTGACGAGGAAGGAGCATTAAGAGTCGGTGGACGTCTGGAAGCAGCCTCATTGCCGAATGAAGCCAAACACCCACTGCTTCTTCCCTCTTCTCACCAATTCACAAAGATGCTTATGGTTCCCTACCACAAAGAAAACCTCCAGCGCTTTAAGCTACAGTAAAACAAAAATTCTGGCCCGTAAAGGGAAAGTCAATTGTTCAGCAGTGTATAAGATGTACAAGAGCCAAACCAAAACTGTTAACACAAATAATGGGAAGTCTTTCTGCTCATAGAGTCCAGCCAGCGCGCCCATTCCTCAATGCCGGGGTTGATTTCTGTGGACCAATTAAAACTCACTACAAAGTAAGAGGAAAACACCCCCAAAAAACGTACATTGCAGTATTTTGCTGTTTTGCAACAAAGGCGGTCCATTTAGAGTTAGTGACAGATCTATCAACGAATGGATTCATCGCTGCCATGAAGAGGTTTATTGGAAGACGAGGTAGCTGTCGTCACTTATACTGTGACAATGCAACAAAATTTGTTGGTGCAAACAACCAACTACAAGATCTGACAGCATATACACACTGAAGTGGCAAAGGAAAAAATTGAAAACGTTTTCTCCGCAAAGGGGATAGAGTTTCACTTTATACCCCCCCGAGCACCTCACTTTGGAGGTTTATGGGAAGCTGCTGTAAAGTCAGCAAAGCATTTGCTACATCGTTGTCTTGGCGGAGCCTCACTAACATACGAGGAACTTGAGACAGTCGTTATTGAAATTGAAGCAGTTTTGAATTCCAGACCCATCACTTCGATGTCAGACAATCCCAATGACTTAATGGCACTCACCCCAGGTCACTTCATCATTGGAGAACCATTGACCATTCAAACTGATCCAATTGCAAACACGCTGGAGGTCAATCCATCGAGACAATTCAAAACAATCTCTAAAATAAAGGAAGAGTTTTGGAAAAGATGGCACATTGAATACCTCAATGAACTTCAACAGCGCCACAAATGGCAGCAAAAATTTGCTTCCAGGAACGTTGGTCAAGGAAGACAATTGCCCAGTCATGAAATGGCCACTAGGAAAAGTTATCCAAACCTATCCTGGCACTGACGGGGTGGTAAGAGTAGCCGAGATTCAGACAGCTACAAGCATCCTTCGAAGACCAATCCACCGGTTAGCTCCATTGCCAGTCAGCACAGAAGCAGACAACACAAGCTCAGACCAACAAACATAAGTTCTTCTTGCAACATCCTCGCAAACGACCCAGGAACTTGAAGACGGTGAGATTGCACAAGACGAAGAATTAGCACCACCCCCAAAGAAAAGGAGAAACAACCCATTCAACTTTTGCAGTACGGTGCTCATATCCCTACTAGTATTACCGATGGTAATGGGCAGGTGAAGGTGTCACCATTCAAAACTACCCCCGGAATTCATTTTGAAAACTTAGGAACAGCAAACTTTATTTCTGATGTAAAATTAGAATTGTTAATGGAAAAAAATAGCGGCAGGCTTGAAATTTCGCAGGTAGTTTCGGGGGCAGGTGTAAAAATTAAATCTAAATTAGCGACTTCCTACCCCTTGCTGGGGCGGTGCCACGCCTACTTTTCTTAAATCCTGTTTTCGGAAGAAGTGGCTGCACCGATATGGAAGAAATTTTCATAATTTGTTAATATGGTTGTAGAAAAATTAAAAAATTGTTAAAGTACAATCCGCCCACTGCCACGCCCACTTTTCTTCTTTCTTTGTTTCTCGAAAATGGCTCCTACGATTTGCATGAAACTTTAAGAGTTTGTTCTTATAGATGAGAAAAAATTGTCAAATTGGTTCTAGTAAAATCCGCCCACTGTCACGTCCACTTTTCTCATTTCTTTATTTCTCGGAAAATAATCTGGAGTTCTCCAGGGTAGTCATTTGGGCCCACTTCTTTTTATCTTAGCTATCAACGACGTATCCCTCTATATACGTTATAGTGAAATTCTAATTTTTGCGGATGATATGAAAATTTTCAAAAGTGTCAAATCTGTGAGTGATCGTTTACTTTTGCAAGAAGATATTAACAGTTTTGTTATTTGGTGTAGTAAAAACGGTTTAAATCTCAACCCTATTAAATGTCAGGCGATCTTTTTTTCTAAAAAAAAAGTTCCTAGTTCATTTGATTATGAAATATCGCAGCACACATTGCGTCGTGTTGATAGTTTCAAAGAAATAGGGGTTCATTTTACTTTTAATCTTGATTTTACGAAGCATATAAATTTAATAGTCAACAAGGCAAACTCTATGTTAGGGTTTGTTAAACGTTGGTGTAAGGAATTTCAGGATCCTTATGTTACCCTCGATCTCTACAACAGTCTTGTTCGCCCTCATCTTGAAAACGCATCACAGGTATGGACGCCTGTCCATTAGAATAGACTAGAAGCAGTACAGCGTAATTTTATACGTTTCGCCTTGAAAGGACTACCGTGGTCCGATCCTTATAATCTTCCTCCTTACGAACACCGGATTAAGCTTCTTCAGATTCAAACTTTGGCACAAAGGAGAATTAATAATGATATTGTATTTATTCATCAACTTTTAACGGGCGTTATTGATGCACCTGATTTATTATCTTGTACTAGCCTTAACTACCGTGGGGGAGATCACAACACTCGTAGTCTAGAACTAATGCATATATCTCAACACCGTACTAATTATGGAATGCATGAGCCTTTTACCCGCATGTGCAACATTCTGAATTTGAACTCAAATTTGTTTGATTTTAATATAAGTAAGAATAGACTCAAAGCTTCATTGAAGACCAGTATACCACGCTCTTAAATGTTTGAAATTGTTAATTTTTCCAATGTCATTTTATTTGTTATTTTATTATTATTGTTTTTAATTTTATTTTGTAAAGTGTATGTTTTAAGTAGTTTGTTGCTTACTAACTACTAACACTACACTAAGTGATGAGCCTGATAAGCACTTAATTTGTGTTTGGCAATTCTTTGGTCGCCAGATGTCGCTTTTACTAAGCTCTTTTCGGCAACGATCTGATAGTGTAAAAAAAAAGAAACGCCTCCTACGATTTGTATGAAATTCTGAGAGTTAATTCTTATGTACGAGAAAAAAATTAAAAAAAGTTGTTTTATTTAAATACCCGTCTGAGACTAATAGTATGTAAATGTACAAAAAATTGAGGAAACGCTTGTGCTGCAGTTGTATAACGACCTGCAAAATTTCAGCCTGCCGCTATATTTTTTCCATTTGGTCAGTAGTAAAATTTTTCTATTTACTGGACTATTTGTAAAACCAATAAATGTGATTCGATATAAATTAATTAAAATTGAATTTAAGATTTTAATCATTCAGCAAACGAAAAAAAGTTGAGAAACCCTATCGCAATTTTAGTCGCGTCACATGAATTCTTTTTACTTGATCGGTTTCGTACGACCAGTGTATCCTTCCGACTGTTATAGTTCTACCTACCTTAAATTTAAAAACTTCTGTCTCACTTGGCCATCTCCCTCTTTTCAAGAGATGAGAGTGAGATAAAAAATGGAACGTCAAACGGGTCGCTTCACGTGAAGCTTGTCTGAACACCGTCAAATGAAGCGCCAATAGCGCATGTGTAAACACCCTTATATATTATACTAGATTTTTCATTGAGAATGAAAGTATATATGATTGAGTGCAAGTGACGTGGATTTGGATATTATGTACATACGCAAAAGTATTGGTTTTGTTTGTTTTGAATCTGTATCCGCCATCAGCTGTATCAATTTCACTAAAATCGCTCGAGGAACAACTGAGTCAGCCATCGCCTTTGTCTATTTTATTAAAATCGCTCAAGAAACAATGAAGTTGACATTTATATTTGGAACACCCTGTTGAAAATATTTTTCCCTTTTTAATTCTCTATTGTGAATTTAATTGAAATCGCACTGGGAACAACGAAGTTGACATTTATGTTTGGAATACCCTGTTGAAAATATTTTTTTCTTTTTAATCATGTATCAGCTATGACCTACGTCAGTTTCGGTCAAATCAACGAAGGAACAACGAAGTTTAAACATAACGACACATTATTGGAACACCTTGTTTTTAAAAAAAAAAATTCTTTTTAAAATCTGTATCAGCAAAGAAGATATTCTGTTAATTTTGAATTGAAGTCCCGTGCGTACTCAACCGCGCCAAGAGCTTTTCTTCTACACATTTTCCACATTTTCTCAATTTTTGTTGTCATATCAAAGAAACCATGATAAGAAATAAAAAATAACTTTAAAATGTCTGACCTTCAACTAGTTCAAAACAAAAGTAATGATAAAGGCGGTGTACTTATTCAAATGAACAAAGAAGAGGGCTACGATTTCAACATGAATTTTAAGAAATGATATTAAAATGTGTAACTACGGTAAGATTAAGATTATGTGTTTTCTTATCCTCTCTTGAATTGGATGCTTTCTTTAATGCCACTTGCAAAAATTCATTTATTCCAATTAGTTCGGAGCTATAACGGTGAATCGCACTCGAAAATTTTGTACCTATTCAAATGAACGGGAGTGTATGTCAAATTCACTCAAAACGACCAAGGAACAACGAAGTTTCAGTATATTAACACATTATTGGAATACCCTGTTTTCAAAATATGTTTTTCTTTTTAAAATCTGTATCAGCTATCATCACCATCATCGTATCCTGTAACCCCGACTGGGGCATAGGGCGTCAACAAAACGTCTCCATCCTTCACGGTCTGCTGCAAGGTACTTTAGCGGTGGCCACGTCTTTCTCTGGGATCCTGCTTCCGCTAAGACAGTTGATTTCCATGTTTTTCTTGATCTTCCAACCCGCCGTGCACCCTGAGGATTACATTCAAAGGACTGCTTTGCAATTTCATCAATTGGCTTCCTCAGTGTGTGACCAATCCAACGCCATTTACGCTTTCTTATGTCGACGTCCAGCAGCTCTTGACTTGTCCTGCGCCACAATTCCTCATTTGATATTATTTGTGGCCAGCGAATCTTTAAGGATGTGGCGAAGACAGCGATTCACAAAAGCCTGCAACTTCTTCGAAATGATAGACGTGACTTTCCAGGATTCACAAGCATATAACAGCACGGATTTGACATTGGATTCGAAGAATCTCAACTTTGAGCGTAAGGAGATTTGACTTGATTTCCAGATTGGGGACAGAGTACCGAAGGCAGCACGAGCTTTATTTATTCTACTTTTAACGTCCAGATGCGTACCACCGTTTGCAGAAACAATACTGCCAAGGTAGTTAAACTGTGCCACTTCTTCAACTGGCGTCTCCTGTAGAATAACACGCAGCTGTGTGGAGCGGCCTGTGAGCATAATTTTTATCTTTTTGCTGTTTATTCTTAGTCGGCATTTACACCACCCGATTTTTCCTCAGACGATCTTTTGTTCATAGATGAAGGGAGTAGAAAGTGAGGGGTAAGGACCAAATCGTCCGTTTCTGGCAAACTCACACGATTTTTCCAGTATGTTTGCGTTCTCTTTTATACTTTTCCCAGAGTCTTGTGTGTTCAGCGTTGCCACTAACCGGAGAATTTTCCGAAGCTGATCCAAAAAGAAAATGCAGTAACTAGATTTATTTTTTTTTCGCAGTAGATATGCATCTCCAAATTTGTATTTGTATTTTTGAAGAAGAAATTAATAATTAATATAAGTGATTGAAAATATATACATAGTTTGCTACACAGCTCATATGCAAGGCACTTAAAGGTTGGATTTCAGGAGAAAAAACAACAACAATGATGATGAAATTATTTGTGGGTTTAATTTTGTTGAATTAAATTTTTTTTCGTAAAACCAAAAAGTATTTGATTGCCAGTAGATGTGTTTTACGAAAAAAAAAAATGCAATAGGCAACGCTGGTCCTAATATGCCATCTACCTCTGAATGCAAAATGAAAGAGAGCAATAAAGTATTAAGAGGACAGGAATAGAAATCGGACTGAAAAAATCGTTTCATATCGTTTCATGTAAAAATTTCACACGATTTTGGGAAAAATCGTACTGGAAAAATCGGGTAATGTAAATACCGACGTAGACCGTAGACTCTCCCTTCACTTGCAGTGTTTGGCACATCCCGTCAGCCCACTGATGTTATTTGCCAGTAGATATATATAATCGGCATAGTCTAAATAACTGAGCCTTTCGAACGGTCTCCAGTGAATGCCCTGCCACTCAGTTATACTGTCCGTCAATACGTCGTCCATCGCCAGCAGGTAGAGAATTGGCGATAGAACATCACCTTGTTTCACACCCTGTTGCACTACGAAGGAGTCGGATAGCTGCCCATTGTGTAAAACAAAACACCTTGCGTTGTTGTAAGACTCTTTAATAATGACAACAATTTTTGGCAGAATTCCTCTACTAAGCAACGATCTTCATATACATTCTCGGTTAACTCGATCAAAGGCCTTCTCAAAATCCACGATCATGAGGTTAAGGGTGATTGAAATTCCATCGACTGCTCGAAGACGATACGCAGGGTGTTAATATGGTCGACACACGATCGACCACTGTCCTTGGGATAGCTTTCGTTTTCCCACATGCTTTGTATCAACGGATATAAAATACTAGCCGTTGTTACGGGATCGGCTTTCAGGAATTCAGCTGGTATTCCGTCCAGTCCAGCTGCCTTGTTGTTTTTGAGGAGATTTATTGATGTAAGGATTTCCGATTCTGACGGGGGTTCGATGTCAATACCCCTATAGGACCTGCGCATCTCGTTTAGTTGGGGCACTTCAGCACTTTGCTCAACTGAATCCTCATTTAGCAGGGCGTAAAAATGGTCCTTCCATCTACGAAGCTGATTTTCAATTGATACCAAAAGTGTGCCATCCACATCCATTACAGGAGATTGGTGTTGCTTTTTTTCCCAATAACATCTTTGGCTATTTGGTACAATTCCCGGATATCTTCTCTTCTAGCAGCAATTTCCGCATTTTCTGCGAGTCCATAGATAGATAGACCATCTTATGTGCAATGCGGTACTCGTTTCGCAATTCAGCCTTTCGTTGAACACTGCTTCGGCATTTATTTGGATTTTCAACGATTTGCGAAGTTCGATCTTATGCCAGTTGTCTTGGGATATCCAAGAGTCTCTTTGTCTCGTTCGCTTGGGTACAAATTCGGATCCAGCCTCCATAAAAACTCTTTTTCGTTAAGGGTGGTGACATAGTTTCGACATATGTTGGGTTCATTTAGAGCATTCGTAATGAATTTTGAGTTCCCTGCTGCATCCTGCGCTGGTTTTTGTACGGCAGCGGTTCGTAGTTTGAGACTCTTCAGAACCGAATGGTGATCGCTTCCCACATCGGAAATTCTTATACTCCGGACATCACACATTGACTTCCTCCATCGCTGCTGAATCATGATATGATCAATTTGGTTTTCGGTTTGACCATCCGGATGCACCCAGGTATTTTTGTTGCACGTCTTATGTTTAAATACAGTCCCACCTATTACAAGACGATTCATTTCATTTTTCATTTACAAAAATCGACAAGCAAGTCACCATTTTCATTTCGTGACCCCAAGCCATTTCTTCCCATCACGCATTCCAGCCCGTTATTGTCTGAACCGACTTGGGCATTGAGGTCTCCCATAACGACTCGGAAGACTACTGTAAACCGAGTTAAGATGAGTGTAGAACGCGGTTTTGTCTTCCTCGGTCACTTAATTTGTGGGGGCGTAGCACTGAATTATTGTGACGTTACGAATTTTTGAACGAAACCTTGCTATCATTTCGCAGCAATGGACGCCCAGAAAATCAAACTACGCCTCACTTCTTCGTTCAACATAATCCCGACATCATGCAGTCTTTGGCCACCCTGGAATACGGCATTCTCGTCTGTCCAGTGTCTGATCTGTATTCAGCTCTTCCTCTCCACTTAGTTTCGATTTTCTTTTCATTGATCCACAAGGGCCATGTGGCGTCCTAGTACTTTTCACTTTTGTTAATTTCACTAAAATCGCTAAGGAAACAACGAAGTTGCAATATATTGATCCCCACGAGCATTTCCGTACCCTGAAATGTAACCCCTTACGGCCATGTCAACCATATTTACCTATTTAACATCCCAAATAATGCATTTTTCTTACCAATAGCAATCATCACCCGGCATTTTAAATTTCCTGGTATTCTTATTATGTCTAACTTATGTCCAGTTGCACCAAAATTCACTAAAAGCGGTTTTTGCTAAAATTGAGTTAAAATTTATCGGACTAATAAATTTATTTGGGTTGCACCAATCTATTTTGCGCATTTTTTAGCTAAAATGCAGTTCATGAACCACCCCTGGATTTTATCATATGTTTATTAAACTGAACAAAAAAATTTAACCAGCGCAAGTGAGATAGAAATAAAGAAAATGTGAATACACAATAAACAGAAACAAGGTATTCTCATTAGATACAGACAATGCGCCATCTTGGTGTTTTTTTATTATTATTTATTATTTTCTTTTTTTTTTAGAGAAATTATGAAACTATTGAAATAGATACCAACTAAACAACACTAATATTTTTTTCGACACACTCTTGGAAATTATGAAAAAATATTTTAAAGCGACGTCATCGAATTCAGAAAATGGATTTATCTGTGAACCTGAACAACTCCGACGCGACGTCTCGCCATTTTTTGGTTAAGTTCGTTATCAGATGAACACATGATGGCCAGTCTATAATTTTTCTGGAATAATTTATTTATTTAAGTAGTGAATTATAAATAGGAAACAAAATGCCTTCACCTGTTATTTTCGTTATTTTAATTTGGAATTAACAATATTCCGTCAAAGAAAATTGAATTATTTTGTTTGTACCTACAAATGTACCTAGACATGTTCGTTTAAACTCGCTTTTAAAATTTATCTGGAGGAAAATGGAATTTTAGTTTATTGGTTCGTTTATTGGCCTGTTAGATTTTGAAGTGGTTGGTGCAACCGATAAATGTCATTTTAAAATTAAACGAAGCAATAAATATTTAAAAGAGGTCGGTGCAACTGGCCATTAGAGATATAAATTTATCCCCACGACTCCTTCATTAATATTTATTCATACGCCTTCTTTTTTAATGTACATATCTACCAATAGGAATCACCCATTTTTATATATGGGTGATTCTCTGCCAACTGTGATTCTTTTTTTAGAAAATTTTCAAAAAATAAAACTTCTTGGAAACAATTTTTGTTTTGTGTTTGTGGCTTCATTTAGTCAGAGTATCATATCTGTAAAAGCATTTTGCAATAATTGAATATGAAGAAAATTTGAAAAGAAATTCTTCTGTTTAAGTGGAGTGACCGAATATATAATTCAAAGTTAAAAGTTCAAGTGAGCTCAACTCCATGATTGCGTTTCGCCCAGGTACGATAGTTGGGCTCATCAGTTAGATGACTATCGTACCCTTCTAAGACGCAATTTTGAATCGATGTTTACCGACTAATATAAAAATCACAGCATTAAGATACTATAAATTTTATTATTCTAAGGGAATTTGGTTAAATTCAGACACTTAGAATTTCAAATGCCCGCGCTCAGGCTTTTTATAATAATTGAATATGAAGAAAATTTGAAATCATTGAATTATATATTCGGTCACTCCACTTAAACAGAAGAATTTCTTTTCAAATTTTCTTCATATTCAATTATTATAAAAAGCCTGAGCGCGGGCATTTGAAATTCTAAGTGTCTGAATTTAATCAAATTCCCTTAGAATAATAAAATTCATAGTATCTTAATGCTGTGATTTTTATATTAGTCGGTAAACATCGATTCAAAATTGCGTCTTAGAAGGGTACGATAGTCATCTAACTCAGCGGTTCCCAAACTTTTTAAGCTGTGGAACCCTAAACAATGCCCAAATATATTTTGGAACCCCTTCCTGACAATAGCAAAAAATGAAAAACAACACATTTCAAAATCAATTTTTATTTAGTGTGAGGAATGAATCTGTTTCATTGTTTGATTTATAATTGTTTTTAAACTAACTTCTACGTCCGAAAATCTTATTCGTATATCTGGCAGCGCCCAGTCTCGATCTGTATTTAGTTTTTGTGTAAGTATACGCTCAAAAGCCTACTTCACAGCGCAGCGCCAGCGGTACGTTGTAACAAAAGGTACCAAATTTAATATAGCTTTCTTGGCAAGCTCAGGGAATTCATTCTTAAGCTAGAACTATAATGCTCGGAGGGGCACTTAAGTGGTCGGAAGAAAACAAGCGAATGCACAGAAAATATATGACGCGGCTATAATGGCGGAGTGGAAGGTTTCGTCAAGTTTCGTTCAACTTTGGTTACTTAAGTAAAGACTGACATTTGGTGAAATAGGAATGCCAAAAAGAGATAGATGATAATAACATTATGGGTGCGTTCCCCTTCTGAAAGTACGGAAAGCTACTTTTCGTTGGTTTTTGACATTAGCTTCAATGCCCTCCCGACTATTAAAGTTCTATCTTTAATAAAAATACAAAATTCGTTTAATGATACAGAATCAAATACAAATTTTGATGAAGAGGAGCTCTGCAAATCTATCAGGGACGCGTTTTCCTGTATACTCAGGGTCATAGGCTTGATAGTTTTAATTAGAAATGGATTTTGTACCCACTCGATGTCAGTATTTGTATCTGGAAAGTAATCCAGCATGGATCTTTCGAGACTAACCAAATGGAGAGCAATAACATTGCTAATATCTGCTCTGAGTTCAAGCATGTTTTCTTGCAAGAATTCATGTAAAACTGGAAGACACTCAAAATTTTTCTTTTGTACGCATGAACATGAAACAGTCCAGTCATATTGTAATTTAACCATGCAAATTGTGGGGTAGTTTTGATTTGTTCGCACCTTTATGTTTAAGGGTCCTGAATCTGAATCTGAGGTTTGCCAACAAAATTTCATGACGAAACATGGAAAAAATGCAAAAAATGATACAAAAATTAATTTTTTTTTGAGTTTTTCACTTATGGCTCGAAAACTACCAACTATTCGAAAATTACATTCAGCTACCATTGAAAGCATACACAATTTCCAATTAACCCTATTCAAGGTTTTTTTCTGCGACAACCCATTTGGACTCAAGCGCTAGTCAAAAATTGATGTATTTTTACTGTTTTCGAAAATCCACTCGAAAGCGCTAAGAAATTAATTTGTGTGACAAAATTTGAATTTTTGTCTGTAGCATGAACCAAGATATATTTTTCTGATGGTCTTTGAGGCGCTGAGTTCGAATCTGGCCTTGAAATTGCTCTATCACGTCACGTTTTTGAGATATTCAAATCTAAAAATTAAAAATAAATGCATTTTGTATACAAATTTGGGGAGGTAATTTTTTTCGAAAAAATGTTTATGGTCATTCTGAAGTGTGAACATTTTGCTTCAAAATTCTATTTGAAACTTTCCCATTCGCCTTCGAGAAATCTATGGTTTTCATTCTACTACCTAATTCGAAAAATTCAGCCAATTTGTGCTCAAAAGGGCAAATTGTGAGATTTTTCACAAAGTTATTTCTTAGCGCTTTGGAGTAAATTTTCGAAAACAGTAAAGTTACGTCAATTTTCGATAAGCGCTTGAGTCCAAATGGGTTGCCGCAGAAAAAACTTTGGATAGAGATATATTGGAAATTGTATATACATTCAATGGTACTTTGATGTAATTTTCGAGTCATTCGTGAAAAACTCCCAAGAAATGCATTTTTGCATAATTTTTTGCGTTTTTTTCCATGTTGCGTCACGAAATTTTGTTGGCAAACCTCAGATTCGGATTCAGCACCCCCGAAAACATACAGGAAGGAAAATATCAAAACTACCCCACAATTTGGTCGCAAAGCTAGAAA
Source organism: Dasysyrphus tricinctus (assembly GCA_963921185.1). Taxonomy (NCBI): domain Eukaryota; kingdom Metazoa; phylum Arthropoda; class Insecta; order Diptera; family Syrphidae; genus Dasysyrphus; species Dasysyrphus tricinctus. The sequence continues at coordinate 31,657,760 of OY992533.1, read as the reverse complement.
TTAATTTTTTTTTTCAAAGCTGCCAGTTTGTCTCTCGCAAAAATACTATAATTGATTTTTCCTGCAGAGTTGTAGCAGTTTCGTTGATCTTCTCGAAAATGTCTGCAAGATAAGCTAATTTTGTAATCCATTGCTCTTCATCATGCAATACATCAAAGAGGTTTGCAGTTGAGGACAATTTGTTTTCCAGTTTGAACACATTCAACTCATCACGAAGTTGAAATAACCTGGATAAAGCTTTTCATCTAGAAAACCATCGAATTTCAGTTTGAAGAAGAAGCGATTCATACTAACTGCCCATATCTTTACACACTAATTTAAACAATCTCGATTGGAGAGGACGACTCTTAACAAAATTTACTATTTTCACAGCTTCACAGAGAACTTTTTTTTAATCATTTGGCATTCTTTTCAAGTGCATAACGATGGAAAATACAATGACTGCTGGTATTTCTAGGAGCAAAGTTTTTAATATTTGAAACAACCCCTCTAACCTTTCCCACCATTGCTGCATATATCAATATATTTTCCCCAATTAATGATGTGTTCACTCATGAAACAGTTTATGACCTTGAAGTTCACACTTCGATTAAAAAATATAATGTAAGCTTCAAAAAAAAAATTTGTTCAATTTTTTTTGTGGAAATTTGTAATTATTTTTCTTTTATTGTTTGTATTTTACTGTTTATACTTCAAGAAATTAGTGGAACCCTGAAAACTCTCCCACGGAACCCCAGGGTTCCGCGGAACACACTTTAGGAACCGCTGATCTAACTGATGAGCCCAACTATCGTACCTGGGCGAAACGCAATCATGGAGTTGAAAAGCATTTTGCTACAACTTTTAAAGAACAAAAACTATAGTGAAATGTATTAAAACTAGTATAGACGATAGTGACACTCTTTTTCTTTTTTTTCTTTTTAATTTTTCTCCCTCTTTTTGACCATATTTTTGTTGAGATTCTTGATTTTCTAATACGTTTTGACCTCTTGACATTTCTACTTCCCTTTTTTTCTTTGAAAAATTATCTCTTTTTCGTTTTTGAAGTCTGTTCTTCTGAATGGCAATCCTTTTCCTTGTGCTGGGTTATTATTTAGTTTTTATTGCACGGAATGATTTTTGTTTGGCCTGAGGTATTGCTACCGTTCTTATAAAGAAAATTGGTAGAAAAAAATATAATTGCAAAGAATTATTTAATTATATTTATTTAAAGCTCAATAAGTATTTAAATGCCACGGTACTGACATCCACGGTACTGACATTTAGACAGTTTATGTGACCTACCTTCTCTATGCTTATGAGAAAAATAATTTCCAGGAAAATTTTAACTTGTGCCGTTAAAAGGAATACAAAATTCTGATAACCAACCAGAAACATGTTATAACATGCTTTAAAAAATACAACCACGGTACTGACAAATAAATTTGTGACATACCTTCATCGTATGCAAACATATCACACTTAAAATACAACAACGTACCAAAAACAAAATTACTGTTGTTAAATATACATAAATAGTGTCGCTTTTAGAAAACTGCAATACATTGTGTTAAAGCTAAAAAAAAATGGCGGTTGAGCGGGAAATCTTTTGAATTCAAAAATAAAACTAAAACCTCGGACAAAATTCATTCATGATTATTTTATTCAGCTATAAGTATTTTGACTTAATTTTAACATTATTATGTCAAGCAAGTATTGCACTCAAACTTTTCTAAGGGCAACATTTCTAACCAATGAAGTATTTCATTTGAAAACAGTAGACTTAATTGGAAAAACAAGGAACGGACATGCCACGGTACTGACATTTTGACAATACTTTTCCAAGCCATGTCGAAGAAGTTGCAAATTTGGTCATGATATTGAATGTAGATTGTAGTAAATAGCCATTTACACAATCCAAACCAAAAATATATACGAACATTTTACATTAAACAACAAAAAAAGCACTGGACGCAAAGAATCACAGTTGAAACGGAATCACCTATATCTGTTGTTTGGCACTTTTCCTCCTATTGTTACCAGTCCAAAGACCAAGTTACAATATAGCGAACTTTGTCGCCTGGATTTCTAAACAAGTCTGAGCATTTAAGACTATTAAAATGAGCTTTGACCGGAACAAGTGACACAAATCAGATCTACCCGTATCCGTTCACAGCTGCCTAAACATGTACGTAGGTTTATTTGGAAGATTCAAAAAAGTTAAGAGATCCGGATAAGATTTAAAGCATCTAAAATAAGATCACCGAAATACAGAAATTACCTTTGTTTCACTTTTCCAATACAAAAAGAATCCATATTCATCGACACGAAATAGAGCATCCTTTTCAAAGTCTGTTGTATCTTTGTCCTCGAACCACCGATCGAATACCAAACCAGTTGTTAGTTCTGGGGGAACCGGAATAATCCAATCGAATTCGTACTTCTTCGTCATGTTGTTGTCGTTGATTTATTAGATTTCTGTGTGGTTATCTTGAGTGTTAACTTGATGATGGTGAGATTAGTAATAATTGCTCGACGCAGTCCCTCAATAAGAGTTCGGGAAGTAACAATTGTATAAGGAGATTATTTTTGGCAAGTATCTATTTTGGTGTTGTCTACGAACTTCACACAAACGCTGGAAGTTCTTGCTGAAAGATGTGATTTCTTCGTCTTCTTCGGTTTTATGTTACTATAATAACTGCTTAGCTATGGAATGCATTGCATACTGAATGTTAAAGTTTATATCTGCAAGTAAAATGAAGAACGTTACCAATTTGAATAAAGTACTCGTGAATAATGATAATTGAATCACTTTACTCAATTGGTGTTACAATGGAATTGTGTGGTGACACTTTATTTTCAAATGGATATAGTATCTTATATTATCATAAAATATTTCACTTTAAGAACCCAACAGAAAAGTTTATATCTTAAACACAAAAGTAATTTTTTTTTTTCATTTTGGTCAATTGAACTCAATTGACACATAATAGTCGTGTTTTTTGAAAGAGTGTATAGGCAGGCAGCGCAGAAAATTTTTACAAACAAACAACAACACATTTAAAAGTGCATATAATTTTGGGCAGTATCAAAGTGAACAAAGAGTGAATATAAATGTTGTAATCGTGAAATGAATGAGGGCGCTCAACTCGGTTGTAGAGTAAATATTCCTATCCTAAAAGCAGGCAATACCAAAAATGGCGCTCAATTCGGTTGGTGAGCAGGGTTGTCAGGTTTAAAAAAGCGGAATCGCCAAAGGTAAAATATAAATCGCCAAAAAATCGCCAAATTTAAAATTTTCCACTTTATAAATGACCAAATTCAAAAATCACAAAAATGTTATAAAATTATTTCAGTGATGGGAAAGAATCGATGTTCAGTTTTGAGTGCGATTAGATTTAGTATTTTGATGTCTAAGTTTTAGCAGACCAATAAAAAAGATGCGAGATATACCCAGCGGCTCCATTGGCAATATTTAATTAATTAAATCGTAGAATATGACAACGCACATGACAAAATATAGTGAATTAAAATTAAATTTTATTAAAAACAGGGGATTTGAACAGCATTTGACTGCATTTGCAGTCAAATATTTCTATACACACATTTTTCAATTGAAAATGCCCACCCAAGCAAATAATTGCCATTCCTATTCCAATTGCAATTGCCTCAAAAATTGCCAATGGAGCCACAGCGTTAAGTGAAGATCAGAAAAAAAACAATGTCATCTTCGCTTAAAAGGTAAAACTACTCACAATTTATTTAAATATACTTTTGAAATTATGTTGAAAAGAATTTTTTGAAGCTGAAGTCACGTTCCGCAAATTTTGAAATAAAGTTTCTGGGCATATATTTCAATGTGTTAGTAAATACCTTGCAAGATGAGACCTCTTGGATTATAAAATTAATTGCATTCCCATTTCCTTTAATATATTTTCTGTACTCCGTGCGTTTTACCTTTTGACCGAAGATATTACGACTTTGATTAAAAAAATTAAAATCGCCAAAACCTAAAAATATCGCCTTTTTTAAGGTACATCGCCAAACCCATTTTCGTGTCGCCAAATCAGATTTCATATCGCCTGTTTGGCGACAAATCGCCACATCTGACAACCCTGTTGGTGAGTAAATATTCCTACACCAAAGGTGATGCATCAAACAGAAAAATTAACTTTGGTGCAACGTAAGCATATGACACATGTTTTTGAGGTAGTTTTAAATGCTGAATCAAATGATACCAAAACCAAGTCGATACGACCTCAGTGAAAAAAATTACTGTCATTTGTATGTACCGATGACTATGTTTTCAGTATAAAAGTAAAATATTGCCGTAAACCAGTTCAGAATAATGGTTCGTCGATGAAACTTGGCATCAATGGTTCATTTGTCATGAAAGGCAGTAGTAAAAGAGTCTATAAAAAACTCTGTTCTTAAAGGGTGTTTTTTTGGGGAGTTGGGGTAATGGTGGGATTATTACCATAAAACCGTGACAAAAATGGTACCTCTCTGAGAATTTGTTAGAATATACTATGGACTAACAGAATGAGGAATCAAAGGGTCTATAGAAATATTTCGCATGGAAGAGTGTGTTTTTTGAAGATAGGGGGAAGGGTGTGGTTTTTTCATAAAAATGTAAAAGGATGATACCCCAAGAAACTTGGTAAAAGTCTTTCGTTTACTACGAGAATTAAGAATCAAAGGAGGCTACAAAAATGTCAAGGAAGACAGGGTGTTTTTGTGGGTTTATTTATTTGTTATTTGTTATTTGTTTTTGGAAACAATTTTTGTTTTTGGAAAAAGTATTATACTTTCCTTCACCCATTAAAAACATCCTTCTACCATATAGATATGTTCATAGACTCTTAGACCTCAACTCTCCAAAAACACCTTTAACCCACAGATATTCTTAAAGACTCTACTTATTATTGCTTTTCATGACAAATGAACCATTGATGCCAACTGGTCCGGCAATATTTTACCTTTATACTAAAAACATAGTCATCGTTAAGCCTAGTACGCTGCTGATGCGAAACGAAAAATCCCATACAAAAATGACACAACGAAATCATAAACTAAAAATTTAGTTCTACTTTTCGTTCTGCAGTACGCTGTTCGATGAGCGAAATTGAAAATTGTAGCAGATTATTTGGAGAAGTCTACACTCTTTTTTCGCACACAATTAATTACCCAGACCATTTATTGTGTGCGAAAAAATAACATTTGTGTTTTTTCGTGTTTATTTTTGTTGTTTCTTTCATTACAGCATGGCTGCTTGTGATTTTTTTGCATTTGCATTTGTTTTAATTTTTTGAATTTGTGCAACTGTCAATGAATATTTTTCCGCTTCGTTTTCGTAAGCATTTCGTTGTCTTGTTGCAGACCAACTAAAAATTTCGTTTCGCATCAGCAGCGTACTAGGCTTTACATAAAAATGACAATAACTTTTTTCACTGGATCGTATCGACTTGGTTTTGGTGTCATTTAATTCAGCATTTAAAACTACTTTAAAAACACGTGTCATATGCTTAGGTTGCACCAAAGTTAATTTTTCTGTTTGATACACCACAATTTCCCCCCCTCTCCCGCTCAAAAAACACCCTTCCATGTGAGATATTTTTATAGACTCTTTTGATTTTTCATTCTCATAATACATGAAACGTTTTCACCAAGTTTCATGATGGTACTAATTTTTTTTTATTCGAAAGAAGTTTCGTACTATTTTACCTGTACTAAGTTGCAATCTAAAAGTACTTGAGAGTGCTAGGACGCCTTATAGGCTCAATGATAGGAAAATCCCTATGCACACCTCCGCGTGGTAGAGCGCGGGTAACGCTAACGTGCAGGGAGACCGAATGGATGCCGGGATAAGCAGACAACCCAGTGATGCTGGTCAGGGCACAAACTTGTCCTCGGGATGGTTAAAAGCCCCCTTAAGGCGGATGAACTGCAGTCAACGGCATGATAGTCTGGTGGCGGAGAAGTTTTTTTTTTTGTTAAAGGGCCAACGGCAGCAGCAGGTAGCGTCTGTAACCCATATTGGGCGGCTACAAAAGGCGTCTGTTTTCCCAAAGTGGGCGGCCTCGAGCAGTTATGTGTTTGACCATACAAAAGGCGGGTGTGCCTGTCAAATCCGAGCTTATGTATGTTATTAATCATATCTCGGAAAACACCATGGTGGAAGGATATATGCAAATACATGAACTATGACAACAAATGGAAATGAGTCCCCAAGAGGTAATCTTTTTATGGAAAATCCTTCTGCAGCTTCGGTTGCAGTAAACCGCACATCGGATTTGGGGGTGCGGCGTCTTTCATGTACGAGCGTCAATCAAGACGCCATAATAATAAATGAATCGTTGACAAATAGAAGAAATCTTTCAAGAAGCGCAAATGCTAATTTTGGCTACCGCATACGTACGAAAATCGGAGCATGGAACGTTCGGTCCTTGTACAGCGATGGTAGATACGAGCAGGTTGAGCGTGAAATGCTTCGCCTAAAGATCAGTATCCTGGGCATAAGCGAAACTAAGTGGAGAGAAAGAGCTGAATACAGATCAGACACTGGACAGACGAGAATGCTGTATTCCGGGGAAGATGAAAATGAAAGAAAGGGTGGCCAAAGACTGCATGGTGTCGGAATTATGTTGAACGAAGAAGCGAGGCGTAGTTTGATCTCCTGGGCGCCCATTTCTGCGAGATTAATGACAGCAAGGTTTCGTTCAAAAATTCGTAACGTCACAATAATTCAGTGCTACGCCCCCACAAATGAAGCGACAGAGGAAGACAAAACCGCGTTCTACACTCATCTTAACTCGGTTTACAGTAGTGTTCCGAGAGCCGACATCATAGTCGTTATGGGAGACTTTAATACCCAAGTTGGTTCAGACAATTACGGACTGGAACGCGTGATGGGAAGAAATGGCTTGGGGTCACGGAATGAAAATGGTGACTTGCTTGTCGACTTTTGTAACGCGAATCGTCTTGTGATTGGTGGGACTGTATTTAAGCATAAGACGTGCAACAAAATTACCTGGGTGCATCCAGATGGTCAAACCGAAAACCAAATTGATCATATCATGATTCAGCAGCAATGGAGGAAGTCTATGTGTGATGTCCGGAGTATAAGAAATGCCGATGTGGGAAGCGACCACCATTTGGTTCTGATGAGTCTCAAACTACGAACCTCTGCCGTACAAAAACCAGCGCAGGATGCAGCAAGGAGCTCAAAATTCATTACTAATGCTTTGAATGACCCCAACATATGTCCTCGAAACTATGTCACCACCCTTAACGACAGAGCCTCGTCATTAAACGGAATCCAGCATTCAACAATTGATGAGATGTGGGGTGAAATTAAAAGTGTTTTTATGGAGGCTGGATCTGAAACTGTACCCAAGCGAACCAGAAGTAGAGACTCTTGGATATCCCAAGACAACTGGGATAAGATCGAACTTCGCAAATCGTTGAAAATCCAAATAAATGCTGGAGCAAATATTCAACGAAAGGCTGACTTGCGAAGAGAGTACCGCATTGCACATAAGATGGTCTATCGTTGTGTGAGACGTGACAAGAGGGTGAGGTTAGATGGACTCGCAGATAATGCGGAAATCGCTGCCAGAAGAGGAGACATCCGGGAATTGTACCAAATAGCCAAAGATGTGATCGGGAAAAAAAGCAACAGAAGGACCAGTTTTGTGCCCTGCTAAATGAGGATTCAGTTGAGCAGAGTGCTGAAGTGCCCCAACTAAACGAGATGCGCAGGTCCTATAGGGGTATTGACATCGAACCCCCGTCAGAATCGGAAATCCTTACATCAATAAATCTCCTCAAAAACAACAAGGCAGCTGGACTGGACGGAATACCAGCTGAATTCCTGAAAGCCGATCCCGTAACAGCGGCTAGTACTTTACATCCGTTGATACAAAGCATTTGGGAAAACGAATGCTATCCCAGGGATTGGAAGAATGGTGTGATTGTTAAGTTGCGAAAGAAAGGTGACTTAAAGAATTGCAACAATTGGCGTGGTATCACCGTTTCGTCCGTTTTCCCAAAACTAATGGCAACCATCATTCTCGAGCGAATAAAGGATAGAATCGAGTCTAAACTCAAGAGGCATCAAGCTGGCTTCCGCAGTGGTCGATCATGTGTCGACCATATCAACACCCTGCGTATCGTCCTCGAGCAGTCGATGGAATTTCAATCACCGCTTTACCTCATGTTCGTGGATTTTGAGAAGGCCTTTGATCGAGTTAACCGAGAATGTATATGGAGATCGTTGCTTGGTAGAGGAATTCCACCAAAAATTGTTGCCATTATTAAAGAGTCCTACAAAAACGCAAGGTGTTTTGTTTTGCACAATGGGCAGCTTTCCGACTCCTTTGTAGTGCAACAGGGTGTGAGACAATGGGATGTTTTATCGCCAATTCTCTTCCTGCTGGCGATGGACGACGTATTGACGGCCAGTGTTGGTACAGCTGAGCGACAGGGCATTCAGTGGAGACCGTTCGAAAGGCTCAGTCATTTAGACTATGCCGATGACATATGTCTACTGGCAAATAACATCAGTGGGCTGAACGGGATGTGCCAAACGCTGCAAGTCAAGGGAGAGTCGAGTGGTCTAAGAATAAACAGCAAAAAGACAAAAATAATGCTCACAGGCCGCTCCACACAGCAGCGTATTATTCTACAGGAGGCGCCAGTTGAAGTAGTGGAACAGTTAAACTACCTTGGCAGTATTGTTTCTGCAAACGGTGGTACGCATCTGGACGTTAAAAGTAGAATGAATAAAGCTCGTGCTGCCTTCGGTACCCTGTCCCCAATTTGGAAATCCAGTCAAATCTCCTTACGCATTAAGTTGAGATTCTTCGAATCCAATGTCAAATCCGTGCTGTTATATGCTTGTGAAACCTGGAAAGTCACGTCTACTATTTCGAAGAAAATGCAGGCTTTTGTGAATCGCTGTCTTCGCCACATCCTAAAGATTCACTGGCCATAAATAATATCAAATGAGGAATTGTGGCGCAGGACAAGACAACAGCGGCTGGACGTCGACATAAGAAAGCGTAAATGGCGTTGGATTGGTCACACACTGAGGAAACCAAACGATGAAATTGCAAAGCAGTCCTTTGAATGGAATCCTCAGGGTGCACGGCGGGTTGGAAGACCAAGAACAACATGGAAATCAACTGTCTTAGCGGAAGCAGAATCCCAGAGAAAGACGTGGCCACAGCTAAAGTACCTTGCAGCAGACCGTGAAAGATGGAGACGTTTTGTTGACGCACTATGCCCCAGCCGGGGTTACAGGACACGATGATGAAGTTGCAATCAAAATGTTAGTAGTACTAGTAAAAGATTTGCATAACTTCGGTTTTGTAAATTTTATATTAAGTGGAGATAGGAACACAAGCTTCTAAGAAGGAAAAAGAAAGAAGCGTGTGATCGAGGAAAAGAGGGATGCCATTGCAGGAATGAGAGGGATGCCATTGAGGAATGAGTATTACCAAAAGGTTAAGAGAACCTCCCGGGGTTACAAGGCCCGGACTGAAGCCTGCAAGGATGATCAGAGGAACATCGTAGTAGAAGCGCAATCGGTGCTGAGGATATGGAAAAATCATTTCTGCAAATTGTATAACGGCGATGACGAACCGAATTCCGCTACCATGCAGATTGCACCATTCAACCTGAATGACGCGTAGGCCAATAATTCTGTCCACCCGATCTCGACGAAGGAAATATAGCTATATCTAAACTTAAGTCCAATAAAGCTGCCGTACTTTGTGAACGCCTGAAGCTATTCTTCAACAACCTGATAGGTCCATATCAGTGTGGCTTTAGGCCAGAGAAGTCCACCATCGACCAAATATTCACACTACGCTTGATCTTGGAATAAACTCAGCAGTTTCAAATCGATTTTTAGGCCAATTATGACAGCATCTATAGAGACGAGCTATAAAGAGCAATGTCTAGTTTTGGCATCCCTCCCAAACTTCTTCGTTTGTGCAGGATGTAGATGGAGAATGCTCGCTGCTCCATCAAGGTCGACAAAGACTTCACTGACACCTTTGATGTCAAAACAGGCCTTAGGCAAAACGACACTCTGTCATGCAACTTCTTCAACGTCGTTCTTTAAAGAATAGTGCAAAACTCTCACGTCAACACTAGAGGCACAATCTTTCAAAAGTCCGACCAATTACTCGCTTACGCTGACGACATTGAAATAATAGGTTTGTTCGCTGTTCCCTGCCCCAGGGCGCACTGGGGAATGTCATTAGGGGGGTTCACATGGACCAGCATTGCTTGACAACATGGCTTGATTTGATCATTTGAACGCAAGAAACAACCGCTTGACATGCAATGTTGTATGGTATTGAAAAGATTTTGAATACTTGTTCCAGTTCCATCAAGCGATGCTGTCATGCCATGTAAACCCCCCTATTCAAATGTCAAAAAACTGGGGGCTGCCCGGGTTTTAATTTCACATCGAACACCTCAGTGTTACTTTTGTATGATACAAATGTTAAGGTGCTTGGATACAAGCCCTGTTTTTTAGTGCATTTTTATCTTCGCTTACAAAAAAGTAGCATGCTAAATACAACAAGAATTTGGTATAACTCCGTATTGTTTTTGTATTTAACATGCAACTTTTTTTCAAGCGAAGATAAAAATGCACTAAAAAACATGGCTACTATTTTGTGCAGCTTCAAAATCTTTATGCAAGCACTAGATATCCATACATTTTCCTTAGCATTGTATTTATTAATATATAAATTAATAAAATGTAACAAAATAGTATACAAAATATTTCACATTTATTATTTATATCGTCATAAAAATTCACAAAGTTAATCCTTTTCCTTTGACATTCAACTTTTCCAAACAGCTGATTTCAATTTCGCAGCTCTGATTTCTTTCCCTGAGAAAAAACCTGGGGTGCATAAGAGCGTGTTCAGTGCTCGCCCCGAACACACATCGAACACAGTGCAAATAAACTGGGGTGAAAAAAGTGTCAAGCCTGATTCACAATGCGACGGGAAAATAGGCCTGCCAGACGTCCCGATTTTGGCGGGACAATCCAGATATTTGAACCCTGTCCCGATATATGTCCCGATATACAAACTGTCCCGATTTTGTCCCGACTTTTCTTTTTTACTCATGAGAATAACTTTCTTGTATCATTATTTAGTACAGGTAAAATAGGATAAATAAAACAAAAAAATTGGTACCACCATGAAACTTGGTGAAAACGTTTCATGTGCTATGAGAATGAAGATTCAAAAGAGTCTATAAAAATATTTTATATGGAAGGGTGTTTTTTTGAGAGTGGGAGAGGCGTAAGTTGTGGTGTATCAAACGGAAAAATAAACTTTAGTGCAACCTAAGCATATGACACATGTTTTCAAGGTAGCTTTAAATGCTGAATCAAATGACACCAAAACCATGTCGATACGACCTCCGTGAAAAAAGTTACTGTCATTTTTGTGTTAGGATGACTATATTTTCAGTATAAAAGTCAGATATTACCGAAAATTAGTTGAAAATGGTGGTCCGTCGATAAAACCTGGCATAAATGGTTAATTTATCATGAAAAGCAATAATAAGAAGAGTATATAAAAATATCTGTGGTTAAAGAGTGTTTTTTTGAGGGTTTTAGTGAGTGTTGGGGTTATGGTGGGATTATTGCCATAGAACCTATTACAAAAGTGGTACTCTCATGAAACTTTATAAGAATGTGGTATGAACTACCATAATAAAGAATCAAAAGAGTCTATAAAAATATCTATATGGTAGAAGGATGTTTTCTATGGGTGAAGGAATGTATAAAACTTTTTCCAACAACTAAAATTGTTTCCAAAAACAAATAACACCCTTTACCCAATCCCACAAAAACACCCTTTCTTCCTTGATATTTTTGTAAACTACGTAAATTCTTCATTCTCGCAGTAAATGAAACACTTTTACCAAGTTTCTTGAGGGTTACCATCCTTTTCCATTTTTTTGAAAAATAACCACACACTTCCCCCTATCTTCAAAAAACACACCCTTCCATGCAAAATATTTCTATAGACTCTTTTGATTCTTCATTCTATAAGTTAATAGCACATTTTAACAAAATCTCATGGGGGGTACCACAGGTTTTATGGCAATATGGCACCACTACCCCAACTCACCAAAAAAAACACCCTTTAACCACAGATATTTTTATAGACTCTTCTTATTATTAATATTCATGACAAATGAACCATTGATGCCAAGTTTCATCGACAGACCATTATTTTCAACTGGTTTTCGGTAATATTTTACTTTTATACTGAAAATATAGTCATCCTTACATAAAAATGACAGTAACTTTTTTCACGGATGCCGTATCGACTTGGTTTTGGTGTCATTTGATTCAGCATTTAAAACTACCTTAAAAACATGTGTCATATGCTAATGTTGCACCAAAGTTAATTTTTCTGTTTGATACACCACAACTTCCCCTCCTCTCCCCCTCAAAACACACCCATGCAAAATATTTTTATAGACTCTTTTGATTTTTCGTTCTCATAATGCATAAGACGTTTTCACCAAGTTTCATGATGGTACTATTTTTTTTTTATTCGAAAGACTTTTCGTACTATTTTACCTGTACTAATTATCATTATTGTTAAAATGATTTCCCGTATTAAGAAGAAATATGTGATGTAGTACATATTTAGTTTAGTTTATTTCGACGGTATTTCTTGCAAATTTCTTGTAAAGGAGCAAGACATGCACATGATCGTTGCCGAACCTGGAGTTTCTGCCACCTTCGGAAAATTGTTATTTTGCCGCCCAAAAGTTTTTAAAAAAGAAAACCATACAAATTAATATTTACGGTTTTATTTAATATTGCTTCAAGGTTTTCAACAAAATAAAATTTTGTAAAATTTGAAAATTATAATGCTGCTCTGCATGATTTCATGTTGTCAAGTCTTAATGTGTTGCCTTAAAACATGATTTTCATCGACTTTGCAGCCCTAGTCAATGTGCCGCCTTAGGCAATTGCCTAAGAGGCACCGGACATGATAATTGCGGTTAGTTTTTAAATTTTATTAATTAATCCTTCAAACAAAAATTGCTTTCATATATTGACCACGGCGAAATCTTAAAATTATTTCCAAAGACATCAAATGGAAATAAGAAATCGAGACATTTTTATTTTCAAGTGATCATTAGACAACAGCTAGGTCAATGCTTAAACATTTTACCAGAATTGCTAGTCTTTCGAAATGACAGAAAGTAGCAAAGAACCCGAAGATATTTTAGTTACAAAACTGAATTTTCAATGCTCCAGATATAATCTTTTTATTTCTTTTTTGTCATAAGTGTTAGCTGTAAACATGTTTCTATTTGTTGTATATTTAACAGTTCATTGTCTTTTCTTAGTCCCGATTTGTCCCGATTTTTTGTCACTGATGTCCCGATATTGATAAATATTGAAAAATTTATCTCGCAGCCCTACGGGAAAACGAGACGAGAGCGTTACGTGATTCGCTGTCATCTTTTTCTAGTTATAAAATCGTTTCCCAATTCACAATGCGGCGAGATTTTTTACAACGAAAACTTTTTTGTTAAAAATAAAAAAAAAAAAATTATCCAAAAAAGCTTTAAAGACAACAGATTAGGAATCACTTGATCTTTTAATTTCAAGTTATCGTATTTTTTCTTTAAAAAAATACTTCCATTATGTAAATAACTTGTCAAAAAAGAAAATGGTCGTCTCGTCGCGTCTTTTTTTCAATTTTTCGAGTTCTTGGCATGACGTGACGACGAGAAATGCTTCATTGTGTATATCCTCATATACTTTCATTGTTTGAAATTCGTTTGACAGCAACGACGGGATCTCGTCACGCTCACGTCCAAAGAAGAAGAAGTAAAGGAACTGGTATATCGTGGAAACAGTGAAGCATTTTTCAAAATTGTGTGAGTTACACAAACACAATTGCATTGCCCCAGGGTCGCAGTGCAGTTACACGGCTGAAGGTTGGGGCGCTCAAAGGAAGCCTGATTTAAAATAGAAAAAAAAAAAAAAATTGAGATGCTTCCGTCATTTTGCCGAGCTGTAGAAAAGTGTACATAGATTTTATATCAAAAAAATAGTGAAAAAGCCTATTAGAATGAATAAAACAGTGAAATGAAAGTTAATTTAGTGAATAATTTGAAAAACTTTACTAATAAGAAATATATATGTAAAAAAATTATGTGGTGCTGCATTTAATCATATAAAAACGCCTATAATAGGGTGCACGAATTTTTCTTTTCACAGATAAGTTTTCTATCACATTCTACTTAATAAAGTGATGTTTTTTATCGTTGCGTACTTTTAAACTGAAATAAACACTTCTTGACAAAGTTATAAAACCAACAAGATAAATAGGGGCAACAGCAGAAGGGCCTTTAAAAATATTTTATTTAAAGCGTTAACAAATATTTCTGCACTACGGGCGCTAAACGGATTTGAGCGCCTTGCCATCACCAACAAAAACTAGATCGACTCTGTGCGAGAATTTCTCATTTGACAAATGAGTCTCAACGAAATCAGTGGATTAAAGTATATTTTAGTTTTCAACAAATTTGCTATTTTTATTGTAAATTGCGATAAAATATTGATTTTAAAGTATTCTTAGATAATTTATTCACCTAAATAACATCACTTCACGTTACTTTATATGGAAATAACAGGCAAAACTAACTTGTAAAATAAAATATTTGTATATTCCCTAGTATAGGCGTTCTTAGAGGATTTAACGTAGCCACCACATGCTGTTTTATATTTTTTTAAATAAATTATTGACAGTATTCACTATTCTAACCTTAATTTCACTTTTTTATTTAGATTAATAAACTTTTTCACTTGTTTAACAAATTGAAATCTCGAAACACTTCCCTTCAGTTCGGCAAAATGACAGATGAATCTCAATTTGTTTTTTTTTTTTCAATTCTTGCTGCTTCACTCACGTACACTGTATATGTGATATACACCACTTCCTTTACTTCTTCTTCTATGCTCACGTCTCGTTTCCTCGTCGCATTGTGAATCAGGCTTCACATAAAACACATTAGAGCGAGTTCAGGGCGACCCAGTGCGCCCCAGTGCTGACATCGAACAAACCTAATCGGACGAACAAAGCGTGATGTCAGTGGTGCTTTTGAGTATTGAGAAGGAAGCCAAGAAGATGGGTTTATCGGTGAATGAAAGCAAAACGAAATATATGCTGTAAACAAGAAAGGACACCCAACACTGACGACTCAGACAGATTGTCACTATCACTACAGACAGCTATAATTTTGAGGTGGCCAGAGACTTTGTCTATCTTGGAATCGCTGTAAGCTCACCGAACGATGTCAGTGCTGAGATCAAACGAGAGATTACTCTCACTCTTGCCAATTGCAGTTTCCTTGTGTTAAGAAGGCAACTGAGAAACAAAGCCCTACCTTGAGCAATTAAACTGCCCTTTAGTAAGACGCTGTTTAGATTGGGAAGGCTGAGACCGGTCTCACGGCGGTTTCTGGACAAGAGAAGTGGGGGGTCAGGGATGTCGTGAGGCATGAAGAAAACATAAACATCTGACTCATGAGTCTCATTTGTTGTTGTTTCAATGTGAAAAACATTGAAGTTGTTGTTGTTTCTATGTGTTTTGAGGCACCTCAAATTTTCTAATGTAGACACAATGAGACTCACGAGTCCGGACTCAATTTTCCCAATCTAAACAGGCTCTAAGATACTTATCATCCCGGTCCTGGGCCCCTATTCGGGTTCTATGATAAAATGAAATGATAAGTTTTTTATCAGGAGAGTTTTCATACGACTTTTTCATTTTATCATATCATTTTTCCCAAAATGTTGATTCTCGTTATACAAGTGCAAAAATCAGCTGATTTTGTGCTGAATGTGTGCTGAATGAAAACAAAAATTATTTTACAGAAGTTTTTTCGATATTCACGAATGATTTGGTGGTTTTAGAAGATTATTTTTAGTAAAATTGATTAAAATAAGTCAATTTATTAAATAATTATTTGGAAATCGGTACATTTAAGAAGCTTTGACATGTGTCGTACCAATGTTTTGTCCATGTTTCTTACTACCTACTATGAAAAAAGAAGAGCAGATACTGGTTTGTGAGTATCTATTAAGAAGCACTATATTTTTGCAATAATTCTTTTTTTTTATTTAAGAAAACATACAAAATTGCGAAGAAATTAATATGTGGGACAGCTTACACCAATTTGTAGTTATTTCTTGATACAAATTCCTACACTCGTCCTCCCAATGAAGAATACATCTGGCAAATAAGACAAAAAGATCATGGTTTTTATTTGCTCGCCTTCAATGAGTCAATCAATAAAAACTTTTATGTGTGTTCATCCACATAATTTATTCAAAATACTCACGTGTTGTGATCTTAAACCAAATTATTTACAACTGAGAAAATCAATAAACAAGTATTGTTTAAATTTAATTCATGTTTCTGGTTTTGTTTACCTTTTCAATTTATCACTAGGCTTTATCAGACAAAATTTCTCGATGATAAATATTTTTTCATATGATAAAAGTTTGACAGACGTTTTCACGTTTACACTGAACCAGAATCGGAAATTGAGATTTATCACTGAAAAAACTTTTCATCGCGTTTATCATAGAACCGGAATAGCCCCCCTGATGTACGGTGCACAATGTTAACGGTGGATGAGAACGCGTTAAGCTGCTTTGAGAGGAAAATTCTCCGGGTGATTTTTGGTCCTGTCCACATGGATGGGGAATGGAGAAGAAGATACAACAACGAACTGTACGGGCTATACAGCGACACCAACTTAGCCACAAAAGCGAAAAGCCAACGATTGAGATTGCTGAGTCACCTAAAATGAATGGACACCAATGCTCCGGCCCGAGAAGTCTTTGAATCCAACCCCGTAGGACAGCTCAGTTGATGTGGATAGCGTAAAAGGTGGCGCACGCACGTGGAAGAGGACCTCAACCAACATGGCGTGCGAAACTGGGAACAGCAAGCTAGAAACCGAGCCAGCTGGAAGAAGCTTGTTGGTTGAGGCCCTGGTCCACCCCGGACTGCAGCGCCACCTTAAGTAAGTCTAAGTAAGTATATAAAAACATGGAAATTATGAGAGAAAAATGTAGAGAAGCATGAAATACGATATTTAAATTAGGTAAAACAACTCCTTTGACAGTTTGAGGTGGAAAAAATGAATGCCATCTTAATTCTTCATTGAATCTTTGTATATGAAAACCATAGTATTCTCATGAAAATTTTTTTTTAGTTGAACGTGGACCCTGTGGGGGCGCCACATTCGACCGCATTCGATTGCGTGGAGAATTGTGGATGCGGGGTACATAAAGAATCGAAGACAAGTAGTAAGAGCAAGAGGAAAGTATTATTTTCATGCTCATAAGAAATAAAGGGAGTAAGAGAGATAAGCAAATCAGCTGTTTTTAAAATGTCAAAGAATAGAAAAACCTGAAGAAAATAAGAAAAAAATTGTCGTCTCGTCTTTGAATACAAGAATATTTGTGTTGGTTTATTTAGGAATGTATTTTGTTTGCAGGCAGAGAAGCAAAGAAATTATATGAAGTGGTGAACGAGTTGATCGTGTCGCTTCTGCTTGCGTCGTCGTCATCGTCACCCGTCGTTGGTGTCTAGTTCGTAGCAACGACTAGAAAAATTATTATTTGCAGAGATTTTCTTGTATGTGAGTGTGAAAAGACAAACGTGTGTAGGTCGTTGCTATATTTTCTTATTGAGGGTAGGTTTTGTTTTTGCTTTTTTTTTAATTGACTTGAAACTTTCTTGCAAAGTTTCGAGGATAGGCTAGGCATATATCTTTTGGTAGATATTTTGATTGAAATTTTCTTGCATGATTTCGGTGGTAGGTATTTTGGTGTGTAGGTATTTGAATTTTTGATGCAATCTTTTTTGCGAGGATTGGTCTTTTGGTATGTAGGTAGGTAGGTACATATGTACATATTTGAATTAAAGTTTTTGTGCAATTACTATTAATTTTTTGCTAAATAGTTTTTTTGTTAATAGTTTTTATTACCTACATAGGTAGGTACCTACCTAACCTACATATTATAAATTATTTCGAGTAGTTACGTTTAAGGTTTTTTAAGGTATTTGTAGGTATTTTAATTAAATTTTGTATGCAAAATTCGGGGGTGGGTTAAGGCATAGATATTTTTGATAGATAGGTATAGGTACCTACATGTATTTTAATTAAAGTTTTAATTGCAAAATTCGGGGGTAGGTTTAGGTATAATAAATAAATAAATTGGGTGGCGCAACAGCTCGTGGAGAACCAGGGCCTAGTGACTTACAACTCACAACCATTCCTGTGTGCGTGTTTGTTGGACAGGAATGGAAGGGACCTACAGTTTTTTACCGAGTCCGAACGGCTCAATGAGAAGCACTTTTTCATGACAAGTATACTCTTGGAGGTTTTGTCAGTTCCTCGCAAGAGGCAGTACCTCGAATAAAACATTTCTGTTTTTAGGTGGCACGGCTGGGAATCGAACCCAGACCTTCGGCATGACAGTCCTACGCACTAACCATCATGCCACGAGGTACTACAGGTTTAGGTATAGGTACCTTCATAAGTTTATCTTTTAATAGGTACCTAGGTAGGTATTTGTTTTTTTTTGCAAAATTCGAGGGTAGGTATTTCTTTGAGTAGGTAGGTAGGTACGTACCTACTTATTTGACCTGAAATTTCTTCGAATTTTGTAAAAAGATAACCTAATATTATTCACTAGTCTGTAAGTGGGAATCCCTATGCCAGTTCCAAATACTGTCAAAACAAATTTAATTTCAAATTTCTTACCAGTGATTTTCAAAAAATTCATTCCTAGCTTTATTGGCTCCAACGTCGAAGTTCATTTCGACTCATCGGTAGGTATTTTATTTAAAGGTTTTTGTTGCAAAGTTCAAGGGTAGGTAGGTACGTAGGTACCTATTTCTTTGAGTACCTATTTGACCTTGAATTTAAAACTAATTTTATGTATATTAGGTAAGCATAGGTAGGTAGGTATGTATGTAGGTACCTAATAAACTTTTTATCTAATGAACTTTTTACAGATTTTTTTTGTATAAGTTGGTAGGTACCTAGGTATATAGCAACCATTTTTCTGCCTAATAATTTAAAATAAACAATTTAAATATGCATTATTTTGAAGGCGCGTTGAAATATTTCGAGGTAAAATATACAAATTAGTAGATAAAATTTCAATCGCAGTAAGATTTTAGTTCTCATAAATGTATGTGAAATACAATAAATATAATAATGCCACTATTAATTGAAGATAAATACTCTTACAAAAAATGTCTTTCATTACTATTATTTTGTAATATATTTTGTATTAAATTTCATGAAAAGAATCTACAAATTAAATTTTAAGTAGGTAATTAAGTATTATATTATAATACCTTTGTATTATAAAATATAATACAGATTTCGTATTCCTTTGTAATATCTGATATTATTAAGTTTTAATATACCTATTTTGAATTAACTTCCAAATTTTAATATTTGCCAAGTATTAAATTTCAATATATTTTTGGTGTTGTCATATACATACCTATGTAACCCAGAAAATATTAAAAAGTACCTACCCCAAAATTTTTAACCGTGCTTAAAGTTCTTCTTTGTAAATTGTGCCAAATAAAATTGTGAATTTTTGTACCTATCAAGTTGATTTTTTTTTCAAAATTTTTGGCAATTAGGTGATATATTTTGTATGTAAAATTCAAAGCCTTTATTATTTTTTAGTCAAGTTCTGAAACCCGGATTTGAGAAGATTTCTTATAGATTTTAAGCTATTCAAAAAAAATTAAAGGAACTTTTTTCCATTGCTTGTTTGTTTTATGCTCATGAAGCAAAAAAATTACTTATCATAATTATTATATATTATTATTATATTAATTAATTTCTCAAAAATTAAGAAAGATTTTTGCATTTGGTTGTCGACTTTTAACTAAAAATTGATAAAAGCATTGGATATCAAGAACAACATGGCACTAAACTACGCAAAATTTTAAATAAATTAACTTAAAAAATATACAATTTTTTTTCAAAAATTTTGACCTTGAAATTTAATTTCTAAAAACCATTCTTTTAAACATCTCCATTACAAAAAAAAAAAAGAAATAGAATATTGACTTTCAAAATAGCTATAACAGGTTATTGTATGTTTTTTCGTTGACATATTAAAATATTTTTTTTGCATTTAAAGTCAGTTTTTTTTTGGACCATTATTAAATAAGTAATTAATGACCAATTGAATAATTAAGTCAAGAATAAAATGAAGAAAACTACAAAAACTCCGCACTTTAAGATGTATTTTCTGATTTTAGTTTTTTCTATTTGACATTTGTCACAAGAAAAATTGATTATAATGAATTTTTCCTGTGACAGCGATGAATTTTTAGCGAATGAATTCATTCGCTAACCCTAACGTACATAACATTCGCCAAATCGTTTGACTTCAGGTGAACGTTCGATTCGCGAACCGTAATAAGGCCCTAAATCTTTTTTCAAAGAGCTATCGACTATTTACGTAAGTCGTCCAAAACTTTAAACGGCCGTATTTGAAAACTAGGTTTTTCGTTTAGTGCCACTTTTGTTTTCAATGCGCGATATATTAATATTTTTTAAGACAAAAAAAAAATAGTAAAATGTATAAATTTAAAAAATCTAGAAACATTTTTGTATATCTACTTATTTAATATGTAATTTTTACTATTATTATTTTAAACAAAATTCTCATCAAACTATTTTAATTCCTTTAAAAGTTTTACTAAACATCAAAGAAAACAAAAAGCTATTTTGATTAAGTGGATCAATGGAAGATTTAATTGTTATTTTAAATACATAAATTGACTATAATTTTGTAATTTTATTTTGTCAGAACGAAATATGGAGATTCGACTATATTATAATTTTTTAATTTCATTTTGTCAAAACAAAATTTCATAATTTATTGATTCGTTTTCAAACTCATTTTCTGATTTCTTTTTTATATAATAAAACAGGTAGGTACCTACCAGTGACGAAGCGTCCCTATATTGAGTGGAATGAGTGCTTCCGTAAGACAGTTCACAAAATGCTCATAGCAAAGAATTATAATATTCGAAAATTCAAATTGTAACGGGTGATTTTTTAGCTGGTTTGGTTTTGGCAACACTGGTTTTGACAGCTGACGTGTGTTTAGTACCTTGTGTCACTGTCAAACAGCTTCAGTTTGGTTTGCAATTTAACCATGGATCGTCTTACAAATGAACAACGCTTGCAAATTATTGAATTTTACTATCAAAATTCGTGCTCGGTTCGAAATGTTTTTTTATCGAAAAATTGTGTTCAGCGATGAGGCTCATTTTTGGTTGAATGGGTACGTAAATAAGCATAATTGCCGCATTTGGAGTGAGGATCAGCCAGAAGCATTGCAACAGCTACCAATGCATCCCGAAAAAGCCACTGTTTGGTGCGGTTTATGGGCCGGCGGCATTATTGGGCCATATTTCTTCAAAGATGATGCGAATCGCAGCGTTACTGTCAATGGTGAACGCTACCGAGCGATGATAACAAACTTTTTTTTGCCCGAAATGGAAGTTCTTGACTTGCATGATATGTGGTTTCAACAAGACGGTGCCACATGCCACACAGCACGCGAAACAATGGCGCAATTGTGAGGCGAGTTTGGTGAACAGTTAATTTCACGTTTCGGGCCGGTCAATTGGCCGCCTAGATCGTGCGATTTGACACCATTAGATTATTTTTTGTGGGGGTATGTCAAGGCTAATGTCTATAGGGACAAGCCCGCTTCGATTGACGCACTAAAAGCCAACATCCATGCATTCATTCGTGAGATACCGGCCGATATGTGTGAAAGAGTATGCCAAAATTGGACTCAGCGGATGGGCTACCTGAGACGCAGCCGCGGTCAACATTTGCATGAAATTATCTTTAAACATTAAATTGCAAGGTTCAAACTATCGATTCAAATAAATATTTCATTCATTTTTTCGAATTTTTTGTGTTTTTTTTTTTTTAAGTTCTAAACCTCTTAAAAAATCACCCGTTAGATACATGAAATACATTTACATCATTGACCTATTATTATAGTATGTCAAGGATTTACATTTTCTTAATATCTAATATTAATAAATTATCGTTTATATTAATTAATTATTTCCCAATATTGGTATTACATAGGTATTATCACGGGAAATGATTATTATCTTTTAATAAAATCACTCACGAGAACAACGCTTAAATCCGCACATCATCTAACCCATTAGCGTAGCTAGGGGGGGGCGAAGGGGGCGGTCGCCCCGGGCGCCAGGAGTTAGGGGCGGCAAATCGGAAATACAAAAGTTTTTTTTTGTGAAAATTTTAGTAAATTTTTATCAGAAAACATACAATTTTTATAGTATTCAAATTTGTAGGGGCGGTAAAATCATCCTCGTTGTTCATGAGAAGTTGGAAATAAACAAAAGTTTAATTTATGTTTATTAAATAATTCAATCAATTTTTATTAAATTGAAATCAAGAGGGGCGCAAATCATCATCGTTGTTTATTACAGAAGTTGGAAATAAACAAAAAAGTACTATTTTTTTAAGTTAAAAATTCTATAACATTTGAATAGGTATATGAAAGTACAATTTTTCATTGTGTTCAAATCACTAGGGCCGGCAGAATCATGACCATTGCTCACTATAGAAGTAGGTAATAAACACAAAAGTTTATTTTTAAATTAACAATTCTTTCAAATTTTGAAACAAAATGATGGCTTTCGTAATGACCATTCTCTTTTGTAGCCTCACATATAGGTACAGTCTGTTAATTCCCTCAATTTAGAGATCAGAGGGGTTGAATTTTCACAGAAAATTTGAAGTAATGAAGTAATAACTCTGTAGTCAGACTAGCAGTAGTGACTTAGCCGTGGCTTTGACTCTCTCATGGTTCATGATCATTAGATCTGAGAAATATAACCAGTATGCAATTTCTCAGTTTTGCTGTCGAGTACTGACGAAACAATAGGCGTGTCTCACCCAGTGAGCGCTCAATATCAAGTTGACGTAGGCGGAATGTTTTGGTGGAATAAGATTCCCTGTTCAATCGTACTGAAATTATGGAAACAAATTTTTAACTTTGCTTTAAATATTTAAATGTTAAAGCACAAGACTTTATAAAATGAATGAAAAATACTAAGATCAATTTATTTTTCCTGTTTATCAACATTTAACTACTATTTTGTATTTTTGGTATCATTTTTGTATTTGCCCATCACCGATAAATTGCAATTTGGCTGTCAAATGAACAGTTTTACTGAGAAAGAACATTGAGAAATAAATCCAAAAAAAATTTCGTCTTAGTAATCTTTGAAGAAAATCTCAGAGCTCAGGTGAGATTTTTTGTCCCACTTTAAAAATCTCTGAGCTCTCAGAGGTCAGAAACAAATAAAAATCATTCAGCAGATATTGCGGAAAAATGGCGTGTATCAATATTTCGTAGAATGTAATTCCTTGCATTTATAAAAAAATATTTTCAAATTTTGTCTGCAACTTTAAGACCGATGATATGAAGATATATATCACAAAATTTCTTAATAAAGTATTGTTAGACCGAAGGGGTGGCAAATTATTGTTTTGCCCCGGGCGGCAAATATCCTAGCTACGCCACTGATCTAACCAAACCCACAAATTTCCATTATACGCCAAGCCAAGCCATTTGAGAATGCGTAACATCACTCCATTCTCCATTATAAAATACTATACGAGAGTTTTTGCTCTAGAATGCGCAACAGCTTGGCATTCTCTGATATTACCTTCTTAACTCAAATTCCGTCCAAAATTCAAAGTAAAATCTGATGATTTCTTTCTGTTTGCCCAACGTGTGAGGAATGAGTTGAGTGAATTCATTATGAAAATTCAATAGCAAAACTAAAGAAGTATTGAGTCGTTTCCTGCCGCACATTCCTATTGAAAAAGGGGAAGTTTTAGTTTTATACTTTGGATCTTTGGTGTTGTGATTTTGTGTGTGTGAATGCAAATCGTATATAGTGTTTCATCCATAAGAAATGCATTGATTGGTGTTTTTTTTCTATTTGATTAAGTTTTTTGGGCGATATTGTTTTGTTTGTGATTGCTTTGGCGTTTTGCTTAATGCTTATGAGTACCTGCAAATGTATAGCAGAGTGTTTCAAATTAATTATTTCGGCTAGAGGAAATACATTTTGTATACTCTTTATAATATTATTAGGCGCAAAAAAGCGGTATGATATAAATTCTAAATTAAAGGACTTTTATTTTTTGAGTTTTAAGTTGTGTGCTTCCGCTTCCGAAAAAGTCACGCCTCGTGCCTGGTACCTACCTACCCAAAGTGCATATAATTTTTAGTCGTGAACTTTTCTGATATTTTAATAGTTATTCTCCTATTTGAGCAAAGACAAATCCAACAAACCATAGATAATTAAAATTCGTTCAGCCGTTCTTCAGTTATAACTTATAAATGGTGTAACTAACCCGACTTTGTTGTATATATTAAGATATCCAACTTTATCATTTTGAGATCTTTAAATAGAAGAGTATTTAAAAGCAGAGTAAGTATATATTATACTTTAAGTGTGGGCTTAAATGCCAAATCCAAAAAGCAATAGCACCCGCGGTTCTTATTTCTTTTCTTTCGTGGGTTATTGCCATTTTAAAATGGAAAATAAACCCGTGGGTATTTTTTCCTTTTATTTTGGGAAATAACGCCCACGGCCCAAGGGCTTCATTACCGCGGGTGTTATTGCACTGCACCTTAATAACCATTTTTTTGAGAATGGTATTCCACCCCAATGTAGCCTTTACTAAAATATATGTATATATATTAAGGAAAGAAGCGAAATAAAAGTTTGAAAAGTGCGAAAAGTTTGCATGTACATTATTTGTAAAAAATCCTGCACACAAAACACCTACATTTGAGTAGATGAGAACGAAAACTCATCATACCTACCCACTTTTATCAAAAAATGAGATTTTGATCCAGATTTGTTAAGCTGGGCATATTGAATAGTTTTTAAAGAAAATTTGACACCCTTACCCCTCTAAGCCCCTTTAATATTGATGTCAAACATCGTTATTGTTTCCAAAACTCTCGATATCCACAGTGCAATTTACATCAAAACTTTCCATATCCATCCTAAGCAGAAGGTTTGCTTTCAAAACTCTTCTTATCCATCATAGGATATTAATTATGTTATATAAGAAGGAACTAAAACGTTCACAGGTTTTTATTGTAAACAATTTTAAATGGATCATTAAAGATTGGAAAGTAGGGGAGTGCTTTTATATTAGAGGGTGCAATTGTGAGAGGGGGGAATGGTGGGGAAACTGGCCATATCCAATCATTTGCAAAAAAGACTCTTCATAGCCAAATTTAATTGTTAAATATCTTTTAAACGGAACTTCCAATATTTGTTTGCTCTCAATCATAACATAGATTGAAAAATCTTCTATTATAGCTTTGTATATGAAAAATTTTCATATACAAAGATTATAGGTATAAAATAAAATCTTTTATAACATCTACCATTTCACCTTAATTAGTTTTTTTTTTTCATTCGCACAAAATGAATAATTTTGGATATGACGAGTTTTGGTTCTCACCCTTCAAGCAAATTCACTGACCCAACTTTTTCGGTACTGCTTGAAGCCTGATTCACAATGCGACGAGGAAACGAGACGTGAGCGTGACGAGATCCCGTCGTTGCTGTCAAACGAATTTCAAACAATGAAAGTATATGAGGATATACACAATGAAGCGTTTCTCGTGGTCACGTCACGCCAAGAATTCGAAAAATTGAAAAAAAGACGCGACGAGACGACCATTTTCTTTTTTGACAAGTTATTTACATAATGGAAGTATTTTTTTTAAAGAAAAAATACGATAACTTGAAATTAAAAGATCAAGTGATTCCTAATCTGTTGTCTTTAAAGCTTTTTTGGATAATTTTTATTATTTTTATTTTTAACAAAAAAGTTTTCGTTGTAAAGAATCTCGCCGCATTGTGAATTGGGAAACGATTTTATAGCTAGAAAAAGATGACAGCGAATCACGTCACGCTCTCGTCTCGTTTTCCCCGTCGCATTGTGAATCAGGCTTGAATCCTTAAAAAATGAGCTCTCACGGGGATTTTATTTTTTCCCCACTTATTTTTTTCTAGTTTATTTTTGCAAGTCGTGCGGTGGAGATCATTTCTTGTTTTAATTCGCTTTGCTGTGAAAACTTAAACACATTTTCGGTCAACAATACAAGCTAAATGCAATTGTAATTTGTTCAATCTTTTCTAGTGCAAATAAGTGTGTTTTTGTAAATAATTGTATAAATTCCAAATAAATGTGATTTGGAAAGAAAAACTTCTTCTTGTTCTTTGTTTGTCCTTTGTCTGTAGTTGTTGGTTGTTGCTTGTAGGAAATTTAGAACTCAATAAGGGAATTTTCTCTTCATACCTACTGGTTTTGGTACTTGCTAAGTATGGTGAATTTTGTTTCTCACAAAGCATGCGCAAGTGGATCCGCGGTGATTCTAATTTCCATACTAGTCCGAGCCGTAAAACGCAGTTTTGAGGATCCACATTTGGATCCGAAAACGTAGTCGTTTATACGTTGTTCACTACGTTTGCGGATCCAAAACGGACTTCTTTGCTTGAAGGGCAACTACCCACTCAATTGTAAAAACTAACCCACATACCTACCTACCTATATTCCAATGTATAACAACATCTTCCTCTTGCACCATAGAAACCCAAATATATTGAAGACAATACGCCTACAGCTGTGAAAAAAACAAATACACCTTCACATGTTTACCTACCCCTTTCCCTTGCACCATAAAAACCCCATAAGCCAAAAAGAATATCCAAAATTGTTCTTTTTGTGTCTTTCAGCTTTATCTGCATAGTAAAAAAAATGTAAACAAAACCGATAACCAAAACAAAATTGAATATTTTCTCCAAAATGCCTTCTACCTGATTCACTCTAAAGCCTGATTCACAATGCGACGGGAAAACGAGACGAGAGCGTGACGTGATTCGCTGTCATCTTTTTCTAGTTATAAAATCGTTTCCCAATTCACAATGCGGCGAGATTCTTTACAACGAAAACTCTTTTGTTAAAAATAAAAAATAATAAAAATTGTCCAAAAAAGCTTTAAAGACAACAGATTAGGAATTAATTGATCTCTTAATTTCAAGTTATCGTATTTTTTCTTTAAAAAAATACTTCCATTATGTAAATAACTTGTCAAAAAATAAAATGGTCGTCTCGTCGCGTCTTTTTTTCAATTTTTCGAATTCTTGTCGTGACGTGACGACGAGAAACGCTTCATTGTGTATATCTCCATATACTTTCAATGTTTGAAATTCGTTTGACAGCAACGACGGGATCTCGTCACGCTCACGTCTCGTTTCCTCGTCGCATTGTGAATCAGGCTTAACTCTCATAAATTCAGTATACGTCTTTCCCGTGCTTATACTATTCTTCACGTCCACACTTCCATTTATTCCACAATTCTCCACGTCAAGGTACCCCTTGGAGACTTGAGATGTCGCCCTCTTCGAGTGCCACCATGATAGTACTATGGTTTTCATATACAAAGATTGAATATGATTGTATGGAAACAAAAATTTTAAAATCGTTGGAGCGTTTTTTTAAAAAAATAATTTTTTATATATGAAATTCTTAAAACATTTTTCAGAACAAATTTTGGTATGCAAATCTTAAGTATATATTTATGGGTATATAAAAACAAAATAAAAAAAATTTCAACCCGTTTCAGAGATATCGAATTAAAAAAAAAACTAGCGCTTTTTTTTTAATTCAAAAACTTTTTTTGGAAAATTTTGATATGCAATATTATTTAATCTTATCTGAAATTTGTATATAAAAAATTCATCTAAATCCGTTTAGCCGATGACGAGAAAATTCAATATAAGAAAAAACGTTCTATGACAGGTACAATTAATAGATGCTAAGTGTAAAATTTTATAATTTTTGGTAGTAGATCGTACTAATTTTAGTATATAAAAAAATTTAATCAAAAACATGGGAGTCGTTTTTAAGCAACAAAATATTTTCCTTTGCGGTTCTTGACTTTTGTATGGAAGGTACCGTTATATTTTCATAAATGTAAATTTTCTTCTAAAAATATTTTAGAGAGTCTTACAGCCCTATTATTGACACGATCCAAAACTAGTTTTAACGTAAAACTAGTTCTATATAGTCTGAGAGTCCACCGTAAGATTACCTATCTCATCGCAGCCACGCAAAAATTGGATGCCAACCGATAGCTTTAGTCCAAACATTTACAAAACTGCTGGTCGGACAAGCTTTATCTGGTCGCAATGGTTAGAAAATGCACTTTTCAGGTTGCACTTTCCGCTAAATGTACCTATGATATAAGCAACTTATATAAATGGGGTATCAACTGAAACCTATGACGCATGGCTGCGATGAGATAGGTAATCTTACGGTGGGCTCCCAGACTATATAGAACTAGTTTTACGTTAAAACTAGTTTTGAATCGTGTCAATAATAGGGCTGTTAACAAACTTTTAAGTATCGAGTTTCAAAAAAATCAATTATGTCGTTTTCGAAATATTTGATTTTCCAAAAAAAATTTGAAACATTTATTAGTCCTAAAAATACTTTTTCAAAAATTTTGGTACACAAAACTATTTATATTATTTGGAAGCTTGTATATTTTGTAGAAATATCAAACATTTGAAAAACAATGTTATCGTCTTACTTAATCAATGTTTTTGATCAATTTACCCAGAAATAATGGAAAAAGTAAGTATATATTGATTCATGGTCATTCTAGTGATGTCATGAGAGCAAGTTGGGGTGTGAGAAGGCGGTCGTGTCTAAAATGTCCTTATTTAATTTGTTGATAGAGTGTTTATTTTCATATTAGAAACACTGTTTTTTCAAAGGTAAGAAGTACACAGGTTGCTTCCAAGTTATTGGCATACTTCATGAAAATTTAAAATTAAAGTGAATTTTTATTTTTTATTCTAGGTTATAAAGTGGTAAATTGTCTTTCATAATTGTATGTGCTAAATTATAACGAACAGGAACAATTCAAAAAGAACTGCGGTCGTGTTTCATTTTACCTTGTGAACAAAATCACGACCAGAATAAAATCACAAGAGAAATTAAAATCTCACAGATCAATACGAAACTATAAAGAATGAGAACGATGTCGTGATTTTCTTTGCATTCTATGGGTTAATTTTTTGATAGATTTTACTTTTCAATTTGGTAGATTTTTATACTGGAGATTCTGAATTTGACCAGCAACGCAAGTGCGTACTTTTTGACATCTGCCACGCCTACTTTTCTTATATTTTAGTTTACTCCTTAATCCGTAGCTCTAGAGAGCTAACATTTTGCAATTAAGGTGTTTAAAACCTAAAGAACAACTTATGCATTTTTGGAAAACCGCCCACTGCCACGCCTTCTTTTTTATATTTGAGTTTTATCCTTAATACGTTGTCCAATGGAGCTGAAATTTTGTAAATAAGTTGTCTAGAGCCTAAAGAACAACATATCAAATTTTTGTAAATCAACCCACTGCCACGCCTTCTTTTCTTATATTTGAGTTTTACCCTTAATATATTGTCCTTGGGAGCTAATATTTAGTTAACAAGTTATCTAGAGCCTAAAAAACAAAGTAATATTTTTGGAAATCCACCCACTGCCACACCTCTTTTTCTTATATATTTGAGTTTTCTCCTTCATATGTTGCCTTAGAAAGCTGAAATTTTGTAAAAAAAGCTGTCTAGACCTTAAAAAACAACATATAAAATTTTTAAAAATCTACCACTGCCACGCCTCCTTTTCTAGGATTTGAGTTTTATCCCTTTTCAGTTTTTCCAGAGGGTTTAAATTTTTGTCAATAAGCTGCTTACAGCCTGCCACACCACACCACACCTACTTATTTGAGAGCTGACATTTTATAAGTATACCTTGCTGTCTAGAAATTTTTGTTTTCATGTGTATGAAGACTAGGGAAGGTCGTTAAAAAAAGGTCATCGCAGATGGGCCTAAATCGGCTCTTAATGGAGAAAGAAAAATTCACAAATTGTTTCAGATTTTTATTTTCATCCCCTATAGTCGCTGAAACATTTATTAGTCCTAAAAATACTTTTTCAAAAATTTTGGTACACAAAACTATTTATATTATTTGGAAGCTTGTATATTTTGTAGAAATATCAAACATTTGAAAAACAATGTTATCGTCTTACTTAATCAATGTTTTTGATCAATTTACCCAGAAATAATGGAAAAAGTAAGTATATATTGATTCATGGTCATTCTAGTGATGTCATGAGAGCAAGTTGGGGTGTGAGAAGGCGGTCGTGTCTAAAATGTCCTTATTTAATTTGTTGATAGAGTGTTTATTTTCATTTTAGAAACACTGTTTTTTCAAAGGTAAGAAGTACACAGGTTGCTTCCAAGTTATTGGCATACTTCATGAAAATTTAAAATTAAAGTGAATTTTTATTTTTTATTCTAGGTTATAAAGTGGTAAATTGTCTTTCATAATTGTATGTGCTAAATTATAACGAACAGGAACAATTCAAAAAGAACTGCGGTCGTGTTTCATTTTACCTTGTGAACAAAATCACGACCAGAATAAAATCACAAGAGAAATTAAAATCTCACAGATCAATACGAAACTATAAAGAATGAGAACGATGTCGTGATTTTCTTTGCATTCTATGGGTTAATTTTTTGATAGATTTTACTTTTCAATTTGGTAGATTTTTATACTGGAGATTCTGAATTTGACCAGCAACGCAAGTGCGTACTTTTTGACATCTGCCACGCCTACTTTTCTTATATTTTAGTTTACTCCTTAATCCGTTGCTCTAGAGAGCTAACATTTTGCAATTAAGGTGTTTAAAACCTAAAGAACAACTTATGCATTTTTGGAAAACCGCCCACTGCCACGCCTTCTTTTTTATATTTGAGTTTTATCCTTAATACGTTGTCCAATGGAGCTGAAATTTTGTAAATAAGTTGTCTAGAGCCTAAAGAACAACATATCAAATTTTTGTAAATCAACCCACTGCCACGCCTTCTTTTCTTATATTTGAGTTTTACCCTTAATATATTGTCCTTGGGAGCTAATATTTAGTTAATAAGTTATCTAGAGCCTAAAAAACAAAGTAATATTTTTGGAAATCCACCCACTGCCACACCTCTTTTTCTTATATATTTGAGTTTTCTCCTTCATATGTTGCCTTAGAAAGCTGAAATTTTGTAAAAAAGCTGTCTAGACCTTAAAAAACAACATATAAAATTTTTAAAAATCTACCACTGCCACGCCTCCTTTTCTAGGATTTGAGTTTTATCCCTTTTCAGTTTTTCCAGAGGGTTTAAATTTTTGTCAATAAGCTGCTTACAGCCTGCCACACCACACCACACCTACTTATTTGAGAGCTGACATTTTATAAGTATACCTTGCTGCCTAGAAATTTTTATTTTCATGTGTATGAAGACTAGGGAAGGTCGTTAAAAAAAGGTCATCGCAGATGGGCCTAAATCGGCTCTTAATGGAGAAAGAAAAATTCACAAATTGTTTCAGATTTTTATTTTCATCCCCTATAGTCGCTGTAGGGGTAAATTAAATGTTCCCGTTTTTTTGCATACTAGAAAATTCACGTTAAATCTACCAACAAAAATTAGAGCATATAAGTATATAAGAAAAAAAATCCTGTAGGAGAGTCGTGATATCTCCCGCTTGGACGGATAATATAGAAAAAAAATTAGTTAAAAAGCAACAAATGTTTTGTAACTTTTTAGAAAGCCAGAAGTCCATTCTTACGGTTTGTTTTCAAATTAAGTTTTTTTAATGAATAGTTTTAGCAAAGAATTGTTTCAAACTCAACATTTTGAAAAAAAAAATATTTTTTTTTTCAAAATTGTAAGTTTGGAAAAAGTTTTTGCTGAAGTATGTTAATTCAAAGAACTTTATTTAAAAACTGACTATAAAAATGGTGTTCTGGCTTTCCAAAAAGCTAAAAAACATTACTGTAAGTGTTGCCGTTCTTTTGTAATTTTTTTTTCTATTTCATGCAATTATTTTATTAAATTTCCCCTCATTTCCAAGCAGGGGGAGGTATTACCCCCCTCCTATTATATTTTTTTTCCTGTCTACTTCCCACCTTCATGCTCTTAATATTTTTGACAGATTTTACGCGAATTTGAAAAAAGGGGAAGATTAATTTACCCCTACAGCGACTTTAGGGGATGAAAATACAAATCTGGAAAAGTTAGGGAAATTGTTTTTCTTCATTTAGAGGTGATTTAGCTCCATCCAAATATAAAAATCAAAAATCCCATAATAACGACCACCCTTATGTAGGCACATTTAACTTTAATGTAAAAATATAATAGATCTTTACAAAATAAATTTAGTTAAGGCTTTTTATTCTAAAAGATTTTTAGTTTTTTTTTCAATAATAAAGTGTGCAGTAAAATGACTCCCTATAACTTATTCCGATTTACTAATATGTATATCTATTTTTGTATTCGCGAATCACAATCACAGGTTAAGCTCACAGTGAATTGCAAATCACAGTCACAGGTTTACCTGTGATTGAAAAATCACTACTTAGCTCATCTCTGCCAATTACCCAGACAAAAATGATTAAAAAAAAGTTTTCATAGTTTTCAATTTTTTCAATAACTGAAAACTATACAAGATACAACCGTCAGCATTCAACCTAAGGCTAGTAACAACATCAGCATGTAGTACCTCGTGGCATGATGGTTAGTGCGTAGGACTGTCATGTCGAAGGTGTGGGTTCGATTCCCAGCCGTGCCACCTAAAAACTCCATTCCTGCCAACAACATGCACACAGGAATGGTTGAGAGTTGTAAGTCACTAGGCCCTGGTTCTCCACGAGCTGTTGCGCCACCCAATTTATTTTTTATTTTAGTAACAACATCAAATAATGAAAGACAGTTTACCACTTTATTTATTTATTTATTCTTTATTCTTTCAATAAACAAAGCAAAACTAGCTCTTATAGACTACTAAAAACTCAACAATCAAAAAAATAAAATAAAGGCTATCCACCAGTGTTCATATAATATAATAATAGTTTTTTCTTAAAACAATCTCTGCTAAGGTACATACTATTAAAATCTAAAACACTACAAAATGTATATAAAGTTAGCAGGTCACTTTTGGAAATTCAGGTTAAAAACTATCCTATCATTAATTGCTACTTAATTGCGAATTAGTTACGCAAAAAAAATTGAATTGAATTTTTGGTTTGCGAAAAAATGGTTACGGATATTGTTTTGGGTCAATCAAAGTGCAATCATACAATAGTTGAATTGTGCTGACTCTTTAAACGTGCCGACGATTATCCACTGCGAATGTTTGGGCTTGCGACCACCGAAATGATACGACAAGATTGGTCTTTAGAAAACAGTAAATGAAGTCGGTTGTTTCGTCTACACTTCTATCTAAAACAGTTTTAACATTGGCGCAGCCGGTAGGATTTAATTTTTTTTTTTTCTGTAGTTTATAATAATAAGTAATTTAAACCGTTTTTTTTTTTAAAGAATCAAATCGAGTGATAAAGTGGGGGATTATAAAAAAAAGAAATAAAACCCACACAAAAACAAAGAACAAAACCCCGAAAAAATAAAAAAAAAACTCATCAAAATAAAATAAATTCTTTACTTTCATACACAGTGAGAGATACAGGTGAGTATAGTTATATGTATGTACCTGTATTCTATTGTAAGTGCTTGTAAAAAAAAAAAAAACAAAGTTGTGTATCAAATTGATTTACGTAGGGTTTAGTTTTTCAATTTTTTTTTTTCTTAAGGTTGTTTTTTTTTTGTGTAATAACTCTAATTGAGGTAGGTCGTATATGATTTTATTTGTTTTTTTTTTACAAAAATTAGATCTGTTGGTTGGCGTTTAGCTAATGGCCCATACCCAAATTGAAGCCCAACTTAACGATCTAATAGAGGAGTTAGAGTTTTTTAAAAAGGAAAAGAAAGAAAATCAACGACAATTAAAGTCGGTGAATGAATTTCTTTTCACGGAATTAAGGGAAGTTTTGAATCCTGAGGTTTACAAACTGGTCAGTTTTCAGTTAACGTCTCAGTGGGGTAGATTAACTGGAGTAGAATCGACTGACGCGATCGTTAGTGAATACGTCAAAGCCGTACACGCTTTAGTAGAAAACCACGCTAGAGAGGCAGAAGACCTTACAAAACAGCTTAAAAAGAGCGAGTTTAAGCGTAAGGAAGCCGAGAAACAACTTCTGAAAACCACAGAAGAGGCTGACCAGGAAATAAACCAGCTCACTATTGAGTTAAACAGAAGTTTAACAACTCAAAGGGAGCTAAGAGAAAAAGGTTTATCATCACCTTATTCTGAAAGTTCAAAACACTTAATTCCGCTGCTCTGTACCCCTCAGCATACTTCTACACCAAAATCATCTGTGGATAGAAACCTTGTCGACACAGGAGTTCAAACCACAGTAGTAGAAGTATTAAAATCAAATAAATTTACCCAAATAGAAAAAGAAGCAAATTGTAGCGAAATGTCACTTGAGAATATAAGCAAGGTGGTTTCAAGGTTAGTCCCCATATTCAACGGGGAAAGAAATCATGAACTTTCCCGAAGAGTTCATGAATTCTTAAATGCATGCGATCTGGTTTTAAAAATGGTAAAGCCAGAAGAGGAGGAGATCTTAGTGTCTCTAATTTCAACCCGGCTACAAGGCGATGCGTTTGAGTTAATTCGTTCAAACACTGTGAAAACAATAGAGGATCTGGCAAAACTGTTTAAAGACAGTTATTTAGTGCCAAAAACTCTAGACAACGTGAGTAACGAATTAAAGCAATGCCATCAATTGTTTGGTGAAGATGCTAAAGCATTCGCTAGACGTCTAGCGAAACTAAAAGCCACATCTGTTGAGATTATTGACTCGAGACATTCGGCAACTGAGTCAGTAGGCCTAAAAAAGGAAGTTGAAAACACGGTGTTAACAACTTTTAAAATAGGGCTAGTCGATCCAGTTCTTCGCCAGTTTATGCTGGGCAGCAAAAGCAAGGACCTCAACGAAATCTCTGAGGAAGCCTTGAAAACTTCACTGCTAATACAGCCAAACGCGATGGGCTATATGGGAGTTGGAACAACACCAAACTTACCTTTTCCGTTGGATCGTATTAGTTCAATGTACCAAATTCCTGGTAACATCCAACAAAACTACAATGGCCTGACTCACACATATCCATCTGTGCCTTCTCTGCCTCAACCTTCAGGCATTTATAATACATTACCCCACCATGTACCTCAAGTGATATCCAGTTTGCCATTGCAAGCACACTTACAAAATTACACAACATCTTTACCGACACATAATGAAACACCGCAATTTACTCAGAATTTTCAAGACCCTCCCCACTCCAGCAATAGACAGACAGGTCTGCAAATCCCATTAAAACTTGTGGATTCTGTGGTAATCAAAACCACAGCTATGTTGATTGTGATATTCGTAAAAGAACGCCATACTGCGACACTTGCGATAATTATGGGCATACTCAAAACATTTGTCCCCGCTCACAAATAGGAGCTACCCGGACAATAAGTCAAAGGCCTAGAGTCAAATGCAAGTGGTGTTCTAGGGTGGGGCATGTGGAGAACGATTGTTTCTCTAAGAGGAATCACCTCAAGGACCAATCGGGAAACGCCCCGAGGGGGCAATTTAAATCACTAAATTGTGCCCCAAAAAATGCGCCCTCCACAAAATCAACAACAAAAAATAAAAACAAAAAGAAAATAATGAAAAACAAAAAAAGCAATGTAGACGAATTAAAGCCATCAGCGCCTGTACTAAACGATCGACAAAAAGAAAAAAGAACACAAAACGTTGACTCGAAGGAGTTTAATTTCTTTACTTTTGAGTCGATTCGTAAAACGAAGCAGAAATCAAGGCCACCAGTTTCTGGGACAAATATAAACCTAGGTCAGTTTGGTCTCTTATTTCTAATTTTAAATCTTCGTTTCGTTTGGAGTAAGTGCTATTCAAAGGTGATATTCGTTTATAACTTTTTGGATGATTATTTTAAGTGTTTTGTTTTGAAGTGTTTTAACCAGTATGCTTTGCCGAGAAATAAGAAAAAAATATTGTATGCATTTAGGAATCTTCGCAGGCATGACGTGTTCGTCGAGCTGCCTATGTCAATGGCCAAGTCCGAAAAGGTACTTCTTCTGGTCGACACAGGAGCAGACTCGAGCTTACTAAAAAGAAGTTCATTAAAAAATGCGACCAATATAAATATAGATGAAGCAAAGCAACTGGGTGGTGTTTTCGGTGGAGTAGTTATGACATTGGGTACAATTAAAACGAATTTACTTTTTCCTAGAAAATTTTGGACTAAGTGGAATGTGGTGGATGGACTAGAAGACATACCTGCTGATGGTATACTGGGTCGTGATATCCTTTGGAATCACACAATCATCGACGCGGTTTCCAAAAGAATAAAATTTTTGGATGGAAAAAAAGAAGTTTTAATTGATCTACCCCTCAAATGCTTGCCAACGAGTTCTCTTACTATTTCTTCATTGAACGTTGTGAAGTGTAAGATTGGAGCTCGTACGCAAACTGTTGTGAAAATAAAAATTCCTAATTCCAAGTCAAATGAATTCCTGATACATTCACAGGAAATTGATAGTGGAATTTATTTAGGAAACACAATAGTTAAGGCAAACGACAGTTACGTCTATGTCCCTGTTTTGAACAGCAAAACAGAGGACTATTTCATGGATACAAGCTTCATACCTACACACTCAAATTTTAGAAATCATAAATAATAATCCGGAAACGAAAATATATGCGAATTTTTAACAGATTCACATTAAGGAACGGGAAAATAACCTTCTATCTTCACTTAAATTAGATCATAACTTAACCAAGCAAGAAAAAAAATCCATAGAAGATTTATGCATTAAGTTTAATGATGTATTCCTACTAAAAGGTGATCGTTTAAGCTATACACCCGTGTTAGCCCACAACATACCAACCAAATCCGACCAAGCACCAATTAATACTAAGCAATACAGAACTCCGCAGGTTCATAAACAGGAAATTGAAAAACAAGTGCAAGAAATGCCTGACCATGATATAATTTCAGAAAGTAAATCTCCTTGGAATTCCCCATTGCTCATTGTGCCCAAGAAAATGGTTGAAGGTCAAAAACGGTGGAGGGTGGTTGTTGACTTCAGAAAACTAAATGAAGTCACAATCAAGGATGCATTTCCCCTTCCTAGAATAGAAGAAATACTTGATCAGTTGGGACATTGCCAGTTTTTCACCACATTAGATTTGGCAAGCGGCTATCATCCGGTGTTGATCGATCCAGCCGATAGAGCAAAAACTGCGTTTAGCACCAGTACAGGGCATTACGAGTTCAATAGAATGCCCTTTGGTTTAACCGGTGCTCCGGCAACATTTCAACGGATTATGAATCACATCTTGACTGGGTTGCATGGTATTGATTGCTTCGTATATCTGGGCGATATTGTTATCTATGGGAAAAATCTGGAACAACATAATCAAAAACTCTCAAAGGTCTTAAGTAAACTTAGGCAGCACAATCTCAAGTTGAACACTGAGAAATGTAATTTCCTACGTCGTGAAGTAACGTATTTGGGGCATGTATGCTCTGAAGCCGGAGCTTCACCCGACCCAGCTAAGACCCAATGTGTTTCAGATTTTCCCAGACCCACAACAATAAAACAGGTACAATCATTTCTGGGACTCACGAATTATTATAGAAAATTTATACCTAATTTCTCTAAGATAGCTGCCCCAATCACAAAGCTATTGAGAAAAGATAATATTTTCGAATGGTCTCCAGATTGTGAGAAATCATTTAAGTTCCTTAAGGAAGTGATTTCCTCACCGCCTGTTCTTATCTATCCAGATTTCACACAACCATTTATCCTGACTACCGATGCCAGCAACGAAGCTCTGGGAGCCGTTTTGTCTCAGGGCAAAGTGGGTGAGGATAAGCCTATTGCTTATGCTAGCCGTTCGCTGAACAATTCTGAAAAAAATTATTCTACGATAGAAAAGGAATTGCTTGCCGTAGTTTGGGCGTGAAAGCACTTCCGAACATATCTTTTAGGTCGACCATTTACAATTTTTACAGACCATCGTCCTCTTATAGGAGTATTTAATGTAAAAGATCCAACCACGAGACTTGTTCGATTCCATCACAAGTTGTCTGAATACGATTATAAAATCATTTATAAACCTGGCAAAACCAACTGCAATGCAGATGCTTTAAGCAGGATACATAAAGATAATGATTGTTTCAAAATTGTACAGACAAGGAGTAAGGCCAAACAGAATAGAGAAGTTCCTAGTATTAGAAACAACATAAATATTGAAAACGACATCGTAGGACAAAATGGTAAGAAAGGCAAGAACAATCAAGGAAATAGAAATGACTTCCAAATTCTAGAAAATCCTGAAGACATACAAACAGTCCTTCGCGATTTCCACAACTCCGCACTAGGAGGGCATCAGGGGATGATAAAAACTTCTGCACGGATTTGTCGTCAGTTTAGATGGAAAGGCATGAAGAAAGACATTGCAAATTACATCAGGAATTGTGACAAATGCCAAAAGAATAAGTCAGGGAAAATGATCAGAATGCCAATGGTATTGACAGATACCCCATGTTTACCGTTCGAAAAGGTATACATGGACAATGGTGGGTGTTCTTCCACTGACGTATTCAGGTAATAGATATATTTTAACATTCCAGGACGACTTGACGAAGTATATGACCTGTGTGGCAATTCCTGATGCTGAAGCATGTACTGTAGCAAGAGCTTTTTTTTTTTTTTTTTTTTTTCCCCTCACGGTTTTCGCCTTGACGGTGGCGAGGGGGCTTAAGTTTGTTCCTCCAGCAATCCAGCTGCAGGGACAAACAACTAAGTAAAACGAACAAAAACAGGGATGTACATCCAAATAATGAAAAATTATGGAAAAAGAAAAGTTTACAAATAATGAAATTTGAGTGGGGATATACACTCAAGTGTCGGCAGAGGTCACGGCTGCCGGCGAGGGCTTGGCTTCGGATGAGGCTAAGTCGCCAGTGACAACTGTAAGCAAAGAAATTAATAAACCAGTGTTAAAAAGACAATCCAACGCTCTCAACCTTTCAGCGACTCTTCTTCCTGCACTATAGCTTACGTCTGTGAAGTTAGCAGGGCAACTTTCACCCACGCAATTGGGACCTTGACAGGAATTTGCAGTTTTTTTGCATTTCTATTCCCGATTTTGCAGTTCGCCAAATAACGGTGTAATTAAGTGACCTGCTAACTTCACAGTGAAGCTAGCAGGTCACATGGCGTATCTCAGGAACCAAACGTGCTAGGAACTTGTAGTAAGGCTCCAAATTTGCAGTTTTTTTGCATTTCAAGAATAGGCTAGGTCAGAATTTTGAAGTCCTTTTTTTGAAAAAAATTTCATACTGACCTGCTAACTTCACAGTGAAGTTAGCAGGTCACATGGTTTATCTCAGGAACCAAGCATGCTAAGAACTTGCAATAAGGCTCCAAATTTGCAGTTTTTTTGCATTTCAACGATAGGTTATGTTCAAAATTTGAAGTCCTCAATTTAAAAATTTCCCAAGTTTGACTTCAATATGAAGCAAGTAGGTCACATCGTGTATCTCACGAACCAAGCATGCTAGGAACTTGCAGTAATGCTCCAAATTTGCAGTTTTTTTGCATTTCAAGAATAGGCTAGGTCAGAATTTTGAAGTCCTTTTTTTGAAAAAAATTTCATACTGACCTGCTAGCTTCACAGTGAAGTTAGCAGGTCACATGGTGTATCTCAGGAACCAAGCATGCTAGGAACTTGCAAAAGGGCTCCAAATTTGCAGTTTTTTTACATTTCAACGATAGGCTATGTTCAAAATTTGAAGTCCTCACTTTAAAAATTTCCCAAGTTTGACTTCAATATGAAGCAAGTAGGTCACATCGTGTATCTCACGAACCAAGCATGCTAGGAACTTGCAGTAAGGCTCCAAATTTGCAGTTTTTTTGCATTTCAAGAATAGGCTAGGTCAGAATTTTGAAGTCCTTTTTTTGAAAAAAATTTCATACTGACCTGCTAGCTTCACAGTGAAGTTAGCAGGTCACATCGTGTATCTCAGGAACCAAGCATGCTAGGAACTTGCAAAAGGGCTCCAAATTTGCAGTTTTTTTGCATTTCAACGATAAGCTATGTTCAAAATTTGAAGTCCTCAATTTAAAAATTTCCCAAGTTTGACTTCAATATGAAGCAAGTAGGTCACATCGTGTATCTCACGAACCAAGCATGCTAGGAACTTGCAAAAGGGCTCCAAATTTGCAGTTTTTTTGCATTACAACGATAGGCTATGTTCAAAATTTGAAGTTCTCAATTTAAAAATTTCCCAAGTTTGACTTCAATATGAAGCAAGTAGGTCACATCGTGTATCTCAGGAACCAAACGTGCTAGGAACTTGAAATAAGGCTCCAAATTTGCAGTTTTTTTGCATTTCAAGAATAGGCTAGGTCAGAACTTAAGTTCTTTTTTAAAAAAAAATTTCATACTGACCTGCTAACTTCACTGTGAAGTTAGCAGGTCAGTATGAAATTTTTTTCAAAAAAAGGACTTCAAAATTCTGACCTAGCCTATTCTTGAAATGCAAAAAAACTGCAAATTTTGAGCCTTACTGCAAGTTCCTAGCATGCTTGGTTCCTGAGATACACCATGTGACCTGCTAACTTCACTGTGAAGTTAGCAGGTCAGTATGAAATTTTTTTCAAAAAAAGGACTTCAAAATTCTGACCTAGCCTATTCTTGAAATGCAAAAAAACTGCAAATTTGGAGCCTTACTACAAGTTCCTAGCACGTTTGGTTCCTGAGATACGCCATGTGACCTACTTGCTTCATATTGAAGTCAAACTTGGGAAATTTTTAAAGTGAGGACTTCAAATTTTGAACATAGCCTATCGTTGAAATGCAAAAAAACTGCAAATTTGGAGCCCTTTTGCAAGTTCCTAGCATGCTTGGTTCCTGAGATACACGATGTGACCTGCTAACTTCACTGTGAAGCTAGCATGTCAGTATGAAATTTTTTTCAAAAAAAGGACTTCAAAATTCTTGAAATGCAAAAAAACTGCAAATTTGGAGCCTTACTGCAAGTTCCTAGCATGCTTGGTTCGTGAGATACACGATGTGACCTACTTGCTTCATATTGAAGTCAAACTTGGGAAATTTTTAAAGTGAGGACTTCAAATTTTGAACATAGCCTATCGTTGAAATGCAAAAAAACTGCAAATTTGGAGCCTTACTGCAAGTTCCTAGCATGCTTGGTTCCTGAGATACACCATGTGACCTGCTAACTTCACTGTGAAGTTAGCAGGTCAGTATGAAATTTTTTTTAAAAAAAGGACTTCAAAATTCTGACCTAGCCTATTCTTGAAATGCAAAAAAACTGCAAATTTGGAGCCTTACTGCAAGTTCCTAGCATGCTTGGTTCGTGAGATACACGATGTGACCTACTTGCTTCATATTGAAGTCAAACTTGGGAAATTTTTAAATTGAGGACTTCAAATTTTGAACATAGCCTATCGTTGAAATGCAAAAAAACTGCAAATTTGGAGCCTTATTGCAAGTTCCTAGCATGCTTGGTTCCTGAGATACACCATGTGACCTGCTAACTTCACTGTGAAGTTAGCAGGTCAGTATGAAATTTTT
Organism: Dasysyrphus tricinctus; assembly: GCA_963921185.1. NCBI lineage: Eukaryota > Metazoa > Arthropoda > Insecta > Diptera > Syrphidae > Dasysyrphus > Dasysyrphus tricinctus. The sequence goes on along the minus strand of OY992533.1, from coordinate 31,615,923 downwards.
TTCAAAAAAAGGACTTCAAAATTCTGACCTAGCCTATTCTTGAAATGCAAAAAAACTGCAAATTTGGAGCCTTACTACAAGTTCCTAGCACGTTTGGTTCCTGAGATACGCCATGTGACCTGCTAACTTCACTGTGAAGTTAGCAGGTCACTTAATTACACCGTTATTTGGCGAACTGCAAAATCGGGAATAGAAATGCAAAAAAAATGCAAACAAAACTGCAAATTCCTGTCAAGGTCCCAATTGCGTGGATGAAAGTTGCCCTGCTAACTTCACAGACGTCTATAGCTTGGCTATTGACGGTAGGGAGACCTTGGACAGACTTCCCTCTATAGGAAGTCAAACCGAGGACGAGTTACTGGAAGACTCGAGTCACGAAGAGACTACGCTGAAGCCTACTGCACCCCTCAATGCTTCGAGGCAACGCAGTAACTACAGATCCTCTAAGCGATTCGTGAGTGCTACGGAGAAAAAAGACCCATCTTCTCTCAGTCCGAGAGACAGGGCCCTACTAAAAAAGCATAGGAAATTGGTGAGAAACTATGAACGGCAGTTGGCAGCGTCTGCCACTGCACCCACTGTTTCCACCCAGCAGTTGAACGCTAAAAAGCCGGACAGCGAAAGAGTAAATGCTGCTACATCTAGGTCTATCCCTAAAAAGATAAACCGTGAACAGGCTGGCAACAACTCTACTGCTCGTACCGGCTCAAATCCGAATCTGGCGTCCTCCAGTAAGAAACAGCAGACCAACGCTATATCAAACCTGAAAGGGAATGAGAAAGCACAGGTAGGCAGCTCTTCTGGGACGAAGCCAGGTTCAATCAAGAGAGCAAGATCGGAGGAGGCAACCAAAACTGAAGGCTCTAAAAAGCTTAAAACCAATAGTTTTGACACCACCCCGATCGATCTGCAGGTGGCCATAATAAGTCGAGACGACCCAGATGGGAAAATCACGGCAAAAAATTGGTTACTTGTGGAAAATGAAATCCTCAAAGCCATGATGGCGGCATCGGAGAGTGATAGTTCTGACGACTACACCTTTGATGGAGCTGGATGGCGGAAAGGCGTTAAAGTGGTATGCTCTGGGGACCAGAAATCCCGGGAGTTCCTCACTCACACAATCGCCAATATTGGCGAACTGTGGGAGGGAGCTTCTCCCGGGGTTCTTCCCGTCACTTCTATTCCGCTTCGCCAGCAGGTTAATATATGGATTCCTCCTCCTGCCACGCACGAGGACTCATCCATAATTAAACTGCTGGCGAAACAGAATAAGGAGTTCTCCATACTCGAATGGAAGCTCCTGCATTCCAGGAAGAGCTTTAGCGGGGAAGGGAAGGACCTCTTGTTCGTAATTGACAAGATATCTGACCTTCTCCTCAAAGAGAAAGGGGACGTGCTGAGATATGGTCTCGGAACCGTAAAGGTAAGGCGGCATGATGGCAAAGGGGAGTCAAAAGCTGCTAGTGGTGCAAATTAATTTGCACCACGCCATAGCAGCAACGCACGACCTGATGCTCTTCATGTCTCAAGAGGCCGTGGATGTGGCCTTAATCCAAGAACCTTGGATTCGTAAGAATCAGGTACAAGGATTGAGGTCAAAAAACTATAACCTGTTCCACTCCACGTCCGAAGGTGAAATAAGAAGTTGTATTCTAGTGAAAAAGTCAATTAACGCTTTCTTTTTATCTAGGTACAGCAACAGAGACAACGTGGCAATCAGCGTTGAGACCAAGGAAGGCAACTTCGTCTTGGCATCAACGTACATGCCGTACGAAGAAGAAGACCCACCATCAAAAACGGTCCGCGACCTTGTGGGTTACACCATAACACGTGGGACACCTTTGGTGATGGGCTGTGATGCCAACGCACACCACACTTAATGGGGCGGTAAGGATATCAACAAAAGGGGTGAGTCAATTTTTGAATACATTCTCTGTTCTAACCTCATGTTATGTAATAAGGGTAATCACCCAACATTTCGAAACAAAAACAGGGAAGAAATTCTTGATCTCACTCTTATGAGTTATAATGATAAGATCTCTGTAGAAAACTGGAGAGTCTCACCTGAGGAATCCTTTTCGGATCACTTTAGGATGCTCTTTACTTTAGACAGAAATCAAAATGATATTAAACCATTTAGAAACCCTACTAGAACAAATTGGACAGAGTACACAAAATGGTTGAATGAACGTATCAACCCACCTGAGGAAGAAACGTTTTCGATAACCTCAACCATTGACACTGTTGTTCAAAACCTAACTAGTAAAATGAGAACGGCCTTTGAAAAAAACTGCCCTATATCTCGTAACATTAAACCCACTAACCCACCATGGTGGAACAGTGAACTTAAGAAACGAAGAACAGGGGTCAGAAAACTTTTCAATGTAGCTAAGCTGAGCAAATTAGAGAAAGACTGGATTTCATACAGAGCCGAACTTAACTTATACACCAAAGAGTTAAGAAGGGCCAAGAAAGATTCATGGACTAGGCACTGTGAATCCATTGAGAACACAAGTGAGGCGGCGAGACTTCGAAAGGTTCTTACCTTTAACCCCACGAATCCAGGATACATTAAGCATCCCGATGGATCATGGTCAAATTCGAGCCAAGAAACACTTGAACTCTTCATGGAAACACATTTCCCTGGGTGTAAGAGTCCTGAGATCTCAGGTTATTCACAACCAGACTCCTTAGAAATTTTACAATCAACACCAGAATTGGAACAGGTTATCACAGAGCAGAAGATTATGTGGGCTATAAACTCGTTCAAACCCTATAAATCAGCTGGACCAGACGAGATTATTCCGGCATTTCTTCAACACGCTCTACAGATAATCACCCCATGGCTTAGGGTAATCTTCAAAAGTTGTGTCAAACTTAGATACGTCCCTACTAGCTGGAGAAAGGTTAAAGTTGTCTTTATTCCAAAAGCTGGAAAACCGACACACTCGACTGCAAAGGATTATAGACCTATAAGTCTCTCTTCGTTTCTCCTCAAGACACTGGAGAGAATTATTGATCTGCATGTCAGGGACCTTCTTAATCCAAACATTTTGTGCAGCTACCAACACGCTTACCTCAAAGGTAAGTCAGTGGAGACTGCATTGCACGAAGTTGTTACACAAATTGAGAAAAGTCTCGAACACAAAGAACACACCCTTGCAGCATTTTTGGACATTGAAGGAGCGTTTAACAACGTAAAAACGGAGTCCATTAAATCTGCTCTGGAAGAGGTTGGGGTTGAGTCTGCCATTGTGGACTGGATTTATACCATGCTCAATGGTAGAATCATAAGCTCGCAACTTGGAGATACGATTGTTGAGAAAACAGTAACAAGAGGCACTCCACAGGGAGGGGTGATTTCGCCTCTTCTTTGGGTCCTGGTTGTTAACAAAATTCTTACAAGATTTAGGAATCAGGGCATTAAAATTGTGGCCTATGCAGACGACATAGTAATTTTGATATCGGGTAAGTACCTTACCACCATCAAAGATATTATGGAATCCGCACTCAAAGAACTATCTTCGTGAGCAGTACAAAACGGTCTTGGGGTTAACCCTTCAAAAACTGAGCTAGTTTTGTTCACGAATAAAAAGAAATTAGAGGACTTTACTCCTCCAAGGCTTAATGACATTCCTTTGAAACTTTCCAAAGAAGCTAAATATCTTGGCGTAATCCTTGATTCCAAGCTAACATGGAAACAGAACACAGAGGAAAGAATGAAAAGAGCACTATGCGCTTTCTATATATGCATGAAAACCTTCGGTACACGGTGGGGAATGCGACCGCACGTCATCCAGTGGATGTACACGACGATTGTTCGTCCTATAATAAAATAAATAAATTAGGTGGCGCAACAGCTCGTGGAGAGCCAGGGCCTAGTGACTTACAACTCACAACCATTCCTGTGTGCGTGTTTGTTTGCAGGAATGGAGGGGACCTACAGTTTTTTGCCGAGTCCGAACGGCTAAATGAGAAGCACTTTTTCATGACAAGTATACTCTTGGAGGATTTGTCAGTTCCTCGCAAGAGGCAGTACCTCGAATAAAACATTTCTGTTTTTAGGTGGCACGGCTGGGAATCGAACCCACACCTTCGGCATGACAGTCCTACGCACTAACCATCAAGCCACGAGGTACTGTCCTATACTAACCTATGGTTCTATTGTTTGGTGGAAGGCTGTTGAAAAAGTAAGCTATCTCAAAAACCTGAACAAGGTACAGAGACTAGCCTGTATAGGAACAACGGGGGCTTAGAGGTCTACGCCACAAGCAGGGTTGGAAATTATTTTAAATCTTCCGGCACTTGACGAGTACATAAGATGCACAGCAGCCAAGAGCGCACTTCGACTCAAAGAACTGGGCTCTTGGAAGCAAAGCACCTATGGTCATGGGTCTATCCTCCAGAGGTATGACACAGTGGCCGCACTTGATGTGACGACTGACTACATACCACCTTTTATAGATTTTAATAAACACTTCTCTATTTTAATACCCCAAAGGCATGGCTGGGAACCCAACTCACTAACCAGGGAACAGGGTATCTCATTCTACACCGATGGGTCTAAAATGGAAGAAGGAACGGGAGCTGGGGTGTTTTGTGAAGCTCTGAATATTAGATATTCGTATAAACTCCCAGATGAGTGTAGTGTCTTTCAGGCTGAGATTTACGCTATTGAAAAAGCGACAGAAATGGTACAAACGAAGAAACTGAACTCGTCGGAGATCACATTTTTCGTTGACAGCCAAGCTGCTATCAAAGCTTTAGCCAGTGAGACTATAAGATCCAAAACTGTAGCAAAATGCCGAGGCAAACTGAATGATATTTGTGACACTAACCGAGTCAAACTCTGCTGGGTTCCTGGACATAGCGATATAGAAGGGAACGATATAGCAGATGAACTGGCAAGGAAAGGGTCAGTATCAAATAGAAACAGTAGTAGCCATTTAGATATGGGACTTAACATCCCGATCGGCGTGATTAGAACGAAAATAGACCTAATAACAAAAGAGCAAATCAATAAATCCTGGAGGACTAGGAACGACTGTGTTATCTCTAGAAGTTTCTGGCCTAGAATTAATGAAAAGGAATCTCGGTATATTTTATCACTGAGTAAAAAGAATATTAGAATCTTGATAGGTGTACTAACGGGCCATTGCGCCATTGGCACAATGGCCATCAGACTGGGTGTATTTGCACCCGATTTCTGCAGGAGCTGTCAAGACGTAGAGGAAATAGAAACCATTAAACACCTACTCTGTGATTGTCCAAACCTCCAAACAAATCGACACCGTTATTTTGGAAACAGGTTTTTTGAAGAACTGGAAGATCTGGCACAGGTCTCAATGGCAAACATGAGAAAATTCATAGAAAGCACAGGCTGGTTCGCAAACGATCCAGTCTATGTGAACCATTAGTTTGGGTGCATCTCTGCCTTCTTTTTTAAGGGGATCACAATGGACCAATAGGCCCCCGTGTACGCAACAGCCTCTGTGCTGTGCACGCCCCTCTTAACCTAACCTTAACCTAACCTAAGAGCTTTTTACGAAGAGATTGTTACAAGGTTCTGCATACCCAAAATTCTAGTCACAGATAATGGAAAAAATTTTACTTCGAAGCTTTTTTCTGAAACTTGTAAGCTTCTGGGAGTTAAAAAGATTCACATTACCGCCTATCATCCACAAGCCAACGGTTCACTTGAGCGCAGTCACAGACCCTTAGCGGAATATCTAAAGAGTTTTGTTGACAATGATGATCAGTGTAGAGACCAGTGGCTGAGACAGGCAATGCATGTCCACAACAACACTGTGCATACCGCCACTAAACTGACACCAACGAAGAGCTTGTATGGTTTCGAGTTCGAAATGCCGACAAATTTAAAAGGGACACCTAAACCTCTGTATAATGATGAAGATTATCCGAAACTTCTTCAACATCAACTTCAGAAAACTCACGAACTTGCGAGAAAGAATCTCGAACTGGCAAAACAAAAATCGAAACAGCAATACGACCGTCAAACCAACCCTGTTTCGTTTGCAGTCGGAACAAAAGTCATGCTTAAAAATCCAACTAGGAACAATAAGTTCTCTATTTGGTTAGGACCCTACGAGGTGGTCTCCGTAAATGATTCCGTAAATACCAATATTCGAGTAGGTAGGAAAATCAAAAGGGTACACAACAACCAACTTAAGGCTTATTTTAATGATTAAATTTGATTTCTTTTCTTTCTAGATCGTTGACTGACTGGTACAAATAATGGAATATTTGTTATTAAGATATTTTTTTTTAACTAATTATAAATTATTGTTTTCTCTTACATTAAATTTATCAATTTCACATCAAACTTTGTTCACTAAATAAAAAAAAAAAAAGGTTAGATTATTCTTGTTACACTAAAAAAAAAAGGTGATAGAAGAAAAATGTACGCAATACTAAATATCAAAAAAACCCTTTTAAATGTTTCTTTAATGTGTAAACTAAGCTTTATTTTTCTCGTGGCAAACATACCGAACGTTACAGCATCAACTCCTTATCAAATAGAAAACCTTACTTTAACTCCGGCACTATTTGAAGGCATTGGGAATGCTGTGTTCTTTAACAACAAATGGACCATATTCACAAAGATAACACCCATGGATTTTTCGGAAGTTCTTAATTTTGTAGACAAGTGTGACGCTAAGATCAAACAGCTTGCGTACCTCTACAATCGAATTCCCAAACAAATTGCAACATGAGAACGAACGAATTGGAAGCGATCATATCCATCCTTCGGCAAAACAACATGCGATTAAAGCATTATGGTCTCTCACCGAAGAAATAAGAGAGCCATAGAAACAATTGGACATTTCTTCCATTGGGCTTTTGGAACTATGGACAGGGAGGATTCTGATAAGATTAATGACCATCTAAGCAACTTGGATACCAACGAAAATGAAGCGCTCAATTTGATTACGAAACAGATAACGGTGGCAAATTAACTAATGATCTCATTAGTTACCTCTAAACTGCTTGAAGTCCAAAGTCGCCAAACAACTGAGCTATCAATTTTTAATGATTTGTACCAAAATAAGCTTCATCCTTTTATTTTGGACGCAAACAATATATCATCAGTGCTGAAGAATTCTAAGTATGAAATAATGGTTCTTAATCCAGCCGCGTTGTTCCAAGTTGTTCAGCTGTTGACCTATCCTCAAAGAGATTCAATCGTTCTAAAGATCACTGTTCCGCTACCTGAAGCCGCCGTGTTTTCCTTGTTCTAGGTATACCCAGTGCGAACGAAACTCGATCACCATTGGGACTTGGTTTTGGACGTTAAGACTGAATACATCGCAGAAGCAGACGATCATGCTTTATTTGTCACCATGGCTCCCTGAAATTACGCCATAGGAAATTTCGCCAAAAAGAGTTTTGGAAAAAAAGCCCAAAAATGTTTGGCATAAAATTTTTGGAAAAAGTGCCCAAAACTAAAAAGGAAAATTCGCCAAAAAACGTGGAAATTACGCCACACTTTTGGAAAAAGAGCCAAAAACTTTAAATGGAAATAACGCCAAAAAAAGATCAACTTTTTGGTTAAATTTCCAAATTTATTTTAGAAATAAGACCAGAAATTGTGGCAGATGACCTTCAGGTTTACATTAAATATTACAAAATGCATGCTCTGTTAACATAAATTGACAAATTGAAATAAACAAGGTTATAAGAAGATGTGTTGTTTTAAATGTGTTCTACAAATCAAATGCACAAGTATGATATAATAAACGGCGGGGGGGGGGGGGCGCGTTCGCACTACCGTTCGCCGTGGCCGCCGTGCGCCCGCCTCACCACAGCGCACGTGCTAGCGTTCACCGTTGCCACGGCGCGCGCCAGCTACACCGCGCGGGCCGTGCCGCGCCGCCCGGTGCCAAAAGAAAGTTTTTGGCGTTTTTTCCAAAAGAAAAAAATTTGGTCTTTTTTCAATATTCTTAAAGGAAAAAAGGCCAAGAAAATTTTGGAAAAAATTACCTAAAATTCCGGAATTTACGCCAAACTTTTTGGGTTCCTTTTCCTAGGAAAAAGAGCCATAAAATTGTATGGAGGGCCTTTTTTCCATTTTTATTTTTTGGCGTAATTACAGGGAGCCGTCACCATGTCGCGTACAGAGTTATGCAATGTTCCGAGGTCCCGTTCAATTCGTCAATAACGATAAAGGTATGTGAACACCAAAAACCCATACATACCAGTGAAAGCTCCGAGTGCCTAGTAGAGCTGTTGCAACACTCTGCTACCTCACAAATGAACTGCAACTACGTCGCCTCACCAACTACAAGGGGAGTAATCACGAAGATGTCAACGAAAAGTCAATGGCTTTTCAATATGAGAGAATCAATTGCTCTCAATTTTAATTGCGATGGTGAACTGTATGCTCCAGTGCTCAAAGGATTCGGAATTCTGCACATTCTACATCCTTGTGAGATAAATACGAAGGAATTGCGTATACCATACGAGCAGGTTTGGAGTTCAAAGCTAAAGATCCATCAACCGAGAGTGAACCATTCGGATCTTATTGAACTGCTAAGGGAAAGATATGCCAATCTTACAGTGAGGACCTTTTCAAAACCACCACCACTATCCTTAGGTAGTCATAGCGATATGATTGCGAGTTTGGAGGAGGGGAAGAAGTCGTTAGAAGATCTACAAGAGGAAGCGAATCAGATCGAAAACAGGAAGCGTGTGAACAGTCAGCGATTGGAAGTCGACGTCCATCGATACTCTCTTGTGTCCATCAGTGTGCTCATTATATCTAGCACTCATATTGTTCAAATGGTACCTTTCAAGAAGTTCGTTTGCAAGCACCGCCAACATACCAAGTCAAATCACAACAAATATAACAAACGTTGTCCCAGAAAAATCCGATGCCGTCAAGATAGATGCCGTCGAGATGGATGCCCTACCAGATCGTTTCGCTGCAACAAGGAAATCGATACGAGGAGTAACGTTTGCCCGAGTATAAAAAACTTATTTGTCTTATAATGTCTTGTAGTAAGAAAAAGAAAAAACAAAAATAATTAATAAATAAATAATTAAATAAATAATTGTAACATGAGATCAAATACGTTTATACCATTTAGTATAAAAAAAAAATATTTAAAATAAATAAAAAACAAAAATAATTGATAAATAAATAATTGTAAAATGAAACCCGATTAAAAATACGTTTATACCATTTAGTATAAAAAAAAGACGATTAAAGCTGAATTTTGAAGATTAAGATTAGTTCTTTCAGAAATTTGTACAATTAAAAAAAATAAAAATCAATTCTCATAGTTAAATAGCCCCAAAAATGGCGAAAAAAAGGTTTTTTTGCACTTTCTAACGGTAATATCTCGAAAACCAGAGCTGATAGCGAAAAACGGATAACGGATTTGAGTTCAGCACGAACAATTACCCTTAGACCAACTCTTTCTAAATCGTGTCATAAACCTTGTAAGCCTTTGTTATTGAAAAGGAATTAATTTACTAATAAATTTGCATCGCCTGAGCAGCGTTGCCAGAACGGGCTCTTTATCGCCAATTGGGCTACTCGAACCTTTCGCTCGCTCCTTCAAATTGTGATTAGCGATAAATCCCTATTTATGTAGTTTTGAAATTGCGCAATTTTTGTATTTTCCATTTGCTTAGGTGAGAACTTTTGAAAAATCTATTGTGTATTTCTACACTTACGAAATAAATTGATAATTTGGGACCAGAGATTATCATTAAATTAATCGATAGTATCTTATTGGGACCCTTGATGCAATATTGCGAGTTCAAACCAATTGACTGGAAAAGTCTGTAAGAGTTTTGAAGTGATTAAAAATATGAGTAACTTGTTTATTTAATAAAAACATTTATTCAAATTGGAGCTCGAAAGTGACAGAAGTATCATCTCCTGGTATGGAAACATTTTGGAAGCAGCTTTCTAGTAAAATTTTGAAAACTATGTACATTAGGGTGGTCCTTAAAAAGGTCATTGATTTATTTTAACAGACAAACAAATAAATATTATTTTACCGTTAGCCTGGCCCTCAAGACGCAAGACGAAAACAATTTTATATGGGAAAACACATGTAAAATGCGTTCAATAAAATTTTGAGTCTTTAGAACTTTGGTGATAATTGATACCGTAATATAAATTTTAAACAAATAATTTTAGTTTACTTTATTTTTGTGCATCATTTTTGAGTCGGGCTATTTTTGACTCCAACGCTGCTCCTGCAAGGGCGTACGCAGGATTTCGATTAGGGAGGGGCAGGCTCATTCAAAATATAAAAAACCTAGATTTCTATTGATATTGCCGTGCTAAGAAGAAAACGTATCTACATGAGGATGGTCGTTATAGGGTTTTTTTTTAATTTTTATATTTGGATGGGCCTAAATCAGCTTTCCAAAATGCTTCAAAACATTACTGTAAGTGTTGCCGTTGGTTTTATTAATTTAAGTAAGTAATATTTTTCTATTTTATGCAATTACATACTATATTTAATTTACCGCCGCCACCGACACCGCCACCGCCATCACCACCGCCGACACCGACACCACCACCGTCACCACCACCGCAGCCGCCGCCGACGCAGCGTTAGCATTGCATTTTAATGCTGTTGACAAAAAAAAGGCTCTTTCATTGTCTACGGGATTAGATGAGTCAACGAGTATAGACAAATTGACGGCTCTTCATCCTAAGAACAATGTAGCTTTCTTACCTACATTTACTGATAGCAATAGCAACTCTGCTGAGAGCTCATCATCATCATCATCATCTAATGCAATTGCGAACTATTCTGCGCATGCGTTATCTTCCCAACCTACTTTTGTCGCTGTCCCGCTACTCACTGACCTACCACAACCTGAAGTTATAGTCTACGTTGATGAACAAGAAAGCAGTAATGTTATCAAAAATAAACATGAATGGCATAAAGTTTTAAAAAATAAACCAAACAAAAATAAACCTAGTGCCATCATTGGATCTGATATGAACTCTTCTCTAAATATTGTTGTCGCTTCGAAGTGGCTACATATTTCAAAATTCAATAAGGAAACAAAATGTGAAGATATTATTAACTATGTTTCAACTAAATCTGGTATACCAATAAGCCTTTTGAAGTGTCTTAAATTAATTAAAAAAGGTATCCCAGAATCTGAGATCAAATATGTCAACATTAAACTAAGCGTGCCTTCGACTCTCCTTAATGATTTGTTGAATAACAAGTCTATATAGCCGTTTTCAGTTCAAGTTAAACAATTTATAAACTATCCAAAAAACGACAAACTCTCTTCTCAAATCCTTACAACATAATAAATAATATTGTTGATGCTGCTGTTGCTGTTCCTGCTGGAGAATCATCATCATCTTTAAATTCAGCTCTAAATTTTTCAAATAAAACTTCAATCTCTCATTTTGGAAGAAGTAAACTTTCATTTTACTATCAAAACGTAGGTGGGTTAAGAACCAGACTTGATTCTGTATATCTTTCTTTATCTTCATGTATTTATGATATTATAATTCTAACAGAGACTTGGTTATCCGAAAATCATTTAACATCTGAATTTTTTTCAAATTTGTATACTGTGTTTAGAAAGGATAGATGTAAACTAAAAACAGGAATGGAAAGGGGAGGTGGAGTTCGGGCTTCATTTCCATGTAAAGCAATAGACTTACAATCAAACTCTTCTTCACCTAACCTCGATGTTGATCAGCTTATTGTCTCTATAAAAATAGAGGAGAATGAATTGTATGTTTAAGCGAGTTATATACCTCCTAAGAGTCCAACAGAGCTTTATAACTTACATTTGCTTAATTCTAAAAATATTTTGGATAAATTAAATTTAGAACTTGTTATTTTTGCTGGAGACTTCAACCTTGGAAATATAAACTGGAGTCTAGACTCTGATGATAAATATTTAATTCCGTTTAATATAAATAATGAAATTGAAGTAACAGTCATTGATTTTTTAAGTCAGTATGATCTTGTTACAGATTAATTATCAATTAAATAATCTTAATCGGATTCTTGATCTTATATTTGTAGACAAGGAATATCATATTTATGTGGAAAAGTCTATCTTTCCTTTAGTGGAAAATTCAATTCATCATCTTGCATTAGAAGGTGATTTTATCTTTTACAGTTATTTGAAAAATGAAAATGTAACTAATACAATTATTTATGATTATAAAAATGCTAACTTTGATGCAATGATCGAGTATTTGTTATCATTTTCGTGGCAAAATATACTCAACGTTTCCGATTTAGATAACAATTATGCAATTTTTACAAATATTTTAAATAATGCAGTTGAAAAGTATGTACCAACAAAATATTCAAAAATTAATTCTAACCCTGCCTGGTATAATAGAAGGCTTACTAATCTCAAAAATCTAAAGAATAAAGCATACAAATTACACAAAAATAACAAAGAAAATCTAAGTTTACGAATGAAATATATTGATTGTCAGCGAAAATTTGACTATTTAAATAAATTTCTGCATCGTAACTACATTCTCTCAATTGAAAATGAAATCAAAAGCAATAGCAAACGATTTTGGCATTTCTTAAATTCCAAACGCAAATCTTACGGGCTGCCTAGCTGTATGAAGTATCTAGACACAACAACCAGTGAAGTTTCTGAAATTTGCAACTTATTTGCGAGATATTTTCAATCAGTTTATTCTTCAGAAACTGTTTCAAATTACGATCTTCCATCAGGCTTAAGCAAATGCGTTGACATTGGTTCACTTGTTTTATGTCAAAATGAAATAGAGGATGCTTTATTGAATTTAGATTTAAATAAAAGTGAAGGCCCGGACAAAATTCCACCTTTTCTACTAAGAAAATGTGCAATTGCGTTAGCTCAGCCACTAACAATTATTTTTAATAATTCTTTAGCTACAGGCCAATTTTTGAAAACCTGGAAAATTTCATTTTTATCCCCCATTTTTAAATCGGGATCAAAACAAGAAGTCACAAACTATAGACCAATCTGCAAGCTATCTGCTATACCAAAACTATTTGAAAAAGTGGTTTACAATAAAATTGCGTCTCTAATCCAAGAAAAGATATCCGTTTTCCAACACGGCTTTGTAGTAGGTAAATCTACTGCAACGAACTTAGCTATAATGGTCAATGCAATCATAAATAATATGGAAAAAGGGTTTCAAACCGACATAATTTTTACCGAATTTGCAAAAGCATTTGACAGAGTCAATCACAAAATTCTACTCCACAAATTACTTGCCTTCGGTATAAGTTCGTCTCTCTTAAAATGGTTTGACTCTTACTTGACTGGAAGAGTACAAATTGTTAAAATTAAAAACTTTTATTCAAATGAATTTAATGTTCCATCAGGCGTTCCACAAGGTAGCCATTTAGGACCTTTACTTGTTTGGAATCCTTACTATGCAAATACATCAGAAAGAATTGAAAAAATTCAAAGAAATTTTACTCGGTATGCTTTTTTTAAATTAAATTGGAGAATAGTAACACCTTCCTATGAAACCAGATGCCTTTTGTTTGGAATAAAAGCGCTAGAAGCTCGCCGTAAATACTTTTCAATTATGTTTATTCGGGATATCATAACAAATCACATTAATTGTCCACCTCTAGCAGTTCTAGTTAATGAGGGTAATGCGCCTCAAAGAGTAACACGAGAACGGTTTTTAATTTATGAGCAGTTTCACCGCACAAACTACGGCCGCAATGAACCAATTTCTCGTTGCATCAGAGAAAGCAATTTAGTTTGCTCTGGGATTAACTTTTATATGGATTGCACCAGAGAAACTTTTAAATCCATAGTTCTAAACAAAATTTAAATATTGTTATTTATTAAACATATGAATATCATTTTTTAATGTTAAATAATAGATTAACTTTGTAAATCATTTAAATGTAATTGGAATTTTATATACCCACCTACAAGTTTGTACAAAATTTTTTACTTATGTATCTTAGTCTATAAGATTACAATATGCTCTGTTTGATGAATAAATTAAATAAATAAAATAAAAAAATACATGCTCTGAATTTTTGGCAGATTTTACGCGAACTTCCTAGTATGCAAAAAAAAGGAACGGCTATTTAATTTACCCCTACAGCGACTATATGGGATGTAAAAATCTGAAAAAAATTAGGGATTTTTTTGGCCTGACTCAATGCAGCCAAAAATGTAGATACCTACATTTTTTCTTCTAAGCACTGCAGTATTAGAACAGAAATCCAGTTTTAAGGTGCCAAATTAAGAGGCCTCCAGACGAATTTTTGAGAAATATGGAAAATTGGCCTAATGGATTCCAAAGGATCTCAGCCACGGAATCATGTATTGCCAAAATTTAAATTGCATATGAAAGAATAATGTTTTGGGTTCAAAATGGGTGGACTTAAATTTTTGATTTCGGATTTTGATTTTGTTTTATTTCAAAAATCCAGGGAGAGGTTTTGTAAAAATCACGTAAAACTGCCAAATGGATTCCTAAGGATTTTGAAATAGGAGAGGTGTACATATATAATAAGTTAAAAGTTCAAGTGAGCTCAACTCCATGATTGCGTTTCGCCCAGGTACGATAGTTGGGCTCATCATGGAGTTGAGCTCACTTGAACTTTTAACTTTGAATTATATATTCGGTCACTCCACTTAAACAGAAGAATTTCTTTTCAAATTTTCTTCATATTCAATTATCATATATAATAAGTATATCATTGTTACGTTAATGATTATAGGGCTTCAATATGGGTGGAAAAGATTTTTGAGTTTCATCCTTATTTTTTGAAATATTTGCTTTTGGAAATGGACAAATTTTCTACTTTTCAATTGCGTTTTTAAGTAATAACAAATTAACCAAATATATTGAAACTTTCTCATAATGATGTAAGAGTTCTAATAAACTAAATCACTGAAATAAATTAGCGCAAAAACTTAAATTTTACTAGAAACTACCTTTTTTACACAGGTCTCTTTTCCAACAAAAAGTCGTTATTTTCAAATATTTCGAATTTTTAGTACATCTATTTGCCACATGATGGCTTTTCTTCGAAAATGAATATCATGTTGGATATCGAGTCAAACATGAACCAGATGCAATATTATACCACTATCGCAAGTGTACCTGTTGTTGTTGTTGGTTTTTGGGTATTTCATCTGTTTTTTTTTGCAATTAATGAAGGTTGCAAAGCAGTGGTGGTAGTTTTTTTGTCTTCATAGTTAGCTCTAACTTAAATTTTGCTTGTGTGTGTGTACACTTCAGATATATTTATTTCATTCTTGTCGATCTTGGCAAGAATTTTCGTTTTTAATTTTTGTATCACAAAATATATGTGAAGGTATGTAGGTTTGAAGGAAAAATTTGTTCTTTGGAGGATTTCTCTGTTTTCACGTTTGGAGGTGGATGTGGAGAGTAATGAATGTTCTGAAGCAATGGTAGACTTGGTGGCGGTTGTTTTTGTTTTTCATTTTTTGCTCTCATTTATCCTTTTTTGTGTGCTTGCTTGTGTACTCTTGCATATACATTCATAAATATAATCTCGATCTTCTAGTAATGACATAAGAATTTTGGTTTTTGGTGGCTTCGAGGATTTCTATACAGCATACAAATAATATGTAGGTGGTATGAAGGAATATTTTGTTTATTTTATGTATTTATTTATTCAGTACCAATATAAAAAATATTTTAAGAAATACAGAAGAATAGAATAACATACCTTATTTGTTTAATTGCAAAAATAAACTTACCGAGTCGAGGAGTATGCTCGCAAATGATGTAGGTATTTAACATTCCTTTAAATCGAGTAAACTTACTGTAAAGCTAAAATGCTATTTGTTTGAGGCTGTGAGTGCAAAAGTGGAGTAACCCACTTTTTTATCTTATTTTTCGTCTTGAATCGATTTTTAATACTAACTGAGATTCAAGGAGTGTACGTCATATTTTTGGAAAGCTTAAATATTTTAGAAATTAAAATTTAAGCTTTGATGACTTTTGATGACCTTTGATGCATAAATAAAAAAATACGAGACAAAAATATCAAAAATGTCAAAAAATGGGTTACACCACTTTTGTACTCACGGCCTCAAATAAAGATTCATTATTTCCATACATTCATTTTTTTCTATTAATTTTCTAGGCAAATGCGCCCGAAAATAGCGATATTTTCACTCTAAACGAATTTGCACCTCTTATAGTAATTTATCATTTTCACTTGAATCATTACAATTTTCTAAAAATATAATCCTTGTTATACTTACTTACTTACTTAAGGTGGCGCTACAGTCCGGGGTGGACCAGGGCCTCAACCAACAAGCTTCTTCCAGCCGGCTCGGTTTCTAGCTAGCTGTCTCCAGTTTCGCACGCCAAGTTGGTTGAGGTCCTCTTCCACTTGCGTGCGCCACCTTTTACGCTGTCCACCTCTACTGCGTTGTCCCACGGGGTTGGATTCAAAGACTTTCCGGGCCGGAGCATTGGTGTCCATTCGCTCTAGATGACCCAGCCATCTCAGTCGTTGGCTTTTCACTTTTGTGGCTAGGTCGGTGTCGCTGTACAGCCCATACAGTTCGTTGTTGTATCTTCTTCTCCATTCCCCATCTATGCAGACGGGACCAAAAATCACCCGGAGAATTTTCCTCTCAAAACAGCCTAACGCGTTCTCATCCACTGTTAGCAGTGACCATGCCTCTGCACCATACATCAGGACCGGGATGATAAGCGTCTTATACAGGGACAGTTTAGTTGCTCGAGAGAGGGCTTTGCTTCTCAATTGCCTTCTTAGCCCAAAGAAACAGCGATTGGCAAGAGTAATTCTTCGTTTGATCTCAGCGCTGGTGTCGTTCGCTGAGTTTATAGCGGATCCTAGGTAGACAAAGTCTCTGACTACCTCAAAATTATAGCTGTCTATAGTGACGTTCTGTCCGAGACGTCGGTGTTGGGTGTCCTTTCTTGTGGACAGCATATATTTTGTTTTGCTTTCATTCACCGTTAAACCCATCTTCTTGGCTTCCTTCTCAATGCTCACAAAAGCACCACTGACATCACGCTTTGTTCGTCCGATTATGTCAATGTCGTCAGCGTACGCGAGTAATTGGACGGACTTTTGAAAGATTGTGCCTCTGGTGTTGACGTGAGAGTTTTGCACTATTCTTTCAAGAACGATGTTGAAGAAGTCGCATGACAGCGCGTCGCCTTGCCTAAAACCTTTTTTGACATCAAAGGTTTCGGTGAGGTCTTTGCCGACCTTGATGGAGCAGCGTGCATTCTCCATCGTCATCCTGCACAAACGGACGAGTTTGGCAGGGATGCCAAAACTAGACATTGCTCTATATAGCTCGTCTCTATAGATGCTGTCATACGCGGCGTGGTGGGTATCGATTTGGAACTCCTGGGTTTTCTCCAAGATCTGCCGTAGTGCGAATATTTGGTCGATGGTGGACTTCCCTGGCCTAAAGCCACACTGATATGGACCTATCAGGTTGTTGACGAATGGCTTCAGGCGTTCACAAAGTACGGCAGAGAAGATCTTGTAGGCGATATTAAGAAGACTGATGCCTCTGTAGTTGGTGCAGTCCAGAGGATCGCCTTTCTTGAGGATCGGGCAAACAATACTGAGGTTCCATTCATCGGGCATGCTTTCTTCCGACCATATTTTACAGATGAGCTGGTGCATACTCCTAACCAATTCATCGCCAGCCGCTTTGAATAGCTCAGCCGCAAGGCCATCAGCTCCAGCAGCTTTATTGGACTTAAGTTTAGATATGGCTATCCTCACTTCGTCAAGATCGGGTGGACGGAATTGTTGGCCTACGTCGTCCAGGTTGAATGGTGCAATTTGCATGGTAGCGGAATTCGGTTCGTCATCGCCGTTATACAATTTGCAGAAATGATTTTTCCATATCCTCAGCACCGACTGCGTTTCCACCACGATGTTCCCCTGATCGTCCTTGCAGGCTTCGGTTCGGGGTTTGTAACCTTGGGAGGTTCTTTTTACTTTTTGGTAAAACTTCCGAACTTCATTCCTGCAGTGGCATCCCTCTAATTCCTCGATCGCGCGCTTCTCATGCTCTTTCTTTTTCTTTCTGAGAAGCTTGTGTTCCTCTTTCCTCTTCTGCTCGTAGAGCTCGCGAGCAGCTCTGGTCCTTCTATGCAGCGCCGCTTTGTATGCCTGTTGTTTGGCTGCATGTACTTGCCGGCATTCCTCGTCGAACCAGGGGTTTCGCTGTGGTGGTCGTGCGAAGCCCAGCACGTCAGAGGCGGCATCTCTGATGGCTTCCTGGCAGTTTTCCCACTGGTTCTCGATGTTTGCAGTTGGCGGCAAAGGACTAGTTAAGAGGGCGCGAGAGACTCGATCGGAAAAGGACCTGGCGATTTCTTGCGACTGTAGCCGTCCGACGTTGAACTTCCTGACAGTATTTCCCTGTTTTGGCTTTGGTCTGGATATCCGTAGCATTACCTTTGCTACAACGAGGTAGTGGTCCGAGTCAACGTTGGCTCTTCGGAACGTTCGGACATCCTTGATACTGGAGGAGTGCCTTGCGTCGATCGCAATGTGGTCAATTTGGTTGGCGGTTGATTGACCAGGAATTCGCCATGTCCCCTTATGAATATCGAGATGCGGGAACTGCGTACTAGCTACCACAACGTTTCGCCCCGCAGCAAAGTCGATTAGCCTGAGTCCGTTATCGGAGGTGGTGTCGTGCAGGCTGTATCTTCCGATTGTGCCACCAAAGACGTCTTCTCTTCCTAGTTTGGCATTAAAATCACCCAAGACAATTTTAATGTCATAGCTAGGGCATTGCTCATATGTCTTGTCCAGGAGCTCGTAGAACTCGTCCTTGGTGTCGTCATCTTTCTCCTCTGTGGGGGCATGCGCGCATATCAGGCTGATGTTGGCGAATTAAGCCTTGATGCGAATTGTCGTGAGGCGCTCGTTCACATAATTGAAACTCAAGACCTCTTGCCTCAGTCTGCCTCTAACAACAAATCCACATCCAAAAAGACGCTGCCCTTGTGGTCGGTAACAGTCACCGTAGTATACATCGCAGTCTTTCAGTTTTCTTTTGCCCGGCCCATCCCATCGCACTTCTTGGATGGCGGTGATGTCTGCTTTGTAGCAGTCTAGGACCTCCGCTAAATGTTCGGCTGCACGTGGTCTATAGAGAGACAGAACATTCCACGTGCAGATCCGAAGTTCGTTGTCCTTATTTCGTTTGCTAGGTTCGTCAACAGTAAATCCGTCCGTATCCGAGGCTTGTTGATGCTTCGCAACTAAAATAGCTTTACGTGGCCGGGAAGTCACCCCGACGGCACGACCCCCAACCTGGAGGACCAGACCCTATATATATAACTCCAAGGGCGGGGAGCCGGATTAACCGCTCCTTATAGGCCTGAGCTCCGAATATGTCGTAGTAGCCCGTATAAGGTGTTCACTAAGTAGTTCAGCCTAACTGGAACTGTAGACGCCACCGTTGATTCCATCTTGAGAATTCTTCCGCTGCCGCCTGGATGAAGGAGAAGTGCCTTAGTGGGAACACTCCTTGTTATATTATCATTCATTTCATACCTCAAAAAAGAATTACTGAAGTTATAAACCATTTGCGGAGAGCTTATACGTTATATTCCAAATCCTGTATTTGTACCTAGTTTGCAAAATTTTGGGTTGAGTAATGTTCAAAAATCGATATAAAATCATGTGGTTAACCTAGAAATATGTCTGATACACCAAAATAACCTGTTAATAATCAAAATTATTATAAGATACTTTCCTTCAAGTTTTTAAAATCGTATTTAAAATGAAAAGATTATTGTAAATGGAGTGAATGGCTTGCTTTTAAACCTTTCGAAACCTCTCAACTACTCAAACTAAATGCAAATATAACTTTAGCACGCTTTGAAAATTTAAGATTTTTTCAAATTACTTCAGAAACATTATTTCTGAAAATCGAAGTGGTATTTCTCGACTTATATCCAAATTAATGCAGTTGGATCGAGATTTTTTTGATTTTTTTTCCTTAATCTTGAAAATGATCAAAATACAACTTTGCTTGTAATTGATTAATAAATTGAAATTTATTTGTACACTCAAATTTTAGTTCGGTTTTGCAAAATAGAATTTTGGAAAACTAAAATCATTTGGTGGGTGTGGTCAACAGATATGAACTACATAATTCACAGGTAGGAGGATTAATATAGCAGTTTTAATAAATAATAAATAAGCAAGTTTTAATATACTTTGAACTAACTTTTTAATTTTAATATTTGCCAAATATTAAATTTCATTAAATTTTTGGTGTTTTCATATATGTAACCCTACAAATATTAAAAAGTACCCCAAAATTTTTGACCTTGTAGGTACCTACCTATTTGCTTTTTACTTGCGATATAATAGCATTCGCAAATTAAATTAACCAAATCGCAAATAGGTAACCTAAACGCAAATGAGTTTCACCCAAGCGCAAATAGATTTAACCCAAACGCAAATAGAATCAACCTAATCGCAATTCGATTTAAACAAAACGCAAATATAGTTAAACTATACGCAAATAAAATCAAACTATTAGCAAATCATTTTAACCAAAACGCAAATCTAATTAACCTTAGCTTCATTTATTGTTCCAGCTCTACTTTTTGGATCTAATGGATTTTGGTACAATCCATAGTTGTTAAAAAGGGATTGGCCTTTTATTTTGTCGGTAAGTTTTTGGAAAAATGCGCAGAACTAGTTGGATTTGCAATTGGGGGTTTGTCAAAATCTTATGGTGAACTATTCCCTTCACCACACATCTGGAACAACAAGTTGAGCCGGCTCGATAGATTTTCTACAAACTTGGTACATAGTGGTTTTTGGTGATTATGCTTACACGTTTTTTTCATTTTTTTTAGAATCAAAAATAACGGTACCTGCCATACAATTTTTTTTAGCAATTTTACCTAATCGTATTTTTCTCAAAAACGGCTCGACAACTTTTCTTAAAAAAAAAATCAATGAATTTATTTTAGTAAAGGCTTCTTTTCGGTGGAAAACCATTTTTCAAAAATGGTTATTAATGGTACCTTCCAAAGAACCATTTTTTTTTTTAATTTATATTTTTCTTTAAAACGGTACGATCGATTTCAATTATTTTTCTTATAAAGAAGCTTCCAAAAAATATAAATAGTTTTGTGTACGAAAAATTAAAAACAAAATATTTTTTGGGTTTTTAAAAAATGTTTGAAATTTTTTTTGGATAATCAAATATTTCAAAAACGACATGATCGATTCTTTTGAAACTTGATACTTGAGTTTTTTAGTACTCTCTTAAATATTTTTACAAAAAAATTTACATTTATGAAAAAATAACGGTACCTTCCATATGGGAAAAGGTCAAAATCCCGCCGATCAAAATCCCGCAAGTCGAAATCCCGCCAAATAAAATTACTAATTATGTACACGAATCCCGCCAGTCAAAATCCCGCCGATCGAAATCCCGCCGCAAGAATCCCGCCAGTAGCCTGCTACTATTTTGCGGGATTTTCAATACTTTTTTAAAATAATCCCAACTTTTTAGATACTTTTTCATACTTTTCAAACAATATTTTATTTTAATTAGTGAATTTATTTTTATTGAAAAAAAAAGTATATAAGCAGTTGTGTAATGGCAATTTGGCATTTATGTATCTTCAGTTTTTCTTAGAACTCCGTAGAGGTAAGACCTCGAGGTAATTAGAGAGATAGAAATAGGATTTTATTTTGGTTTTGTGTGGACGGGTGACAATGATAACGGGATCTGGGCATAGGTGGGTCTGGATCTGGACGGAGGAGGGTCTGGATCTGGACATAGGTGGGTCTGGATTCTGGACAGAGGTGGGAATTTTTTTTCGGTTTGGGTGATGGGGAACGGTAGTCTAAAAGAAGACAGAGAAGGGTCTGGATCTGGACAGAGTGTGGGTCTGGATTCTGGAAGCAGGTGGGATTTTTTTTTTGAAAAAAAAAAAATTGTATAGAAATATAAACTTTTTGGAATTTTTTTTTTGAAAAATATTAAAAAAAACAAGATTTTTTGAAGAAAATTTCAATGAAAAATTAAACTTTTCCCAATTTTTTTTCGGTTTTTAATTTTTCTTCGAAATATGAATGATAGGTACAGCTGCTCAAGAAAACTTGACATTGGCGCTCAATTGATGCATCGCATTATACGAAAATTCGACTTATATCTCTAAAAGCGATTTGCGGCTAAACTAAGCGTCCTAGAGGCATCAAAGTTTACATCTTTAAACTTGATTTGCGGCTAAACTATCCGTCCAAGCGACTTTAAATGCAAAAGAAACTTTACATACACCCAACCTCGCACCCACCCCAAATCCTATAATGAGCCCAAGCAGGGGGGTTGCAGGGGGGCAGCATGCCCCCCCATACATATCTCACTGTTTATTCGCATTTATTTTCCACCCAAGGCAGTGTTTCTCAAGAAAACTTGACACTGGCGCTGAATTGATGCATCGAATCATACGAAAAATCAACTTTTATCTTTAAACGCGATTTGCGGCTAAACTAAGCGTCCTAGAGGCATCAAAGTTTACATATTTAAACTTGATTTGCGGCTAAACTATCCGTCCAAGCGACTTTAAATGCAAAAGAAACTTTACATACACCCAACCTCGCACCCACCCCAAATCCTATAATGAGCCCAAGCAGGGGGTTGCAGGGGGGCAGCATGGCCCCCCATACATGCCTCACTGTTTATTCGCGTTTATTTTCCACCCAGGGCAGTGTTTCTCAAGAAAACTTGACACTGGCGCTGAATTGATGCATCGAATCATACGAAAAATCAACTTTTATCTTTAAACGCGATTTGCGGCTAAACTAAGCGTCCTAGAGGCATCAAAGTTTACATCTTTAAACTTGATTTGCGGCTAAACTATCCGTCCAAGCGACTTTAAATGCAAGAGAAACTTTACATACACCCAACCTCGCACCCACCCCAAATCCTATAATGAGCCCAAGCAGGGGGGTTGCAGGGGGGCAGCATGCCCCCCCGATACATACCTCACTGTTTATTCGCGTTTATTTTCCACCGAAGGCAGTGTTTCTCAAGAAAACTTGACACTGGCGCTGAATTGATGCATCGAATCATACGAAAAATCAACTTTTATCTTTAAAGGCGATTTGCGGCTAAGGGAAAAGGTCAAAATCCCGCCGATCAAAATCCCGCAAGTCGAAATCCCGCCAAATGAAATTACTAATTATGTACACGAATCCCGCCAGTCAAAATCCCGCCGATCGAAATCCCGCCGCAAGAATCCCGCCAGTAGCCTGCTACTATTTTGCGGGATTTTCAATACTTTTTTAAAATAATCCCAACTTTTTAGATACTTTTTCATACTTTTCAAACAATATTTTATTTTAATTAGTGTATTTATTTTTATTGAAAAAAAAAAGTATATAAGCAGTTGTGTAATGGCAATTTGGCATTTATGTATCTTCAGTTTTTCTTAGAACTCCGTAGAGGTAAGACCTCGAGGTAATTAGAGAGATAGAAATAGGATTCTATTTTGGTTTTGTGTGGACGGGTGACAATGACAACGGGATCTGGGCAAAGGTGGGTCTGGATCTGGACGGAGGTGGGTCTGGATCTGGACATAGGTGGGTCTGGATTGTGGACAGAGGTGGGAATTTTTTTTCGGTTTGGGTGATGGGGAACGGTAGTCTAAAAGAAGACAGAGGTGGGTCTTTATCTGGACAGAGTGTGGGTCTGGATTCTGGAAGCAGTTTATATAGAAATATAAACTTTTTGGAATTTTTGTTTTGAAAAATATTAAAAAAAACAAGATTTTTTGAAGAAAATTTCAATGAAAAATTTAACTTTTCCCAATTTTTTTTTTTTTCGGTTTTTAATTTTTCTTCGAAATATGAATGATAGATACAGCTCTGCTCAAGAAAACTTGACATTGGCGCTCAATTGATGCATCGCATTATACGAAAATTCGACTTATATCTTTAAAAGCGATTTGCGGCTAAACTAAGCGTCCTAGAGGCATCAACTTGGCTGGGCACTACCGTGCCCTTTGATATGCTCCAACGAGAGATCTTCGAGTGCATATTATATTTGTTGAACCTTTTCATAGGGTTAGTTATGGTCTAAATGAGCCAATAATAAGGTGGCTTAGACAGGCCAACTCAGTTGCTAATTATATTGATTTCCATAGCAATATTAGTCGTGATAAAAGTCATATTATTAATTTTTTAACGGTTTTAAACTCTGGTGGTGAGGTGTAATATTATTTTTAAGTATTTTTAGGTATTTATATAAACTTGTAAGGTATCGCATGTTGCTTATAATTTATGCAGTAGTCTTTAAGATTATATATTTTCAATGTATATCTGCTTGATGAAATAAATAATAATAAAAAAATAATAATTTAATTTAATTTTATTTTATTTTATTTTATTTTATTTTATTTTATTTTTATAGTTTATAGGCTTCGTAAAGCCATGATATTTATAGTTTTTGCATTCTGTTCATCCCCACAAGATTTTTGAATGACAAAGAAATGTGATAAATAAAATAGATAAATGTATCATCTTAAAACCCTAAGCACTTTGTCATGAATTACCAATCGAACGGCAGGAAGTACGAAACCCAAAGAAACGATATATGGAATCAAGACAATAAATACATTTTTCACAATTATATTTATTACTACCCGAAACTTCATCCGAGAAAAATACAAAAAGCTTTCATAACTATAACAAGTAACAATTATTCCCCTTACATATTTTTTTTATTCAAAATTCTGAAGTTCTGAAGCTTCTATCAACACGACTAACATTGACTGGCAGAGCATCCAAACTTGAACTTCATTTTAACTGATCATTTTTGTCAAAGCTGTATGACTATGATTTCAATCGTTATTTTTTTACAGAAGCTTCCAACAAATTAAACAGTATTGTATACGAAAATTTTCAAAAAAAAATTTTTTGGATTTAAAAAAATGTTTCCTTTTTTGTTTGGAAATCAAATATTTCGAAAACGACATGATGATATTTTTGAAACTTGATACTCAAGAGTTTTTTAATACTTTCTAAAATATTTTAAGAAAACATTTTACTTTTATGGAAAAACAACGGTATCTTACATACAAAATTTAAAAAACGGCTAAAGAAAATATTTTTTTTCTCAAAAATGACTCCTACGATTTTAATTAAACTTTTCCCGTATGCTTAAACTATCTAAAATTTTAAAACTTTAATCTTAGCAACTATTAGTAGTACCTCTCATACAATGGTTTTTATATTTTGAATTTTCCCATTATCAACAGAACGGATTTAGATTAATTTTTGTATATACATATTTCAAATAAGTTCAAATAATATTGCACATAAAAATTTTCAAAAAACTAATTTTTGGACTTTTAAAAAAAGTTTCAAATTATTTTTTTGAAAATTTGTTATCTTAGAAACGGGTTCAATTTTTTTTTTGAAATTTTATTTTAATATGCACATAAATAAATACTTAAGATTTGCATATCAACATTTTTCCCTCAGAATGTTGTAAGAATTTGATACATAAAAATTAATTTTTTTAAAAACCGCTCCAACGATTTTAAGTTTTTTTTTTCCATACAATCATAGCCATCAGAGTGCAAAAGTGTTTTTTTTATCATATTTTTCGATATGAATCGATTTTAAATACATACTATTTTAACTGAGACTCAAGGAGTATACGTCACATTTTTGGAAAGCTTAGATATTTTAGAAATTAAAATTTTAGCTTTGATGACTTTTGATGCATAAATGTAAAAATACGAGACAAAAATATCAACAATGCCAAAAAATGGGTTACACCATGTTTGAGAAGTATTAGAATTGAAAACAAAAGTGGTAACCTTGCCACAAGTTATAAAATTCATAGACAAAACGAAATGTCAAAAGCTTCTCGAAGAAAATCATTATTCTGAAATAAAACGTGGTTTAATCAAGTTGGTCTTTTTTTCTTTTCTCGAGTAATAAAGATTCCACTTTAGATTTTAGCTTTTGTCTTAAGTTTCTCATATTCGCTTTGCAAACTATTCAAACATTTGGCATCCCTTGCGGGGAACTTTAATCTTCCGCGCTTATCAATAAATTAATTTAATTGTAAAGTCTTTTTCTTTTGAGAATAATGGCGCTGGCCAAAGAAGAAACTCTCGCGAAACTAATTTCTAACTTCTCAGCTAATACACAGAAGACAGGGAAGGCAAAGCAGACCAAAGGATACCTCATGGGCAGGAGGAAGCTACTAGAAGATTACTGGACCAGGTTTAATGAGGCTCATGACGTCATCTCATCAGTGGATCCAACTGAAACCAACGAAAAAGATCTGCAAAGGCTTCTTTCCGATGAACGTTATACCGACATTGAATCTGCCTACTGTGAGGCTCTTGGGGACCTCAATGACGCAATCGACGAGCTCTCTACAACTGCTCATGAGACGATGTCTCATTCAACTCCGACTCGTCTTGTCGTGAACGGAGGCATCAGCACTATCAAGTCAACGTTACCACCGCTGCAATTACCCACTTTCAACGGATCGTTTGACGAGTGGCTGAACTTCAAAGACATGTTCACCAGCTGTGTTATCAATGACAAAATGCTATCCGATGTGCAACGACTACACTATCTTAGTTGTAGCCTCCGTGGTAGTGCTACAAGTGTACTCAAAAACATTAGGATAAGTGAGGATAACTTTCAAACTGCATGGGACATCTTGAAAGGCCGCTATGACAACAAGCGAAAATTGATTAAGCAGTACCTTCATGACATTGTTAATCTGCCAACCATGTCTAACGAATCACCTGCCGTCTTACGTCAGATTCTTGATGGAATCACCGAAGCCATTCGCGCTTTACAACAACTAGAGCGGCCAACAGACCAGTGGGATGACTGGCTGATTCTACATGTGACTCAAAAGTTGGACCCTGTCACCATCAGAGATTGGCAAACTTCACTTGAAAGTCCAAACTCCATTCCGACTTACGCACAGCTGGAAAAGTTTTTGGAAAACAAACTACAAGGCCTTGATGCTATGGCTGCATGCTCTCGACCACAGCAAAAAGAACTCAATCAACAAAAGCCAATTAAAGCACAACCAGTTCGCAGTCACCAAGCAAATGTCAATCGATGCCCTAAGTGTTCCGGTAAGCATGTTCTTATGTTTTGTTCTGATTTCAGAAAAGAGACGCCAGAACAGAGACTGACATATGTGATGAAAGCAAAGCTTTGCAAAAATTGCTTGAAGGCTGATCACTCACAACAACAATGTCCATCGGATTACACCTGCTTAAGATGTCAACAAAAACATCACACAATGCTGCACAATAGCATCCATCCACAAGAGCCCCACGTCAACACAAACCATCTGCGAACAACCAACAATCGTAACCCTCACCCTGATTATTCACTCTGTGAAAACTACAATGATGAATCACTGGTACAACTAGAACCGGTTTTGCTGGCTACAGCTCAAGTTGGAGTGCAATCTGCTACTGGCCACAAACTAAAACTTCGAGCTCTTTTGGACATCGGATCCCAAGCTACGTTTATTAGTGAGTATGCGGTACAACAACTCCACCTTCGGCGAACACGGCTCTTTATGCCGGTGACTGGGGTAGGAGGTACAAGTGTTGGTAAGTCAACTGGTCTAGTTGAAATCTCTGTGAGCTCTCTCAGAGAATCCGACTTCAACATTAACTGCAGAGCATTAATCTTGCCACGTTTGGGTCCTCTTATGCTTACTCTTCGTCTTGATACTAAACAGTTTGGTGAATTTTTGGATTTAGATCTGGCCGATCCAAACTTTTGCGAACCTGGGTCCATAGACGTCATTCTGGGAGCTGATGTTTATGGCTCTCTCCTATGTGGTGAGATTTTGCAATCGTCTGCTGGTGCACCTGTTGCACAACACACCCATTTAGGTTGGGTAATCTTCGGACGCTTGCCCGAATCTACAACGAGAAATCTGTCTACAAACTTTTGCGCATTTTCACAGACTGAGCTCGCAAATTTAGTTCAGTCTATGTGGAAATTTAATGAGCACGAAGACGTTGAGTCTTCTTCCAAGATGACACAAGATGAGCTCTACTGCGAAGAATTCTTTAAGAAAACGGTACAACGGACCTGTTCTGGACGCTACGTCATAAAGTACCCGTTTAAAGATTCCATCGACCAAACAACCTTGGCAGACTCTAAAGGAGATGCCTACAAGCTCTTTCATCATCAGCTTAATCGCCTAGAGAGGGATCCAAAAATGAGGACACTGTACGATGAATTTATGACCGAATACTTGCAACTCGGGCATATGGAACCTGTTTATGAAGACGTTTCACCGCAACAGATTTGCTACATTCCACATCACGGTGTATACAAGGAGTCCAGTTCGACAACGAAATTGAGAATTGTGTTCAATGCATCCAGGAAGTATAAATCAGGTAAAACATTAAATGATTGTCTTCATGTAGGTCCCAAACTTCAGAGTGAGCTGTCTGCAATTATCTTAAAATGGCGTACTCATCGAATTGGGTTTATGGCAGACATTGAGAAATGCTATCGACAAATACTGGTGCAACGAGATGATGCGGACATGCAGAGAATTATATGGAAAGATGAAGAAGGACGTCCAGCTATCTTCAGATTGCTTACTGTCACTTATGGTTTAAACTGCTCTCCGTATGTGACAATCAAAGTTCTCCACACCCTGGCCGATGATGAAGAAGCTGACTTTCCTCAAGCTGTTAAAGTACTTCGCGAGTCATTCTACATGGATGACTGTCTCCACGGTGCTGACTCGGTGGAGTCTGCTCAACGACTACAGTTAGAACTACAGAACTTATTGCTACGAGGAGGTTTCCTGCTCCGAAAATGGAACTCAAATTCTACCGAGTTTCTGCAAGGAATCAGCATGAACGATAAATTGACTGAACAGTGTTGTGATCTTAACTTGGATCGTGAAACCAAGGCGCTTGGAGTCTATTGGTTCTGTCAAACTGATTGCATTGGCTACAAAGTGAACGTCACAAAAGTCTTGAAAGCAATCACAAAACGTCAACAGCTTTCCGATGTGGCCAAAATTTATGATCCAACTTGTCTACTGGCTCCAGTGGTGATTACAGGCAAAATTATGTCACAACAACTTTGGCTATCTGGTATCTCGTGGGATGATCCACTTCCAGAACCACATCAGCAAAACTGGATCCAATTCCGAGAAGAGCTCCCATCACTAGAGGACATCAAGGTTTCTAGGTGGATATTCTCGTCTCCAAATGCCTCTAGCTACCAGCTGCATGTTTTTTCGGACGCATCTACATCTGCTTATGCTGCTGTCTCTTACCTGCGAGTGAGAACATTTGATGGTGAATGTAAAGTGTCAATTCTTATGGCGAAAACTAAAGTAGCACCTTTGAAGAAAATCACTGTTCCATGTTTGGAACTCAATGGAGCACTTCTCGCTTCAAAAGTTGCATCCAAAGTTCTCGACACCTTACAGCTGCCATCTATAACAACCTATTGCTGGTCGGACTCGAAGACAACTCTCAGCTGGATTCGATCAAACCCAGGAAAACATAAGCAGTATGTGGCGAACCGAATCACCAAAATCCAAGAACTAACAACTATTGACTGCTGGAGGTATGTGCCCACTAAGAGCAATCCAGCTGACGTAGCCTCTCGTGGCGTTTATCCTTCTCAGCTTCAGAGTCTTGACTTGTGGTGGTCTGGGCCATCATGGCTAGAGAAAGATGAAAGCGAATGGCCTGAACAAAAATGTGTCTTCAGTGATGTGCAAGAAGTAACAGCACTTCTTGCTACTCATGGCACGTCCATGCTAACAGAGGATAAGGGAGCACTCGGTCTTCTCTACAAATACTCTGACATCAACACCTTGATTGGAGTAACATGCTGGTGTTATCGTTATATTGCAATCAAACTAAAGCAACCACATGCTACATCATCCTGGTGCACAGCTTCTGAGCGACAAGCGGCCTTACAGTTTTGGATAAGGTATGTTCAAAAAATACATTTTTCTAATGAAATTGCTTGTCTCCTTCAAGGTAAACCTGTCAACTCAAAGAGCAAGCTAATGAAACTTAATCCAATGATTGACGATGATGGCATCATACGATTGAATGGTAGACTGAAGAATGCACTGTTGACTATGTCTGAACGATTTCCCATCATTTTGCCAAAGGAAAGTAAACTAACTTCTTTGCTTATTGATCAAGGTCATAACGCCACTATGCATGGTGGCAAGCAATCGACAATTAACTTTCTTCGAAGGCGCTATTGGATCATCGACTGTCGTTCCTCAGTACAGAAGTTCATTCATCGATGCTTGACATGCTGCCGTCATAAACCAAAACCTACAACACAAATTATGGGAATTCTTCCCACACCTCGGTGTACAGCTGCTGCTCCGTTTAAGCATTGTGGACTAGACTATGCCGGACCCTATGCGATTCGGACAACAAAAGGCCGAGGTCATCGTAGTTACAAGGGATGGGTCGCTCTTTTTGTCTGTCTGAGTACTAGAGCTATTCATCTAGAGCTCGTGAGTGACATGACAACCGAGACATTCCTTGCAGCCTTACGACGATTCTTTTCTCAACGAGGGTACAGCTCTAGCATCTATAGCGACTGTGCAACGACGTTTGCTGGTGCCAATGCAGTTCTGAAGGAAGACTTCGCGGCTTACCGAAAGCAGTTGGAAGCAGGTGCACGATCTGTCTCTTGCCACAATGTATCGTGGCACTTTATTCCGCCAGGCTCTCCAAACTTTGGAGGCATATGGGAGGCTGGTGTCAAGAGCATGAAGCACCATCTTAAGCGCACGATCGGGGAAGCAACGTTAACTTTCGAGGAGTTTTACACAGTCCTCAAGCAGATTGAAGCTGTTCTCAATTCGAGGCCAATGTCAGCCTTATCCGATGATCCCGAAGATTTTGCGGCCTTGACCCCTGGGCATTTCTTGGTGGGTGGTCCCATCACTGCCACTCCGGAACCGGATTTGCTCGACATCAAGACAGGTACCCCTTGAACAGAATGAATGTAGCTGCAGCTGGTAGCAAGAGTTGAATTTTGTTTAACTTCTGCTACACCATACATTCCTTGCTACATCTACAGCTTCTCATTGTGGCACCTTATACTATTTTTGTATCTTTCTACTTTGACAGTGCTTCACGCGACAACTACAGCTACACCATTCTGTTCGACCAGGTAGACTCTCACGCTGGAAACAGTTCCAGCAGATGCAGCAGGATTTTTGGAAAAGGTGGAGCTGTGAATATTTGCACGATCTACAAGTAAGAAGCAAGTGGCAAAAATCAAAAACCAACATGAAAGTGGGTGACCTGGTCCTAGTGAGAGATGAACGCGCACCGCCGACCCAATGGCTATTGGGCCGTGTTTTGGAAGTACATACTGGAGAAGACAATCTAGTGCGGGTGGCAACAATCCGTACACAGTCATCAATAATTAAACGAGCTATCTCAAAGCTGGTCGTGCTTCCAATCGACAATGACTCTGCGGATGGACACGGTGGGCGGCCAGATGTTTCGTCGCAATAACTGGACGAGGTGGGCGGAATGTTTGAGAAGTATTAGAATTGAAAACAAAAGTGGTAACCTTGCCACAAGTTATAAAATTCATAGACAAAACGAAATGTCAAAAGCTTCTCGAAGAAAATCATTATTCTGAAATAAAACGTGGTTTAATCAAGTTGGTCTTTTTTTCTTTTCTCGAGTAATAAAGATTCCACTTTAGATTTTAGCTTTTGTCTTAAGTTTCTCATATTCGCTTTGCAAACTATTCAAACACACCACTTTTTTGAATTAAATCTGAGAAACTCGACGCTGCACATAAAAAAATCACTTAGAAAGCGATAAAAATCCAGTTTCCACCTACATACAAGAAAATAAGAACGAATACCTAAGCAAATAGACATCAGTTTCTAATTTTCATTCCAATCTATTTTAAAGGCTCCCTACACGTAAGGCATTTTTGGGGCTTTTTCTTGCAAAGAATAGTCATCGAGAACAAAAGAATTTGTTTCTGTTTAGAAAATATGCGATGTGTATTGAATAGTCCAGTAACTATATACATTAGACCTTGCGTCAGGTCCGGTAGTTCTGATTTTTTGCTGAGTTGCTTATGATGTTGGCCTAGTATTAAATCTGATTTTTCGACCTCGAGCGCCGAACGCAACATTGGTAAAAATCCAAAAAACCGCTAATTTTTCGCGGTTTTTTCACTTATTGGCTATTTTAACCATTACGCCTTAACTTCCGAATAAAACATTGCTCTACAATTTCAACCTTTCTTCAATTTGAGTCCAAAGCCGGTTCTGTAGACATAATAGTCTCCAAGGGACGGCATTTCAAAATATAGCAATAAAAAATTTAAAATAACAAGTAGTACCTATATAAAACAGTATAATAACAAAAACATGGTCTTTGACATATGCTGCATCAAAGCAATAGAGCGCGTAGATTGGGCCAAAAGAAGAAAACAATAGTATCGGATGGGGGGTATATATCCCCCCATTTAGGCGGGAGGGGCAATTTTAAGAAAAGTTGACTTCAAATAGAAAAATAACCATAAAAATACAATGGTAATATCTGGACGAAAATCCATTCCTCATCTCAAAGCCAGAAATCCATTCTTTAATTTTTTTTTAAATAAAGTTTTTTTAGCTGATAGTTTTTCAAAAATTTACTTTCAAACTCAAAATTTTGAGAAAAAGTCGGTTTTTTTTTGTTAATCTATTTTTTTTTATTTTATGGTATTAAGTACTATTTTTGATTTTGATTTTCAATGCCTTTATTAATTCTTAGTTAAAAACTGAAAACCAAATGTTAAAATGACTTCTGGTTTTTGAGAAAACTGAAATTAACATGATCAACTTCACTGTTTTCAGTCTAGTATCCTTTTTCTTCGGGGTGGGAGGGCTCTGCCTCAGATGCGGTAATTCTGATTTTAAGATGAGTTGTTTATGATGTTGGCCTTAGCAATAATCCAAGTTCTCGACCTCGAGCGCCGAACGCAACTTTGTGAAATACGCAAAAAACCGAGAAATTTTCGCGGTTTTTTCAGTTATTGGCTATTTTAACCTTTAAGGCCTGGTTTTCGATTATAACTTTGCTCAACCATTTCAAAATAATTAAATGGGCTTCAATTTGAGCTAAAAATCAATTCAAATTGTGTTTTTTTTCATCAACTTTTGATTTATAATGCTGCAAATCGAATTGAAGGGGGCTTATTCACCCCTTGTTTGAAATCGTTTGCCCCTTTTCAATGATTTTTTTATATTGTGTAGCGTCTCATGTTGGCTTTACTCAAAGATCTTAATCATGAAGATCAGATGAGTAGAAACGGAGTTATGATTTTTTAAAGTCAACCATATAAAACTCGAACTAAAACAGTACTCAGTTCAGTACCCACCAGTGAATTATCTGAAGCGAATGTTTTAGTTCGAGTTTTATATGGTTGACTTAAAAAACTCATAACTCCGTTTCTACTCATCCGATCTTCATGATTAAGATCTTTGAATAAAGCCAACATGAGACGCTACACAATATAAAATAAAATGCACGACTGGGTCGCACGTACTTGCTCTTATGTTCAAGACAATGCGAGTTTAAGAAAATTGTATGTACAAACATGGAAATTATGAGAGAAAAATGTAGAGAAGCATGAAATACGGCACTTAAATTAGCTAAAACAACTCTTTTGACAGTTTGAGGTGAAAAAAAAGTATGCCATCTTAATTCATGATGGAATATGATTATGATATGATGAGCGCGGAACGCAACTTTGTGAAATACGCAAAAAACCAAGAAATTTTCGCGGTTTTTTCAGTTATTGGCTATTTTAACCGTTAAGGCCTGGTTTTCGATTATAACTTTGCTCTACCATTTCAAAATAATTAAATGGGCTTCAATTTGAGCTAAAAATCAATTCAAATTGTGTTTTTTTTTTCATCAACTTTTGATTTATAATGCTGCAAATCGAATTGAAGGGGGCTTATTCACCCCTTGTTTGAAATCGTTTGCCCCTTTTCAATGATTTTTTTATATTGTGTAGCGTCTCATGTTGGCTTTACTCAAAGATCTTAATCATGAAGATCAGATGAGTAGAAACGGAGTTATGATTTTTTAAAGTCAACCATATAAAACTCGAACTAAAACAGTACTCAGTTCAGTACCCACCAGTGAATTATCTGAAGCGAATGTTTTAGTTCGAGTTTTATATGGTTGACTTAAAAAACTCATAACTCCGTTTCTACTCATCCGATCTTCATGATTAAGATCTTTGAATAAAGCCAACATGAGACGCTACACAATATAAAATAAAATGCACGACTGGGTCGCACGTACTTGCTCTTATGTTCAAGACAATGCGAGTTTAAGAAAATTGTATGTACAAACATGGAAATTATGAGAGAAAAATGTAGAGAAGCATGAAATACGGCACTTAAATTAGCTAAAACAACTCTTTTGACAGTTTGAGGTGAAAAAAAAGTATGCCATCTTAATTCATGATGGAATATGATTATGATATGATGAGCGCGGAACGCAACTTTGTGAAATACGCAAAAAACCAAGAAATTTTCGCGGTTTTTTCAGTTATTGGCTATTTTAACCGTTAAGGCCTGGTTTTCGATTATAACTTTGCTCTACCATTTCAAAATAATTAAATGGGCTTCAATTTGAGCTAAAAATCAATTCAAATTGTGTTTTTTTTTTCATCAACTTTTGATTTATAATGCTGCAAATCGAATTGAAGGGGGCTTATTCACCACTTGTGTGAAATCGTTTGCCCCTTTTCAATGATATTTTTACATTGTGTAGCGTCTCATGTTGGCTTTACTCAAAGATCTTAATCATGAAGATCAGATGAGTAGAAACGGAGTTATGATTTTTTAAAGTCAACCATATAAAACTCGAACTAAAACAGTACTCAGTTCAGTACCCACCAGTGAATTATCTGCAGCGAATGTTTTAGTTCGAGTTTTATATGGTCCATTTAATAAATTGAAAGGTAAAAAAACACAAAATGAGCACATTTCAAAAAGTGACCCTAATATGGACCACTAAAGATTTCCCCATAATATATGTGATAGTTTAATTTATGTGCAGAAAACACAAATAAAATTATCTATTAGATTCTGTGACAGAGCAATAAAGAACGCAAGAGGTCAAAAGGGATTGAAAAATTTGAAAAAAATTTGTATGAGTAACATGAAAAATTTGTGCAGCTTTCTTGATGCTCATTTCTTTTGACTTGACGGCTGCTATGGCTTTCACCATATCCGCCTTGTCCCGGACTTTACGCTTTTTTTCTTTTGGTGTCATCTGATTACTTACAAGACAACCTATGTACAAATTTAAACAAATATTTAAGGTGGTTCCAAATATGGAATACTATTCCATATTAGGAATACTATCCAATATTCAATATGAAATACTATTCCATATTAGGAACATACTGATATTCCATATTAGGAACAAGAAGACTAACTTAACTATGTTAAAATTTACTTATTATTTATAGTAGGGTCGCTTAGCAAGAAAATCTGTTTTTGCCGGACAAAAGCACCAAATTTTTTTAGGTACTACTTAGGTCCATAGCTTGAGATTTAGGGTAGGACCCATCTCGGCGGTCAGCCATCTTGGATTTTATAGCCGCCATTTTGAAATTTAGGTATATTATTAATATCTCGGCTTCTAAATCACTTAGGATCCCAAACTTGGTATCTAGGTATACATTTTTGGGGTCGGGGAATACAACCACATACTTTTCAAATGTTAAAGTTTGCAAATATACGAAGGGGACAATCATATATAATATTCAGGGTCGGATAATATATATAAACAAGTTTAAAATGAATCTGACTAAACTTATTCAAGGGAGAAATGGGGGGTCATGACACCCCCCCCCCCCCCTCAGAGCCCAGGAAAAAGTATAAATAAAAAACAAACTTCATTTAAACACACAGAAGTGGAAAAACTGATGCGACGTACGGCTAGCCCAAATTATTTCATAACCGTAATGTTACCTTTTATGAGACCATGGTGATATTTTTCGCGAAGACTATATGTTTTGTCGTATCGAGTTTTTTTGAAAGGAAAATGAATAAGTTAAATGCAAATACAACATGCAGATTTTCATCATCTTGGACTCCATTCAACATGAAAACAGAAATAGAAAAAATCTTAAAATATCATATAGATGATCATAAATAAAATTTAAAATTTAGTTTCTTTGTCAGCTGTTTTAAGCAATATCTATGTTTTAGTTAGTTGTCTGAATGCAACCATTTACGCAAGATCTTTCTAAGTCCCCTATTACATGATGATTCTTTGCCTCTGACTCTTTTCGAACATAATGAAGAATGGCTGTAGTAGCTGTACGGTTTGTACTGTTGACACGGACGTGGTGGTAATCCCTCATTGGCAAGTTCCATCACCTGATGACCTTGTGTACAAATTTGAAGATTTCTGTTGCCTTTGGTACGGGGAGATCATTTAATTATATAGACATCAATGCTATTAACGAGAAACTGGGCGTAGAAAAATCCTTGGCCTCCCCGTATTTCACAGTTTTACGGGTTGCAATACAACATCTTCATTTTTCGGATGAGGTAAGAAATCTGCGTGGGAGGCATATGGAATTGTTATCATGAGGTGACACATACCTTAACATGCATAGCATTACATCCTTAAACAGAGCTTGATGGTGAACATTTAAAAGGCTAGGACGCTACACGGTAATATTATATGATAAATACAGTAATTCGGACAGTGTGAATGACGTCAGCAAGGAGCTGTTTTGTCAGAAGACTAAGACAATGGAGAAACTTCAACCAACAAAATATGCACTACTTCAACACTCAAAGCGGGCTGTATACATCAGGCAGGAGTATTGTGTACCAGTGAACACAGTCAACAGTGCGCTCCTAGTCCGGAAGGCTGAGGCTGGAATCAGAAAGAAGAAGGTGGATCATGGGATACTGTATGGAACACATTACCTTTAGCTTCAAAGGCATGTGCTGAATTGGTGAAATGTAATTGTAAGACTCAAACACTTGTAGATATGCCTGCAAAGCTGCTCGTTGGAATTGTACTGACCTTTGTAAATGTCAATGCTTGAAGATGACATAAGCAATCCTTATAGATAAATGCAATTCAACATCTTTCATATGTGATTTCTCTTGTAGTTAAATTTTATATATTAATATGTACATATGTACATGCAATAAATAAATAAATAAATTGGGTGGCGCAACAGCTCGTGGAGAACCAGGGCCTAGTGACTCATGGTATAAAAATACAAGGTATGTTGTATATGAGATGAAGGGTCGCCATATTTTGTTTTGTGTGACGTCATAGCGAGTGTTCACCAACACATAGCTTTAAAAAATAAATTATTTAATGTTTTACTTGAAATTTAACAAAACATAACTTCAAAACATAAATAATCTATTGTTTTACTTTGAGTTTTAATAGCAAATTACTTCAAAATATAAACAATTTCTGTTTACTTTCTTTGCCATAAATGACAAACAATTGAGATCATTCACTCGCAATGACGTCACGAGTCAACTGCCTGAGCTGTCAAGCATACCTTGTTATTCTTATACCATGCTAGTGACTTACAACTCACAACCATTCCTGTGTGCGTGTAGTTGGCAGGACCTACAGTTTTTTGCCGAGTCCGAATGGCTAAATGAGAAGCACTTTTTGTCAGTTCCTCGCAAGAGGCAGTACCTCGGATAAAACATTTCTGTTTTAAGGTGGCACGGCTGGGAATCGAACCCACACCTTCGGCATGACAGTCTTACGCACTAACCATCATGCCACGAGGTACTACATGTACATGTATGTATGAACGTACATGTGCATATATCTTATTTAATTTTCAACCGTATATCTTAGAATTTAATATTTTTGTTACTCGATTTAATAATTGAATAGTTTGTAATTAATATATACTTATACAACCTAACTTAAATGTATTTTCATTTAAGTTATTCATTTTCCTTTCAGAAAAATTCGATACGACAAAACATACAGTCTTCGCGAATAATATTAGCATGGTCTCATAAAAAGTAACATTACGGTTATGAAATAATTTGGACTTGCCGTACGTCGCGTCAGTTTTTGCACTTCTGTGTGTTTAAATGAAGTTTGTTTTTTATTTATACTTTTTCTCGGGCTCTGAGAGGGGGTGTCATGACCCCCCATTTCCCTCCTTGAATAAGTTGAGTCAGATACATTTTAAACTTGTGTATATATATTATCCGACCCTAAATATTATATATGATTGTCTTGGAGCAAGGGGGTCATGACCCCCATGCCCCCTTCGTATATTTGCAAACTTTAACATTTGAAAAGTATGTGATTGTATTCCCTGACCCCAAAAATGTATACCTAGATACCAAGTTTGGGATCCTAAGTGATTTAGAAGCCAAGATATTAATAATATACCTAATTTTCAAAATGGCGGCTATAAAATCCAAGATGGCTGACCGCCGAGATGGGTCCTACCCTAAATCTCAAGCTATGGACCTAAGTAGTACCTAAAAAAATGTTG
This sequence comes from Dasysyrphus tricinctus, assembly GCA_963921185.1. Lineage (NCBI taxonomy): Eukaryota > Metazoa > Arthropoda > Insecta > Diptera > Syrphidae > Dasysyrphus > Dasysyrphus tricinctus. The sequence continues at coordinate 31,577,335 of OY992533.1, read as the reverse complement.
GTGCTTTTGTCCGGCAAAAACACATCATCTCGAAATTTGACGCTAAGCGACCCCACTATTAACTGAGCTCACCTAAATAATTTAAATTATCGCAAAGGTTGAGCTTTTTCATAATAGCACGGGACAAAAAATATGTTTAAGCTTGAACCGATTTAAAAATATAAGAAAAATAAGCTCTTAATAAATTGTTACGCACTTTACCAAAACACTACTTTTAATAACTGCTCTTGTCTACAAAGATCACCTTCCACAAGGATAATAACAACGAATATGCGCATGAAAAGAAAGCTTTACCTGAAATAAACAGGTAAAAATATAACGTAGTTTTCAAAATATAGCACTATTCCATATTAGGAGCGTATTCCATAATCGGTACACTTCCTCTAATGGTTAAAATAGCCAATAAGTGAAAAAACCGCGAAAAATTCGCGGTTTTTTGGATTTTTACCAATGTTGCGTTCGGCGCTCGAGGTCGAAAAATCAGATTTAATGCTAGGCCAACATCATAAACAACTCAGCAAAAAATCAGAACTACCGGACCTGACGCAAGGCCTCAGTACTATGAAACTACAAGGTTACTGGACTATGAACCTTTATTTAATGATAAAAACTTGTTTTGATCCTCTTTTTTTATTTCCTCTTCTCCTCAATGTCTGTACCTACGTATGTATGCATGTACATACATACATACCAATCCATTCTTTATTTTTTGTCGCCAGTTTGTTTTGGTTCTCTTTTTTTGTTCCCTTCTCACTCTCGTATATTGGCACTGCTGTGACGTGAGAAGAAAGAAGATAATTACCTTCTCTCATGTATAAGGAAATACAAAATATTTTTGATCTCTCGTCGGCTGTGAGTTGAGAGTGAAGCAATGATGAGGGAATAATATACTTCTTGCTTCAGTCGTCCGTAGCGCTAATATCTTTTTCCTCAAGTAATACTACTATTAGATTTATATACAATGGTAGTATTACTTGAGAAAAAAGATACTAGCGCTACGGACGACTGAAGCAAGAAGTATACTATTCCCTCATCATTGCTTCACTCTCAACTCACAGCCGACGAGAGATCAAAAATATTTTGTATTTCCTCATACATGAGAGAAGGTAATTATCTTCTTTCTTCTCACGTCACAGCAGTGCCAATATACGAGAGTGAGAAGGGAACAAAAAAAGAGAACCAAAACAAACTGCCGAAAAAAAATAAAGAATGAATTGGAATGTACGTATGTAGGGGAGGGTGGGGTTAAAAGTAACAGGGGTAAGAAATAACAGCTAAAAAAACAGGGTTCCTCCCAATATTAAGAATCACAAAAAAAGAGAAAGTGTTAATTTTTTCATATCTAACGGCATATCTTCTTCAGTTGCCGATTAGAAGTCAGCGGGAGAAGTTATGCTAGTGGTGCCCAAAAAATGCAGGTTTGTAACTTTATTTTTTTTTTTTGTTATTTTTGGTCTATCTCTTTACACGAAAGAGATATAGTGCTGAGTGTTTTTTTTGTAAGCATTTGTGTATTGGCTGTAATTGTGTGTACATGTTATGTGTATGTGAATTTTAGTTATTTTTCAATTGTTTTCTCTGTGTTAAATCTCATGCTGGGGCTAGTTGTAACATTTTTCCGGGGCAAGTTGTAACATGCTTAAGCCTACCCCGTATATTTTCTCCATTACCACCACCAACACCAACAGAACAAAACGGAATAATATCTGCTTCTTAACAGCCTACAACCAATGGACAAGGCCCTCAGCCAACTCCTTTGACTCCCCCTCCTCACTGCTCACCAGGACCATCGGGACTAAAAAGAGTTTCTTTTAACCCGGAAGAAATTAGGCCTTATCCAAAGGCCCAACCACGAAAAAAAATAACTTCGAGAAAGTCAAGGAAGTCTGCCATTTTAACTGATACCCCGGAGAAACAAACACTTCTTGAAGAAAGGAACAAAACCTTGGCCAAAAAGGGAGCAAAACTCAAGCAAACAAAAATAGATGAAGAAAAAAGTTTTAGCCTCATAATCCGAAGAAGAAGATGACCAATATTTGTGCCTTATTTGCTGTGAACCATTTTCTCAAAGCTTGCCTATGGAAAAATGGTTGCAGTGCATATTATGCAAGAAGTAGGCGCACACCAAGTGTACAAGAGGATCCGTTCGCTTATATGTTTGCCTGAACTATGACTTAGATGGAGATTCCTCCTAATTTGTTTTCATTCAACTTTATTTTACTTTCTTTTTGCCAAATGAATTGTGATTTTTTGTTTTCACAATCTTATTTATTTTGTATTGCAACAAAGGCTGTTTGTTTTTAAATCAAATAATATAAAATAATTTTTGGAATATGTATTTAAGTTATTAAATGAAAAGTTATGTTTTTTATTATTTATTTTTACGTATTAAAATTAAATTAATATAAAAAAGATGAAGGTATTAGGTCTCCTTTTTTCTTAAGTTCTTGTTACAACTTACCCCGGTATATGTTACACTTTGCCCCACGGACGAAGCGTCAAAACTCTTTAACGTTTGAAATAAAATGTTGACAATTTCGACTGTTTCGTTAGTTAGATAATTATATTGTTACGAATATTAAGTAGTTAACTTTTTACTTAGCTTAGATTTGTTTTACATAGAATTTATTGATTTGATTATCAAAAAAATATTCGATATTGTTGTTCATTTATTAAATAAAAGCTTAGAAAAGCTTCTTGTTATTTTTGTTAATTCTACAAAAAGTCTTTTATTTAACACTGGTGTCAGAAGTAAAGATGGTTAAATACAGTCAGCTTAAAGTAGAAGAACTTAAGAATCATTTAACCAAGTTGAATAAGCCTACTACTGGAAGCAAAGTTGAATTACAGATTCGTTTGAAAACTGCTTTGGCTGAAGAGGGACTCGATTGCGAAATCATGGATTTTTTAGATGAGAGCTCAAATGAACCAACATTCGAAAAAGATGAGACAAAAGAAGTTTCAAGCGCAACAGATTCTGTACAACATTTGGTGCATCTCTTACAGCAGATGGAGGATCCAATGGAAAAGAAGAATAATGATCGTCAAGAAAATTTGGAGAGTTTAATGGTAAGATTTAGTACTCAAATTAATAATCTTGAGCAGGGTGTACGAGGTTGCGAAGCTAAATTTAGCGAACTTAAAAAGAAAACCGATGAAAAATTAAGCCACCTGGAAACGAAAACGGATCAAGAGATTTCCCAAATGAGACAAGAAATCTCCGAATTCAGGGTTACACCAGTTGGAAATTCTTCAGCAACGTTTAAGGCTCCCATCTATGATGGATCTTCTAGTTTTGCTATATTCAAGTTACAGTTTGAAACCACTGCCCGAAGAAATCGCTGGAGCCAAGAGGACTGTGCATCTGCCCTTATAATTTCGCTCAAGGGTGCTGCTGCTGATATATTACAGACAATGCCAAACGAAGAACAGAGAAACTATTCAGCATTAATGCAAGCTTTACATCGGCGATATAGCAATGACCATATGCGACAAGTTTACCGACTAGAACTAAAGGCTCGTTCTCAACTTAAAGGAGAAAGCCTTCAAACCTTTGCAGCCGAAATCGAACGTTTAGCTCAATTGGCCTTTGTAGATGCTACTCCAGACTTTATTGAAAGGGTCAAAATTGAGGCTTTTGTTGATGGCATACGTGACTTGGAGACTAAACGAGCAACAGTAGCATCACCAAAACCATGTTTTCAGAAATAGTTAGCTTAGCTCTCTCCTATGAAACAGCAGCCATAGTTTGCAGACCAAATTTTCAAGCCAGACAGCCCCAAATTGAAGACACAACGTCTACATTTGATATTATGTGCCAAGCTGTAAGGTCTGTAATGGAAAAAAGGAAAGAAGATCCAGTTTTTAAAGGTCAATGTTTTAGCTGTGGCAAACGAGGTCATATGGCCCGACATTGCAAAGGTCGTACCAAACAACCAGCTTCAAACATAAAAGCTGACGTACAGCCAGATTTAAACTAAATAAAACCAATTTAGAGGGGCTTAAATTGGTTTCAAAAACTCATCGCCCCAAAATAATAGTTTCAAGAATTGCTCGTACTGCAAAAAGTTTAATAGTAATGGGTTCTCTTGGACAGAAAAAGGCTGTCATCACTATTGATACTGGAACATCACATTCCATCATAAGGAAGGACTTTTCTTTGAAATTGCAGCCATTCAAGGCGATGAAACTTACAACAGTGACTGGTGGGTGAAAGCGCTCCAATATAAGGGACAACATTGCAAAGTATTTCTCTGGGCACAATCACTGCGAAACATGAGTTTGTTGTCGCAGAAATTGTGGATGAAGTGATTCTTGGACTAGATTTTATGTTGCAACACGGACTTAAAATAGACTTAGAACACTGTATTCTGAAGTATCAAAACACGGAAATATTACTTCAGGTTGAAAATACACCGTTGGTAGCGTCCACTAAGAGAATCACCGTGAGTGAACAGATCTGCATACCTCCATGTTCTGAGGCAATTGTTTGGGGGAAGCTTCAAGAAGACGAAGGACGAAATAATTTGTGGCTTGTTGAATCTATTATGTTACAGACCAGTAACATAATAGTCGGCAAATCTTTAGTAAAACCCAATAATGAATCACAAATTCCAATAAGAGTGTTAAATTTGGCAAATTCAACTACAGTAATTAAAAAAGGGACAGTCATTGGGAAAGGAGAAGAAGTCACTACGGTCGTTAGCTGTGAGTTTGGACCAGATAAGCCAGACAATACACCGGATAGTGAAGAAGTTTTTAATTTGATGCAGATGGAAATTGAGGAACTTTCTACCGACGAAAAGAAGAAAGCTCGAGTATTGGTAGAGAAGTTCTGCAGCATATTTTCATCAAATTCAAAAGTGACAGGATGTACATCAAAAGTTAAACACCGAATAAGCACTGGAAATGCACAACCGATTCGCCAAACCCCTCGTCGAATGCCCCTCGCAAGAAGAGATGAGGTTCGGAAATTGATTGAACAAATGCGAACAGATCAAGTCATAGAGCAATCCGAGAGTCCATGGTCTTCTCCGGTAGTCTTAGTACAAAAAAAGGACGGAAGCAAGAGGTTCTGTGTTGACTACCGTAAGCTAAATAATGTGACAAAGAAAGAGAGCTTTCCATTACCTAGAATCGACGACACTTTGGATACACTGAGTGAAGCAAAATTGTTTTCCACACTGGATTTAAAGAGCGGCTACTGGCAAGTCGAAATATCTGAAGAAGATAAAGAAAAGACGGCATTCACTGATGGGAACGGGTTGTGGCAATTTCGCGTTATGCCTTTTGGTCTTTGTAACGCTTCTGCAACTTTTGAGCGTCTAATGGAAAGAGTTTTGGCTGGTCTGCATTGGAAAACTTGTCTTGTATACCTAGACAATATTATTGTTATGGGCAAGGATTTCAAGGAACACATACATAATCTGGAGCAGGTGCTTCAAAGAATTAAATATGCGGGATTGAAGTTGAATCCAAAGAAATGTAAGCTTTTCAGAAAAGAAGTGAACTACTTGGGACATAAAATAACATCAAAAGGAGTCCACACCGATGAAGAAAAAGTGAAAGCTGTCTTCAATTGGCCAAGACCTAAGAACCTTCACGAATTGCGAAGTTTCTTAGGACTATGTACGTATTACAGACGTTTTGTTCCACATTTTGCGAGCGTCTGCATGAACTTACTCGCAAAAATCGGAGATTCGAATGGGCTTCAAAGCAGGAGGAAGCTTTCTTGAATCTCAAAAATCTTATGTGTTCAGCACCAATCTTGGCGTATCCAATTCCTGGCAAAACATTTATACTGGATACTGATGCCAGTAATGTTGGAATCGGCGGGGTTCTGTCGCAAATTATCGATGGGAAGGAAAAAGTAGTTGGATACTTTAGTAAGACGTTGGACAAACCAGAGCGTAATTATTGCGTGACGAGAAAAGAGTTGTTGGCCGTAGTGCAGTGTGTCAAACACTTTCACAAATACCTTTATGGGCAAGATTTTCTTATCCGAACAGATCATGCCACACTGCGATGGCTGCACGGAGAGAATTGAAAAATCACCAATTGAAAAATTTGCAGTTGCAATTTACGAATCATGTTATATTCGTAAATCAAGGCATTTTGTTCTCAAATTAATACAAAAACAGGTAATTTAACATTCAAAACGTAGCAATTTACAAAATTTGTTTCTTCGTGATTTGCAATAAAAATCCATGATTCAAGCTTGTACTTTTCATAGCAAAATACAACTTTTTAGACGTAATTTACTCTCCAAAGGAATAATATCACAAACAGCAATTAAAAAAATTGATTTGCGATAAATATTAAGTAATTTACATCATGCACAATCACTGATTTACGTTTTAACTGTCGCAATTTGCAACTCCATGAGAATAGTCGCAAATCACCACCAAAAAAGTCCTAAATCACGACTTTCTTGTCGCAATTTACTTCTCGAAGAGATAGAGCACCACAACATGGCAGGTATCTCATCATCAATGTGTGACACCAACGCTCTGTAATGCAAATTGGCCTGGTGGTTGCATGCTCGCTCCGCAACTGGAGGGTTGCGAGTTCAAATCCAAGTAGAGTCAAGCGTAAATTATTTATTTCAAATAAATTAAATTAAATGTGTATACCTGCAAAATGAAGGGTAGAGCAGGATTGATCTTTCCAAGTGGCAATATCACGAAATAAAAGTGGTGATCACAAATCTTTTTTTCAAATTTACAAATTGTGCAATTGAGGAATATTTGGATCAAATTGCGATTTGTTGTTCGCAATTTTTGTTTTCTCTCGATAGCATAATTGATACTTAAAGAGGGTTGATTTACGATTTTTGAGTATCAATATCTTCATTTTGCTCAGTTTTGTAAATTGCAAACAAAAAGTCGTAAATTACGAAATCCGGAGCCAAGGTATAAATCGGGACTCATTTTTCGTAATTTGCAGCTCATTTTTCGTGATATGATCCAAGAATTCTTTCCGTGTGTTACAATTCAAAAACCCGGAAGGACAAATCGCTAGGTGGATTGAAAGGCTTCAGACTTACCAGTTCACAATTGAACATCGGAAAGGAAGTAGTCATGGAAATGCAGATGCCTTATCTCGACGTCCCTGCAAACTTGAATGCAGGCATTGCACAAGGACTGAACAGAAAGAAGGAATTATCGAAATAAAGCAGTTAGGGATTCAGTCGGATGAAATGTGGACAATGGAAGTGGTACGTTCTTCACAAGAAAACGATGGTGACCTATGTAAAATAATACAGGCAAAGAAATCTGGAACTAAACCAAGTAGAGAATCTTTCTCGGGAGAAAGTCAGATAACTAAGTCGTATTTGGCACAATGGGATAGTTTGGAAATAATTGATGGCTGTCTCTACCGAATTTGGGAAAGCGAAGATGGGAAAACTCATCGCAAGCTTCTGATAGTACCAAAATCAAAAATTCGGGAGGTTCTGGAAAAGTTACATGATGGTGCCTCTGGAGGACATTTAGGAATCATAAAAACGGTTGACAAAATCAAGAGAAGTTTCTATTGGGTAGGATCTTCTACCTGAGCGTCGAACTTGTCGAGTTGTAGAAGCTGAGTAAGGTCAAAGATTCTCGAGTTTAACTCCAGATGAGTCCTGAAACCAAAGGGCGCTTCACTTCCTAAACCTTCCCAATCCTTGTCCATCCTTGTCCCTCGTCGGCACGGCGAATAGCTGTCCAACGTTATCCCCCTCGGAGGCACGGCGAAAAAGCTGTTCATCGAGGTTTCCTCCATGTCGGTACGGCGTATCGCTGTTCGACGTGTTTTCCTAAACACATTAATCCTTTCCTTGACAGTACGGCGAATGGCTGTCTGTCACTCTTTCTTATCATTTTCCCTTCCTCACCCACTCCAATTTTCCTATTGGGCTGGATCTAAGGTGTTATACGACCCGTGCCGATGATCAGCCTGGCTGGGGGCCCAATTAAAAATACTAGCCCAGTCGTTAACGGAGTATCCGATTTTTGGCACTTTTCGGATCAGCTTGCCTTCTCTGCATACACGAATCCCTGTGTAGAGTGACCACCCTTTATTCGATACTCGTGGGTCCAAAATTTATATGTCAAAACAAAACAAAACAAACAAACAAAAAAACTTAGAAGAAGAAAAAGAAGTTAAGACCGGTTCCTCTTCTAAACCGGGCAGCAGTACGGCGACAAAGCTGTTTGCTGTTACTCCTGGGGCTGGTGTCGGTGGGGAGGCTGTGGCATGTCATGGCCCCTCATCTGATACTTATCCCAGTGAGAGTAGTGATGTGGTAGTAATACCTAATTTTAGTAGTGGGATGGGGGTTGTGAATAACGATCCCACCACTACCAGAGTTAATGCAGCTCTCCCGAGTACGTCTCGAGGGGGAGCCCGGCCTAGTGGTGCCAGGGTTGTGAAAAACGGTCCTCCTACCGCTGGGGTGGGCTCTCTCCCGAGACCATCGCGCGAGAGCCGTCGAAATAGGCCGTCGAAGGGCGGCTATAGGGTCAGGCGGTCAGCTGCTAGGCTCCTCAAGACCCTCGGTAATAAACCGGTGGTCGAAGGGATGCCGGAGCAGGACCCCAGGATCAAATGGGCCCAGAGCATTCTAGCGAATGCGCAGACCAGCGACGACTCCACGTCGAAGCGTAATAGGTCTCTGGATGAAACCGTTCCGGTGCCCAAGCGTCCCAAAGTGCATAACGCCAGCACTCTCCATTCCGGAGGATCCAGATCCTATAGCGACGCTCTTAAAAACAAGAACAAGATCGTGGTTGCGGTTATCGACAGGAGTGATATTGATGGTACGATTTCTCCTGATCAATGGCAGGTGGTCAGGATGAAGCTCTCGGCAGGCTTCTTGAGTCTCATGAGGGATAATCCGGGACCACCTCCTCTCACAGGCGATGGCGGTTGGCATCAAGGGCATGTCAAACTCATCGTCTGTGAGGATCAGAGATCGTGCGATCTGTATAAGCTTGCTGTCAGTAGGTTAGGCGAGGTCTGGCCAGGTGCGAAGCTCGAAGTTGTTGCTAGGGAAGACATCCCGTGCAGACCTAGAGCCCGCATCTGGATACCAGCTGAGCCTTCTTGCATGGAGGAAATACTCCAGATAGTCAAGTTGAGCAACCCCTCATTACCGACTCATGACTGGAAAGTCGCAAAGCTTGAGGAGGTAAGGGGTCTTTATAGAAGCGCGATTATCGTGATCAATAAGGATTCCCTTGCCCCCTTAGCGCAGACCAAAGGCATGATTCGGTATGGGTTCGATTCGATCTCGCTGAAGGTTTACAAAAAAGACGAGGTTGACGCGGAACGCGTCCCTCTGTTAAACACTGAAGCTGTGTCCGTGGTAGAGGACCCTGGTGCATCCATCACCTTTCCACCGATGGGTGATGAGGAATCCAGGTCATCCTCGATCACGGTACAGTCTTCTTCTAATGTCGACAGTCTAACCGATATGGAGACCGAAGACTTCATCAACCTTGTTCCCTTGGGTGAGGATGAGCTTTTGGGCTCATCTTCGGAGGAACTCAACGAAACCGTGGTGGAGGTTGATCTGCCTAATTGTAGCCAAAATGCTGCAGTTAGTCCAGATTAATCTCCAACACTCCATTAAGGCTTCGGCCTCCCTCCTCCTCCGTTTATCCAGGAATGGAGAGGATATTGTCCTGATCCAGGAACCGTGGATTGTTAAATCCATTGTTAGTGGACTCAGGACTCCTGGATACTACGTACTGTATGCGTCTGATAAAGGTGACCCTAGATCGTGTATACTAGTTAAGCGTAGCACTAATGTATATTTACTCCCTGATTTCAGCGATAGAGATATCACCGCCGCAAGGCTCGAAACGGCCAATGAGACGTACTGGCTAGTGTCGGCGTATCTGGGCCATGACCACCTCGGCCCTCTCCCCGGTCATACACTGGAGAGACTGATCGCTCATGCAGAACGGCAGAAGATATGCCTCATCATTGGGAGTGATGCGAACTCCCATCATACAGTATGGGGAAGTACTGATATCAATAATAGAGGTGAGTCTCTTTTTGATTTTATTTTAAGTACTAACCTTATTGTAAGTAATGTGGGTAATGAACCTACCTTCATCACTAAAAACCGACAGGAAGTATTAGATATTACTCTTGTCTCAGACACCATTCATCATAAGATCTCGAATTGGAAAGTGTCGGATGAACACTCGTTCTCCGATCACAGATACATTCAATTCAGTCTCATCGATGAACATCCTTGCCGCGTAGAATTTCGAAACCCTCGAAAAACCGACTGGCTCAAATATAGGATTACACTCCAGGGGCTATTAAAACCAGATCTCTTAAATCCTCCTTCTAATAATTATGAACTTGACTGCAAGGTCAATGATTTCACATTAGCCCTCAACAAATCTATGGCTACATCCTGCCCACTTACTCTAGTTAGGGGGAAAAAGAAACCACATTGGTGGGATTCTGGGCTTGAACCGCTCAGGAAAGACTGTCGCAAGTGTTTCAATCGAGCTAAAAGCACTCGTGCAGTGTCAGATTGGGAATCTTATAAAATAACCCTCAAACTGTATAAGAAAGCATTGAGAAAGTCAAAGAGATCCTCCTGGAGAAATTTCTGTGGAAAAATAGAAGAAACTTCAGAGGCATCTAGACTAAGAAAAATTCTCTCTACAAATCCAGTAATGCCAAGCTGCTTAAAAAATGCTGATGGCTCATGGACAAATTCCTGCGAAGAATCGCTTAACTTGCTATTGGATACTCACTTCCCTGGTAGCTCTCAAAACATTAATAGCTTCGACCGTAATAGGTTTGATATGAATCCAAGCTATCCACAAGGTCTGATTACAAGGGAAAAACTGCAATGGGCGCTCAACAGCTTTCAGCCTTACAAGTCTGCGGGACCAGATGGCATAATACCAGCCGAACTCCAGATGAATAAAGATTTAATTCTGCCAATTCTGGAGTCTATTTTTACTAGCTGCTTAGCACTCGTCTACATCCCCCTGTCTTGGAGAGAGGTTAGGGTTGTGTTCATACCCAAAGCTGGAAAGTGCTCCCAAGTAAACCCAAAGGATCTCAGACCTATTAGTCTATCATCATTCCTTCTAAAAACTTTTGAACGATTGATTGATATCCACTTACGATCATGCATTGACACGCGACTTTTGTCTACGAGTCAACATGCTTACTGCAAAGGGAAATCTGTAGAAACTGCCTTACATAGTTTAGTAAGAACCATTGAATATTCCCTCCATCACAAAGAGTACACCATGGTTGCTTTCTTAGATATAGAAGGCGCTTTTAATAATGTCGACGCATCTGCAATCGCATCTGCGCTGACATCTCTGAAGGTAGATGGTTCGCTTGGAGAATTGATTAACCAAATGCTGACGAGCAGGGTTATCAACTCAAAACTAGGTAGCTATTCTGCTAGAAGGTCTGTTAGTAGAGGTACGCCGCAAGGCGGTGTCCTTTCTCCCCTTCTATGGAACTTGGTGGTAAATGAGCTGCTAATATGCCTGGAAGAGGAGGGTTACAGAGTGATTGCCTATGCGGACGATGTTGCTATTGCCGTATCAGGAAAGCATCCTACCACTTTAAAAGAACTCTTACAAAATGCTTTAAATAGGCTAACCAATTGGGCAGACCGGTGTGGTCTGGGCGTCAACCCTCATAAAACAGAACTTGTTCTATTCTCAAGGAAATATAAAATCCCTCATGTAGATCCTCCCTCTATTAAAGGTGTTCCATTAACATTCACTGATCAGGCAAAATATTTGGGTCTTATTTTAGACAAAAAGTTAAGTTGGAAACCTAATATACAAGAAAGAGTCAAGAAGGCCACAGTAGCACTCTTCTCATGCAAAAAAGCCGTTGGGAACAAATGGGGCCTTCAACCTCGTATTACTCATTGGCTATACACATCGGTGATTAGACCGATTCTCACATATGGTGTTGCAGTATGGTGGACTGCTCTAGATAAAGCGGTAAACTGCGACAGACTAAACAAAGTACAACGCTCGGCTTGTTTATGCATAAGTGGTGCGCTTCGCACGACACCCTCTGCCGCTCTAGACGTTCTGCTATATCTGACTCCCCTCGATATATTTAGCAAACAGGTGGCTGCAAATACAGCCTTACGCCTACAAGCTTCCTCACAATGGTACAACAATAATATTGGCCATTCCATCATTCTGAATTCATTCAGGTCACTACCTAGTCGCATTGACTACACCATCCCAAAACCACAATTCGGTTTAAACTTTCAAGTCACCATTCCTTCTAGAACCCTCTGGGAGGATATGGCTTTCTTGGAAGATGAATCGGTTCATATCTACACGGACGGATCGAAAACTGATGAAGGGGTGGGTGGCGGTGTGTACTCAGAAAGACTAAAATTAAGTCTCTCATTCCGTCTTCCTAATCATTGTAGCGTGTTCCAGGCGGAACTTATGGCGATTAAAGAAGCCTTATCTTGGCTGAAGGAAAACGTGATATCAACTACAGATATCCGCATCTTCTCGGATAGTCAAGCAGCTATTAAATCCCTGGAATCGGTCTCTACAAACTCTATAACAGCCCTAAATTGCCGTTCGTCTCTGCTGGAGATGGCACAACAGTTTTATATTCACCTGTGTTGGGTGCCGGGGCATAGGGACATCCCAGGTAATTGTAAGGCCGATGAACTCGCTAAAAATGGTACAACTTTACCTCTTCTACCTAGTAAGGCAGAAATAGGTATACCCATCGCTACATGTAAACTTTTGCTGAAACAAGATGCCTTAGAGAGAACAAATCTTAGGTGGAATGATATCACCTCTTGTTTGGCAACAAAACAAATCTGGCCAGTAATGGATTTAAAACGATCTAAGCGTTTGATTTCTCTAAGCAGATTGCACATCAGCTCCATGATTGGTGTTATAACCGGACACTGCCTCATAGGCAAGCACGCAACGCGTCTTGGCGTATTCGCTAACGATTTTTGCAGAAGCTGTATGGATGAGGAAGAGATAAAATCGATCCCTCACCTTCTATGCACGTGCCCTGCTCTATCTCATAGACGAAGACTTCACCTTGGTGAGTTCTACTTCAATGATCCTAGTGATCTGAGAAACTTAGACATTGGCAGTCTATTACGCTTCATAAGAAGCTCCAAATGGTTCACCGAGTAAGGAAAAGGGTTTCCTAGATTCATGTGGTATCACAATGGACCAACTCATGGTCTAAGTGTGTCAGTCTCCACGACTGGCAGCCACTTCAACCTAACCTAACCTATTGGGTAGGATGCCAAGAATCAGTTGTCGATTGGATTGCCAAATGCAAAGTGTGTGCTACCGCAAAAGGACCAAAAACTCGCAGTCGTGGACCTATGCAATCTCATACCGTTGCTGCACCCTTTGAAAGAATTGCAATGGATATCGCAGGACCATTTCCAGAGAGTGATAGGGGAAATCGGTATGTATTAGTCGTTATGGACTATTTTAGCAAATGGCCAGAAGTATACCCGTTACCAAATCAAGAAGCTAGAACTTGCGCCAATGCTTTCTTCAATGAATGGATATGTCGATTTCGAGTACCTCTTGAGTTACACTCTGATCAAGGTCGAAACTTTGAATCTTTTATATTCAAGGATCTATGTAACATCTTAGGCATACGGAAGACGCGAACCACACCACTACATCCGCAGTCTGATGTCATGGTAGAGCGGTTCAATAGGACCCTTGAAGAATATTTAAGGAAAGTTGTTGACAACGAACAGAGCAAGTGGGACGAGCACATTCAAAAATTCCTCATGGCATATAGATCAGCGGTGCATGATACGACTAAACTTACACCGGCTAAGATCCTATTCGGAAATGATCTACGTTTACCAGCAGATATCAGATTTGGAACGAGTTCTGGTTCAGTAAATGAAAAGGCATACGACGAAATCTTTAGTCGACAGCAACTGGACGAAATTCACAAGGATGTTAGAAAAAGATTACAACTGAGAAGCGACAAAATGAAAGCCAGATATGATCTCCAAATTCAAAAGGATTCAGAGAAAAGGTGATATGGTTCTTCTTCATAATCCACAGCGCAGAAAAGGCATATGTCCAAAATTACAAACACATTGGGAAGGCCCTTATGAGGTGATTAATCGAATAAATGATGTCGTCTATCGGATCCAGTGGAAGGAACGCAAACGATCGAAAATGAAGGTGTTCGAGACGAACAAAATCTTAGTGGGAGGTAGTGTTACGAATATTAAGTAGTTAACTTTTTACTTAGCTTAGATTTGTTTTACATAGAATTTATTGATTTGATTATCAAAAAAATATTCGATATTGTTGTTCATTTATTAAATAAAAGCTTAGAAAAGCTTCTTGTTATTTTTGTTAATTCTACAAAAAGTCTTTTATTTAACAATATTTTGTAACAAAAATAGAAACATAGTATAACTTTATATACATAAATATAGAATTTATGTAGGTTTAGGTAGTACCAAAAACAAAAATTTTGTTTGAGGTATCTGCACTCCATTAATAGAATAGCTAAACGGTCACATGCGCGATTTCAAGTGGTTAAAGTTAGAATTTTCCATCATGGCACTTTTTTCAAATGAATTGCCAGTTTTTGCAGCCCAAATATCGTAAACATTCTTCTAAGACAATAAACAAACGTACATTGAACCTAAGGAACATTTAAAATGGGAAAATTCAAAAAATCAGAAACGGTAAACACCAGTAGTAAAACCTGAATAAATCTGTTAGTGGGTGATTGTGGGTGCTAAGGTATGGTTTTTCAAAAAGCTGGGAGCTTTTTCGATACTTCAGACAAAATTTTAATTTTAGGTTACATTGCGAACTATGTTAAAACCTTACTTTTACTTCAAAGAAAAATTAAAAAAATCAACTTTAATGTCTACTGGGTTTTACCAATACAACTTTTGAAATAACAATAAAAATATCACTAAATAAAAAATAAAATACTTTAAACACCTTGCTTCTTTGATCCCATTAAACAAAAATTTCGAAAATGTTACTTTTATCTAGAAAAAAATCACTCTCTTTAGTTCTTTTTGAATGCGAAAACGAAACTGATAACACGTGACATTTGAGACGCAATGTTTGCAACGGTAAATATTAAACCGTAATCTACTGTAAAAAGTCGAGAAACAAAAAAATAAGCACTGTTATTTTTTCATTTTTGTCGTATGGGCGAAACCACTGTGCATAGGCGGGGTAAGTTGAAACAACACGATTTTTTTTTTGAAAGTCATATCTCTGCACATCACGATTAGGTTTTGCTTAACTTTTTTGATGAATCTTGTAGTTAAAACATGGCTCTTTAATTTAAAAAAGGTTTGGTTGACTTATTTCTAAAGTTGTAGGAGGACCATCGGTTTTAGTAAAAAGTGTTACTTTTGGCCCCACTCTCCCCTACATTGTACATGCATACATACGTAGGTACACCAATTAAGGAGAAGAGGAAATAAAAAAAGAGGATCAAAACAAGTTTTTATCGTTACATAAAGGTTCAATACACATCGCGTATTTTCTAAACAGAAACAAATTATTTTGTTCTCGATGACTGTTCTTTGCCAAGAAAAAGTACCGAAAATGCCTTACGTGTAGGGAGCCTTTAAAATAGATTGGAATGAAAATTAGAAACTGATGTCTATTTGCGTTCTTATTTTCTTGTATGTAGGTGGAAACAGGTTTTTTATTTTTGTATCGCTTTCTAAGTGGTTTTTTGATGTGGAGCGTCGAGTTTCTCAGATTTAATTCAAAGCAATATGAGGCCGTGAGTGCAAAAGTGGTGTAACCCATTTTTTGGCATTGTTGATATTTGTGTCTCGTATTTTTGCATTTATGCATCAAAAGTCATCAAAGCTAAAAATTTCATTTCTAAAATATCTAAGCTTTCCAAAAATGTGACGTATACTCCTTGAATCTCAGTTAAAATAGTATGTATTAAAAATCGATTCAATAATTGAAAAATATAACTAAAAAAAAGTGGGTTAAACCACATTTGCACTCACAGCCTCATATAATGATTGTATGGAAAAAAAACTTAAAATCGTTGGAGCGGTTCTTAAAAAATTTAATTTTTATATATCACATTCTTACAACATTTAAAGGAAAAATGTTGATATGCAAATCTTAAGTATTTACTTATGTGCATATACAAATAAAATAAAAACAAAAAATTGTAACCCGTTTTTATGATATCAAATTTTCAAAAAAATAATTTTAAACTTATTTTTAAAATCCAAAAATTAGTTTTTTGAAAATTTTAATGTGCAATATTATTTGAACTTATTTGAAATATGTATATACAAAATTAATCTAAATCCGTTTTGCTGATAATGAGAAAATTCAAAATATAAAAAACCATTGTATGAGAGGTACTACATACTAATAGTTGCTAAGATTAAAATTTTATAATTTTTGATAGTTTAAGCATACGGGAAAAGTTCAATTAAAATCGTAGGAGTCATTTTTGAGAAAAAAATATTTTCTTTAGCCGTTTTTTAACTTTTGTATGTAAGGTACCGTTGTTTCTTCATGTAAGTAAAATGTTTTCTTAAAATATTTTAGAAAGTATAAAAAAACTCTTGAGTATCAAGTTTCAAAAATATCGATCCTGTCGTTTTCGAAATATATGATTTGAAAACAAAAATGGAAACATTTTTTTTAAATCCAAAAACAAATTGTTTTGAAAATTTTGGTATACAATACTGTTTTATTTGTTGGAAGCTTCTGTAAAAAAATAATGATTGAAATCATATTCATACAGTTTTGACAAAAATGTTCAGTTAAAATGAGGTTCAGGTTTGGATGCTCTGCCAGTCAATTTTAGTCGTGTTAATAGAAGCTTAAGGGACTAGAAATTGTATAATTCTCGACCGCTACTTCAGAATTTTGAATAAAAAAATATGTAAAGGCATAGGCGTAGGAAGGGGGGAGCGGAGGTGGGCAGGGCCCACCTTAAAAAATGAACTGCCCACCTTAGAAAAATTGACATTTAAACTTTTCTGGTTCTACAACCCACCCAAGAAGCAAGATTGAACAACTGTGAATGAAATTTCAGACACGAAAATTAAAATTTTGCCTACAGTTACAGTTGGTCGTCACATAAAAGCAAATTTTGTCCACCTTAATTTTGTTTGTGTTTACACGTTGCATCACTGTCCGGGAAGCCTCAACACACACAAACCTAGTTGAACCGGTTTAAATTTGTCTCAAACCGAGTTAGCTTAAACCTTGAAGATGAGTAGGTTTTGAGGTTTAAAAAGTGGAATCACTATGTAAGATATTTGGAGTGCGTTCAGATTTAGTACTGCGATGGCTCCATCTAGCAAAATATTAAATTATAAAACGAATGTTAAGTTTAAGTAAAAATTTGGAAAAAATAAAAAGATTTGAATTCAAAAAATTAAAATCACCAAAAGTTTAAAATATTGCCTGTTTTGTGTACGTCACCAAATCGATTTTCATGCCACCAAATGAAATTTCAAACCGTCTGTTTGGCGATAAATCGCTTCATCTGACAAATTTGGAACATGAACCGAAACGTAATTCGATTTGGTTTGTTTAAAATTAAAGCTTACGGTTATGTTTCGGTGTCATTGACTCAGACTTAACGTAGTATTTAAAATTAAAGCTGACGGTTCTGTTTCGGTATGTATCAACTCGTTTGTCATCGACTCAGACTTAACGTAGTATTTGCTCTGTGACAGACGAATCAAACCGAATAATTGGAATTTTATAAAACAATCTAAACCGAGTTGCTTTTACTTAATGCCTGCGAAACAGTACAAAATCAGAATTTTTTTTGTTTTTACTGATCCGGAAAAAGATGATTTTAGGGAAATTGGGTGACATTTGGATCAAAATAAACTTTTTCTGTGCCAGTACCTCCACTCTACAGACGTACAGTCCATACCTTTGAAACATTAAGGAATTATTTTGACATTTGGTTTGAAATAGAAAAATTTTCACAAAAGTATGAGATTTAAAACCTATACGAGTATCAAAAAGGAGACGTCAGGAAAAACAAATTTTCTTTCCAGCAACAGTTGTGGCGAAAGCACTACACTTGATTTGGCATCCCATATCGAAACCGAAGAGCGTATAAGAGTTTTTTTTAATGCAGCTTTGTTTTTAATGATCTAGTATTTAAATTCATATTTTGAAGTTTTTTTTTTCAAAATGCGATCAAAGTTTTAGTGGAAACATTTATTTTTCTTTCCAATAAATGACTCAAAAGACAAGCTCTTTTTTAAAGAAAAATCAAATTGAATAATGTTTATACTCTGAATTTAAATTTATTTTAGGGTTGAGAAGTTAGACAGTTTCTAAGAGTTTTTGATAGTTGGAAATATGCTTTGTTTAATTAAATAAAATGCAAAGTTCGTCAAATATTAGAAAACCGATGCCGTTGTCCATGTACGATAACTTTAGGACAAGGGTGAACAAAGTTTTTAAAGAACTTTTTGCAGTAGGACAGCTATCAAAGTTTATAAATACGACCGCATAACTCTTTTTTCGACTAAGGTGATGGATAACATATTATGTCAACTTCAAAAGGTGGTTTGAAAATATTCTATTGGCCCATTCATTAGTCACCTTCGTCAAATTATATATGAGTACTGCAGACAAATTTTATCAATATAACTTTAAAGAAGTTTTAAAATGAATTCAAAATAGCACTGAGTGCCGAAGTCTAGATTATGAAAAAATGTGTTCGAATTAAAGTGCTATGAAATAAACCTTGACAATGAAAAAAAAACATATTGGAAATTTTCAAATGTATATACAAACTGCAAAAGGCCGGTTAGTTGCACCAATTGTGAAAGAAGCTTATCGGCAGTGCGGCGGATAAAAACTTGGCTGAGAACTTATTTAGCCAAAACCATTCATTTTTAATATAGATGCATTGTAAGACATAATTGCAGAGTGGAGTTTGGTGGCACTTCTAATGACTGATGGTAATTTTCTTTACTGTTGATGTCGTTGTCGGCTTCATTCATTAGATCTCTTTTGAACAATTTCGGGAATAATTCAAATGCTCACGCCCAAATAGACCAAGAGCCGACAGCAAATTTTGGGAGTGGAGGTATAACCAAAATCGGAGTATGAGGGATTATAGGTACATGTATCGTGATATGGAATATGAAAGTCTGGCAGGTTTTTTTCTCAGCCTTTGGTAGGGGTGGGGGTTTAAAAACCACTTGGTTTCCTTTTTATATGGTAGGGTCATTAACACTTCAACGCATTTTTAAAAAATAGGATATGATGCTCTGTCATTTTCCTTAAGTTTCAAGACTTTTATCGTGGTGATCCGATAAATAGGACCCATGATTTAACCTTTTTAAGCTAACCTTATATGCATTTTTGTGGAGACTTTGTTTGTTGATTTTTTGTTTTGCTGAAAATCTCCAAAAAAAGGGATGATAAGGTTCACGTAAAATGGTTATATATTGAGTTCTATTAATCGGAACGTCAAGGTTTGTTTATGCTTAGAAAAAATGACATATCCGATCTTCTTAAACATTAATTGAAGAGGTTAAAACCCTAAAAATTAATAAGGGGATCTACCACTTTTTAACCCCCAACCCCTCCCAAAGGCTGAAAACAAAACCTGCCAGACTTTGGTATTTGATATCTCGATAAATGTACCTATAATCCCTCATACTCAGATTTTGGTTATACCTCCACTCCCAAAATTTGCTGTCGGCTCTTAGACTAAAATAAATACATAGTTATTGAGGAATCATTTGCACCGAAAAATTGTTTAATGATTAGGTTTGGTTTGGGCTGGTTGCCCACCTTAGATAAAAATCCTTCCTACGCCAATGTGTAAAGTGAATAATTGTTATTTGTTACGGTTATAAAAGCTTTTTGTATTTTTCTCGGATGAAGTTGCGGGTAAAAGCTAGTAATAAATATAATTGTGAAAAATGTATAAAATAAGATATTTCTTTTCTTGATTCCATATTCGTTCCTTATAATCGCTCTATGCCATGAATATCGTTTCTTTGGGTTTCGTACTTCCTGCCGTTCGTTTCGTAATTCATGACAAAGTGCTTAGAATTTTAAGATGATACATTTATCTATTCAATTTATCTTATTTCTTTTTCATTCAAAAATCTTGTGGGGATGAACAGAATGCAAAAACTATCAATATGATTGCTTTACGAAGCCTATAAACTATGTAAATAAAATAAACTAAAATAAAATTAAATTGAAAAAACACTTTGAACATTGGTTCGAAAGTTCTATCGAGAATCTTTGAACCATTGTGAATAAAATTGGAATAAAGTGTGGGAAGGTCAAAATTTACAAGAAAATTAGTTTTTTTTTCTTAGATTTGTGCCTACAAAAATACACATACATATGTAGGTATACTTAATTTTTTTTTTTTTTGTTAACTTTCATAATGCAACGTTTGTATTGATATTTTGGAGTTTCCTCTTATTTTAACTTAATCGTTTTAGACGAGAAACACAGGAGTAGGTACCTACCTAACTGCCTATCAAATAAAATGCACGACTGGATCGCACGTACTTGCTCTTATGTTCAAGTTGTGTGGAACTTAAGAACTTTAAAAAATATTCAAGTAATTATAGAAAAAGTATAAAAAAGCATTAAAATCGTTTTTTAATTGTTTAAACAGCCTGATAAATAACTTAGAGCGCAAAAAAAAGTATGCCATTTGATTACTTAAAAAAATATCAATATATGCAAAACAAAAAATTTAAAATCGTTGGAGCCGTTTTCTTAAAAATTAATTTTTTATATATAAAATTTTTGTAACATTTTTCAAAAAAAAATTTGGTATGCCAATTTTGAGTATATATTAATATACATTTAAAACTGAAATTTCAAAACAATTCATCAACCCGTTTTTGAAATATTGAATTTTCAAAAAAAAAATTTGAATCTTTTTTTAAAAATCCAAAATTTATTTTTTAAAAAATTTTGGTATGCAGTATTATTTATATTCTAACAAAGCTTTTGTGCAAAAATTTTTATTGAAATCGGATGAGCGGTTAATGAGAAAACCAAAAATCAAAAAAACCGTTATATGACAGGTACCGTTAATAAATGTTTTTGGTGATTTTTTTTCTTACTAAAAGGTATATCATATCTACAATAATACACTGATTTTTTTTTATCAAAATCGTTGGAGCCGTTTTTGAGATAAATAAGCTTTTCCTTAACGGTTGTATGGCAAGTACCGTTATTTTTTGAGCTAAAAAAAAAATTTCAATTTCCCCTCTGGAGAGTTACAAAAAAACCTTAAGTTCAAAATTTGAAGAAAATCGCTTCAGTGGTTTAGGCTGTAGGTTGAGGTACGGACAGACAGACAGACAGACAGACAGACAGACAGACAGACAGACAGACAGACAGAATTGTGCCACCCACTTTTTTCGTGTTCTCTATCATCGTAATGTCATGTTTGATTGTTATCTCGAATTTTTTTTTTTGCACGAATCCAAAACTTGCCCTATAGTATCTACCTATATCGCAAGTAAAAACTATAACAACCTTGTAAGAAAAAAAAAATAGTGGCCACGAAGATTTAAATTTGTAGATATTAAATTACTCTAAGCCCCGACAATTTCAAGATGAAATAAATTCTTGGTTCATGTTTTCAACGAAAAATAACTTTCCACCCACATCAATAGCTAAAAATTATACATATTAACTGACATCACATTTCAGCAAAGAAATCACTCAAAACTCCAATTAGGCAGGCAGATACCTAAGCCAGGGTTACCTCTGATAATTTTTGGAAGGAGTCAAAAAAAGGAGTCCTGGCTGAAAAAAGGAGTCCCAACAAAACTTAAAGAAAAACATCAACATTTATCACCGTTTTAATTCAACATGGTTTATTTAAGAAAAAAATAACAACTAGCTTCTTTTTTAAACAAAACAATAAATAAAAACTTCCATCTATTAAATTTTTTTAGTAGACATTAGTTAATAATCTCAAGACAAAAATCAACAATTACCTATGTTTCTTTAAATAAATAAACAGTTGCTCTTCTTAACAAAACAAAACAAGATTCTTAATATTAATATAATATTACAATTCAAATATCAAAAATTATCTATGTATTTATAATACTAGTTATAAGGAACATCGTTTCTATATTTTTGAATTAAAATTAAATCAGGAATCCAGTCTTTTAGTTGGTTATAATCTAGTAAGTGCACACTTCAACTTTTAGGCGGTTTGTAAGTTTTTTTTTAAATTAGAGTCAATTTATAAAAAATTCTTTCTGCGCAAAAGCTGCTATGGCCAATTTTCGAATTTTCGAATAGGCCCAACAAATTTTTTAAAAAAATATATTTATATTTTTTTTATTTTTCCAATTGGTTACTTAAATTGCCCACTTAAAACCAAAACTTTCAGTACCTATCATTAAATTTAAAATATATTTTAAAACGACTATCCTGGGCTTTTATTTCTGGTAGTTTGTATTCTTCATAATAACTTTTACTGGATGAAGGGTAAAGTTGGGATATTCGGATATCACGGAAAAATAGTTAAAATCTTTTTGCTTCTTAGTTATTTGCCTTTGAATCTAGTATTTTAGGATTGAAAGCTTGTAATCATTGGGAATTAAAACGCGAGATTATTTGATTACAAATAATTTTGTAATATATACTAAGATTATTTCTTTAAATAGTATCACAGAAACTAGAGTTACATAGATATCTCATCCAGTACAAATAAAAATTACCATTTTTCAATATTTTGTGTTTTCAAGCTCCTTTCTTTCTTCCTCAAAAATCGAGTCCGTTGAGCGAACTACTGATGACTTGTAGTTGGCGTTTTGTATTTATGTCTGTGCATGTAAATCTATCTTTTTAACATCATATATATATAGTCTAATGCCCAGTTGCACCAAAATTCACTAAAAGCGGTTTTTGCTAAAATGGAATTAAAATTTATCGGGCTGATAAATTTATTTGGGTTGCACCAATCTCTTTCACGCATTTTTTAGCTAAAATGCAGTTCGCGAACCACCCCTGGATTTTATCATCTGTTTATTAAACTGAACGAACAAATTTAACCAGTGCAAGTGAGATAGCAATAAAGAAAATGTGAATACACAATAAACAGAAACAAGGTATTCTCATTAGATGCAGCCAATGCGCCATCTTTGTGTTTTTATTATTTATTATTTTCTTTTTTTTCAGAGAAAAAATGGATACCAACTAACACTAATATTTTTGCGACACAGGAGTAATTTATTTATTTAAGTAGTGAACTATAAATAGGAATTATAATGCCTTCAATTGTTGTTTTCGTTATTTTAATTTGGAATGAACAATATTCCGCCAAATAAAATTGAATTATTTTGTCTGTAGGTAGTTAGATATGTTCGTTTAAACTTGCTTTTAAAATTTATCTGGAGGAAAATGGAACCTTAGTTTACTGGTTCGTTTATTGGCCTGTTAGATTTAGAAGTGGTTGGTGCAACCGATAAATGTCATTTTAAAATTAAACGAAGCAATACAAATTTAAAAGAGGTCGGTGCAACTGGCCATAAGGCTCACACAAGATTGATATTACTGGGACGTAGCTCTACGTCTCACGATACAAAAAGTAGTCATTTTTGTTGCCTTTGCGTGCGATATCTATATGTAACTGTTTGATTGTTGTGATTGTTTTTCTTCATCCGCTTTGAATAGCGCTGTGAGCCGAATGCCGTATGTAATGAGAGAACATCTTTTACTGACGAAAGAAGATGCATAATTTGAGATGAATTGCTCTGAAAATTTTTATTTTATTTATTCAAAACATTTAAGATATTTGAAAGAAGCTAAGGTAAACGAAATTGATGCTGGTTTAATGAATTTTTGTTTTTGAAATTTTGGCACAACTGCCTTCGAATTGAGCACTAAAATGTCAGAAAGGAACCCATTGCTAAATTATTCTTTTTGTAACCACTAGAAATTTTTCCCAAACTGAATAAAATTCTGAACCATCTTTACAATTTTTCGCTGGTAATTATCAACTACAAATTTTGTTTTGAAGAATCTGAAATTTTAAGAATTTTGTTGACTACAAATTTGTAATTGTAATAACAATTTTGTAAGATGGTGCAATAGGCCACGGGAGTTTTTTCCAATACAAGTCGTATGGATACCCTAAACCTGCGATGAGGCATGTCTAAATATGAATATTAAGAGCTCAAGTTTTCACACACTTCTTTTTTCGCTCAACTGAAACTTTTGAATCTGTTTGAATGAAACATTTTTTTGAAAGTGTTTAATGTAAACAAAGGATGAAAATGAGCTTCAAGCGATATTGAATTCGTTCATATCATAGAATTTAATAAATATTTGTGCGTTTACGAAAAAGAGTCCTAAAATTGTAAAAGGAGTCAAATTTCAATTATTTTTAAAAAGGGGAGTCCTGGAGTCCCAGCGTTTAAAAGGAGTCAAAATGACTCTAAAGAGTCCCGAAGGTAACGCTGTACCTAACTCCTTTTAGAGTTCATGAAAAATGGCTAGAAATATTGAAAACAAATTAATTGAATAACTTCTGGTGCAAGATAACCAAACTCAAACCACCCACGAATGAGTTTCTCTATTTCTATTTAAGTCTTTTTCTTATGCATTTATACTTTTTCTTACTTAAAAACAAACTACCAGAGTTCAGACAAGAGAGACCGAAACAATCAAACCCGAAACCACAAACAAGTTTTTTTCTGTGTTATTTTGTGTGTGCTCTGCTCATACTTTCAGTTTTTTACTTGCGATATAGGTACTATAGGGCAAGTTTTGGATTCGTGCAAAAAAAAAATTTCGAGATAACAATCAAACATGACATTACGATGATAGAGAACACGAAAAAAGTGGGTGCCACAATTCTGTCTGTCTGTCTGTCTGTATGTACCTGAACCTACAGCCTAAACCACTGAAGCGATTTTCTTCAAATTTTGAACTTAAGGTTTTTTTGTAACTCTCCAGAGGGGAAATTGAAATTTTTTTTTTAGCTCAAAAAATAACGGTACTTGCCATACAACCGTTAAGGAAAAGCTTATTTATCTCAAGAACGGCTCCAACGATTTTGATAAAAAAAAATCAGTGTATTACTGTAGACATGATGTAAATTTCAATAAGAAAAAAAATCACCAAAAACATTTATTAACGGTACCTGCCATATAACGGTTTTTTATATTTTTGATTTCCTCTTTAACCGCTCATCCGATCTCAATGAAATTTTTTGCACAAAAGCTTTGTTAGAAAATAAATAATACTGCATACCAAAATTTTTGAAAAAATAAATTTTGGATTTTTAAAAAAAGATTCAAAATTTTTTTTTCAAAATTCAATATTTCAAAAACGGGTTGATGAATTATTTTGAAATTTCAGTTTTAAATGTATATTAATATATACTCAAAATTGGCATACCAAATTTTTTTTTGAAAAATGTTACAAAAATTTTATATATAAAAAATTAATTTTTAAGAAAACGGCTCCAACGATTTTTAATTTTTTTTTTTGCATTTATTCATATTTTTTCAAGTAATCAAATGGCATACTTTTTTTTGAGCTCTAAGTTTTTTATCAGGCTGTTTATACAATTAAAAGAACGATTTAAATGCTTTTTATACTTTTTCTATAATTACTTGAATATTTTTTAAAGTTCTTAATGCTACATTTCCACCTAGCGCTAATCTGAGATTTAATGAGATTAACCTTAAATCTCCTTTAAATCTCGTAGATTTACCATACAAATTTATCTTGAAGATTAGAAATTAATCTTGTTAAATCTTCCTAGGACAAATAGTTTTACAAATCGAACTAACCTATTTTTACATGGTGCTGAACGATTCATTCGAGACTCGCATTCAGTTCTTCATTGTTTCACACGAATCAAACATTCTGTCTCATTCGCACTTCATAAGAAAAATTGGAACGCCATTTGCATTTTTGAAGGTGCTGTCAAATTTAATCTTTTTTAAATCTTTTTGGGCGGTGCAAACACCAAAAAGATTTATTAAATCTAATCTGAGATAAACCTTTGGTGGAAACATAGCATAAGCCCCACACAACTTGAACATAAGAACAAGTACGTGCGATCCAGTCGTGCATTTTATTTATATTGACTTATAAAAAAAATTAACCCGATTTGCCATTCCGGCATAGTTGAGGTACATAAGAAATGAAGAAGTCATTTATGTATTTTAAAACTTTGACTTAAGTCAATTTTATTGTTTTGGTAGGTATGCACAGTAAATATAAATATTACCATTCGGTATCAGTTTGTTTTCTTTTTATTTTTGCTTTAGGTACATCTTTATCTTCTCTAAAACTTTGAACCTAAGGTTTTTTGTTTATTCCTCAGAGACGAAATTAATCTTTGTAGCTCCAAATAAAAAACGGCACCTGGCATTTCCATTTTGAAAAAGGCTATTTTTCCCTGAAGATTAGTAGGTATACAAATATTTGTGTGTATAGCCTGCATTTGGATTAAAAAAAATTAATAAGAACTGCAATTAGGTAACTGTACCTACGTAATTATTTTCGACTTACTCATTAAGAACATTTTGATCAAATTCGGTAAAGCTTTTAACAAGTAAGTGGAAATTATCATTTTCTCTGGCTTATTATTACTCATCCTTTTTAACCACAACCGCAAGTTCGAGCGATGTCGCTTTTATTTCTTGTTACATTTATTATTTTTAGGTAGCTAGGTATTCATTATTTAGGGGGGTTCACATGGACCAACATGTTACCCAACATTGCTTGACAACCATCGATGTTTGATCATTTAAACGCAAAACCAACCATGTTGTCCAACTATGTTGTTTCATGTGAACCCCCCTATTCAACACAGTCAACAAACCATGCGCCAACAAACTAAAGGCATACAGTAATAAATAACCACAAAAGCAAATGTGAAATCGAACCTAATATTATCTATCCCCTCACTTTTTCCCCTATGTGGTACTTTTTGCGTTTTCTTTTCCTAAATCTTTATGCCTATAATATTCCATATTCGGTATTCATTTTTAGATATTTCTTTTCTCCACATGCAAATCTGGGTAGTCTACGAACACTTCTCCTTTTTTGGTGTCTGTTTTATCATCTTCTTCGTATTTTGTTTCGGCACACCAGTATGAACAAAGTGAAGCTTGAACGCAATAATTTTGTCTATACCCCTGACGTTTCGCCCTCTTTGTCCATTAGGGGTTTCACATTTTTGGAATTCTGTTGATTTTTTCACATTGTTAGTAGGTATGCCTCCGTTTAAACATTTCTAATGTTAAAAAACTTATCGCTGCCGTAAGTAGATATACCTACATCACTGATCTCTATAATACACTGGATAGTGTATTCCTTATAATGTATAACAGTTTCTTTGCTTCCATTTGAAGATGACAATTAGGTGGTCGGCTTCATAATAATTTACGTGAGTTTTTTGGATTTGGCCTCGAAAGAGGAAGGTTGTGCCTCGCACAACCTCTCACAGTTTTATAAAAAAAAGCAGTAACATTAAAATTATTTTATATAATTGTATTCTGTTTGCCGTTTACCGACAAAACGGTTCCCCGTAACCCGTATCACGTTAGCCGTTAACCGAGAGAACGGTACACAGCAACCTAGCAGTTTCCTGCAAAAGCATCTTCTTCAGCCGATCCAATTCCAGCAACTGACCAACGTTCCCATTAACCGATAAATGGGATTACCAAGAAGCAATTAAGAGCGTATTCGCCCACACTCGTTAACAGTATACATGTATAGTATGTATTTTCTGGTGTTATTTTATTAGTCTTAAGTTATTTGTATACCCAGCGGGAAATATCGTCCTCAATGAAATTTATTGCTGAAATAATCAATGAATTCACTTGCCAAATCATAAGAGAAAAGACATGCAATGATTTAGTAGGTGAAGAGTAATGCAAAGTTTCCTCAGTTCGTAAGTCCCCTTTCACACGAAGAAACAAGTTGCTGGAGATTTTTTTGACGTTTTCTTTTAATCTCCTTAAAAATCTCTTGTACCTTTCATACGAGGAAACAAATCTCCAGGCAATTTTTGAAATTTCCTTTGAAAGTTGAACACACCTAAACCTAGATGTGAAAGGAAATGTCAAAAAATCTCCTCAAATCCTCGACCGGGGAGATTCTGTTCGCCCCTCTTTCCTCCTGCCCTTCTCATCGTGAAACTAAAAGTTGCTGGCAACTCAGTTTCCTCGTGTGAAAGGGCACTAACTTTGATTCCACTTTCTGCTTTGTGTTTATGAAACAACCCTTTATTTCAGTGAATTTAGAAGGGAAAATTATGTGATGAAAAAACTGTAGAAAAGTAATGTACAAGATAGTAATGCAATATATTGTTTATGATTTTTTGGCAACTATAAATTCTCATTTTGTTGGATACAGTTCACAGTGACTTTCTGTAAAAAAGTGCATGTAACACGAACCGAAGTCAATAGAAATAGTAATTGCGTTTTCCGAAACGCCAAAAACTTTTGATTTGAAATGGGAACTGCTTTTTGGTTTGTTTTCATCTCAAAATAAAGGGTACATTACACTACCGATGGGATTTAATAAACAATACAAATGGGAGGAAATTGATGAAAACGAAACTACCACTAACCTGGTGATTTCATAACTGAATTTTCATTAGATTTTTCATTGAAATTATTGAACTGATGAATAAGCTAGATCCCGTATGTAGTGAATTCACAGATTATGCAATCACCATGTTTTTCATCACCTGGGTCGGTGAATAAACAACTTCCATTGAAGTAGTGAATTTGTTAGTGAATTTTCATCGAGAAAGTGGCATGTGCTTCCCGCCAATTACACGCCCATGTTAAATTCATCAAAGGAATAAGCTGAAAAGTGACAGGTGGGTGATTCCATAGAAAACGACCCTTTACGAAAAATCACAAAATATGACTTAGAATTGAAAAAACGACCGTTAGACGGTTTTAAAAGATTGCATGTTTCATTTTAAAAGTGAAATTTTCAATAATTTTTTTTATCGCCGCTAATTTCGCAGCTCGAACCACTTTGCAAAATAGGTCTCCAAAAGTCACTTTTTGTTATCAGAAGCTCAAAACCCTATTTTCAATAATTAATTGTTTCAAAATTTGAGAACTGGTGGTTATTTGCCCTTATGAAAACTCTAAGCACGTTTTCGTGTCATTTAATTATTCAATAGTAAATACAATTTTAGTTTTTAGGCAGTTGATTCATAAAGTGGTTAGTGTCACGCCCGTAACAAAAAAAAAATTATGTTTCATTACGAGAAGAAAAAAATTTGTTTCAATGTGATAATTTGGGGAAAAAAGGAGAATACTATGATCTACTGTCAGACAAAATTTCAAGACGTTGAAATTAATACTGACCGCGTATTTAAAATTTTAAGCCTATGTCAGACCCGTAACAGGTTGGCATTTCAAATCATAATCATTCTGTTTTTTAACTCAATTTTAGTTTTGTTGCTTTTAGATATGAAATTCATGACGTAGGGATATAATTCTAAGAAAATCTACTTTAAATATGATTTGAATCGGCTTTAAGTGAAAGATTTCCCTATTTTAAAAGAAAATGGAAAAATTCTCATTGAAGTGACAAAACTATTAACTTTTCAGTGAGAAAAACTTAATTTTTCTAGAAAAAGTGTTTCTGATATCACGTGAGAAATGATTATACATCGATGACAACAATTTCCCGTCAAAATATAGTATATTATATTGTTTTAAGGCATACAAATCATGCTCGGTCACACCCGTAACGATGACCTGTCACACCCGTAACGTTTTCAATTAGAAATTTTGTATAGTTTTTCGTAGTTTTGGTTCTCATTTCTTAACTGAAACTGAAGATCAACTATCTAGGTAAATATTTGCAAAAGAATGATACAAACTTTTCATGCAATATTTTACACCACATGGAAATTAGATATCTTAATCGCAAATCAGCAGTTTTCTAAGGTCACACCCGTAACGCAACCAAATTGCATCCTATAACTGAACCACTAATTTTTCATACTTTAGTATACTATTTTTTTAAAAGGGCTTCAGGTGTCCTATAGAATAGTATAAATTGGGAATAGTATGTGAATAATTAATAAAATATGGAGTCTCACTGTCACACCCGTAACGATGGAAACACCCAGGTACAGCTTCCATTCCTCAAGGAAAAAGCAGGTTTTTCCTCAATGATTTTTTTAATTTTTCCCGCTGGGTATATGTATATTTTTTTGTTGCATTTTATAAGCCAACACGCAATCGTAGTATATATTTCCCTTGAGCAGGCAAATAGAACATTAAATTGACAGCCACGAGGCATTCTTTTCAACTAGATAGAGCAGGCAATACTTAATAGCCGCGGTATACATAGCTTTGCTAAGTAATTATTGAATTGTACTCAATGTAAAATACCTAAAGTCTCAATAATAATTCAATTCAATTCATAATTTGACGTCTGAATTATACAAAAAAAAAAGTATTTTCCAGATAGGGATATACGATATTGAAACAACATCGATTTCAACATCCAAGACCATACAACGATGTCAATAAATATCGAACCGAAAGCATCGATGCTACTTAACATCGATGTTTTTTCATGTGTTTTTGTTTAAGTTTTTTGTTTGACCAAAGCAAAAAATGCGTCATGCTATCTATGCTCTTATGTATTTTTGCTTTCAAAATTTCTGGTGCCGGCTATTTTTTTTCTTAAGTTTTTTAAAATCGATTTAAGTTTTCATACAAATGAAAAATATGAAGTCATAAGCAAGGTATTTCAACTTTAAACATCGATATTGCAAAATAATGATGCACAGAAGCTTGTGTGCTAAAACCGCGTGTAAGTGGTATCTTTCTAGGCATCAATGATTTTAATGGGTGAAAATCGATGTTAAAATATGAATTTTGCACAATGAATATCAACAAATTTAATAAAATCAATGGTGTTAAGCTGTTATATGTGCCCTTTTTGAAATCCGATATTTCAAAATCTTGTTTCACACGAAGGTGTGCGCAAGAACTTGCATGGAGTAAACTGCGTGTTGTGTGGTTTAAAATGCGTCTTCCTGAGCATCGATGATATTAATGCTTGAGTATCGATGTAAAAATATTTCTTTTGCTAAAATAAACACAAAACAAATTTAATGGAAGCAAAATTGATAGGCACTTCATGTGTAAACTTATATCTGTGCTTTTTTGCACATCGAAAGTTTCGTTGTGGTTCTGAATTTTTAAGTTTGGTTTGGGAGATCCTTTGATGATTTCCTTTTTCAAAAAATTCCAAATGTTACAGATGACTTAAAACTATGAAAGTCACTCCATCTAGATTTTACTAGCAGAATCAATCATTTTCGTACTAACTTTTTGTTTGTTTTTTAGTCCGATGTTTTGGATGTTAATATCGATGTTGCAAAACATCGAAATCTTTACTATCGATATTTTGGAAATATCGATTAAATTCGCTCATCCCTATTTCCAGATGTCTATCTGAAGAAAGGGAACAGACCATGATATAAAGAAATATAAACTTTTCTGGAAGTTTGTTTTATTATTTATTATCTTTAAGTTTTTCACTGTGTGCATTTGGTATATTTTTTTTAGTATAATTACATAGTGGAATGAGATAAATCATTGCAGTTTGCGAACAAGTTGAGCAAAACAGCTAATGAATAATTATGATGAGGAGGATGCGATTGCATATTCTGCGTTTTTTTTTTATGATTTAACCACCTTGTCACACTCTTTACGTTTGTTATTCCGTTTCATTTACTAATTAGTGAATGAATTTAAATTACGAACACAACAAATGTTAGCAAACAGATCTCGGGGGGTGAAACGAACGGAGAATTGATGTCCGTTTAATGGATTATCTTTGTATTACATGTTATACAGTTATACTGGTATACAAAAAAGTGGTCAGCTTCATAATATAACAATTCTTCAAATGGAAGCAATATTTTTGTATCGATACACTATCCAGTGTTTTATAGAGATCAGTGACCTACATGCTACATGCTACCATGTTCCTATCCTATTCCTCTCCCTTATTCCTAAACACAAGAAAATCGAAAAAGGAACCAGTTTTTCTTGTTTTTGTCTGTCGTTTGTTGTTGTTTGGAACCAGTTTTTCTTGTTTTTATCTGCCATTTGTTATGGGCTCTTTTGCTGTTTGCTCAGTTATTTTTTTCTCTGAGTAAGGGAATTTTTAATTTCCCTTTCTCTGAGAAGCGATCATATGCCATCTGGTTTGTGAAGGAGTCGAGAAAAAATTTCGTCTGATGATAATACTATTAGATTTATATACAATGCTATCATCTAACTATCATGCCATGGCCATGAGGTACTACAATTTCACATGCATTCCAACGCAAAGAGTCCATCCCTATGATGCAATCATCGAAGATAGAGGCAACATACATGGAATGATGGCTGGAAGATAGTCCCATCTGCACTTGGACTTCAACAATTCCCTTTACTGGTGCAGTATCACCAGTGACGGTTTGAATGGTTGCATGCGATGTTTCCATCACCGGACGGGTAACCATTTTTTCAACTACTCGGGGGTGTAGGATTGTTTGAGTGTCACCTGTGTCGAGCTTAACAAGGCAGCTAACCTCGTTGATTTTAATACGGGTAACAAGTTGATTTGGGTTATTCGTACAGCGTATAGATGCTACGGGTGGTGAAGAGGCACTGGTTTCTCCCACTATTTCGGGCTCTGAAGAATTAGTGGCTGAAATTTCCCGCATGATTGAGATCATCGTCTGATGAGTTGCCTGGAATACTGGATTGAGTTCCATCTACAGTAATTTTAAGATTGATAGCACGAGGGTCAATACGTGCAGCCTCGACATCGAAAGACACGGCTTGTCCTTCCTGACGGAGCTTAGGGCTTCTGCACAGCTCACCACGTGAAATATATACCACTTCATTATTGTCATCCCTTAACTCCCGTCTCTCGTTTTGACGATGATTTATTATTGCTGGATTGTTTTTTTTTTATCTTGGGAGCATTTGATCTTGGTCGCGGCAGCTTTTGCTCCTTTAAGCTGTGCGATGTTCGCTTCCCGATACCGAGACATTTTCATAGTCAGAAACCATCGCCTCTGCTACTCGAACTTGTCTACGGCTTAAGCGTGCAGCTGCACGGCTGGTTTCTACACGTACAGCTAAAGATAGAGCCCTTTCCAGTGTTTCAGGAGCTGAATCTCTAACTCTTTGTTGCAGCTCGGCATCAAAAATCCCACCTATAACATATGCTAAGGATATACGATCTTTAGCTTCAGGGCAGTCTGCAAAGGCCAGATAAACTAGACGCTTAATATCAGTCGCCAGCTCATTTAAAGATTCTTTTGGTCTCTGGACCCGCCCAAGTAGCTCAGAATGAGCTGTCGATTGCTCATATTCGTTTCCAAATCGCTGACCTAAGCTTATATCCAAACGAGAAAAATCTTCTCGAATATGCGGTTGGAGTGTATCGAAGAAAGCCAATGCAGGTGGCAAGTGCACTGAACGAAAAAGGCTTACTATTGTACTGAATTCAGTACATTTGGATTTTCTCAGTACGTAAGTACATCTTTGGCATTTTCAGTACAATTTTGAATTGTTTGTACAAAATTGATATATTCCTTAATTTAAATTTCTCTAATATTCACTAAGTCTTATTACTTCGGGCTTCAACTTCATATCTCCCAGGCTTAAGGACTTTAATGTTAAGTTATATTTCACTTTTTGTATCTTAAATCTCTTATGGCCTTTTCGATTGGCAATCCAGAAGCGTTCGGAATGCGTGTAAACCCTTCTGAAAGTGTTCTATTGGCATTCAGAATGACAGTTCTTCTCCTGAAAAGAACAGAAAACGATTCCGGATTTCATTTCAGAATCGAAACCAGAACAACTCACTCATTCAAACACATAGTTGTCAAAGTGTTGTCAAATATTGCAAAAGTAAATTTTTAGCTAAAAATAAGTAAATTTCACACATTTTATTGTTTCTAAAAACAATATTTTCCGTTTTGAATATTATTTTCCCATTTTCTTTATTGAAAATTACACTGGTCAACAAGGTTTTTCTTACAGAAACAAAAATATACTTTTCCGTAGGTTTTTGGTGTGCTGAACTCGAATCTGAAGTCAGAAAAATTCTATCAGGCTACGTTTTTGAGATATTCCCGTTACAAAATCGAAAAAAACCGTTTTTTTTGCTGTTTTCAAAGTTGTATTGTAACGTGAAGTAAATTGTTTCAACAAAATTCTTAATGGTTTCTGAAAGAACTAATTTTTATCTTTTAAAATCAGTTTAAATCCTTCCGATACCTCTTTTCTTCTCGGAGAAATCTTCAGTTAATTGAAGGCCATCCATTTATGACATAAATACAATGTAAAGGAGAATGGGTAAAAATTTATGAGAAATGGTCCATTTCCCAATACGAATGTGTCATATATCGATGAAAAGGTTATTTTTAGTACATAATTTCATTATATAACCGTTAAGCTCTAAATCATGGGGCTCGTGAGATATTCGGCTTCAAAGCACCGAAAGAACAATAGTGTGTTCCCAATCCACATTAGCTGAATATCTCGTGAACCCCATGGTTTAGAGCTTAACGGTATATAATGAAATGATGTACTCAAAAAAACCTCTTCAACGATATATCACACGTTTGTATTGGGAAATGGACCATTTCCCATAAATGTTTGCCCATTCTCCTTAACATTGTATTTATGTCATAAATGGAAGGCCTACAATTAACTGAAGATTTCTCCGAGAAAAAAAGAAGTATCGGAAAGATTTAAACTGATTTTAAAAGAAGAAAATTAGTTCTTTCAGAAACCATTAAAAATTTTGTTGAATCAATTTACTTCACGTTACAATACAACTTTGAAAACAGCAAAAAAACGGGTTTTTCGATTTTGTAACGGTAATATCTCAAAAACGTGGCCCGATAGAATTTTTCTGACTTCATATTCAAGTTCAGCACACCAAAAACCTACGGAAAAGTATATTTTGGTTTCTGTAACAAAAAAATAAATAAATTTTGTTGACCAGTGTTATCATACTCGTTCATATTTGTGTCCGCCAAGTTTCCAAATGTGCGGCATCAGCATGCGAAGTTGCACAAATACAGGGATACGAAAACTTCAGAATCAAACTGCATGTGCCAGTTTGTTTTATTGGCGTTCCGGATCGGAGAGTTCTTCCGAACTGCCAATCGAACAGGCCATTAAATAACACTGCGTGACAAGGTTTTTCTTATACAAATAAATTAAGCTGTGTTTAATTGCTTATTGAATCAAGACTATAATTTCTGAATGTGGGTACAGCACGTCACGTGTCTAAATTATGACGTCATAAAAATTTCATGTCAATTTATTTATAATAGAAAAAGCAGGTTTTTAACAACGCCATAACTTTGAAACGGTATGTTTTAGAGATTTCTGGTTGTTGTTTTCGTATTTCGCTTTTTTTAAAAATGTTACTAAACAATTTCAATTTTGGCGCAATGATTAATAATTAATTTTTCAAAATCATGGAGAAATTTTGATAACTTCATGTTATCGGATTTCACGCGGTTCAACAATCAATTTGATGTAAAATGTTTACCAAATCAAAGTTGAACAAATACGCTCAACTGAAGCGAAAGGTGCGGTCGGTGTTGTGTGACTTAGCTTTCTTAAGGACATGCAAACGTATTTATACCCAACTTCGTTAAAATAAAAACGGCGGTAAAAAATAATAGATCGGATTTTGCTATTAAAAAGGCAAAAAATGCATGGCTCAATTGTGAAATAAAACATAAATATAAAGTGTTAGCATCGACTGAATTGTCAGTATATAGTTTACACTTAGAAATAACAAAAAATTTAAACGAAGTTGAATTTAATGAATGGATATCATTCGATAATAAAGTGCACAACGATATGGAACGACTTTCAAAACAAAAAACGTCAACACATAATCGGAAGTTAGAGTGCCTAACCCAATTTACGAGAAATGATGAAAAAATATTACCTCTTCTTATCCCTGATTTTATTTGTAATGAGTCAAGTGTGTCTTTTAGTGAAGATGAGCTAAATTTATTAAACAAAGGTTTAAAATTTACACCAAAACCATTACATTTACCTTTATTAGATACGGTTGTTGATATTGAAACATGTCTGAAATTTAAAGTACCATCCATTCAACATGATATCAGAACAACCACCTCCGCGATCATTGATTCAGCAAAAAATGTTTTTCATACATCATACGCGTCGAAAAAACAAATTGAAATTATTAAAAAATTAAAAGAAAAAGATGTAGTGTACGCTAAAGCCGATAAAGGAAATAAAATAGTTATTTTAAATAAACAAGACTATAAGGACAGAGTAAATGATTTAATTTCAAAGTGTGAATACAAAAAAGTTATAAAAAATCCACTACCGAAAATGATTCGTGACTGTGATAGTATAAGAAAACGCATTGGTGAAAACTTTAGTTCTCGATTAAGTAGAGTGTTAATTGTTTCTAATCCAAAATTGGCTAATTTATATGCCCTTCCAAAAATTCATAAAATCGGAAAACAAATGAGACCGATTGTGGATAACATCAACACTCCCTGTTACAAAGTGGCTAAATGGTTAGTGCAAGAAATAAAGAAATTACCTCCGTTAAAAAGTTTTTCTGTGAAAAATTCGTTTGAATTCGTTCAAAAAATAAAAAATTTAAAAATAAACTCAGATGAGATCATGATCTCTTTTGATGTGTGTTCTTTGTTTCCGAGTATCCCAGTTGACCTAGCGTTAGTGGAGTTGAAAAGACAACTGAACGGAATTGATTTACCCAGAAACAAGAAGTTGATTTACCAAGATGTAGCTAAACTATGTATGGATCAAAGTTATTTCCAATTTAATGGTGAGATTTATAAAGTAAATAAAGGTACAAATATGGGAAATCCTTTAAGTCCATTAATCGCCGAGCTATTTATGTCATCTTTTGAAGTGAACTTGAATGATAGAAAAATACTCCCGCGGATTTGGTGGCGGTATGTTGATGACGTTTTTGCTATTATTAAAAAAACGGATATCCAAAAAACTCTGGAAATGTTGAATTCCCAAAATGTTTCAATACAATTCACTTGTGAGGAGGAACAAAATGGCAAATTGCCATTCCTCGATCTAGAATTGCAACGTGTAGGAGAAAGCATAGAAATTGGGATTTATCATAAGCCAACGAGTACAATGAGAAGTATAACCGTCGACTCTCATGCCCCCATCCAACACAAAAAATCTGCATACCATTCATTAGTACACAGACTTTGCCAATTACCTCTTTCGTTGGTGAATTTCAAAAATGAATACGATTATATAAAAGAAGTTGCACGTGTAAACGGTTATAATCAAACAATGGTAGATGAGTTGATAATGCATCATTCACGAAAAACCAAAAACTCAAATCTAACCACTTTGTTCATACAAAACGAAAAAGTTGTAAATCAACGAGTGTCAATGTGTTTTGTCCCACAAGTAACGAACAAATTGAAGAAAAAGTTCAAAGATCATGGCTACGATATTGTTTATAAAAACAATAACAAACTTAGCAATTACCTTGGTTCGACAAAAGACAAGACCGACGATTTAGATAAATCAGGTATTTACGCGGTGAAATGCAATGACTGCGAAAAAGAATACTTTGGGCAAACCAAAAGAAGCATCAAAAAGAGATTCAACGACCATCTATCCTGCATTCGTTTAAATCAACCCAATCGTTCTGCCGTTGCAGCACACATATTAGAAGAAGAACATAATGTTACCTTAGACAGTGTACGTTTAGTCAAACAAGTGCGTAATGAACAACAACTAGATGCATATGAAAGCTTCTATATTCAAACAGGCAACAACCTTTTGAATCAAGACAACGG
This sequence comes from Dasysyrphus tricinctus, assembly GCA_963921185.1. Classification (NCBI taxonomy): domain Eukaryota; kingdom Metazoa; phylum Arthropoda; class Insecta; order Diptera; family Syrphidae; genus Dasysyrphus; species Dasysyrphus tricinctus. Next base: position 31,539,436 of record OY992533.1, on the reverse strand, counting down.
GAATATTGAGTCATACTTATTCCAAAAAAATATAAATAATGCACTTTGCTTCGTTTGTGATCGGTGAATTTAACCGCTGTTTTTTGTTTTTGTGTTTTAATGTATTCTTCGCCGTTGATGCTGTCTACAATAACTGCTGCATCCCGCACATAGCCACTGCTTCAGTAGTGCAATGCTGATGATGAAACGAACGTTGTTTCGAAATGCATTCAAGGTTTGTTCAAGTGTTTTAATTATTTGTTTTTATTTCGGTAATTAATAACGCTTAACATAATTTAAGTGAAATCTATTTAAGGTGGTTTTTAATTTAATTTATTCAATTTGTTATCGGATTTCACGCGGTTCAACAATTTGATGTTCAGTTTCAATTTTTATTTGTTTCTGCTACATAAACTAAAATATACTTTTCTAATGGCTTTTAATATTCTGAAATCGAATCTGGGCTCAGAATTGCTCTAGCAGGTTAAGCTTTTGAGATAAAACATTCTTAACTGTATATAAAAGCTAAAAAAAACATTTTTTTGTTTAATTGAAAATTGAGGCTATGCTATACTACAAGATCATCTTTTTTCACAAAATTTGCAACAAGATCTAAAAAAAATTAAACTTCTTTTATAAAATGTAATTGGATGTTTATCAACATTTGTTTTACTCTCTTCGAAGTCCTCAATTGAAATGTATGGGTTAAGCATATATGTGAGTAAGATTGTTTAAGGCGCAGGCTTAACATGATTTATCCTAGATGAATGAAGGTATTTGAAAGATTCAAAAAGAATTTCAAAGATAAATGTTTACACTCACGATTAACGATACAAATTCATTCGAAAAAAACTACTTCGAAAAAAAATATAACTTCAAATTAGCATCAAAACGCATATTTTCAGATTTTGAATTCACTAGTTTCGAGTTCAGTGCATCAAAATGTATCAGAAAAATATATATTTTGGTACATATGTGATACAAAAAATAAAATTTTGTCACACAGTGTAATTAATGATAGTGACTTTAAAATGCAACCCGAAGCATGTTAGAGTACATATTTTACTTCCCGCAATGAAACTTATTTTTAAACAACTATGTAGAAATCTTATGATATGAGGAAAGCGTTTGATGAAAAGTGAATAAACTCAATTAAACTTTAAAAATGCACCGACCAATTATGGAGATACTTACATCAAAGGGCACGGTAGTGCCCAGCCAAGTTCGCGGCAATACACCCTTTTTACAGGAACAAACTCAGGCGATTTTCAACCCCCCTCTAACTTCAATACCAATAAAGTCAGAAAGTTCAAATTCGCAGTATTTGCTGAGCTGATCAAACACAGCTGGCTCACCAAATTTCAAGCATTAGTAGTTCCCGAGATATAGGACTTCAAAAATCGCAAAAAAAGTAACTGACTGACTCACTGACAGATCATTAAAATAATGGAGCACTTCCCGACATCGTAGAAACTTGAAATTTCGCGCAACGGTAGGCCTTCTGGTGCGTACAAAGAAAAAAAAATCAAAAATCTGCAATTTTCTATTCAGAGGCGTGGCATCCACTCACTTTCTTAAAGATTCTTATAAATTATATGGAGCCCTTCCGATTGTTGTAGAACGATGAAAATTGGTAAGTCGGTAGGGCTTAATGTATTTAGAAATAAAAAAATTCGAATTTTCTATTGGGAGGGGCGTAGCATCCACCCCCATTCTTAAAAATTCTTATAAACCATATGGAGCACTTCCGATTGTTGTAGAACGATGAAAATTAGAAGGTCGGTAGGACTTGAAGTACTTAGAAAGAAAAAAAATTGAAAAGTTGGAATTTTTCATTCAGGGGGCGTGGCATCCACCCACATTCTTAAAAATTCTTATAAATTATACAGTGTGTCTCGGACCTGAGTGGAAGTATTTAAGGGGGTGGTTCTTGGGGTTATTCTAGGGGAAAATTGTATCTCCCATCCCTGAGGCAGGGGGGCAGTTTCTGAAACATTGACTTCAAATGCAAGAAAACTTTAAAAATCAACGAAAACACATTGAGTAATGTGTTAATACTTCATTCTTGCATTTGGTTTTTAAATCAAGTTGTTTAAGCGAATAGTTTTTGAGGAAGTAAATTTCAAAGTCAAAATTAAAAAAAAAACTGTGATGTTTTTTTCTTAAGTCGATATTTTTCAAAATCTCACGTATTTAAGGGCTTTTTTTGTGTTCAATATTCAATGCCCTCATTATTTTTTAGTCCATTACCGAAAACCAATGTAAAAATCTTCCTTAGTTTTCGAGAAATTAAGAAAAAACAAAAGGTACTTTTCCCAAATAAGCCCGACAAAATTAATCACAACAAAAACATAAATGTTAAAATAAGAGCCAAGTTCTTATATCTATCTACAAGAAACCTGTGCGTAACAAGTCAGCTAAAAAAAAGTAATGAGATCTAAAATATATGCCAAGTTTTAAGTTCATGAAGTTTTATATCAAATATCTTAACAAGATTAATATCGAAACAATTGCAAATCATGACAGACATTTGGTATTTAATGATTACTGATTAAAACATGGTGGGTTCACTGGTCAAGTTTTCATACATTTTAAAATTGTGACTAAATAAGTAGGTAATTAAGAGAAATTGCCAAGTAAATCCACCAAATTTTATAAGGATTTTAAAGAACGTGAGTGGATGCCACGCCCCCTGAATGGAAAATTCCAATTTTTTCTTTCTAAGTATTTCAAGCCCTACCAACCTACCAATTTTCATCGTTCTAAAACAATCGGAAGTGCTCCATATAATTTATAAGAATTTTTAAGAATGTGGGTGTAATCCACGCCCCTGAAAGGAAAATTCCAATTTTTGGATTTTTTTCTTTCAAAGTACTTGACCTATCAATTTTCATCGTTCTACATCAATTGGAAGTGCTCCATATAATTTATAAGAATTTTTAAGAAAATGGGTGGATACCACGCCTCCTGAATAGAAAATTGCAGATTTTCGATTTTTTTCCCTTGTATGCACCACAAGGCCTACCGTTGTGCGGAATTTCAAGCTTCTACGATGTCGGGCTCCATAATTTTGATGATCTGTCATTGAGTCAGTCAGTCAGTTACGGTTTTTGCGATTTTTGAAGTCCTATATCTCGGGAATTACTAATGCTAAAGAGTTGAAATTTGGTGAGCCACCTGTGTTTGATCAGCTCAGCAAATACTGCGAATTTGAAGCTTATGACTTTATTGTAGGGTTTCCAGAACATCTCTTTTAAAGAGAACATGTTCTCTTTTTTGACTCTGATCTTTCTTATTCTTTCTTTTTTCATAAAATTCTTTTTTTTTACTCTTTTTTACTTCTGTACTCTTTTTTATTTCTTTTTCCTAAATGACCAAAATATTAATTGAACACACTTTTCATTGATGTTGTATTGTCCCCTAAAATATAAAATTAAGCATTAATACCACTGAAGTAAAAACCTTCCTGTTCAGGATCGATGAAAGAATTTAGAAAAGAAATAAGTATGGAGGAAGACTTAGAAAAAGTATCGATTACCGAATTTTTAAGGAAGTTTTACTGCATGACTCAAAATTATTGTTTGACCAATTTTACCATTTAAACAAGTTTCTTTCGAAAGAAAATGACAATTTTAAAAACAAAATATCTGTTCCAAAGTGGGCCAGTATTTTTAGGTCGTCTACAAATCTTGAGTTTTATTCAGAACTCTTAAAAATGTCATCATCATCATCGTGTCCTGTAACCCCGGCTGGGGCATAGGGCGTCAACAAAACGTCTCCATCCTTCACGGTCTGCTGCAAGGTACTTAAGCTGTGGCCACGTCTTTCTCTGGGATTCTGCTTCCGCTAAGACAGTTGATTTCCATGTTGTTCTTGGTCTTCCAACCCGCCGTGCACCCTGAGGATTCCATTCAAAGGACTGCTTTGCAATTTCATCGTTTGGTTTCCTCAGTGTGTGACCAATCCAACGCCATTTACGCTTTCTTATGTCGACGTCCAGCCGCTCTTGACTTGTCCTGCGCCACAATTCCTCATTTGATATTATTTGTGGCCATCGAATCTTTAGGATGTGGCGAAGACAGCGATTCACAAAAGCCTGCAATTTCTTCGAAATGATAGACGTGACTTTCCAGGTTTCACAAGCATATAACAGCACGGATTTGACATTGGATTCGAAGAATCTCAACTTAGTGCGTAAGGAGATTTGACTTGATTTCCAGATTGGGGACAGAGTACCGAAGGCAGCACGAGCTTTATTTATTCTACTTTTAACGTCCAGATCCGTACCACCGTTTGCAGAGACAATACTGCCAAGGTAGTTGAACTGTTCGACTACTTCAACTGGCGTCTCCTGTAGAATAATACGCTGCTGTGTGGAGCGGCCTGTGAGCATTATTTTTGTCTTTTTGCTGTTTATTCTTAGACCACTCGACTCTCCCTTCACTTGCAGCGTTTGGCACATCCCGTTCAGCCCACTGATGTTATTTGCCAGTAGACATATGTCATCGGCATAGTCTAAATGACTGAGCCTTTCGAACGGTCTCCATTGAATGCCCTGTCGCTCAGCTGTACCTACACTGGCCGTCAATACGTCGTCCATCGCCAGCAGGAAGAGAATTGGCGATAGAACATCCCCTTGTCTCACACCCTGTTGCACTACAAAGGAGTCGGATAGCTGCCCATTGTGCAAAACAAAACACCTCGCGTTGTTGTAGGACTCTTTAATAATGGCAACAATTTTTGGTGGAATTCCTCTACCAAGCAACGATCTCCATATACATTCTCGGTTAACTCGATCAAAGGCCTTTTCAAAATCCACGAACATGAGGTAAAGCGGTGATTGATATTCCATCGACTGCTCGAGGACGATACGCAGGGTGTTGATATGGTCGACACACGATCGACCACTGCGGAAGCCAGCTTGATGCCTCTTGAGTGTAGACTCGATTCTATCCTTTATTCGCTCGAGTATGATTGTTGCCATTAGTTTTGGGAAAACGGACAAAACGGTGATACCACGCCAATTGTTGCAATTCTTTAAGTCACCTTTCTTTGGCAACTTAACAATCACACCATCCTTCCAGTCCCTGGGATAGCTTTCGTTTTCCCAAATGTTTTGTATCAGCGGATGTAAAATACTAGCCGCTGCTACGGGATCGGCTTTCAGGAATTCAGCTGGTATTCCGTCCAGTCCAGCTGCCTTGTTGTTTTTGAGGAGATTTATTGATGTACGAATTTCCGATTCTGACGGGGGTTCGATGTCAATACCCCTATAGGACCTGCGCATCTCGTTTAGTTGGGGCACTTCAGCACTCTGCTCAACTGAATCCTCATTTAGCAGGGCACAAAAATGGTCCTTCCATCTACGAAGCTGATCCTCAATTGATACCAAAAGTGTGCCATCCACATCCATTACAGGATGATTGGTGTTGCTTTTTTTCCCGATAACATCTTTGGCTATTTGGTACAATTCCCGGATATCTCCTCTTCTGGCAGCGCTTTCCGCATTATCTGCGAGTCCATCCAACTTCACCCTCTTGTCACGTCTTACACAGCGGTAGACCATCTTATGTGCAATGCGGTACTCTCTTCGCAAGTCAGCCTTTCGTTGAACATCAGCTTCGGCATTTATTTGGATTTTCAACGATTTGCGAAGTTCGATCTTATCCCAGGTGTCTTGGGATATCCAAGAGTCTCTTCGTCTCGTTCGCTTGGGTACAGTTTCGGATCCAGCCTCCATAAAAACACTTTTAATTTCACCCCACATCTCATCAATTGTTGAATTCTGGATTCCATTTGTTCCGTTTTGTTTTAAACGGACAACGACAAAATAATGTTTTTCAAGTTCGGAAGAACGAAAATTAACGGCAACAAAATAAATCCGTACAAAAACTGTTCTTGGGAAAAAACAACTATTTTAATCTCTTAAAAAGAATAGACCAGGCAACGATATGGTTCAAGTTTTGGTATTCAACTATAATTCATTTTTATTTAAGCTTCTCTCGATAGGTATGTAGAATGATTTTAAACATTTTGAGTGAAATTGATTGGTATAAATTATTACTGGCTGCAGGGTGACCCAAACATATCGGCCCCTGTTGAAGGAACTACGTTTTAAGAAGTTTATTCAACAAAAATCAAAGCAAATAAATTTTAATTTTGGCATGGTAAGATAGCAACTCGTTGAACGGCTCGTCGAATGATACCAGACTTTGTTCTCACATCTACAACTCGAACCTTGCCATCACCGCCGGGTATAAGTTTAACAATTCGCCCCATATTCCACTGGTTGGACGGAGTATTGTCATCGTGAATCAAAACCAACATGTCAACCTTCAATGATTTGTGGACGCCTTCTCTCCACTTGGATTTAGATTGCAGATCAAGCAGATATTCCTTCTGCCATCATTCCCAGAAGTGTTGTCGAAGGAGACTCACTCGCTTCCATCTTTCGACGGTACTGATAGACTTGGGCTCTTCTATGACTGGTTCTGGAATCGCTCGCTGGGACATGCCAATAAGGAAATGCCCTGGCGTGAGGGCTTCAAGGTCGTTTGGATCGGAAGAACTTGCTGCAATTGGTCTGGAATTGAGAACAGATTCAATTTCAACAATCAAGGTATTAAATTCTTCAAAATTCAATATAGTTTTAGACGAAACACGACGAAAATGAAATTTAAAGGATTTTACGGCGGCTTCCCATAAGCCACCAAAATGTGGAGCGCGCGGTGGAATATGTTTAAATTCCAGACCTTCCGCTGCGCACCACGCTTGGACTTCATCTGTTGTATGCTGCTTAAAAAATGCATTTTTTAACTCTTCTAATTCTCGTCTAGTACCTACGAAATTGGTTGCGTTATCGCAATATATTCGCTGTGGTATACCTCGTCTAGCTACAAAACGCTTCAAAGCTGCAATAAACGATTTTGTTGTAAGGTCTCCAACCATCTCAAGATGAACAGCTTTACACCCAAAACAAATAAACACAGCAACATAAACTTTTCTAGGGGGGCGACCTCTTACTCCTTCTGTTATGTAGTGCGGTCCACTGAAATCCACACCAGATATCATAAACGGCCTCGTGAGTACGACTCTGTCTTTTGGGAGATTACCCATGATCTCTTTATGAAGTCGAGGATAATACCTAAAACAAAGTAGGCACTCTTTGACGATACTGAGTGCCAACTTTCTGCATCCAACAACCCAAAACTTCTGACGGATAATAGCGACAAGCGATTGTGCTCCAGCGTGAAGGTTCTTCATGTGAAGATAGTTGACATAGTTTCGCACAAAAATGGAATTGTTTGGCAACAATATAGGGTGTTTTGTTCCATATTCTAGATTCGCGTTATTTAGTCTTCCTCCTATGCGCAACAGCTCGAAATCACCTTCTTTGCCCAAAAACGGACATAAGGCCTTTAATTTATTTTTGTTCAAATCATCCTTATTCTCGCTCAACAGTTTAGCTTCACAATCACCTTCTTTGCTCAGGAATGGGGACAAGGCTTTTAAGTTGCTTTGCTTTGGAATCTCCTTAATTCTCTTCAACTGTTTTATTTCGGTTATGAACGAATTTTGTTGGATCTTCCAAATGAAGTTCATGAATGTTCCATGCAGCTCTCTAGCTTCAATTGGACCTTTATTCATTAGTTTTGGAGCAAACCATCCAACTATAAAACGACGAACATAGGTAAAAATTCGCAGAGTTTTTTGAAAATCTTTAAATTTAGTGATCATATTTTCAAACTCACTGTTGTCTTTTACATTCACCAACGATACTTTCGTAACGTTCAATGGATGTGGCTCGTTCGTATTAAGCTTGGTCTTTGGCCAAGTCTCCTCCTCTTTATAAAGGAATGGTGGCCCTTTGAACCAGAAAGATTTCAATAACTCATCTACTGTTGTGCCTCGCGAAACAATATCGGCTGGATTCGACTTAGATCCCACGTGTCTCCAAGTAGCTTGGTGTGATCCTTGTTGAATCCGAGAGACACGATTTGCGACAAAAGTTTCCCACGAAGATGGATGTTTTGCCAGCCAATGAAGGACAATTTCTGAATCTGTCCAAAGAGTAACCGATTCCACCCTTTTGGGCACGTTCTCCAACACTTTTTCCATTAGTTGTACCAACAAGTCAGCCGCGCAAAGTTCAAGTCTTGGAATTGGTTGTACCTTCCGAGGAGCGACTCTTGATTTAGCAACAAATAGCCTGACAACGACTATCCCATTTACTACTGACCGGATGTATATACAACATCCGTAGGCTCTCTTTGATGCATCAGCAAACCCATGGATTTGAAAACTTCCAGCTGGCAAGACGCATCGTTCCATCCGTATCTTCTTCAGATCTGATAACTGGTCCTTAAAAGAACACCATTGAGTATGCAAGTCCTGCGACAAGGATTCATCCCACGATACTTTTGATATCCAAAGATCCTGCATAAACACCTTCGCTCTAACAACAATCGGACTGATCAGACCAAGGGGATCAAAAAGCTGTGACATTTCCGACAACACACTGCGCATGGTAATTCGAGTAGAAGTTGCAATTTTCGGATCCAGGCAGCAAAATTCATCCGATTTGGGATCCCAAACGATGCCCAACGCCTTGATGATGTCTGCGTCATTAATCCTAAGGGGTTTTTCTCTTTCATCTTCAGGTATCTTGTTTAAAAATGTTGGTTCACTCGAAAACCATTTACGGATTTCAAACTTCCCTTGTTCTAAGATCGTTCGTACTTCATCATATATGCGTTCAATCTCTTCAACCGTGTTACCACCTGAGATGAAATCATCGACATAGAAGTCTTCTTTTAGCTTTTGAGCACCAACCGGATATTCCCTCTTGTACTGTTCGGATAGATAGGTTAGGCATCTTGTGGCCAAGTACGGTGCACAGTTTGTTCCATATGTGACGGTGAGTAATCTATAAATATCTAATTCCTCGTCTGGGTGGTTTCGCCATAAGATACACTGATAAAAAGTGTCTTTTTCGTCAACCAATATTTGGCGATACATCTTTGCAATATCAGCCGTCAACGCAAACTTGTAGCAACGAAATCTGAGGACTATTGAAAATAGTTCATCTTGAACAACTGGCCCCTTCAGCATAGTGTCATTCAGTGACAAACTTGATGATGTTCGGCTACTGCAGTCAAAAACAACTCTCAATTTTGTTGTTGTGGAATCCGGTCTAATAACGCACTGATGAGGAGCAATGTATTTTACTAAAGAATGTTGAGATTTAGGTACTTTAACCATGTGAGCAAGATCTAAATATTCTTGTATGAACGCGGTGTACTGTTGTTTCAAACAAGGATCCTTACTGAGCCGTCTCTCAAGTCCCCAAAAACGCTTTTGTGCGCAGCGCAATGAATCGCCTAACTGAATCGTCTCATCTTTAAATGGTAGGCTAACGATGAATCTACCTTCTTTATTTCTCTGTACTGTTTTTAGAAAATGGTTTTCGCAGAGAGATTCTTCCACTGTCATTATTGGCTTTGAAGACTGAAGACTTTCTATTTTCCAAAAACGTTCAACGATATCAGAGAGATAGGAGTCCGAATTCTGGTATTCAGCAACAACATGACACGATGAACTACCAACTCTTGTCGTTTTTACCCTTCCTGACACGACCCAGCCGAATAATGTTTTTTGCAATGTTGGCTGGTCACTATCCAACTTAATCTGCCCTACTGACAACAGATCATAGAACAAATCTGCTCCTATCAAGACATCCACTGATGATGGGAGGTTAAAACTAGGATCTGCTAAGTCCAAGTTTCTGGGAATATTCCAGCTTCCGATATCAAGCTCCTCTTCAGGTTGTACACTTGTTATCTTCGGTAAGATAAGAGCTTCTACAGCAGTTTCGAATGAGGTACACCTTGATTGGATAAAAATATTGGTGCTGAATTTCACATCAACGTTCTTCTTTCCAACTCCAGCAACCGTTGCATTCACACGAGTTTTCTTTAGATGCAATCTTTGAACAGCAGCTTCGGTTACAAAATTCAACTGTGAGGCAGAGTCCAATAAAGCCCTGACGTTATGAAACTGTCCTCTACTGTCCCTAAGCTTAACTATCGCCGTAGCCAGAATTACTTGACAAGATTCTCCAGCCTTGCCAACCTCGGTCAACGATGTATGCAGAGAGGTGGTTACAGGGTTTACCACTTCCGGCTCCGCCAGCAAACGACCATCTCCTGTTGTTTTTTGAACATAACGATGAAGCAGCATATTATGTGGCCATCCGCATACTTGACATTTTGATGAGCTGCACTTTCTAACTGTGTGCCCAGTACCCAAACAATTTATGCAAAGCATCCGTTTTTTGACTTCAGTGAACCGATCTGCGACACTCAGGTTCTGGAAAGCAGAGCACTTTTCTATGCTGTGTCCATTTTTGTTACAATACAGGCAGCCTGAATTGGATGCAACAAGACTTGTGTTATTATTGGTGACTAACTTTTTCGAACGGCTCTTGCGATAATAATCTTTAGGTACAGCATTTGAAGTTGAGGGCGACGACGACGAAGATTTAGATTCCCTGACTTCCAAATTTTGACACCTTCGAGACAAAACTTCTTCACATTTCTGCCATGAATTCAATTTTGAGTAGTCAATCGACTCTTCCCATTTGACTAAAGAATCTGTATCGAGTCTCTCACAGATAATGTGAATGATCAATGCATTTGCAATATTTTCCAAAGTTCCAATTGACTGCATTGCACTAAAATGACTATTTACGGAATCTACCAACGATCTTAGCTCTGCAGATACACCTCGATGAACTTTCGGTAAATTAAACAACGATTTAATGTGCTCTTGAAGCATAAGATTTTTATTATCGAATCGATCCTGTAAACGATTCATGGCTTTTTGATAATTAATGCTGTTCACCTCAAACTCCTTCACAGCAGCTAAGGCCGCGCCTTCCAGGCTATCTAATAAGTAGTTAAACCGCTCCAAATTGTCCAAATTCAAGTTGTTATGAACCAATTTTTTGAAAATACCGATAAAGTTTGGATACTCCGAATACTTTCCAGAGAACTTAAGAATTTTTTGTGATTGGAGATTTGAGCGATGCACAACTTGTGGCACAGAAAACGAGGTGTTGAATGTCTCCGGTGATGATGTGGCTTGACCTTTCGAAATCAACGCCATTAATTCAGATTTCGTTTCTATATATAAATCTTCAATTTCATTACGCGTTTTTGCATTAGATTCTATCTCGCTCTCACTGCTTAGCCTTTCGATTTGTATTTGCGTGTTTAATATTTGCTTGAAGTAAGATTCCAGTATCCCTAATCTACATTGTAATTCGGGTAGTGAAAGAGTGGCTTTCTTGGCCTGAACCAACTGACGAATTCGCGTTAAGCTACCTTTAGTTGTTGATCGTAAGGCTTTTAATTCGCTAAGCGATGCAGATCCTCCACCTTCTTTTGCATCTCCATCGTTGTTCGTACTCATTTTGAATTTCGCCTTACGTAAGTACGAGTATTTTTCTCTTATCAACAAATTCTTAATTTATATAAAATTCATATAATAGGGAAATAAAATATACAAATAATTATATGAATGTAATATAATTATGATTAGGTATCTCTCGTTTATTATCTGTGCCACAATTCAGTATTATTTTTCCCAAACTCAAATCAAATCTCCATCAAGTTGTCCAACGACGAAATTATTGACAATTTAATTAAGACGTAGAGCTTTGATTTGGTCAGTTGTTATTATTCTTAGAAGTTCGAAAATTCGAAATTGCTAAAAAAGCTTTTGTTGTGACACTGATAATAAGCCGGGACACATTACCTTCTTCGGTTTCGACCAAAACCTGGTAGCTTTTAAGAATGTTGAATAAGTTGTCCGTATGGTGAGATTCTATCCTTCATCACGACCACCAATCGCCAATGGATTAAAAGCTCTTTTTAAATACGTGGCAATCAAGGGACAGCGCTTCAATTAAATTGCTTAAAACTAGCAGCTTAATGATTTTGTCGTTCACTAAACGAAAGCAATATATATATTTGCACTGATGAACAAATGCATTAATTGTGCAATAGTTTAAACTTAGCTTTTTCGTAGCCACTCAGTAAGCTTTATAAACTGCGATCACGGTCTTATTAGATTGATCAATTTTTTTGTTTTTCAATCTTTTGGGAATTATTCCCGGGTTTCGGCACCAAAATGTTCCGTTTTGTTTTAAACGGACAACGACAAAATAATGTTTTTCAAGTTCGGAAGAACGAAAATTAACGGCAACAAAATAAATCCGTACAAAAACTGTTCTTGGGAAAAAACAACTATTTTAATCTCTTAAAAAGAATAGACCAGGCAACGATATGGTTCAAGTTTTGGTATTCAACTATAATTCATTTTTATTTAAGCTTCTCTCGATAGGTATGTAGAATGATTTTAAACATTTTGAGTGAAATTGATTGGTATAAAATATTACTGGCTGCAGGGTGACCCAAACACCATTTAATGACGAGGCTCTGTCGTTAAGGGTGGTGACATAGTTTCGACATATGTTGGGGTCATTTAAAGCATTAGTAATGAATTTTGTGCTCCTTGCTGCATCCTGCGCTGGTTTTTGTACGGCAGCGGTTCGTAGTTTGAGACTCATCAGAACCAAATGGTGGTCGCTTCCCACATCGGCCACCTTTTTGTCCTTTTTTGTTTTCCTGCACAAAATATGAACATGGAACGTATTTTCTCGTTGTAGACAGTAGAAGTTTGGAGTTTCTAAAATGTCCTCTTTTTTTTCAAATACGTTATGGACACCCTACTTTATTGGTACTGAAGTTAGAGGGGGGTTGAAAATGGCCTGAGTTTGTTCCTGTAAAAAGGGTGTAGTGCCGCGAAATTGGCTGGGCTCTACCGTGCCCTATGATTTATTCATGAATTATCCATAATTTAACCCTTTTTTCGGGCTCTATTGGTAAAAGTACCTTTTGGTTTTTCTTAATTTCTCAAAAACTAAGAAAGATTTTTACATTTGGTTTTCGGTAATGGACTAAAAAATAATGAGGGCATTGAATATTGAACACAAAAACACCACTTTATTACGTAAATTTTTGAAAAATATCGACGTAAGAAAAAAAAATCACAATTTTTTTTTTTTATTTTGGCTTTGAAATTTAATTTCTCAAAAACTATTTGCTTAAACAACTTGATTTAAAAACCAAATTCAAAAATGAAGTATTAGTGCCCTATTAAACGAATTTTTTCGAAATTCAATGAGTGCGAACGAGAAAAAAACATCTGATCTCACCTTCGCACTCATTTAATTTCGAAAAAAGCCATGACTCTAAAGTCGTCGTGTAATAGGGCACTTAGCTTTCAAAAAAACTGTAGCACATTATTAGATAAATTTTCGTTGATTTGTTATGTTTTTTTTAGCATTTAAAGTCAATGTTTTAGAAACTGCCCCCCCCCCCCTGCCTCAGGGAGGGGGGAAACAACTTTCCCCCATACAATTTTTTTCTTAGAATAACCCCAAGAACCACCCCCTTAAATACTTCCACTCAGGTCCAGGACACCCTGTATAGAGCACTTCCGATTGATGTAGAATGATGAAAATTAGTAGTTCGGTAGGGCTTGAAGTACTTAGAAATAAAAAAATTGAAAAATTGGAATTTTCCATTCAGGGGGCGTGCCATCCACCCATATTCTAAAAAATTCTTACAAGCCATATGAAGCACTTCTGATTGTTGTATAATGATGGAAATAGGCAGAGCGGTAGGGCTTGAAGTACTTAGAAAGAAAAAAATTGAAAAATTGGAATATTCCATTCAGGGGGCGTGGCATCCACCCACATTCTTAAAAAATCTTATAAATTATATGGAGCACTTCCGATTGTTATAGAACGATGAAAATTGGTGGGTCGGTAGGGCTTGAAGTACCTATTCAGAAAGAAAAAAAATTTTAAGTTTGGAATTTTCCATTCAGGGGATGTGCCATCCACCCACTTTATCAGAATTGCAATTATTTATATATATATAGAATATATATAGAATTATGAAACTTTGTAGAGCTGTAGGGCTTGATTTTCACCTGTCAAAATAAATCTTTGCAAAAAGGAACAAGTTTTTGTTTGGATGTTCCTAAATAAACTGATGAACAAGATGTGGATCCATCACCTAAACATTTAATCTCATACAATATCTGATTTGTCTTCTTTACATATTTCGTCTTTTAGGTTTAAAAAAACTGAATTATGAAGGGTATTAGTTGGTTTAAAAGCTTTTCGAGTTGTATCTTTATTTCTTATTGTTGCGTTCAGCAAACGGTTTGAAAAGTTTGGAACATATTAAGCACTTTTATATATTATTTGTGGTACATTTATAGTAACGTTTGAATTTTTAACAAAATTGAAATAGTTATTAATTAATGATTTGATAATTTTTTGTGGAAAAGAGTTTGATAACAATGTCTTCATTTATCCCAACTAACAATTTAACTTGTTTAAGTGTTAATACAAGCCATTTTCTGGCTCGTATAGTAACTTAAACAGGCCTTATGAAAATCATTTTGGCTGACATTAAACAAGCTATTTGATTCCCTTAAAACCTGTCATTACAAGTGTTATACAATCAAATAGCTTCCGATCAACAGTGTAATATGGCCTTAAAAAGGCAAAATATTGCTCAACTAAACAAGTTATTATGCTTGTATAATAAGACCTGTGAAAGGCCATATAAAGACTTTGCATTAAAGCCTTATAAGAGCTACTCAATGCAGTTCATTAAAAAAGAAATTTCTTGCATTCAATTATTTAATTTTTATTAATTTTATTTTATCTGTTTATTTTTTCTCTTTATGAGAGGCTTGGGCTTCGTTTTTCTTCGTTCTGAAATGTGAAGAATTTTATTTTTTTGAAAAAATGTTACTTACTCACATGACTTTTTCGAGGTTTGAACTCACGTCCTCCCAATTACCGACAGCGCGCTACCCACTAAGCCGTTCTCAACTTAAAAAATTGATATCAAAATTACATACAGATACACTATTTACTTCACTGCCTGTCATATTTAACTAGCAATGAGTAGTAAAGGCCATGTATTGGATTTATAAAAAAAACATAACTCGCCATTTTAATCAAACCTTAGCAGCAGTATTAATAAAAAACTGGTATCCGCTCCCTAACACACGTGTTAACTGGCACACGGTTAGACAACTTGTCCGCTTGATAACTTTTCTTATTAAAAAAGATATGATATCTTTCCAGTATTTATCACTTCACCAAATTCACCACTTCATCAAATTATGGTGATTTTCTAATACATGTGTCACATGCATGAACTGCCTTACGAAGTGTTTACTGGTAGTAGTAAACGGTTCTATCATACGCGTGCGTGTATGTGTTAAGAAGTTATCCGTTCATTATACGTGGAATCTGGCTAGTTAAAGTTATACGTACGTTAACACACGTCACAGACTATTACGCATTTGTTAATAAGAATTACTAGTTAACAGATGTATAAACGCTAGCACGTTGTTATCCGCCGTTTATTAATATGGGGGTAGGTATATTACGATATAATAGAGAACCCCTTTACCTACTATATCGACATTTAAAGACTTCTTAATTGTCTGTACCTTGACCTTGCCTAAACCGTACTGTTGCGATTTTCTTGAATCTTTGTCCTATTTTTTAGTTTGAAGTTTGAATCAACTGATTCTTGAAGTGAAGAACATATGAGTTTACGTTTAAATCTTTAACATTTTTTTTTCCATACATTGTTATGAAAAGAACTTGAAAATAAATGAATGAATGATTTTAAAAGATCATACGTTATACTTCCATTACTATGATCAAAATTTTGATATTATATTTTCTGGTCGTTTAAAAGAAAAACTTAAACCCTACAATCGTTCATATCTCTTTATCAAGTTATTTACATAAAGCCAGCTTTAGAAACAACTTGAATTATAACAGCAAGTACGTACGATTCATTGGTGTATAACATTTAACATCTTTCACAAGCAAAACGAAATAGCTCACGAAAGAAGGAAATCATTTCTTAAACTTTGCTACTAACATTAAAAATCTATATATTTCCTTACGCAGGGCAACATCTGTCACACGCAAAATGAAATAGCTCACCAAAGAAAGAAATCATTTGAATAAATTTGCTACTCACATTTTATAAAAACTATATATTTCCTTCAGAGGGCACCATCTATTCATCTGTCAGAAGCAAAACAAAATAGCTCTTGAAAGAAGACAATCATTTCTAAAAGTTTGCTACTACCATTTTATAAAAAGTATTTTCTTTCTTACACATACACAGGGCAACATTCGTGCATCTGTCAGAAGCAAATCGAAATAGCTCACGAAAGAAGGCAATTATTTCTTAAAGTTTGTTACCAACATTTTATAAAAACTTCATATTTCCTTACAGAGGGCAACATCTGTTCCTAGCAAAACAAAATAATTCAAGAAAAAATACAAATTTTAATAGGTTTGCCTTAAACATTTTATTTTATCTTTCAAAACAAATTACAAAAAAAATCAGAATAACTAATCAGAGCATAGTAATTGTTAATGATTTAATACCGCATTCCACACAACGATACCACACCGATTTTTTGGTTGGAAGATATTTGTATTTTGGGATTGTGTTTGTGCTATTTGACAGTAGATTTGAGGCAAAACATGAACAAACTTATGCACACACAAACTCACGACAAATATTCAAAAGTGCATTCATTTTTCTTGCGTAGTTCTGTTAGATTAAAAACAAATACATTTACGAGAAAAGCTTGCAAAAATAAACAAAAATAGTTATGCATTTATTTAAGTTAAAAAAAAAAAACAACACGAACTCATACAAAAACTCATCATTCGAGGAACATTTCGGCTAGCGCGAGTTAAGTAGTCAGCCGCGAATTTCCATAAAAAAAAACAATTATTCAATTTTTGGCGAACACCTTTCGTGTCTTTTATTCAAAATCAAACTCAAGCTTAAATCTATTTGATACAATTATTTATTTAGTATTTATGATGATAAGGCAAACTGAAGACTAGGTGACGTGAATGCTATTGACTTTAATATGGAATGTGAAATATAATATTACAATTGGAACTGTATTGATACAATTATTTAGTATTTATGATGTTAAGGCAAACTGAAACTAGGTGACGTGAATGCTCTTGACTTTAATATGAAATGTGAAATATAATATTACAATTGGAACTGTATGACATAAAGTTGCTAAATTGACTTGAACATAATATTGTGGTTGTGGGAAATGTTGCTGGTGAATGACCGGGGTTAGACATGTAACTCCTCCCCCCCTGGAGTTAGCTTACGGGTGAAGAGGCTGTAAGCGTCTTTTGCCGGAGCTAACATGATGTTGAAAGCAGGAGCTGATGTTTGCTGATCGTTTGTGTTGATGTTGTAGGATGATGATGATGTAGATGAATGGTCAGCAGTTTTTATGTGGTAAGTTATCATAGCGAGTACTCCAAACATCGTCATAGCTGAAAGGATGGAGTAATTTATGACTATTTTCCGTTGAGTACTTCTTTGAAGGTAGTGGATTGCATCTTTGTTTTCGAAATGATAGTTCTTTAGCGTTTGGAGATTAACGTTCCGCATTGGTGACGTGTGGACATTGTTAAACGATGTTGGGTAGATATGTGTTTCTTCAAAGAAAAGGTTGTTCGTGTTCTCGTACGTTATTTGGTTGACTTCAATACTGCAGTTCAGGAAATTGATCAGAAATGTGCCTTGAAGATATTGTTTTTCAGGGCCACATGTTGATTTGATCTCTGTCTTAGGGCTGTTGAGGAACAAAATATAGTTTGGTTCTGGTTGGGAAATTTGGTGTTCATCTTCTACATCTAGTGTGTTGCAGTGTGCTGGTCTGTTTGTGATCAGGTTGGCAATGCAGCTGGTTTCAATGTTGACATCTTGGGTTGTCGTTGCTTTACAATAGAACACGTTTTCTATTTTTCCGCATTTTTTATCAAAATATTGAATTTCATTGTTGTTTAAGATGCAAAAGGGTTTGGTGGAAAGTAGTTTGTTTTTTATTGGGATAGGGATTAAATGGAAAAAGGAGAATGTTTCATTCTTGAGGATTGGGATTTGGATGTTGAAGACTATATTTGTGTGGTTATAATATGCCTGGAGTTACAACAACTCATAGATATGTTCGTCTGATTTAATATCAACTGATTGATTTCGTAAGGAATGGTAGATAAAAGTTAACTCGTCATTACTAAGGATTTGTTTTGAAATAATATTTAGTTTAGCGAGAATTATGGATTCTGCTATGTTAGCTAAGTGATTGTTCAAGATTTCTATGTTAAAATTAATCTGATTTAAATATTGGATGTATCTGATTGAGTTTTCTTCTGTTCTAATTCTGTTTCCTAGCGTTTTTTCAGTTCTGACCAAGTAGTTCTCAATAAGTTTTTGTTGGTCGTTTATATGGTTCGTAATGTTATCAAACCTTTTAATCATTTGTTTATTGAGCCTATCTTGATTACTTCCTTGTTCTTCAAGATTATCTTGTATTTGAGTTAATTCTTCAATTTTCCTATTGATATTTAGAGCATCGTCGGCGTCCATATTTCCAGTTATACTTTTCACAACTGTGCCTAGTCCGTTTATCAGTCCTCTTTTTTGTCTTATATTAGGTGATAGAGTTTGGAGTTTACTTTGTAGTTGTTTGAATTTAATTTGTATTACTTTGAGAGAGTCGTTAAAACCGTCAATGGTCTTAAAGACCTCTAGTGAGTTACCTATTGCTTTAATGTTTTCTTCATATTTCTGGAGCTGAACTATATGTATAAGGTTTTTATATGATACTATTGCTCTTGCAGTTCCTAGTTTTAATGTCAAAAGTCCTTGGTTGTTAGTTAAGTCTTGTACTTCCATTTTCTGTCCTGTCGTTGTTGTTATTAGGCTGGTGACTGCTAACCTGAAATTTACGTCTTTTTTTAATTTTGGATTTATGAATTTTTTGATTGTTGGTTGTAAGAACTGTAACAAGTCTATTATTTTTGATTTTGTGTCTACTAAATCTTGGAGTGAGTTTGTTTCTTCTGTTTTCTCTCCTAAAAATAAATGATCCTGACTTAATAGTTGCTGGTTTTTCCCTGTTCTGGTTTAATTTAGTTATATTCTTAATTACTTGTTCTCTTGATTTTTCTTTGATATGGGGGAATAATTCTTCTTGGAATTCATTAAGTTTGTTGAGGTAGTCGTGAACGTTATTATTAGACCGAGAGCCCACAGCAGATTTGAGGTGTGAACGATAGCAAAAAAAGAAGTATAGGCGTCGAAAGCTCCATTAAAGACTATTAAAAAAATCAACGTCTTGCAGTCCACAATTGGGGCCTTTGCAAGAAACAGTGCATCGAAAAAAAAATATGAATGCAACTTCGAGGAAAATCGTGTTAGCCGAAATTGGTTTTTACCCCTCCCTAGACAAGCTCCGCGGATCCCATATCATGGAATTTGAGATCATTTGAGTGTTTAAATCGCCCTGTCAGACTGTTTAAAAAAATCGTTTTTCACTTAGAATTTTGAATTTTTTAAACGGTCTGGTAGAGCGAACTACACACTCAAATGGTCTCAGATTCCATGATATGTGATCCGAGGAGCTTCTCAAGGGAGGAGTGAAAACCAATTTCGGCTAACACGATTATCCTCGAAGTTGCATTCATATTTTTTTTTCGATGCACTGTTTCTCGCAAAGGCCCCAGTTGTGGACTGCAAGACTTTGATTTTTTTAATAGTCTTTAATGGAGCTTTCGACGCATATACTCCTTTTTTTGCTATCGTTCACACCCAAAATCTGCTGTGGGCTCTTAGTCTATATTTTTTATGTTTTTAAATTTATAAGTTCTCCCATAAAATAGTTCATAGGGTGTCAATTTAGTTGTAGAGTGAATTGAATTGTTGTACGTTATAAGAGTTTCGTTCAGTATGTCGTCATGGTGTCTGTCCCTGTTTTTCGCATAAATGATCCTATATATTTCTGTCATAGTAGAGTGGAGTCTTTCAACCGGGGAGTTGCTGCTTGATTGTTGCAATGATGTAATGTGTTGATTTATGTTATATTGGTTAACAAAATCTTTGAAAATTGTAGATGTGAACTCTGCCCCTTGGTCCGATATTAGTTTTGTTGGGATGCCGTGAAGGCTCATAAAATGAAGGAGATTTTATTATAGTCAGGCTATTTCTAGCTGGGATTGTGTACTCTGCTGCAAACTTAGAGAATTTATCTATGATGGTTAAGATTTTTTGGTTGCTTATACTGTAAATATCAATATGGACAATGTCTAAAGGTTTTTCTGGGTTCTCTGGAATTTGAAATTCAATTTTTTGGGGTTTTCTATCATATTTAAGGTTTTGACAAGAGTTACAGTTATTGATAATTTTAGTAGTTTTGTTCTTCATAAATGGGAAAAAAAATTGCGCTTGAGGTGTAAATAGGTCTCGTTTATGCCCCTATGGTTGTTTTTAATGTGGTAGTCGTTAATTAGTTTGTCTTGATTGTCGTCTTCGAGTATGTCTTCTAGTAATTCCGTACAACGTATCACCTTAAAAGCTTTGTTATTGGAAAAATATTTTGAATATACGCTTTGGACGGTTTTGAATATTTCATCTTCGGTATATATTGCACAATATTTATTTTGAGGCATAAATTTTTTAAAAATGTTAATCATATCGTTTTCACAAAAGTGTCGTTTTGTAATGGTTCATCTTTGTTTATTTTTAAACAACATTTTTAAGTCCATTGGTCTGTCGTGTTCGTTTCTTTTTAGTATGAGCTGTATGTTGAATTCGTTTAGTGGGCGTTCTGAAATGAATATGTGGTCGTCTAAGTTTTCAATGGCTGAGTGAATTGTTGAAACGCTAGAACCAGGGTTAAGGTTATTTCTTTCGTTAGTGTTCATTTCTATTTTGTTATTAGTGTCGTCTACCTTTATTCTACTTAGGGCATCGGCGTTTAGGTTAAGTTGGCCTTTTTTATAGATAATTTCGTAGTCGAATTCTTCTAATTTCAGACGCCATCTCACTAACTTGGAATTTGGATCTTTCAGATTCATCATCCATTGGAGTGGTTTATGGTCTGTTACTATTTTGAACTTATGGCCAAATATTTCGTTGCCCAAACGATCGCTAACAACTCTTTCTCTATTGTAGAGTAATATTTACTTCTGAGTCTGTTAACGTTCTACTAGCAAAACATATTGGCTTATCACTACCTATAGTGCCTTGTGACAGGATTGCACCTATCGCGAAATTGCTGGCATCGGTAGTGAGGATGAAGGGGCGGGAAAAGTCAGGGTATTGTAGGATAGGGTCGTTGATTAATAGGTCTTTGCACATTTCAAAGGCCATAATATATCTTTGGTTAAGGTCTATTGTTTTGCCTTTTTTGAGGCATTCTGTTAGAGGTTTTGTAATTTTGGCAAAGTCCTTAATGAATTTGCGATAATAACCCAAGAGTCCTAGGAAAGATTTAATTTCTTTTTGTGTTTTCGGGATTGGGAAATTTTTTACCGCTGCAATTTTGTCTGGGTTGGGTTTTACCCCGTCCCTTCCAATAATATGGCCAAGAAACGCTGTTTCCTTATGAAGGAATTCCGTTTTTTCTAGCTGGACTTTGAAGTTGAATTCTCGAAGTCTTGAAAATACCTTTTTTAGATTCTCGATATGTTCTTGGAGAGAAGTGGAGAAGATGACTATGTCATCCAAATACACTAGACATATTTTGTCAATGAGGCCGCTGAGTACGTGGTCCATTACCCGTTGAAACGTTGATGGCGCGTTTTTTAGGCCAAATGGCATTCTTACGAACTCGTAGTGTCCGCTTTCAACTGTAAATGCCGTTTTAGCTGTATCCCTAGGGCTCATCTCTATCTGGTGGAAACCGCTGGCTAGATCCAGGGTAGAGAAGTACATACTTTTCCCTAGTTTATCTAGAATCTCTGTTATATTTGGAAGTGGGTATTTGTCACTTATTGTTTTTTCGTTAAGACGACGGAAGTCGATAACGAGACGCCATTTTTTTGTTGGTATGTCCTTTCCTTTTGGGACTACCCATACTGGGGAGCTCCAAGGTGAATAACTTGGTTTGATAATTCCTTGTCTGAGCAATTCCTGAATTTGTTTATGTACCTCCATTTTGTGTACAAATGGGTACCTGTACGACTTTGTGTACACTGGGATATCGTCGGATGTGGGTATCTTATGTTTAACTGCGTTAGTAAAGGTAAGGGATTGACCTTGTTGAAAGAAAATATCTTCAAATTGTTTACAGAGTTTTATTATTTTTTGCCTTTCTTCAGAATTTAAATGATCAAGTTTTAGTGATTCTGTTATAGTTGAATCTTGGCCTATTTCATCTAGGGAGTGTGGATAAACTTCAGTAATATTAACTTCGCAATATTCTTTATTTGAATATTGGAGAGCTTTGATGGGTTGTTCGAGGAGAATGGTTTGTTCCTCGTCTGCGGTATTTGTGATTTCAAGAATACTGTACCAATCATTGCAGTATAGATGCCTTCTGAGATATAAACTTCTGGTTTTATCTCAATTTGTTTTAGAAAAATATCACCGTTTTGTATGTCGACAGGAAGGCGACAAGCCATTTTTGATAGTGGGGGAATGATATATTGACAGGATGTGAAATTGGGTTTAAAAAGAAGGGGAATGATGGAATTTTCTGTAATAAGTTTTTCTTTTTCTAAATTTATTTTTTGCTTTGAGTTGTGTTAATATGTCTAAGCCGATAAGGCCATCAAAATATCCGTGGAATTTGAATACCAAAAATGTAAATGTTCTATTCGTTTTGAATTCCTCAAAGGACTGGAATGTAATATTTTTAGTAATTGTGTGTTCCTTAAAAATGGTTTTTATAACAGTGCGTTTAATGGAAGATTGACGTTTGGGATCGGCAAACTCGGGGTTTATAAAGGATGAAGATGCGCCAGTGTCAATCAAAAATTTTAATGGTCTTCCAAAGGGTGATGCAATATTTATGTAAGGTAAAATATTGCCATGCTTATTTATATCTATATATCCGATAGGTTCTCCGAGGCGGGTTCTCGAAAATTTTCGGTATTATATGGACTGTTCATTGCATCGAATGCCTCGAGGTCCTGTTGGAATTGTTCGTTAGAGTATCTATCTAGATTCTGGTATGGGTTTTCGATTTCGTGGTCCGCGTTGTCAAGGGCTTCAATTGGATATTCATATTCGGGTTGCAATGAAGATCCTGGGTGTTCCGTGTTGATGTTGTGAAGTTCTCTGTTGGTGATGTTGGGAGGACCTGCTTGCCTGAATGGATTACTGGGTGCTCCGGTAAATTGATTTGGAGACCTAAGTTTTGAGTAAATGGTACTTGCTTCCATTGGTTCAGGTAATCTCTGTTTGTTGGAGAATTGTCCTGAACCGGTTTTAAAGGGTCCTTTTGGCGAATAATTGTTATTATTGCTTTGTAGACTCTGTCTGTCTTGATAGTTAAAATTATTGAATCTATTAAAAGCTTGGGGGTTTTGTCTAACTTGAAGACTTTGTGTTATTTGAGGATTATGTGTGAACTGAGGGTTTTGTCTTAACTGAAAGTTTTGTCTAAATAGAGGGTAGTTTGAATGCATGTTTTGCTGGCTCATTCTTGGAAAGTTTTGAACCTGTGTATACGAATATCTAGGAGGTGAGGATGTTTTTTGTTGACTAAAGAATGTTGGTTCATGTCTCATATATGAAATATTTTGTTCTTTTGTACAATAAACAAAAGATTCGGCGAGACTTGTTGGTTTCATGGCTCTTACGGTGGAACCAAGTGGTTCTCTGAGCCCTGTGAGGAAGGTGTTGAGACACATTTCCTTGTATAGCTTATTTTTTGCTGTTATTACACTTGTTTCTGTTTCATGTATTTGCACATGATTTATCATGGCTGCTTGTATTTCAATGATTTGGCTGAAATATTTTTCCATTGTCTTATTGTTCTGTCTTAAGTAATGTAAGTCACGTACTAGTGAGGTTTCATTACGTTTGTCTGAATAGTGACTAATAAGGTTATTCTTAATATCGAACCAAGACAATGTGGTTCCATATACGTTAAGTATTTCGTTGGCTTCGCCAATGACCTTGTTTCGTATTGCTCGAAGTATAATATTTCCTACGTTTGTACCGTTAACCTCGGTAAAAAGGGATAATACTTCCTCAACATTCCTAATGAATTCGAATAACAATCTGGGATTGCCGTCGAAAGTGGGTATATCCTTCACAACGGGAGGGATCTTTAGTGAGTTTAAAAAATTAATTGTTGCCGCCACTGCAGCGTTATTCTGTTCATTTGCCATCTCAAATAGATTGCTAATTCCTAAATATTCAGAATGTTCCTTATTTAAATCAGATTTATTTGTTAGTAATATGTTTTCTAAATTATTAGTTTCACTTATTCTAGAGTTGTTGGAGCTGACGATATTAATATATTTTTTTGTTGGGTAGGGATTATTTTTTGTTTTTGGGACTTTGATCATTTATTCGAAATTCAATATAGTGACTTACATAAGTTTCAAAATTTCCATCGTGTTTCAACTGTAGAAGCGTTTTTTTTTCTGATGCCGATGTCTTTCTTCCTCGGGTTTTCCTTCCA
Source organism: Dasysyrphus tricinctus (assembly GCA_963921185.1). Classification (NCBI taxonomy): domain Eukaryota; kingdom Metazoa; phylum Arthropoda; class Insecta; order Diptera; family Syrphidae; genus Dasysyrphus; species Dasysyrphus tricinctus. The sequence continues at coordinate 31,514,818 of OY992533.1, read as the reverse complement.
CACACTTTTGATGATGTAGGTTTTTCTACAAATTTTGTTCACACAGTTTTATTATTTATCACTGATGTCTTTTCTTATTTTTGCTACTGCACTTTTGATGACTGATTTTTTTTTTTTTCTCTTTTTTGTTTCTTTTATGCAAATATTTTTGTTCGATAAGCCTTCGAAGCTTCGCGACTGGTTCTTTTTAACAAAATACTTTTATCGATATCCTCTCGAACTTGTATTATTTTTGCTCCGTCCCGACTGCGCCAGTTAAGTAGTCAGCCGCGAATTTCCATAAAAAAAAACAATTATTCAATTTTTGGCGAACACCTTTCTACACCAGGAAAAATAGCACAAATCGTATGGGGAACCTTGAAAAAATTAATTCATGAAATATTAAAATTGGAATCGACGCAGAATTGCAACTTCTATAACATATCCAAAGTCCCCCAAAATTCCCGCATTGGCTTTTTGTGTAGATGCATTTGAAGAGGTGCAGACGGGGAGAATTTGGAGGTCTATCAAACTAAAATATTTGTTTGGGTAAAACCTGATCATATGATACGTGCTTTAAGGGTAGTTTTTAACGCTGAATCTAATGAAATCAAATTCAAAATGATACAACCACCCAAAAAGAAGTTATAGTCCTTTTTATATAATGATGACTTTTTTTTTAGGTACAACAGGTAAAATATTACTGAAAACCCTTTGAAATAATGGTACGTTAATGAAACTTAAAATGAATGTTTCATTTGTCATAGGAACTAAGAATCAAGACAGTCCTTAAAAATATCCATGGTGAAAGGATGTTTTTTTTAGGGGGAGGGGCAAGTGTAGAATGTTAACCATAACACCCACGAAAATACTCTTACACTCATGAAATTCGCCAAAAATATATAATTTGTCATGGCAACCAAGAATCAAAATAGTCCTCATAGATATATTTGTTCTGGGGTTTTTTTAATACAGAGAGAGAAAATCTGGGAAGAAGTTGGAAGATTTGAGCCAAAATTCTGATTTGGTGTAATTGAGGTATATACACAAAGTATGGTATATGATTTAAGGGTATTTTTTAGCGCTGAATCTAATAAAAGCAAAACTAAAATGATACAAGCACCCTTAACAAAGTTATGGGCCTTTTCAAGCAAAAATTAATTTTTGAAATCGTATTTTCCGTAGAACAAGTCAAAAGTTAACAGTCACCAAAAACACTATTAGAACAAAGATATTTGTATGGGCTATTTTGACTCTTGGTTGCCATGAAGAGTTTAATATTTTTGGCGAGTTTCATGAGTGTAAGAGTTTTTGCGTGGGCGTTATGGTTAACATTCTCTGTTGCCCCTCCCCCTTAAAAAAAAACACCCTTTCACCATGGATATTTTTAGGGACTCTCTTGATTCTGAGCTCCTATGACAAATGAAACATGCATTCGAAGTTTCCATAACTTACCATTATTTTCAAAGGGTTTTCGGTAATATTTTACCTGTTGTACCTGAAAAAAAAGTCATCATTACATAAAAAGGATTATAACTTCTTTTTGGGTAGTTGTATCATTTTGAATTTGGTTTCATTAGATTCAGCGTTAAAAACTACCTTTAAAGCATGTAACATATGATCAGGTTTTACCAAAACAAATATTTTAGTTTGATAGACCTCCAAATTCTCCCCGTCTGCACCTCTTCAAATGCATCTACACAAAAAGCCAATGCGGGGATTTTGGGGGACTTTGGATATGTTATAGAGGTTGCAATTCTGCGTCGATTCCAATTTTAATATTTCATGAATTAATTTTTTCAACCTCGGAACCCATTTTTCCTGGCCTATTCGTGTCTTTTATTGAAAATCAAACTCAAGCTTAAATCTATTTGATACAATTATTTATTTAGTATTTATAGCCTATTGAATAGACCTTTTAAAAAGGAACAATTACGTGCAAGGGTTTTTATTATTGAATATGTTTGTTTGGCCCATAAGCATGCTTAAAACCGAAAATGCTACTAAATTCACCCATGCGTTTCTGAGAGAATGGTCACACTGGCCCACTTTCAGTATTTTTGGTATAACTCGAAAACTAAGCCGAATTTGACCATTTTACATATAATACTTTTTGGTCAAAATTAAATTTTCTATCGAAATGGATAGTTTGGAAAATTTCTTAAAAAAATTTAAGCAGCAAAAGTAAACAAAAACCAACATAAAAAAAAATCGAAAAATCAAAGATGTTTAAATTTTTTTCTTAATTGCGCATAACTTTTTTCGGAGCAAAGATACGCTCAAGACATACATAAACAAAATAAACTGGAGTTTAAGGGCTTTAGTATGACATGTTAAAAAAGCCATATTATTTGAAAATTGACAGAGATATATCCATTCAAACTTTACCATTTCTTATCATTTTTCACAGTTTTTGCCCGAAAGCCTATTTTTTGGTACTTTATGACAAATTTAACGTTCCTAGCACCTAGTACCAAATCATTTGTTTATCGGACCAGACAGACGTTCGGTCTGTAGGTCTGAAAGCATTTAAAAACAGCCGAAAAACGAAATTGTGAACTTACATCCTTTTTATAAATTCTCTATAGTTCTAATGTCATATTACATATATCAAAGTTTTGATTTCAAAAATTTTTACGAAAGTGAAATTTGCCATATTGTACCGAAAAAGGTACTTTCGGGCCAAAACTGCGAAAAATTATAAGAAATGATAAGGTTTGAACGGGAATATCTCTGTCAATTTTGAACAAATATTAACTTTTGAACATGCCATATTAAGGCTTTAAGTCTCTACTTTATTTTTTCCCTGCATGTATTGACCCTATCTTCGCTTCAAAAAAAGTTATGCACAATTTATAAAAAAAATTTAGATATCCTTGATTTTTTGATTTTTTTTAGGTTGGTTTTTGTTAACTTTTCCTGCTTAAATTTTTTCGTAAAATTTTTTGAACTATCCATTCCAATAGAAAATTTAATTTTGAACAAAAAGTATTATGTGTAAAATTTTCAAATTCGGCTTAGTTTTCGAGTTATACCAAAAATACTGAAAAGTGGCCAGTGTGACCATTCTCTCAGAAACGCATGGGTGAATTTAGTAGCATTTTCGGTCTTAAGCATGCTTATGGGCCAAACAAACATATTCAATAATAAAAACCCTTGCACGTAATTGTTCTTTTATACCCCTCATTTGCCGGTCTATTCAATAGGCTATTATGATGATAAGGCAAACTGAAGACTAGGTGACGTGAATGCTATTGACTTTAATATGGAATGTGAAATATAATATTACAATTGGAACTGTATTGATACAATTATTTAGTATTTATGATGGTAAGGCAAACTGAAACTAGGTGACGTGAATGCTATTGACTTTAATATGGAATGTGAAATATAATATTACAATTGGAACTGTATGACATAAAGTTGCTAAATTGACTTGAACATAATATTGTGGTTGTGGGAAATGTTGCTGGTGAATGACCGGGGTTAGACATGTAACTCGCGCGCTTCATATCGTTTCGACTTTGGGCACTTGAAAACGCAGTTTATTTTATATTTTGATAACTTCTTATTAATTATTCACTATTTTTTGATAAATACGTTTTTAGTAATATATTTGTTTTTAATCTTTGTATTGATATGAATGACGAACACTTTAGAATATTTTTGTTAAACTTAAACTCGCTGCAGAATACTTTCAATTACAGAGAAATGTCAAATCTTGCAGCTGTTTGTAACAACAACAAGCTTTTTTAAGCAAGCCGTATACAAAATGTTTTTATTAACTTTCAGTAAAACAACTTGGACAGGCCTTAAACAGGCCTTTACAGGCCATACAAGTCTTCTATTCAACTTGCCAATCTCAGACTATTATACAAAAAAAATTAAAGGCCAATAGCAAAGCTCTCTTGCATTCCAAAACTATTCGAACAAGTTGTTTGCGACAGCTTAGCATTTCATACTAAAAATATAATATGTGATCAACAGCATGGTTTTGTGAGAAAAAAATCAACGGTTACAAATCTTCTTACGTTTTTGCATACATGTTCGCTTGCAGTAGAAAACGGGAATGAAGTTGATTGTATATACACTGATTTTTCTAAAGCATTTGACCAGCTTAGTCACAACATTATTATATTCAAACTCAAAGCTTTTGGTTTTCCGATTTCTTTTATAGCATGGATAAAATCATACCTTGAGAATAGATCTTACCAAGTAAAATTTAGAAACATCCTTTCAATCTCTTTCAATGCTCACTCGGGTGTCCCCCAAGGAAGCCATCTGGGCCCGTTACTTTTCATTCTTGCTATAAATGATGTTGCTTCATGTATACACTTTAGCGATATTCTTATTTATGCTGATGATATGAAAATTTTTAAAACAATACATTCTAGTCCTGACCACATTCTCTTGCAGGCTGATCTTGACAATTTTAATGTTTGGTGTGGGAAGAACGGTCTTTCTCTTAACCCAGTTAAATGTCAAACTATAACTTTCTCTAAAAAACGAGTAGTGAGTGCTTTTGATTATTCCATTTCACAACACACACTCTGTCGTGTTTTTAGATTCAAAGATCTGGGTGTTCACTTTAGTTCTGATCTATGTTTCATAGAACATATTAATTATATTGTAAATAAGGCAAGTTCCATGCTTGGATTTATAAAACGCTGGGCAAAAGAATTTAACGATCCGTATGTTACCCTTTCCTTATACAATTGTTATGTACGACCCCATCTTGTGTACGCCTCTCAAGTATGGGCACCCTTCTACGAAATTCATAAAAGTCGTATTGAAGCAATACAACATAGATTCATTCGTTTTGCCTTGAAAGGTCTACCCTGGGCTGATCCGTACAACCTTCCACCCTATGAACACAGAATTCAGCTTCTGCAACTTCAAACTTTATCTCAAAGGCGTGTCAATAATGATTTGGTATTTTTTCATCAACTTATCAATGGTGAAACTGATGCGCCTGACTTGCTAGCCCATGTAGGAATTAATTACCGAGGAGGATCCCACCACCTGCGAAGATTTGAACTTTTTCACGTTCCTTTTCACAGAACAAACTATGGCACACACGAGCCACTCAATCGCATGTGCAAACTTTTTAACTTGAACGCCTCATCTTTTGATTTTAACATGAGTAAAATAGGATTAAAAACATTATTTCGAACCAGTGCTCCACTCTCGTTAATGTATTAATTGTTTTAACTTTGTATGTTTAGTTTAAATGTTTTTTTTATATTATATCTAATTTTGTATTTGTTCTAATTTTGTAGTTATACATGTGCTTGTGTTAGTTTGCTTAATTTTACTAACCACTAACACATGCACTCATGATGAGCCTCTGATTGTAGAATGCAGCTTGCTCTAAGCTCACTACAACAAGGAATCTGAAGTGAAAAAAAAAAAAAAAAAAAAATTTAAATTGGAAAACGGTTGGCTTGGATAATAAAGCCTAATGTTAGTTCTATGCGAGCTATAGACCTTATACAAGTTAAATTGTTAGTTGGGTTATATCTATGTTTTTTTGTCGGAATTTAGTATCGCTATGATCCAAGACTCTACTTATAAAATTTGTGGCTGTATTAATAATCATTTGTTTTGGCTGTTTTGAATTAAAATTAATTAGACGTCCTGAAGAAGTTGGTTTTTTATACCAATCAAAAATTGTCGGTCTATAACTTCTAATAACTTTCACATCAAGATAAGGAAGTATCCCTTCTTTTTCAATTTCGAATGTAAATTGAATTTTAGGATAGAAAGAATTAAGAGCTGTTAAAGTAGAGTTAACTTCGTTTGATTTTATAATCAAAAATAAATCGTCCACATATTTTGTAACTATTTTTGGTTTAAATGTTAATTTATCTAAAACGTTATCGAGTAATGATTCCATTACTATATCTGCTATGATAGGAGACAAAGGACTACCCATAGGAACACCTTGTCTTTGTTGATAAGTAATTTTATTAATTATATTTTAAGCCGATAAGCGATCGCCTGGCTGTGATCCGCATCAAAGCTACCTTCCAAAACATCAGCCTAATATGTGCACACGCCCCTACCGATGAAGCTGAGGAGTCTAACAAGGAGGAGTTTTACGACCTCCTGGACGGAGCCTACGGAGCCTGTCCGGAGTACGATGTCAAAGTCGTGCTCGGAGACTTCAATGCTAAAGTCGGAAAGGAAAACATCCTTGGCGGATTAGTTGGAAAGCACACCCTCCACGAAACGACAACAGACAACGGCTTCCGACTAATCGACTTTGCTGCAGCTCGTAATACGGTGATAAGTAGCACTAGGTTTCCCAGGCGAAGGATACACACAGCAACCTGGCGATCTCCAGATGGTCGAACTGCCAACCAAATCGACCACATGCTAATTGGCGCAAGGTACGCATCGAACATCTTGGACGTGCGAACTTTCCGAGGTGCAAACGTGGACTCTGACCACTTCCTTGTTGTGACAAAGTTCAGAGCCCGACTGTCCAATGAAAAGAAAACGAAGACCGCCCAAAGAAAGAAGTTCAACATCGCATGCCTTAGCACATCTGAGAAAGCCAGAGACTACAGTGAGCAATTGACCGGGAAACTCTCTGCCGTACACCCAGCCACAAGCGTCAACAACCGGTGGAACCAGTATCGCGACATTATTAAGGAGACAGCCGAGACCACCATAGGCTATCAACCACCCAGAAAAAAGAACCCGTGGTATGATGATGAATGCGCGGTACGGAAGCAGGAGACGGAAAATGCACGAATGCAAATGCTGCAACGGAAAACTAGAGCAGCAAGAGAGGAGTACCGTGAAAAGAGAAGGAAAGAGAAAAAACCCTGCGTAGAAAGAAAAGAGCATCCGCAGCCTTTCAGCTCAAGTATCTCGAAGAGTCCAGCACCGCCACCAACACTCGCCGGTTCTACAAAACAGCCAAGCAACTGGCATCTGGTTATAGGACTGGCACGCAAGCTCTTCGAAACAGCGAAGGGAACCTAGTCACCGAAGCACAGGGAATTGTAGACGTGTTTAAGCAGCATTTCCAGCAGCTGCTTAATGGGCATTATGTAGAGGAGGCGACCGACAGGGGAACAAAGAAGCATTAGACCAGTCAATGAAGATCCAGTACCAGCACCCAGAACTGAAGAGGTTAAGAAAGCCATCCACAAGCTTAAGAACAACAAATCCGCCGGCTCGGATGGCCTACCAGCGGAACTCTTCAAGTATGGAGGAGATGTTCTGGTAGGGTGCATGCACCAGCTCATCAACCAAGTTTGGGAGGAGGAAAGTATGCCCGACGACTGGTCAAATAGGTCCATATGCCCAATCTACAAAAAAGGTGATCCTATGTCCTGCAAGAACTACAGAGGCATATGCTTGCTTAATGTTGCTCACAAGATCCTATCCAACGTACTATGTGAGCGTCTAAAACCTTTCTGCAACACTATGATCGGCACGTACCAGTGTGGCTTCAGGCCAGGCAGATCAACGATAGACCAAATCTTCACATTGAGGCAAATCCTGGAAAAGACCAACGAATTTCAAGTCAAGACCCACCACCTATTCATCGATTTCAAAGCCGCATATGATAGCATAAGTCGCCAAGAGCTTCTATTGGCGATGTCGGAACTCGGGATCCCGAAAAAACTGATCCAGCTATGCCGCCTGACGTTACAAAATATGCGGTGCAACGTGCAAATGGGTAACAGCTCATCCGAGTTATACCAGACGTGTACAGGGTTCAGACAAGGAGATGCGCTATCATGTGATTTCTTCAACCTAGTCCTGGAGCAGATAGTGCGCAAGAGTGGTGTTAACATGGAAGGCACTATCTTTAACAGGTCTTCTCAACTTCTTGGCTATGCGGACGACATCGACATCATCGGCCGTTCCAAGAGAGCTGTACTTGAAGCATTCACAGCTATTGATGAACAGGTGAAACGAGTTGGTCTTGAAGTGAATGAGGACAAAACAAAATATATGCTATATCAACAAACAAAGCCTCATCTGTCCATCGCCTAGGACAAAACGTCACTGTTGGTAGCAGTAATTTCGAGGTAGTCAAGGAGTTCACCTACCTCGGAACAAACATCAATTCCACGAACGACACCTTAGTGGAAATCCGACGAAGAATTACCCTAGCGAACCGCTGCTACTTCGGTTTGGCCAAACAAATGGGTTCAAAACTCCTTTCCCGAAAGACAAAGTGCACTTTATACAAAACGCTAATTTTACCAGTTCTACTCTACGGCGCCGAGTGCTGGACGATAAGTAAAAAAGGGGAATTGATACTGGGCACTTTCGAGAGAAAAATTCTTCGGCGGATATTTGGTCCTATATGCGAAGAGGGCGATTGGAAGAGAAGATTCAATCGTGAACTGTACGAGCTGTACCAAGATGTGGATGTAGTCCAAAGAGCCAAAACACGTCGACTACACTGGCTCGGCCACATCGAGCGAATGGACAACAACGCTCCAGCCAAGAAAATCTTCGAATCCCAGCCCCCAGGTTCGAGACGACCAGGAAGACCGAACCTCCGCTATAGGGACCAGGCGGTCACAGACGCAAGAGCGCTTGGTCTCGACGACTGGAGGGAGCGTGCGAGGGACCGCAACCGATGGAAGACCGCAATATCTCAGGCAGAGACCCTTCATGGATCGGGAGCCGGATAAGTAAGTAAGTAATTTTATTAAACTCTAAATAATTATTATCGACTATACAAAAACGCAATAATTTTAAAAATTGCTTCTTGGTGATTTTTGGTTTTCTTTGTATCCAACTTTTTTCTATTAATTGTAATGCTATGTCAATCGGAATATTTGTAAACAAAGAAACTACGTCAAAAGAAATAAGTATATAATTTTCTTCTAAAACAATTGGTGCAACTCGTTCAATAAAGTTTGTTGTGTTTTTAACATTATACTTAGATCTTTCAGTTATTTTATTAAGGATTTTCGTAATATATTTGGAAAGGTGGTAACAAGGAACATTAATAGAGGAACAGATAGGTCTTAACGGCCAATTTTCTTTATGTATTTTAGGTAGACCATACATTTTGGGACTATTGGCAGTGTACCTATGTTATCATACAATTCTTTTCAGATAAGTTTATAATTTTTTTATTAAGAGGCCTCCGGACAAAAGTTCGAACTCAGATTCGAAGATTTTTATATCCGAATAAAAAAAACGAAAATAAGAAACCCACCCCTAAGAACATGTTTGATCTTCGAACAAGCATCGTTCGAGTGGTACGCATACGACACATAAAGAAACAAAAAAAAGGTATTCGCGCACAGCGCACACAGCCAGCCTTTTTTTTTTGTTCCCTTCCACTACTTACTCTTTGTCCATTGAACAAGAAAAAACAGTGCACAAACCAAACTGTACGATTTTTATTTTTTTCATTATTTAATTTTGGGTAGGTATAAGGATAGGGAGTAAAGTGTTTGTAAATGTATTCGTTGGTTGGAAAGGGATATTACCTATATGTGATTTTTTGCTTTGGTGTGGTGGTGCGCGAAGCGCTATTTGTGAAGTTTTGTCTGTTTTATTTTTTCTCGTTTGGGAATAATAAATATGATAAATGTTGATAGTATTTGTACCTATATTGTATCTTCATTTCTTTTGTAGTTTTTGTTTTCTTATGAGGGTAGATAGATACAAACATTTCAAAGTATTTGTAGGTCATGCACTTATTGGAATGGGGGTAGTTTTTTTTAACTTGATCTTGAACTTGAATGATTTTAGATTTTAGGATATTGTTATGGAAGGTAAAGGATCAAGCAGGAAGACCGGAAGGAGTTGATTATTTTAATTAATGGGTGCTTTTGTTTTGTGTGTGGTTTCAAGGTTTTTTCTTCTAGATATTGGAAGGTAAATAACAAAAGCGATTAGTTTAACAAAATAATTAGCTATTCGTGTTTTTTTTTATGATGAAAATGTAGGTACCTATTATTTGTTAAAAATTCCCGAATTATGAATTATAAATACCTACTGCCTTCAAGCCCAAAATATGTCGTTTATTGAGGAAATGAATAACTATACAAAAATAGTAATGTTCCTAGTTAGATAGGTAGGTATGTATTTAAAATAAAATGCACGACTGGGTCGCACGTACATATGTATGTCGGTACTTGCTCTTATTCAAGAAAATTTGTAAGTATATAAAACATGAAAATTATGAGAGAAAAATGTAAAGAAGCATGAAATACGGCATTTAAATTAGCTAAAACAACTCCTTTGACAGTTTGAGGTGGAAAAAAAGAATTCCATCTTAATTCTTGATTAAATATGGTATGGGAAAAAAATTTAAGATCGTTGGAGCGATTTAAAAAAAAAATCATTTTTTATAGGTAGGTATATAAAATTCTAAAAACATTTTTAAGAACAAATTTTGGTATGCAAATTTTAAGTATATATATTTAAGCGTATATAAAAACAATTGAAAAAAATTGTCAACGCGTTTTTGAGACATCGAATTTTCAAAAAAAAAATTGAAACTTATTTTAAAAATTCAAAAACTTTTTTTTGAAAATTTTGATATGCAATATTATTAAATCTTGACATTTGTACATAAAATTAAATTCATCTAAATCCTTTCAGCCGATAACGAGAAAATTCAAAATAAAAAAAGACGTTCTATGACAGGTACTATTAAGTTTAATAATAGTTGCTTAGTGTAAAATTTTATAATTTTTGGTAGTAGATCATACTAATTTTACTATATTAAACAAGTTTAATCAAAATCGTAGGAGTCGTTTTCAAGCAAAAAAATATTTTCCTTTACGGTTTTTTAACTTTTATATGGAAGGTACCGTTATTTTTTCATAAATGTAAATTTTTTTCTAAAAATATTTTAGAGAGTACTAAAAAACTCAAGTATCAAGTTTCAAAAGAATCGATCATGTCGTTTTTCAAATATTTGATTATCCAAAAAAAATTTCAAACATTTTTTAAAAACCCAAAAAATATTTTTTTTTAATTTTTCGTACACAAAACTATTTATATTTTTTGGAAGCTTCTGTATAAGAAAAATAATTGAAATCGATCGTACCGTTTTAAAGAAAATCAAAAATAAAAAAAAATGGTTCCTTGGAAGGTACCATTAATAACCATTTTTGAAAAATGGTTTTCCACCGAAAAGAAGCCTTTACTAAAATAAATGTATTGATTTTTTTTTAAGAAAAGTTGTCGAGTCGTTTTTGAGAAAAATACGAAAAATACGATTACCTATGTAAAATTGCTGTATGGCAGGTACCGTTATTTTTGATTCTAAAAAAAAAATGAAAAAAACGTGTGGGCATAACCACCAAAAACCACTATGTACCAATTTTGTAGAAAATCTATCGAGCCGTTTAGGCTGTAGACGAACAGACAGACAGATAGAATTGTGCCACCCACTTTTTTGGTGTTCTCTATCATCAATCATGTTTGATTGTTATCTCAAATTATTGTTTTGCACGAATCCAAAACTTGCCTTATAGTACCTATCGCAAATAGGTTTAACCAAAACGTAAATAAGTTTCACCCAAGCACAAATAGATTTAACCCAAATGCAAGTAGAATTAACCTAATCGCAATTCGATTTAAACAAAACGCAAATATAGTTAAACTAAACGCAAATAAAATTAAACTATTAGCAAATCATTTTAACCAAAACGCAAATTGAATTAATTTTATTTGCGTATAGCTTAACTATATTTGCGTTTTGTTTAAATCGAATTGCGATTAGGTTAATTCTATTTGCGTTTGGGTTAAATCTATTTGCGCTTGGGTGAAACTCATTTGCGTTTAGGTTTAACCTATTTGCGATTTGGTTAATTTAATTTGCGAATGCATATATTGCAAGTAAAAAGCAAATAGGTAGGTACCTACACGGTCAAAAATTTTGGGGTACTTTTTAATATTTGTAGTTACATATATGAAAACACCAAAAATTTAATATTTCCAAAATTCTATTTTGCAAAATCAAACTAAAATTTGAGTGTACATATACGAGAATGTTTATGTGCATTGCCTACAAGCTCCCAAATAAATTTCAATTTATTAATCAATTACAAGCAAAATTGTATTTTGATCATTTTCAAGATTAAGCAAAAAAAATCAAAAAAATGTCGATCCAACTGCATTAATTTGGATATAAGTCGAGAAATACTGCTTCGATTTTCAGAAATAATGTTTCTGAATAAATTTGAAAAAATCTTAAATTTTCAAAGCGTGCTATAGTTATATTTGCATTTAGTTTGAGTAGTTGAGAGGTTTTGAAAGGTTTAAAAGCAAGCCATTCACTCCATTTACAATAATCTTTTCATTTTAAATACGATTTTAAAAACTTGTAGGTAGGTATCTTATAATAATTTTGATTATTAACAGGTTATTTTGGTGTATCAGGCATATTTCTAGGTTAACCACATGATTTTATATCGATTTTTGAACATTACTCAACCCAAAATTTTGCAAACTAGGTACAAATACAGGATTTGGAATATAACGTATAAGCTCTCCGCAAATGGTTTATAACTTCAGTAATTCTTTTTTGAGGTATGAAATGAATGATAATATAACAAGAATTATATTTTTAGAAAATTGTAATGATTCAAGTGAAAATGATAAACTACTATAAGAGGTGCAAATTCGTTTAGAGTGAAAATATCGCTATTTTCGGGCGCATTTGCCTAGAAAATTAATTAAAAAAAATGAATGTATGGAAATAATGAATCTTTATTTGAGGCCGTGAGTGCAAAAGTGGTGTAACCCATTTTTTGGCATTTTTGATATTTTTGTCTCGTATTTTTTCATTTATGCATCAAAAATCATCAACCCCCTGCGGGTAAGGGGCAAGAATATACCCGAGGTAGGCATGCCTGTCGTAAGAGGCGACTAAAATCCAAACTCCGTATACTGAGATTGATGTATACATAACTATGCAATGAGCAAAACAATAAGATATAGTACCCCAGGTGGCAGTCCAGGTTCACTGGAAAATCCACCCTCTTCGGAGGTCGGCTCTATGGATTCTGGGGAGAGCCAATTATTGCATTTAATAAATCCCTTCCTTAAAAGTGCAAGGGTATCTCGATCACCACCATCTAAATCGAGTATAAAACCATCCAAATTCGGGCAAAAGAGTCCACCCGTCACTCAGATAAAACAGAAAATCTTGAAAAAGATAATAACGAACTTCGACGAAGACTTGATGAAGTAATGGAACTTTATCAAGAGCTAAAGAAAGAAGTCGATCTTCTTCGAAAAGAAAATGAGATGTTGAAAGGCAAAAATTCTCAAATAAACTCCAAAGCTAGCTTGCCAGAAGTCAATAATTCTAGATATGAAACAGACGAAGAAGAGCTAGCACGTGAAACGGAAAAGTCCTCAAAGAAAAGATTAAGTAAAAAGCGTAAAGCTGGCTCTTCACCTGAGGCAGCCTCGTCTTTTGAAATAATAGTTTCACCAAAACATGCGACAGTAAAAGAAAAACCTGTTAAGGAACGGCCCCCGCCACCGATAAATGTTATCGGTATTGAGGAGTATAACAAGTTGCAAACCATATTAAAGGCATTACTACCATCGGCTTTTAAAGTTATTTCGCTCAATAACAACAAATGGAAAGTATGTGTGAAAGACCCCGAAAGTTATCGCCTTCTGTCGCGAAAACTAAACGAAGAAAAAGTAGAGTGGTATACCTTTGAAAATAAGTCGGAAAGACCCTTACGTGTTGTGGCGAGAGGCTTACACGCATCATGTTCAAAAGACGATATCATTAGTGATCTAAAAGAGCGCAACTTCAAAATCTTAGATGCAATTAACATCGTCAAAAGAGAGAAACAGACAAAAGAGGGTGAAACAAAAGTGGTACAGCGTGGTCTTCCACTATTTATACTTTCGTTCGATAAGACTGAAAAACTAGATGAAATTTATAAAATCAAAACAATTCTAAACATCGTAGTTAAGATCGAACCTCTAAGAAAGAGCACAAGGTTAGTCCCTCAGTGTAAACGCTGTCAAGAATTCAATCACACCCAAACTTATTGCAAAAAAGAGCCAAGGTGTGTAAAATGCGCCGGAAAGCATTTAACCGTTGACTGCATCGGAAAAAATGAAAGTCCACCGACGTGCATTAATTGTAATGGAAATCACCCGGCAAACTATAGAGGCTGCGAAGTAGCTAAAGAATTACAAAAGCGGCGATCAAAATCAGCCAAAACACAAAGAAACCCACAAAGGCAAATAGAAACCGTAGTTCCCAAGACTTCCAAATCTAATAAAGCTCCAAAACCTATTATCCGTAAGGAAAAGAAAACAGTGTCAATACCTTCGGAGAATATATCAAAGCAAGGAAATGCAGAAACATATGCCCAAATAGCGGCTAAAAAATACCCGTAAACAACGACACTGAAACCGACCCGGTTTCAAAAGTATTTTCAATAATTCTGTCAAAACTTGAGGAACAATGTGACACAAATAAACTTATCTTTGATAGGTTAAGTAAGCTCGAAAATAGTTTTCGACCCAAATCTCTCTCAAAAAATTTATGATGGAAAAGTTTAAAATTCTTACGTGGAATGCCAACGGATTATGGCAAAAACTTGGAGAATTAGAGACGTATATGCAGGAAAATGATATCGACATATATTTGATATCAGAAACGCATGCCAAAAATGAATCAAATCTTAAAATCCACGGGTTTCTTGACTACCACGCTGTTCATCCTTCAAATAAAGCAAGGGGTGGATCATCGTTATATATAAAAGAGTGCATTGAACACTCGATAGGCCTGAAAATAGAGGTAGAATCGATGCAATTGAGTAGTGTTCAGGTTAGAACTAAAAACATTCTTCTCAATATCTCTTCGATATATTGCCCTCCACGTTGCAAAATAGATAAGAGTGAATTTACGACATTGATAAAATCGCTAAGCCCAAACTTAATTGTTGGTGGCGATTTTAATGCAAAGCACACCTTTTGGGCTTCAAGATGCATATCTCAAAAGGGTTGAATGCTATATGAGGCAGGAATGGAAAATAATTGCGATTTTCATTCGACCGGAAAGCCAACTTACTGGCCAACTGATCCGTCAAAAATACCTGACTTAATCGATTTGTTTATGGTAAAAGGAATACCCTCTAACCGTATTGAAATCTCAGAAGGCCATGATCTCTTCTCAGATCATTCTGCAGTCATACTCACTATGAGCGAAAGCCTTGTCAAAATTGAAAAACCACCCAGGTTAACAAACGGTAAAACCAACTGGGAAGGATTTAAGAAAGATATCGAGGACAACGTTGAATTGAGGGTATCATTACAAACGCCTCTTGAGCTTGAAGACGCAGTAGATACCTTTGTTGATATAATACAAAAGGCAGCGTGGAATAACACACCTTATCAAAGGGTTACCCCGTGCTATAAAGATATAAAATATCCGCAGGAAATAAAAGACTTAATAAAAGATAAACGAAAAGCACGTAAGAAATGGCAGCGAACCCGTGCTCCTCAACACAAAGCTCATTTAAATCGCTTGTGTAATGTGCTAAAAACAGCGATATCAGATTTCAAAAACCGTGAAGTTGAAAATTACCTTGAAAGCTTGTCAGCTGGGAAAGAATCCAACTACTCACTTTGGAAAGCTATAAAAACAACGAAAAAACCAAAGCTTCCAGTACCCCCGATTAAGAAAAGCCAAAACGAATGGGCTAAAAGTGACAAAGAGAAAGCGGCAGTATTCGCCGATTACCTGGAAGAAACATTTAAACCTTCCGATGGGCAAGCACTCAATGAAAATATTAATATGAGTTTTAGCTCAAGTGAAAATTACAGAACCAGAAATGCTACGCTTGCTGAATTGAACAGAGAAATAAAGAAGCTTAAGTCTAATAAAGCTCCGGGGTATGACTTAATAACAGCGGAAATATTAAAAATGCTTCCTAATAAAGGATTAATTAACCTCCTTTATATAATAAATGCCGCTCTAAGGCTAGAATATGTTCCAAGCCAATGGAAAGTTGCGGAAGTCATAATGGTTTTGAAACCTGGTAAACCATCTCACGAAAAGAATTCTTACAGACCGATTTCGCTTCTTCCAATAATATCGAAAGTTTTTGAAAGAATACTACTCCTGCGCCTGCAGCCTATAATAGAAGAGAAACGATTAATACCTGAACATCAGTTCGGATTTAGAAGCAAGCATTCAACAATTGATCAAGTGCATAGAATAACTGACGTAATTGAGAGAGCTCTTGAAGAAAAGAAAATCTGTTCGACGGTCTTTTTGGATGTGTCTCAAGCGTTTGACAAGGTGTGGCACGAAGGCCTCAAATTCAAATTACGACAAGTTCTGCCTGAAGGACTTTATAAAATTCTTAACGAATATCTAGAAAACAGACTTTTTCGTGTAAGACACGGAAATGAATATTCTAATTTCAAAGAAATAGTGGCTGGGGTACCACAAGGTAGTGTTTTAGGTCCAGTTCTGTACCTTCTATTTACACGTGATATACCTCAAACAGAAGACACTTTCGTAGCAACGTTTGCTGATGATACTGCAATACTAGCAGTAGGCAAAACGATTAACGAAGCTACGATTAAATTACAAAATGCTCTTAATAATTTTAATGAGTGGACAAAAACATGGCGAATAGCGCTCAATGAACAAAAGTCAGTCCACGTGGACTTTACGTATAAAAAAATAAATAGATTGCCCGTCTTTCTTAATACCGGTCGTGTACCATTTGCGAATGAAGCAAAATATCTGGGAATGACTCTAGACGCGAAATTAAAATGGAAGCCGCACGTAAAAAAGAAATGCGAAGAATTAAAAAGTAAATTAAGAGATATGAACTGGCTACTCGGTAAATATTCCAAGCTTAGTATTGATAATAAGTTGATTTTATACAGGCAGGTACTTAAACCTGTCTGGACTTACGGTATACAACTCTGGGGTTGTACCTGCGATACAAATTTAAATAAATTACAAACGTTTGAAAATAAATTGCTTAGGTCATTTGTAAATGCACCATGGTATATAAGAAACGAAGATCTTCACAGGGATCTCGGGATTCCTACGGTTCGAGATGAAATTAAGAGTTTCGCGCGAAAACATAGAAATCGGCTATTAGATCACGCTAATCCAACGATTATTGACATTCTTGACGAGTCGAATTTAGTACGCCGTCTGCAAAGAACAAAACCTTCCGACTTGGTGCGGTGAACACAAAACCGCTTTAAAATCGCGGAATAAGCAGAAACTTTCACCGGAAAGTTACCTGCAACACGTTACTTAACTTCGTTAAAAATAAATTGCTAGATAAGTTTCAATCGGGAAGTGGAGGTGGTTTTAGTGTAGTAAGAATCTCACACTTCTATGAGCACGCGTTTTCCGGTCCTCATAGAGCCTGATGCAGGTTTTGCGCTTACCCACAGTCAAAAAAAAAAAAAAAAAAAAAAAAAAAATCATCAAAAGTCATCAAAGCTACAATTTTAATTTCTAAAATATCTAAGCTTTCCAAAAATATGACGTACACTTCTTGAATCTCAGTTAGTATTAAAAATCGATTCAAGACGAAAAATATGATAAAAAAGTGGGTTACTCCACTTTTGCACTCACAGCCTCATTTACGCTATGCTCAAACAAATAGCATTTTAGCTTTAGTAAGTTTACTCGATTTAAAGGAATGTTAAATACCTACATCATTTGCGAGCATACTCCTCGACTCGGTAAGTTTATTTTTGCAATTAAACAAATAAGGTATGTTATTCTATTCATCTGTATTTCTTAAAATATTTTTTGTTTCGGTACTGATTAAATAAATACATAAAATAAACAAAATATTCCTTCATACCACCTACATATTATTTTTATGCTGCAAAGAGATCCTCGAAACCACCAAGAACCAAAATTCTTATGTCATTACTAGAAGATCGAGATTATATTTATGAATGTATATGCAAGAGTACACAAGCAAGCACACAAAAAAGGATAAATGAGAGCAAAAAATGGCAAACAAAAACAACCGCCACCAAGTCTACCATTGCTTCAGAACATTCATTACTCTCCACATCTACCTCCAAACGTGAAAACAGAGAAATCCTCCAAAGAAAAAATTTTTCCTTCAATCCTACATACCTTCACATATATTTTGTGGTACAAAAATTAAAAATGAAAATTCTTGCCAAGATCGACAAGAATGAAATAAATATATTTGAAGTGTACACACACACAAGCAAAATTTAAGTTAGAGCTAACTATGAAGACAAAAAAACTACCACCACTGCTTTGCAACCTTCATTAATTGCAAAAAAAAAACAGATGAAATACCCAAAAACCAACAACAACAACAGGTACACTTGCGATAGTGGTATAATGTTGCATCTGGTTCGTGTTTGATTCAAAATCCAACATGATGTTCATTTTCGAAGAAAAGCCATCATGTGGCAAATAGATGTACTAAAAATTCGAAATATTTGAAAATAACGACTTTTTGTTGGAAAAGAGACCTGTGTAAAAAAGGTAGTTTCTAATAAAATTTAAGTTTTTGCGCTAATTTATTTCAGTGAATTAGTTTATTAGAACTCTTACATCATTATGAGAAAGTTTCAATATATTTGGTTAATTTCTTATTACTTAAAAACGCAATTGAAAAGTAGAAAATTTGTCCATTTCCAAAAGCAAATATTTCAAAAAATAAGGATGAAACTCAAAAATCTTTTCCACCCATATTGAAGCCCTAATCATTAACGTTACAATGATATATTTATTATATATGTGCACCTCTCCTATTTCAAAATCCTTCGGAATCCATTTGGCAGTTTTACGTGATTTTTACAAAACCTCTCCCTGGATTTTTGAAATAAAACAAAATCAAAATCCAAAATCAAAAATTTAAGTCCACCCATTTTGAACCCAAAATATTTTTCTTTCATATGCAATTTAAATTTTGGCAATACATGCTACCGTGGCTGAGATCCTTTGGAATCCATTAGGCCAATTTTCCATATTTCTCAAAAATTTGTCCGGAGGCCTCTTAAATAAATCTTTAATAAAATTATTATTGCAGACTCTGAGTTTATTGGTAGGGTTATTTCTCAAAACAACATATGTTTCTCCATCTGACATCATATCATTCATCTTATTAAAGTATGAATCTTTTAAGGTGGGTCCACACTATGCTGATCAACATTGTTGGTTAACATTGTCGATGAACATGCTAGTGTGTACGTGAAAAACTTCCGTAGCAAACATTTGTGTGGTTTGGAATTTTCTGATCGATGCGTCAGGATTCAACCGAAAGGTTCAGGGTTCGAATCCTGGTGGTACCCAACTTTTTTTTATTTTTTCTTATAAACTATAAAGTTAAAACGATTTTATTAACGATTTTATTCACAACAAATATTGTGACATGCCTGTATTTATTCATTTTTGAATGAATTAATGAATTTTAGTACGCTTTGGGACACGTTCAACTAGCTTTTCATTCATTTCAAAACTAGAAAATTAGAAAACCAGAAATATTTGCCCACCTTATTCATTAAACGTGTCTACTTTGAAATAAGATTTGGACAACCAATTTCAGTGGATAAGTTAGTCAATCGGTGCTAAGTATTTATAAATAACATTTTGGAGTTGGACAGGTGTCTAAAGTTAGACATCGCTTTTAATGGGTTTATAAATAGCACTGTTAATCTTGTATACAATATCTGATTTGTCTTCTTTAGATATTTTGTCTTTTAGTTTTGAAAAAACTGAATTATGAAGGGTATTCAATTTTGTTAAAAATTCAAACGTTACTATAAATGTACCTACCACAAATAATATATAAAAGTGCTTTATATGTTCCAAACTTTTCAAACCGTTTGCTGAACGCACCAATAAGAAATAAAGATACAACTCGGATAGCTTGTAAACCAACTAATACCCTTCATATCAAATTATAAAATAGCAAAACAAAACAAATATAACAGTTATTTGTGGATATTACTCTCCTATCCAATAGTTTAGATTTTTAATAAATTTTTTTTTGAATATATAGGTCTGAAAAAGGGTGTAACCAAGCCCGAAACGTCGAAATTTTATAAAAAATAAAAACAAAAACTGACCTCCAGCTCACATAGGAATTTATTATGTTATTTTTATTTTTTATTTGTAAAATTAAAAAGTATTAAGGTTACTTTGATTTTAAATGCGATAGCGCATATTCAAAAAGTTTAAAAGTTTCGATTGGATAATAAATGTACGAGATATTAAAGGTGCGCCATCTCCCCCGCTGCGCCATCTTAGCCGCTTTTACCCTAAACAACGAATATAGAGCTCTGGCTGACTGCAAATATATGGCGTTAGGAAATAGCGCCCAAATCGATTTGGAAACATCGCCCAAAACATTTTGTATCACCCAAAAATAAAGAAGAAATTGGAAATATTGCCCAAAACAACTTTGAACCCAGATAATGAAATGGAAATATCGCCCAAATATTTCGCATGTACATTGTTTTTGTAGAACTTAGGCGATATTTCCTCAATTTTGAGTGGTATTTTTAAACTTTATTTCAATAAATACGCAAAGTTTTTAGAAATGTTTGTGATGGTAATATTTGTTTAAGATCTCAAAATGATACAGTTACTATTCATTGTTGGATGTTTGTATGTATAGGATAAATTCAGAGTGTCTTAAAATCCAGACTCCTTAAATGCAAAATAAACTTTGCATACACCCAACCTCGCACCCACCCCAAATCCCATAGCGAGCCTTAGCAGGGGGGGTGTTTCATTTTATGAAAGATAGCAAGCTAAGGAAATATCACCCAAAATGGGAAAAATTTACAACAACAATTTGTTCAGTTTTTTTTTTGGCGTTATTTCCAAATCGATTTGGGGCCTTTTTTCCTTTACGTAATTTCTGTTACGGAATTTTGGGCACATATTGGGCTTTTAAAAAATGAACATAATCAGTATATTTTATTTTATATTTTAAATCGGGCTATTTTGGTAAAATTTAATTTTGTATGCAAATAAAAAC
Organism: Dasysyrphus tricinctus; assembly: GCA_963921185.1. Lineage (NCBI taxonomy): Eukaryota > Metazoa > Arthropoda > Insecta > Diptera > Syrphidae > Dasysyrphus > Dasysyrphus tricinctus. The sequence goes on along the minus strand of OY992533.1, from coordinate 31,493,840 downwards.
AAATACATGAATTTTATCCCGAGGAGTTTCCCGTCATCTTCAGGGGCGTTTATTTATCTACATATGTATACATAAATTAACAATTTTTCTTTATTAATATTTGAATTTTTAACTTTTAATTATTTTCACTTACATTATTTCTATTGCATTTTTAGTTAAACAATTGCATCGTCCCAACATAAAACATCAAAAACAAATGACAAGATTTTAACTAATTAATAAATAACAATGAAGTTAAAATTAACAAAAAAACACTTTAACAAAAAACATAAATATCACAAAATGGCAATATTGTATACATAGTTTGTATTATCGATGTCTTCTTTGAGGTTCATGGAGAATTCTCTTTTCTGCTGGATACGCAGACTCTCCCGTGTTTATCTCGTTCTTGTTCTCGTCTCTTTGTCCAAGATCGTCGTCTATGTTGGCTGTGTCATTGTATATAAATTCTATAGTATTCTCATTGTATATATGTAAATTCTATAGTATTCTCATGAAGAAAAAAAGCTCGTTGCCATCTATGCGTCCAAATGTAATAATAATTTTTGTTAAGGGATCTCGGTAAGGCGATCACAGCGAACCTATCGACCAAATGTCTACCTACAAAATCGTGTTTCATGAGAATACTATAGATTGGATATACAATGGTATTCTCATGAAGAAAAAAGCACTATAGAGTGGATATACAATTGCTGTGTGCAGTTTTTAAAATGTGTTGTGATAGTCCAGTTGTTTCTCTTTTGTTTTTGATGTCCCCCTTATGGTCTATCATCTTCTTCGTAAAAGCTCGTTTGGTTGTGCCAATGTAAACTAAATTGCACGCTTCCCCCTCTTTTCCATTACAACTGATCTCATAGATTACGTTGTGTGTTTGTTCTTTTGGTTTTGGAGTTTTTGTGTTGGTAAACAGTTTGCTAAGAGTTTCGTTAGATTTATGTGCGAATGAAATGTTGTTTTCTTCTCTTATTATTTCAAAAAGATTTTGACTCTGTGTTAAATTTGGTATTTAAGAAACTCTTGCAAATATTTTAGGGTTGTCTTATCGTGGTCAGTTGTTTTTAGTAGTGCATTATTGGTACGTTTGTTGTTTTTTTGGTGTTTGTTCTTTATAAGATTTTGTATAATGCACCGTGGAAAATTGTATTTGTAGTGTTCTATTAGGCCAGGAAAAATGGGTTCCAAGGTTGAAAAAATTAATTCATGAAATAATAAAATTGGAATCGACGCAGAATTGCAACCTCTATAACATATCCAAAGTCCCCCAAAATCCCCGCATTGGCTTTTTGGGTAGATGAATTTGAAGAGGTGCAGACGTGGAGAACTTGGAGGTCTATCAAACTAAAATATTTGTTTTGGTAAAACCTTACCATATGATACATAATTTAAGGGTAGTTTTTAACGCTGAATCTAATGAAACCAAATTCAAAATGATACAATCACTCAAAAAAAGTTATAGTCCTTTTTACGTAATGATGACTTTTTTTCAGATACAACAGGTAAAATATTATCGAAAACCCTTTGAAAATAAAGGAATGTTAATGAAATTTGGAGTGCATGTTCCATTTGTCGTACGAACTAAGAATCAAGACAGTCCCCAAAAATATCCATGGTGAAAGGGTGTTTTTTTAAGGGGGATGGGCAAGTGCAGAATGTTTACCATAACACCCACGGAAAAACTCTTACACCCATGAAACTCGCCAAAAATATTGAATTTGTCATAGCAACCAAGAATCCAAATAGTCCATACAAATATCTTTTGTCTAATAGTGTTTTTGTGGCGGTTACATTTTGACCTGTTCTACGGAAAATACGATTTCAAAAATTGATTTTTGCTTGAAAAGGACCATAACTTTGTTAAGGGTGTTTGTATCATTTTGGTTTTGCTTTTATTAGATTCAGCATTAAAAAATACCCTTAAATCATATACCATACTTAGTGTATATACCTCAATTACACCAAATCGGAATTTTGGCTCAAATCTTTCAACTTTTTTTTTTTTTTTTTTTATAATAAGCGCGCACTAAAGGGGTTTTGAGTACCCTTAAAATGAATTAACACAGTGCGAGCGTTAGGAAAATAGGGAAGGATTCGAGAGGAGATACCGATGCACATTAGTTTTGTAGCTCTGAATATCAAAATGAGAGGGAAATACAGAGCCAGGTAAAGCATTCCACATTCGGGTAGTGCGACTAAGAAAAGAATCTCTATACTTGACAGTGCGTCCGAAATTGGGCTCAAGGGTAAATTGATGTGCATTCCTAGAAGTACGAGTATTACGGTGGAACTGCTTAAGGGGAGGAATGCAACTGGCTATTTCACTAGAACACTGTTTGTTAAAATACCGATAAAATAATGAAAGGCACGAAACATTGCGGCGGTGTTCGAGAGATGCAAATGTTTCCGTTATTGTTCTATCACCTATCATTTTCAACGCTCTATTTTGAATTCTATCCAATAGACTTAAATGGGTCTTAGGAGCACCTGCCCAGATATGGGAGTTGTACTCAAGCTTTGGACGAATGAAGGCTTTATAGATTACAGCCAGATCAGAAGGGGAGAAAAATTTCTTGCTTCTTCGAAGAAAACCTAAACATTTCGCAGCATTTTTGGCGACGTCAAATATGTGATCATTCCACAGAAGGTGGTTTGTGATGTACATACCCAGAACTGAAAGCTGTTCGGTTTCCTCGATGCAAGTGCCACTAGAGGATAGTGGCAAAGGGGGTGGGTTTCGCTTTAACGACAGAAGACAGCATTGAGTTTTTGAAGCATTAAATTCTACGCGGTTTCTTATTCCCCACTGGACAATGCTGTTGAGATCAGAATTTAATGAGCTTATCATACGCTGCCGTTCCAGTTCCACATCCGAAGAACAAGGAAGTGAATCTTGGAACGAATATGAAAAGCTGAGGGTACTGTCGTCTGCAAAACAGTTTATTGGATTAGAAGTTTCAGACAGAAGATCATTTATAAAAATAAGGAAGAGAGTCGGAGACAAAACGGAGCCCTGGGGCACACCAGCATTTATTTTATGAATATTAGACTTGAAACCATCCAGCACAACTTGTATTGAACGGTCCGAAAGGTAATTTCTAATCCAACGAAGAAGAGATTCATCAATTCCAAATGCACGCATTTTCGATAAGAGAGCTTGATGCCAAACTCTATCAAACGCTTTTGAAATATCAAGCGCAATAATCTTACTTTCTCCAAAACGATGTAAAGATTTGTTCCACTGCTCGGTGAGATATACCATCAGATCACCAGTGGACCTATTGCTACGAAAGCCATACTGCCGGTCATTAAGAAGCTTCCGTTCTTCGAGATATTTCTTAAGCTGATAATTTATCAGCGTTTCCATGACCTTGGAAAGAAGGGACGTAAGTGCAATTGGACGATAGTTAGAGGGAGAAGAAGATTCGCCTTTTTTAGGGACAGGCTGGACAAATGCTGTTTTCCATCCACTCGGAAAGAGACCAGTAGAATAGGACAGATGGAAAAGCTTACGCAGTGGCATTGCCAGCGTTGAAGAACACCTCTTCAGAACAATGGGAGGGATACTATCTGGACCAGCAGATTTGTGTATATCAAGATCCTTTAGAACTCTTGCCACTGCACGAGTGCGAAAGAATATTTGTCCCATGGAATCATTAACGCTCTCAAGTACAGGAGGAGTTGAGACACTCTCTGGCAGCGTCGAGTTAACAGCAAACTGTGCTGCAAGCAAATTGGCTTTATGAATTGAGCTAACATAGGGAGTGTCATTGAAGACGAGTGTTGGAACCGAAGACGAAGTTGTATTTCTAATGCTTTTTACAAATGACCAAAAATTCTTACTACCTTTGGGACACTGTAGTATTTTTTGCCTTAAATTCTGGTCATGCAAAAATTTGGTTCGTTGAATATGTCCGTTACAGGTCTTTCTAGCTTGTTTGAACTTTTTCCGGTTTTCCTCAGTAGGGTTGGCTTTATAACAACGGAAGCTTACTTCTCTTACCCTGATAACCTCTTTGCAGCTCAAATCAAACCATGAATTCTCTTTCGGTTTGATAGATTTTATCCTATGCGGGATAAAATTTCTCATTCCGTAAAGAATTAAGTTTGTGACCATATCTGCACTGGAGTCTACGTCACTATCGAGGAAGCATAGTGACCAGTTAAAGTCCCTGAAGAAATTGTTGACACAGATTTTCCCTCTCTTTAATACAAAATCCCCCAGAACAAATATATTTATGTGGACTATATAAATTCTTGGTTGCCATGACAAATTCAATATTTTTGGAGAGTTTCATGAGTGTAAGAGTTTTTTCGTGGGAGTTATGGTAGACATTCTTCACTTGCCCATCCCCCTTAAAAAAACACCCTTTCACCATGGATATTTTTGGGAACTGTCTTGATTCTTAGTTCGTTTGACAAATGGAACATTCACTCCAAATTTCATTAACATTCCTTTATTTTCAAAGGGTTTTCGATAATATTTTACCTGTTGTACCTGAAAAAAAGTCATCATTACGTAAAAAGGACTATAACTTTTTTTAGGGTGGTTGTATCATTTTGAATTTGGTTTCATTGGATTCAGCGTTAAAAACTACCCTTAAATTATGTAGCATATGGTTAGGTTGTACCAAAACAAATATTTTAGTTTGATAGACCTCCAAGTTCTCCACGTCTGCACCTCTTCAAATGCATCTACACAAAAAGCCAGTGCGGGGATTTTGGGGGACTTTGGATATGTTATAGAGGTTGCAATTCTGCGTCGATTCCAATTTTAAAATTTCATGAATTAATTTGTTCAAGGTTCCCCATACGATTTGTGCTATTTTTCCTCATCTATATACACTTTGTGTTCGTTTTCTTCTTTAAATTGTTCATCACTGATTTCATAAATTTTAAGAATAAAGTTTTTTGCGGTGTATATCTTTTGAGTCATTGGTTGTGTTGAATGAAAGTTTAAAATTTTTTCTTTGTTGGATAATGGCAAATATATCTTCCACATATTTGACGATAAACTTTATTTCAATATTTTCTTTTCTCAATTCTTCGAAAACGTTATCAAGAAGGTCGTCCAAAATTATGTCTGCTATTGGGGGTGATAGGTACGGTGACCATCCGTCCCGAGTTTCCCGGGGGTGTCCCGTATTTGTATAGCCTGTCCCGGTTTATTTTTTAAGAATCCCGGGACGTACGAGTGTCCCGTATTTAGTTTTTTGTCCCGTATTTGCACATTATCTTAAGTTTCATATAATCTAAATAAATAAATAAATTAAAAAAAAATATATATTTGAATGCCCACTAAACGCATTCATTGATTTTCCAAAAATCTTTTTTGAAAACAAAGAAACATATTATAAAATTTGCTTAATGTGCATTAAAGTGCCTCTACACTATTCCACAAAGTATTAACACATGTCAGAATAAAGTGGGAAAGAATTTCATACGACTGCCAAATTTGTGTGATGAAAATGATTTTCATATTTTGCTTCCACACTTGCATCAATGCGAATCAGTTTCACCATAACCTCAAACGCCCAAGTGGGGTAGCATGTGTGATGGTTTTAGAACCGATCCTAAATATTTTCAGGTATGAACACATGTCAAATCGTGTCGGATGCGCTGTCAATTTGTGTGTGATGAAATGTCATATTTTGTTTCCACAGTATTATACATAATTTCTTCCCACTTTTTTGACATGTGTTAATACTCAGTGGGATAGTGTGGAATGGCTATTACGTAACGTTATTTTTTAGCTGCAGGTATATAATTTACATTTAACTTATATGTATTATTTAAAAATTTAGGGTCAGTTTTTCAGTGCGATCTCATCATTCCTTGGCGTTAAACCTAAGTTAACTACAGAAACGTGTTTTTAAATAAATCTAAGTCCTATGTTAACTCCGAGTTAATTTACCTAATTTGGCGAGTTAACTCAGGATCTAAATTTCCAATGGTGGCACGATGGCGATTTCGATTGTGATATCCATGTATCGCACTGTCGAACATCTATTTCAATAGATTTTTGACAGCTGAAAGAATACATTAATCCTCAATTAAAAAACTACTTTTGAATTAGCTCAGGGTTAACTTATTTTCAGGAGTAGCTAGCTCAGAATTAAACAGGTTTAACTCGGCACTGAAAAACTGGCCCTTAGTTGCTTTGTTAAAAGAAGACTGAATTATTCTAATAATGAAATAAAAAATTTTAAGTTTTTTTTTGTTTTTAGTTTGTTGAGATTATAATTAATTTTATTGTTCCTTTCTTTTTAAGAATTTAATTTCGTTTGTTTTTCTGTAATTTTTAAAACTTAATTTTAGATATTACTTGATAAAAATGATAGAAAAGTCAAATTTTTTCACTTTAAAATTTGTTCACTTTTTGCCCCGGGTTTTGCTCCCAGAAATATGGTCACCGTGGATAGGGGATTACCCATTGGCATGCCAAATGTGAATGTATTATGGTAGAATGTATTATGGAATGCACCAAAACTTTATGGACTACCCAAAATCCATAAAGTGAATCTTCCTCTAAGACCAATATCATCATCCATAAATGTAATGTGCTGCCAGCTATTAAAGTTCGTTGGACAAATTTTGAAAAGAAAAAACCTTATCTGAGAAATACAACATAAAAACTCTTTTGACTTAAAAGAAAAATTGAAAGATGTTGTACTCGAAGAAGGTCATATTTGTGTGTCTTTTGACGTGATCTCGCTTTTTACCAATATACCAACATATCTAGCCATCAAAATAATAATGAATAAGTGGGACCAATTACAACACCAATCTAATATACCAAATGACAGTTTTTGAGGATATTGGAATTTTGTTTAAAAGACAATGGGCCTTACTAATAATCAAATTTAGTATTAAGCTTAAAAGAAAATCTTCCGATTTTAGAAAATCCGCATACTAATAAAGAATTTAATCACCAGTTTAGTCGTTAGCAATATGTCAAAATTTAATACATGGAAATCCAAATAAATCGAACCAAAGATCAAAGATAATCAGCCCAATTCTAAATAATAATTCCCGGGGAAATATTTCTCTATTCCCTTCTGTCTTATTGAATTTACAATAAGAGAGAAGGGAAAAGAGAAATATTTCCCCGGGAATTGACATTTAGAATTGGGCTGAATATAACATGTTATATTATGTATCATTGCTTATAGTTACAGTGGGGAGCAAAAATGAGTACATGTTTGTAACTCGCGCACTTATTGATGCAAAACAACAGAAATAATAAAGCAAATTGAAAATTTTTTTTTGCCCTGTATTTTATGTTCAATTCTCAACAAAACGGTATATAATACATAACGGAAAGGAGCAAGTTCTAAGAAAAAAACAAATAAAACAAAAATAAATCGCATGTACTCAATTTTGCACCAAGCGTTAATCAGCAAAAATATCGAAATTTGCCGTTAGATTTGCAAGTTTTTGGTTTGTTTATGACTTCCTTTATCTTTTTTAGTTTGAGACATATTTAACTGTGCATGGTTAGAACTTTCACCAGCGTATTTTAATAAATGAAATAAATAATTATAAAAATTTCATTGCTCTTTAAGATTATGGGGAAACCATCACGAAAGATTGAGGACGGTTTTGTAGTCATGACAAAGAGTGGCTTCTCGACACAACTGATAGCTAAGAAGCTTAAAACAAGCCAATGGGTGGTCATAAAAGTCCAGAAAAGGCGAGTTATTGTTCCTAAAGCACAAGTCAAAAGCGGCAAAAAAATTTTGACGGATGCGGATGGCCCTCGCAGGATATTAGAAATGAAAAGGAACAAGTGTTTAACACCAAATCATGCTTCTTATGCAATAAATAAGCCCGTTAGCCGAGAAACTGCAAGAAGAACCCTCAACGACATTGATTATATCTCAGCGGTTAAAAAAACAAAAGCCCGCATTCTCTGTAAAAATGGTAAGGTGAGGTTAAAGTTCGTCAGAAAACACAGAAATTGGACAGTTGGTAATTGAAAACGTGTTGTGTGGTCAGATGTCCAATTTCTGTGTTCTCTGTCGAACTTTAACCACACCTTAGCATTTTTTCCGACAATGCAGGTTTTTGTTTTTTTAACCGCTGAGATATAACCAATGTCGTTGAGGGTTCTTCTTGCAGTTCATCGGCTAACGGGCTTATTTATTGCTAAAGAAGCATGATTTGGTGTTAAACACTTGTTCCTTTTCATTTCTAATATCCTGCGAGGGCCGTCCGCATCCGTCAAAATTTTTTTGCGGCCTTTGACTTGTGCTTTAGGAACAATAACTCGCCTTTTCTGGACTTTTATGACCACCGCTTGGCTTATTTTAAGCTTCTTAGCTATCATTTGCGTCGAGAAGCCACTCTTTGTCATGACTACAACACTGTCCTCAATCTGTCGTGATAGTTTCCTCATAATTTTAAAGACGAGAAATTTTTATAATTATTTATTTAATTTATTCAAATACGCTGGTGAAAGTTCTTAAAATACGCAATTAAACATATCTCAAACTACAAAAGATAAAGGAAGTCATAAACAAACCAAAAACTTGCAAATCTAACGGCAAATTTCGATATTTTTGCTGATTAACACTTGGTGCAAAATTGAGTACATGCGATTTACTTTTGTTTTATTTGTTTTTTTCTTAGAACTTGCTCCTTTCCGTTATGTATTATATACCGTTTTGTTGAGAATTGAACATAAAATACAGGGCAAAAAAAAATTTTCAATATGCTTTATTATTTCTGTTGTTTTGCATCAATAAGTGCGCGAGTTACAAACATGTACTCATTTTTGCTCCCTACTGTAGGTGTATAATTGAACCACCAGTTGGAAGAAGGGAATAAATCCCAAATTTTCCAAAACTGACTTTTTGATGCAAATGTCATCTCTTTACGTAGACGCATCTGTTAGGTCTAAGAAAATAGTAAAAACGTTTTTCATTGTAGAAATGTTGGGGGTCTTAAAAAGCATTAGTTGGAAGAAGGAAACAAATCCCGGATTTATTTCCTTCTTCCAACTGATTATTTTATTTTTTTTTAACATAACTGAATTGGTTTATCTACTCAGTTTTATGTCGCCACAAGCAAATAAACAGTTATTGAATTGGTTACAAATCACAGTCTAGTTATTGAATCACAGATTGATGTATCAGCGCAGTTAACTCAGCTAGTTAACATAGATAAGACATGTCTAGTGTTATTTGTGCACTCAGCGAGTACAGGTTCAGGTTCAAAAGGTATCAATTTTTTAAATTCATATAACCAAGGCATTTTTTTGTTTAAGGTAAGAATAGTTATAATTTTTTTAGCGGTAATTTCATAGGCAAAAGTGTTTGGTCTGTATGATTTGATTGATAAAATGTCAAGTGATTCGGATTCGAGCAACGGAGAAGTAGAATCGACAAGACGAGAGAAGAAAGGGGTAAGAAATAAACATTTATATGCAAAGGAAGTGCAAAAAATGCATCGTTTACGCGGCGAGCTATACAAAAGCGTTACGTCTCAAAGACTTATAGAGCCAAGGTTAAACACAGGGCGTGATTGTGTATGTAAGCTGAAGTGCACAAGTAAGTTAAACCTACAACAGAAACAAGAACCGCATCAGAGCGTGTGTACTGGACGGCCAAAGAATGAGCTGGACACATTTTTAAAGGGGCTCTTAGAACAACAACCAGTGGTTCGAAGACGGTCTAAAAACAACAACACGAAAAAAAGAGACAACGTTTTTCGGTATTACATCTTGCTGGTGAATGAAAAGAAAAGAGTTTGCAGGCAAGCTTTCTCCATTCTGTACACTGTGTTAAGTTAAGCTATTTTTCGGCTATCATCACTCGTTGCTGAAGGAAAAGTACCTGTAGATCAGCGTGGTCAACATAGTACGCGTGGAAATTCTTGTCCTGACAATGCAATCATAGCCATCAACGAGCATATCCGATCCTTCCCACTGAAAGAGTCGCACTATAGCAGCAAACATATTGAGTATTTGGATGCTTCACTTAACATTAAAATAATGCATGAGCTATTTTGCAGAAAGTACTCTGAACTTGCTAGCATTGTGAAGTATGATTTCTACCGAAAGTACTTCCATTCAAACTACTCATATCGATTTAGAAATAATACACTCATAAGGTTCTTCCAATACTTCCCTGTGCGAGGTCACTCATTCTTACAGTGCGATCGAAATTTCGGAACAGCGAAACGGCTTATCAGAAAAAAGGATCGAATTTATACTTCGATGGAGTATAACAGCATGATATTCAATGCTAAAAATATGGGATTCAAAGTTAACAGTATTACTTCCCATGACATACTTGACTTCAAGTTTTCATGGCCAAGTTTTTACAAAAAGACTTGCAAGTCATTGGATAAAAATTCAATGTTCTTGATTTCGAAATACAGACATCTGACATACTCTTCAGAATCTAAGGGCTACTTGCAGCCCTCGGAGTATATTGATGGACCTGTTAAACAAACTTTCTTGCTCCAGAAAAATGGCGTAACACCTGTACTACCAACCACCAAAGCATATTCGGATAAGATACCAATAAATTACAAGAAGATGGAAGATATTCGTAAAATTATTCAGTACATAGAGGAGGATAAAAAGGAGTTTTATATGAACATATTGACCTGGCCTACTACTGCTACTGAAGCGGCTGAAGAGGAAGAAGGATAGATACAATTAAACAGTACACGATCAATTTCAATAAATGGCTTTTTGAACAATAGACATTCTCACGTTGTATTTTATTTTCAGTTCTATTGGAATATAAAACGTATGGCCAATGTTTGAAACAAAAGACAAAAATTAATATATTATATTTAACACACTATTTTTCTGAAGTTATTATTTATTTATTTTTATATTTTTTATCTTTATATTTGAAAAATAAAACTTTTTCTGTTAAATTTGTATTTTATTTTGAAGTTTAAATTTTCAGTTGGAAGAAGGAAATAAATCCAAGCTTTTTAACACGGTTTATCTAGCTACTAAGAAGCGATAGAAAAAGAAAATATATCTCATTCGAATCGAAACAAAGAGAATCTTATTTTATCTGTACATGAAAAATCTGAGAACCGTCAAATAAAAAAGTTATTAGGTTTTTTTCGTTTTCCCAACATTTAGCTCTGATGGATTTATTTCCTTCTTCCAACTGGTGATTCAATTATAGTTTTTTGCATTTTTTGTGGCGTTTTTAACTTATTTATCCAAATACTTTAGATACAAATATTTTTTGGAACAGCTGATTTCATGCATTACCTAACTTTTTATTTTTCATTTGAAATTAAATCCAATATTTATTATTCTAAAATATGAAGTGATAAATGCATTTTGTTTTTAAATAAAGCTCATTAAAAGTTTGTTCTAGATAACACTTTTATAAATCTTCTTTGCGTTCAATTATAACACTACCTACTATTTTTTCGAACACAGCTTTGTGTACTTAAATTATAATGTTTTTGTTTGTGAGTAGCTTAGCTAGGTACCTATGTACTTACTGTTTTATCAGTACATACATAATGATTGCAAAAACCACCATATGGTTCTTTACAAATATTTTGTTCATTCATTCAAAACTACACTAAAACACCTCTTTTTTAATATTTTTGTGAGAAAAAAAAAACAAAAAATCTAACATACTCGTACATATCTAACTTGATATCTTTCAAATTAAAAAAAAGTGTATCTCTGCTCACATTTAAATTGAAAACAAAACAATGAGTCGCAATTCCTCTAATCGAATTTCTATTTAATAGATTAAAAGATAAACACATATAGATGCTTGTGAAACTTGTTAATTTTCAATCTCAATAACTTTATCCAACTTTGAAAACTTATCCCAGTCGAAAACTTTTTATAGCCTACTCTTTGAAAAACAGATGAAACAGGTGTAAAATTGTACATCAGTTTATAACTCAAGGGAAATAACTGGGAGCAATAATGTCACAACAGACGGGATTTTTTCTTAACATATTGAAAATAAAAACAAAGCTTTTGCTTCTGCGTTAAAAAATGAATCCTTCAGAACAACTCTGTTCTTTCCTTATGTCTTGGGCGGTTGTTAATTAATCTCTTCCGAGTTACCATATGGCAGCATGTTTCATAGGTTTATATATTTGTTGGTCATAGGGCTTATTATTTCAGTTGTAAGTGTCAGTTTCATTTTAAGTTGTTAGACCATGATTTTTGAAAAATAAAAATTTTGATTGTTTAAGTATAAATTTTTTGTGTAATTTAAGAAGTTTGTAGGCTGAAACCTTATACATTTTTAGGTACATACCTATGTATGTAGATATTAGTATTATCATTTCCTACAGTCAATAAATTAAATTTAGAGTGCAGCTTGACAACTAATTCTTCACAATTTAAACTAGTTAATTTAACTCAGAGTCAGTTATAAAAATTAGTTGTCAAATAACGGAGTTGGTGTGTCTGTTTATGTTTATTTATGTTCTACCTTCACCCTCTTTATTTGTACAACTCCGAATACTCGAAATATATAATAGGTTTGAGTGTCTTTTTTATTTTGTAAATATTTGAAACAATTCGCCTTGACTCTGGCTTGACAAGCAAAAATCACACTCAAAAGAGAATAAGTAATCTCTTCCTCTCCCATTGTCACAATAAAACAAAATACCTAAACAAAAAATAACTAAACACAAAGAGAAATCTTGCGCATTGATTTTTGAGATATCCTTGTTCCTCCCAAAAGTCCCAGAAGTGATGCTGAAGTTTTCCATTTTTTCGTGGCCATCAGCAAGCAAATGCATTCATTATTCAAAAAGTTCCTAGAAATTTCGTAATAAGATACCTATAGATTTCTTGACTACTTTTAGAATATACCTAATGATGAATTGTGTATTAGCAATACAAATAAAAATTTCTTTAAGAACACAATTTCTCAGATTTAGAAAGGATGGCCATTTCAAAGTTAAGATTTACTTTTTATATTTCTGTTTTTAAATTCTTATACGACCCTAAATTAACATGAGCACGAAACCCACACCCTATGCCACTGGCTATGGCTTCAACAGCTAACACTATACTTTGTACACACCTTGATATTTATTTTGCACTTTGGGAATCCTTTTTCCACTGTTTCACTGCTGTATGGCGATTGTATTTGGTTTACAATTAATAATTATCATATAAATTCTTTTGAAATGAAAAAGAAAATATTTTTAATTTTTTCAAATTGCTCACGATGTGTTAACTTGGCGGGACCAAAATTCACAAGATTTCACAATTCAATTCACAATTTTTTTCACAAAACCAACGATCCAATATTGCGCCACATTTGAGATTCAGTATTTTTAAATTTTGTTGGGACTTTTTATTTAATTCTATAGAAATAAACAAAAACGCACTACTGAGGCGGAGGTGGTGGATACAGCCAACCAACCTCAGCTCTTAGGTTTTTCCGCTACAACTTGTGCTGCGATCGAACGACGTTGATAAACTAAACAAAAGATAAAAGCTTCTGTGGTGCCAGCCATCATGGACGAAACCATTTTCTGCTGACGATGATGACGTTGTAGCTGACGGGCTTCATAAGGTTTCAAATGCGCGCGAGGGGTATGTAATCGCATTTACAGCCTTCTGCCTTCCTTGCTTGCCGCCAGAATATAGAGGTTAGTGGTAGAAACGAGCTGTTGTGTTCTAAGCTTTCTACATGCCCATTGATTTTCTGTTACAATAGGTAGGTAATGCAATATTATGAGAGTTTTTCTCCATAAATTAGTATGACCAGAATACGAGTACTTATAAATTTAAAACGAAAATATTGAGGAAAGAAATGAATGCAGTGACTCACAACCTTTGAGAGATATTGTTTTCATTTTTTATTTTTTAAATGTTCACAATCCGATGAAAACAAATGTAGAAGTGTATACCTCTATTTAATATTGCAGCCAGGGGGCGAATAGAAGGAAAAAAAGAATAAAATCGGGGGTCTGGAAAAAATGTAAAATGTTCAAAAATATTAACCCCTATTGCTTTAATAAGGGTCAAAATATTCCAGGATTTTGTCAGGGATTATGTGCATTACGTACCTAGGTATATAGTTAGGGTGTTCGTTAATAAAAGAAAACCAGTGCATATAGGTTGAAACTCAATAAAAACCTATTAATGGGGGGGGGGGGGGGGAGCGCAGAGGTGGCGAGGTGTCTATATGACAGCACTCATTTTAAAATGTACCAAAATAGGCTTTCGGGAAAACTTCTAAAAATTCCAAGAATTGATGAAGTTTGAATGGGTATGTATGTACCTGTTTTGAATAAAGAATTCTTTTCGAATATGTCATATTCAAGCTTTATGTATCTAAATTTATTTCGTTTGTGCATGTCTTGAGCCTATCTTTGATTCGAAAACAATTTTGCGATATATACTAGCAAAAAATTTAGAAATTTTTGATTTTCCGATTTTGTTTGTTTTCAATATTGAAAAGTGGCCAGTGTGACCACTCCCTCACAACGTTGAATTTAAAGACCAGTTTTATAGAACTAGTTTCCAAGGACCAAACAAAATTGGAAAAATTATCAGCAGTAAATAAAGGGTCCGCCAAATAACTTTTTTTTTTTTTGAAAATGCTATAAAAAAAACTACTGATTATTTTCGCAAATTTCTTTTTTTATTTGAATGTACAATTCTTCCGGTTAATAATGGAAAATAATTTCATTCAAATGGCTGCTTCGCTAAGTGTGCCTGCGATCGACTTAGAGAAGATGCCGATTTTGCCAAAAAAAAAATCATCTTTTCAGATGAAGCTCATTTCGATCTTGGCGGGTATGTAAACAAGCAAAATTGTCGCATTTGGGGCACAGAAAACCCGCACGCCATTGAAAAGCCGATACACCCAAAACGAGTCACTGTTTGGTGCGGATTTTGGTCCAGAGGCATAATTGGGCCATTTTCTTCGAGTGGCCGTTACAGTCATTGGCGATCGTTATCGGGCCATGTTGAACGAATTTTTGTTCACAAAAATTGAAGAGGAGGATATTGGCAACATTTGGTTTCAACAGGACGGTGCTACGTGCCACACAGCCGAAGCTACACTCCATGTAGTAGTAGCATTTTCAAAACAAAAAAAGTTATTTGGCGGACTCTTTAGGTGTTGGGAAAATTTAATACTAATAGCAAAAAGGGAAACATTAATTTCCTCTGTTTTTGCTTAACAAAAGAAAGTTTGTGTGAAGGACCCTGAAAAATACCGTCTTCTGTCGCGAAAATTAAACAAAGAAAATATAGAATGGTATACTTACGAGAATAAGTCAGAAAGGAATTTAGTTGTTGTTACGAGAGGTCTACACGCCTCATGTTCAAAAGATGGTATCATTAGTAGAGCTGTAACGAATCGTATGTATTCGTTACTAATATACGGGTATTCACTTCGATACCGAGTAACGAAACGTTACTACCTAAATAATCTCGTTACTCGCATGTTTCGTTACTTTTTCAATACAATACAAAAAGTACTATATCGGATATCGTATCACAAGGACTCGTCGCACGTACGGAATGAATTTGTAGTAGCGTATCAAGCAAAACTGTTCTTATACCGATATCAAACGTACTAAATTATACATACTACATAGACATACATACCATATACCAACTAACTAGACACAGGCAGAAAGACACTAGAGTAACGTTTCCTTTTCCTCTTGTTGTTTTGCTTTTGAGTATGGATATGAAAAATTTGAACTGAAATGAATATGAAAGGGGGTAGATTTCTGTTTGGTGGGAGTCCGGATCGGGAGATTTGGTGTGAGGTGGTCTAGACTTGTGAGGTGGTCTGGATTCTGGACAGAGGTGGGAATTTTTTTTTTTTCAAAAATTTATAAAAATATACTTTTTTTGAGAAATTTAGAAAAAAAACTACTTTTTTCTAATTTTTTTAAGCCCGTATGACACTACATTTTTCTTTCATTTTTAATAAACTGAAAATGAAATTAAAGCGGAACGTACAATTTCTTATTCAAACTCTGATAGGTGTGAGTGAGTACGCACTATATCCATAAATGTAAAAATGTCACAAAAAATCTATAAAAAATGTGATTTTCAAATTAAATTTGTCAGGTTCTGGCAGCTTTTCTTGATATTTCAGAATTAAAAATGAAAAATTATTTCAAAGTACACTCAGTTACAAAAGTAGATATACACTGGACCCTTGAGAACACTAGGATATGATGTATATTTTCTTTTAGGACACATTGTAAATGTGAAATTTAATTTAGAGAAATGCTATCCCTTTCTTAAAAACTCTTCTTATCCCTTTTTGGCTCTGCTGACACTTTGATAGATTAAATGAGAAATACAATGAAGAAAAAATGTAGTGTCATACGGGCTTTATAGAAAAATATTAACTTTTTCGACTTTTTTTTTGAAAAAAAAATTAGAAAAAACAAATATGTTTGAAGAAAATTTCAATGAAAAAACTAAACTTTTCTCAGCTTTTTTTTTTTCGTTTTTTACTTTTTTCGAAATATGAATGATAGGTACTGTTGCTCAAGAAAACTAGACATTGGCACCTGCCAGACGACTTTAAATACCCGGAGCGGAGCGGGACAGAGGACCCAAAGAGGAGGGTTGAAATCCTGAGAACCAGCGAAGCGGGCCAAGCAAGGTACTGTTGCTCAAGAAAACTTGACATTGGCGCTCGCCAGACGACTTTGAATACCCGAAGCGGACCAACGGAGTTGCGTGAGCGGGACAGATGACCCAAAAAGGAGGGTAAAAATCCTGAGAACCTGCGAAGCAGGCCACGCAATGTCAAGAAAACTTGGCAAAGAAACTCGCTATAAGCGTCATATTCATAATCTAAGAAGTGCCACCTTTCAATTGATGCGTCCTAGAGGCATCAAAGTTATTGACACCTTTAAACTTGATTAGCGACTAAACTAAGCATCCTGGCGACTTCAATGCAAAAGAAAGTTTGCGTACACCCAGCCTTGCACCCACCCCAAATCCAATAGTGAGCCCAAGCAGGGGGGTAGCATGCCCCCCCCCATACATACCTCACTGTTTATTCGTGCCTATTCGCCACCCAAGGTACTACTGCTCAAGAAAAATTGACATTGGCGCTCAATTGCTGCATCGCATTATACGAAAATTCGACTTTTATCTTTAAACGCGATTTGCGGCTAAACTAAGCGCCCTAGAGGCATCAAAGTTGACATCCTTAAACTTGATTTGTGGCTGACCTAAGCGTCTTAGTTGCTTATAAAATGCATATTCGTGTTCTAGGAAGTTCTAAAAAATCAAAAAATAAGTTGGTAAAAACAGTTTTTTCCTAAACTTTCATAAAAATATATTCAGTTTTGCTACTAAACTTTCTCAGCTTTTTTAATTTTTTTTTTGTAAGTAGGAATGGATTCTTTTTTTTTTAGAAATCTTTAAACAAGATTTGCGACTAAGCTAAACGTCCTAGAAACATCAAAGTTGACACCTTTGTCCTTGATTTTCGGCTTAACTAAGCGTCTTACGCTGTGGCTCTATTGGCAATTTTTGAGGCAATTGCAATTGAAATAGGAATGGCAATTTATTGCTTGGGTGGGCATTTTCATTACCAGGCAATTTCAATTATAAAATGTGGGTATAGAAATATTTGACTTCAAATGCAGTCAAATGCTGTTCAAATGTTATGTGCGTACGTACATATATTCTACGATTTAATTGAAAAAAATCAATAAAGAAGCCATTCACAAACACGGAGAACCCCATTTTTCCTCAATTGATTGCCTTGACGATGGAAATCAATAATTGCCTCTCATCTTCTGGGCAATATTGCCATTGACAAGCGTCTCCATTTGCATTATTAAAGACAATAGCAATGAGTGAGGCAATTTACTGCCTCAATTATTGCCAATGGAGTTAGCGACTTTTAAAATGCAAATTTATCTTAAAAATACATTTGGTGCAAAAGCAATTTTTTTTCAAATTTGTAAACAAATTTACAAAAAAAGTTCTTTTTTTATAAAATTTAGAAAAAAAAATTTTACGTTTTTTTCAATAAATTTTTCAAAAAAAAAATGTAGATATCCTTTGTTCCAGACCAACCTCCAGAAAATCTATCCCAGTTCCCAGGAGCCAAGACCTGCCTGCGATATGATGCCCGCCGTAACATAGTCATCGACGCCGGCCGGCCGTCCTGCCCGTCATCGTCATGGCCATCGTCATCGTCGTGACGGTCTTCGTATAAATATTTTTGAAACACCCTGTTTTGAAAATATATTTGTCTGTTGAAATTCTATCTCAGCTATCACCTGTGTCAAATTCATTGAAATCATTGAAGGAACAACGAAGTTGAAAAATGTTGAAATTTTTTGTGAAAAACCCTATTTTGAAAATATTGTTCTTTTTAATTCTGTCTCAGTTATCACCTGTATCAATTTCATTAAAATTACTGAAGGAACAACGATGTTGGAAAATGTTGACATATTTTTGAAACTCTGTTTTGAAATACATAATTGTTTTCCTCTTAATTCTGTCTCAGCTATCAATGTGTACTGTGTCAATTTCATTGAAATCACTCAAAGAACATCGAAGTTGCAAATTATTGACATACATATTTTTGAAACACCCTGTTTTGAAAACATTTTTTCTGTTGAAATTCTGTTTCAGCTATCACCTCTTCATTTCAAATTATTCATTGAAATCACTGAAGGAACAAGGAAGTTGAAAAATGTTAAAATTGTTTGTAAAACACCCTAGGTATTTTGAAAATATTTTTTCTTTTTAGTTAGGTATGTCTCGGCTATCACCTGTGTCGATTAAATTGAAACCATGAGAGAAGGAATCATATTTTATCATTCTCCGAACCTTAGTTGTTATGTAGTCCGAACCACATACAAATACATAATCATATTCGTATCGTTACAATAAAAAATCCGAAATGCGAAATGCCTTTTCGATTTTCAGGGTATCTACATACCAATATAACGAAAGTAACGAGAGTAACGAGTAACGATACCAAAGTAACGAGTACTTGAACCAAAAGTAACGTAAACACTAAACATGCCCTAATCATTAGTGACCTAAAAGAGCGCAACTTCAATACCTATCTTAGATGCACAGATTACTTTTATTCAAACACGTTAAATACTAACGCAACAATCTTAAATTATAAATTATAAATTATAAATACGTAAATCTATTTTATAAATTTAATTGTAGTGAATAAACATATTCTTAAAATTGTGTGATTTTACGTTATCATTAATTGAATTAATTGGAACATAGTTATTACTAAAAACATTTATAAGAGATTGAGGACTATTGGCTCCATAGTTAGATCTACTGAAAATATTACAAAGTGGCAATTGCCTTCTTAAGCTAGGACGGCTAAAACTAAAATTCAATCTACAAAGGACCGATGGAGCTGTAACCGTTCCATTTATAATCCCTATTATAAAACAGAATTGCAAGTACTCTCGATAATTTGATAGAGATGGAAGAGTTATTAGCACTGATCTCTTCACTGGATAGATTTAGATTTTTTTTTTTTAGATTAGATTTAATTTTATTTTTAAAAAATTAATAATTTTTCAATGATATGTTTACAAAAATAAAATAAAAATAAATTAAGTGGGCAATGGCGTTGCCATCTGCCTGATTAACGCGTCAAAATGTTTGTTTTTATACAATTTTTAAAAAGTATTTAAATATTGAAAGGTGAAAAAGAAAAGAAAAAACCAAAGTTACAATAAAAACATGACATCTAATATGTACTTGTGTAATGGGTGCGCCTAATATAGGTAAGATCAATATCAAGGGGCCCTGGAATTTTTTTCTTTCCAACCGGCCGTTTAGATACTCGTGCAAGCCAAAAAAAAAAAAAAACCAAACATGAAATGCAATGAAGAAAAAAAGGTGCGAAATGCTTAAACTCTTATACGAGTTCCCCTCCCGTTCAATTGTTCATTTTCTTTTTTTTTGCTGGCAGAGAAACATAACTCAGAAAACAAGAAAGAAAAAAAATGTGCTACCCTTCGCCATAGGCATACATGCTGCAGTATTTGTAACTCCGTTCTAAGTCTACTGCTCATGCGCAAGAGAATTAAATAAGATACGAAAAACATGGAAAGGACAAGAGAAAAGAATATCTGCAGCCGTGTTGGTATATACAAGGGTACATGACGAAGCGTGGCTTTACCCCTGCATTGCGCCATCGGTGTTTAGCCTTCCTCCGTTAGTCCGTCGCATGATGTTCATTATGTACTAGGTGTTTCAGCGTTTGGCTTCTATATTCGGAAAAATATTCCAGCAGTCTTTCAGTAGTGGTGGTCGGGCGAGGATCGTGCTGGAGCCCAGTCCATGAGTCCAATTAAATCGGGTGCGGTTATATAAAAAAAAAAAATTTATCCGTGCCGCCAAAATAATAATAATTGCCAACCCCATCCGAAAACTAAAATCTCGGAAAAAAAACAAAGTGGAAAATCCCCAACGGAAAAGAAAGAGGGTCGCCGGAAAAGTGCATACGAACTTCCCTTACCCCAACTTCTTTTTTTTTTTCCTTTTACGGGCCGACCACCCACGGAAAGTTCCTCGTTTTTTTTTTTAAAAGAAAGGGAAGAAAACCCCGTTTTCATATTCCCATAAACAAAAAAGAAAAAAAACGGCCGGAAAATTAAATGCCTAGTTCTCGCATAAGATTTGAATGCCAGGCCTAAAGTCATACGCGAAATCCGGGAAAAAAATATATATAAAAAAAAAAAAAACAAAATCATTAGTACAGTCGGAGACCCCAAAAGAAAACGTGTAGTGTAAACGGTTTGGGTGTTAAGTAAGGCAAAGAAAAAAGAAAGAAAAAAAATAATAACGGTGTAAATAATAGGAAAGAAACAGTGTTGTCTGGTGTCGTTATAGGTCCCCAGGAGAAAGATTTCTCCATAGAAAGAAAAAAAACCTTGAAGAAGAAATAAAAAGTAACCAAAAAAAAAAAACCATAATCTGAAATAAAGAAATAGAAAAGAAAACTGTGAAAAAAGAATGAAACTGATAAAATTTGAGAATATGGAATAAGAAAATAAAAAGAAAAGAAGGAAGAATAGTGAGAAAACAAAAAGGAATTAAGCGTGAATAGTATAAGAATCAAACATAAAGAACAGCGCAGGAAAACCCTAGAAAAAACTCAAGATGAAAGTGAAGCTGTTTGCTGAAAAAAAAACTACAAAAGTCATCCATCCCCACTTCACCAGCCTAGCCGATGTGGATTTCATTTTTTTTTATTAGATTAGTTCGTTATGTTTAGATTATAAGTATAGTTTTTTTTAGAATAAGATTTTCCAATTTTCAGTAGGTCCCTATTTTTTTTTTGATTAAAAATAAAGAGTCGCCCTAGTTTAAGTTAGTTATTTTTTTTTAGAATTAAATTTTTTGATTTCTCTGAGGTTACTAAATTTAGGTTTATAGATATAATTTTTATAAGTTAATTGAATTCGTTTTAAGTTACCGATTGAGTACCTTTTGAAGGTTGATTTTTTTTTATTTTACCTGAGTAAACTACATGTTTGAAAAAAAACTGAAATAAATGTAAAATCCTTTTAAAATTCAAAGAGAACAAAAATTAACTGAATAAATCTTTAAGGAAAAGAGCATAATTGTAAACTTAAGTGAAATTTTCTTTTTTTGACACAAACGTATCGATAGATAGGAAATAACTTTTACTACTAGCTTTTCAGCCAATGAAGGATCCATCATCAGCGCTGGCGATCAGTTCCTATGTAAGTACCCTCCCATTGTTATATATCTATTTATCGAGATGTTTGTTTCATTTTTGTTTTACTTTTTTTCAAAAATAATAATGTTTCTCAGATTAAATAAATTAATACTTACCGATTACTGAATTAAATTAAGTAATTTTTTTACTTTAATTTTAAGGCTGCTAATTTAACAAACAATAAAAATTGAAGCATAAAATTTAAAGAAAAGAAAATGTATTTTGTTGGTTAAAAGGGGAAAGGTAGACTAATGTTTTAGGAACCGGACATTTGGAAGAGGGTTCAGGTAAGAGGGATGGTTGAAGGAATTTGAAGAGGACGTTTTAAATCTTGGGGCCAACAAACTTTTAGTTGGCCAAGGTGGGTGGGATAAAGGGGGAGGAATGATCACCTATTCTCCCCAACGGTGGTTGTGAAAACCAGGTCGGCACTTGGAAGAACAAATTTAGTAGATTGTTTTACCATTTTAGTTGAATCGCATGCTAGAGACATTTTGTTGACATGACAGTCAGTTCCTGTGGCAAGAACCCCGCCTGATTCGGCGAGCTTAGCTTCGATTTATTTAGCATGCGACTGCCACAAGGGGCTGAAGGACAAGCATTGTCCGAACCGCAAAGTTACATGTTACAAATTTGGCGCCCAACGTGGGGCTTAGGTTTGGCTACGGCCGAATGTAGGCTCTTTTGATTTTTTTACCCTTAACTACAATAGTCTAAAAAAATTTTTTTTATTTTTTTTTAAATCTGTCTACTGGAGCGGCTGGAAATTTTGGACCGTCTAAGTTCCAGACTGTAGTACCTCGTGGCTTGATGGTTAGTGCGTAGGACTGTCATGCCGAAGGTGTGGGTTCGATTCCCAGCCGTGCCACCTAAAAACAGAAATGTTTTATTCGAGGTACTGCCTCTTGCGAGGAACTGACAAATCCTCCAAGAGTATACTTGTCATGAAAAAGTGCTTCTCATTTAGCCGTTCGGACTCGGCAAAAAACTGTAGGTCCCCTCCATTCCTGCCAACAAACACGCACACAGGAATGGTTGTGAGTTGTAAGTCACTAGGCCCTGGTTCTCCATGAGCTGTTGCGCCACCCAATTTATTTATTTATTTTTTAAGTTCCAGACTGGAGACATAGGTAAATGTTATACGCAAAAACTTATTGGTGGTAATCAGGACAAGCCTACTGGAGCTTCTAAGATTTTTTTTTGGGGACAGCCTGAACTTAGACCGTGGGATTGTGTCCTGAGAATCCACTTTTATGAAGAGAGAAATTCCCTCGATGATTTTGCTTGGTCATCGTTTTAACAAGTGCCGATAAAAGTGTACCTTCTTGATTTTCTTTTCAACTCAGATCCTTGCCTGGACCTTTTCCTTGATGAAAATTAAAGAAAAAAAAATAGAAAAAAAAGATAAGATAATTTAAGATACGAAAGAAGAAATTTCTATTCCTTGAAGTAAGATAGATAAATACTCGTAGATCGTGTTTATAGAAATCAATTATTTTTCTTCGCTGTTTCTCGAAAACGGTTGGTCGATATAGACATAGAAATAGGAAGAACCTTTTCCATAAACGGGACAAAGATTGACAACACTAATTATGGCAGTACGACACAGCAACGATCATATTGATCTAGCAGCTGGCAATTCAGAATCCGCCCAAGCTCCATGTACCATTTGCAGGGAGCAAATTAAACCAAACACGGAAAATGTTATTACCCCCTGTGGGCATGTTTTCCATTTGGACTGTATACGCAGTTGGGTGGGGCAATCTCCGACCTGTCCGCAGTGTAGGTTTGATTGCCATCTAGAGTCCTTAAAACCATTCCCTCCTGTAGTTTCTTCGTTCACACGGGGAGCAATTCCTAAACGTCGAAATAATTATAATCCCCGTTTCCATAATCGAAACTTGTTAGACTGGACATATCAGGATTTAACCCCAAATCCGAATAATCGGGAATCGCGCTACACCTTTCACAATCGGAATCAAACGAATCGAAATGATCCGCGACTCTCCTTGCCACTTCAATCTGAGGCTGGAAGGACAGATCCTACCTTAGTTGACCAAATACGCGAAGTAGTAGATCAAACATTTAGTCAGCGACAGAACGATATGTATAGCCGCCTCACCCAAGATCTTTCTCGAGTAATTGAAGAGAATGTTAGGCAATGCCTCGGAAATTTATTGCCACCGAACCGCACTGAACGTGAACCGTCCGTAATAGCACCAGCAAATACTCCGCATGATGTAAGACCGTCGTGGCCTGCGGATATGCCCTTCGAAAATCCACCTACGCAGAATTTCCGTTCAAATGGTATATATGCAGACATAGCTACTGCTGTGAAGGTTTCTAACATAATCCACAATTGGAATCTTTCTTATAAGGGTGCCGATTCCGGGATGTCCATAGATAATTTTATATATCAAGCGCAAGCTCTTACTATGCAAAGTCTCAACGGAAATTTTGAACTTCTTTGCAAAAACGCGCATATACTATTTAGCGAGGAATAAACAAAACTCTAATAACTGGTCCTTCAAAATGGGCATCATACCTAACTTTTCTCGTTCCCTATTCCAGAACTCATCTCTTTCCGGTAATCCATCTAAGCCTAAAGGTCAAAGAGTTTCTTTTAATCTAACTCCTTCTACTCACCTCTTATCTCCGCCTTTCTCGTCTCCAACCCAACTACCCCCAACGAATTCTAATCCAAACTTCGACCTCAGTTCTGGAGCCAAATATCCTAATTTTCGCAGTTCTCATATTCTTAACCCCTCACCAACTTCTCTCCCCAGCACAACACCTAACCACACATCCTCTTCTTCACCAAACCCATCAATCTCCGTCTCTCATTCTTCAGTCTACTCTAACTCTCCCCCGACACCAATTACTCCTTCCTTAATCACCACTCAGTCTTTTACAACTTTCCCAACAGCAATGTCCCCTTCTTCTTCCTTTATTGATCCCCTTCTACCCCCTACAGTCAAATGCACCCAACAATCTAGTGAATCCACTGAATGTCGCTATGCTCTCTCTAGGCTTAGAGATAAAAAAACCTACGAAAACATTCGTCTGTTTTTGGCATATCTGCACGACAAACCTGACTCTGTCTGCTTTGAAGGTAAAACGAAAACTAGTGTAATGGTCTCCATTCAACAGGAAGGTCTCCCCACTGATGTCGCCAGTCTTAAAAACCTCTTCATAAAATATCATGATTTTCTTAATTTGTCTCCCCAAAAGGTGGCGAATGATCTTGAGGCCTTGGGACAGTATATTCACTCAAAGCGGATTTCACACCTTCAACGTAGCAGAGCTGACCATGATAGATTTTTTCGTTCCTAATGTACTCCCAACCTCCACTTCTCTTTCCAAAAACCTCCTTTTTCTTTCTACTATCAGAATGTAAGAGGCCTTCGTTCCAAAACTCAGTCAGTTTTGCAACAAACTCATGCCTTACCCTTCGAAGTATATGCACTGACTGAAACGAATCTTATCCCTAGCATCAAAAATCAAGAATTGTTCCCTTCTTTATTCAACGTTTATCGCGATGATGATATTAACCGACCCACCAATGATTGCCCTAGCCGTGGTGTCCTTCTTGCTGTAAAAAATTCTATAGACTCTTCCCTTATTGCCATATCCTGTTCCCCTATTCTTGATTATGTATCAATTAAGATCTCACTACCCCGAAAGTCACTTTTCGTAGTCTGTTGTTACATCTTACCTTCACAACCCATCGAATCCTACGAACTTGCAATTAAAACGATTGATCATATCACTGATTTATGTGAACCCCATGATGAGATCCTTCTTTTTGGTGACTTCAACCTTCCTAATTTAAAATGGACTCCATCAGACGATCTTTCGTTTTATCTTGCCTCCAATCCCACATCTGCCAAAGAATGTCTCTTCTTAGATAGCCTTGCTGATGCAAGCCTCTGCCAAGCTAGTGGCATCTCAAATTTTATGGGTAGGCAACTTGACCTTATTTTCACAACAGACCCCATCAACTCCTCTGTATCACCTAGTCCCCTTTCTCTATCAACCATCGACAACTTCCATCCTCCCCTTCTTCTCTCGTTCTTTCACGATTCTCCATCACAGTCCACCCCCCCTACGAATATATCTTCTTACGACTTCCACAAAGCAAATTTTCGTCTAATCAATGAATACCTTAGCAAAGTCTCATTCAATTTTGATAAATTAACCGTAAATGATGCCTTAACTCTATTCTACAGAGAAATATTTTACTCTATTTCTCTTTATGTTCCTTTTTCCCGCCACAAAACCTCGTCTACTTCTCCACCTTGGTATAATCGCAACCTTCGCTCTCTGCGGAATAAAAGAAATAAGTTATGGGAAAGTTACCTCCGCTCTCGTTCGCTTACTGACTATTCTAACTATCTTGGTTCTTATCTCCATTTTACCGAGCTATACAATTCTCTTTACCAGCGTTATCTAACGGAAATGCAATCCAACCTTATCAAAGATCCTAAGTCATTCTTTCAGTTTGTTAACTACAAAAGAAAATCCGATGGCTACCCAACCACTTTCTCTTGCAATAACGTAACTTCGAGTGATCCTAGCACTATTGCCAACCTTTTTGCCACATTCTTCAAACAATCTTTTGCTGATGACTCCTTTGTTCCTGATTCTGCCTATTTCAATTATCTTATCGCTTCTCCCTCGAACTGTCAATCCCTTTCTCATCGAATATAATTTGAATCAATTTAATGATGAATTTAACCCGGGTCCAGATGGTCTCCCTGCCATACTTCTAAAAACATGTTCTTCCACCCTCTCTCTCCCTCTCTCAAAAATTTTTAGCCTTTCCCTAAATCAAGGACAGTTTCCTCAGATATGGAAATCATCTTTCATAACTCCTGTACACAAAAAGGGTCCGAAGAGCGATGTTAACAACTATCGTCCCATTGCTAAACTTTCACACATACCCAAACTCTTCGAAAGTATTTTGTATGAAACCTTAAGTTTCCACTGCAAATCTCTCATCTCCTCCTCACAACATGGCTTTCTCAAGTGCCGGTCTACAACCACTAACCTTGTTGAATTTGTGTCCTACACCCTCTCAGCCATAGAGAAAGGCTACGAAGTTGATGCTATCTCAACAGATTTCAGCAAAGCCTTCGACAAAATTCCATAAGCTTATTCTTTTCAAACTATCCACTCTAGGGTTTGAACCATCTTTGTTAAAATGGATTTGTTCTTACCTTGAAAACCGTTATTACAGCGTTCGATTCAGATCTGCCACCTCTTGCCCTTTCTTAGCTACCTCCGGTGTCCTCCAAGGCAGCCACCTAGGCCCACTTTTATTTATTCTCGCTATTAACGATATTGAAAGGGTCATCAAACATTCTTCTATCTCCCTGTACGCCGATGATACCAAGTTCTTCAAGACCATTTCCTCAACACATGACTCTTCCCTTATTCAACAGGATCTTGACAGTTTTTCAGTTTGGTGTCTAAAAAATAACTTGGAGCTAAACGTCGCCAAATGCCAATCAATCACTTTTTCACGCAAACGTATCAAATCTCCTCCCCGTCTTTACTTGCTCCATAATCAACCCATACCCATAGTTGATAATATTCGCGACCTTGGCATTTTATGTGACCCAGAGCTTAATTTTCTCACTCACATAGACGATATCATTCTCAAAGCAAACTCAGCGCTCGGCTTCGTCAAAAGATGGTCCAAAGAATTCTCCAACCCCTATGTTACCCGGTCTTTATATATATCATTTGTTCGTCCTCTCCTAGAATATGCCTCTCAAGTTTGGTCCCCTTACCAACTTACTCACATTTCAAGAATTGAGAGCATCCAGCGTCGTTTCTTACGATTTGCTCTTCGTGGTCTATCGTGGAACAACCCTCTGATCCTGCCTCCCTACCTAGATCGCCTTAAACTAATAAACCTGAATTCGTTGGAAGAACGAAGAGAAATATCAGACATTCTCTTCATTCATCGACTTCTCTCTGGTTCCGTAGACTGCAAATCGCTCTACAACTCTGTCTCTTTTAATACTAACCCTTGTAATACACGTAATCCTCGTCTCTTTTATATACCCACCCACCGAACCTCTTATGGCTCCAACGAACCAATCTGTCGTATGCTGCGGGCTGTTAATTCAAACATGTACTCCTTCGACTTTAACCTAAGTACTCCTTCCTTAAAAAACCGACTCCTGAACCACTCAATGCCTCACGAAACTTAGCTTAAGTTCTTAGTTTTTAAGTTAGATTAAGAATTAGCTTGTATTAAGCCGAATAAATGGGGGTTTTGCCCCCACCAAAATTAAAATAGCGGAAAGGCCAAAGATTGGTACTGGCGTTTCCACAAGGTTAGGCCTAATTTCAACTGGGCCATGTTGGTGAATGAGCTGCACGCTCAATTTAAAGATAGTCGCACTGATTACGACATCCGGGAGTTAATACGTTGTCGTAAGCAACGAGAGAAAGAAAAATGTATGGTCTTTTACGAAGAGATAAGTGCTTTGACCGACCGCTTGCATACACCCTTAGCCGAAGCGGAACTTATCGAAATTCTAATTCGAAATTTACGCCCTGAAGTACGGCATGAGATCTTGCATTTAAATATCATATCAGTGGCTCAGCTGAAGTGTTTGTGAGAAGCGTGAGAGATTTCTTGAGGACGTCATGCAAGGGTCAACCTTAGCTAAGCCCTCATTTTCTCGGCGTTACATTTCAGAACTTGGGGCTGACGGTTTTGAAGGCTCTATTCCCTCTGGTGAATGGAACACTAATGCTTCAAGTCAAGGGTTGGAAAATTGTGCGTTATCTAAGCTCAAGTGTTGGAATTGTGATGCTGAGAGGCACCGGTTTGATGAATGCTTCCAACCTAAGCGTGTGTTTTGTTACGGATGTGGGTTGGTAGATGAATATAAACCTACTTGTAAAAGATGCAGCAGTACGGTAAACTCGAAAAGGGATGTGAACAACAACATCAGCTCACGTCCCAACAATCCAGCCCCAAAACAATAATTCTTCCTCTCCAACCTTCCAAAGTCACCATATTGCAATCGAAGTTCTCGCCATTGATTAAAAATGAATTTTCTAAAGAGCTGACTGAGGGAGTATCTCCTCGTACGGGTGAAGCATTAATGGAGCCCTATCATATTCGTTTCAAAAAGTATCAAGATGCTCGTGCTAGGGTTTTTGGTGTGGAGCAAGGTTCCAAAAAGGGTCAAACCAAACGATCGACAAAACGTATACGTTCATTTTACAAAAGAGTAAAAGAAAATCGAAAACTACTATTATCAGCTATTTCCTTAAAACCCAACGATATAAGGCCTTATGCAACTGTTCAGTTCCAAGGTAAAGAGATAATAGGACTGTTAGACTCGGGAGCTTCGGTGAGTTGTGTAGGAGGTAGCTTGGCGACAGAGATTTTACAAGGCAATAATAAGGTTAAATCTTTCAATTCATTCGTCCAAACAGCGGATGGGGGGAAACAATCTGTTAAGGGTTTGGTTCAGGTTGAAATTTGTTTTAAAGGAAAATCGGAGTGCCTAAACTTATATATCATTCCTTCGCTCACCCAAAACCTGTATCTAGGGTTCGATTTTTGGGAGAAATTTGGATTGGCTCATAAAATCCTTGCAGAAATCAACTTGGATGAATGTCCTATGCCCGACTCTAACACTTATGAACTTTCAGCGTCCCAGCGTCAACAACTTGAACTGGTCAAATCAACTTTTCCATCGTTTGAAAGAGAAGGACTTGGCAAAACCACTCTTTATGAGCACGTCATTGATGTAAAAGATGCCAAGCCAGTCAAGCAAAGACATTTTCCGGTTTCACCGGCAATTGAAAAACTCATGTTTGACGAAGTTGACAGGATGCTAAGTTTGGGAGTGATTGAAGAGTCACATAGTCCGTGGAGCTCACCGGTAGTGCTCGTCAGAAAACCTGGTAAAGTGCGGTTATGTTTGGATTCCCGGAAATTAAATGAAGTTACTGTGAGAGATGCATATCCATTGCGGCACATTAACGCAATTCTCAGCGGTGACGTGAAATAACACCAAACGAAATATAGCCAAATTTTGAATTTGGTCTTATTTCCATCTCGAAAACGAAATAACGCCAAATTGGTGTTATTTCTTAAGCCCGATGGAAATAACACCAAAAAAAATAATCGAAATAAAACCAAATCTATCTCAATCAGTTTTTTGGCTTTATTGCAATGCGAAAACAGAATTAAGGCCAAATATTTCTTGAAAATCGTTATTTCGGCTATATTATTCAAAGTTTTATTAAATACAGATTCTTTAAATGCAAAAGAAATTTTGCATTCACCCAACTTCGCACCCACTCCAAATCCTATATCGAGCCCAAGCAGGGGGGTTGCAGGGGGGCAGCATGCCCCCCCATACATACCCTACTGTTTATTCGTGAATTTTAAAATTTCACAAACCAAGTAAAGGAGATGATTTATTAGGTTTGTGAAACTTAAAAATACGCGAATAAACAGTGAGGTATGTATGGGGGGGCATGCTGCCCCCCTGCAACCCCCCTGCTTGGGCTCACTATAGGATTTGGGGTGGGTGCGAGGTGAGTGTATGCAAAGTTTCTTTTGCATTGAAATAATCTTGAAATAGTCTGGAAACTATAATACACTTCTTTTCATTACTCTCCTTATGTCAGGAAAAAATATCAGTTTGGGCAGAATTATTTGAAAATATGAAATAAGTTGAAAACGAAATGAGGCCAAATTGGTCTTATTTCGGTTTCATCAATGAAATAAAACCAAATTTAAAATTTGGTCTTATTTCGATTTTGAAAACGTAATAAGACCAAATTTTTTAATTTCGGCTTTATTTCGTTTGTCGTTATTTCACGTCACCATTCTCAGCCGTTTGCCGCGTGCAGAATTCATTTCTTCGTTAGACCTTAAAGAGGCCTACTGGCAAATACCTTTAGCCACCGGCTCTCGAGAAAAGACCGCCTTTACTATACCCGGACGCCCCCTTTACCAGTACCAAGTCATGCCCTTCGGGCTTTGTAATGCTTCCCAGACTATGTGTCGCGTCATGGATCTTGTGATCCCTTCAGAGTTGCACGAATTCGTATTTCCATATGTGGATGATCTTTTAGTTTTGTCTATGGACTTCGAAGGTCATATAAAGCTGTTACAACAGGTAGCGTGTCACTTACGTAGGGCAGGGCTGACTATCAATATCCGTAAAAGTAAATTTTGCCTGAAAGAAGTCAAGTATTTAGGTCATGTGATAGGCCAAGGTACAATTCGTACAGATCAAGATAAGGTTAAAGCCATCGTAGAATATCCGACACCAACTTCCGTTAAGCAAGTGAGAAGATTTATGGGAATGGCCGGATGGTATAGGAAATTTATTTCGAATTTTGCCTCGGTGAGTGCTCCTATCACCGACCTTCTCAAGACTTCTCCAAAGTTCCGTTGGACAGATGAGGCTCAAAAGGCTCTTGATCTTCTGAAATCTATGTTAACCACGGCACCGATATTGCATACCCCCGATTTCACGAAACTTTTCATCATAAATTGTGATGCCAGTCAATACGGGGTTGGTAGCGTACTAGCACAGGCAGGAGACGACAATTGCGAAACACCAATAGCTTTCTACTCACAGAAATTAAATAAAGCCCAACGTAACTATACGGTTACGGAACAAGAATGTCTAGCGGCCGTGCTTAGTGTGAAGCATTTTCGTCCATATATCGAGGGATTTCCCTTCGTCATAGTAACCGATGATGCGTCATTGAAGTGGCTTATGCAACAAAAAGACCTCAGTGGGAGACTTGGCCGGTGGGCCCTTAAATTACAAGCATTCGATTTCACTATAAAACACCGCAAAGGTAGTGAAAATCATGTTCCCGATGCCCTTTCCCGTGTTCATGAAGGTGAAGTAGGTGAACTTCAGGCTGTAGAACCCGAGATTGATTTAAACTCAGTAGAATTCCAGTCAGTCAGTTACCTTGAACTTATACGCTCAATTCAGTCTAATCAAGACCGATTACCAGACTTAAGGGTCATGGATAATTTTGTGTATAAGCGAACCGAATTCAGATCCGGTGACGAATCATCCGAACAAAAACTTTGGAAATTGTGGGTACCCCAAGGACTAACGAACGACGTGATACGAAGGGCGCATGATGCTCCTTCTTCCGCGCACGGCGGGGTATTTAAAACTTTAGAGCGAATCAAACGGAATTTCTTCTGGCCTAAAATGGCATTGCAGGTGCGTGAATATGTTTCAGCCTGTGAAATCTGCAAAACCACGAAACACCCTAATGTACCTTTACGATCACCCATGGGAGCTCAAAACGTGTCTGGACGCCCGTTTCAAAGAATGTATATGGATTTAATAGGTCCGTTCCCGCGATCCAAAAATGGTCATATAGGTCTATTAATAATCCTAGATCACTTTTCAAAGTTTAATTTCCTAGTGCCTCTAAAAAAATTCATATCCAAACCAATATGTGTATTCTTGTAAACACACGTATTCCCGGGTTCGGCGTCCCGGAGATTATCGTCACTGATAACGGCGTTCAATTTAAGTCCAAAGAATTCAATAGCCTCATAGAAGAGTACGGGATTAAGCATACCTATACGGCGTTGTATGCACCTCAAGCCAACGCATCGGAAAGGGTGAATAGATCGGTAATTGCTACCATACGGGCTTTCGTTAGAGAGGATCAAAGTGAATGGGACTTAAATTTATGTCATATCAGTATTTCCTCAAGAAATTCGGTACATCAATCTTTAGGCTGCTCTCCGTATTATTTACTATTCGGTCAAAATATGGTTACGCACGCAAAAGATTATGACTTGTTGCGTAAGTTGAACTTGCTGGAAACTGATGTGCGGATAAGTCGGGGGGACCAATTAGAACAGGCTCGTATCGGAGCCAAGGAAGTGATGAGAAAAGCGTATGAGGAGAATGCACGTCGATACAACACTCGATCTCGTCCCGTCAATTTCCATGAAGGTCAGGAAATTTTTAGACGAAACTTTGCTCAAAGTAAATGGCAGCAGGGGTTCAATGCCAAACTGGCGCCTACATTTATTAAAGCTCGGATACGACGTAAAATTGGCTCTTGTTATTACGAGATTGAAGATCTCCAGGGCAAACTCGTAGGTACTTACCACGCCAAAGATCTTAGGATCTGATCGAACTAATATTATCAAGCGGAGTTGTCTTCAGCCTTTTCTTTTCCTTTAAACGGAAAACAAAATCCTGTTTTGTAATGGGTGCGCCTAATATAGGTAAGATCAATATCGAGGGGCCCTGGAATTTTTTTCTTTCCAACCAGCCAAAAAAAAAAAAAAAAAAAAACCAAACACGAAATGCAATGAAGAAAAAAAGGTGCGAAATGCTTAAACTCTTATACGAGTTCCCCTCCCGTTCAATTGTTCATTTTCTTTTTTTTTGCTGGCAGAGAAACATAACTCAGAAAACAAGAAAGAAAAAAAATGAGCTACCCTTCGCCATAGGCATACATGCTGCAGTATTTGTAACTCCGTTTTAAGTCTACTGCTCATGCGCAAGAGAATTAAATAAGATACGAAAAACATGGAAAGGACAAGAGAAAAGAAATATCTGCAGCCGTGTTGGTATATACAAGGGTACATGACCAAGCGTGGCTTTACCCCTGCATTGCGCCATCGGTGTTTAGCCTTCCTCCGTTAGTCCGTCGCATGATGTTCATTATGTACTAGGTGTTTCAGCGTTTGGCTTCTATATTCGGAAAAATATTCCAGCAGTCTTTCAGTAGTGGTGGTCGGGCGAGGATCGTGCTGGAGCCCAGTCCATGAGTCCAATTAAATCGGGTGCGGTTATATAAAAAAAAAAAAATTATCCGTGCCGCCAAAATAATAATAATTGCCAACCTCGGTTTATCCCAACCGAAAACTAAAATCTCGGAAAAAAAAACAAAGTGGAAAATCCCCAACGGAAAAGAAAGAGGGTCGCCGGAAAAGTGCATACGAACTTCCCTTACCCCAACTTCTTTTTTTTTTTCCTTTTACGGGCCGACCACCCACGGAAAGTTCCTCGTTTTTTTAAAAAAGAAAGGGAAGAAAACCCTGTTTTCATATTCCCATAAACAAAAAAGAAAAAAAACGGCCGGAAAATTAAATGCCTAGTTCTCGCATAAGATTTGAATGCCAGGCCTAAAGTCATACGCGAAATCCGGGAAAAAAATATATATAAAAAAAAAAAAACAAAATCATTAGTACAGTCGGAGACCCCAAAAGAAAACGTGTAGTGTAAACGGTTTGGGTGTTAAGTAAGGCAAAGAAAAAAGAAAGAAAAAAAATAATAACGGTGTAAATAATAGGAAAGAAACAGTGTTGTCTGGTGTCGTTATAGGTCCCCAGGAGAAAGATTTCTCCATAGAAAGAAAAAAAACCTTGAAGAAGAAATAAAAAGTAACCAAAAAAAAAAAACCATAATCTGAAATAAAGAAATAGAAAAGAAAACTGTGAAAAAAGAATGAAACTGATAAAATTTGAGAATATGGAATAAGAAAATAAAAAGAAAAGAAGGAAGAATAGTGAGAAAACAAAAAGGAATTAAGCGTGAATAGTATAAGAATCAAACATAAAGAACAGCGCAGGAAAACCCTAGAAAAAACTCAAGATGAAAGTGAAGCTGTTTGCTGAAAAAAAAAACTACAAAAGTCATCCATCCCCACTTCACCAGCCTAGCCGATGTGGATTTCATTTTTTTTTTTTATTAGATTAGTTCGTTATGTTTAGATTATAAGTATAGTTTTTTTTAGAATAAGATTTTCCAATTTTCAGTAGGTCCCTATTTTTTTTTGATTAAAAATAAAGAGTCGCCCTAGTTTAAGTTAGTTATTTTTTTTTAGAATTAAATTTTTTGATTTCTCTGAGGTTACTAAATTTAGGTTTATAGATATAATTTTTATAAGTTAATTGAATTCGTTTTAAGTTACCGATTGAGTACCTTTTGAAGGTTGATTTTTTTTTATTTTACCTGAGTAAACTACATGTTTGAAAAAAAACTGAAATAAATGTAAAATCCTTTTAAAATTCAAAGAGAACAAAAATTAACTGAATAAATCTTTAAGGAAAAGAGCATAATTGTAAACTTAAGTGAAATTTTCTTTTTTTAACACAAACGTATCGATATATAGGAAATAACTTTTACTACTAGCTTTTCAGCCAATGAAGGATCCATCATCAGCGCTGGCGATCAGTTCCTATGTAAGTACCCTCCCATTGTTATATATCTATTTATCGAGATGTTTGTTTCATTTTTTTTTTACTTTTTTTCAAAAATAATAATGTTTCTCAGATTAAATAAATTAATACTTACCGATTACTGAATTAAATTAAGTAATTTTTTTACTTTAATTTTAAGGCTGCTAATTTAACAAACAATAAAAATTGAAGCATAAAATTTAAAGAAAAGAAAATGTATTTTGTTGGTTAAAAGGGGAAAGGTAGACTAATGTTTTAGGAACCGGACATTTGGAAGAGGGTTCAGGTAAGAGGGATGGTTGAAGGAATTTGAAGAGGACGTTTTAAATCTTGGGGCCAACAAACCTTTAGTTGGCCAAGGTGGGTGGGATAAAGGGGGAGGAATGATCACCTATTCTCCCCAACGGTGGTTGTGAAAACCAGGTCGGCACTTGGAAGAACAAATTTAGTAGATTGTTTTACCATTTTAGTTGAATCGCATGCTAGAGACATTTTGTTGACATGACAGTCAGTTCCTGTGGCAAGAACCCCGCCTGATTCGGCGAGCTTAGCTTCGATTTATTTAGCATGCGACTGCCACAAGGGGCTGAAGGACAAGCATTGTCCGAACCGCAAAGTTACATGTTACAAATTTGGCGCCCAACGTGGGGCTTAGGTTTGGCTACGGCCGAATGTAGGCTCTTTTGATTTTTTTACCCTTAACTACAATAGTCTAAAAAAATTTTTTTTATTTTTTTTTAAATCTGTCTACTGGAGCGGCTGGAAATTTTGGACCGTCTAAGTTCCAGACTGTAGTACCTCGTGGCTTGATGGTTAGTGCGTAGGACTGTCATGCCGAAGGTGTGGGTTCGATTCCCAGCCGTGCCACCTAAAAACAGAAATGTTTTATTCGAGGTACTGCCTCTTGCGAGGAACTGACAAATCCTCCAAGAGTATACTTGTCATGAAAAAGTGCTTCTCATTTAGCCGTTCGGACTCGGCAAAAAACTGTAGGTCCCCTCCATTCCTGCCAACAAACACGCACACAGGAATGGTTGTGAGTTGTAAGTCACTAGGCCCTGGTTCTCCATGAGCTGTTGCGCCACCCAATTTATTTATTTATTTTTTAAGTTCCAGACTGGAGACATAGGTAAATGTTATACGCAAAAACTTATTGGTGGTAATCAGGACAAGCCTACTGGAGCTTCTAAGATTTTTTTTTGGGGACAGCCTGAACTTAGACCGTGGGATTGTGTCCTGAGAATCCACTTTTATGAAGAGAGAAATTCCCTCGATGATTTTGCTTGGTCATCGTTTTAACAAGTGCCGATAAAAGTGTACCTTCTTGATTTTCTTTTCAACTCAGATCCTTGCCTGGACCTTTTCCTTGATGAAAA
Source organism: Dasysyrphus tricinctus (assembly GCA_963921185.1). Classification (NCBI taxonomy): domain Eukaryota; kingdom Metazoa; phylum Arthropoda; class Insecta; order Diptera; family Syrphidae; genus Dasysyrphus; species Dasysyrphus tricinctus. The sequence continues at coordinate 31,457,535 of OY992533.1, read as the reverse complement.
TTAAAGAAAAAAAAATAGAAAAAAAAGATAAGATAATTTAAGATACGAAAGAAGAAATTTCTATTCCTTGAAGTAAGATAGATAAATACTCGTAGATCGTGTTTATAGAAATCAATTATTTTTCTTCGCTGTTTCTCGAAAACGGTTGGTCGATATAGACATAGAAATAGGAAGAACCTTTTCCATAAACGGGACAAAGATTGACAACACTAATTATGGCAGTACGACACAGCAACGATCATATTGATCTAGCAGCTGGCAATTCAGAATCCGCCCAAGCTCCATGTACCATTTGCAGGGAGCAAATTAAACCAAACACGGAAAATGTTATTACCCCCTGTGGGCATGTTTTCCATTTGGACTGTATACGCAGTTGGGTGGGGCAATCTCCGACCTGTCCGCAGTGTAGGTTTGATTGCCATCTAGAGTCCTTAAAACCATTCCCTCCTGTAGTTTCTTCGTTCACACGGGGAGCAATTCCTAAACGTCGAAATAATTATAATCCCCGTTTCCATAATCGAAACTTGTTAGACTGGACATATCAGGATTTAACCCCAAATCCGAATAATCGGGAATCGCGCTACACCTTTCACAATCGGAATCAAACGAATCGAAATGATCCGCGACTCTCCTTGCCACTTCAATCTGAGGCTGGAAGGACAGATCCTACCTTAGTTGACCAAATACGCGAAGTAGTAGATCAAACATTTAGTCAGCGACAGAACGATATGTATAGCCGCCTCACCCAAGATCTTTCTCGAGTAATTGAAGAGAATGTTAGGCAATGCCTCGGAAATTTATTGCCACCGAACCGCACTGAACGTGAACCGTCCGTAATAGCACCAGCAAATACTCCGCATGATGTAAGACCGTCGTGGCCTGCGGATATGCCCTTCGAAAATCCACCTACGCAGAATTTCCGTTCAAATGGTATATATGCAGACATAGCTACTGCTGTGAAGGTTTCTAACATAATCCACAATTGGAATCTTTCTTATAAGGGTGCCGATTCCGGGATGTCCATAGATAATTTTATATATCAAGCGCAAGCTCTTACTATGCAAAGTCTCAACGGAAATTTTGAACTTCTTTGCAAAAACGCGCATATACTATTTAGCGAGGAATAAACAAAACTCTAATAACTGGTCCTTCAAAATGGGCATCATACCTAACTTTTCTCGTTCCCTATTCCAGAACTCATCTCTTTCCGGTAATCCATCTAAGCCTAAAGGTCAAAGAGTTTCTTTTAATCTAACTCCTTCTACTCACCTCTTATCTCCGCCTTTCTCGTCTCCAACCCAACTACCCCCAACGAATTCTAATCCAAACTTCGACCTCAGTTCTGGAGCCAAATATCCTAATTTTCGCAGTTCTCATATTCTTAACCCCTCACCAACTTCTCTCCCCAGCACAACACCTAACCACACATCCTCTTCTTCACCAAACCCATCAATCTCCGTCTCTCATTCTTCAGTCTACTCTAACTCTCCCCCGACACCAATTACTCCTTCCTTAATCACCACTCAGTCTTTTACAACTTTCCCAACAGCAATGTCCCCTTCTTCTTCCTTTATTGATCCCCTTCTACCCCCTACAGTCAAATGCACCCAACAATCTAGTGAATCCACTGAATGTCGCTATGCTCTCTCTAGGCTTAGAGATAAAAAAACCTACGAAAACATTCGTCTGTTTTTGGCATATCTGCACGACAAACCTGACTCTGTCTGCTTTGAAGGTAAAACGAAAACTAGTGTAATGGTCTCCATTCAACAGGAAGGTCTCCCCACTGATGTCGCCAGTCTTAAAAACCTCTTCATAAAATATCATGATTTTCTTAATTTGTCTCCCCAAAAGGTGGCGAATGATCTTGAGGCCTTGGGACTAGTGTTCCTTAAACATCGATAGTCTATCGATAGTTATCGATAGTAAATGACTATCGAAAACATCGATGGTTTTTATAACTATCGCAAGTGTCATAATTGCTCAGTTTATATCAGAACGCTCACATGAGCAGACGAATCCAATTTTTTTTTACCAAGTATTTAATAGCAAAACTGGGGAAATTCTCTGAACCCTCAGAAATTTAAACTGAAAAAATGTAATTAAAGTTCTTAATTTCCCCCTTCATTTATTACTTAACATTTCCATTCGCTTAGGCTTAATGAAAAACGGTGAACACTGAATGTACTGTCTATGAAATAAGGGAATAAGTTTGGGGAACCCCCAAATAACAAGTTTCGTACTAGGTGGTAATTGATAATACCCTTGTCTTAACTGCGAAGAGGATTAAGCGAACTGTTTTTTCTAAAGCAAAACTATGCTATCTTTGAGAAAAATTAATTTTTTGTAAATATTTCTGTCTCCTAGTAAGCATTGTCTAGTCATAGATTTTTATAAATAAAATGTCTTTTCGCGTACCTTCCAAAATTACGAATTTCCACGAATTAAGCCCAAAGTTCTGTCAAAGCTCATATAAGAAAAATTAAGTTCGGAGTTTTGGGAAGTACACGAACAGACATAAAAATTGTCGAACAAATGTTGTTTTTATTTTTATATGAAAACTATCGATAGACTATCGATACTATCGGGTGTTTTTTAAAAATAATCGTGAACTATCGCAAGTGCCGACTATCGATGTTTAAGGAACACTACTTGGGACAGTATATTCACTCAAAGCGGATTTCACACCTTCAACGTAGCAGAGCTGACCATGATAGATTTTTTCGTTCCTAATGTACTCCCAACCTCCACTTCTCTTTCCAAAAACCTCCTTTTTCTTTCTACTATCAGAATGTAAGAGGCCTTCGTTCCAAAACTCAGTCAGTTTTGCAACAAACTCATGCCTTACCCTTCGAAGTATATGCACTGACTGAAACGAATCTTATCCCTAGCATCAAAAATCAAGAATTGTTCCCTTCTTTATTCAACGTTTATCGCGATGATGATATTAACCGACCCACCAATGATTGCCCTAGCCGTGGTGTCCTTCTTGCTGTAAAAAATTCTATAGACTCTTCCCTTATTGCCATATCCTGTTCCCCTATTCTTGATTATGTATCAATTAAGATCTCACTACCCCGAAAGTCACTTTTCGTAGTCTGTTGTTACATCTTACCTTCACAACCCATCGAATCCTACGAACTTGCAATTAAAACGATTGATCATATCACTGATTTATGTGAACCCCATGATGAGATCCTTCTTTTTGGTGACTTCAACCTTCCTAATTTAAAATGGACTCCATCAGACGATCTTTCGTTTTATCTTGCCTCCAATCCCACATCTGCCAAAGAATGTCTCTTCTTAGATAGCCTTGCTGATGCAAGCCTCTGCCAAGCTAGTGGCATCTCAAATTTTATGGGTAGGCAACTTGACCTTATTTTCACAACAGACCCCATCAACTCCTCTGTATCACCTAGTCCCCTTTCTCTATCAACCATCGACAACTTCCATCCTCCCCTTCTTCTCTCGTTCTTTCACGATTCTCCATCACAGTCCACCCCCCCTACGAATATATCTTCTTACGACTTCCACAAAGCAAATTTTCGTCTAATCAATGAATACCTTAGCAAAGTCTCATTCAATTTTGATAAATTAACCGTAAATGATGCCTTAACTCTATTCTACAGAGAAATATTTTACTCTATTTCTCTTTATGTTCCTTTTTCCCGCCACAAAACCTCGTCTACTTCTCCACCTTGGTATAATCGCAACCTTCGCTCTCTGCGGAATAAAAGAAATAAGTTATGGGAAAGTTACCTCCGCTCTCGTTCGCTTACTGACTATTCTAACTATCTTGGTTCTTATCTCCATTTTACCGAGCTATACAATTCTCTTTACCAGCGTTATCTAACGGAAATGCAATCCAACCTTATCAAAGATCCTAAGTCATTCTTTCAGTTTGTTAACTACAAAAGAAAATCCGATGGCTACCCAACCACTTTCTCTTGCAATAACGTAACTTCGAGTGATCCTAGCACTATTGCCAACCTTTTTGCCACATTCTTCAAACAATCTTTTGCTGATGACTCCTTTGTTCCTGATTCTGCCTATTTCAATTATCTTATCGCTTCTCCCTCGAACTGTCAATCCCTTTCTCATCGAATATAAATTGAATCAATTTAATGATGAATTTAACCCGGGTCCAGATGGTCTCCCTGCCATACTTCTAAAAACATGTTCTTCCACCCTCTCTCTCCCTCTCTCAAAAATTTTTAGCCTTTCCCTAAATCAAGGACAGTTTCCTCAGATATGGAAATCATCTTTCATAACTCCTGTACACAAAAAGGGTCCGAAGAGCGATGTTAACAACTATCGTCCCATTGCTAAACTTTCACACATACCCAAACTCTTCGAAAGTATTTTGTATGAAACCTTAAGTTTCCACTGCAAATCTCTCATCTCCTCCTCACAACATGGCTTTCTCAAGTGCCGGTCTACAACCACTAACCTTGTTGAATTTGTGTCCTACACCCTCTCAGCCATAGAGAAAGGCTACGAAGTTGATGCTATCTCAACAGATTTCAGCAAAGCCTTCGACAAAATTTCCCATAAGCTTATTCTTTTCAAACTATCCACTCTAGGGTTTGAACCATCTTTGTTAAAATGGATTTGTTCTTACCTTGAAAACCGTTATTACAGCGTTCGATTCAGATCTGCCACCTCTTGCCCTTTCTTAGCTACCTCCGGTGTCCCCCAAGGCAGCCACCTAGGCCCACTTTTATTTATTCTCGCTATTAACGATATTGAAAGGGTCATCAAACATTCTTCTATCTCCCTGTACGCCGATGATACCAAGTTCTTCAAGACCATTTCCTCAACACATGACTCTTCCCTTATTCAACAGGATCTTGACAGTTTTTCAGTTTGGTGTCTAAAAAATAACTTGGAGCTAAACGTCGCCAAATGCCAATCAATCACTTTTTCACGCAAACGTATCAAATCTCCTCCCCGTCTTTACTTGCTCCATAATCAACTCATACCCATAGTTGATAATATTCGCGACCTTGGCATTTTATGTGACCCAGAGCTTAATTTTCTCACTCACATAGACGATATCATTCTCAAAGCAAACTCAGCGCTCGGCTTCGTCAAAAGATGGTCCAAAGAATTCTCCAACCCCTATGTTACCCGGTCTTTATATATATCATTTGTTCGTCCTCTCCTAGAATATGCCTCTCAAGTTTGGTCCCCTTACCAACTTACTCACATTTCAAGAATTGAGAGCATCCAGCGTCGTTTCTTACGATTTGCTCTTCGTGGTCTATCGTGGAACAACCCTCTGATCCTGCCTCCCTACCTAGATCGCCTTAAACTAATAAACCTGAATTCGTTGGAAGAACGAAGAGAAATATCAGACATTCTCTTCATTCATCGACTTCTCTCTGGTTCCGTAGACTGCAAATCGCTCTACAACTCTGTCTCTTTTAATACTAACCCTTGTAATACACGTAATCCTCGTCTTTTTTATATACCCACCCACCGAACCTCTTATGGCTCCAACGAACCAATCTGTCGTATGCTGCGGGCTGTTAATTCAAACATGTACTCCTTCGACTTTAACCTAAGTACTCCTTCCTTAAAAAACCGACTCCTGAACCACTCAATGCCTCACGAAACTTAGCTTAAGTTCTTAGTTTTTAAGTTAGATTAAGAATTAGCTTGTATTAAGCCGAATAAATGGGGGTTTTGCCCCCACCAAAATTAAAATAGCGGAAAGGCCAAAGATTGGTACTGGCGTTTCCACAAGGTTAGGCCTAATTTCAACTGGGCCATGTTGGTGAATGAGCTGCACGCTCAATTTAAAGATAGTCGCACTGATTACGACATCCGGGAGTTAATACGTTGTCGTAAGCAACGAGAGAAAGAAAAATGTATGGTCTTTTACGAAGAGATAAGTGCTTTGACCGACCGCTTGCATACACCCTTAGCCGAAGCGGAACTTATCGAAATTCTAATTCGAAATTTACGCCCTGAAGTACGGCATGAGATCTTGCATTTAAATATCATATCAGTGGCTCAGCTGAAGTGTTTGTGAGAAGCGTGAGAGATTTCTTGAGGACGTCATGCAAGGGTCAACCTTAGCTAAGCCCTCATTTTCTCGGCGTTACATTTCAGAACTTGGGGCTGACGGTTTTGAAGGCTCTATTCCCTCTGGTGAATGGAACACTAATGCTTCAAGTCAAGGGTTGGAAAATTGTGCGTTATCTAAGCTCAAGTGTTGGAATTGTGATGCTGAGAGGCACCGGTTTGATGAATGCTTCCAACCTAAGCGTGTGTTTTGTTACGGATGTGGGTTGGTAGATGAATATAAACCTACTTGTAAAAGATGCAGCAGTACGGTAAACTCGAAAAGGGATGTGAACAACAACATCAGCTCACGTCCCAACAATCCAGCCCCAAAACAATAATTCTTCCTCTCCAACCTTCCAAAGTCACCATATTGCAATCGAAGTTCTCGCCATTGATTAAAAATGAATTTTCTAAAGAGCTGACTGAGGGAGTATCTCCTCGTACGGGTGAAGCATTAATGGAGCCCTATCATATTCGTTTCAAAAAGTATCAAGATGCTCGTGCTAGGGTTTTTGGTGTGGAGCAAGGTTCCAAAAAGGGTCAAACCAAACGATCGACAAAACGTATACGTTCATTTTACAAAAGAGTAAAAGAAAATCGAAAACTACTATTATCAGCTATTTCCTTAAAACCCAACGATATAAGGCCTTATGCAACTGTTCAGTTCCAAGGTAAAGAGATAATAGGACTGTTAGACTCGGGAGCTTCGGTGAGTTGTGTAGGAGGTAGCTTGGCGACAGAGATTTTACAAGGCAATAATAAGGTTAAATCTTTCAATTCATTCGTCCAAACAGCGGATGGGGGGAAACAATCTGTTAAGGGTTTGGTTCAGGTTGAAATTTGTTTTAAAGGAAAATCGGAGTGCCTAAACTTATATATCATTCCTTCGCTCACCCAAAACCTGTATCTAGGGTTCGATTTTTGGGAGAAATTTGGATTGGCTCATAAAATCCTTGCAGAAATCAACTTGGATGAATGTCCTATGCCCGACTCTAACACTTATGAACTTTCAGCGTCCCAGCGTCAACAACTTGAACTGGTCAAATCAACTTTTCCATCGTTTGAAAGAGAAGGACTTGGCAAAACCACTCTTTATGAGCACGTCATTGATGTAAAAGATGCCAAGCCAGTCAAGCAAAGACATTTTCCGGTTTCACCGGCAATTGAAAAACTCATGTTTGACGAAGTTGACAGGATGCTAAGTTTGGGAGTGATTGAAGAGTCACATAGTCCGTGGAGCTCACCGGTAGTGCTCGTCAGAAAACCTGGTAAAGTGCGGTTATGTTTGGATTCCCGGAAATTAAATGAAGTAACTGTGAGAGATGCATATCCATTGCGGCACATTAACGCAATTCTCAGCGGTGACGTGAAATAACACCAAACGAAATATAGCCAAGTTTTGAATTTGGTCTTATTTCCATCTCGAAAACGAAATAACGCCAAATTGGTGTTATTTCTTAAGCCCGATGGAAATAACACCAAAAAAAATAATCGAAATAAAACCAAATCTATCTCAATCAGTTTTTTGGCTTTATTGCAATGCGAAAACAGAATTAAGGCCAAATATTTCTTGAAAATCGTTATTTCGGCTATATTATTCAAAGTTTTATTAAATACAGATTCTTTAAATGCAAAAGAAATTTTGCATTCACCCAACTTCGCACCCACTCCAAATCCTATATCGAGCCCAAGCAGGGGGGTTGCAGGGGGGCAGCATGCCCCCCCATACATACCCTACTGTCAAACGCCAGCAGAATCAGAAGCAGAATGCTTTTAGAGCATAACCTTTTTTTTGGAAAAAAAGGTTATGCTCTAAAAGGGCGTTTGACCTTGAATAACTTTTAGCGCAAGCCAGATTCGTCTGTAGACTTTTGCACAAGTATTCATTATGGCAATTTAAGGATAATTGCGTTTAAAAAATTTAACCTTGAATTTTCCTCAAGAGGAAATTAATTTTTTCCTTGATACTATCCAAAAATAAAGGTTATGCTCTAAAAGAAGAATCTCCTGGTGTTTGACCTTGAATAACTTTTAGCGCAAGCCAGATTCGTGTGTAGACTTTTGCACGAGTATTCTTTATGGTAATTTAAAGATAATTGCGCTTAAAAATTTTAACTTGGAATTTTCCCGAAGTGGTAATGCATTTTTCCTAGATATACATACTACTAAAAAAACATATAATAAAAAAATAGTTTTCTTAGTTTACAATTTTCTCGAAAACTAGATGGCATAAAACCATCTGGTTTTCAGTGTTCATTTAAAAATTACAGGAAAAGTGTATAATAGAAACTAACATAATTCCCGATTTCATATTTTGAAAAAAGAACAGTACCTTTATAATTTTTTTCAGTTTTGTTTTAATGTTGGGTTTGAAGGTATTTTTTTCGAAAACTATAGGCGGGAATAACTTATTTTGAAAAAATAATTAAAGAACAAACTTGAAAATCTCAAAAAAAAATATAGTATTTTATTTTAAGTGTTGCCATTTGCTTCAATTTTTTTTTTATTTTAGTACTATTTTCAGAAAATTGCTCCTCCCGGTTAATTGGGGGGAGATAGACCCCCCCCTCAGTATGAAAAAATGTTTGTACTATGTCTCTCTAAGAAACCCTATTATTATTTTATGTCGCTGGGCGAATCATTTTGGGCCGGAAAAACCAGCATTTTCGAAAATTGATACTTTTTGAAGTCTCAATATCTTTTTATTGGGGCCTTATATCGAAAAAGTCTTCATAAGAGTTCTTATAGAGAATGTTATTGTTTATACAAAAAGTATAAATTATTTTTCAAAAACTTCACCATTTAAGAGAAAACCGCAAAATACCGTTATTTTTGACTTTTGTGCATTTTATATAAAATATTATATCTTTTAAATAGCCGCAAAAAAAAAATTTTGTTTTTATTTTCTTGTAGAAGGGTAAATAACCTACAAACTATGTAAAAATTAAATTTCTAACAAATACCGTTTAAGAGTGGTAAGCGAAAAATCCTTATTTTCAGTACTTAACCTTTTTGAAGTAGCAATATCTTGTTACTGGTCACTCGTGTGGAAAAAAGTGTGTTAATATTTTTTGTAGATTACATTATAGTCTATAAGCTGAACATAAATTATTTTATGAAAATTTCGTTATTTAAGATTTAAAAGCAAAAGTCTGAAATTTCAGGTTTTTGACGAAATGTTTCAAATAATTATGTCTTTAAAATTATTACTCTTAGAAAAAATTAAAATTTTTTTTTAATAGAGGGTAAAATAGTATACAAATTTTGTCTATAAATGTTTTCAATAACACTCACTATTTCTGAGTTATACGCAAAAAAGGGATATTTTCGTCAATTTACGTTTTTTGAAACGCCGATATCTTCTTAACCATCAGTCAGAGAAAAAAAAGTGTTTTAACATTTCTTGTAGATAATTATATTATCTACAAGTCTTGTATGCATTACTTTTTAATACCATGTACCGTTTCAAAGTTATACGTGGAAAACCGGTATTTTCGACATTTAACCTTGAATAACTTTTAACGCAAGCCAGTTTCGTTTGTAGACTTTCGCATGCGTATTCCTTAGGCACAAATAAAGATAATTGCATTCAAAAATCTTCACTTGGAATTTTTCCGCAGCGAAAGTACATTTTTCCTGGGCTATTACCCCAACTTCTTTTTTTTTTTTCCTTTTACGGGCCGACCACCCACGGAAAGTTCCTCGTTTTTTTAAAAAAGAAAGGGAAGAAAACCCTGTTTTCATATTCCCATAAACAAAAAAGAAAAAAAACGGCCGGAAAATTAAATGCCTAGTTCTCGCATAAGATTTGAATGCCAGGCCTAAAGTCATACGCGAAATCCGGGAAAAAAATATATATAAAAAAAAAAAAAACAAAATCATTAGTACAGTCGGAGACCCCAAAAGAAAACGTGTAGTGTAAACGGTTTGGGTGTTAAGTAAGGCAAAGAAAAAAGAAAGAAAAAAAATAATAACGGTGTAAATAATAGGAAAGAAACAGTGTTGTCTGGTGTCGTTATAGGTCCCCAGGAGAAAGATTTCTCCATAGAAAGAAAAAAAACCTTGAAGAAGAAATAAAAAGTAACCAAAAAAAAAAACCATAATCTGAAATAAAGAAATAGAAAAGAAAACTGTGAAAAAAGAATGAAACTGATAAAATTTGAGAATATGGAATAAGAAAATAAAAAGAAAAGAAGGAAGAATAGTGAGAAAACAAAAAGGAATTAAGCGTGAATAGTATAAGAATCAAACATAAAGAACAGCGCAGGAAAACCCTAGAAAAAACTCAAGATGAAAGTGAAGCTGTTTGCTGAAAAAAAAACTACAAAAGTCATCCATCCCCACTTCACCAGCCTAGCCGATGTGGATTTCATTTTTTTTTATTAGATTAGTTCGTTATGTTTAGATTATAAGTATAGTTTTTTTTAGAATAAGATTTTCCAATTTTCAGTAGGTCCCTATTTTTTTTTGATTAAAAATAAAGAGTCGCCCTAGTTTAAGTTAGTTATTTTTTTTTAGAATTAAATTTTTTGATTTCTCTGAGGTTACTAAATTTAGGTTTATAGATATAAATTTTATAAGTTAATTGAATTCGTTTTAAGTTACCGATTGAGTACCTTTTGAAGGTTGATTTTTTTTTATTTTACCTGAGTAAACTACTTGTTTGAAAAAAAAACTGAAATAAATGTAAAATCCTTTTAAAATTCAAAGAGAACAAAAATTAACTGAATAAATCTTTAAGGAAAAGAGCATAATTGTAAACTTAAGTGAAATTTTCTTTTTTTGACACAAACGTATCGATAGATAGGAAATAACTTTTACTACTAGCTTTTCAGCCAATGAAGGATCCATCATCAGCGCTGGCGATCAGTTCCTATGTAAGTACCCTCCCATTGTTATATATCTATTTATCGAGATGTTTGTTTCATTTTTTTTACTTTTTTTCAAAAATAATAATGTTTCTCAGATTAAATAAATTAATACTTACCGATTACTGAATTAAGTTAAGTAATTTTTTTACTTTAATTTTAAGGCTTCTAATTTAACAAACAATAAAAATTGAAGCATAAAATTTAAAGAAAAGAAAATGTATTTTGTTGGTAAAAAGGGGAAAGGTAGACTAATGTTTTAGGAACCGGACATTTGGAAGAGGGTTCAGGTAAGAGGGGTGGTTGAAGGAATTTGAAGAGGACGTTTTAAATCTTGGGGCCAACAAACCTTTAGTTGGCCAAGGTGGGTGGGATAAAGGGGGAGGAATGATCACCTATTCTCCCCAACGGTGGTTGTGAAAACCAGGTCGGCACTTGGAAGAACAAATTTAGTAGATTGTTTTACCATTTTAGTTGAATCGCATGCTAGAGACATTTTGTTGACATGACAGTCAGTTCCTGTGGCAAGAACCCCGCCCGATTCGGCGAGCTTAGCTTCGATTTATTTAGCATGCGACTGCCACAAGGGGCTGAAGGACAAGCATTGTCCGAACCGCAAAGTTACATGTTACACTTGTTTAAACTATATAAATTCCGTTATGATACTATTTCGATACGAAAGTACGATTTTAATATATTGATAAAGAGCTTCCCAATTATCTCTGTTTAGAATGTTCTTTTTTTCTTCCATTGTCAATGAACGCTTTCCGAAATATACAATTATTAGATCTTTGTAGATCGGACATATTGCCAAGAAGTGGAATGTGTCTTCTTTTGATTTTAGGTTGTATATTGTGCAGAGGTTTGTATCGTTTTTTTTTTAAAGGGGACCCGTTTAAATTCAACATTTCACATCTAGCTCTGCATATCAAGGATATCGCGTCTATGCTACGACAGTCATCAAAATAATATTTGTTTTCAAGATTGTCGTTAAGTTCAGGATAAATCAATCTGTTAATAGAGGATTTCGCCTGAACAATGCTTTCATTGCGATTGTGAATATCAGATAGCTCCAAAAGATTATAGCATTGTTGTTTCAGTGTAAACAGTGGATATTTATGTGTGTCTGCCAAGGACAACCAATCGTTAACCCATTCCAGTTTATTTTGGAAAATATATTTCTGCCTGACAGACGCTTTCGAAGTTAGCCAAAAATCGATTTTTTAAATAATTGTGATAGCACAAAAAAAAAATTTCGTATGTGTAGAGGAAGCTCATCTGATAAACAAAATGGTGGTCCAAGACGTTTTGCGGGTGGCCTTCTGCCTGACAGACGCTTTCGAAGTTGGCCAAAAATCGATGGTCAGGCAGAAGGCCGCCCGCAAAACGTCTTGGACCATCATTTTCGTAATCAGGCTAGCTTCCTCTACATGTAGGAATCAATATTATTTTGTTATCACAATTATTTTTAAGAAACGATTTCTGGCATATTTCAGGAGCGTCTGTCATGGAGAAGGCCGTCTTGAAACGTCTTGCACCACCATATTTGATATCAGGGCATTAAGTTCTATATAATTAAATGTTATCATAGGTGTTATCACAATTATTTAAAGGGATACGAGAAAGAACTGGCGTAAGCTGGTGATCGTAGGGCCAAATGGACAGCCACTGGCGAGTAAAAGAGTAGTAAAGTACCTTGGCATCTGGATGGATCAGTATTTGTATTTCGACAGACATATAAATGCTGCTCTGTCCAGGGCTAGGGGAGCTTTTGCCCTGACGAAACGGTTGTTTTATAGCAGCCGGCTTGACAGCAGGGTGAAGGTGATTTGCTACATGGCCCTCATACGGCCGATGATTGCCTATGGGTGCCCGGTTTGGTTCAACGTTGCCCCATCTCAAATGGAAAAGATTGGGGTGTTTGAGAGGCAGTGTCTTAGACGCTGCCTTGGATTACACAGAACACCAGAGTCGGAGTACAAACATTATTATTCCAACCTGGTTCTATACAACGGCGCCAACATAAACAGGATAGATAATTTCTTGCTGAAGCTTATTTGAAGTCACATTGCAAGAGCAATGTCCTCGACCAACAGCTTACTTTTTGGGGCTTATTACCCTAAAAACGACTATTACGAGAGTGTGCGTCTAAGCGGCTTTATTCCGCCCGATGCATTCCTCTATTTAGACAGTCGAGGGCTGATCCAGGATAGAGCGGCGGTTCCGCTAATCTACCACGTCGGCCGTAGAACTGTAGATCGGCAGCTCCTTTACAGTCGAGACGTCCTCGCACAACATGGAGCGGAGCACCTTCGGTTCAGTAGGACTGTGTCCGATTGGGACCGAAGAGATAGGGTAAAGCAGGAGAACCAGTTCTGGTGGTTGAAACCTGAACACGAAGTTAATTCGGATTTCTAAAAGTTATCTATGCATTTTTCTATGCCATGGCCGACTAACATAGGTTAAGGTAGTTAGTTTTAAGCAGGGACAGTCAGGGTGGCACCACAAAAAAAAAAAAAAAAAAAAAAAATATATATAAAATCAACAAAACACTAAAAAAATTATAAAACCAAAAACACAAAAAAAAAATAAAAAAAATTAGAAAAACCCGGAAATGCTTGCTGTGGCTGTTCTAGTTTGTAAGTAGTTTATAAGTAGTTTTAAGTAGTTTTATAGTAGTTTTAATTAGTTTTAATTAGTTTTAATTTAGTTTTATTTAGTTTGTAAGTTTTATATAAAACCAAAATAAAAGATAAAGATACCAAGTTTTTTTTTCAATTCTTCTTGGTGAAAAATAAAACCATGAATTCTAGTTTTAAGATAGTTCTTAGGCCGAAAGGCATTAGCATTAAGTTATTAGGTTAACTTAGAGCGCCCGAATGGGGCCAGTAAGTTAGTTATAAGATATTGATAAGTAGGCTAGTTTTTATGAATTTTTGTCTAGCTTTAAGATAGTTTTAAGAAATTGGAAAAATAAAAATTGAATTAAAAAAAAAAAAAAAAACAATTATTTAATCTGCCGAAAAAAATGCACTTTGGATGCAGGATTACTCATAACTACCCCAACCACAAACTGCAAGACGCATACATTTGAAAATAAAATTATAAATACTATCGAATAAGAACACTTTTTTGTGTTATCGTTCACACGCAAAAATTATTGTGGGCTCTTAGTCTAATTACTGGCCAGATTTGTTTTGTTGCCAAACAAGTGGTGATATCGTTCCACCTAAGATTTTTTCTCTCTAAGGCATCTTGCTTCAGCAAAAGTTTACATGTAGCAATGGGTATACCTATTTCTGCCTTACTAGGTAGAAGAGGAAAAGTTGTACCATTTTTAGCGAGTTCATCGGCCTTACAACTACCTGGGATGTCCCTATGCCCCGGCACCCAACACAGGTGAATAATAAACTGCTGTGCCATCTCCAGCAGAAACGAACGGCAATTTAGGGCTGTTATAGAGTTAGTAGAGACCGATTCCAGGGATTTAATAGCTGCTTGACTATCCGAGAAGATGCAGATATCTGTAGTTGATATCACGTTTTCCTTCAGCCAAGATAAGGCTTCTTTAATCGCCATAAGTTCCGCCTGGAACACGCTACAATGATTAGGAGACGGAATGAGAGACTTAATTTTAGTCTTTCTGAGTACACACCGCCACCCACCCCTTCAACAGTTTTCGATCCATCCGTGTAGATATGAACCGATTCATCACCCAAGAAAGCCATATCCTCAGAGAGGTCCGTGCACACTGTTTTCCTATATTTCATTATTTACTCATTTAAACCAGAATATAACCCAAAAAAGCTGATTTTTTGTGGAGACCTTTATTTTGATGTTCTGAGCGTGTCTTCAAAAGAATTCTTAGTTTCACCCTAGAAATTTCTTGTGAGGAGGTTCAAAGGGGTAGATGGTGTTTTAATCCCGTTTTTTTTGTATAGGTATCTCAAAAACTTTCAACTAAATAAGGAAAACTATCAACAAGAAAATTAAAGCTTATGAAAGTGCGCTCAAAAAGCACACGCTCATGGGAATATTTGAATATTTTTCTTAGAACCAATCGTTCCGGAGATATCGGCTGAATTATGTCTATCAAAAATATGACTTTCATATTTCATTATATTTTATAGTAGGGTCGTTAGTGCAGGATGTAAAAGCATACCTGTCAATTCAGCCTAAAGGGTTGACTTTTAGTTTTATAATGGGTTGGAGTCAAAGTACTGTATGGGTCATAATACTGTATTTAAAGTACTGTATCTCAAAATACTGTATTTCAAAATACTGTATATACAAAATACTGTATGATCAAAATACTGTAAGTCAAAATTCTGTATTTCATAATTCTGGTTGGTCAAAATTCTGTATTTGAAAATGCTGTAAATAGGCTGAAAAATAAAAATCGTTTTGATAATGTAAAAAGTGCGCACAGCATTTTCAAATACAGAATTTTGAAAACAAAATACTGTTTTTAAGAATATATCATAATAATATTTCATTAGCATATTATTCTGATAAACTTCCCTTGAACCATAACATGTACCTATATAGCCTATTGAATAGACCGGAAAATGAGGGGTATAAAGGAACAATTACGTGCAAGGGTTTTTATTATTGAATATGTTTGTTTGGTCCATAAGCATGCTTAAAACCGAAAATGCTACTTAATTCACCCATGCGTTTCTGAGAGAATGGTCAAACTGCCCACTTTTCAGAATTTTTGGTATAACTCGAAAACTAAGCCGAAATTGACAATTTTACATACAATACATTTTGTTCAAAATTAAATTCTCTATTGGAATGGATAGTTCAAAAAACTGTACGAAAAAATTTAAGCAGGAAAAGATAACAAAAACCAACCTACAAAAATCAAAAAATCAAGGATATCTAAATTTTTTAATAAATTGTGCATAACTTTTTCTGAAGCAAAGATAGGGTCAATACATGCACGGACAAAATAAAGTAGAGACTTAAGGCCTTAATATGGCATGTTCAGAAATTAATATTTGATCAAAATTGATAGAGATATTCCCGTTCAAACCTTACCATTTCTTATAATATTTCGCAGTTTTGGCCCGAAAGTCCCTTCTCGGTACAATAAGGCAAATTTCACTTTCGTAAAAATGTTCGAAATACAAATTTCGATATAATATTACATTAGAACTATAGAGAATTCATAAAAAGGATGTAAGTTCGCAATTTCGTTTTTCGGCTGTTTTTTAATGCTTTTAGACCTACAGACCAAACGGCTGGTCCGATTAACATAAGATTTGGTACTAGTTGCTAGGAACGTTAAATTTGTCATAAAGTACCAAAAAATAGGCTTTCGGGCAAAAGCTGTAAAAAATGATAAGAAATGGTAAAGTTTGATTGGATACATCTCTATCAGTTTTCAAATAATATGGATTTTTTAACATGTCATATTAAAGACCAGCGTATCTTTGCTCCGAAAAAAGTAATGCGCAATTTAAAAAAAATTTAAAAATCTTTGATTTTTCGATTTTTTTATGTTGGTTTTTGTTTACTGTTGCTGCTTAATTTTTCTTAAGAAATTTTTCAAACTATCCATTTCGATAGAAAATTTAATTTTGAACAAAAAGTATTATATGTAAAATTGTCAAATTCGGCTTAGTTTTCGAGTTATACCAAAAATACTGAAAAGTGGCCAGTGTGACCATTCTCTCAGAAACGCATGAGTGAATTTAGTAGCATTTTCGGTTTTAAGCATGATTATGGGCCAAACAAACATATTCAATAATAAAAACCCTTGCACGTAATTGTTCCTTTTTAAAAGGTCTATTCAATAGGCTAATATATGAAGGTTTTATAATACAAATTCTATATACTACTGAAATAAATCAGCCAAGTAGAAGACTTAGCATTAAGGATTGGACTTGTTGAATTATTGATTCAAAATAGCTTTTTATGGCCTTTAGTCCTATAAATTGGCGTTTCGTTCGGCTTACTCACTTGAACTCATCAGTGACATAGTGAGGGCTTTGTCATATGCAATTTATATTAAGTTCAGTTCAACTTACATGAATTTTTCAACGAAAATCCACTGTAAACTATAGCCAACAAGATCAGAATTCCTAATCATTAAGCTGGAAGTTTTTTTGCCCTGGGCCAGGCATAGTTTCTATATATGAAGGTTTTATAATACAAATTCTATAAACTACTGAAATAAATCAGCCAAGTAGAAGACTTAGCATTAAGGATTGGACTTGTTGAATTATTGATTCAAAATAGCTTTTTATGGCCTTTAGTCCTATAAATTGGCGTTTCGTTCGGCTTACTCTCTTGAATGTTTCGATCATATAATCAACAATTGCATAAACAATTGCAAAAGCGCGAGTGGAAAGGGTTATAAATGGTGAACATATTCGTAAAAAGAAGAAAACTGTTTTTAGAAATAAAAAAAATTGCACGTGTAATGTGAAAAATTAATGATTTAAACCATATTGATTACTGAAAAAGAATAGCAAAAGAGGCCTCCGGACGAATTTTTGAGAAATATGGAAAATTGGCCTAATGGATTCCCAAGGATCTCAGCCACGGAACCATGTATTGCCAAAATTTAAATTGCAAATGAAAGAATAATATTTTGGGTTCAAAATGGGTGGACTTAAATTTTTGATTTTGGATTTTGATTTTGTTTTATTTCAAAAATCCAGGAAGAGGTTTTTGAAAAATAATGTAAAACTGCCCAACGGATTCCCAAGGACTTTGAAACAGGAGAGGATTACATATATAATATGTGTATCATTTTAACGTTAATGATTAGGGCTTCAATATGGCTGAAAAAGATTTTTGAGTTTCATCCTTATTTTTTTAAATATTTGCTTTTCGAAATGGACAAATTTTCTATTTTTCAATAGTGTTTTTAAATAACAAAAAATGAACTAAATATCTTGAAACTTTCTCATATTGATGTAAAAGTTCTAATAAACTAATTAATTAAAAGAAATTAGCGCAAAAACTTAAATTTTGTTAGAAATTACCTTTATTATACCGGTCTCTTTTCCAACAAAAAGTCGTTATTTTCAAATATTTCGAATTTTTAGTACATTTATTTGCCACATGATGGCTTTTCTTCGAAAATGAATATCATGTTGGATATCGAGTCAAACATGAACCAGATGCAACATTATTCCACTATCGCAAGTGTACCTGTTTTTGTTGTTGGTTTTTGGGTATTTCGTCTGTTTTGTTTTTTTGCAATTAATGAAGGTTGTGAAGCAGTGGTGGTAATTTTTTTGTCTTCACAGTTTGCTCTAACTTTAGTTTTGCTTGTGTGTGTGTTCACTTCAGATATATTTATTTCATTCTTGGCAAGAATTTTCGTTTTTAATTTTTGTACCACAAGATATATGTTATGGTAGGTTTGAAGGAAAAATTTGTTCTTTGGAGGATTTCTCTGTTTTCACGTTTGGAGGTGGATGTGGAGAATATATATGACTGTTCTGAAGCAATGGTAGACTTGGTGACGGTTGTTTTTGTTTGCCCTTTTTTGTTCTCATTTATCCTTTTTTGTGCCCTTGCTTGTGTACTCTTGCATATACATTCATAAATATAATTTCGATCTTCTAGTAATGACATAAGAATTTTGGTTTTTGGTGGTTTCGAGGATTTCTATACAGCATACAAATAATATGTAGGTGGTATGAAGGAATATTTTGTTTATTTTATGTATTTATTTATTCAGTACCGAAATAAAAAATATGTAAGGAAATACAGGGGAATAACATACCTAATTTGTTTAATTGCAAAAATAAACTCACCGAGTCGAGGAGTATGCTCGTTAATGATGTAGGTGTTTAACATTCCTTTTAATCGAGTAAACTTATTGTAAAGTTAAAATGCTATTTCTTGCATATTTAAAGCATAAATAAAGATTCATTATTTCTATACATTCATGTTGTTTCTATTAATTTTCTAGGCAAATGTGCCGGAAAATAGCGATATTTTGACTCTAAACGATTTTGCACCTCTTATAGTAATTTATCATTTTCACTTGAATCATTACAATTTTCTAAAAATAAAAATAAATAAATAATAAAATAAATAATCCATGTTATATTATCATTCATTTCATACCTCAAAAAAGAATTACTGAAGTTATAAACCATTTGCGGAGAGGTTATTCGTGATATTCCAAATCCTGTATTTGTATCTATAGTCTGTCCAGCAAAAATTGTCAGTACAGGGCTTATGGGCGAGCTTTGTTCAAAACACTGGTGCCTGTGTATACCATCACAAAACTAACATAACAAATCTGCCACTGAAAAAGATACTAAACCACTGATCAACATACAGGAATTGTTGTTGTAATTCTTTGAAACATTTTGTACGCTCCAACATGACCGTCCTCTTTCAATGCCAAAAGCATTCTGATCGTATACTCGCTTTCGCTTCTACCTTCGCTGTGTGAAATAAAACAAAAAGTTCACATCAACAGAGTTGCCTTTGCCAAGTCGCAACAATACAACAGAGCTTTTTCAGTGGTTTTTATGAAAGAACTTTCTGTTTTGAAGCTTTTGAGAACAAAATTTATAAAGGTGAGAGGCAAAAATGTTGCCGTTTTATTTGTTTATTTTTTGTTTGTTTATATCTGAATAAAACTAAAAAATGCAATATAAATAAGTACAATTTTAGTCTTTAAGCAGACAAAATTTATTTGCGCTAAGTTTTAAAACATTCACAAACACTTACGTGATTAAAATCAATTGAAAAGGTGTGGTGTGGTAAAAAATCAAGATAAATGGATCTTTTTTTATGTTTGAAATGGTATCCATGGTAACCATATGCACATTGCTCTTCGATTTGTGGCAATTTATAATTCAAAGTACGGAAACCCTGTAAGAGCTTAAACCTGAGACAGATGTATGGAAGCCAATGCAACCAGACTGAGAGGCAAACGTCCTATCTTCCCTGTACTGACAATTTTTGTTGGATAGAGTATAGTTTGCAAAATTTTGGGTTGAGTAATGTTCAAAAATCGATATAAAATCATGTGGTTAACCTAGAAATATGTCTGATACATCAAAATAACCTGTTATTAATCAAAATTATTATAAAATACAAATTTTCAAATCGTATTTAAAATGAAAAGATTATTGTAAATGGAGTGAAAGCGTGCTTTCGAAACCTCTCAACTACACAAACTAAATGCAAATATAATTTTAGCACGCTTTGAAAATTTAAGATTTTTTCAAATTTCTTCAGATACATTATTTCTGAAAATCGAAGCAGTATTTCTCGACTTAGCTATATCCAAATTAATGCAGCTGGATCGACATTTTTTTTGCTTATTCTTGAAAATGATCAAAATACAACTTTGCTTGTAATTGATTAATAAATTGAAATTTATTTGGGAGCTTGTGAGCAATGCACACAAAATAGAATTTTGGAAAACTAAAATCATTTGGTGGGTGTGGTCAACAGATATGAACTACATAATTCGCAGGCAGGAGGATTAATAATAATAAAATAATTTTTGGGTTTTTAAAAAATGTATCAAATTTTCGATATTTAAGAGTTTTTTTTAGTACTCTCTTAAACATTTTTAGAAACAAATTTACATTTATGAAATAATAACGGTACCTTCCATATAAAAGTTACAAAACCGCAAAGGAAAATATTTTTTGCTTGAAAACGACTCCTACGATTTTGATTTAACTTTTTTAATATACTTAAATTAGTACGATTTACTACCAAAAATTATAAAAATTTACACTTACAAAATATTTAGTACATGTCATAGAACGTATATTTTATTTTGAATTTTCTCGTTATCGACTAAACGGATTTAGATGAATTTATGGAGTTATGATTTTTTAAAGTCAACCATATAAAACTCGAACTAACACTAAAATTTATTTGATTGCCGACCAGTACCCACCAGTGAGTTATCTGAAGCGAATGTTTTAGTTCGAGTTTTATATGGTTGACTTTAAAAAATCATAACTCCGTTTCTACTCATCCGATCTTCATGATTAAGATCTTAAAATAAAGCCAACATGATACGCTACACCATATAAAAAAATCATTGAAAAGGGGCAAACGAATTCACACAAGGGGTGAATAAGCCCCCCTTCGATTCGATTTGCAGCATTCTAAATTCAAAATTTGATGAAAAATTTCACAATTTGAATTGATTTTTAGCTCAAATTGAGGCCCATTTAATTATTTTGAAATGGTAGAGTAAAGTTATAATCGCAAACCAGGCTTTAATGGTTAAAATAGCCAATAACTGAAAAAACCGCGAAAATTTCTCGGTTTTATGCATATCTCACAAAGTTGCGTTTGGCACTCGAGGTCGAAAACTTGGATTATTGGTAAGGCCAACATCATAAACAACTCATCTAAAGATCAGATCTACCGGATCTGAAGCAGAGTCCTCCCACCCCGAAGAAAAAGGATACTAGACTGAAAACAGTGAAGTTGATCATGTTAATTTCAGTTTTCTCAAAAACTAGAACTCATTTGAGCATTTGGTTTTCAGGTTTTAACTGAAAATGAATAAGTGCATTGAAAATCAAAAACAAACAAAAATAGTACTTAATACCATAATATTTAAAAAAAAAAAAATAGATTAACACAAAAAAATCGTCTTTCTCTCAAAATTTTGAGTTTGAAAGTAAATTTTTCAAAAACCATCAACTAAAAAAACTTTATTTAAAAATAAAACTAAAGAATGGATTTCTGGCTTTAAGATGCGCAATGGATTTTTTCCCGATATTACCATTGTTTTTTTTAAAGTTATTTTTCTATTTGAAGTCAACTTTTCTTAAAATTGCCCCTCCCGCCTAAACGGGGGATATAAACCCCCCATCCAGTACTATGGATTTCTTCTTTTGGCCCAATCTACACGCTCTATTGCTTTGATTGCAGCATATGTCAAAGGCCATGTTTTTGTTATTATACTGTTTTATATACTACTTGTTGTTTTAAATTTTGTATTGCTAAACTTTGAATAGCCGTCCCTTGGAAACTTTTATGTCTACAGAACCGGCTTTGGACTCAAACTGAAGCAAATTTATTAAGGTTGAAATCGTAGAGCAAAGTTTTATTCGGAAAATAAGGCGTAATGGTTAAAATGACCAATAAGTGAAAAAACCGCGAAAAATTCGCGGTTTTTTGGATTTTTACCAATGTTGCGTTCGGCGCTCGAGGTCGAAAAATCGGATTTATTACTAGGCCAATATCAAAAACAACTCAGCAAAAAATCAGAACAACAACTCTCAGTCCTATGAAACTACAAGGTTACTGAACTAATTATTTTGTTTAATTAATCGCTTTTGTTATTTACACTCCAATATCTAGAAGAAATAAAATGCACGACTGGGTCGCACGTACTTGCTCTTATGTTCAAGACACTGCGAGTTTAAGAAAATTGTATATACAAACATGGAAATTATGAGAGAAAAATGTAGAGAAGCATGAAATACGACACTTAAATTAGCTAAAACAACTCTTTTGACAGTTTGAGGTGAAAAAAATTATGCCATCTTAATTCAGGATAGAATATGATTATATGGGAAAAAAAATTTAAAATCGTTGAAGCGGTTTTTTTTTTTAATTAATTTTTTATATATAAAATTCTTAAAACATTTTTAAGAACAAATTTTGGTATGCAGATTTTAACTATATATTTATGTGTATATAAAAACAAAATTTGAAAAAAATTGTCAACCGGTTTTTGAGATATCGAATTTTCAAAAAAAAAAATTTGAAACTTTTTTTAAAAATCCAAAAACTTTTTTTTTTGAAAATTTTGATATGCAATATTATTTAGTCTTATCTGAAATTTGTATATAAAAAAATTCATTTAAATCCGTTAAGCTGATAACGAGAAAACTCAAAATAAAAAAATACGTTCTATGACAGGTACTACTAATAGTTGCTATGTGTAAAATTTTATAATTTTTGATGGTAGATCGTACTAATTTTAGTATATGAAAAAAGTTTAATCAAAATCGTAGGAGTCGTTTTCAAGCAAAAAAATATTTTCCTTTGCGGTTTTTTCACTTTTGTATGGAAGGTACCGTTATTTTTTCATAAATGTAAAATTTTTTCTAAAAATATTTTAGAGAGTACTAAAAAAGTCTTGAATATCGAGTTTCAAAAAAATCTATGATGCGGTTTTCGAAATATTTGATTTTCCAAAAAAAATTTTGAAATATTTTTTAAAAATCCAAAAATTATTTTTTCAAAAATGTTGGTACACAAAACTATTAACATTTTTTGGAAGCTTCTGTATAAACAAAATAATTGCAATCGGTCATACTATTTTGAAGAAAATCAAAAATTTAAAAAATGGTTCCTTGGGAGGTACCATTAATAACCATTTTTGAAAAATGGTTTTCCACCCAAAGAAAGCTTTTACTAAAATAAATTTATTGAATTTTTTTAAAGAAAAGAGCCGTTTTTGAGAAAAATACGATTATGTAAATTTGCCAAAAAAAAATGTATGACAGGTACCGTTATTTTTGGTTCTAAAAAAAAATGAAAAAAACGTGGCGGCAGAATCACCAAAAACCACTAAGTACCAAGTTTGAAGAAAATCGATCGAGCCGTTTAGAGTAGTGTGTTTTGGGGGATTCTGGACCCACCCAACCGCCCAAGGCATTGGTCCATCATTCTGACACATTTGTATGGAGAGTAAAGGCAATCTAGGTACTTTTATGGTTGCCAACGCAGGCATCTTTTTGGTCGGTGATTGTAAGTGGGTTTTGTCGTTGACTGGTACATCAGTTAGGAGCGCGCACCAAAGAGGATGGTAACCTTTGTAATGAATTTTTTGGGGTTGGAAGTGGCAGCCATAGATGTGTTACGGTGGATGGCGGCAGGCTTGTGTGGAGGTTTTGATGTTGGTGGCGGCGCGGCGTGGTGGCGCGCGGCTCGTTGGGTTGATAGTGTTGCTTGGGTGAGTGTGTGAGAAATGTATGAATGAATTAGAAAATAATATTTAATTTTTGAGGGAAATGATTAGATTAGAATATATTAAAATGATGGTGATCGCCGCCGTGGGGTCAGTGTAAGAGTTTATAAATATATGGTATTTTGATAAGAATATATTTGAGATGAGGGAAAAGTGCTTGTCGGGTGGGGGGATCGCGTCGTGGTCGTGGTGATCGTCATGAGTTGAGTATTTGAATAAAGTGCATTAAAAAAATGTGTCATGGTTTATGACATCATGTTTAAACATGTTTATTGAAACCTTTTCATGATAAAGATGATTTGTTTTGTGCGTAGAGAGACGTATGTATGTACATATTTATGTATTTTTGTATGTTTATTTATAGATTTGTAGTGCTATTAATAGTAGGGAGTTACATGGCTATGAATTCATGTTGTATCATGTTATACTTACTCGTATATGTATGTTGTGTTGAAAAGTATTGTGTAGGGGTGCTGGTTGCAGGAAATTTAGATTAAGATGGTTATAAGACTGTGAGTAGGGATTTTTGATAGGTATGTATGTTAGTGCTTAAGTGCAATACATGTACCTTTGTTAGTTTGTCGTCGCTTGGAGTTGCCAATACCGGGTGTTTTTGGGTGTTTTGTGAATGTTTAAGAAAAGGAGTATCAACCATTTAATACAATCTAGTACGCTGCTACCTTTATAGTTCTATATCTATTCTACGTTATGCTGCATTATGTACTACATTATACTACTTTTTAGATTGTGGTACAATTTTTTTTACTAATTTGGGTAACACTGATACTTAATTTTCTTATAAAAACTCGATGTATGACGTCTTTTGCTGATTTCTTTGTGAAATATTTGTGGATAGACATCAATTGTGCGGTCTATTATATTATCATAAGATTGTTTAAATATTATAAATAAATTTATAAAAAAAAACACTATTACCCAGTTATTAAGTTCGCTAAAAGTGAATCTTTTCCAAGAATATTGTTTAAATATTATAAACATAATAAAAATAAAAACACTGTTTCCCAGTTATTTGAAAAGAAAAGTAAAAACTTTTTCAAGAATAATAACATTCAAGTATCTAATATTAAAATTTTGCAAACATTCTCTTGTAAAATCTGTGTCAACCTCTAAAACAATATGTTTACTTGCGAGCTCTGTCAAACCACGTTCACTAGACGGGATAGTCTTGCGCGTCATAGGCAGATGAACCATGATAAAAAAGTTTCAATTCTGTGTGATAAATGTGGCACGGTTTTTGATAACGCTAGGAATTATAGCTATCACATGAAGAAAAATCATCATGAAATCGTTTTATACAACGCAATATCAAAAAAAAGGAAAAACTCTCAATCTGATGTTGAAAATAAACGGATTAAAATTGAAGGTGATTTGAATGATGAAATCAAACATTGCAATATTTGCAAGCTGGGTGTCATGAAATCAATGTTCCAAGGTCACCTAAAGAGTGATTTGCATAAAACAAATGCTTGTAGCAAGCATGATGGGTATGGAGGAAACGTTGAAGTTATATCTACGGCTTTCAAGAACCGTATAAAAAGCTATAGAGTTCGAGATTGTGATCGTCAAATTGGATATAAGGACTTTATGGAGAAGCAAGAAGCTATTATTATAGAACTTGTAAAGAAAAGTATGGAGGTTGAAAGTGTTATAAAAGTCGCTTTTGAAATGTTCGGACTATATGTAAAAGATAATGCTAGTGAAAAAATGGTGACTGACATTAAATCTTTTAATACAAAATATAAAATCCTAAACCAATCAAGTGATTTAAAAGAAATTTATAACACTTTTACTGGAGACATCATAGCTAAGAGTGAAGAATTTCAGGAGCGTGATAGTGGATGGGCCTTACAAGATGTACTTTACCTTGAAATCAACATTAATAAATACAACCCTATGCGTGGATCATCGTATACCGAATTACCAATGAATATACAATTGAAAAAAGCTATCATCAATGTTAAAAACAATGATAATGCATGCTTTGCCTGGGCTATTGTATCTGCACTACATCCTGCTAACCATCATGCTGATCGAGTTTCTTCATATCCTCATTATTCTGGAGTTCTTAATTTAAGCGGCGTAAAATTCCCGATGGATATAAAAAAAATTTCCCAATTTGAAAAACTTAATAATTTAAGTGTTAATGTGTATGGTTTAGAAAATAATACTATTGTAGGACCTGTGTTTTATAGTAGTGATAAAAAAGAAAAGCATATAAACTTATTATATGTAGAAAATGGTGAGAACAAACATTATTGTTGGATTAAAAACTTAAATAGACTAGTAAGCACCCAAATTTCTAAACATAAGTGTACAAAATGGTTATGTGATGGATGTTTAATATACTTCCGTTGTGAAGCTAGTCTTAATAAACATCTCAAACATGATTGCAATAAGGTGCATACAGTATTACCAACCGAAGTTAATAATATTTTAAAATTTAAAAACTTTAATAAAAAAATGCGTGTTCCATTTGTTATTTATGCTGATTTTGCAGCAGCTTTAAAACCAATCAATACTTGTTCACCAAATCCTTTAGCATCATTTTCGAGCAACGTTCAACTTCATGAACCTTTTAGCTTTGCGTATTATATTAAATGTAATTTTGATGATTCATTAAGTAAATTTGTATTGTACCGAGGTGATAGCTGCCCCAAGGTTTTTATGAATAACTTGATAGATGAAGCACAGCGTATTCAATTAATATTAAGAGAAGTGACTCCAATGAAAAAATTAACTGATAAGGAAAAAGACAATTTTAAAAATTCTAAGACCTGTTTTATATGTTGTGATGTTTTAAATGAAAATCGGGTAAGAGATCATGATCATCTCACAGGAGAATTTCGAGGTTCTGCACATTCTGAATGTAATTTGAAATATCAAATACCCAATTTCATTCCAGTTATATTACATAACTTAAGTGGCTATGATTCACACTTTATTGTAAAAGAATTTGGTGATAATGATGAAAAAATCGATGTGATACCCGCAAACAAAGAACGATATATCTCATTTACTAAATACATTAAAGGGGATACTTTTAAAAGCAGCATTCAACTTAGATTTATAGATTCCTTAAGGTTTATGGCTTCTAGTATTGAGAAACTATCAAAGAATTTAAATTCAGAACAATTTATTGAAACTAAAAAGGCTTTCCCAGAGGAGGATATGTTTAATTTAGTTACTAAAAAAGGTATCTTTCCATATGAATATGTTACATCATCTCTAAAACTTGAAGAAACTCATCTTCCTCCAAAGTCAGCTTTTTATAGCACTTTAAATTCTTCAAATGTAACTAATGATGATTATTTACATGCTCAAAGAGTATGGAATACCTTCAATATAAAGACATTAGGAGAATACAGCGATATTTATTTAAAAACCGATGTTATGCTTCTAGCAGATGTTTTTGAAAATTTCCGGAATGTTTGTATTAAAACGTATGATCTTGATCCCTGTCAGTATTATACAGCACCAGGTCTAAGCTGGGATGCAATGCTGAAAAGTACAAAAGTGGAATTAGAACTTTTTACAGATGTTGATATGACCCACTTTATACAAAAAGGTATAAGAGGAGGTTTAAGCCAATGCAGCGGAAGATATGCTAAGGCTAATAATAAATATATGGCAAACTTTGATGAGACTAAAAAATCATCTTTTTTGGGGTATTTCGATGCAAATAATTTGTATGGATGGGCAATGAGTCAATATCTTCCCATCAACAAGTTTCGATGGTTAAATGAAGAGGAATTTTAAAGTTTAAATATAGAATCAATACCTGATGATTCAAATAAAGGTTATATTTTATGTGTAGATTTAGATTATCCCGAGTTTTTGCATGATTTGCATAATGAACTACCATTTTGCCCTGAAAACATAAAACCTCCATATACAAATTCCAAAAACTCAAAATTAATTACAAATCAATTTAATAAAACACGATATGTTATCCATTACCGAAACCTTAAACAATGTCTATCAAACGGATTAGTATTGAAAAAAGTACATAAAGTCCTAGAGTTCAATCAAAATACATGGTTAAAATCGTATATCGATCTTAATACGCATTTAAGAACCCAATAAAATAATGATTTTGAGAAAGACTTTTATAAATTAATGAATAACAGTGTTTTTGGTAAAACTATGGAAAATGTAGAAAAAAGAGTTGATGTAAAACTAATTACAAAATGGGATAATAATGGTAAACGTATGGGGGCAAATTCTCTTATAAGTAAACCAAATTTTCATAGTTGTTCGATTATACATGAGAACTTAGTTGTCATTCAAATGAGTCGATTGAAGGTTAAGTATGATAAGCCTACATACGTTGGGTTTTCTATTCTGGACTTATCTAAGACCTTAATGTATGACTTTCATTACAATTTTATGAAAGATAAATATGGTGATAAGTTACAGCTATTATATACTGATACTGATTCACTTATTTATGAATTTGAAACAGAGGATTTGTATGATGATATAAACATAAATTTAAATTATTTTGATACAAGTGATTATCCAAAGAATAATCAATATAATATTCCAAGAGTGAATAAAAAGGTCTTAGGAAAGTTTAAAGATGAGTGTTCAGGCAAATTGCTGCTTGAATTTGTAGGCACCAAATCGAAATCCTACTGCATTGTCACTGAAGATGATATAGTTAAGAAAATAAAAGGGATTAAAAAAAATATTGTAGCAAATGAGATAACTCTAAATGATTTTAAAGATTGTCTAAATAACCCGTCTACATCTTTATTAAAAAAGATATACTGTTTTAGAAGTGATAAACATTTTATTTACACACAATTAATAAATAAAATCAGTCTTACTGCTGATGATGATAAAAGATTTGTTATCCCTAATTCATCTAAAACTTTAGCGTGGGGTAGTAAGCGTATAGAAGACTATTATTTTATCTAAAATTAGTTTTAGGATATACCTACATAAAGTACTATATCAAAGAAATTTATGTGTTAGTAAAATATTGATATTTATAATAAAATTAAGTTGATTTTTTAAACTTTAAGATATAATGTAATGAGTAAAGACAAAATTTTTGTATCATAAAATATGTATATTAAGTAGAAGAATATTCCAATTATGTATTATAAAAATTATTTAATTTTGTAAACCGATGTAAGAGTATAGTAAAGCATAATTTGTGTTTATTTAAACAATTCTGCTGAATTTCAACGTAACATAATAATATGATAATGAACTAAAATAGAGACTTAACAAAAACAATAAATATAGATTTAGTAAGATATTACATACTTAAAAGATGTTAAACCTATAACTATAAGGATACTATTTAATAAATACAAATACAAAAATATTATAATTATAAATAGAAATAAGAATAATTAATTTCGTATTTCATTCTTGATTTTCTCAAATGTTTATAAGAATATATACATACACATACATATACATAATAAAGTCAATTGAAAAAATGCCTAATGTTTTATTTTTTATTTTTATTTTCTAGCATTTTTTATGACAGCTTTTGATTACGAAATACAAAATGGACGAACTAATTTTGAAAATATAGGCAACAGCAATAAAGAGAATATATAAATATTAAATAACAAAAATACCCGAAAACATTTAATTTCATAATTCTACTTTGTTATGTGGATTGAAAGTTTTACATGGATGAAAAAATAGTGTGCAGATAAAAAAAATTATCAAGGTCACCGAAGCTATCAGTTAATGTTTTGTAGGAATAATAAAGTATGGATAAAGAAATCAACAACGTTACAATAGTGTTGCAATATATGTAATCGCTAGAAATGTAACAGTAAAAATGATGTACTAGATCAGCAATTTATAATAAAAGTAAAATTTTGTTTTAACAAAGTTTTATAAGACCTTCCCATGAAGCGACTATAAAATTTTCCTCTTTTGAGCACACGTTTCGGCTTCATCTTCACATTTTGCTCTGGCATTTTAAAGAGTAATGAACTCATGGTAGAGTATCATAAGAATCCGGTATGAGATATTTCTTGTTATCATAAGGACCAAGAGCAATTTTCGTTTCACATTTTGGTCAATTGACAACTCCTTATAGTTCTCCAAACATCCAACATAATCCTCAAATGTTATCTTTGTTTTAAGAACTGATCGCTCCACACCTTTAGATTTTTTAGTGGGTCCAACGTTGCTTAGTTCCATGTTAATTGTATATTCCTTAATTTCTTCATTTCTGAATTTCTGACGGGATTCAGCTTTTTCTTCTGGTGTGGTTAAGACTTTCAAAGTACCTATATAATTTTGATATTTAACCTATAAAATGGATCAGAGGGGTATTATTATTCTCATCCTTCATCATACCCAACACTTTTCTTATTAACATATGGTATACTATAAACATTTGGTTCATGATATTACTGATATCATAATTTTTATGGCAATCTCTTTTTATTAGTTGATCAAGATCAAGGTTACGAATTTCGTAGATAATAGAATCGGTGCCCGTATGTGATGTATTTTTGTTGATATTAGCCCTATTTTTTATATGTATTTGTATATTCATTAAAAAAAAAGTAGAATGTCAAGTACAACAACAAAAACGACAGCAACAACAACAATACGGAGACGGTAGTATTGTCGACTCAAAAATCAGGACCAACCTACACGTTTTCAATTCTCAAAAAAACAAGTGATACGAAAAATATGTTTGTGCTTGTTCCACGATTACCATTTATTTTAAACGGTGACTAAGGTCCAAAGTCCAACCGTTGTTGATAACGTTGTTAAGTCTTAGAATTCGTTCCTGATTCAGGTATTCAAACAGGTTTACAAACAGGTAAACAGGTGTACAAACAGGTAAGCAGTATGGAGCAGTTTGGATTATCTAACTTGGTATCTATGTCCATAGATATAGGTATGCATGTACCGGTTCCAATAGGGCAATTCAAAACAGGGAGTTCAATACAGGGTAGTTCGATACAGGGCAGTTCAAAACAGGGCAGTTCAAAACAGGGCAGTTCAATACAGGGCTGTTTAAAACAGAAGGCAGTTCAATACAGGGCTGTTTAATCAGAACAATTCAATACAGGTAGTTTAAAACAATAACAGGATAGTTCAATATTTGGCATATTGCTCATTTGGTTGGGTAGCTCCTAATCCACCCAATTCAAAATCTATGTCACTCCTACTCCAACTAATACAAAATTGATGTGTGCACCGATGGTTGAGTAAGTTCTGCACCAAACTTGGCACCCAATTTTTTTTTTTTTTTAATTCATCGTGTGGAAAAAAGTGTGAATCATTCTTATCCTTACAAATGATATTTAATCAAATACCTACAATAAGGGATCCTATAATATATATATGCACTAACCCAAGACATGTTATGTGAGCGAGGTTTAGAACATAATATACAAACCTAAAACACGTTATTAACGAGGTTTAGAACATAATATAAAAACCCAAACCACGTTGTGAACGAGGTTAAGAACATATGGTTACGTTTCACAAAATCAACAAAACGAGGTTAAATACGTAAGACTTTGTTGTTTAATATCAGTTTGAAATTTGTTTTCTCCTGTTATTGTTTTAAACTACCTGTATTGAATTGTTCTGATTAAACAGCCCTGTATTGAACTGCCCTGTTTTGAACTGCCCTGTTTTGAACTGCCCTGTATCGAACTACCCTGTATTGAACTCCCTGTTTTGAATTGCCCTATTGGAACCGGTACATGCATACCTATATCTATGGACATAGATACCAAGTTAGATAATCCAAACTGCTCCATACTGCTTACCTGTTTGTACACCTGTTTACCTGTTTGTAAACCTGTTTGAATACCTGAATCAGGAACGAATTCTAAGACTTAACAACGTTATCAACAACGGTTGGACTTTGGACCTTAGTCACCGTTTAAAATAAATGGTAATCGTGGAACAAGCACAAACATATTTTTCGTATCACTTGTTTTTTTGAGAATTGAAAACGTGTAGGTTGGTCCTGATTTTTGAGTCGACAATACTACCGTCTCCGTATTGTTGTTGTTGCTGTCGTTTTTGTTGTTGTACTTGACATTCTACTTTTTTTTTAATGAATATACAAATACATATAAAAAATAGGGCTAATATCAACAAAAATACATCACATACGGGCACCGATTCTATTATCTACGAAATTCGTAACCTTGATCTTGATCAACTAATAAAAAGAGATTGCCATAAAAATTATGATATCAGTAATATCATGAACCAAATGTTTATAGTATACCATATGTTAATAAGAAAAGTGTTGGGTATGATGAAGGATGAGAATAATAATACCCCTCTGATCCATTTTATAGGTTAAATATCAAAATTATATAGGTACTTTGAAAGTCTTAACCACACCAGAAGAAAAAGCTGAATCCCGTCAGAAATTCAGAAATGAAGAAATTAAAGAATATACAATTAACATGGAACTAAGCAACGTTGGACCCACTAAAAAATCTAAAGGTGTGGAGCGATCAGTTCTTAAAACAAAGATAACATTTGAGGATTATGATGGATGTTTGGAGAACTATAAGGAGTTGTCAATTGACCAAAATGTGAAACGAAAATTGCTCTTGGTCCTTATGATAACAAGAAATATCTCATACCGGATTCTTATGATACTCTACCATGAGTTCATTACTCTTTAAAATGCCAGAGCAAAATGTGAAGATGAAGCCGAAACGTGTGCTCAAAAGAGGAAAATTTTATAGTCGCTTCATGGGAAGGTCTTATAAAACTTTGTTAAAACAAAATTTTATTTTTATTATAAATTGCTGATCTAGTACATCATTTTTACTGTTACATTTCTAGCGATTACATATATTGCAACACTATTGTAACGTTGTTGATTTCTTTATCCATACTTTATTATTCCTACAAAACATTAACTGATAGCTTCGGTGACCTTGATAATTTTTTTTATCTGCACACTATTTTTTCATCCATGTAAAACTTTCAATCCACATAACAAAGTAGAATTATGAAATTAAATGTTTTCGGGTATTTTTGTTATTTAATATTTATATATTCTCTTTATTGCTGTTGCCTATATTTTCAAAATTAGTTCGTCCATTTTGTATTTCGTAATCAAAAGCTGTCATAAAAAATGCTAGAAAATAAAAATAAAAAATAAAACATTAGGCATTTTTTCAATTGACTTTATTATGTATATGTATGTGTATGTATATATTCTTATAAACATTTGAGAAAATCAAGAATGAAATACGAAATTAATTATTCTTATTTCTATTTATAATTATAATATTTTTGTATTTGTATTTATTAAATAGTATCCTTATAGTTATAGGTTTAACATCTTTTAAGTATGTAATATCTTACTAAATCTATATTTATTGTTTTTGTTAAGTCTCTATTTTAGTTCATTATCATATTATTATGTTACGTTGAAATTCAGCAGAATTGTTTAAATAAACACAAATTATGCTTTACTATACTCTTACATCGGTTTACAAAATTAAATAATTTTTATAATACATAATTGGAATATTCTTCTACTTAATATACATATTTTATGATACAAAAATTTTGTCTTTACTCATTACATTATATCTTAAAGTTTAAAAAATCAACTTAATTTTATTATAAATATCAATATTTTACTAACACATAAATTTCTTTGATATAGTACTTTATGTAGGTATATCCTAAAACTAATTTTAGATAAAATAATAGTCTTCTATACGCTTACTACCCCACGCTAAAGTTTTAGATGAATTAGGGATAACAAATCTTTTATCATCATCAGCAGTAAGACTGATTTTATTTATTAATTGTGTGTAAATAAAATGTTTATCACTTCTAAAACAGTATATCTTTTTTAATAAAGATGTAGACGGGTTATTTAGACAATCTTTAAAATCATTTAGAGTTATCTCATTTGCTACAATATTTTTTTTAATCCCTTTTATTTTCTTAACTATATCATCTTCAGTGACAATGCAGTAGGATTTCGATTTGGTGCCTACAAATTCAAGCAGCAATTTGCCTGAACACTCATCTTTAAACTTTCCTAAGACCTTTTTATTCACTCTTGGAATATTATATTGATTATTCTTTGGATAATCACTTGTATCAAAATAATTTAAATTTATGTTTATATCATCATACAAATCCTCTGTTTCAAATTCATAAATAAGTGAATCAGTATCAGTATATAATAGCTGTAACTTATCACCATATTTATCTTTCATAAAATTGTAATGAAAGTCATACATTAAGGTCTTAGATAAGTCCAGAATAGAAAACCCAACGTATGTAGGCTTATCATACTTAACCTTCAATCGACTCATTTGAATGACAACTAAGTTCTCATGTATAATCGAACAACTATGAAAATTTGGTTTACTTATAAGAGAATTTGCCCCCATACGTTTACCATTATTATCCCATTTTGTAATTAGTTTTACATCAACTCTTTTTTCTACATTTTCCATAGTTTTACCAAAAACACTGTTATTCATTAATTTATAAAAGTCTTTCTCAAAATCATTATTTTATTGGGTTCTTAAATGCGTATTAAGATCGATATACGATTTTAACCATGTATTTTGATTGAACTCTAGGACTTTATGTACTTTTTTCAATACTAATCCGTTTGATAGACATTGTTTAAGGTTTCGGTAATGGATAACATATCGTGTTTTATTAAATTGATTTGTAATTAATTTTGAGTTTTTGGAATTTGTATATGGAGGTTTTATGTTTTCAGGGCAAAATGGTAGTTCATTATGCAAATCATGCAAAAACTCGGGATAATCTAAATCTACACATAAAATATAACCTTTATTTGAATCATCAGGTATTGATTCTATATTTAAACTTTTAAATTCCTCTTCATTTAACCATCGAAACTTGTTGATGGGAAGATATTGACTCATTGCCCATCCATACAAATTATTTGCATCGAAATACCCCAAAAAAGATGATTTTTTAGTCTCATCAAAGTTTGCCATATATTTATTATTAGCCTTAGCATATCTTCCGCTGCATTGGCTTAAACCTCCTCTTATACCTTTTTGTATAAAGTGGGTCATATCAACATCTGTAAAAAGTTCTAATTCCACTTTTGTACTTTTCAGCATTGCATCCCAGCTTAGACCTGGTGCTGTATAATACTGACAGGGATCAAGATCATACGTTTTAATACAAACATTCCGGAAATTTTCAAAAACATCTGCTAGAAGCATAACATCGGTTTTTAAATAAATATCGCTGTATTCTCCTAATGTCTTTATATTGAAGGTATTCCATACTCTTTGAGCATGTAAATAATCATCATTAGTTACATTTGAAGAATTTAAAGTGCTATAAAAAGCTGACTTTGGAGGAAGATGAGTTTCTTCAAGTTTTAGAGATGATGTAACATATTCATATGGAAAGATACCTTTTTTAGTAACTAAATTAAACATATCCTCCTCTGGGAAAGCCTTTTTAGTTTCAATAAATTGTTCTGAATTTAAATTCTTTGATAGTTTCTCAATACTAGAAGCCATAAACCTTAAGGAATTTATAAATCTAAGTTGAATGCTGCTTTTAAAAGTATCCCCTTTAATGTATTTAGTAAATGAGATATATCGTTCTTTGTTTGCGGGTATCACATCGATTTTTTCATCATTATCACCAAATTCTTTTACAATAAAGTGTGAATCATAGCCACTTAAGTTATGTAATATAACTGGAATGAAATTGGGTATTTGATATTTCAAATTACATTCAGAATGTGCAGAACCTCGAAATTCTCCTGTGAGATGATCATGATCTCTTACCCGATTTTCATTTAAAACATCACAACATATAAAACAGGTCTTAGAATTTTTTAAATTGTCTTTTTCCTTATCAGTTAATTTTTTCATTGGAGTCACTTCTCTTAATATTAATTGAATACGCTGTGCTTCATCTATCAAGTTATTCATAAAAACCTTGGGGCAGCTATCACCTCGGTACAATACAAATTTACTTAATGAATCATCAAAATTACATTTAATATAATACGCAAAGCTAAAAGGTTCATGAAGTTGAACGTTGCTCGAAAATGATGCTAAAGGATTTGGTGAACAAGTATTGATTGGTTTTAAAGCTGCTGCAAAATCAGCATAAATAACAAATGGAACACGCATTTTTTTATTAAAGTTTTTAAATTTTAAAATATTATTAACTTCGGTTGGTAATACTGTATGCACCTTATTGCAATCATGTTTGAGATGTTTATTAAGACTAGCTTCACAACGGAAGTATATTAAACATCCATCACATAACCATTTTGTACACTTATGTTTAGAAATTTGGGTGCTTACTAGTCTATTTAAGTTTTTAATCCAACAATAATGTTTGTTCTCACCATTTTCTACATATAATAAGTTTATATGCTTTTCTTTTTTATCACTACTATAAAACACAGGTCCTACAATAGTATTATTTTCTAAACCATACACATTAACACTTAAATTATTAAGTTTTTCAAATTGGGAAATTTTTTTTTATATCCATCGGGAATTTTACGCCGCTTAAATTAAGAACTCCAGAATAATGAGGATATGAAGAAACTCGATCAGCATGATGGTTAGCAGGATGTAGTGCAGATACAATAGCCCAGGCAAAGCATGCATTATCATTGTTTTTAACATTGATGATAGCTTTTTTCAATTGTATATTCATTGGTAATTCAGTATACGATGATCCACGCATAGGGTTGTATTTATTAATGTTGATTTCAAGGTAAAGTACATCTTGTAAGGCCCATCCACTATCACGCTCCTGAAATTCTTCACTCTTAGCTATGATGTCTCCAGTAAAAGTGTTATAAATTTCTTTTAAATCACTTGATTGGTTTAGGATTTTATATTTTGTATTAAAAGATTTAATGTCAGTCACCATTTTTTCACTAGCATTATCTTTTACATATAGTCCGAACATTTCAAAAGCGACTTTTATAACACTTTCAACCTCCATACTTTTCTTTACAAGTTCTATAATAATAGCTTCTTGCTTCTCCATAAAGTCCTTATATCCAATTTGACGATCACAATCTCGAACTCTATAGCTTTTTATACGGTTCTTGAAAGCCGTAGATATAACTTCAACGTTTCCTCCATACCCATCATGCTTGCTACAAGCATTTGTTTTATGCAAATCACTCTTTAGGTGACCTTGGAACATTGATTTCATGACACCCAGCTTGCAAATATTGCAATGTTTGATTTCATCATTCAAATCACCTTCAATTTTAATCCGTTTATTTTCAACATCAGATTGAGAGTTTTTCCTTTTTTTTGATATTGCGTTGTATAAAACGATTTCATGATGATTTTTCTTCATGTGATAGCTATAATTCCTAGCGTTATCAAAA
Organism: Dasysyrphus tricinctus; assembly: GCA_963921185.1. Classification (NCBI taxonomy): domain Eukaryota; kingdom Metazoa; phylum Arthropoda; class Insecta; order Diptera; family Syrphidae; genus Dasysyrphus; species Dasysyrphus tricinctus. The sequence goes on along the minus strand of OY992533.1, from coordinate 31,420,268 downwards.
ACCGTGCCACATTTATCACACAGAATTGAAACTTTTTTATCATGGTTCATCTGCCTATGACGCGCAAGACTATCCCGTCTAGTGAACGTGGTTTGACAGAGCTCGCAAGTAAACATATTGTTTTAGAGGTTGACACAGATTTTACAAGAGAATGTTTGCAAAATTTTAATATTAGATACTTGAATGTTATTATTCTTGAAAAAGTTTTTACTTTTCTTTTCAAATAACTGGGGAAACAGTGTTTTTATTTTTATTATGTTTATAATATTTAAACAATATTCTTGGAAAAGATTCACTTTTAGCGAACTTAATAACTGGGTAATAGTGTTTTTTTTTATAAATTTATTTATAATATTTAAACAATCTTATGATAATATAATAGACCGCACAATTGATGTCTATCCACAAATATTTCACAAAGAAATCAGCAAAAGACGTCATACATCGAGTTTTTATAAGAAAATTAAGTATCAGTGTTACCCAAATTAGTAAAAAAAATTGTACCACAATCTAAAAAGTAGTATAATGTAGTACATAATGCAGCATAACGTAGAATAGATATAGAACTATAAAGGTAGCAGCGTACTAGATTGTATTAAATGGTTGATACTCCTTTTCTTAAACATTCACAAAACACCCAAAAACACCCGGTATTGGCAACTCCAAGCGACGACAAACTAACAAAGGTACATGTATTGCACTTAAGCACTAACATACATACCTATCAAAAATCCCTACTCACAGTCTTATAACCATCTTAATCTAAATTTCCTGCAACCAGCACCCCTACACAATACTTTTCAACACAACATACATATACGAGTAAGTATAACATGATACAACATGAATTCATAGCCATGTAACTCCCTACTATTAATAGCACTACAAATCTATAAATAAACATACAAAAATACATAAATATGTACATACATACGTCTCTCTACGCACAAAACAAATCATCTTTATCATGAAAAGGTTTCAATAAACATGTTTAAACATGATGTCATAAACCATGACACATTTTTTTAATGCACTTTATTCAAATACTCAACTCATGACGATCACCACGACCACGACGCGATCCCCCCACCCGACAAGCACTTTTCCCTCATCTCAAATATATTCTTATCAAAATACCATATATTTATAAACTCTTACACTGACCCCACGGCGGCGATCACCATCATTTTAATATATTCTAATCTAATCATTTCCCTCAAAAATTAAATATTATTTTCTAATTCATTCATACATTTCTCACACACTCACCCAAGCAACACTATCAACCCAACGAGCCGCGCGCCACCACGCCGCGCCGCCACCAACATCAAAACCTCCACACAAGCCTGCCGCCATCCACCGTAACACATCTATGGCTGCCACTTCCAACCCCAAAAAATTCATTACAAAGGTTACCATCCTCTTTGGTGCGCGCTCCTAACTGATGTACCAGTCAACGACAAAACCCACTTACAATCACCGACCAAAAAGATGCCTGCGTTGGCAACCATAAAAGTACCTAGATTGCCTTTACTCTCCATACAAATGTGTCAGAATGATGGACCAATGCCTTGGGCGGTTGGGTGGGTCCAGAATCCCCCAAAACACACTACTGTTTAGGCTGTAGACGAACAGACAGACAGACAGACGGACAGACAGACAGAATTTTGCCACCCACTTTTTTGGTGTTCTCTATCATCGTAATATCATGTTTGATGTTTAAAAATATAGGTGTGTTCCTTGCCGACTTTCAAACAGTTTGAAACCGCCAGATTTAGTGCGAAGTCGTTCCACACTTGAAAATTTGTACTGTTTCGGACCAAAGTGAGCTGTCATAAGATTTCCCCTCCTTCCCAGATTTGGTCCGAGAAATTTCTGGTGGCTGTTTTGTACTAGCTGTCAAATATGCCAAGTTGACGTAATTTAGACGTTTGTTGCATTCAAATTTAAAAAAAAACAAACCTTTATTAAGGGTTACCCAAGTGCAACTTTTATTTCTATTTTTATTTTCATTTTAATAAGTGTGTATATTCTTTAATTATGTTTTTCTTTAAAATAATCAAATGATAAGCATAGTACGCAGATCGAGCTAAAATTTCGCTCCCACATTTCTCTCCAAACACCAGCTAATATCCAAGCTAAATATTGACATAAGATTTTTGTGGAGATGACTTCACAGAAAACAGCTGTTCTCTGAAAAGAAATTTTATTCAATAATTTCACAGAATTTTATTTCAATATTTCAAGTGAATCTAATCAAATAAAATAGATTTTTCCCTTTGGTATTGATAAATTGTTTGTCCTTGAAAATTTCTCGTTCTCAATTTTGATTTTCACAAAGTAAAATTCACACAAATCTAGTAAATAAAAGAGCCTGTCACAATTTAGCTCGGGAATTAATGTGCCGAACAATTATTTCATGCGCAAAATTTTGACAGATAAGAGCGTACAGTAAGAATCGAAAATTTGATTTTTTAGCTGGAGCTGCGTACCTCTCGGCTAAAATGCTTGGCTAAATTTTAGCTTGGCTAAATTTTGGAGAGAATTTTGTATGGGAGCGAAATTTTAGCTCGATCTGCGTACTATGCTTAAATTGTGACAGGTTTTTTTTTGTTAGATTTGTGTGAATTTTACTATGTGGAAATCAAAATTGAGAACGAGAAATATTCAAGGACAAACGATTTATCAATGCCAAAGGGAAAAATCTATGTTATTTGATTAGATTCACTTGAAATATTGAAATAAAATTCTATGAAATTATTGAATAAAATGTCTTTTCAGAGCACAGCTGTTTTCTGTGATGTAATCTCCACAAAAATCGTATGTCAAAATTAAGCTTGGATATTAGCTGGTGTTTGGAGAGAAATGTGGGAGCGAAATTTTAGCTCGATCTGCGTACTAGGCTATATTTATAAAATTATTGCACTTAGCAAAACTGTTTGAAAGAACACATTTGTAGTACTTTTTGGCAATTTAGTATTTCTTGTATATTTCAATATTATTTCTTAAAAAGATAAGAGATTTAAGCATTATGATTTACCACCGTGTAGGTAAGTATTTAGCACACTACTTTTTTAAGCGAAGATAAAAATGCACTAAAAAACAGGGCTAAAGTAAGTATGCTCATTTTATACACTCAACATCTTGGGGTTTTGTGACGTCACAATCTCTTTAACCAACTTTTATTATTAATCAAAAGATTGGTTTAAAAGGAGCAATCAAATTACTTTATTTTTTTGCTATTTTCCGAACAAAATCAGAGATGATTATGACGTCACACATCGTGACAAAAGCAAAAAACCATTGAATGTTTGCTTAAAAGAGAGAAAGCGAAGCAACTGGATGCAGCATAATTATGAAAGATGAAAAGGTAGGCATAAATGAATTGTAAAAGATATGAAACAAAACTCCATTTTGGTTTGTGGTGCTCTTATGTTTTAAATGCAGAAATTTGTTCGTTTCATTAATATCCACGCCAGGGGTTTTGATGAATCATATAACAACTCCATTTAAAAATCACAAATTTTTCCTTCAAACTATGGCAATTTATAAATATTTTTTGTTCTTTATTTTAATAAACTTGAAATTTTTATTAACTTTTTTTTTTGAGTTGTTATTCTTGAAAATGTTTTTTGAGATTTATGATTAATGTACGGCAACTCTAGCCGAGTATGTCGTTTGACGTTTAGTCCGAATTAGTGCAAACTAGTGCCCAAGCCGTTCCACACATTTTGACAGTTTAACTCCTCTCTGAGAGAAGAATGTCAAAATTTGACATTTAGTCCGAAACAGTGCGAAGAATCCAAGGAACAAACCTAATATGAAATAAAGAAGTCAATCCTCAGCTGTCAATTTGATTTGCCTACAAGCTGGAAGCGAACAGCTGATGTATTAGATTTGCAAAGTATTAGTGAAAAGCAGTGCAAAACGCACACATAGAATCAACTAGTCATTCAGCACATCATTCAGCACAGGTCTTGTTGTTGTTGCAATTCATATCTATTTCTTCGACACGAAATGGGGTTGGGGTTGAAATCCCGCGAATCAAAATCCCGTATGTCGAAATCCCGCGTATCAAAATCCCGTTTTTCAAAATCCCGAAAATCAAAATCTCGCCGATCAAAATCCCGCCGATCAAAATCCCGCCGTTTCTACTACTATGCGACAGCTCATTAATATTTTTGTTTCCTATGCAATTTGCAAATTGCGTTTAAAGATTGAAGTCGATTTTTTCGTATAATGCGATGCATTACTTGAGGATGGCAAATACACACGAATAAACACCGATGTGTGTATGGGGGGGGCATGCCATTATAGGATTTGGGGTGGGTGCGAGGTTGGGTGTATTCAAAGTTAAAGCTAAGTATACAGTTCTTTTGAGTAAAAAAATTCTTCAAGGTGAGAAAAAAAATATTTTCCACAAAGAAAAAATGTCCGTGGTGTAAATTTTTTTTTACTCGCCGGTAGTTTACACTTTCGAAAAAAAATCTCAATGAGACTGATCCATGGAAAAACAAACACAAATGCCAAACGCAATTTTTTTCGGAAAAAGAATGTCAGTGACATTGTTTCGCACGAAAAAAACATCGTGGTGAATATAAAATTTGTTTTCTTTGGGTAGCTCACAGTTCGATAAAAAAATTTAAACGTCAAAAAAAAATTTTCTCGCAAAAACGCTCCCGTAAGAAAAACATGTAGTTTTTTTTCGTCAAGGAACTGTATACTTAGCTTAAAGAAAAAAATATCATTCACACATAATTTGAAAAAAAAATTTAAAAAAAGACAACAAAAGTCGCTAAGGTTTAGCCGAAAAAACTGAAAATATTTTTTTTCAAAGTTTTGGAAAAACTTTTTTACCAATTTTATTTTGATTTTTGGGAACGGGCACATTCCAAGATCACGAAAATGCATTTTATAAGTCGCTAGGACGCTTAGTTTAGCCGCAAATCAAGTTTAAAGATGTAAACTTTGATGCCTCTAGGACGCTTAGTTTAGCCGCAAATCGTGTTTAAAGATAAAAGTTGATTTTTCGTATGATTCGATGCATCAATTCAGCGCCAGTGTCAAGTTTTCTTGAGAAACACTACCTTGGGTGGAAAATAAACGCGAATAAACAGTGAGGTATGTATGGGGGGGCATGTTGCCCCCCTGCAACCCCCCTGCTTGGGCTCATTATAGGATTTGGGGTGGGTGCGAGGTTGGGTGTATGTAAAGTTTGTTTTGCATTTAAAGTCGCTTGGACGGATAGTTTAGCTGCAAATCAAGTTTAAAGATGCTATTTGTGCAAATTGGCAAAGAATTTTTTATAATAAAAATATTGCTTTATTTAAGTTCAAAATACAGGGTTTTCAATGAAACTGCGCAATCGATCTTATTTTATGGAGCTCAAGTTTGGGGGACCATCAAATTTGATGCTGTGGAAAACATTCTCTGTTATTTTCTGAGAAAAATCTTCAACCTGCCCATAAGCACACCAAAATATATGTTTTACTTAGAAAGTGGTCTGTCGACGCTCTTCATTTCAACTCTTAAGCTGAATGCGGACTATCTTATTAAGATATCTAGCATGAATGAAACACGGCTACCCAAAATAATATGGCAGTATTCTGTACAATTCAAGAAAAGTTGGTACCAAGATTGGACAAAGCTAGCAGCGGACGCTGGAATCACTTTTAAACAAGCTGGGACAAATAATTTGGAATTGAAGAAATCGCTTTACGAAATAACACAGCTAACAGATGAGAATGAAAGGTACGCTTTCAAAGATAGGGCAAGAGGATCAGCCGCAAGGAGATTTTACTCAAAAGCTAATTACAATCTCAACGAACTTAACTACTTCTCCCCAAAATTTACAGTGGAAGCCATCAGGACTATTTTTAAAGTAAGAGGCGAGATGTTGTGTCTCAATTTTGTACCTCATCGCAGTGATTTAGCAGTTATTTGTAGTCTCTGCAACTTGAACGAAAAGGAAATGTTGGCCACTTTCTCGGAGTTTGTCCAGTTTTGAAGGAAATAAGAACAGCTGTTTTTGGTAAAAATATTTCGCAAGACAATGAAATACATAGAATCCTTAATGGTGGTAATAATTGGATGCAGCTAGTGGCGTACTGTAGAGAGGTGACATCATACCGAACTAGAATTATTAGTGAAATTTTGTTTTAACTAAACTAAAAGTTAAAAAAATAATTGAATATAAGCGTTGCGCACATTTTTTTCGTTTTAGCTAAACTAAAAGTCTTCCATTAAAACCTTTTTAAATGTTTTAATTTTGAAATCGAAAACACTATTAAATTTATTATATACAAACAAAAATTATTTCAATTATGTAATCATTACTTATCTTTTTAAATGCATAATTAATTTATTTAAATTAAATTAACTTTAGAACTAAATTGTAAGCAATACTAAAAGCCATTCAGGCAGATGACATACATTGTCATGTCTTTAACTATTCATGATATAAGAAATGTAAATAGAATGTATATATACTGAAAATCCAATGAATAAATCTAATCAAATGTAATCTTAAGTTTAAAGATGCAAACTTTGATGCCTCTAGGATGCTTAGTTTAGCCGCAAATCGCGTTTAAAGATAAAAGTTGATTTTTCGTATGATTCGATGCATCAATTCAGCGCCAGTGTCAAGTTTTCTTTGAGAAACACTATCTTGGGTGGCGAATAAACGCGAATAAACAGTGAGGTATGTATGGGGGGGCATGTTGCCCCCCCCCCCCCCCCCCGCAACCCCCCTGCTAGGGCTCATTATAGGATTTGGGGTGAGTGCGAGGTTGGGTGTATGTAAAGTTTCTTTTGCATTTAAAATCGCTTGGACGGATAGTTTAGCTGCAAATCAAGTTTAAAGATGCAAACTTTGATGCCTTAGGATGCTTAGTTTAGCCGCAAATCGCGTTTAAAGATAAAAGTTGATTTTTCGTATGATTCGATGCATAAATTCAGCGCCAGTGTCAAGTTTTCTTGAGAAACACTACCTTGGGTGGAAAATAAAGGCGAATAAACAGTGCGGTATGTATGGGGGGGGGGCATGTTGCCCCCCTGCAACTCCCCTGCTTGGGCTCATTAAAGGATTTGTGGTGGGTGCGAGGTTGGGTGTATGTAAAGTTTCTTTTGCATTTAAAATCGATTGGACGGATAGTTTAGCTGCAAATCAAGTTTAAAGATGCAAACTTTGATGCCTCTAGGACGCTTAGTTTAGCCGCAAATCGCGTTTAAAGATATAAGTCGAATTTTCGTATAATGCGATCATCAATTGAGCGCCAATGTCAAGTTTTCTTGAGCAACTGTAACTATCATTCATATTTCGAAGAAAAATTAAAAACCGAAAAAAAAAAATTGAGAAAATTGATTTTTCATTGAAACTTTCTTCAAAAAATCTTGTTTTTTTTTAATTCTTAAAAAAAAAAATTCCTTTAGACTACCGTTCCCCATCACCCAAACCGAAAAAAAAATTCCCACCTCTGTCCAGAATCCAGACCCACCTATGTCCAGATCCAGACCTACCTCCGTCCAGATCCAGACCCACCTATGCCCAGATCCCGACCCACCTCTGCCCAGATCCAGACTCACCTCTGTCCAGATCCATATCCACCTACGTTCAGATCCATGGCACTGTGAACCACGACCAAGGCAAGACTTTAGCGAGTTGATGCCGAGACGGCAAGTCAAAGCCATCACATCGCCGGCATCGTGGCCGTCGCCGTGGTCGTGGTCGTCGTCACCGCCGTTCTCGTCCTTCTAGTCGTGGTCGTTCTCGTCCCATCGTGGTGATGGTCGTCGTCGTTGTCACCCGTCCCCACAAAACCAAAATAAAATCCAATTTCTATCTCCCTTATTACCTCGAGGTCTTACCTCTACGGAGTTCTAAGAAGAACTGAAGATACATAAATGCCAAATTGCCAAAACACAACTGCTTATATACTTTTTTTTCAATAAAAATAAATTCACTATGTAATTAAAATAAAATATTGTTTCAAAAGTATGAAAAAGTATCTAAAAAGTCGGGATTATTTTAAAAAATAAATTATACCATGGAGACCACAAGAAAAATATTTGTTTTATATTTTTTTTCTGAGCAGTCATAAGGCCTGCTATCACCAGTTGCAGTATTATCCACTCATTACGGGACACCCTGTATGTACGTGCGACCCAGTCGTGCATTTTATTTTAAATACATACCTACCAGGCACGAGGCGTGACTTTTTTAGTAGCGGAAGCACTTAACATAAAACCAAAAAGTAAAGACCTATTTTTTAAGATCACATTTGTTTGTTTTTTAATTCTTGTTAATCATTATTTTATACCTACATAAAATAATTAAATAACTAAAATTAATTGATTCTATGCGAACAGAACCAAACATTTTTAATGACACCATTGCACTTAAATATGAACCGCACTCTTTTCCATGCCTTTTGTCGGCTTTTGAAAAATTGTTCATATCATTTGAACATCCTGTTAGTCACGAAAAAATTTCATATGATTGCATCGAAAAATGCCTAGTACACCGCTATGTAACGCTGTTTATAATTACATAAGATTTCGGTCTCCCACCATCTATTATATTTTTTTTTTCATCAAACGATCTAGCTGAAAATGGTTTATCGAAAATACTTTCTATATCGCAGTTACAGGAATTCATATTTATTCCCAAAAAGAATATAACAATAGAAAACAGGTGGATTGCTTATATTGCACACGGCCACGAAACTAATTAAAAAACTACCACCTTAAATCGGCTCTTTTTTTAGACCCTATCCCCACTCACACAAAAAATATCTTTTCTAACCCTTTCTTCTTCTATGAAATTTAACTCATTATCAGTTTGAGACAATACGCAACTCAATAAATACATTTTTGTTTTTCTCTCTATCTCTAGTTTTGTTTCATGAAATATTCAGAATGCATTCACTCAACTCATTCTTCATACGTTGGTCAAATGGCGAGAAACAAAAAAAAATTACTTTGACTTTGTGTTGGGATCTAAGCTAAGTATGCGAAATAATGGAATGCCTAGCAGTTGTGCATTCTAGTTTTTTATGAAGCCATTTAGTGTGAGCCTGTGAGCATTATATGAATAGTGGTGGGTTATGTTGTATTCTCAATTTGGTTGGAGTTGGAGTAGTAGGGTATTTTGAAATTGATTTAAGAAAGAAAGCGACAGTAAAGAATACTTTGAAATGTTTGTTTCTATCTACCCTCATAAGAAAACAAAAACTACAAAAGAAATGAAGATACAATATACAAATACTATCAACATTTATCATATTTATTATTCCCAAACGAGAAAAAACAAAACAGACAAAAGTTCACAAATAGCGCTTCGCGCACCACCACACCAAAGCAAAAAATCACATATAGCATATAGGTAATATCATTGAATAAATATAAATAGAAGTGACACCTAATTACTCAAAACGCTGCCAGAAGGTGTTAGCCAATAGAAACAAATAAATAGAAATTATGAAACTTTTGCGTACGCAAACCAATTCTCCAAGGGATATTTATTTATTTAATATTTCCTTTATTACTGGTTTCCATGACGATTATGGGTCAATTTATTATTTTGTATTTAAATTTTGTTTACAATTTGTGGTATAAGGTATGGTGGTATTGGTTGTTTTCGTTTTTATTGTTGCCATTTTTCAAGCTAAGTAGAAGATTTTATTTTTCATATTGAAATATAAACCAAAATTATTTGAGGATAGTCTTATTATTATTTCATAATGTGTTTAGATCATTGAATAAATACAAATAGAAGTGACACCGCATTACTCAAAGCGATACTAGAAGGTGTTGGCCAATAGAAACAAATAAATAGAAATTATGAAACTCTTGCGTACGCAAACCAATTCTCAAAGGGATATTTATTTATTTAATATTTCCTTTATTACTGGTTTCCATAACGATTATGGGTCAATTTATTATTTTGTATTTAAATTTTGTTTACAATTTGTGTTATAAGGTATGGTGGTATTGGTTGTTTTTGTTTTTTTTTTTTTGTTGCCATGACTATGATTTTTCAAGCTAAGCGGAAGATTTTATTTTTCTTATTGAAATATAGAACAAAATTATTTGAGGATAGTCTTATTATTATTTCATAATGTGTTTAGATACAAAAAAAAAATATATGTGGAAAGTTTAGAGACTTGTTGATTTTGATTATTTATGTAGGGTGGAGGGTTTATTTTCATTTAGTTTCTTATATAATTTCTGTGAAAAATAGTTTTTGCTCTCAGATTTTAATTTAGGGATGGAGCTACATATGTACTGTACATACATATTTACTGGCTCAGTAGAGTAAGTCATATTTTAAACAAGACAAACACTTCCCTAGTAGCACAGAATTCGATTTATAACAAGAATTTGGTTGTATCTGTGTTTTGTTGAAGTAATCTGCAACATTATTTGTTGTAACTGAGTTTCTCAATTGTTCATCGAAAAGCAGTTGTAACTTTGTGTATTTAAATGCTACAAATCAGTTTCGATAAAGTTTGAACTTGTTTCCAAAAAACGGAAGTTGTTATTAAAAGGTTATAGGTAAGCAAGTCAAACATTTGAAAGTTGGTAAAAGGTTTTTATTACATCTATTGAATTTCTGTTTCGTTATCTTCTAACTTAAATGTTAAAATAACTTTCTTGTGATAATCTGTAAGAACATTTGGGTAACTTTAATATAATTTACAATTAAGAAGAGGGAAACAAATGACAAAAACATTTTTGTAACGTTTATCCTCTTAAAATATTTATTTTAACAGAATTTCAATGAACAAGTTAATATATAATATATATATAACACTAGATAATCGGTGTTGTCTTTTCACAATACGAAACAAAACTATGTTTATTATAATGAAATACATCATTTCTTGAATAGCACATGTTTTGTTTTCAAAGAAGTATGCATAAATCTCCACCATTGTTTTTGTATTACATTTCAAACTTCTTGTTACTATTAACAACTCAAAACAAAGATGAAACTCTAAATATGTCTTGTTATGTTGTGTTTATAGTTGGCATAACACAAATGCAACAAGCAAAATGTTTGAATAAACATCGTTGAAACTAAGTTGAAACATAACTATGCTTGTATTTTTAATGGGTGAAGAACTAGTTATACACTAGTCAACAAAATTAAAGGAACAAATATTTTTTCAATTTTTGTTAGCGTTTTTTGAAGAGCTGTATCTTTGTGACGAGTGGTCGTATTGAGTTGAAATAAAAATCATTTTACAGCTTTATGTTTTTTGTTTCGAGATTTGTTTGCAAACAAAATTTTTTGAAGTACCGTTATTGCGTAATGGCAAAAAATGAGACGAGACAACAAAATTTTTTTTTTTATTTTTCTTGAAGGTCCTCATTTCTATGGATAAATTTTGTTGAGTCAATTAAATGTCATGATCTGATACCTTGCCTATTCAGCTTCAATTCAGTTTTTTTGTTGTTGTCGTACGATTTTTTTTGACATAGTTTATCTGACTTTGAATGAAAAAAGATACTTTTGGCCTTGATTGCCAATATCTCAGCAAATAATGATGTTATAAAAAATTCAAAGACAGTTTTGGAAATTTGGGAAAACGTTTTACAAGATTTTTTTAAGATTTTGTAGAAATTATTTTTTTTACCGTTCACCGTTAGTTTAAAAAAAGTACTAAAAACCGACGTTTTGTGGTCTTTTCGTAAATCTTTTTTTTTCTTTGCAAATATTGATTGCATGGCCTGCGTTGGTATGCAAATTTATAGACTTTTAAATCATCAATATTTTTGTTAATTTTCAAATTGATCCATCGAACCGTTTTTCCTCACCAAAACTTCAAAGTCTTACAAACCAAGTAAGGGAACAAATTGTGTTGTTCCTAAACAATGCGAAGTCGTCATCAAAATGACAAGAAAACCGTAATTCCAGTGGATTTTTTTCACAGTTTTGCATTAGTTAGATACTTTTTTGAACTAAAATGAAATAAAAAGTACATTTTTCCAAAAAAATTTTTTTTTTTAAATCAAGTTTTTTGTTTGAAAAATTTTTGAAATTATTTTTTTTTGTTTTTTGGAAAAATGTACTTTTTATTTCATTTTAATTCAAAAAAGTATCTAACTAATGCAAAACTGTGAAAAAAATCCACTGGAATTACGGTTTTCTTGTCATTTTGATGACGACTTCGCATTGTTTAGGAACAACACAATTTGTTCCCTTGCTTGGTTTGTAAGACTTTGAAGTTTTGGTGAGGAAAAACGGTTCGATGGATCAATTTGAAAATTAACAAGAATATTGATGATTTAAAAGTCAATAAATTTGCATACCAACGCAGGCCATGCAATCAATATTTGCAAAGAAAAAAAAAGATTTACAAAAAGACCACAAAACGTCGGTTTTTAGTACTTTTTTTAAACTAACGGTGAACGGTAAAAAAAAATAATTTCTACAAAATTTTAAAAAATCTTGTAAAACGCTTTCTCAAATTTCCAAAACTGTCTTTGAATTTTTTATAACATCATTATTTGCTGAGATATTTGTAATCAAGGCTAAAAGTATCTTTTTTCATTCAAAGTCAGATAAACCTTGTCAAAAAAAATCGTACGACAATAACAAAAAAACTGAATTGAAGCTGAATAGGCAAGGTATCAGATCATGACATTTAATTGACTCAACAAAATTTATCCATAGAAATGAGGACCTTCAAGAAAAATAAAAAAAAAAATTTTGTTGTCTCGTCTCATTTTTTGCCATTACGCAATAACGGTACTTCAAAAAATTTTGTTTGTAAACAAATCTCGAAACAAAAAACATAAAGCTGTAAAATGATTTTTATTTCAACTCAATACGACCACTCGTCACAAAGATACAGCTCTTCAAAAAACGCTAACAAAAATTGAAAAAATATTTGTTCCTTTAATTTTGTTGACTAGTGTATTTTGGTTTCTTATTTATAAACATGAAACAAAAATTGCAACGACATTAAAACAGATAAATAACCAAAGTACTATAATTGAAAAAAAAAAAACATTTGGTTTGTATTTGAAACAAAACAGCAACATTTCTTAAAATTCAAGTGATGTTGTAGTTGAGTTTCTATAACTTTCGATATTAAAGCTGATGACTGAAATTTTGACAGGCAGTCATTGTTCTATAAATGTTAATGGTATATTTTAATTAAGTTTATTTAAATCAACCATGAATTATTGCTAGACATGCAAAGAGTTACTATACATGGCAGAGTTGCCGCTGGATTGAAAAATGTTCACAAGGTAGATTAAACAATTCGAAGATTTTAAGATGACCATAACACACATAACTAAAAATTAAAAGACTAAATTTGTTTTGCATGTCTTGTTATATAAAACACATTTCGATGTTTTATGTATATTTCGTTCCAAATGTCAGCAGACTGCCTAGAAATCGAAATAGAAATTTATGAAGCATTAAGAAAAAGTCAACAAAATTTATGTTTTGTAGGATTTTTAATCCATTTTAATCATAGCCATCCTTCGATTGAATTTGACGTTTGGCATCTTGAAATATAGAAGACAAACTATATTTTGACGTTTCATGAATATTTTGTTCCAAATGTCAACAGGCTGCCTAGAAATAATTTTTTTTGTGAAGCATTAAGAAAATGGCAAAAAATGTATGTTTTTGGACTTTTTTTTAATCCATCATAATAGCAGAAACTAGTTTTCTAGAATTTGACATTTAATAGGGCTTGAAAAAAAGGAAATTGATATTTTGAGATTTAACGTGATTTAACGTGATTTCTGTTTTAAAATTTCAGTTTTAAAAATATAAACAAAAACTGAACTGCGGCAACTCTGGCGGATATAGACCAAAGTTAAATACAAGTTTTTGCTTACTTTTTTCCCGACAGAAAAAGATATGGTTTTTTTAACATTAGAATTCTAGTTTCAGTAACGAAGATTAGAAAATATTATAAAAGAAACAATATTGCTCTGTTTTATAAACAGTGTAAATTGGTTAAAATGAGGATTTTACTGCCTTAAGTTTATACTCTGTTGTATCTTTGGTGTAATAACATATAAGTTTTAATTTAAAGAGACAATGTTTTATTGATATTTCCTGCAACAAGCGCCATATTGTTCACAATATAATTAGTTTTTGTCAGAAATTGAAATTTTAAAACTGATTTTTCCAGTTGGTATTACTTTTTCCATAGTAAATTTCAATGGAAATGGCTAAAAGTTGCGTTTCCTAATGTATATCATAAATTTTTTTTCAACTTGAATGCCTAAATAGAACCATGAATATTTTTGTATTTTTCAAATTTTCGTCCAATTGTAATTTTTTAGGTGGCGCGTGAATTTTCTGGAAGTAAAACATCAATTTTTATGATAAAAATGGAGCTTGTATTAGATTTTTCGTTCAAAAACCACTAAAAATCGCATTTTCAGTCACAATATTAGACGTATTGATTTTATAATGCTTTGAAGGTTATCTTTTTTATAACATCTCAAAGGTATTATACATTTTAAAAGAATTTGATTAATAACTTTTCAGAAACTTTTACAATGTTTTCGGAAACATTATTTCGCATTATATTATAACATAATAGAACAGAAAAAGTTAGAGTAACTATAAAAGCAACTTCAAAGAAACATTATTAAAGTTATTGTAATTTGTTATAAACTTTTGTTTCTTGTTTAAGCCATGTTATATACAACAAGATAAGGTTACATGTACTTATAAAACTGAGAAAAGACAAAATATAACTTCTATAAAACCCAATAAATACAAGTTTGTTGCAAATGAGATGGGGAAATGCGGCTATTTGGGTTACACAATTGTACCAGAATATGTTTCTGAAATAAATGGACAACAACTTGAATGTTTTACTGGAGTTATATCTACCAAATGAAAACCCTTCTGTGCTACTCGGGTTTGTTTTTGAAATCGTTTGGTCACCTTCCGGAAGCTAAAGTGCGTGGCATCCACCATGAAAAGTGCAATAGGTCCATTTATAGGACATTCATTATAACATCTTGCTCAGAAGCTCTGATTGATGTCTTTAACGTCATAATCTTTCTCCTCTGTAGGAAAATCCACGCATATGAAGCTTTAGTTTGAATAAAAACCAAATCACTTTGTTTTCCAAGATGACGGCCTTCTCCTTATACCCCGGGCAGGCAACCCACAAACTTGGTTTTATATTGAGGAGATATAGCCAAACACAATTCGTACAAGAACTTCATTTTCTCAAAAATAAATGAAGGTATTTGGAAGATTCAAAAAGAATTTCGAAGCAAAATGTTCATACTTTAGAATGACCACACGGAAAGAATTGAAAAATCACCAATTGAAAAATTTGCAGCTGCAATTTACGAATCATGTTTAATTCGTAAATCAAGACATTTTAATACCAAATTAATACAAAAACTGGTAATTTAACAGTCAAAACAGTCTTCGTGACTTGCAATTAAAATCCATGATTCAAGTTTGAACTTTTCATAGCAAAATACAACTGTTTTGGCGTAATTTACTCTACAAAAGCATAATTTCACAAACAGCATTTAAAAATATTGATTTACGATAAATATTTAGTAATTAACATTGCACAATCACTGAATTACGTTTTTTTTTGTCGTAATTTGCAACTTCATGAGAATAGTTGCAAATCACCAACAACAAATTCCTAAATCACGACTTTCTTGTCGCAATTTACTTCTCGAAGAAATAAAGCACCACAACATGCGGCAGGTATATAATCATCAATGTGTGACACCAACAATCTGTAATGCAAATTGGCCTGGTGGTTGCATGCTCTCTCCGCAACTGGAGGGTTGCGAGTTCAAATCCAAGTAGAGTCAAGCGTAAATAATTTATTTCAAATAAATTAAATTTGATTGAAAATCAAAAGTTAAAATTAACTTCAGCAAAAAAAAACTAACTAAAACTAGTAAAATGGACAATTTTCAAGAAGATATGGTAAGAAAACATCTGGAAATCTGGCGGTCGATTTCAAAGTTTTAACCAAACAATTTGACATAAAATAAAAACTTCAAGAAGGGGGTTTGTTCGTAGACTACTACATTAACATGTGGTGTTGAAGCGAGCTTGAAGCTCGCCTCCATTCTTTGTATACCTGAATCGATTTGTGAAGAAAAACCTGTGTGGAGGAGTTGGTTTTACAGATTATGCATTATGGTCTGTTTATTTGCATGTTTGTGTACAAAAAATATAGTTTTGTTGTAATCAAATTAAAAAAAAAAATTGCACATGGAGTAGGTAGCATATTCTTATATGGTGCTGAACTATTCAGTTCTTCATTGTTTAGCACGAATCAAACTATCTCACTTGCACTTCATAAGAAACATAGAAACACCATTTGCATTTAAGAAAGTGCTATCAAACTTAATCATTTTTAAATCTTCTTGTGCGGTGGAAACACCAAAAAGATTTATTTGATCTAAACTGAGATAAACCTTTGGTGGACACATAGCAAAACTTAATTATCTTTTCTATTGTTTTCTCTTGCAAAATAAGCCCAGTTAGTCCATTTTCATTAACAAAACTAAATAATATCAACAGTAACAGATTGATTTTTTTTCCCCAATGGAAAACACATGATTCCAAATGCATAACTACTCAACGAACACAGCCATCGGGATACAAATGCAATATCAATCGTACCAACATTTGAGAACGAAATCACATAAGATCCATTCGAGACTCGTATAAATGTCAAAAACCCATCCGTAGTAAGATTCTACTTTAACTTTTATCGGTAGTATTCATACTGCGGATATTGTTTTTGTTATTCGTGTAAAATCCTACTATACTATTGATAGATTTTCCAACAAAACACGGGTATTGTGCAATTGAGGAATATTTGGATCAAATTGCGATTTGTTGTTCGCATTTTTTGTTTTCTCTCGATAGCATAATTGATACTTAAAGAGGGCTGATTTACGATTTTTGAGTATCAATATCTTCATTTAGCTCAGTTTTGCAAATTGCAAACAAATAGTCGTAAATTACGATATCCCAAGCCAAGGTATAAATCGGGATTAATTTTTCGTAATTTGCAGCTCATTTTTCGTAATATGATCCAAGAATTCTTTCCGTGCATAAACATTAATTCGAAAAAAAAATTACCACGAGTTTTTTTTTAACAATTTGCATCAAAACGCATTCCTTTTTAATTTTTAGATTTGAATATCTTACTATCTTACACACGTGACGTGCTAGAGCAATTTCTAGGCCAGATTCGAAATCAGCGCATCAAAAACCACCAAAAAAGTATATCTTGGTTCATGTAAAAGACAAAAATTCAAATGTTGTCACGCAAAGTATGGGTAGTAAATTAGTGTTTTCTAGTGGATTTTCGGAAACAGTAAAAACACGTCAATTTTCAACTAACGCTT
Organism: Dasysyrphus tricinctus; assembly: GCA_963921185.1. Taxonomy (NCBI): domain Eukaryota; kingdom Metazoa; phylum Arthropoda; class Insecta; order Diptera; family Syrphidae; genus Dasysyrphus; species Dasysyrphus tricinctus. Next base: position 31,402,880 of record OY992533.1, on the reverse strand, counting down.
GAGTCCAAATGGGTTGCCGCAGAACAAAAACCTAAAGCAGAGATTTTTGGGAAATTTGTTATGCTTTCAATTGCTCTCGGATGTTATTCACGAATAATGGATAGTTTTCAAGCCATAAGTAAAAACCTCCCAAAAAAACCACTTTTGCATCATTTTTTGCCTTTTTGTCCACGTTGCGTCACGAAATTTTGTTCGAAAACCTCAGATTCCGATTCAGCAACCCCAAACCCATAAAGCAGGGAACAAATCAAAACTACCCCACAATTTGCATGCTAAAAACACAATATGACTGGACTAAATCGCAATGTAACGAAAACGATGGATTTGAACGATAAATTGTAATATAGGTAGTACAAGAATTTAGTCTGTTATATCTCTTTTTTTTCAGTTCCTCGATTTTCGATTCATTCGATATCAAAACGCACGTACCAGACCCCTATATTCATATTTTGGTGTTGCATTCCACAGCCAAACTAGCTGTTACTAGAAGCGCTCAAAGTAAATGACGGTAATGTTTTTTATTTTTAGTTCTTATACTAACATCTTAACATCTACTTAATTATTTATTCAAAAGCCTTGATAGACCTTAAACTTGAATATGTATAGTATATTTAAAATAGCTTTTTATGGCCTTTAGTCCAAAAAATGGCGATTCGTCCGGCTTACTCACTTGGACTAATCAGTGACATAGTGCGGGCCTTTGTCATACGCAATTTGCATTAAGTTCAGTTTAACTTTTTGGCAAAAACCACTGTAAACCCTATCTAACTAGATAAGAGTTCCTAATCATTAAACTGAAAGTTTTTTTACTATACAAATTCTAGAAAGTACTACTGAAATAAATCAGCCAAGTAGAAGACTAAGCATTAAGGAATGGACTTGTTAAATTATTTTTTTTTTTCAGTAGTATATAGAATTTGTATTATGTATACAAAAACCTTCTTATCCTGAAAATATTCATCATAAAATCGAACGATTTTCTAAAATTAATAAAAAGTTTTTGGCGTTTGGAAATTCTGTGTACCAACCTATATTCTGCTCCCATGCCTATCTCAAAAAAGTGGTACTAGAATATAGCTTATTTTATCTCCTGTATATTACGAACTTTATCCAAAAAATTAGATCAATTGAACGCAAGTTGAATACCTCAGCAATGCTATGCAGATTTCGTATCAAGAAAATCAGTACATTTATTATTTATATAGGTACTAAGCTTTGAAAAAAAGTTTAATTTCAAAAGGCAACGAAAATCATTAGATACTACAAATTCTAAGGAAAATTTAAATTTCATATTAGAACACAACTAACATCCAAAGCAGACACTACAATCGTCCTGACACCCATAGTTTCCATAGCAATTCATAATAAACAAAAATAACAAACAATGCTATTATTGAAAAATTCCCTTTCGAATACACCATTTATTTAATTAAGGAAATTAATTTTATGTTATACACCAACCTCATCATAATATTAAAAGCGAAAGCAGAGCTACTATAAATTCAAGCGGACATTTTGCCGGGTGTCACCTTCTATTTATATTTATTCAATGGTAATATCCCTTTCCAACCAACGAATACATTTACAAACACTTTACTCCCTATCCTTATACCAAAAATTAAATAATGAAAAAAATAAACATCGTACAGTTTGGTTTGTGCACTGTTTTTTTTTGTTCAATAGACAAAGAGTAAAGTAGTGCAAGGTTCAATAGACAAAAAAAGCTGGCTGTGTGCGCTGTGCGCGAATACCTTTTTCCTGTTTCTTTATGTGTCGTATGCGTACCATTTGAACGATGTTTGTTCGAAGATCAAACATGTTCTTAGGGGTGGGTTTTTTATTTTCGTTTTTTTTATTCGAATATAAAAATCTTCGAATCAGAGTTCGAACTTTTGTCCGGAGGCCTCTTAAAGTTATTGATAAAATTTGTCTGCAGTACTCAAATATAATTTGACAAAGGCGGCTAATTAATGGGCCCATAGAATATCTACTTTCAAACCGCCTTTTGAAGTTGACATTTAATATGTTATCCATCACCTTTGTCGAAAAAAGAGTTAAGAGGCCTCTACCCAAAATGTCGAACTCAGATTCGAAGATCAGAACTTCGAATAAAAATAAAAACGAAAAAAGTCACTCCGCATGAGAGAAGGAAAAAGATACACAGACAGACAGAGTAATAGAAGCAGAAGGTACACATACACACATACCTTTCTTTTGTTTTCTTTTTTTTTTTTGCATGCATTGTCTGCTGTATGTGGTATGTGTTTACTTATTGGCGTGTACGTGTACGTTCTACGTTTACCTTGTGTATGAAGTATTGGGTTGTATTTTTGTTCACTCGTAGTGAGATCGGTGTAACATTTGAAAAACGAAAAAAGGATTTTCTCTACATAAATGGGAAATTGGTGATGTTGACCTTGACTCAGATTTATCTAACGTTATTGTTGTAGTAGGTAGATCGTAGATGTATTATATGCTTCCCTGCTTTTATTGAAGTTTCAAAGTTAGATAGTATCAAAGACCGTATAATACCAAGATACCGCATCTCAACCAACCACCAAAAATCAGCCTTAGATGCGGTCGGTCGGGGGAAGGGAAACATTCCCACGTATTGTATCACATCCTCATTCACATTCGAACTCACATAACACATACAGACATGCAAGCCTTTATTCGCCGCAGACCCACGACTCAGCGACCGCACCACCGACGATTGTAAAACTTACACATCACACTCACACATCTATGGGGTCACCACTGGGGTCTTCACAGTACTAGCGCTTTGACTGCGAATTTTTACACTAGATGCAATATCTTGGTATTATACGGTCTTTGTTAGTATCTAACACATTGTATTTTTTCTTGTTATTTCACATTTTGATAAAATTAAGAAAAAGAAAACTCTTTTCCGTGCTAAAAAATAAAGTTTTTTTTAAATTTAGTTTTTAATGCAATAAACCTAATTCACTGCAATTTTGTATGTCAAAATGTAATGAAGTTTTGGTTACTAGGTAGGTACCTATGTACGTACATAGTAACTTTGTGGTTGACAGTGGCTGTCGTCGTGTCGTTTGCGCTGTCCTGATTTCTGTAGGAATATAATAGTGATGGAGTTAACCATTGGTAAATTCAGATTTCCATCTAAAAATTGATTTATTTTTTTCCAATGGAATGCGATTTGAAATTGATTTTTTTTTTTCAAACTATGTAAGTACATATTTGTATAATTTAACGTGTATTTATCTCATTATTCGTAACAATTTGCATCGGTCCACTTTTCGTAGAGTAATATTATAGTTTCATGAATTAAAGTCTCCTTTTTCTATTAGCAAATATTTTCTTCATGTTTTGAGCACAATTTTTACAATCGACATAAAATAAAAAATTGAAACTTATATTTGTAAACTAACAGCTCAAAATTATTTTGGTTGGTATTAGTACAAGGAGAATTTTTTCGCCCAATGGAATGCAAAAATTGATTTGGATCTACCAAAAAGCTGATTTTTGCAGATCCAAGTCAATAAATAAATGTACCTAGCATAAACTATAAGAACTTTTGGTTTACTATAATATGAAGTAAGAACCTATTAGCAACCTACTTAGTTCTTTTAATGTTTTGATTTTGTTTTGTCCCATAAAATACGTGACTATGTAGGTAGAACATTATTTGAAATCCCCCCACAACCAAGCCAACTTTTATCATGTCTCTATTTCTAGTAAATAGCTGTAATGACCTGGATGATATTTTCAGAGTTGATTCCTGTGAGCAAGAAAAACTTAAGAATTTTTTTTTTTACTAAAATCTCCCACTTATATCTTGATTTCTCAAAACTGGCTCTAAAGATAATTGTAGGAATAACGAATTGTTTCTATGAGTAGGGGGCCATTTAAATTAATTTTCCAGATTCGAAAATCTTGCAGCAGGAAAATAGTTAAATTGAAATCTTATTGCCCAAAAAATTTCTTGACTGTTTCGTCATTCATTCGCTTAGCATTCATTTGTGTTTCAAATCCGTTGAAAACACAGTACATAGATAATCTATTTGAAAACATTTTCCTGATGCGTTTTCCTAATCGCTATAATTGGCCCCTAAGGAAAAATTAAGGTGTTTTTTTTAAATCCACCCATAGCCATGCCCACTTACAACATATCTATATTTTGGAAAAATCTTCAACGACCTCGATGAATTTTCACAGTTGATTCGTGTGATCAAGAAAAAATTTAAGAAAAAGATTTCGCCCACTTCCAGGCCCGGGCAAGAGTACGATAACTTGGGCGCCAAGAAATGAAAACGGTTTTTTGTAGAACAGTTCAAAGGAAGCATTTTTACTATAGGAGGGTGTCCATCTCCCCCCGTTTGGGCGGGAGGGGCACTTTTATAAAAAAAGTAATAAGAATGTAAAAAAAATATTAAAAGATAACGGTAATACTTACAATTAAGTATTATACCTTTTTTTAAAGGTAGGAATCATCTAGTTTTCAGTCTTTGATTAGGAATTAATTAGAGCAACCAATTGCAGAAAATGAAATTATATTTAAATTTACAGTTTTGAGAAATTTCAGTTTAAACCTTTTTTTATGCTTTTTTTTGCAAATTTTGAGTTTTAAATTTTATTTTTTTTTTTCAAAAACCATGTGTAGATTTCACTTGATTCAAAAACTAGCTAGTAGAACAGAGTATTGGCTTAAAAAAAAGGTATATTACTTAATTGTAAGTATTACCGTCATCTTTTAATATTTTTTTATATTTTTAGTACTTGTTTTATAAAAGTGCCCCTCCCGCCCAAACGGAGCAAGATAGACCCCCCTCCCATAGACAAAATGCTTGTATTTAACTCCTCTACAAAAATCCGTTATCAAAGTTATGGTACCTACTCTAGCCCACGCCCGCTTTTTAAATCTTGATTTCTTAGAATGGAACTAAAGACTACTGTTGGTAAATGTAGGTAAGTAAAATGCACGACTGTTCAAGACACTGCGGGCTTAAGAAAATTGTACATATATAAAAACATGGAAATTATGAAAGAAAAATGTAGAGAAGCATGAAATACGATAACTTAATTAGCTAAAACAACTCCTTTGACAGTTTGAGGTGGAAAATAGAATGCTATCTTAATTTTTGTTTGAATATGATTGTATGAAAAAAAATATACTTATAAAAATTAATTCTTTATATACATATAAAAATTCTTTAAAAAATTTTAAGAGCAAATTTTGGTATGCAAATCTAAAGTATATATTTATGTGTATATAAAAACAAAATTTGAAAAAAAAGTTGTCAAACTATTTTTGAGATACCTACATATCGAATTTTCAAAAAAAAAAAATAGAATTTTGATATGCAATATTATAAAATCTTATCTGAAATTTATATATAAAAAAGCATCTAAGTCCATTTAGCCGATAACGAGAAAATTAAAAATAAAAAAACGTTCTATGAGGTAATATTAATAGTTGCTAAGTGTAAGATTTTATAACATTTGTTAGTAGGTTGTACTTATTTTAGTATATAAAAAAGTTTAATCAAAATCGTAGGAGTCGTTTTAAAGCAACAAAATGTTTTCCTTTGCGGTTTTTTAACTTTTGTATGGAAGGTGCCGTTATTTTTTCATAAATTTCAAATTGTTTTTCTTAAAACATTTTAGAGAGTACTAAGAAACTCTTAAGAATCGAGTTTCAAAAATTTCGATCATGACGTTTGCGAAATATTTGATTTTTCAAAAAAAAATTGAAAATTTTTTTAAAAATCCAAAAAATATTTTTTCAAAAATTTTGGTAACAAAACTTTTTATATTTTTTGGAAGCTTCTGTATAAAAAAAAATAATGGAAATCAGTCGTACCGTTTTGAAGAAAATCAAAAATAAAAAAACTGGTTCTTCGGGAGGTACCATTAATAACCATTTTTAGAAAAATGGTTTTCTACCCAAAGAAAGCCTTTACTAAAATAAGTTTCTTGAATTTTTTTATGAAAAGTTGTCGAGCCATTTTTGAGAAAAATACGATTATGTAAAATTGCAAAAAAAATTGTATGGCAGGTACCGTTATTTTTGGTTAAAAAAAATGAAAGATACGTGTGGGTATAATCACCAAAAACCACTATGTACCAAGTTTGAAGAAAATCGATCCAGCCGTCTAAACTGTAGATGAAAAGACAGACAGACAGACAGAATTGTGCCACTCACTTTTTAGCTGTCCTACTCCAAAAAGTTTTTAAAAACTTTTGTTAACCCTTGTCCTAAAGTTATTTTACTTGGACAACGGCATATTTGTCAAACTTTGCATTTTATTTAATTAAACAAAGCATATTTCCAACTATCAAGAACTTTTAGAAACTGTGTCCTTCTAACAAATTTAAATTCAGAGTATAAACATTATTCAATTTCATTTTTCTTTAAAAAAGAGCTTGTTTTTTGAGTAATTTATTGAAAAGAAAAATAAATTTTTCCACTAAAACTTTGATCGCATTTTGAAAAGAAACTTCAAAATATGAATTAAAATACTAGACCATTAAAAACAAATCAAAGCTGCATTAAAAAATCTTGATTAAAAAATCTACCTGGGTACAAATTATAATAAAATCTTGATTAAAAAATCTACCTGGGTACAAATTATAATATTTATTCTCCAATTGTATTGCTTTTGCCACAAAATAAATAAATAAATTGGGTGGCGCAACAGCTCATGGAGAACCAAGGCCTAGTGACTTACAACTCTCAACCATTCCTGTGTGCGTGTTGTGTTGTTTGGCAGGAATGGAGGGGACCTACAATTTTATGCCGAGTCCGAACGGCTAGATGAGAAGCACTTTTTCATGACAAGTAATACTCTTGGAGGATTTGTCAGTTCCTCGCAAGAGGCAGTACCTCGGATAAAACATTTCTGTTTTTAGGTGGCACGGCTGGGAATCGAACCCACACCTTCGGCATGACAGTCCTACGCACTAACCATCATGCCACGAGGTACTACCACACAACTTTGCCACAACTGTTGCTGGAAAGTAAATTTGTTTTTCCTGACGTCTCTTTTTTGATGCTCGTAGGTTTTAATGAAATCTCTTACTTTTGTGATTTTTTTTTCTATTTCAAACCAAATTTTAAAATCATTCCTTAATGTTTCAAAGGTATGGACTGTACTAGACTGTAGAGTGTAAGTACTGGCACAGAAAAAGTGTATTTTGATCCAAATCTCACCGAATTTCCCTTAAATCGTCTTTTTCCGGAACAGTAAAAAACTAAAAACTTCTGATTTTGTTGAGGTTTTTTAATTAATCCACATTATATTGCTCTCCTAGGTAGGTGGGACTGTATTTAAGCATAAGACGTGCAACAAAATTACCTGGGTGCATCCAGATGGTCAAACCGAAAACCAAATTGATCATATCATGATTCAGCAGCGATGGAGGAAGTCTATGTGTGATGTCCGGAGTATAAGAAATGCCGATGTGGGAAGCGACCACCATTTGGTTCTGATGAGTCTCAAATTACGAACCGCTGCCGTACAAAAACCAGCGCAGGATGCAGCAAGGAGCTCAAAATTCATTACTAATGCTTTGAATGACCCCAACATATGTCGAAACTATGTCACCACCCTTAACGACAGAGCCTCGTCATTAAATGGAATCCAGCATTCAACAATTGATGAGATGTGGGGTGAAATTAAAAGTGTTTTTATGGAGGCTGGATCCGAAACTGTACCCAAGCGAACGAGACGTAGAGACTCTTGGATATCCCAAGACACCTGGGATAAGATCGAACTTCGCAAATCGTTGAAAATCCAAATAAATGCCGAAGCAGATATTCAACGAAAGGCTGACTTGCGAAGAGAGTACCGCATTGCACATAAGATGGTCTATCGTTGTGTGAGACGTGACAAGAGGGTGAGGTTAGATGGGCTCGCAGATAATGCGGAAATCGCTGCCAGAAGAGGAGATATCCGGGAATTGTACCAAATAGCCAAAGATGTGATCGGGAAAAAAAGCAACACCAATCATCCTGTAATGGATGTGGATGGCACACTTTTGGTATCAATTGAGGATCAGCTTCGTAGATGGAAGGATCATTTTTGTGCCCTGCTAAATAAGGATTCAGTTGAGCAGAGTGCTGAAGTGCCCCAACTAAACGAGATGCGCAGGTCCTATAGGGGTATTGACATCGAACCCCCGTCTGAATCGGAAATCCTTACATCAATAAATCTCCTCAAAAACAACAAGGCAGCTGGACTGGATGGAATACCAGCTGAGTTCCTGAAAGCCGATTCCGTAACAGCGGCTAGTATTTTACATCCGTTGATACAAAGCATTTGGGAAAACGAATGCTATCCCAGGGATTGGAAGGATGGTGTGATTGTTAAGTTGCCAAAGAAAGGTGACTTAAAGAACTGCAACAATTGGCGTGGTATCACCGTTTTGTCCGTTTTCCCAAAACTAATGGCAACCATCATTCTCGAGCGAATAAAGGATAGAATCGAGTCTACACTCAAGAGGCATCAAGCTGGCTTCCGCAGTGGTCGATCGTGTGTCGACCATATCAACACCCTGCGTATCGTCCTCGAGCAGTCGATGGAATTTCAATCACCGCTTTACCTCATGTTCGTGGATTTTGAGAAGGCCTCTTTGATCGAGTTAACCGAGAATGTATATGGAGATCGTTGCTTGGTAAAGGAATTCCACCAAAAATTGTTGCCATTATTAAAGAGTCCTACAACAACGCAAGGTGTTTTGTTTTGCACAATGGGCAGCTATCCGACTCCTTCGTAGTGCAACAGGGTGTGAGACAAGGGGATGTTTTATCGCCAATTCTCTTCCTGCTGGCGATGGACGACGTATTGACGGCCAGTGTTGGTACAGCTGAGCGATAGGGCATTCAGTGGAGACCGTTCGAAAGGCTCAGTCATTTAGACTATGCCGATGACATATGTCTACTGGCAAATAACATCAGTGGGCTGAACGGGATGTGCCAAACGCTGCAAGTGAAGGGAGAGTCGAGTGGTCTAAGAATAAACAGCAAAAAGACAAAAATAATGCTCACAGGCTGCTCCACACAGCAGCGTATTATTCTACAGGAGACGCCAGTTGAAGTAGTGAAACAGTTCAACTACCTTGGCAGTATTGTTTCTGCAAACGGTGGTACGGATCTGGACGTTAAAAGTAGAATGAATAAAGCTCGTGCTGCCTTCGGTACCCTGTCCCCAATTTGGAAATCCAGTCAAATCTCCTTACGCACTAAGTTGAGATTCTTCGAATCCAATGTCAAATCCGTGCTGTTATATGCTTGTGAAACCTGGAAAATCACGTCTACTATTTCGAAGAAAATGCAGGCTTTTGTGAATCGCTGTCTTCGCCACATCCTAAAAATTCGCTGGCCACAAATAATATCAAATGAGGAATTGTGGCGCAGGACAAGTCAAGAGCGGCTGGACGTCGACATAAGTAAGCGTAAATGGCGCTGGATTGGTCACACACTGAGGAAACCAAACGATGAAATTGCAAAGCAGTCCTTTGAATGGAATCCTCAGGGTGAACGGCGGGTTGGAAGACCAAGAACAACATGGAAATCAACTGTCTTAGCGGAAGCAGAATCCCAGAGAAAGACGTGGCCACAGCTAAAGTACCTTGCAGCAGACCGTGAAGGATGGAGACGTTTTGTTGACGCCCTATGCCCCAGCCGGGGTTACAGGACACGATGATGATGATGATATTGCTCTCCATAAAACGCAGGCGATAGGAGAAGCAACTCGTTTTAGATTTTTATAAAATACCAATTATTCGGTTTGATTTGTCTATTACAGAGCAAATAATACGTTAATGCTATGTTTCCACCAAAGGTTTATCTCAGATTAGATTAAATTAATCTTTTTGGTGTGTTTGGCGCACAAAAAGACTTAAAAAAGAATAAATTTGACAGCATCTTCAAAACTGCAAATGGCGTTTCAATTTTTCTTATGAAGTGCGAATGAGACAGAATGTTTGATTCGTGTCAAACAATGAAGAACCGAATGCGAGTCTCGAATGAATCGTTCAGCACCATGTAAGAATAGGTTAGTTCGATTTGTAAAACTATTTGTCCTAGGAAGATTTAACAAGATTAATTTCTAATCTTCAAGATTTACGAAATAAATTCGTATGGTAAATCTCAAAGATTTGAACGAGATTTGAGGTTAATCTTATTAAATCCCAGATTAGCGTTAGGTGGAAATGTAGCATAACCTGAGTCGATGACAAACGAGTTGATACATACCAAAGCGAACCGTAAGCTTTAATTTTAAACAAAACAAATCGAATTACGTTTCGGTTCATGTTTCAAATTTGTCAGATGTAGCGATTTATCGCAAAACAGACGATTTGAAATTTCATTTGGTGGCAAGAAAATCGATTTGGCGATGTTCACAAAACAGGCAATAATTTTAGCTTTTGGTGATTTTAATTTTTTGAATTCAAGTCTTTATATTTTTTAAAGCTTTTACTTAAACTTAACATTCGTTTTATGATGTAATATTTTGCTAGATGGAGCTATCGTAGTATTAAATCTGAACGCACCCCAAAACTGAAAAACGATTTCTTTCTTATTCCTAAATTAATTTTAATATTTTTTTTAATTTGGTTCTTTATAGAGTGGAAAATTTTGAAATTTTTTGATTTTTTGGCGATTAACATATATCTTACGTTCGGTGATTCCGCTTTTTGAACCTGAAAAACTACTCATCTTCAAGGTTCAAGGTAACTTGGTTTGAGAAAAATTTAAACCGGTACAACTAGGTTTGTGGTTGCATCGGATTAATTAACCGAGTTGATGCTTCTCGGACAGTGATACAATGTGTAAATACAAACAAAATTAGAGTGGGCAAAAATTGCTTTGATGTGACGACCAACTGTAACTGTAGGCAATATTTAAACTTGGTGTCTGAAACTTCATTCACAGTAAGTTGTTCAATCTTGCTTCTTGGGCTGTAGAACCAGAAAAGTTTAACTGCCGATTTTTCTAAGGTGGGCAGTTCATTTTTTAAGGTCGGCACTGCCCACCTCTGCTCCCCCCTTCCTACGCCTATGTTAGCCGAAGTTTGAAAATTTGGCCTAGGTGCACTTTGCAATAGCGAAATAAGGCCAAACCTCAACATTTGGCCCTATTTCACTTTGATAAAGTAAATAATGCCAAACCGATTTGTGAAATAAGACCAAATGTGACTTTTTCACTTTACGAAAGCAACTGTTTATTATTTAATAGAGAAACTGGTTTAAGCGTGTAGTAATGTAAAAGAGCATTTAAATGTAAAGTTAATTCAATGCAACTAGTTGATTCAAAATAGAGTTACAAATTAAATACTTCTTAAAATTTGCGTAAGGATACGGAAGATGAATTTGTTAGGTTAATATTTAAAACAATCACGCAAAGCTAATTGGAAAAAATTTGGTCTTATTTCACTACTGCTTAGCCTAATTTCACGGCACTAATCTACCCTACCTATTCAAACAAAAATTAAAAACAAAAAATAGGTATGTGAACATACAGTCACAAAAATTATTCGGAAAAAATGTTTTTTTTTTTAAAGGATTATTTTTTTGTCTGTTTTTGTTTTTTGTTCTCACATTGTTATTTTTCTGCTATCTTCATTTCACTTTGTTTTGTCTTGATATATGTTAATTTAAATATTAAAAACAAAAGAAATTATGAGCGCTATAATCTACCTACCGTTACATTTTTTAAACTCTCAACAGAGCAAGAGCAATGATAATATAGATTTGATATAGATTAATTCCGAATACTTTTGGGAATGACAGTACATACTTTCCAAACTATACTTCATCCAACAAAAATAGGCAGTGTAGGCAAGATAGGGCGTTTGCCTCGCATTCTGCCTACAGTAGATTGCATAAATATGTCCTTCATTAAAGCTCTCACAGGGTTGTCGTAGTGTTTATTTTACATGCACATAAATATGAAAGAATAGTATGCAGGGTTACCGCCCTTTTTTTAAATAGAAATATTCATTTAATTGTTTTATTTCATTTCATTTTTGTCATTTCAAACTACTTACATAATGCACAAAATACACGACTTAAAAATACAAATTGCAGAAAACTCTAAAAAACACACCTCTTCGCAAATACTCGAGTTAGAAATACAAATTGCACAAGACGGGTATAATCTTAAAACACACCAATTGCACAAAACTTAAAAAATACACCTTTTAAAAATAAAATTTACATACAAATACTTTACTTCACCTCGCTATACGAAAATCTATGCAAATAATGTTCTCCTTCAAAGAAAACAGCTTAAAATTTTGTAACTGCATTTTAACGTATTTTTCACACATTCAAAGAAATGCAAATGAAAAACACTCCACGATAACACTCATCATTAAAAACTTTTTTTAAAGCTCTTAATTCAAAAGCACCTCAACAGAAACCAAAGAAAAAAAAGCTTAACGAGTTACTAAATAGACACGGGTAACTCTGAATACACATCAATATTTTGATGGGGGTTGAATACCAGCAGCCAATCAGCAATAGGCCACAGCAATTCAGTGCGCAATCAGATGTGCGCTCAACAGGACGTTGGATCTAAGTCAGCTGTAATCAGAAATTTACGGGCCGGCAAACACTTTTTTATGGAGGAGTTTTTTCAATTCAATATGGAAGTATGGTGCAAAAATATTGCACGCTACTGATTTTGAAAAAGCTTTCCCATAAGACTTGTACTGCCTATTTTTGTTGGATGCAGTATAATTAAAATATAGTCTATAATTTTTAACATGCAAAAATACCTATCTTTGTACATATTTTTGTCTCTTGAATCAAAATCATATTTATAAAACAAACTCCTCGCGCGCCGAGCGAGATCGGTCGAACCAAATTCATTTCAACTCGATGCTGGGCTTACAAGGAATACTACACAATATTTATTTATTTATTCATCTACAAACGAATTTGCTTTACAGTTTACATTGAAAATAATATAATAATAGAATATGTATATTAGGGTGGTCCTTATTTTAAAAACTTTTGAGCACCCATTTTTTTTGTTCATTGACATCTTAAAACACTACCCTATTTTTTTTTTTTTTTTTTAATCACGTTAGCACGTGCCGCATTGAGCTTAAAGTTGATGCTCCTGTGAGAGTTAGGGCCTATTTTAATGCTTTTTTAGTTCCAAAAACAACGGTACTTGCTATGACCGTTATGAAAAACCTTATTAATCTTCAAAACAGCTCAAATGATTTCGATATAAATTCTAAAAATGTTTTTATAATTACTCGAATATTTTTAAAAATTCCTTATTTCCAAGCAAATTGAACTTTTTGAGCAAGCACGTGCGACACAGTCGGGCCTTTTATTTTTTTTCTTTCGAAGCAAGAGCAGGTAACAGATTTGAAAGTGCACTTTATTAATTCTGCATATCAAATTTTTAATAGCCCCCGGTTTTGGTCGGTTTATGAAAATTCAAATTTTCAAACTCATTGCGGCACGTGTTAATACAATCTGATTAGCATCAATTTTTTTTTGTATACGTTTTTAATGTAGAATAACAAAAAAATGGTGCTCAGTAAAAACAAACAATGTTTTTTTTCCTCCATACAAATAAGGACCACCCTAATGTATATGTAATGGGAAAATTTCAAAATTGTTTTTGTAACACTTTTTAAAGGCCTGGTCGAACAGAGCGTGCAATCGGTTAATAATTGACAAAGTAGTAAGTTCAAAGCTATGATACTTCGATTCATCATCCGTAGTACGCTTTGAAAAATAAAAGATAGGATGAAATTTCCCATCTTTTTTCTTCTGTAATAATATTGCACCGAAACCTAACGCACTTGCATCGCAATGCAACTCAGTTTCGTCCTTTGGGTTATATAATGCTAACACAGGCGATTCATTCATTTTTTGTTTTAGTTCCTCAAAACGATCCAGTTCTACCTCACCGAATTTAAAAACTGCATCATTTCGAATTAGACGAAAATAAGAGCATAAACCCAAAAAGTTGTGAATTGCTTTCACATTCTGGGGTATGGGGAAAGTCTTTATGGATTCCACTCCTTTTTCATCCGGTTTGATGCCTTCATTTGTTATAAGATAACCAAAATAGCGTATCTGTGATACCATAAACTGACACTTATCTAATCTTAATTGTAATTTATTCTTAACTATTCTTTTGAAAAGTTCTGTCATTATATCTAAATGCTCCTCTTCCGATTCTGTAGCGATCATTATATCGTCTATATATATAGTGACTTTCCCTTTCCTAATCAAATCCTCAAACACCCTATATATATATCGTTGGAGTTCGCACGGCGCATTTTTCAACCCAAATGGCATCTTTAAATATTCGTACTGACCCATTGGGGTTACGAAAGCTGTATACCTTACCGACTCTTCATTCACTTGAATATGGTGAAATGCACTTTTCAAGTCTATTAACGTAAAAATCTTTTTATTAACCAACCCATCCAACAAGTCATCTATAAGTGGGATGGAATAGTTATCTTTTTGTGTCATTTTATTTAGAGTTCGATAGTCTACACATAATCTTATATCACCTGTTTTTTTCTTTACCAGTACCTACTACTGGTGAAGAATATTCTGATCTACTCTCACGAATCACTCCCTGTTTCATTAAATCGTCTAGAATAACCTGCACCTGTTCTTTTTCGAAATAGGACATTCTCCTTGGGGGGCAATGGAAAGGCTTTTCATCGTTCAACCGGAGTTTTATTTCATACTTAATCTCTGGCACTTCCGAACGAGAACAGTACCAATAATGTTCTTGAATAATTCTAAAGAATTTTTCTTTAGTTTTATATGATATTTCATTATTTTTCAAATTGATATCTTCTCATTAAGTGTTGCACCAAGTTTTCCAATATAATTTTTGTTTAAATTTTGTGCATCATCAACTATTATATTCAAAAATCTTTTACATTCATTTTCATACATATCATTTGTCTTTTCATTAGTACTTTCTACTATCTTTTATAACTTTAATTTAGCTTTCTTTAAGAAACCCGCCCAAAAATAGCAGGATATTGCATTGTTTCATCTGACACTACTAACATTTCCATAGGTATACTTTCATTTGCAAATAAAAAACATTCAAATTTATTTGTCCAATTATGGACAAAGGACTTTTATTTATCCCGCAATATGAACCAAAGTTTGATATATTTTTGAAATTTAATTCATTTTTTCAATAAAAATACTTAAATAACTTAATTTAATCAGGCTGACTAATAGTGAGTCTAATAATAAATTTATACAATAAATTTAATCAGATAATACAAAGATTAAATTTCTTACGTAATCTTCCTCGGAATCGGAGTCAATATATCCGATTGCCGGCGTAGTACCTCGTGGCTTGATGGTTAGCGTAGGACTGTCATGCCGAAGGTGTGGGTTCGATTCCCAGCCGTGCCACCTAAAAACAGAAATGTTTTATTCGAGGTACTGCCTCTTGCGAGGAACTGACAAATCCTCCAAGAGTATACTTGTCATGAAAAAGTGCTTCTCATTTAGCCGTTCGGACTCGGCAAAAAACTGTAGGTCCCCTCCATTCCTGCCAACAAACACGCACACAGGAATGGTTGTGAGTTGTAAGTCACTAGGCCCTGGTTCTCCACGAGCTGTTGCGCCACCCAATTTATTTATTTATTTATTTTTATATCCGATTTCCGGCACCTTCTTTCTCTTTGGGCATTGAGCCGCCAAATGTCCAATCTCGGCACAAACGTAGCACGCACCTGAATTCCTTTTCTCCTTTCTGCATTCAGTCGCCATATGTCCCATTGAGTTGCAGTTGAAAGAAATGAAATTAATACTATTATGTAATTCTAAGGCTCTTTATTTGGATATAAAATAATTTATGTAAGTTTTCAGCATTTTGTATCGGGAAGCAATATTTGAAATTGATTGATTTTTAATAGCGATATAATGTATATTGTACGTACTTATGAACATAGATTTATGTAATACATGCCACTTCTATTAATATTCTAGAGAGGGGTATTTGAAATGTTCTTAAGAGAAAAAATATCATTTTCTCTTATATGACAGTTGAAGAAAAGCTCATTTTCATTTCATTGCATCATTTTGATACAAAAAATTCCTTAAATTCGAAATAATGATAGTATTGAATATAATCATCTACCTACCTTAACTATAGTTAAAACAGATAGAAAAATTGTTTTAATATTTACTTTTATAGATTCAATTTTTGGGGATTTTTAAATTTATCGGTAATGGATGTATGGATCTCAAGAAAACAAATACATTTTTTTTACTTGATTATTTGAGGAACAATTTTTTAAATAAAGAAGTATTTAGAACTAAAATGAATATATGGTAAACTTTAAAATTCCATTTTTTATGTTGGTTATTTTTTGTCAAATGCACTTTTTACTAGATATGGAATCGTATGCCTTATGAAATATTTTTCAATGTTTTATTAATTTATAATATTTAACAAACACAATGGCGAAAAAATCATCAAAATCCATCCATTTATTCAAAAGTTACAGCATGATGTCCACTTTGTCAGCTTTTCGTTCCACTGTGCGGCGTGGCGGTTGGCGGCAACGGTGAAGGGTAGCGCATACGAACGCGAACGCGCCAACCAAGAAAGGCCAAGAAATGTTTGGAAAAAAATAACCTAAAATTCCGGAATTTACGCCAAACTTTTTGGGTTCCTTTTCCTAAGAAAAAAGCAATAACATTGTATGGAGAATTTTGGGCCTTTTTTTCAATTTTTATTTTTTGGCGAAATTTCCTATGGCGTAATTTCAGGGAGCCAATTTAGAAGTCAACCATATAAAACTCGAACTAAAACATTCGCTTCAGATAACAATAACTAGGTTCTTCACTAGTGGGTATTGGTCGGCAATCAAATACATTTTTTCCTCGCATTTTTCTACCCAGGTGTTGGCTCTTTTAAAAGAGCCAACCTGTGTGGTTGTTTTTGTGGGTATGTTCTTTAAGATAGAGTGAGATAGCACATCTGGAATAATAGTGTACCTAGTTTGAATGAGATTTGTTGGCGCAAAATTTGTAGCCAACACAAGGCCAATATTGAAGTAAAAATAATATTAAAGGAGATACGATACTACTTTGTAGGGGTTGCAGTGAATGGCTCGATTTAAATAGGTTTTTCTGGTATTATAATGATTTAAACGGATTGGGATTTTTTGTTTTTTTTTTTTTATCGACATAAAAAAAAGTTTTAATACAAACAAATTGTTTGTAGTACGTGTATTTAAGTCGAAATTTTAGGGTTGTGCAGGGAATTAACTTCACGGGAACTACCTTCACATGGGAATTAACTTCACCACTAGTGGGAATTAATTTCACTTTTTTGAAGTGAAATTACTTCCCACTGAAAGTGAGTAATAATTTCACTTTTTTGTGGGAACTAATTTCACTTTAATGTGCGTTTCTTTAAATCCAGATTCTTTAAATGCCAAAGAAACTTTGCATACACCCAGCCTCACACCTACCCCAAATCCTATAATGGGCCCAAGCAGGGGGGTTGCAGGGTGGCAGCATGCCCCCCCATACATACTTCACTGTTTATTCGCCGTAATGCTTGCTGCTAGCATAAATACAGTGCATAAATACAGTGCTAGCAGGAAGCATTACGGCGAATAAAGAGTGTGGTATGTATGGGGGGGCATGCTGCCCCCCTGCAACCCCCCTGCTTGGGCCCATTACAGGATTTGGGGTAGGTGCGAGGCTGGGTGTATGCAAGTTTCTTTTGCATTTAAAGAATCGGGATTTAAGGAAACACAATTTTACATTTTTGTAATTTCTATCATATCATAGGTGGGAAATAACTTCACACAATTTTCGGATGAAATTATTTCCCACCTTAAGGGGGAAATTACTTCACAAAAAAAAGGTGAAATTAATTCCCACTAGTGGTGAAGTAAATTCCCATGTGAAGATAGTTCCCGTGAAGTTAATTCCCTGCACCGGCGCAGCCTGAGAGGAATCGCCAACTGAATACAGTTGTAAAAAGTGGAAAAAATACTTAGTAAATACCTAAAATCGCCGAAGGACATAAAAGTATCAGTTTGCTGAGAGTCACCCATCCACATCCATTCCGCCAATAAAATTCCGAATTTGGCTGTTTTTTTCATAAAATTCTTGTAAAGGGGAACATTATTCTGGGTAAAGCTAGCAACAAGACGTGAATTCGTGAGAAAATAACTATTGATGCAAATGCATCACAACCTATTTAGGCCAATAACTAGGGCCCAATTCAGCTTTTTCGCCGCCCGCCGCCCTTTGCAATAACACCTTAAGGTAAGGTGCAAGTTATAGCTATCATTGAAACATATCATTGAAAACTTTAATGACTGATTTTGAGGCGTTTAGAAAGCAAAATCGTTTATTATTTTGATGGACGGTTAAAGCTCAAGACTTAATTAATATTTTTAGTAAAAAAAAATTCAAATAGGCCCAACTTTTCACAAAAATTGACTTTTAATTTTTCAATGATCACTGGTAAGGTAGTTCAATCATTGAAATAAGAAAAGTCATTTTATGTGGAAAGTTGGGCCTATTTGGATATTTTTTTTTTGCTAGTAATAACGGGTGATTTTTAAGAGGTTTAGAACTTTAAAAAAAAAAAACACAAAAAATTCGAAAAAATGAATGAAATATTTATTTGAATCGATAGTTTGAACCTTGCAATTTAATGTTTAAAGATAATTTCATGCAAATGTTGACCGCGGCTGCGTCTCAGGTAGCCCATCCGCTGAGTCCAATTTTGGCATACTCTTTCACACATATCGGCCGGTATCTCACGAATGAATGCATGGATGTTGGCTTCCAGTGCGTCAATCGAAGCGGGCTTGTCCCTATAGACATTAGCCTTGACATACCCCCACAAAAAATAATCTAATGGTGTCAAATCGCACGATCTAGGCGGCCAATTGACCGGCCCGAAACGTGAAATTAACTGTTCACCAAACTCGCCTCGCAATTGCGCCATTGTTTCGCGTGCTGTGTGGCATGTGGCACCGTCTTGTTGAAACCACATATCATGCAAGTCAAGAACTTCCATTTCGGGCAAAAAAAAGTTTGTTATCATCGCTCGGTAGCGTTCACCATTGACAGTAACGCTGCGATTCGCATCATCTTTGAAGAAATATGGCCCAATAATGCCGCCGGCCCATAAACCGCACCAAACAGTGGCTTTTTCGGGATGCATTGGTAGCTGTTGCAATGCTTCTGGCTGTTCTTCACTCCAAATGCGGCAATTATGCTTATTTACGTACGATGAACATTTCGAACCGAGCACGAATTTTGATAGTAAAATTCGATAATTTGCAAGCGTTGTTCATTTGTAAGACGATCCATGGTTAAATTGCAAACCAAACTGAAGCTGTTTGACAGTGACACAAGGTACTAAACACACGTCAGCTGTCAAAACCAGTGTTGCCAAAACCAAACCAGCTAAAAAATCACCCGTTATTAATTAAGTCTTAACCTTTAACTGTCCATCAAAATAATAAATAATTTTACTTCCTAAACCACTCAAAATCAATCATTTAAATGTCCAATGATGAGTTTCAATGATAGTTATAACTGGCACCTAACTCCGAGGCCTACGAGGCAGCACCAGTACAGTATATTGGCTATCCAGTCGCAATACACTCACATTTGTTTTACTAACACATACAAACCTGAACTCGTCTCCTCAACTGGCATGTTTTTTTGTAGCCAGTTATTTGACAGAAAATGTGTGTAGCCAACTAGCTATCCAGTACTCGTGTGGCCTCAGGGTAAAACTAAAACACATACCACTGCAGAGATGGTCCGATTTTTAACCGACTTAAAAAAAATGAGGTTATCATTTCGACTGGTATGAATATAATACTGTTGAAATTGTTTAATATTCATATCCATATAATGTTAGTATTCTGGGGCTTCTAAACGAGTTTATCAAATTTTATGAGCGTATTTTATGTTTATTTACAAATTTCTCAAAAACTGCTAATCGCATTGAAATAACAAAAACTACTAATCGCATCGCAATAACTTTTTTTACTGACTTAAAAAAACTATTAAAATCGGTTGAGTAGTAGACCAAAATGTTTTATGAAGTCGGTTTACTTACATTTATGTTTCTCTTATAACATCGACTTGCTTGACATAATTTTTGCTTTCAGTTTTTTTTTTTTATTTAATTTTAATAAAAATACATCGGAATTAAGTTGGACCACTTACGAATAAGCCATTCAAAAATTAAATCAAAACTTATTTTTTCAGAATATTCAACTCTGCCTAGTTACTTTAAAATTGTTTTTTTTGCACTTTTTTCGCAAAATTACTATCACAAATCTTGTATTTTATAAAAATCGTACCCAATCCAGATAGACCAAAAATTTTGTATTTTATTATTAATTTAGAGAGCTCCTTGAAACGTTCACTAGTCAAAAGAATTCTGGGAACAATACTGATATTTGGATCAAATCTTAATTCAATTATGAACTTCAAATCGTTTTGACGAAACGATCTACATATATTATAAAATCATACATAAGACCGAAAACTTCTCTGAAAATTTTAAATCATTTTGTGGGTTAGACCTTAAAATAGTCTTGAGATTTTTACAATGATCTAAGACATCATTTTTTGGTAATTCTTTTACGGCATAGTGCTTTGGTCCAAAGCACTAAGTGCAGACAAAAATGTTAAAGAAACGGAGAATGAGATGAATTTTTGTAATCCAAAAAGTCCCAATTTGAACGGTTTTTAGAAGGACATGGAAAGGTATGCCCGATAAATTTATTTCAAAATTAGCAGAACCTGACTTTTCAGCTTCAAAACGTATGTTTCAATCTTATTTCATTCAGTATAGTGCGTTAAGTAAGTTAGTGAGTTTTACCTTTGAGCCAACGATATTTTATGTATGCATGTTAAACTTCGAACCAAATTATAACCGAGCATAAAAAAACCTAAGTTTAAGTTTTTTGTATGCTCGATTATAATCCAAGACAAAAGAATTCCGCCTTGACACCACCGGACGCAACATTGCAATGCGTTGTTAAAAGTCATTATACCAGAGTCGTAGCATTGACATTATACACCCTGGTATTGGTGTTGTATCGAATTTGTTCAAAATAAAGTTCGTTAGTTTTGGTGTTTTATTCTTCAGCAGTTAGTTTTTGTCAATTAATAATTTACTACAGCCTTTTTCTTTAAAAGCCCTATCGGAATTATTACCTACTTATTACAGGGTCAATTACAAAATACCAAATTTGCCGCTCTGGGCAAAATTCGCGATTCCCCCAAACCCCCTCCCCCCCCCCCCCTCCTCTTACATCAGGTCTTGCAATCAACCCTCTTTCATATCAATGTATCTATGAAGGTTGATGATTGTGAAATTTAAAAACCCACACTTATTCTATTTTCAGAAAAATTTTACTCTTGGTGCTGGCAGACAAACGTATTCATAATATACATTTAGGGCTGTTCGTTTTGTTTTGAGAAAAGTAGACACGATTCAGGCGATATTAAATCATGTATACATATACATGTACGTTTTTTTTTAAATTTAATCGGACCCTAATCCAATTAAACAAACCGTAAGAAATCGATTTCATTTGCACTTAAGCAACGTGACACGAAGCCATTCAAATGTAGAAGTGTAGTTTTATTAGTACCCTGAAAATGGTTCTTTTGCTAAACTAAAGTCCAAGTGAAGACATTATTCAAAGTCGTTAACACATCATCCAATTATCCAATTATACATGTCCACACAAAGTTTAAAGTTTGCTCTTTTTCTGTGACTTGAAAAAAAAAACAAAAACCTATTTAAATATAACAAATAAAAAAATATATTGATTTAATGCATTCGATACTCTATCGTCACCTATTAAATTTAAGTTACTATCTAATGAGCAAGTCATAAGCCAACAAACGTAGGTAATTGTAAAAATTTTAATTCAAAATTCGTATTAGCTACTACTCTACCTGCGTTACTACTTAGCTCTATATAATAAAATAACACGTCAAATATCAATCACGCTTATGATTATGAAATACAATTTCATACACACAAGAAGTCGGAGTTTCTCTTTTTCTAGTACATATTTGAAAAAAAAAACACGTTGCATTTCGCGTCAAGAGAAAAATGTATCCTATAATCTCCTGGTCGTTGATTTACATAAGCTAAAATGAACCTAGGAGAAATCATAACTAGTGCGCCCAGCGTTGCCGTTTGGCCCCTAAAGTGGCCAAATGGACACTTTTTTGCGTTCGGGACCGGTGGCCACTACTTTTTGAAAAATAACCTAATTGGCCACTTTTTATTATTATTTAATTATTTAAAGTAATTTTTATTAGTAAAGTTCTAAAAATGTACTTTAAAAAATTCAGTTTCTCGAAATTTGGTACTGAATGCTGTCGTTTAATCTGGAAGAACACAACCATCTTTGCTGAATGCTGTCGTTTAATCTGGAAGAACGCACCCATCTATGCCATTCAGCAAATTGACAGAAGAAAGAGACAACCCTTCAATTTTCTATCAAATTTATTTGGATGTTCATGTTTCGCAAAACAGTTATCTACGTTTTTTTATTTTGACATGTTCCTTTTTGTAGTTTCTGTTTTCAAATTTTTATCACGGCAGAAAAATGAAAAGGTAATTATTTTAGAATATTATGTGAGAATATAACTATTTAAAATAACCTATTTGAAAGGTTTTTAACAATCACACTGTTTACCGCGTTTCTGAAAAGTCTTCAATATATTATGTATATTTAAAAATACGATACGAAATTTTGTATTTTAACTAATAAATTAAAAATTTTATTGTGGCTCCACGATGCCCCGAAGCCTAGGCTTACAAGAAAAAATTATTGTGATGTGCACTTGTTGCGCGCTGATGACTGACTGCTTTTTGATGAGGAAAAGGTTAGGTAGGTATATAAGCAGACTTTTGTATGTAGATGTATTTGTTTTTGTATAGGCGCAAACATCCTCCCCCGGTTGAAATTAATTTTCAACAATCCACAAGTAATGGGCATAGTTTGTCGAACGAACGCTTGATTTCACCCTTTGAAGTTTTAACTAGTCAATCCATCTCGCCCTGGAAAGGTTTTTGACATTTTTTCCATCAGCCATTGACATGGAGGTTGGTTATCTTCTTTGATGACTACTATGTCGTTGATTTCGATGTTCTTTTCAGGATTTGTCCACTTCGTGCGTTTTTGCATTTGACTGAGATACTCCTTAGACCATCTACTCCAAAAATCCTGCACCGTTCGCTGAACGAATTGCCAACGCTTAAGTGATTAGATGGCAACACCAGATAAATCTTCATCCGGAACAGATTTGAGGGGTCGCAATATCAAAAAATGTGCCGGAGAGAGAGGGTCAACATCTCCCTCCAATCTGGAACATAGTGGCATAGAATTTGCGCATGCCTCGATCTGGCATAGGATGGTATAAAATTCTTCGTATGTAACTGAGGCATTTCCCAAAACTCGACGTAAGTGATGCTTCACTGTCTTGACGCCCGCCTCCCAGAGTCCTCCGAAATGGGGGGCGTATGGAGGAATGAATCGCCATTCGATACCCTCTGTGTTCATTTCATTGGAGATATTTTCTTGAAATGATGACCACTCCCGCAACTGCTGATTGGCACCAACAAAATTAGTGCCATTATCGCTGACAATCGTATGGCATTTGGCTCGCCTGCCGACAAATCGGCGAAGGGCCGCAATGAACGCCGCTGAAGATAACTCAGTTACCGCTTCTAGATGAACAGCCTTGGTGACCATGCAGACAAAAAGCGTTATATAAACTTTGAATCGCTTCGCTCCTCGTCCCTTCCACGAACTCACCATGAACGGTCCTGCAAGATCAACTCCGGTATTGTTGAAAGCCAGTCCAGGCTCTAAACGCTGACGAGGTAGATTTCCCATTTGCTGCTTGTAGCTAGTTCCTCGTTGCCTTATGCATGTGATGCACATATAAATGCATCGTTTGATGGTGTGATAAACGCCAACTATGGAATGCTGAAGAGATACTAGATACGTCATAAGACGAATTCCAGCGTGCATGTTTCTCAGATGGTAATCCAAAACGATAAGCTTCGTAAGATGATGATCCTTGTGGAGGATTACAGGAAGCCTTTGATTGAAAGGAATACTTGCGTTTTCGATAATGCCCCCAACTCGTAATAAACTATCCCCATCGATGAAGGGATTCATTTGAGAAGTTCTGCTTTTATTGGGAACAGGTTTGTTTCACCGTAAGCAAGCCAGTTCGTCTGCAAAGGAATTTGATTGTGAGAGCTTGTAAAGTGCTATTTTAGCCGAATTGATATCTCCAACAGAAAAACTATTTAGCCTGTGGCAATATTGACGTTTGTATTTGGCACTGAAGCACCTAAATAAACGAATGCAACGCGCTACGACGCGCACAAGTCGATTAAAACAGGAAAAATTATCCATGAGGATGCAGTCAGGCTCCGTTGAATGTGTCACGAGTGCAACAACATTATCTTCCGTGATGTCATTTATGTCTATAAGTTTCGCGAATTCTAACACAGGTTTCCGGATGAATGACGGCCTGCTCCACCAAAGATCTAAATCTGGCAACTGTTTAGGCATTAAACCCCTTGTTGCACAATCTGCAGGGTTCTCTGCGGATCGAACGTAATGCCAAGCCGATGAAGGTAGACTGGCGACAATCTGAGATATTCTGTTATCTACGAAGACGTTTCGACGACGAGGGTGACCTTGAATCCAGTGCAAAACTGTAGATGAATCTGAGTACGCATAGCATTGAATATCGTGAAGTCCGAGAGCATCTTTAACACTGCTAAGCAACTTGGTTAGAAGTAAAGAGCCACATAATTCTAGACGGGGTACGCTTAAGGCAGGTTTAACCGGCGCAACACGGGATTTTGCACAAATTAACGTCGTATTAACGCTTCCGTCTGGCTTGATCATTCGCGAATAAATAGCCGCTGCGTACACCGATTCGGAGGCGTCTGCGAAGCCATGAAGTTCGAGAGGTGTCGCTTGCTGATAGTTGATCCATCGTTGAATATTAATTTTACCGATATGGTGAAGATCGTTTGTGAAATCAGACCACTCTTGATAGAGGGATGTACGAATCCCAACCAATGCCTCAGATCCACAATTTTTTCATAAAAATTTTCATTTTAATAATCATGGGAGAGAGCCATCCCATAGGATCGAAGATACGCGCAATATCGGAAAGCACTTCTCGTTTCGTGATCTGAGATGCTAAAGGGGACAGGCAGAAGCTAAACTTAAAACCATCGAATTTTGTGTCCCATAGCAAGCCTAGAGTTTTGACGCTATTTTCCCCAATCGGCAAATCGGTAGAGTTCTCGGCTCTCTGGTTCCATTTCGGCTAAAAATTCAACCGAATTCGATGCCCACTTTCGCAACTCCATTCCCGCTTGACGTAATATAAGACAAATTTCGCTTTTAATTTGTAAGGCATCTTCGTACGAATCATAGCCGGACATGTAATCGTCTACATAAAAGTTATTTATAATGCTATTACCAGCATTCGGATATCGATAGTGGCTGCGTATCCCGATCTGCTTTAGAACGCGGGTGACCAGAAAAGACGCCGACGCCGTACCATAAGTAACCGTTAGGAGTTGATAATCGCGAGGTTCCTGCTCAAGATCTTCCCTCCTCACGATTCGTTGATAGTCTACATCGTTGCCATTGACAACTACTTGCCTTGATGGCAACGCGAAATTTCCGACATTTTATGAGCTGTGTGAGCAGATCATCCTGAATTGTAGGCCCGACTACAAGACAGTCATTTAAGGATATACCGTTGTCACTTTTATTCGAAGCATCGAAAACAACCCGAAGTTTCGTTGTCGTGCTAGACGCCTTTATTACGGCGTGGTGAGGCAAGTAGAATACATTTGATAGATTTTCGCGTACCGGCGCAACTTTCATATATCCTAACACCTCTTATTCACGCATAAACTGCGTATATTCGTGTTTAAGTTCTGTGTTATGAGCAAATCGTCGCTCCATCGCAAAAATTCTTTTTAGAGCTGCACTACGAGAATTCCTGAATTCAATTGTTGCACATTTAAAAGGCAACTGCACAACGTACCTACCGTCAAGTTGAATAAAATGAGTCGTGATCTGCATCGCAGACTGGTTGCTGGGTTTCTGGGCAGTCTTCGGACTCCCAGAATTTTTTCAAAAGTATATCGAGATCGACTGAACTATGACCGCATAGTAGATTTCGTTTGTTTTGCATGAAAACATTGCCGGCGACAACCCAACCGAAGATTGTATTATGCGCTGTCGGCGAGCCTGAAGGATGTACGATCTTACCCTCGGCTAAAATGTCAAAAAATACGTCGCATCCGATCAAAATGTCTATCTGGGAAGGGGTATCATAATTGGCATCAGCCAGTACCAGGTTTTCGAAAAACGCAATTTTATTTTTTGGAATAAGGACACTGGGCAAATCGCTGGTTAGTCGCGATAAAATGTAGGCTGTGGTCTTTAAAGATGGAGTTTTGGCAGTAACCGACTGCAAGACCAAGCTCACCGCCCCTCTTGTGCCATGCACACCGCACCCAATACCCGATATTGGCACTGTTGCGTGTGTTCTTTTTAAGAATAATCTCTGCACACACGATTCGCTGATCAGACTAGTCTGCGACCCGGAATCTAACATAGCTCTACATTTTTGAAACTTACCAGTTCCATCCTCAACTAATATGATTGCAGTTGGCAGAAGGGTCATGACATCTTGAGCCATGCGCTGCGACGTATTGACGGACACTGAATTTGCATTATCGCGAGTCGATTGAGCTACTGCATTTTCGTGCAGAAGTGAATTAAGTCGTTGTCCGCACTGACGACAAACCGAAAATTTGTTTTCGAAAACTGTGTTAAAAAATGCTTTTAAGTCATCAAGCGAATTTGATTTGAGAACCGGGAAGTTAAAAACATTATCCAGATGACCAATTGTAATAAAGCTAGGTTTGTCGAAATGCTCTTTTATTAGATTCCACGCCACGGAGAAGTTTTCGTCACACGGTGCTAAGTGCTTAATTATTGAGAGCACATCTCCTTTTAATCGCGTTTGCAGATGTTCGAATTTCTCGATTCCGCTCAGTGAATCTTTGGACGCGACAAGTGCAGTAAACAAATCGCGAAAACGAACCCAGTCACAGAAATTTCCCGTGAAGTCTGGAAGTTTGATTTCCGGAAGACGGGTATGGGAGTCCATCCTCGTAATATTAATGGGTCGTTTTGCTGTTTCCCCCATACCCTTCACTATTTCACTAAAAGCAGTTTGACTTTTTACTAACGCTTGAATTGTTTCATTCAAATCACTGGTAGCGTTTCTGCTACCCCGCGGTGTGGAAGTGTCTATCTTTTCTGATAATGTTGCACATGCATTAAAGTAAATATCTTCGATTTCAGCCCGATAATGCGTTTCGATTTCTAATGCGTCGGCTGTTTCGCAAAGAGAATCAATTTCTGATTGTGCGCGTTCGTACTCGAGCATATAATGCCTTAATCTATCCTAAATGCTTTCAATTTGGCCGATTGACCGTCGATCTTACTGGCTGAACAGAATGCAAAACGGAGCTGGAATAGATGTCAAAAATGCTGCAGCCGGAGCTGCAAGAGTTGAACAAATTTTAACTTTTACTGCAGCATTTTTGACATCTACTGCAGCTTTTTTGACATCTATTCCAGTTGCGTCTTGTATTCTGTTCAGCCAGTTAGACGCAGCGTCAATTCTCGTGATCTGGCTTTTTATGGTTGCCCTTTGACGACGGAGGGCTTCCATGATCTCGATTTAGTATATTTTTTTATAAGAGTCAAGAAAGAAAAAAAAATACACGCACAAAAAATAACCACCAAATGCAATGACAACAGAGTTGGTAACTATGGACCGCAACAAAACGAAAACCACCAAAAATATCACCACCTACGAGAATTCCTGAATTCAATTGTTGCACATTTAAAAGGCAACTGCACAACGTACCTACCGTCAAGTTGAATAAAATGAGTCGTGACGAAATGTTCTTCGATTTTCATATCTGCATCGCAGACTGGTTGCTGGGTTTCAGGGCAGTCTTCGGACTCCCAGAATTTTTTCAAAAGTATATCGAGATCGACTGAACTATGACCGCATAGTAGATTTCGTTTGTTTTGCATGAAAACATTGCCGGCGACCCAACCGAAGATTGTATTATGCGCTGTCGGCGAGCCTGAAGGATGTACGATCTTACCCTCGGCTAAAATGTCAAAAAATACGTCACATCCGATCAAAATGTCTATCTGGGAAGGGGTATCATAATTGGCATCAGCCAGTACCAGGTTTTCGAAAAACGCAATTTTATTTTTTGGAATAAGGACACTGGGCAAATCGCTGGTTAGTCGCGATAAAATGTAGGCTGTGGTCTTTAAAGATGGAGTTTTGGCAGTAACCGACTGCAAGACCAAGCTCACCGCCCCTCTTGTGCCATGCACACCGCACCCAATACCCGATATTGGCACTGTTGCGTGTGTTCTTTTTAAGAATAATCTCTGCGCACACGATTCGCTGATCAGACTAGTCTGCGACCCGGAATCTAACATAGCTCTACATTTTTGAAACTTACCAGTTCCATCCTCAACTAATATGATTGCAGTTGGCAGAAGGGTCATGACATCTTGAGCCATGCGCTGCGACATATTGACGGACACTGAATTTGCATTATCGCGAGTCGATTGAGCTACTGCATTTTCGTGCAGAAGTGAATTATGTCGTTGTCCGCACTGACGACAAACCGAAAATTTGCACTTGGACAAATTATGTTTGGCACGTAGACAGTTGGTACATATTTTGTTGCTGTGTTGTGCTCTAAACGCGAGGGAATTGATAGTTCATGAAACTGTTCACACTGTTATAAAAAGTGATTGCGTTTACATTTAATACACGATTGTACTGCCGACGCAAGGATACGCTTATTATGAGACTTGACCACCGTTTTAAAATTTCATTGCTTTGCGCGCGACACATTGAGGCTTTCGAGCTCATCAATCCTTTCTTTAAGAAAATCCGTAAAATCCTTGAGACTGGGTTTCTTTCCCTCTTTGCTTTCAAATCCACAATACGTTGTTTGATTCATCGAGCTTTTTCACTAAAATGTAAACAAGAATAACCTCCCATGACTCTACCGGTTGTTTAAGGGCACGCAACGCGTTAATGTTTTCGAAAACTGTGTTAAAAAATGCTTTTAAGTCATCAAGCGAATTTGATTTGAGAACCGGGAAGTTAAAAACATTATCCAGATGACCAATTGTAATAAAGCTAGGTTTGTCGAAATGCTCTTTTATTAGATTCCACGCCACGGAGAAGTTTTCGTCACACGGTGCTAAGTGCTTAATTATTGAGAGCGCATCTCCTTTTAATCGCGTTTGCAGATGTTCGAATTTCTCGATTCCGCTCAGTGAATCTTTGGACGCGACAAGTGCAGTAAACAAATCGCGAAAACGAACCCAGTCACAGAAATTTCCCGTGAAATCTGGAAGTTTGATTTCCGGAAGACGGGTATGGGAGTCCACCCTCGTAATATTAATGGGTCGTTTTGCTGTTTCCCCCATACCCTTCACTATTTCACTAAGGGCAGTTTGACTTTTTACTAACGCTTGAATTGTTTCATTCAAATCACTGGTAGCGTTTTTGCTACCCCGCGGTGTGGAAGTGTCTATCTTTTCTGATAATGTTGCACATGCATTAAAGTAAATATCTTCGATTTCAGCCCGATAATACGTTTCGATTTCTAATGCGTCGGCTGTTTCGCAAAGAGAATCAATTTCTGATTGTACGCGTTCGTACTCGAGCATATAATGCTCTTATCTATCCTAAATGCTTTCAATTTGGCCGATTGACCGTCGATCTTAGACGCAGTGTCAATTCTCGTGATCTGGCTTTTTATGGTTGCCCTTTGACGACGGAGGGCTTCCATGATCTCGATTTAGTATATTTTTGTATAAGAGTCAAGAAAGAAAAAAAATACACGCACAAAAAATAACCACCAAATGCAATGCAATGACAACAGAGTTGGCAACTATGGACCGCAACAAAACGAAAACCACCAAAAATATCACCACCTATGTATATATGCAACGACAAACAGGTTGGAAATCGAAAGAGTAAATTTGGCAGAAGACAACGCACGAGAGCGAATATATATCTGAATGTGCAGTCACTTTGTCACACTAATACCACTACCGAGTGGTTTTTACGCAAATGTAGGTATGCGCCTGTATGTAACGATTTTTTTTTTGTTACCGAACCGCACAGCAAAACAACCGTAAGCAAGCGAGCAACAACCACCGAAGATACAAGAACAACAACTGGATTGTAATTATGATTACAACCAAAATACACACAATGTCGGCAAATTAATTCTTCTTTTTACTAGCACAGGACTCGATAATTGCAAGTCTTTGAATATAAATTCACTTTGTCACCTTGGCTCCTACGATTAAAAGGGAAATTCACCACCTTATAGCTTGCCCTATGTAGAACAATATTTGTTTTATGTAAATAGGGATTTTTTTTTTATTTTAAACCGCACGACAAACACCCGTATGTAATCACCACCGCACAGTGGTTTACGTTGTATGGAGAGAGCGTCAAAATTCAATAACTTTTAAACCACTCATCCAATTGTAATCAAACTTTCAGATATGATAGCCAATTTAGAAAGAAATCAATAAAGCAACATTTCCGCCTCTTGACACACCCACTTATGCGCTTACTGCCAAAAAAAGTTCGTTTGTTCACTTATATTTTTGTGGTATCCTTTTGATTTTTTTTATATCAAAAGTTTAAGTTTTTTATGTTAAGTAAATTATATTTTGTTTATTAAATCACTTACTTACTTACACAAGTTTTATTACATAAATACAAGAATTTCACTTATTAAGTTCTTATAAGAGAATCAAATTTGAATCTACATAAATATAGTAAATACATTTTTAATTAATAATGAAATAATAAAAATAAAAATATCCACTTCCTTAAAAAAATAAAATTAATATTTTATGTATCACATAGTAAATCTAGAACATCTTTTGGCATAGATAAGTTTTTCTTTTCCGGTAATTTTCTTAAGCTTGTTATATATGGGTCGGAAGTAATAAGTAATTGATTTATCAAATCTTGGTTAGTTGCTATACGCGAAACTTTCCTAGTGTGTTTTAATCTAAAAGATTTTATGTCTTTATTTTTAGCCTCAGCTGCCTCTTCGGATAATTGGCCTATAGGTAGAAGAGCATTTTGTATGACATCTGATCCATGAATTAGTATCTTATGAATAGATGCTGGAAGGTTGTACCAAGGATATGAAGCCACTAATCTTCTTCCTGTCACTAAAGCAAAGTCTTGAAACTTTAAAACATCAATGTTATGCAGTGGCGTAACGTGGGTGGGGCGGAGAGGGCGGTCCGCCCCGGGCGGCACTTTATGGGGGGCGGCAAATTTTGCGGCACTATATACGGGGCGGAGAAATTAAATAACTGATAGGTATTGACTGTAAGCTTTTGCCACCCTCAGCAAATGTATTCATGTGAATTACTGAATTTACGCGATCAGAAAGGTTACTCCTGAATTTCAGGGACCGTATTCACGACTCCATAAATTGAAATACCGATTCGCGAAACTATATTGCTGATTACCGAAGGTGCCCTGCTGTTCGCATAGTTATTAAATTTAAGCGTCCCTAGAAAATTCTGTCCGGGGCGGTACTGAAACCAAAAGTTTTGTCATAATCAGAAACTTATTACCAAAATTCTTTTAAACAATGTATAGGTACAAAGGTAGAAAGTAAGAAAATAATGATTGAATATTCAAAATATTATGGTGTTCTTAAGGACTTTGCAGCTATATATATACAAAACAACCATTCAATAAAAAGAAAACACTTATTCACATTCAAATTTTTTCAAAGAAAATGAACTTTTTCTTTTGAATTTTTGATTAAAATCAGTCACAAAGCTTTCAAGAAAACCAAAAATCATTGTTGTTGAGCTGTTTTTCAGAAAAATAAGATTTGGTAAAATTGCTAAAAAAAAATGGTTTGGGGTCAAAATTCTGTCTGAGAAAAAATTCTGTTTTTAAAATTCAATTTTTCATAATTCAGTTTTTCAAATTTCAAATTTTTTTTAATGAAAAAAGAAGTTACCAGTTTTTCTCTGTAAGGCGACAATTTGTTTTATGTCACATGTCATGTATGACGGTTAGCGTCTCTATTTACTTAAGCAAAACATTATGACCTTCCCTAAAAAATCATTAAAAAACCCTCAATCAACAACTCTGCATGGCCGAACTACTAAATAGAACATTATATATACAAATTCAGTAACACAAAACTGTTCTGTATTTCGATCTAGCTTAAGCCCTTGAAAAGATTATCTTCAAACTTGGAATTCACCTTTTTAAGGTTTGACTAGAAAGAACATTTATGTTTTTAGCTCCAAAAATAACGGTATCTTTCATAAAACTTTTATATAAGACAAACTTATTTGGCTTTAAAACGACTAGGTTAATTTTGTTCATGAATTCTTGTGTCCAAAATAAAAAGCAGAATTTACTTTTTCTTAAAATTTTGTTAGGCAGGATAAAAAAGCTGAATTTTGAAAAGCAGTTTCTTTCTCTAGACAACAGAGTTTTGAAAAGCAGAATTTTGAAACCAAAATTTTGACTTATTTTCAAGGAAATTGTGTGACAAGTGGCAGGTACCGTTACATTTGGTTTAAAAAAAGTAAAAAATATATGAGGGGAATGACCAAAAACTAATATTTATATACCAAGTGTAAAGAAAATCCTTCCAGTCGTTTAGGTTGTAGCGGAAGGGACAAACAGACAGACAGAAATGTGAGACCCACTTTTTCGTCATCCCTATCAATTAAAATCTCGATTTCGACGATGAGAAATCACTTGAGATATTTTTTTCATAAACAAAAAGTGGAAATTTATAAATAATAAATTTAGCTTTGCCGAAAAATTTTATTTTTTTTTTTTTGGTTTATATTAGTAGATTTTTTTTTTATTTGAATATTTACAAATTTGGAAGGGGCGGCAAAATTTTCCACCGCCCCGGGCGGCAGAAACTCACGCTACGCCACTGATGTTATGACCCGAAGACATTGGCGCAAAATTTTAAACATTGCTCGTTTAAGGAATAAAACCGGCTCTAGTTAACATAGTCGTTTTGCTTCGAACCTTTGTCTAACTATTTCATAATTTTAAACGCATTAAACAGCTCTTCTAAATAGAGTGAACTCCGCAACGTAACGTAAGAAAATTTGGGTTGAACAAGCCCAAATCTGACAGTTCAAGAAAGAGACACAGCTAGACAACAGAAACAAATTTAGAATGAACACAAAAAAAAATAATTTCTCGCTGGAGAAGGTAAATTTTATAAAATATATAGTGAAAGTGCCATTAGATTGCTTAAATATTATTATACTTTATTGTACATGAAGACACCAATTATATTTTTGATAAAAAAAATATTGTTGTACTCCTTGATAATTGTTTCAATTTAGTTGAGTTGTAGGTACAGTGTATGTATATGTGTTTCATCGCTACAATATTGCACAGTTGAAGATCTTTTAATTGGATTCTTCCTCATTTTATATGTTTTTACTTATTATAAAGAAAAATCTTCAAAAGTCTAAACAAAATTATTTAAACATTTGCCTTTAGGTAATTCGTTTTCGTGAAATAACTTTTTTGAATGGATAAAGTATACTTTTTATGAGATAAAGAAGGGTTTTGCTGCTCTTAAAGTTAGACGAGTGCTTTAGTGTTAAAGTATAATTTATGTCGTTTAAAATTGAAAAAGAGCTAACTCTCGCTCTAAAACAATTATTTAGATCAGACTGCCATTTTAAGAGTGATTTAGAGCTGGTTTTAAATGTTTAAAATTTTGCGCCATTGTTTTTAATAAAGTTGCACACCTATCGATTAAACTCTTATCCAAACCTGTTATCTCCGAAGAAATATCACTTTTCTCAAAAAACTTTCTAGCGGTATTTCCATCGTTGGATGTTCCACAGCCACCCGTTTTAGGGTGATCTATAAGCAATCCAAGTTTGTTTCTAAATTCTGTTTGAATGTATTGCTTTTTCCCTAAAAATTGTTCCTTCTCCTCTTTAGTTCTTATTTGCCACTTTCTAACGTCAAGCCTATATGCAACATGAATAAAATATTCAAAAAAGCGTATCCAGGCATGGAGGGGAGATAATCCGAACTCAAATCTTTCAACATGAAGCGGTCTTTCTAAACATTTATCGATGTTGTTCATTTCCGACGGTTTAGCATTGCAGATGTAACACCTGGAAGAGCTTGTGCCACTTAGAGCTGAACAGATCTTTCCATCAACCATTGTTAATTGCAAAGAGTGGCCAACCGACATGTCCTTACCGTTAATTTGAATAATAGTTTTACCTAAATGAGCTATTTTTTCTTTAAAGTACCTCTCTTCCTCTATAGATACCGCAGTTGTCTCTTTTTTAAACTGAAATCTAATCGGCCTACAATATCTAGTTGACGAAGGACGGGGATTACTCCAAATAATTTGTTTACTTGAATCAACTAGCCTTAACGGAACATATGAGGTAACAAACAAATTATCATCTTTGATCGTACCATCCGAAAATGATTGTTTATACTCACTATGACCACTACTGCCGTCAAACCCCCATTTTCCAATTAAAACTAAATTTTCTAAAGATTCAACAGGTAGTTTACAAAAAACATCATTTTGAGATTGTGCTATTCTAGAGGCAGTGTGATCCAAAAGACTTTGGAGTTCAATTTCAGCTGAATTTTCGGTGACGTTAATGTTTTTCGGATAACAATTTTGTTTAGCCGCTAAAAGATTGTTATAAGATGGAAAAAATGAAGCGGATAGTTTTGTGTTTATAAAATTTCGTAACAGTAAATATTGATGTTTAGTCAACTTAGTCTCAGCAACAAGTGATAGGATGTCGTTGGTATCGACAGGAGAAAATTCCTTGCTCCATGATGAATTGTTCCGCATAGAATCAGCAATGGAATCATCATAATTAGAAACCTCACATATTCGTCTTTGCTTGGTTCTTATACCACACTCTGAAAAAACCTTTCGTGGCCGTCCGCGTTTCACAGAATCTTTTGATGTCGATGCAGATACAGTTTCTTCTAGTGGACATGGTATTTTTTCAACACTATTAAACCAATCCAAATATTTTTTGAATAAGTATTTTTGGTTATATCTGCACTCCTTCATTTTAACATTAAAACTTTCACAAATGTTAAAAATTCTTGATTTTAAGCATTCAAAGTTTAAATTTTCTATGTTTTCTAAACTTATACATATTTTCCATCACAGAATTGAAAACTTGGTTTTTCTTTTTACAAACTTCGCCGTCTTTCAATACCCAAATATCGAAAATGTTCCTTATGCACAGCGAGCAAAAATACATCTTGCCTGAAGAAAATTATGTACAGAAAATAAAAAATAAGTGCTCAAAAATGATAAGACTATAACATTAATTGCTCTGCATGTGGGTGATTGTGGGTCTTAAAATTATGTTTTTCTGAAAGCTGATAATTTAATCTACATAACACAAAAACTTTTATGCCTGTATCAGGTTCGGAACTATACAAAAAACCTTGTTTAACTATTGAAACAATTCAAAAAATTACCCTAGTTGGTCATATTAATACAAAAATAATTTAAAAACCAAGCACGCAAACGGCAATATTGAATGAATAAAATAATTTACACACCTTCTTTTTTTAATTCCATCCCGAAAAATATTCAATTATTACACTTTATTAGAAAAAAAAACTTTAATTATTCACTATGACGTGTTTTTTTTTTTGTTCACAAAAATTAATAAATGCGCCCACTTTAGAACTGAAAATCAAACAGATAACATGTGATTTAAATGTCAAAATGTTTGTAACGGTAAACATTGAACCATGTTCTATGAAACAAAAATACTTTACACTGAAAGAAAATAGTTTAATTTTTTCATTTTTGTCATATGGGCGAAACCACTGTGCACCGGTAACGAATAACTAGTTCTATTCAGCGATGCCTATTTAATTTTAATCAATGAGTGCAAGAAAAAATCCGAAATTGCATTAAAAGTATCACTATGATGGCGACGACTAATGAAAAGAAAATCTGTTCGCGCAGCAAGAGATGTGGTGAGTGACTGTGTTGTGTGCGCTGCCAAGAAATCGCGAAACGAGAATGACGAACGAGAAAAAGGGAAGAAGAAAACCGATCGAAGGGGAATTTCACATTTACTTATGTATGTACGGCGAGTTTTTGCTGTTGTTTGCACACACACACAAGGACCCGAATCAACGATTTGAAGAACTATAACTGTTCAGTTTTGCTTTGCACAAAAAAAATGAATATTTCTGGCACTCTTCACACACTGGCGTATTTTTTATTTTGTTCTTAAAGAAATGCAAATACCGTTTGCAATAAAATTAATTGTTTTTTGAAGAGTACACGCACGAATCGAATTTATATTGCCAGTATATCCGTACTCGATTAGGACCATTTGTTTACCACGTTTCTGAAAAGTCTTCAATATATTATGTATATTTAAAAATACGATACGAAATTTTGTATTTTAACTAATAAATTAAAAATTTTATTGTGGCTCCACGATGCCCTGAAGCCTAGGCTTACAAGAAAAAATTATTGTGATGTGCACTTGTTGCGCGCTGATGACTGACTGCCTTTTGATGAGGAAAAGGTTAGGTAGGTATATAAGCCGACATTTGTATGTAGATGTATTTGTAATTGTATAGGCGCAAACACACTCCGAAACCAAAACAATCAACGTCAACTATAGGAAATGAAGAACATCAAATAAAACAAACTGAAATCTGTCCAAATGAGCACAAATCAAAATCGACTGATGTTGCAGAGAAAGAGATCTCCAAGGATGTTTCGCTTGAACGTAAAAACATTTCGAAAGGGCCTAGGATTCCAAAAGAAAAGCAACCGATGGCAGTGAAAAATATTGCAAGTGAAAACCCGCAACAGTCGAATTCAGTTGCGTAAGAACGCCCAAAAATGTCCAGAATTCGAAAATTTCTGCCAGAATGGACAGCTTCCTATAAATGGATTGAGCTGGACACGGAAAGGCAGCAGATAAATAAGCAACTCTTGACAAATCAGAAAACCCATTTAGACAGACATGAAAGAACTCAAAAACACAGAGAAAATGTAAAAGCCACAGAAGAAACTAAAAAAATGCAGTTAAGGCCTGCTATAATGTTTAAATTAGGCATAAACGACCAGATTGCAATAGCCGAAATTAAACTTGTGTTGAGGATGCTAATTCAAAATCATTCTTTCAATTCAATGTCCAACATTTCGAAATTCAATGCTTCGATATTTCCCGATTCGACAATAGCGAAATCTGTAAGATATAAACAATCGTTACCCAAGCTTAAACATATTCATTTAATATTATACCTACCTAATTGACATCTTTCAGATCAAATGCGGCAAAATAAAATCAAAAAAAATAAAAGAATTTATCGGAGATCAAGGAAAGCTCATCATTTTGAATAAAATGAAAACTGGTACTTTTAGCATAATTGTAGATGAGACTACGGATATTTCCATCGAAAAGTGCTTAGTTTTAGTTTCTAGGTATTTTGATTTTGGCACGGGTAAGAGCATGGATAGTTTCCTTTCCTTGACAGAGCCAGAAGCTGGAACTGGAAAGGCAATAAGTAGTGCTATATTAAACTTTTTGGAACAAAAATCCAATTGTATTGGATTTGGAAGCGACAATGCATCCACAATGGTTGGTGTCCGCACAGGTGTAGTTGCTCATTTAAAACAACTTATACCCAATTTGTTTCACCTTGGTTGCGTAAGTCATTCGGTTGATTTGATCAATAATGTTGCTTCCAAATGTATTCCGGATGAGGTTGAAAAATTATGTAGAGACATTTATTCGCATTTCAAGTTTAGTTCAAAAAGAATGAAAGACCTAAAAGATTTGCAGGAGCATAAAATTTTGAAACTCAGTGCCACTAGATGGCTGTCATTTGAAGCAGTCATTAAAAGGGTTGATGAACAATGGACTGTCCTGCAACATTATTTCCTTCGTGAAAAATTTGAGCAAACCTCTGAATAAGTTATAAAAAAAGTTACTGATATAAATGAAAATTTAAACGACATTAATCATACCTACATAAAATTTTTAAAACACATTTTACAGTTAATGAATAATTTTAATAAAATGTTCCAGAGTGAATCGTCTCAAATCACTTTTTTAATTTCATCTGTCAGAGACATTCTTTTAAATATTTTTAGTAATTTTTTAAAGAAGGAATATATTAAAAATAATCAAATTGAAGATATTGACTATAAAAATTCTGATCATATTAAAATATTAAAAGACATACATATATATTGGGAATGAGGCTGAAATGTTTATAAAATCAAAAAACATACCTGATGAGGATGTTTCAGTGATTAAAAGTAACGCTCTTAATTATTATCAATCGATAATTTATGAAATTTTGAAAAGAATAGATATTAACGATGAGAGACTTTCGGCATTGCGCTTTCTTGATCCCAAAGTAATTAAACAGAGACTTGAATTTAACTATATACAGTTAGTTTCAACTTTTCAAAACCTGGTTCCAGACTCAGGAAAAGTCATTGACTAATATAAACTCCTTGAGTTAAAATCTGGAGATAAAGCATTTCAAACCATATTTACAATCAATGACATTGAAGATTTCTGGCATGAAATAGGAAAGTGCAAAAACTGTTTAAATGAACGAATGTTTGAAAACTTATACAAGTTTGTTGCAATCATTTTTACATTGCCCCATAGCAGTGCCTCTGCCGAAAGAGTCTTTTTAAAGTTGGCGCTAATTAAAAATAAGGTGACAAATAGACTAAATGTCAAAACTTGTGATTCAATGATGTCAGCTCTTAATCTAATTAAATCAAAAAATGATTTGAAAAGTTGGCTTCCACACAAAAGTCTTGTTCATATGTACAGGAAGAAAATATTAAAAAAAAATGAAGTGTAAACTAATGTGTATGTATGTACTTTTGAAGAAATACTTAAAGTATTTATCTTTATTTATTTATTTTTCATTACTTTTGTTTATGTTATACATTATTTTGTTTTTTTTTATGTTATCTATACATATAAATAAAATTGGAGTGTCTGTCGTTAATATTGAAATAATTTCAAGTTTTTGATCTTAGGTAGGTAGTTGTTTACTTGCTAAGAAACATAACTGCATCATTCAAAAAATTTTTGTCTGTCTGTTTGTCCGCGGTAACCTTCAAAACAGCAGAACAGGTTGTAATGGGACCTTACGTACATGTAGTGTACAACTGTGGGAGTAATCTGGGCTACTTTCAATTGTAAAAATGTTAACGGTATTTTTAAAATATAAGAAAAAGAACTATTAAAAATTTTGTGAACGTACTGCTCGGATCTGTGAAAACTACATGCCACCAATAAGGCAGCGAAACCACGGCCGTTTGACAACCTCAATGTATTTTTAAGATGCAACAAAATAAGTGTTTATACCTACCTTACACTTTTTATTCGTTCAAACTATATGCCATCAACCCTGTAGCCTTATGAACATCCTTAAACCACAAAAATGCACTTTTAAAATGCAATAATGCTACTGAAACGCTGCCAGGTTTTATTTAAAAAATAAATAAATTGGAGTGTTTGTCTTTAATATGGAAATAAATAAAAGTTGCTTAGGTGGTTGTTTATTTGCTAAGAAAAATAAGTGCATTATTTTTAAAAATTTTGTCTGTTTGTCTGTTCGAACACAATAATCTTCAAAACGATTCTGACGAGACTTTACGTACATGAAGTGGAGTATCCTAGGGTACTTTAAATGGTAAAAATGTAAAAAAGGGGTATCTTTTAAATATTAGAAAAACATTGAAATTCCGGAAAAAATTATGTCGAAAAATTAAATTAAAAATGTTTTATTGAAAATTAGCCTTTACTAAACTTCGTCACTTTACTAAACTTCGTCAGCAATAATAATGAAAAGAGTCTGTTTGCTGTACCAATATTATTCCCTTCATACTTCTATCAACACGACTTGAATTAAATGGACTACGAAAAATCCAAAGCATTTTATAGGACACAACAGCATAACGGCGGCGGCGCACAGTGGGCTGAGATTTGGTATTGTGAAATATACTTTTCTCTCAGGATTTTTTAGAACAAAATTTGTTTGTGATAATGATTTTGGGGTAAAAAATAGTTTTCATCCGAAACGGGGTTCAACCGGAACTTTAATTTTTTTTAAATTTTGAGCCCTAAAACTAATTTTATACATACAAATGAATCCATATTTCCCTTTGTCACGCCTTAACTCAAAAATTGCTTGACCTATTTGGATGATTCTTTTCAGGTAATCTTTGGTATTGAGAGTGTTTTTGGTGATTTTTTTTTTTATTTGGTCTTGCGTTTCGCCAAAAAGGTACAGAGGCGCACCTGGGTATCTGTTTTATGTAAAAAAATAAATCAATTCAGTTTGAAAATAAATAAATCAATCATGAAATTTGGTTCTAACAAAATAAAAACAAAAATATAGTTGAATCTCGATTATCTGGAATTCGATTAATCGAGGACACATATTTAAAATTTTGTTTTGTTAATTTGTTCTCGAAATGTTTCTCTACCCGGGCGGAGCCGGGCCGGGCCAGCTATTTGGAATAAAATGATTATGAAGTTTTACTCCTGTGTACTTTTTCTATTTTGTTCACTCCATTGTAGAATTCTTTATGTGGGACCCTTTTTTTGTCTCGGGACACTTTTAAGGACACCTTTTCAACTTTTTCAGCGGCTACACTGGTGCAGGCTTATTAACATACTTTTACTCGAA
This sequence comes from Dasysyrphus tricinctus, assembly GCA_963921185.1. Taxonomy (NCBI): domain Eukaryota; kingdom Metazoa; phylum Arthropoda; class Insecta; order Diptera; family Syrphidae; genus Dasysyrphus; species Dasysyrphus tricinctus. The sequence continues at coordinate 31,361,936 of OY992533.1, read as the reverse complement.
AAAAAGAAAAATTGTTAACAGCAGTTTAACGATTGGAAATGGTGAAGGGGGTTATAAGGATGTAAAAAAAACTATTTTCCAGAAACTGAGTTCGAGGGGGGATTTGGGGTGAAAAAGAGTTGGAAATTGTATTGTTGCGTTTTCCGACTAAAGTTGACCCCAAAATGAAAAGTGTTCAATAGAAATGTTGTAGATCACGCAAAAATCTACAGCTTTTATACGTATCATTTTTAACATAACCTCAAAATTTTCGAGATATTGGTGAAAACCCGTATTTTTTTTTTGTTTTTGTTTTTTATTTTTCATTTTTCCAAAAATAGTTCAATAAATAAAACTTGTGAAATATATCTTGTTGTGTCCCTAATAACCACAATTTTTTTCAAGCAAAACCATTCATCAGTTTTTGAGATATTCAAATTTGTTTGCAAAAAAATACTTAATTTCAAATGAATAATGTACTTCAGAAAATTATCGTACAGACTTCATTTAAAGATCATTATTTTTGTTTTTCCATTTACATTTATATAAAATAATGATAACACACTGAACCGACAAGGTACATGAGTCCAAGGAAAAACGGCCCAAGAATCGAGTTCATAAAAAAAAAGAAGTCCTCAACATATCTTTTAAGAATTTATTCATTATGCTTTAAACAGCTATGAAAGGTTTTAAAATTATTGACTCCAGTAGGTAATGCGGTACCACCGCGTGTGAATTTTGTTTATGACCTTTTTAATGGGTTTTTGGTGGGTGTTTGTTTATTGCTTTTTAATCGCTTTTTAAATTGTTTTGTTTTTCTTTGACGGTACGAGGCGGGTGGTTTTTGTTGATTTGTTTCGGAGGTGACGGTGAGTGAATTATGGAATTATGGAGTGGTTGAAGAAATGAATGTGAATATTTCTTAAATAAATTAAAGTGAAATCATTTTAATTAAATAAAGTTTTTATTTTCAAAATATGCAGAAAATATGGTTTTTATTTATTTTCTTTTGAAATATGTGTTCATGAATTGTGATCGGCTGCAAAGCCTAGCCATTTTACAAGCATTCGATCTTTTTTCCTTTGAAGCACTTTTTCAATTAGATATGTATTGGGAAACTTTGTTTTTTGTAGTTCCAGCTCATAGAACCCTACTTTGATGGGGTGTCCCTGATAGTCTTGTAATAGATATGTAACTGGATTTGTGTGTTGAACTTTGGCTATTTTGAAGATTTATGTTGTCCAATTCGGTGTTTATCCTTTATCAAATACATGTTTGCATTTACTAATTCTGACAAATTCTCCACATTGAACTTTGGAACACTTCAACGAGTTGCTAAAGTTTAATCCACACTCAAAAAGTCTACTCAGAAAAGCGAACTGGGCATTCCATCGACTAGAAAACAAACTAGCGGGGATATACGCTAAACCGTGTCGGTAGAAGTCGCGGCTGCCGGCGTGGGCTTGAACTCTCGAAACGAACGAGGGGAGAAGTCGCCAGTGACAAAAAACACCAATAAAGACAAGAACGACACATTAACGGACATGACTGCGTCTATTATCAAACATGGGAGGTTTCTCATCTAAGCTAAGAGATCTTTCTTTTTCTATTGATGCATCTGATTTTGACATATATGCATTCACTGAAACCTGGCTGCATGAACACATTAAGATGGAGGAACTCTTTGATTTGTCGGCTTACTCTGTTTTTCGTCTTGATCGCTTTGACGTAAGCAAGAAACGTGGAGGTGGTGTATTGATTGCAGTGCGTCATTCAATTAATTCATCAGCTGTTGACTTAAATGTGGTGTATGATGAAAATAATATTCATATTGAACAAATATGTGTGAGAGTGTCTTTTGCTGGTTTTAAGCTTCTCATTCTCCTCAGTTATATACCCCCTGGAAGTGTAGCTGCTGTTTATAAACAACATTTGGATAACATTGACAGGGTTGCTGCGTTGCCGGAAAATGAAAATGCTTATATTTGTGTCCTTGGTGATTTTAATCTGCCAAACCTAAATTGGACCAGGTTAGATGGAAATAAATTATTGCCAATCTTAATAAACTCCGAAATTGATGTTATGTTGTGTGATTATCTTTTTTCTTCAAATTTAAATCAAATGAACAATGTTTTTAATTCATTGAATTTTGAATAGACTTTTAGATCTAATATTTATTTCTGATGATTTAGATATTAATATTTCTGAAACTGTTCCATTACTTAATAATTCTGTTCACCATAATGCAATCAATATTTTTGTATTTCAATTTATAATTATGATAATTTCAGTAAATTTAATAACTCGAATTCATACTATCGCAAATTTAATACACACAATTTGAATTTAATAAAATCTCAGCTTAGTAGCATTAATTGGATATCAGAATTTCAAAATTGTAATTTACCGGAAAAATTTTTTAAATTAAAAAATTATGTAAGTGAAGCTTTAAATAATTCTGTACCTTTGGTCCATAAAAAATCAAATTCTAGTCCTAAATGGTATAATACTAGACTAAAAAAATTAAAAAATGCAAAGAATTCTGCGCATAAACGATTTAAGCAATCAAATTCTACGACAGACTATACACTTTTTTGTCGTTTGAGGAAAGAGTTTGTTTTCCTATCAAAATTTTTGCATTGTAACTATGTTCATTTAATGGAGTCAAAACTAAAATCGAATCCAAATCAATTTTGGAATTATATCAATACAAAGCGTAAAAGTGTTGGATTCCCATCAACAATGCATTTTGATAAAAAATCTTCTTCTGAACCAGAAGAGATTGCAAATATGTTTGCTGATCACTTTCAAACAATTTATAATTCTTCGAACTCAGTAATGTTAGATGAAGATTATTTCAAATCTATTCCCTCAATCTTTGATTCGTGTAGTTTTGAATTTAATATTGATGATGTATTCTTGTTATTAAAGGGACTTGAGCCCTTAAAGAAACCAGATATATTGGGATTTTTCCCCATTGTTTTACGGCATTGTGCTGACGTTCTTTCTGCCCCGTTGACTGATTTGTTCAATCAGTCATTGTCCACTGGTGTGTTTCTAGATGAATGGAAGATCTCTATTATAAATCCCACCTTTAATTCTGGCAAAAAAGATAATATTGTTAATTACAGACCGATAACAAAACTATCCATTATCCCTAAGATGCTGGACTGTCTGGTTAAGGATATTTTTGTCAATTTACTAAAGGGACATGTAACTGACTCTCAACATGGTTTTTGGAAAGGTAGGTCCACAGTATCAAATCTGGTGGAATTTACCAACTTTTCAATAAATGCTTTGGAGAAAAACAGACAGATTCATGTAGCTTACACTGACTTTTCTAAAGCATTTAGTAGAGTTAACCTAAGAATTCTTCTGAGGAAACTTGAGTGCTATGGAATTTCTGACCCCTTGTTGTGTTGGTTAAAATCTTATTTGTATGGTCGTAAACAAATGGTTTTTGTGGAGGATATAAGCTCTAAGGAAATATTTGTTACCTCAGGAGTCCCGGAAGGGAGTCATTTGGGACCACTTATCTTCTTACTTCTTGTAAATGATATACCTGATATGTTGAAATTTTGTAAATGTCTCCTGTTTGCAGATGATATTAAGTTTTTTGCAGCCGTTTCAAACTCTGCTGATCATTTGCTTCTGCAAAATGATCTTAATACGTTTGCAAGGTGGTGCAAACTAAATGACTTAAAACTCAACCTTGAAAAATGCACTTGTATGTCATATAACCGTTGTTTACATCACATCATTCCTTCGTACACTCTAGACAATGTTAATTTAAAAATTGTTCGTGAAGTTAAGGATCTTGGTGTGATCTTTGACGAAAAACTCACTTTTCAACTTCACATTAATTCAATAATTTCAAAAGCTAATTCCTTGTTGGGATTTTTGAAGAGAAATTCTTTTGAATTTGCTGATCCATATACGTTAAAATCTTTGTATTGTAGTATTGTAAGACCATCATTGGAATATGCTTGTGTTGTTTGGAATCCAACAACTCAAAACGATATTGCTAAGATTGAAAGAGTACAGAAAAACTTCTTACGTTTTGCTTTGAGGAAATTTTTTGTAGTATTAATACTGTACACTTTTCTTATCGTTCAAAATGCCTTTTGCTAGGAATGCAGTCTCTCGAATCTCGCAGAGAAATGTATAGTGTTATGTTTGCTCGGGACGTTTTGGGTAGTTTCATTGATAGCTCAAACTTGCTTTTCAATATAAACGTATATGCTCCTTCAAGAGTATTAAGGCAGAGGCCATTATTATTTGAAGTTTCACATAGAACTAATTATGGATTGCGTGAACCCTTAAGTCTTTGCTGTAAATTATTTAATGATGCTTATTATTGTCTTGACATATGTTTGGAAAGAAATATTTTTAAAAAATTACTGTTGGCATTCTTAGCCCATAAATATAATAATTTAAATTAGTAATTGTATATGTATTAAGTATTGTATTAAATATGTAATATCAAATCTGTAGATGAAAATCGTAGATGAATAAATAAATAAATAAATAAATAGACTGAGGAAGAGGAAGACCTTCTTCTCAACCCCTTTGCCAATCTCGGTGTGGATGATGGGGCCAGCATCATAATGGTTGACACTGACGACATCAGTGACTCCTGTTCTGTTGCCAGCTCCAACATCTCACGGCTTTCAACTTCTTCAGTGAGGAGTAAATACCGCAACTGTAGAAGAGTGATTGAACGACTTGGCACAAGGAGTTGGGAAGAACTTACGGAACTAGAACGCAAACGATTGCATAACGCACGTGCTCTTCTACAGAAGGAGTCTGCAATGGAAGTTGGGCCTCTGGTCCTAACACCGGCGAAGGCTACTTCTGTGAAAGACACAAACGCGGACACGCTGATGGGACCACCAAAACCCCCTGCTGGTAAATCCCAGGTAAGGAAAGGGACGGCCTTATCAGTTGTGCATGCAAATACCGACACGACAAACGACGAGATGCATGAACCAGCTCCTGGTCCATCCAAACCATTGACCAGCCGTTGCGCAGTGCATATTGCTTCAACGGGCCTGGAAGGTGGGGAGGTAACCACGGGAGTGGATGAGTTAGAGGAATCGCACTCGGATTGCGTTCAGACTCAAAACTCTGAATGCAGTACGGATGCGTCCACCTCTTCTCAGCCAGGGGATTGCAAACCAACCGACTCAACGATGGACTCCGTGAAGACTGTTTTGGAGGCCCGAGCTGAGCGTCGCAAGCGCAAGGTGAAAGGTCTCCTGGACGATAAACAAGTATTCCGCAGGCAAAATCGGAACGCTGAGAGGATCATCCGGTGGCTAGGTAAAAGGAATCCTGAATCCTTAACGGCCAAGGAAAAGCTAGCCCTGGATAGATCCACTCAGAGACTATCGACCACGACATTAAGCACGGGTACGGACAGACGAACCAAGGACAAGCCGAACTTGAAGACTGCTCAAGGGGCGGTGAAGAAGGGAAAGGAAGGCCTCTTGCCTCCGCCTGGCTCTCACCCAACTGCGAGTACGTCCAACCAAGCTAGGCCAGACGACAATCCGTCACGGACGGATAATACATGTACGGACAGACTGACTCAGGACGAGCCGAACTTGAGGACTGCTCAAGGAAAGGTGAAGGTAGGAAAACACGGCCTCTTGCCTCCGCCTATCTCTCGCCCAACTGCGAGTGGTTCCAAAAGAGCTAGGCACGACGACACTACGTCACCAGCTGTTCCCTCACCGGGGAACAAGAGGAAGAAAGCCAAATTCTACCGGGTGACCATGGAGGTCCAACAGACTGCTATTGCATAGAACTTAGAATTCTGGACGGGGTTAACGAGGCTATCGTCAAGAATAGGCCTCCGCCACTCTTCGGTAGCCTCAGCACTGTCCACGGATTCAAGGTGATGACATGTGAAGACGGTAACACTCTCACATGGCTCCGAGAGTTCATCGAGAAGACCGAAGCTCCTTGGCCGAACGCTGACCTTCGACTAATTAGTAAGAAGGAAATCAGTGAACTGAGCAGGCCAAAAGCAGTGCTGACACTTAAGGGACCCGTGATACCAAGAGACCAGATAGAGCGGAACCTCAAGTCCTTGAACACCGAACAACTCAGCCAGAATTGGGAGGTTGTTCAGGTTAACGAACCAACCAAAGATGGCACCGAAGTGATTGTGAGTATAAGCCACAAAACGATGCCACTTTTGCGGAAAATTGGCTACAAAGTGCGCGTTGGTACAAACCGGTGCAAGCTTAGGTTCATAGCCAATAAGAAAAAACAGGTAAATAAGGAGGTGGTAGTTAATAACTTATCATGAAATTTTAACAAATAAATCTTCATCATAGTAAAGCTGCCAGCGCCAACCTGGTCTACCTCATGGAGAGTAGACAAATAGACATTGCCCTAATTCAAGAACCCTTGATATCAGGCGGCAGAATTAGGGGGCTCCACTCAAAAGGACTTACACTGTTTAAATCCTCTAACACAGGTACCAACAGTAATTATAGAACATGTATTGTAGTTAGAAAACAGATTAACCTCTTTCTTCTATCCACATACAGTAACCTAGATCAAACTGCGATAAAGTTGGAGCACGATGGGCTTCCACCGCTTATCTTGGCATCATGTTATATGCCGTACGATGGGACGGAGGGACCTCCTGCAAATGTCACGTGCCAACTTGTTCAACGCGCAGCTGTGATAGGATGTGATTCCAATTCACATCATATTCAATGGGGCAGCACTGATATCAACGATCGGGGTGAGTCTCTTTTTGAATTTATCATAGAAAATAACATACTAGTAGCGAATAGAGGTAATGAACCAACATTTGTCACTAAGAACCGCGAGGAAGTACTCGATATCACCCTTGTGAGTAACTCGAATACTATCTCAATAGAACAATGGAAGGTACTTAAGGAAGAATCTTTTTCCGATCACAGGTTAATTGAATTCTTTATACTTAGTACAATAAACTCTCGAAAACCTTTTAGAAACTTCAGAAAAACTAACTGGGATATTTTTAATGGGGAAGTAGAGAATGAAATCAAATTGCTTAATACCAATGCAATTGATAATCCTGAGAACTTAGACAAAGCTGCCGAGAAATTCACAGAAATACTCAGCAATGCTTTTGTCAAAGGATGTCCATTAAAACCAGGTAAAAAAGGCAACAAAAAACCACCTTGGTGGATAATAGAACTGGGCGATATTAGGAAATAAACGAGGCGACTTTTCAATATCACCAAGCGCACCAGATCAGAGATCGACTGGGAGATCTACAAATCCAGTCAAAGAAAATTCAAAGCTGAAACACAGCGAGCGAAACGCAGCACGTCGAGAACCTTCTGCGATGAAATAGAAGGCACCAATGAATCAGCTAGACTAAGGAAAATTCTCTCCAAAGAGCCATCTACCTTACGTTCCTTAAAAGAACCAAGTGGTCGATGGACAGAATCATGCAGTGAAACTCTAAAACTCTTAGTTAATGCTCACTTTCCCGGGTGTAGCTCTAACCCAAGCTAACTGAGATATATACAGAGCACATAACACCGTCGGACATTGTAACGGAAGACAAGATTAAATGGGCAATAAACTCTTTCTCCCCTTACAAATCCCCGGGACTAGATCTTTCCAATGATGTTACAACAAAGTGAAAACCTGATTACTTCACAACTGAAAAACATATTCCCAAGTAGCCTCAGATGGGTATATGTACCTCAAGCATGGCGTGAAGTCAAGGTTGTATTTATCCCGAAGGCTGGTAAACCCAGCCATACAGAGGCTAAAGACTATAGACCAATCAGTCTCACGTCGTTTACTCTTAAAACTTTCGAGAGATTGTTGGACATCTATATTCGCAGCTCACTGAACCCGGAGGTGATTTCTCCACTGCAGCACACCTATACGAAAGGCAAAAGCGTAGAAACTGTACTTCACTGTGTTGTTAATACAATTGAAAAAACTCTCAAAGACAAGGAATACACTCTGGCTGCCTTTCTAGATATTGAAGGAGCTTTCAATAATGTGGAAAACGATGCAGTTAAGAGAGCCCTTGTAGAGCTGAATATAGAAAACTCAATTATAAATTGGACTATGTGCATGTTAAAAAACAGGCATATTAATACAGAACTTGGAGATTCACGTTTAAAAGTATCCACATCCAGAGAAACACCCCAGGGAGGGGTGCTTTCTCCGCTTCTTTGGATACTAGTTATGAACGAAATTCTTGTGAAATTAAAATATAGTGGAGTCAAAGTAGTAGCTTATCCAGATGACCTAGTACTACTTGCGACAGGTAAATTCCCATCCACTATTAGTGAACAAATATTTAAAATATGCCCTGTCAAAGGTCAACATATGGGCAAAGAATTGTGGTTTAATGGTCAATCCATTGAAAACTGAATTGGTTCTCTTCACTAACAGAAGAAAAATACCAATGTTTAGATTACCATCAATTGCGGGGACTCCACTCAAAATCTCGGATCAGGCCAAATACTTGGGTGTGATCCTTGATAAGAAACTGAACTGGAGTCTCAACACTAAAGAGAGAGCAAAAAAAGCTATGGTTGCGTTCTATTCCTGCAACAGGATCTTTGGAAAATCCTGGGGACCCAATCCAAAAATTATCAGGTGGATGTACACGGCAATAGTTAGACCGATACTTACCTACGGTAATTTAGTTTGGTGGAACGCGACTGAGAAAGCAACAAACCTGAAAACCTTGACAAAAGTTCAAAGATTAGCATGCGTAGGTATTATGGGGGCGTTTAAAACCACTCCCACAGCGGGACTGAAAGCGATACTCAACTTGAGACCCCTAGATCTATTCGTGCAAGAATCTGCAGCATACAGTGCCCTGCGCCTAAGCCAGATTAAATGCTGGAAGCAAAGCACGTCAGGCCATACTCAGATTCTGCAGAGATATGTGGGAAATAATGTTTGCACAGACTACACAACACCCCATTTAAACTTCAACAGACCCTTCACTATCTCTTTTCCTAATAGAGAGGAGTGGGAAAACAACCAACCTTTCAGTAATGCATCTACGATAACTGTCTTCACTGATGGTTCGAAGATGAACACTGGAGTTGGTGCAGGAATTTTCTCGGAAACTCTGGGACTAGCTAGCTCCTTCAGACTTCTGGACTTCTGCAGTGTCTTCCAAGCCGAGGTCTTGGCAGTGACAAAAGCAGCTACGCAAATATCAATGATGGCGATACCACGAGCTGATATCACCCTCTTTATTGATAGCCAAGCAGCAATAAAAGCAATTTCTGCCACCGAGATACATTCGAAGCTTGTGACTTGCTGTCGCGAAGAGCTAAGGGTTCTTGGCATGCAGCATAACATTAGACTCTGCTGGGTTCCCGGTCACAGTGATGTACAGGGAAACGAGAGAGCTGATGAGCTGGCGAGAACGGGTTCGTCGCTTCATTCAAGTCAAGCCGAACAACACATCAAAGTACCAACCTTAAGCATCAAACAGGATATTGGTAACAAAATATTAGAAAAAACCAATGAAAGATGGAATCTGCTTAAAACATGCGCCACAACTAGAAAGTTATGGCCAAATTTCAATAAGCAGAGAACAGACAAAATTATGCAAATGGACAAGAAACATCTCCGTTCCCTTGTCAGCATAATCACCGGACACAACCTACTGAGATACCATAAAAAGAAAATGAGGCTCAGTACTGATGACCTTTGCAGAGGATGCAGTGACGAAGAAGAACATGAGGATACCTAACACTTCCTTTGCCACTGCCCAGCACTCTGTCATTTAAGAAAGAAACACCTGGGAAATTATTTCTATGATGACCTAGAGGAACTTTCTGGAACTTCGGCTAATAGCCTTCTGAATTTCATCAACGCCTCTAAATGGCTTGACTGCTAACAGAACACATAGGTTTTTACATTAAGTGGAATACAATTTCCTAGGGTATCACAACGGATCTACATAGATCTAAGTGTGACGGTAACGAGATGAACTGTCAGCCCTTCTACCTAACCTAACCTATTCCACCGACTACACCCTTTTATGAGGAGAAGATCAGGACTAAGCCAACAGACGAAGATACTTGCTTACAAGCAACTCCTGTGACCAGTAATGAGCCACTGTTTCCCAGTCTGGTTCACAATTACAAAATTAGCGATGAAAGATCTCCAAGTCTTCGAGAGGAAGATGCTAAAGCCGCGTCCACATTATGTCGAATTGTGTAGATAAACATCGTTGATCAACAGTGTTGAGTAATAGCCATTCCACACTATCCCACTGAGTATTAACACATGTCAAAAAAGTTTGAAGAAATCATGTATAATAGTGTGGAAACAAAATATGAAATTTCATCACACACAACTTGACAGCGCATCCGACACGATTTGACATGTGTTAATACATGAAAATATTTAGGATCGGTTCTAAAACCATCACACTTTCTATCCCACTTGAGCGTTTGAGGTTATGGTGAAACTAATTGAATCAGAGATATCCAAACCACACAAATGTGTGCTACGAAAATTTTTCACGTACAGACTAGCATGTTGCAAACATTTGTGTGATTTGGAATTTTCTGATCGATGCGTCAGAATCCAATCGAAGGGTTCAGGGCTCGAATCCTGGTTGTGCCCAAATTTTTTTTATTTTTCCTTGTGTACAATAAATTAAAAACGATATTATTAAAATTAAATACTTATTCACAACAAATATTGCATTTTTCATCTAGTTAAAATGTGATTAATAACGCACAAAACCGATAAATTATGTTCATGAAATTAAAACCCTACAAATGTTTTTAATGGGAGACTGACGCAAATACGAAAACCGAAACTATGCGGGACTATACCAGAACGTACAATACTCGTAAGTGCGAAATCTTTAAACGGATGACTACGATTCACCAAACTATGAAAATGGAGGGCACTATATTGTAGCTTGGCTTTAAGTTGGCAACCCTAGGAGGAAAAGTGCCAAACAACATATATATAAAAATGGAGTTGGATGATTCCTATTGGTAGATACATTAATAAAGAAGGCCTATGAATAAAATATTAATGATGGAGTCGTGGGGATAAATTTATACAAAAACGGGGTCGGAGTTAGGCACAATTATTAGGATCTAGGAAAATTAAAATGCCGGTGGTGGTTGGTATTGGTTGAACAAACGTATTGATTAGGTAGGTAGATAGGTTAATATGGTGGACAAGGCCGCAAAGGGGAACATTTTACGAACACAGGGTCGGAGTTAGACATAAAGAGGAATACCAGGAAATTTAAAGTGCCGGGTGATGATTGCTATTGGTAAGGCAAGACATTGTTTAGGATGGAAAATAGGTAAATATGATGGACAGGGCCGCAAGGGGGTACATTTATACGAACACGGGGTCGCAGTTAGACATAAAGAGGAATATCAGGAAATTTAAAGTGCCGGGTGATGATTGTTATTGGTAAGGCAAGAGCATTGTTTAGAATGGAAAATAGGTAAATATCATTGAATATCATTGGGCCGCAAGAGGGTACATTTATACGAATACGGAGTCGGAGTTATATATTGTTTTGGATGTACATAAATAGGTAAATATGGTTGACAGGGAGGCAAAGGAGTATGAATATCTCAGGGTACGGAAATGCTCCTGGGGATCAATATATTGCAACTTCGTTGTTTCTTGAGCGATTTCGATGAAATTAACACAGGTGATAGCGACTACAGATTTTTAAAAGAAACAAATATTTTCAAAACAGGGTGTTTCAAAAATGTGTCAATATATTGAAACTTCGTTGTTCCTTGGTTGATTTGACTGAAACTGACATAGGTGATAGCTGATACATAACTAAAAAGGAAAAAAATATTTTCAACAGGGTGTTTAAGAAAAAGTCAACTTCGTTGTTCCTTGAGCGATTTCAATGAAATTTAAACAGGTGATAGCTGATACAGATTTTAAAAAGAAAAAAATATTTTAAAAACAGGGTGTTTCAAAAATGTGTCAATATATTGAAACTTCGTTGTTCCTTGGTCGATTTGACTGAAACTGACATAGGTGATAGCTGATACATAATTATTAAAGAAAAATAATAAAATAATACTTATTTTTTTCGAAAAACAAACATGTTGAAAACAAAAATCAAAAAAAATTTTTAACAATATATAGGGTCGGTCTTAAAATATTGAAGCTCATGAATCTTGAGTCAGTTAATCTTCTCTAGAGATCGTTCTATTTGAAATTTCCAATTTCAAAATGGAGAAGAAGTGCTTTTTGGGAATTTTTATGGCACTGAATGTTTTTTTTGTCTCGCTGAGCGTATGAAACTCTAACTTTATGGCTAATAGAGGGTGATTATCACACGGTTAAAAATTTTGAGGTACTTTTTAATATTTGCTGGGTTACATGATAGCACCAAAAATTTATTAAAATTTAATACTTGACAAATATTAAAATTTGGAAGTTAATACAAAATATATTAAAACTTAATTATATCAGATATTACAAAGGAATACGAAATCTGTATATATTTTAATACAAAAGTATTATAATATAATACTTTATTTCTTGAAATTTGATTTGTAGATCCTTTTCATGAAAATTAAAATATATTACAAAAATACTAGTAATGAAAGACTTTTTTCCAAGAGTATTTATCTTCTAAGTCAATTAATGATGGCATTACTATATTTATTTTTTCACATAATGAGAACTAAAATCTTAATGCGATTGAAATTTTATCTACTTATTTGTATATTTTACCTCGAAATATTTCAACGCGCCTTTAAAATAATGTATATTTAAATTGTTTATTTTATATTACTAAGCCGAAAAAGGGTTGCCACTTTTGTTTTATTGCTGTTTTATACAATCTGTATTGAATTTTAATACTTTGGTATTAAAAACTTATGCTTCATATTCATATTTAAATATGGCTGATGCTTGCTTGTAATGGCTTCCTGTTGTAATACAAATTGTATTAGATTTTAATACTGTTGTATTGCAAGTATACGCATCTAGCAATTTTAATACAATTTGTATTAAATTTTAATACTTTTTGTATTAAAAATAAATGCGTCCCGAATATTTTAATACAATTTGGTATTACAAATAGCAATTTTAATACTAATCTATTAGAATGTAATACAAAGTTATTAGAAAATTTCTTTAATATTTACGGAATATTAAAAAGTAATTTTTTCTTTATTGAATACGGCTGTAATACAAAGGTTGTATTAAAAAATACCCCAGAATGTTTAACCGTGTAAGAAAAAAATTGTATAAGAGGAAAGTTGTATCTCCCCTCCTTGAGGCTGGAGGGGGGGGGGGGGGGGGCAGTTTCTCAAACATTGACTTTCAATGCAAAAAAAACATTAAAAATCAACGAAAACACATCTAATAATGTGCTATAGTTTTTTTGAAAGCTAATACTCCACTCTTATAATTGATTTTTAAAAATCAAGTTGTTTTAACGAATAGTTTTTGAAGAATTAAATTTAAAAGTCAAAATTAAAAACAAAAATTGTGATTTTTTTTTTTTTATTAGGTAGGTAAGTGCATTTTGTGGGCTCAATATTCAATTTCAATTTTCCAAATTGAAAAATATTTCTTAGTTTTTGAGAAATTAAGAAAAAACAAAAGGTGCCTTTAGCAAAAGAGCCCGAAAAAAAGGGTTTAATTATGGATAGTTCATGAATAAATTCATTTTTCGGGCTTTTTTGGTAAAAAGTACCTTTTTTTTCGAAGAAATTGCAGGCTTTTGTGAATCGCTGTCTTCGCCACATCCTAAAGATTCGCTGGCCACAAATAATATCAAATGAGGAATTGTGGCGCAGGACAAGTCAAGAGCGGCTGGACGTCGACATAAGAAAGCGTAAATGGCGTTGGATTGGTCACACACTGAGGAAACCAAACGATGAAATTGCAAAGCAGTCCTTTGAATGGAATCCTCAGGGTGCACGGCGGGTTGGAAGACCAAGAACAACATGGAAATCAACTGTCTTAGCGGAAGCAGAATCCCAGAGAAAGACGTGGCCACAGCTTAAGTACCTTGCAGCAGACCGTGAAGGATGGAGACGTTTTGTTGACGCCCTATGCCCCATCCGGGGTTACAGGACACGATGATGATGACAGATTGTATTAAAACAGCAATAAAACAAAAGTGGCAACCCTTTTTCGGCTTAGTAATATAAAATAAACAATTTAAATATACATTATTTTAAAGGCGCGTTGAAATATTTCGAGGTAAAATACACAAATAAGTAGATAAAATTTCAATCGCATTAAGATTTTAGTTCTCATTATGTGAAAAAATAAATATAGTAATGCCATCATTAATTGACTTAGAAGATAAATACTCTTGGAAAAAAGTCTTTCATTACTAGTATTTTTGTAATATATTTTAATTTTCATGAAAAGGATCTACAAATCAAATTTCAAGAAATAAAGTATTATATTATAATACTTTTGTATTAAAATATATACAGATTTCGTATTCCTTTGTAATATCTGATATAATTAAGTTTTAATATATTTTGTATTAACTTCCAAATTTTAATATTTGTCAAGTATTAAATTTTAATAAATTTTTGGTGCTATCATGTAACCCAGCAAATATTAAAAAGTACCTCAAAATTTTTAACCGTGTGATAATCACCCTCTATTAGCCATAAAGTTAGAGTTTCATACGCTCAGCGAGACAAAAAAAACATTCAGTGCCATAAAAATTCCCAAAAAGCACTTCTTCTCCATTTTGAAATTGGAAATTTCAAATAGAACGATCTCTAGAGAAGATTAACTGACTCAAGATTCATGAGCTTCAATATTTTAAGACCGACCCTATATATTGTTAAAAATTTTTTTTGATTTTTGTTTTCAACATGTTTGTTTTTCGAAAAAAATAAGTATTATTTTATTATTTTTCTTTAATAATTATGTATCAGCTATCATCTATGTCAGTTTCAGTCAAATCGACCAAGGAACAACGAAGTTTCAATATATTGACACATTTTTGAAACACCCTGTTTTTAAAATATTTTTTTCTTTTTAAAATCTGTATCAGCTATCACCTGTTTAAATTTCATTGAAATCGCTCAAGGAACAACGAAGTTGACTTTTTCTTAAACACCCTGTTGAAAATATTTTTTTCCTTTTTAGTTATGTATCAGCTATCACCTATGTCAGTTTCAGTCAAATCAACCAAGGAACAACGAAGTTTCAATATATTGACACATTTTTGAAACACCCTGTTTTGAAAATATTTGTTTCTTTTAAAAATCTGTAGTCGCTATCACCTGTGTTAATTTCATCGAAATCGCTCAAGAAACAACGAAGTTGCAATATATTGATCCCCAGGAGCATTTCCGTACCCTGAGATATTCATACTCCTTTGCCTCCCTGTCAACCATATTTACCTATTTATGTACATCCAAAACAATATATAACTCCGACTCCGTATTCGTATAAATGTACCCTCTTGCGGCCCAATGATATTCAATGATATTTACCTATTTTCCATTCTAAACAATGCTCTTGCCTTACCAATAACAATCATCACCCGGCACTTTATATTATGTCTAACTGCGACCCCGTGTTCGTATAAATGTACCCCCTTGCGGCCCTGTCCATCATATTTACCTATTTTCCATCCTAAACAATGTCTTGCCTTACCAATAGCAATCATCACCCGGCACTTTAAATTTCCTGGTATTCCTCTTTATGTCTAACTCCGACCATGTGTTCGTAAAATGTTCCCCTTTGCGGCCTTGTCCACCATATTAACCTATCTACCTATCTACCTACCTAATCAATACGTTTGTTCAACCAATACCAACCACCACCGGCATTTTAATTTTCCTAGATCCTAATTGTGCCTAACTCCGACCCCGTTTTTGTATAAATTTATCCCCACGACTCCATCATTAATATTTTATTCATAGGCCTTCTTTATTAATGTATCTACCAATAGGAATCATCCAACTCCATTTTTATAGCTATATATGTTGTTTGGCACTTTTCCTCCTAGGGTTGCCAACTTAAAGCCAAGCTACAATATAGTGCCCTCCATTTTCATTTTGGTGAATCGTAGTCATCCGTTTAAAATTTTCGCACTTACGAGTATTATACGTTCTGGTATAGTCCCGCATAGTTTCGGGCTTAATAGTCGTGTTATAGATTCGTTTTTAATATAAAATGAAATTTGTTGAACAACTTTTTCTATTGCTATCCATTTGAATCGGGTTACGTTCGGATCAACAAATGTTGCTTGGCTTTGTCGATCAACACGTCTACACTTACTCAACACTGTTGATCTACGCAATTCGACATAATATGGACGTGGCTTAAGAATCTGCACCGGGCTCCACTTTGACCGGCAGCGAAGAAAGCATTACAGGAACGAGAAGCAAGGATTATACCGCTGGACAAATAGATAGCAAATTCGGCGAAGAAGCTAGCGCAGAACACCGTCAATCACCCGAATCAACTAATGAGAAGGATGGCCACCCAGCAGCAACATCCCGAGCCGAGGTACCTCAGTGTGATGGAAACTCTGGATGCCAATATATTCACCGACAACGACGAAGCAGCCGTTTCCTTTTACGCTGACACAGGGTCAGCCTACAGCCGTGGCTGAACGCCAACCCTTTCCATTTCCACCAAACCACACCCAAACCACCAATGGACAACCATTTGATGTTCTCTGGACGCAACATCCCGAGAACATCAAAGTCAACCGACTTTTAATTTTAAGTTGACATGTATAATATATATTTATATTTCCTATTAAATCTAGGCCCCTTATGTGCCATAAGATTTATATTCTTCAATGTATTTAATAGTTGTAAGTTAACTAAAATTTTATATAAATGTTCAATAAAAGAAATCGTTAATCGTTAATCGTTGAACTTTGGAACAGTATGAATTTTGATGTGTTCATATATTGTTGACAGTATTTGCTTTTCATTTGCAGCATGGACTCGGGACGGGTTCATTTTAATAGTACGATGTTTTGAATTGTTGTTCTTCTTAGTAAGTGCATCTATTATATCAATCCAGCAATATGAACCAGTTGCACTGAACTCTTTCCACATAAGGGTTTTCAAAGTGCGATTTAGTGTCGAATAATAATTGATTTGATGTTTTTTCCATAAGACTTTGAAAAGTTTTGTTGAAAAATTCTTTCCCGTCATCCGTTTGTAAATTGTTTGGAATACGACCTTTTTTAATATGTTTTTGAAAGCGTCAGTGACACTTGATCCGGTTTTATTTTTAATAGGAGCTGTCCAACCTAATTTAGAAAATGTATCAATTACAGTTAGAAGATATCGATTATTTTTATTATCTGCTGAAAACGCCCCATTTCGACTAGATCAGCCTGCCATAAATCATCAAGCCCTTGCTGGCTTATGTAGTTCTTCGACAACGTCTCTTTTACTCATCTTTGTACAGAATAATTAAAACAGCAAAACATTTTACCTTCTTATTTGTTTTTTCATTTAAAATTTTCTTATAAAAAATCAAAATTCTCTTAATTTTATTAACTTTTACCTTAATTTGATAACATGCACAAGTATCTGGTCCTTCGTTGAATAAGTTTGGTGAAAAGCTTGAAGGACAGTTCAGGAAATGAAATCCATTCGTAGACATTATACAATCATCTTTTTGAATCTCTTTAAAAAATAATACACTCCATAGCCTCTGAAAAGTGTGCTTCGTGTATGATGTGTTGATTAGATTTTAAAAATGATAGAAATTCGTCAACAAGTAGATTAATTTTTAAAGAAAACATGTTCTTCATTTGAATTGTGAATGCAAACTGAATTAAAACAATATCAATTTTTTGATTCTTATCAACTTATTTTCAACCATGTAGCAAGCACATGCATCTGGTCCTTCTTTGCATAAATTTGAAGACCAAGGACAGTTAACAAAATGGCAGCCATAATCGTAAGTTAGTAAATCTTTTCAAGAAGGCTATACAGTTCAAAAGCTCCTCTTGATATTCGTCTAGCAAGATGTTCTTATTTTCTCTAAAGAATTTTAAAATTTCATCAAAAAATAATGTAAGCTTTATGTTAGACATCGCGAATTGATGAGTGATCACATAGGTAGTTAGGTAAAGACTAAATTGATTTTAAGAAGATATGACATGTTTTTCTTTTTTTAAATATTTTTATTTTCATTTTGAAAGTACTGTTTAACCTGTTCAATTTTTTTGTCCACATAATTTTTGGAAGTGGCGTCTCCTTTTTCTTGTGGTTCTTGAATATTTTGTAAATGTTTCCAGTTTAAGTTATAACTGACGTTTTTTGTAATGAGAAATCCCGCACCAGGTGGCCCAGTTAATCCTCGTTCACCCTGTACTTTCGGTAGTCCTTGCTCGCCTTTTTCCCCCCTTTGCACCCATTCTGGGGGAAGATCTATTCGAAAACGTCCAAATTTATGAATAGAGTAAGTAATGTGGGTAATGTGGTATATGCGGGTAATGTGGTATTTCATAAACCAAGCATGATTCTACAACGTTTCTTGATTCAGTGGACGGTGATTTAAATAAAAGTATTAATGCGTATTTAAACAACCCAAAAATCGTTCATTAATTCGACCAAATTGTTAAAAACCGTAATTGTGTAGAGCTGAGTTTTTTTTTTGATGGAACAAAAAGTGTTTGTGCGCTTCGAAAAATTGTGTTCCAAAGCAATTTGTCAATGCAACGGAAGAATATATTAATCATTAACATTACTTAATTCTTAGTTTTGTTTAAAAGTATTCATTTTAAATTGTATTGTATTTTTTGTAAAAATATAGAGTTTCGGCTAATGTGGTATACTAGCAGTGGGCTAATGTGATATAGTATTCCTAATGGGATATGGTATACCACATTACCCAACCTTAAGGGTAGGTCTACCGCAGAAGCAAACTCAGAACTCATGTAAATGCATTTAAATGTATTAGTGAAAGAATATGCGATTCTCTTCTTAGCAAATTATTTTAACTTTCTCTCTTATGCTATTCTTTTCTCAGCACAGAGAGATATTATGCACAACATGCTATTCATAGCAGACAGAGCTGCAGAAGCTCACACAAGCAAGCATACATTATATTTATGTGCAGAAAGAATCTACTGGGACTGAAGCCTGATTCACAATGCGACGAGGAAACGAGATGTGAGCGTGACGAGATCCCGTCGTTGCTGTCAAACGAATTTCAAACAATGAAAGTATATGAGGATATACACAATGAAGCGTTTCTCGTCGTCAAGTGACGCCAAGAATTCGAAAAATTGAAAAAAAGACGCGACGAGACGACGATTTTATTTTTTGATAAGTTATTTACATAATGAAAGTATTTTTTTTAAGAAAAAATACGATAACTTGAAATTAAAAGATCAAGTAATTCCTAATCTTTTGTCTTTAAAGCTTTTTTGAATAATTTTTATTATTTTTACTTTTAACAAAAGAGTTTTCGTTGTAAAGAATCTCGCCGCTTTGTGAATTGGGAAACGATTTTATAACTAGAAAAACATGACAGCGAATCACGTCACGCTCTCGTCTCGTTTTCCCATCGCATTGTGAATCAGGCTTGACCGACGACGGCGCGGCGGCGCGGCGGCGACGGCATGGTGCGAATGAAATTTTTGTATACCTAGTTTTTTTTGCTATCCTTGTTTTGTTTTTTGGAGATATATGAGAACCGGTCACTGACTGACCGACTCATTCATACGGTTATATTGTAGGTTAGGTTGGATTATAATTATGAAAAATGAAGGTACGGAATTAAAGTTTTTGAAAGTGAGTAGGTAGGTAAGACGGGCTTTTTTGAAATTCAAATTATGAGTAGAGTAAGAAAGCGTTATCTTGTGAAAAATGCTTTTGAATTGAATTTTAAATAAAAAAGAAATTTTTTAAAACTTAAACAATTTTTTATATATTGTAACTACATATGTATATATAATGTAATTTAACACAACATATATTTAATTTTCTAAGCGACTTTCGGATTATATATCCATCTTCGGGCTTTTTTTTTGGTGACTGATGTTGTTTGCCAATTGAATTATCATTGAAGCTAATACTACTTCACGGTTTAAATTTTACTTTTTTGCACATTTGACATATAAGGGGGGTTTACATCTAAATGAAGAAAAACAAATTATCTAATTTTTTCAGATTTTTATCATGCTAGGAAATTCACGTAAAATCTACCAAAAAATTCAGAACTTGTAGGTGAGAAGTAGACAAGCAAAAACTCCTATGGGAGGGGGTAATATATCCCCCCGTTTGGACGGGAGGGGAAATTTAATAAAATAATTGCATACAATAAAAAAAAAAAAATTAAAAAGCAACGGCAACATTTACAGTAATGTTTTGTAGCTTTTAGGAAAGCCAGAAGTCCATTCTTACGGTTTGTTTTAAAATTAAGTTGTTTTTGATGAATAGTTTTGGTGCAAAATTGTTTCAAACTCATCATTCTGTGGCCACAAGCAATAACCGCTTAAGTCTGAAAACTTACTTTTTGGGAAAAGCACTTTTAACTTTCAATTTGAGATGTGAAAAAATTACAAACATCTATGTTACAAATTGATACATATTTTTAAAATATAGTTTTAATATTAGTAAATAAACATTTTTTTGTTTATAAATAAACTTATTTGCAATAGTTATTGCCAAAAACGTGTTTTAAGCTGTTATTGCTTTTATAAATAATTTACATCTCATTAACTTACATCACTTAAGCGGTTATTGCAAATCAAAATTTAAGCTCACTGGCAACTTATAACGATGTAAGCTGTTTTTACAAATTTAATTTCTTATGTTTTTCATATGTAAGCTATTTTTGTAGAGAGAATATTGAAATATTTTTGTAGTAATGATACAAAATTGGTTTGTTTTTTGTTGGAAACAGAAACAAAAAACATGTTACGTATTGCTAAAAAGAGTTTTATCATCGATTTTCATAGGAAGTAACGGCATCTTAATCAACTTCAATACATAAATTAATTGACATAAATGCATGCATACCACGTTTGGGCATATTAAAGGCAAAGGGCGTACGCAAGCGGGGGTAGGGAGGGGCACTTGCCCCCCTAATCAAGATATTTGTATTACATTTCATCCAATTTGTTTTCTGTTGAATCTTAAAGCTAGATTTCTTTGCTAATAGTAATTTTTGAATGATTTTCGCTCCCCTCCCTGACCGACATCATGCGCTCTCCCTTGATTAAAAGCTCAGGCTATTTTATGTACATCTAGATTCATTTGATAGTGTATTCTTCCAATTTTTGGCTGCTGTATTTTGCCAATTTATTTTTGCAACACAATTTTCTTTGAATCTGCATTTTTCGATGGTTTTGATTTCTGAAATGTTCAGAAGTCGAAAAAGACTTGAGGAAGAGTGTTCCGGACTGAAATGGTGATTTCATGAATAAGATTGCGAAGCGTGTACTTGTCCGATTAAAGCGATTAAGGTGTCTATGGACAGATATACTTATTCTCTATGCCATCATTGGAAAAAAAGTTTAATTTTGTGCTCCAGATTTCGGTAAAAGCCTCTAAGAAACAGAGAAAATGGCTAAAATGGCTGTTTTTCAAAGCAAATGTAGCCTACACTATAGCATTTTTTGCAAAAAACTGTTTAATAACATAAAATTCCATATTTTTATTATGCCACTATTGGAGAAAATTTTGAGTTTTGTACCTAGTAAAAATTTTAATAATGCAAAATAAAAATGCTTGTGAATTTTGAAAAAAACCATTTTTGACAGTCAATTTTTTGTACCTTACGGTATTTTTTTGACAAATTTTTTTGCAGTGGATATAAATTCAATATATTTTTCATGATTTTCATTAATTATGTAATCATATTTGTATCATTTGATATTGAAATTTAAAATTCTTAAAATGCACTTTTTGACAGAAAATTTATGTAAATTTAGAAGTTAAAATCAGTTACTTTTAGAAATTTTTTTTTTTAATACAATAATACGCCTACTAGTGACCAATTAGTAAAAATGCAAAGTTTTATAAAACAAAGTATCTGATGAAAGTGAAAAAAACTGGTCTTATATATGCAAAAAAAAAAGTTAGCAAATGACTGGTTTTGTTCAGTTCGGAACACTCTTAATTAAGGTTTTTAACTCTAACAACCCGACAAAATAGAGCCAGTTGATGATAATATATCTATTCTATTATTTTTCTCCTTCTACGACTGCATAATGTTGATTCTTAGAACTTATGTTCTATTATTTAAATGGAAAAGCTAGCGTTCGGTAAGACAAAAAAGCAGCTCACAATTGAGCTTGTCTTCCAATTTTAAAGAAAAACAAAAAGATATAATTTCCACAGATGTACCAACCATTATACAAGTAGCTATCCCTCAACAACAGATATTGTGTTAAAGTATTTGCAAGTACCTTGTATCAATAGCAAAAAATCGATTTCTTAGACTGGAGAGTTATTTGTAAGGGCTTTCACACTATCCGAATCACTCCCAGATATTTTTCCAGCAGAAATACTCAGGTACCAACTACCGATCAGTTTGTGTGAATTTCTTATATGAAGCTATAATTGTAACTTCTTTTTCATAAGTGATCTTAGAAAACAAAGAAAAAGAGTGAATCTGATGAAAAAAATGTTCTCACGAATTCTTTGAAACTATTCGTTAGAAGCGGATGTATGAATTGGAATTCCAATAAACTTTTGAATAAAATCTATTGATCTATTGTGACAATTCCATTCACCTTCTTTCGAACCAAACGCATACACTGTAAATGCTTTCATAGTTACTAGCAGCAGAATTGTCCATGAGATTACGCATCCACTGTAGCCATAGCCAGAGGCACTTTTGGTTTTATATTCAGGTTTCTGTCCCATTCCCATCTGAAATCTGCACTAGGTAGTCATCAGGATAATCTAAGTTGATATTAATTTCTGAAACCTTGATATTATTAGAATCCATCAGATGGCCAGAAATTTGGACTTACTTACTTACTTAAGGTGGCGCTACAGTCCGGGGTGGACCAGGGCCTCAACCAACAAGCTTCTTCCAGCCGGCTCGGTTTCTAGCTAGCTGTCTCCAGTTTCGCACGCCAAGTTGGTTGAGGTCCTCTTCCACTTGCGTGCGCCACCTTTTACGCTGTCCACCTCTACTGCGTTGTCCCACGGGGTTGGATTCAAAGACTTTCCGGGCCGGAGCATTGGTGTCCATTCGCTCTAGATGACCCAGCCATCTCAGTCGTTGGCTTTTCACCTTTGTGGCTAGGTCGGTGTCGCTGTACAGCCCATACAGTTCGTTGTTGAATCTTCTTCTCCATTCCCCATCTATGCAGACGGGACCAAAAATCACCCGGAGAATTTTCCTCTCAAAACAGCCTAACGCGTTCTCATCCACTGTTAGCAGTGTCCATGCCTCTGCACCATACATCAGGACCGGGATGATAAGCGTCTTATACAGGGACAGTTTAGTTGCTCGAGAGAGGGCTTTGCTTCTCAATTGCCTTCTTAGCCCAAAGAAACAGCGATTGGCAAGAGTAATTCTTCGTTTGATCTCAGCGCTGGTGTCGTTCGCTGAGTTTATAGCGGATCCTAGGTAGACAAAGTCTCTGACTACCTCAAAATTATAGCTGTCTATAGTGACGTTCTGTCCGAGACGTCGGTGTTGGATGTCCTTTCTTGTGGACAGCATATATTTTGTTTTGCTTTCATTCACCGTTAGACCCATCTTCTTGGCTTCCTTCTCAATGCTCACAAAAGCACCACTGACATCACGCTTTGTTCGTCCGATTATGTCAATGTCGTCAGCGTAAGCGAGTAATTGGACGGACTTTTGAAAGATTGTGCCTCTGGTGTTGACGTGAGAGTTTTGCACTATTCTTTCAAGAACGATGTTGAAGAAGTCGCATGACAGCGCGTCGCCTTGCCTAAAACCTTTTTTGACATCAAAGGTGTCGGTGAGGTCTTTGCCGACCTTGATGGAGCAGCGTGCATTCTCCATCGTCATCCTGCACAAACGGACGAGTTTGGCAGGGATGCCAAAACTAGACATTGCTCTATATAGCTCGTCTCTATAGATGCTGTCATACGCGGCCTTGAAATCGATAAAAAGGTGGTGGGTATCGATTTGGAACTCCTGGGTTTTCTCCAAGATCTGCCGTAGTGCGAATATTTGGTCGATGGTGGACTTCCCTGGCCTAAAGCCACACTGATATGGACCTATCAGGTTGTTGACGAATGGCTTCAGGCGTTCACAAAGTACGGCAGAGAAGATCTTGTAGGCGATATTAAGAAGACTGATGCCTCTGTAGTTGGTGCAGTCCAGAGGATCGCCTTTCTTGAGGATCGGGCAAACAATACTGAGGTTCCATTCATCGGGCATGCTTTCTTCCGACCATATTTTACAGATGAGCTGGTGCATACTCCTAACCAATTCATCGCCAGCCGCTTTGAATAGCTCAGCCGCAAGGCCATCAGCTCCAGCAGCTTTATTGGACTTAAGTTTAGATATGGCTATCCTCACTTCGTCAAGATCGGGTGGACGGAATTGTTGGCCTACGTCGTCCAGGTTGAATGGTGCAATTTGCATGGTAGCGGAATTCGGTTCGTCATCACCGTTATACAATTTGCAGAAATGATTTTTCCATATCCTCAGCACCGACTGCGATTCCACCACGATGTTCTCCTGATCGTCCTTGCAGGCTTCGGTTCGGGGTTTGTAACCTTGGGACGTTCTTTTTACTTTTTGGTAAAACTTCCGAACTTCATTCCTGCAGTGGCATCCCTCTAATTCCTCGATCGCGCGCTTCTCATGCTCTTTCTTTTTCTTTCTAAGAAGCTTGTGTTCCTCTTTCCTCTTCTGCTCGTAGAGCTCGCGAGCAGCTCTGGTCCTTCTATGCAGCGCCGCTTTGTATGCCTGTTGTTTGGCTGCATGTACTTGCCGGCTTTCCTCGTCGAACCAGGGGTTTCGCTGTGGTGGTCGTGCGAAGCCCAGCACGTCAGAGGCGGCATCTCTGATGGCTTCCTGGCAGTTTTCCCACTGGTTCTCGATGTTTGCAGTTGGCGGCAAAGGACTAGTTAAGAGGGCGCGAGAGACTCGATCGGAAAAGGACCTGGCGATTTCTTGCGACTGTAGCCGTCCGACGTTGAACTTCCTGACAGTATTTCCCTGTTTTGGCTTTGGTCTGGATATCCGTAGCATTACCTTTGCTACAACGAGGTAGTGGTCCGAGTCAACGTTGGCTCCTCGGAACGTTCGGACATCCTTGATACTGGAGGAGTGCCTTGCGTCGATCGCAATGTGGTCAATTTGGTTGGCGGTTGATTGACCAGGAATTCGCCATGTCCCCTTATGAATATCGAGATGCGGGAACTGCGTACTAGCTACCACAACGTTTCGCCCCGCAGCAAAGTCGATTAGCCTGAGTCCGTTATCGGAGGTGGTGTCGTGCAGGCTGTATCTTCCGATTGTGCCACCAAAGACGTCTTCTCTTCCTAGTTTGGCATTAAAATCACCCAAGACAATTTTAATATCATAGCTAGGGCATTGCTCATATGTCTTGTCCAGGAGCTCGTAGAACTCGTCCTTGGTGTCGTCATCTTTCTCCTCTGTGGGGGCATGCGCGCATTTCAGGCTGATGTTGGCGAATTTAGCCTTGATGCGAATTGTCGTGAGGCGTTCGTTCACATAATTGAAACTCAAGACCTCTTGCCTCAGTCTGCCTCTAACAACAAATCCACATCCAAAAAGACTCTGCCCTTGTGGTCGGTAACAGTCACCGTAGTAGATATCGCAGTCTTTCAGTTTTCTTTTGCCCGGCCCATCCCATCGCACTTCTTGGATGGCGGTGATGTCTGCTTTGTAGCAGTCTAGGGCCTCCGCTAAATGTTCGGCTGCACGTGGTCTATAGAGAGACAGAACATTCCACGTGCAGATCCGAAGTTCGTTGTCCTTATTTCGTTTGCTAGGTTCGTCAACAGTAAATCCGTCCGTATCCGAGGCTTGTTGATGCTTCGCAACTAAAAATAGCTTTACGTGGCCGGGAAGTCACCCCGACGGCACGACCCCCAACCTGGAGGACCAGACCCTATATATATAACTCCAAGGGCGGGGAGTCGGATTAACCGCTCCTTATAGGCCTGAGCTCCGAATATGTCGTAGTAGCCCGTATAAGGTGTTCACTAAGTAGTTCAGCCTAACTGGAACTGTAGACGCCGCCGTTGATTCCATCTTGAGAATTTTTCCGCTGCCGCCTGGATGAAGGAGAAGTGCCTTAGTGGGAACACTCCTCCCCCCCTCTCTCGTTTGCTGCCCCCTAAAACCGTCCACAGGGATTGGAGCCCCATCTTCAGTTAAAGGTACTAGGCACCCGATGTTCACCACTTGGAGGTGAGAGTAGGAGTTGATAGACAGAGGTTCGCTTTGAAAAAAAGCTTGTGGACGCTTGTGTCCTCTTGAATGCACCGTGTCTACCCTTTGAACATCCAGAAATTTGGACAAAATCATCTTAATTGAAGTTAACCAAGTGTGGTTCTGGACTAACATTGCCACCAAACATTTGAAAAGAATATTTAGATTTGTTGTATATTGTTGTTTTGAATATCAATTCATATGAGATATGTCGATACAAATTTTCTTTAATTATTTTCTTTTGGTTAACAATAAGTGACTGTCCCCTTTTTCTAGATATCTTAAAACACCCATCTCGTGGCATAATGGTTAGTGCGTTGGACTGTCTTGCCGAAGGTGTGGGTTCGATTCCCACCCGTGCAACCTAAAAACAGAAATCTGTTATCCGAGGTACTGTCTCTTGCGAGGAATTGACAAATCCTCCAAATCATCTAGCCGTTCGGACTCGGCAAAAAACTGTAGGTCCCCTCCATTGAGGGATCTACAGAGTTGTAAGTCACAGGCCCTGGTTCTCCACGAGCTGTTGCGCCACCCAATTTTTAACTTTAATACAAATTGTAACCTGTTTTAAAATTAAAAAAAAAAAAATCAAATTTATGATTCACCATTTTGAGAACATGTAACTTATACTAATTTATAAATTTTTGTTTGAGGTAGTCAAAATTTGTTTTAAATTCTTCAATATTATAATCTGCCACTGTACTATTTCCCTTCAAAAAACACTTAAGTTCATTGAAAATTCCTTCATGCATTCGAGATAACAGCTTAAGTCCATTTAATTCTCTGTATGTGAGAATTTTCAATTTGCAATAGTAGCTTAAGTAACATAAGATTTCTCAAAATCATCATCATCAAGTCCTGTAACCCCGGTTGGGGCATAGGGCGCCAACAAATCGTTTCCATCCTTCTCGGTCTGCAGATAGATATTTTAACTGTGGCCACGTCTTTCTCTGGGAGTCTGCTTCTGCTAGAACTGTTGATTTCCATGTTGTTCTTGGTCTTCCAACCCGCCGTGCACCCTGAGGATTCCATTCAAAAGACTGCTTTGCAATTTCATCGTTTGGTTTCCTCAGTGTGTGACCAATCCATTGCCATTTACGCTTTCTTATGTCAACGTCCAGCCGCTCCTGGCTTGTCCTGCGCCACAATTCCTCGTTTGATATAATTTGTGGCCAGCGAATTTTTAGAATATGGCGTAGACAACGGTTCACAAAAGCCTGCAATTTCTTTGAGATGGTAGTCGTGACTTTCCAGGTTTCGCAAGCATATAACAGCACGGATTTGACATTGGATTCGAAGAATCTCAACTTTGTGCGCAAGGAGATTTGACATGAGTTCCAAATTTGGGAGAGAGAACCGAAGGCTGCGCGAGCTTTATTTATTCTACTTTGAACGTCCAGATCAGTACCACCATTTGCTGAAACAATACTTCCAAGGTAGTTAAATTGTTCAACCTCTTCAACTGGCGTCTCCTGTATTAAAATACGCTGATGTGTGGAGCGGCCTGTGAGCATTATTTTTGTCTTTTTGCTATTTATTTTAAGACCACTCGCCTCTCCTTTTAACTTCAGAGCTTGACACATCCCGTTCAGCCCGCTGATGTTATTTGCCAAGAGACATATATCATCGGCATAGTCTAAGTGGCTAAGCCTTTCAAACGGTCTCCATTGGATGCCCTGCCTCTCTGATGTTCCAACGCTGGCCGTCAAGACATCGTCAATCGCCAGTAGAAAGAGAATTGGCGATAGAACATCTCCCTGTCTCACACCCTGCCGCACTTCGAAAGAGTCGGATAGCTGCCCATTGTGTAAAACAAAGCATCTTGCGTTGTTATAGGACTCTCTTATAATGGCAACAATTTTTGGGGGAATTCCTCTACCAAGAAGTGATCTCCATATACATTCACGGTTGACTCGGTCAAAGGCCTTCTCAAAATCCACGAACATGAGGTAAAGCGGTGATTGAAACTCCGCAGACTGCTCAAGAACGATACGCAGAGTGTTGATATGGTCGACACAAGACCGCCCACTGCGGAAACCAGCTTGATGCCTCTTGAGTGTAGACTCGATTCTAACCTTTATCCGCTCCAGAATGATGGTTGCCATTAATTTTGGAAAAACGGACAAAACTGTAATACCTCGCCAATTGTTGCAATTCTTAAGATCACCTTTCTTTGGCAACTTAACAATTACACCATCCTTCCAGTCGCTGGGATAGATTTCATTTTCCCACACAGCTTGTATCAACGGGTGTAGAATACTAGCCGTTCTGACAGGGTCAGCTTTCAGGAACTCGGCTGGTATACCATCAAGTCCAGCTGCTTTGTTGTTTTTGAGAAGATTTATCGAAGATTGAATTTCCAGTACTGTAGGGGGCTCGATGTCAATACCCCTATATGATCTACGCATCTCGTTAAGCTGGGGCACTTCAGCACTCTGCTCGACAGAATCCTCATTAAGCAAGGCACAAAAGTGCTCCTTCCACCTGCGCAGCTGATCTTCGATTGATACCAAAAGTGTACCATCCACATCCATTACAGGATGATTGGTGTTGGTTTTCTTCCCGACAACTTCCTTGGATATTTGGTACAATTCCCTCATGTCTCCTCTTCTTGCAGCGTTTTCCGCATTTTCTGCGAGACCGTCTAACCTCACCCTCTTGTCTCGTCTCACACAGCGATAGACCATCTTATGTGCTAAGCGATACTCTCTTCGCAATTCAGCCTTTCGTTGAGCATCTGCTTCGGCATTTATTTGCATCTTCAACGATTTGCGAAGCTCGATTTTATCCCAGGTGTCTTGGGATATCCAAGAGTCTCTAACTCTCGACTGCTTGGGTACAGTTTCGGATCCAGCATCCATAAAAACACTTTTTATATCACCCCACATCTCATCAATTGTTGAATGTTGTATTCCATTTAATGACGAAGCTCTGTCGTTAAGGTTGGTGACATAGTTACGACATATGTTGGGATCACTTAAAGCATTTGTATTGAACTTCGAATTCCTTGCTGCACCCTGTGATTGACGTTGTACAGCTGCCGTTCGTAGCTTGAGACTCATGAGAACCAAATGATGGTCGCTTCCAATGTCGGCATTTCTTATGCTCCGAACATCGCACATTGACTTCCTCCATCGCTGCTGAATCATGATGTGGTCAATTTGGTTTTCAGTTTGACCATCCGGATGTACCCAGGTGATTTTGTTGCAAGTCTTATGTTTAAACACAGTTCCACCCAGTACAAGACGATTAGCGTTACAAAAATCGACCAGCAAATCGCCATTTTCATTTCGTGACCCCAAGCCATTTTTCCCCATGACGCGTTCCAGACCGTAGTTGTCTGATCCGACTTGGGCATTGAGATCTCCCATGACAATTATGATGTCGGCTCTTGGAACACCACTGTAAACTGAGTTAAGATGAGTGTAGAAAGCGGTTTTGTCTTCCTCGGTCGCTTCATTTGTGGGGGCGTAGCACTGAATTATTGTGACGTTGCGAATTTTTGAACGGAACCTTGCTGTCATTATTCTTGCAGAAATGGGCGCCCAGGATATAAGACTACGCCTTGCTTCTTCGTTCAACATAATTCCGACACCATGCAGCCTTTGGCCACCCTCTCTTTCATCCTCCCCGGAATACAGCATTCTCGTTTGCCCAGAGTCAGCTCTGTATTCGGCTCTTCCTCTCCACCTAGTTTCACTGATGCCCAGGATACTGATCTTAAGGTGAAGCATTTCACGCTCAACCTGCTCGTATCTACCTTCGCCGTACAAGGATCGAACGTTCCATGCTCCGATTTTCGTACGTATGCGGTAGCCAAAAGTATCATTTGCTCTTCTTAAAAGACTTCTTCTATTTGTTAACGATTCATTTATTGTTATGGCGTCTTGATTGACGCTGGTACACGAAAGATGCCGCACCCCCAAATCCGATGTGCGGTTTACAGCAGCCGAAGCTGCAGAAGGATTCTCCATAAAATGGTTACCTCTTGGGGACTCATTTCCAATTGTTGTCATATTTCATGTAATAGCATATATCCTTCCACCATGGTGTTTTCCGAGATACGATTAATAACATACATAAGCTCAGATTTGACAGGCACACCCGCCTTTTGTATGGTCAAACACATAACTGCTCGAGGCCGCCCACTATGGGAAAACAGACGCCTTTTGTAGCCGCCCAATATGGGTTACAGACGCTACCTGCTGCTGCCGTTGGCCTTTTAACAAAAACGCTCCTCCGCCACCAGACTATCATGCCGTTGACCGCCACCTGCAGTTCATCCGTCTTAAGGGGGCTTTTAACCATCCCAAGGACAAGTTTGTGCCCTGACCAGCAAAGCTGGGTTGTCTGCTTATCCCGGCATCCATTCGGTCCCCCTGCACGTTAGCGTTACCCACCCTCCACCACGCGGAGGTGTGCATAGGGATTTTCTCAAAATACAAACAAAAATTTGCAAAAATGACTTAATTAATTTTAGTATCGATGAAAATATCTTTTTCGTTTTGCAATAAGAGCTTAAATCGGAATAAGTTGTTTTTGACTCTTATATACATTTATGTGTCTGGAGGGTTTTTCAATTTAGAAAAGCAGCTTATGTCAATATAAGCCGTTATTTTAAACTGCATTATATTTTTTGTGAATTCTTATTTGAGTTAAGCGTTTATTGCATATGTTGCTTAGTGTGAAAATGACTTAAGCGGTTTTTTCATGTTGGTTTTATTTAATGAAAAAAGTGGTTAAATTACAGGGGATTTTTTTCAAAAGTGCAATGAAGCATGGAGAACATGATGAAACAATAAACTGACTTTTGTCTTAAATCGACTTAAGCGGTTATTGCTTGTGGCCACAGCATTTTGAACAAAAAATATTTTTGTTTCAAAGTTTTGGGTTTGAAAACAGTTTTTGCTGAAATTGTTTATTCAAAGAACTTTATTTGAAAATAAACTATTAAGATGGACTTCTGGCTTTCAAAAAGCTACAAAACTTTACTGTAAGTGTTGCCGTTGTTTCTTAATCAATTTGTTTCTGTTTTATACAATTATTTTATTAGATTGCCCCTCCCGTCCAAGCGGGGGGAGATATTACCCCCCGCCAATAGGAATTGAATTTTTTGGCAGATTTTACGCAAATTTCCAAAAAAAAAGGGACATTTAATTTACCCCTAAAGCGACTATAGGGGATGAAAATAAAAATCTGAAAAAATTAGGGAATTTTGTTTTCTTCATTTAGAGCCGATTTAGGCCCATCCAAATATAAAAACTAAAAAAAAAAAACACACCCTAGTGTACAGTCATTTCTCCATCGAGCCATGTTGGTTCATGTAAGCCCCACTATAGAAGAGACACACTACTACTTTTTGGCTTCTGTTTTTTTTAAATCAGAGGTAGGTATGGCCCTAGGTATTTACCTCGGCCGTCTGATCCGAAAAATTCTGGAAAACAGTCATATTTATGTATTCGGATCAGACGGCCGAGATAAAGTATGGCCTATGGCCCTAGGTAAATACCGAGCTAAACAAAGAAAATCTTTTACCAACCGTAAAACATGTTGGAGGTTCGCTGAGGGTATGGGGCTGTATGTCGCATGCGGGGGTTGGTAATTTGGTATTTATTGAGGGGATAATGGATCGAATGGTGTATTTAGACCTTCTAAAGCAAAATTTACGACAAAGCGCTGAAAAAATGGGTTTTCCCAGAACTTTTCAGTTCTATCAAGATAATTACCCAAAACATAAATCCCGCTGAAAACGAACGAAAAACCCAAAACTGCACTTTAATTACAACCCAAAAGTAGTCACTTCATATTTTGGCCCAATAGGTAATTTTGTGATTAAGAAACTGTACTTTAGATGGATTTTGTTTTTTGTTAATTTTTAGTACCGAAGAAGATAAGTTTTTTGTTGTACCTTTTTGTTTTATGAATAAATAGTTAATTTTGTTTTATTGAATTTTTTTGTTTTTCTTTCTTAAATTGAGATTTAACTAAATAAATACTTTTGACCCAATAATTTTGTGAGTAACTGTAGGTAAAAGTGCTCGTTTTTTTTAAGAAACTGTATCTTACGATCAGAACAAACACTATAAGAGAGCACTAGCTATCGTTTTTATTAAATAACTGTATCTTACGATCAAAACAAACACTATAGGTATAAGTGCACTAGCACTCTGTTTTTTTAAATAACTGTACCAATAAAATCACTAAGAAGAACTCAAAAGTATCCTCTTCATTGAAAAATAAAAACAATACTGGAACTGATGCATTACTGAATTGCGAAGAATCACTATACAAGAGGAGAACAAATATGCAACACTTTCTCGAATACCAATAAACTATAACAACTATAATTTGAATTGGATATAGTTTAAGCGGGCTGTAGGTCAATAAAAGATGTTTATTCTTGCAACGTTTCGAACGTGTTTACGTTCTTCATCAGGCATTTATTTATTTTCAAATATATAAATAAACAAAAATACATATATTTTATATTAGTTCACCAGAAAAGTGAAAAGTCAAGCAAATGAACTTACAAAACGTAGGTATTTCACTACTTTTAAATACCGCAGGTATCACAAAACCACATCAAAAATTTTATGTTATGTTAAAACTGAAATCAAAATTTACAAATAAGTAAAGTTAAATGTACAACTGTCTTTAAATTTACTTCTATTAAACAAAAAATAAAGAGAACATACTAAACAGAATATTACAAAGAAAAGAAAGAAGATGAAGAGCTCGTTATCAACACCCTCATTCTCGCACACACTCAGATTAACTTTGATCAACCAAAGTTGTTAGGCCTCTTGATCAGCTGACTATATGCGCTGCTTAAGTTTTCGCAATCAGATTTTCTGTTGACTGCGTTGTCACTGGGCACGTTCCGCTGGCTATTCTCAGTTATCCGGATAGCTTTGTGTTGTTGTAATCCCTTGTTAAAAAACAGCTGATAACAGCTGACGCAACAACAACTCAAGTTATCTCAAAATTTTTGGGATAGCTAGATAGCATAGCGAATAAATATTGGAACGCGAGGACTGTTGATAACATAGAGTAGGTATATTATCTAGAGAACCGACCGGTACCCCCCTTGCCTAAAACACCCGCAAATTTTATCTGAGCACATTAAGGGCGGTATTCACCGACGACTCATAACTTATGAGGCTCATAAACCTATTCACCAAGCAATAATAGTGAATATTTATGATATGAGCGCTCATAAAACTTATGAGTGGTCCTGACCACTCTTAAGTTATGAGCGCTCTCTTCGAAAACTTGTTCGAAATCATTCGAAATAAAATGTCACTTCCAAACTTTCTATCTCTATCTGTCACTACTGTCACAGTTTTTTATTCGTGTTTTGGTTTTTTTTTTTGGTTTATTTAATTGTTGAAATAAACATTTCCTTTTCCAAATTAATGTTTCAATCGTGTATTAAATTTATTTATATATGTACCTCTACGCAAATTGTGTATTTACCTATATTTTTTAAAGAAAATATGCTTTTTGTTTGGATGAAGAGTGGTGAAGTGCTCGTGTCTTTTTTGCAACCTAAAGCCCCTTTCTAAAGAACTTTCTGAATATATTCAAATACTAGCCTCTAAACAGAAGTTTGGAAATTGATAAAACGTTTTGTCTCAAAGACAAAAATGTCATCCAATTTTGTTCTCCAAAACTACCTACCTACACATGGACAAGAATAATAGAAATATTTCTTTTTAATTACAAAAAAAAATTCATGACCGAGATTTGCAAAGCATTCACCTTATCTGTTGTGCTACCATGTTACGTATATTCTCTAATTACCTTTGTTAATTTTCATTGCCAAAGCAAACAAGGAATTAAACAATTCTGACTCAAAGTTCTTTGAACAAAAATAAATCAAAAACTTTCAAACTGGGAAAACAAAATTAAAACTTAAAAATGGACAACCAAGGAACACCGACGAAAAAACAACTGGCCAAAATTCACGAGATGTTGCATAAATCCCAAATATGGACTACTGCACACGGATATTCGAGGAAAGAATATCCTCGTTAGTCCCACTCTTCATTATGTGATAAAAAAACAACAACGCAATTGTATTTAATTTTATTTTAAACCTTAAATTGTTAACATGAATCTCTTTTTTATAATAAAAATAAAATAACAGAATAATAAATTTAAAAATATGAACTTTTTGTTTTTATTTCTGCAAATGGGACTGGAAAATCTTACACCAAATGGGTTTAACTTCTAGCAATATTTTTATTATTTAGGTTTAGTATTTCAAACCCATTTAGCTAAGAGCCCACAGCAGATTTTCGGTGTGATTGATAGCAGAAAAAGAAGTATAGGCGTCGAAAGCTTCATTAAAGGCTATTCAAAAAATCAAATTCTTGCAGTCCACAACTGGGGCCTTTGCGAGAAACAGTGCATCGAAAAAAAAATATGAATGCAACTTCGAAGATAATCGTGTTAGCCGAAATTGGTTTTCACCCCTCCCTAGATAAGCTCCACGGATCCCATATCACGGAATCTGAGATTATTTGAGTGCTTAATACGCCCTGCCAGACTGTTAAAAAAAACCATTTTTAACTTAGAATTTTGAATTTTTTAAACGGTCCGGTAGAGCGAACTATACACTCAAGTATATACTCTCAGATTCCGTGGTATGTGATACGAGGAGCTTATCTTAGGAGGAGTGAAAACCAATTTTGGCTTACGCGATTATCCTCCAAGTTGCATTCATATTGGTGCCGCATTGTGAAAAAATATATTTCAGCCAAACCGGTTTCAGATTTTTGTTTGAAAGATCTAATCTTAATGATAACTTTTTTAGGTAAACAAAATCGGTGTTAATTATGAGGAGTTTACAAACACTCTTAATCCAGGGTGTAAAGTGGACCGTGTGAATGGCAGCCGTAATCTATTGGTTCCTCTTCGAATGAAATTGATTCACTATTTGCTTACCATAGCATCCAACCCACTCAAACCTAACAAACCCATCCAACTATCCCAGATCATCTAACCCTCCCAGCATATCCAACCCACCCAAACAATCCTCATACAAACCACTTCATTGCATGTTGCCTCTGTAATCCAACGCCAGGTAAAATTAATAACAAAAGAGGAAACAAATCGAGAAAGCCAAGAGATGGAGGCCATAGACCTCTCTGAATGCATATTCGACCATAATTAGGCGCTTCTTACCAATGAGGAAGAAGATCAACTCCTTGAAGATTGAGGGTTATATACCCCCCATATTAAAAAAAAAATAATGAATGGACTCGAGATTAGCCCTAAGCTAGTCCGTGTGAATATACACCACACTAAGACAACATCAGCTGTCAAAGCACGACAATTCACTGTTGATAACCTAGGACTAGAACTAATCCAAGAACCTTGGATATACGTACAAAATAATATGGGATATACGAGACACGAATCGACTCTTTCAGACGCCAGAACTGTTACCAATACAGGACACAATAATTTATATAGAGGGCAGTTCGAGCACAAACTTATGATTTGTATCTATGTATCTATTAGTGAAGTGACCATGGACTTTCTATTTACATTCGGTCTTAATGTACTTAATGTACAGCTTCTTTAACTCTATTCAAAGTTTTAAATTTAAAAAATGTTTGCTACTAATTTATCTACGAGTATGTACATTATGTACATACATAATACATATATTTAGACATCTAAACATGGGAAATATTGCCCAATCTACAGTTTTTGTACTTTATTCTCTCAACTATGAAAGCAAATCCTTTAACAATCGAACGGTCCAGGAGAGAAACCACTTGTCAACTTTTTTTGAAAAACTAAGCTAATTATGAAATCTTGTAGATTTTTATGGGTACTATCTGATGTAATATAGCTATCTCCACAAAAGACTTAAAACTCAAACTTTCTAAAAAACTCTTTTTGAAAAATTTGGTTTTGGCTGCAAAAGTTATACAAAACGATATTTAAAAAAATAAAATTTATGCCTAGACCTAGCGACATGTCAGTTAAACAATTTGAAAAAAAAAAAATAACTTGATATTCTAAATACAGTATACACTTTCGGTAAAAGCAACCCTCGATTAAAGCAATACTTCGGTTAAAGCAACACCCAAATTTGTACTATAAGTTACTCAGTAACAATATTAACGCACCTTTCCAATCGTTTCCAATTATCATGCCCGGTTCTTTTTAAAGAAATTTTCAAAAAAAAAATGTTCGAAACTGTTGTACATTACATGCTAACTATAAAGTTACTATTAGTCCTCGAATTCAAATCGTTGTAATCACAGCTCTTACGTTTTCTTTAAGATGGCGCATCTGAGTGCTATATCGCGACACTAAATTACGCACTTCGTTAAACAAGAACAAGAAGCCTTCCGGTAGAATACTCTAGGCCTTCGCGGGATCGCATTCAAAATATTTTGATTTTAAAAATGTTAAACTAACAATAGAAATCAAACCTATCGTAATTGTTAATACATAGATTTAGCGGCGATTCCTAGGATTTGCTGCATTTTGGGTACAATAAAACGGGGAATACACGATATAATCGGTGTACCAATTTATGTTGCACAAACATTGGCACAATCATTGTACGTAGCACACAGACTATACAATGGGTCTACCAGACCTTTACAAGAAGCTTGCGAGTGCCCACAATGGGTGCAAACGTGTGGCCACAATCGCCGCAACCGTCACATACATACAGCGATTCTGTCAAATTAGTAGTAGAACTTTTATCTCGTGTTTTGACCACTTTACACTAATTTTCTACTGAAGCAAAATATACTTACCCATTGTTTGCAAGGATTTTAGTTTGAATTTGATTTTCAAGCAATATCATTTTAATTTAAGGTTCGGAGACATCTGACCGTTTTCCAAGCTTCAAAGAGTCATATGTGTTAATTTGTTTAACCAAAACTATTTTATTCGTTAAAAAAGTTTCAATAAGATATATCTTCCATTTTAATTGGCGGATCTATTATAGTTTTAACAGCTTCAGCAGCTCCATGCATTTCCAGACCTTTTAAGGTATACGCCAAATTATCTAGGCTTGCATCATCGTCATCCTCAAACCAAATTGTAAGCATTGCTTTACAAGCATCACAAGGATTGGGGTTCTCCGTTTCGAAGTAAATCATCTCATCGGCTGTGGTACCTAATTTCTTACCAAGTTTTTTCCAGTCAAGTGCCAATTTTTGGTGCAAGCTCTTCGATATTTTCTTTACTGGCTGTAGTTGTCTTGTGCGTATTTTTGTCGTCTTGTACCATCAATGGTTCTGACTTAAGAAGTTCAGATTCTTCCGGCTTTTCGGAGGCAACTTGTTCTTGTTCCGGAACCTCTACAGTACTCTCCGCTGTATTTTCTGGTTGAACACCAACTTTACTAGTTTAGTGCTTTTCTTTTTGGATCTTCTTGCGAACGCTTTCAAGATAATCGGCAATTTTGTATGAAGGCACATTGACAGATGTAAGGAAATGCGGTGACTGTCGAGCCAACAAAAGGAGAGCTTTCCACTCGAATGACGGATCATTTTTCTCTCGGGGATTTTCAATGTATGTATCCACCTGGAAAGAAGGTGGAAGGAAGTTACGGTCTTCACTTTTGCAGGCTTGCAAATTATCTGGCGATACATTCCATAGTCTGGTCAAAACGTCACTGTTGGCGAAGAAAATAATTTGTATATTTATTATCAATAATAAAAAAAAACAAAGTCTCTTACTTTCTCAAGAAAAACTTTGACTGACTGACTTTGGCTTCCTTAATGCCGTCGCCAAAAAATTTTCGCTGTCTTTTTGATGGAGGCTTATAAATGTCTTCATTCGTGTCAGGCTTTTTAAACTCTTTGCAACCATCATTTTTCCAGTTGTTCCACATTTCCTCACGTTGCAGCATGTGTTCATTGGTTTTTGCAAATTTTTTGCCATTGGGTGGAGTTTCTCCAATTAGTTTATAAACGGTTGCCTCAGTTTCCTTGATAAACTCCGACTGTGATGATGTCAAGGTATGCGAATCTCTGAAAGAAAAATAAAATAAGTATTGAGATATTAGGAAATAGTTTAAGTAGGTATGGAAGGAAAATTTGCAAAGCAAATCAAATACGACGAAAACAATTTAGCTATTACGTTTTAAGTGTTCTAATTAATCTAAGGACTTTAATTTGAGTTTGTTTTGGAAGGTCATGCATATGCATTAATCACACAACAACAATATGATATAAAAATAGGCAATTGATCCCAAAAATATTTCCCGCCATGTACAAAGTAAAGTCTGTGAGTTGTGAACAGAATTGAAGAGGGGAAATCGGAAATATCGAGTTTATTAGATTAGTCCATATACTTGTGGTACTGCTTATGAACATATCTCTGTTTAACTGTCCGTTCGAAGTTGGGTTCAAGTGATGAGTGCTTTGTGGAACTTGTTTCATGGTAGGAATTCAATATAAGAACATTGCTTGCAATGCATGAGGGACAAGAAGGACGGACATATTTCGCCAATGTTCAAGAGCGTCTGTAGTTACGTTGATAGCACTCTTTCTTATTAATATTAACGCTATGAATATTCTCATCGGCTTTTTTGGTCGAAATGATGATTTAATGAAAGATTATTTCATTTCCTTTTTCCCAACGTTTCGACGGTGGTTGCCGTCTTCTTCAGGGGAAATCTTTATTTATAAAAAAGAAGTTATTGCACATATGTATGTAGGCGAACATGAAATGAACTTACATAGAGGTTGGTATTTAAAATTTTAAGTTACAATATTTGAAAATATTTTGAAAATTTAAACTTAAGGTTTTTAATAAAAATAATTATTTAAACACTTCGGATAAAGAAGTTTAGTCTAAGTGATGTTAATTTGTTGATCTACTGTTGGCGACTAAGGAGCAGTAAACCGCAGATATGTTCTGTATATCTTGTTTACGGTTCATGTTGTTTTTGTTGTTAATTATGTGTAGTGTTTCTAACGTGTATCGTTTGGACGTATGCTTCTCCGTTGCAAGGATCTCCACCCCTTCGAAGTCCAGTTTGTGGCCAGTCTCAACGCTATGGCAAGCCAGTGCTGTCTTTCCAGCATTTTTTGAACGAATGTCTGACTTATGACCCGCCATTCTTTGTCGAAGGAGTTGTTTTGTTGTGCCGACGTAGCAAAGGTTGCATGTTTCACTGGTTTTCCCTTGGCAGTTCACTTTATAGACTACGTCTGTACAACGGTCCTTTTCCGTCTTGTTTTTCAGACACGTGAAGAGGGAAGCCATGGTCTGATTTGACTTGTACGCTAAGTTGACGTCTATGTTATTTTTAGCGATTATTTCCTTGAAATTTTCGGCAAGTTTCGGGACATACACAACACTTTTGTAGGCACCTCTCCCATCTTCCCTGTCTTTTACTGCCTTTTCCGATGGAGCTTTATGTTTTTGTTGTTGTATTAAGCTTCTTATGATTTCTACCGGAAAACTATTATCTAAGAGGATTCTTGTTACCTTTTCCTCATTAGCGGAGTGGAATTCCCGGTCACTCAACGTAAAGACTTTGTTTATAAGGTTTGATGCAGTATTTAATCGAATGTGTTTGGCTTGGTTTGATCGGAAATTAATAAGCCTTCCCGACGCCATATCTTTTTGGTACCAGTTAAATGAGAGCCGGTGATTTTGGCGGTGGACCTCAACATCCAAAAATGCTATCGATTTACTTTTTTCCCTCTCTACAGTGAATTGAATTTTCTCGTGAAATTGGTTGAGGCATCGCAGCACACTATCAATTTGTTCTCTGTCCACGATAGCAAAAATGTCATCAACATATTTGGCAATAAACTTTGGTTTGTAGCTCTCCTTGAAACACTCGTCGAGAAGGAAGTCTAACACCAAATCCGCGATAGTCGGTGAGAGTGGGTTTCCCATTGGCATCCCATGTACTTGTTTGTACAAATTATTCTTAAATTGTAGAAAGTTGTTTTCCTTCATACAAAAATCAAACAACTCCAGAAATTTGCTTTGGCTCAGTTTTGTAACAGTACTAATTAATTCCCACTTCTTTTTAATTATACTAGTTGCAAGCTGAATGGGAACATTAGTAAAAAGAGAAATGGCGTCATAAGAAACTAAAACATCATTTGTATCAAGTTCCAAATTTTTTGCCTTATTTTTGAACTCAAACGAATTTATTACCATATAGGGAGATTCTTTTGTCACACACTGTAATATTTTTCCTAGGTACTTTGAAAGTTCGTAGCATGGTACCTTCATTGATGACGTAATTGGTCTGAGCGGCATGTTTTGCTTGTGGATCTTTGGTAATCCATATATTTCAGGTATTTGTGCTGTGTAAGTAGTCAATTTTGCTTTTTCTCTGTCATCGATAAACTTGTTGGTGTGTAACCATTTTACAAAATCATTGTTTTTGTTTTGAAGTGAAGTGAGGGGGGTTCCTCTTGCAATTCTGTATGTAGAGCGATCAGACAGTAGTTCTTCCATCTTCTCATCATACTCTATCCGATTCATTGCAACCGTCACATTCCCTTTATCGGCTGGTACAATAACAATGTTTTTGTGTTTTTTGAGAAACTTTGCAGCATCTTTGTGTACCTTTAAAATGTATTTGTCGAACCTGTCGTTATGGTGGTGACGTTGAAAAGAGTGAAGCATATTACTAAACTTCGATCTTGTTATTTCTTGTTCCATTTCATCTTTCACGTTTCTTATAATTT
Organism: Dasysyrphus tricinctus; assembly: GCA_963921185.1. Taxonomy (NCBI): domain Eukaryota; kingdom Metazoa; phylum Arthropoda; class Insecta; order Diptera; family Syrphidae; genus Dasysyrphus; species Dasysyrphus tricinctus. Next base: position 31,320,882 of record OY992533.1, on the reverse strand, counting down.
CTTCGCCATCTGCAATAAGTTGGAAAAGAGGGAATGTATGTTTGCCGATGGGCAACGAAAATTTTTTCCCTAAAGAGAAAAGCCACTTTATTTCGATGGGGAATTCGACGTCGGTTTTATTAACAAACCATTTATCATGCATTTTGATGTTTAAATCTTTCCAAAGATCAGATTTAAGTTTATTAATCTTTTCGGTGTGGATTTGTTGCTTTTTCGTGCAAATAACTACGAAACTTTGTTGCTGTTTAGTGATAAATTGTTTGTGTTCTGCTGATGTTATATTTTCTTGTATTCGTTTGTTTAGCATTCTGAGTGTGTTGTTGGATTGTTTAATTTTGTGACATGTTTCGGAGATTTCTAGATTGAGAACTTTGAGGTGGAATTTAAGCTCTATTTTAGAAAATGAACCTTGTATTTCATTGCTAGAGAAAAGCGCTTTTGTATTGTTTGTAGATCTGTATAGATGTTTTGGAATAAGTCCATATTGTCTGCATGTTAGCAGAAATTTCAGAGTTTGTTTTAGGTTCGCTGAATTGCGTTTTACATTGCTATATTCCTTTAGATGTATACATACGTGTTCGCCATACTTGTAAAGCATATGTTGGTAATAATTTCTCATGTTTATATATAAAGAAATGTCGGCTAGCCGTCCGAATGATAGATTTTGATGAAATTCTTGACCAAATTGAATGTTAGATATATGTCTGAGAATAATTAAATATGAATATTCTCATCGGCTTTTTTGGTCGAAATGATGATTTAATGAAAGATTATTTCATTTCCTTTTTCCCAACGTTTCGACGGTGGTTGCCGTCTTCTTCAGGGGAAATCTTTATTTATTAAAAAGAAGTTATTGCACATATGTATGTAGGCGAACATGAAATGAACTTACATAGAGGTTGGTATTTAAAATTTTAAGTTACAATATTTGAAAATATTTTGAAAATTTAAACTTAAGGTTTTTAATAAAAATAATTATTTAAACACTTCGGATAAAGAAGTTTAGTCTAAGTGATGTTAATTTGTTGATCTACTGTTGGCGACTAAGGAGCAGTAAACCGCAGATATGTTCTGTATATCTTGTTTACGGTTCATGTTGTTTTTGTTGTTAATTATGTGTAGTGTTTCTAACGTGTATCGTTTGGACGTATGCTTCTCCGTTGCAAGGATCTCCACCCCTTCGAAGTCCAGTTTGTGGCCAGTCTCAACGCTATGGCAAGCCAGTGCTGTCTTTCCAGCATTTTTTGAACGAATGTCTGACTTATGACCCGCCATTCTAGGAAAAATATTACAGTGTGTGACAAAAGAATCTCCCTATATGGTAATAAATTCGTTTGAGTTCAAAAATAAGGCAAAAAATTTGGAACTTGATACAAATGATGTTTTAGTTTCTTATGACGCCATTTCTCTTTTTACTAATGTTCCCATTCAGCTTGCAACTAGTATAATTAAAAAGAAGTGGGAATTAATTAGTACTGTTACAAAACTGAGCCAAAGCAAATTTCTGGAGTTGTTTGATTTTTGTATGAAGGAAAACAACTTTCTACAATTTAAGAATAATTTGTACAAACAAGTACATGGGATGCCAATGGGAAACCCACTCTCACCGACTATCGCGGATTTGGTGTTAGACTTCCTTCTCGACGAGTGTTTCAAGGAGAGCTACAAACCAAAGTTTATTGCCAAATATGTTGATGACATTTTTGCTATCGTGGACAGAGAACAAATTGATAGTGTGCTGCGATGCCTCAACCAATTTCACGAGAAAATTCAATTCACTGTAGAGAGGGAAAAAAGTAAATCGATAGCATTTTTGGATGTTGAGGTCCACCGCCAAAATCACCGGCTCTCATTTAACTGGTACCAAAAAGATATGGCGTCGGGAAGGCTTATTAATTTCCGATCAAACCAAGCCAAACACATTCGATTAAATACTGCATCAAACCTTATAAACAAAGTCTTTACGTTGAGTGACCGGGAATTCCACTCCGCTAATGAGGAAAAGGTAACAAGAATCCTCTTAGATAATAGTTTTCCGGTAGAAATCATAAGAAGCTTAATACAACAACAAAAACATAAAGCTCCATCGGAAAAGGCAGTAAAAGACAGGGAAGATGGGAGAGGTGCCTACAAAAGTGTTGTGTATGTCCCGAAACTTGCCGAAAATTTCAAGGAAATAATCGCTAAAAATAACATAGACGTCAACTTAGCGTACAAGTCAAATCAGACCATGGCTTCCCTCTTCACGTGTCTGAAAAACAAGACGGAAAAGGACCGTTGTACAGACGTAGTCTATAAAGTGAACTGCCAAGGGAAAACCAGTGAAACATGCAACCTTTGCTACGTCGGCACAACAAAACAACTCCTTCGACAAAGAATGGCGGGTCATAAGTCAGACATTCGTTCAAAAAATGCTGGAAAGACAGCACTGGCTTGCCATAGCGTTGAGACTGGCCACAAACTGGACTTCGAAGGGGTGGAGATCCTTGCAACGGAGAAGCATACGTCCAAACGATACACGTTAGAAACACTACACATAATTAACAACAAAAACAACATGAACCGTAAACAAGATATACAGAACATATCTGCGGTTTACTGCTCCTTAGTCGCCAACAGTAGATCAACAAATTAACATCACTTAGACTAAACTTCTTTATCCGAAGTGTTTAAATAATTATTTTTATTAAAAACCTTAAGTTTAAATTTTCAAAATATTTTCAAATATTGTAACTTAAAATTTTAAATACCAACCTCTATGTAAGTTCATTTCATGTTCGCCTACATACATATGTGCAATAACTTCTTTTTTATAAATAAAGATTTCCCCTGAAGAAGACGGCAACCACCGTCGAAACGTTGGGAAAAAGGAAATGAAATAATCTTTCATTAAATCATCATTTCGACCAAAAAAGCCGATGAGAATATTCATATTTAATTATTCTCAGACATATATCTAACATTCAATTTGGTCAAGAATTTCATCAAAAAAAAAATATTAACGCTATGTTTCGTATTTGATCAACTAGTTTCAAGGAAGTTTGTAGGGTTGCTGCCCAGATGTGAGAGTGTTACTCGAGTTATTGGCGGGTGTATGGCTAGAAGTAGAAAACTTAACACTTTGCAGATTTGTTTGCGATTTCAAATGTGTTCAGTCTATAGCAGAGAATATCAAATTTGATATTCTCTGGGCTATAGTAGGTATGGCCAGAGAAATACTTCCCAAGAACTAGAAATTTCTGGGTTTCCACAATGCAATTGGCGATCATAGAGGTAGTGGGCATTAGTTTTGCTGTAGCGACAGAAGGCATTGAATCCCACGAGGATAATGAGCTGATCATACGCTAACTTTGAAGTTCCACACCCGAAGAGTGGCAAGGATAGTTTGGAAAAGAGTCCGAAAAACGAAGAATACTATCGTCAGAAAAAAAATGGAAGTTTCAGCTAAAAGATCATTTATAAAAATAATAGAAAAAGTCTGAAATAAAACAAAGCACTTAGCATTTAATTTGTGGATAACAGATTCGAACCCATCAAAAACTTCATGTTTTTAACGGCCTGAAATATTATTTCATTATTTTAGTGGAAAATCGTTGAAACTTAATACACTCAGAGGTTGATGCCAAATTCTATCATGCTTTAGACAAAATGCAAAACCATGCAGATATTGATTCCATATTTCGTATAACCTTTAAAGAGAGAAATATTAAAATAAATATTATGTTAAGAAAAGAGTGTTTAGGGTTAGAAGAAGTAGAAGAAGAAATTTTCGTTCATGATCTGGCGATTTATCAATGTTTTCATGTTTCCCCTGCACCTTGTTAACTCGAATTTGCCTTGTTTCTTCTTTAGATAATGACTGATTTCTTCCCATAGCAGCCAACTCGATGAATCAATACCTTGAACTAATAACCTTCATTTTTATTTGATTTCGAATATCACCGATATAACAAGTAGGTTTTTTCTTAGCTTTGTTTTCAAGTGCGATAAAAAGTAAGGTATGTACATTTAATGACGTAGTTGAAAACCGGAATTTATCACCTTAATCCCAAAATTTGACCAATTCAACTTTGTCGAAACGTCGCGCAAACAATACCAATTTCTTTAGAAATTAATAAAATAAAATAAGGTAAACTTACGTCTTAAATTTCACGGTCAACTGTAGATACTGGAAAAGAATGAGAAACTGCACCAAAACTGATCGTTTAAAGTTCGAGTCCGACAGCTGTAAGACCAACAGTTTGGGTTTAGTGAAACACTTTGCAAGGAAATTCTCTGCTTTTCTGACTGTTTCATCAACTTCCATTTTTAAGTCTTGCGCAATTATGTCTTTGTTTTCGTCCTTTGACGAGGGATTCGTACGAGGTTCTTCGAGTTTAAAAATAAAATAGAAAATGCTGCCAGCACATTAGTTGCATGCTGAAAAGACCATGTTAGAAATTGCTGAGTTCTATAAAATGTAAACACTTACAGTCTGAAACATCTTCCATTGAACCTAACTGTAGCATTGGTTGGGATTACGGAAAAAGTCCTGCAGAGACCAGAACTTGCAATATAAATTTCTAACAGTTACAAGAAATTCAAGAAAAATCTTATAAGTGTTTCATACAAAACGTTGTCATATACACACTTCTTGCTCGATTTTGATAAATGAAACGGTTTTAAGTTTCAATTAAAGTGTCCTAAGTAGTTTTACAAACAATTTTTAAGAAAAACAAATATTTTGAAAATTTTCCATATAAAACTAGTTTCGTCATTTTTTCAATGTTCAAGAAAATGATGAAACGTGTTCCGTATGCAAATTTTACGAAATTTTTGCTTTTGTTAGAAAAGGTTTGTAAAAATCATCGATTATCTTGAATCTGTTGATTTTAATGTCATCAGGGCCAGTAACCAAAATGTTCATGGTTCCTTCTGGTCCAAGGATAGTTCTCATCACATCCTGCAATCCTTTTGCGGCCGAATTGTTAATCGCTATAGCCTGAACAAATTCAGCTTTTAGATTCAATAAACTAATTGATGCCACTTTTAATTGAATAAAGCTTTCACTGAAGTAAAAATAAATTATTATAAAAAAACAAATTAAAAAATATTGATAAGCACAATAGCATAGAATATTGATATTCTCTTCACAATAGATTGTTTTTTTTTTTTTACGTCAACTGTCATTCATGTTCGAAAACAGTTTGATTTCACAGTTTGGGTTTGTCTGAATAAGAGAGAGTGGCTCTCATTTTCGAACTTCGAAAAACACTTGTGAGTGGTTGGTGAATAGCACAAATATTATTTGAGTTATGAGCCTCATAAACTTAAGAGCCATTTATGAGCGCTCGGTGAATACCGCCCTAAGAGAAAACTCTCTTAAATTCCCTGTCCGTGAATACGTGTGAATTGTGGATACAAATTCAAAATGGCGTCAGTAGCTCAAAAAGGTGACGTTATTTTTTTTTATTATTAAAAGTCAAAATGACAGTTCTCGGTTGTCATTTGTGTTGTGCGGATTTTATAAATTTATAATAACAAATTTTGCCAAAAAAACAGCATTTGGAATAAATTCTATAATCAATGCATTAAATAATAGTTATAATTATTTAAATGTGTTAAAAAATATCAAAAAACTTAGATTTCAAGTACCCAAAGTCGACCTATCAGTCGACTTTACTTTTTTAACGCATTTGATCTTTGATGTGCTTCTTAATGGATTTTGGATTATTTTATATTCAATAGCCACCAATGTTCAACCATTTACAAGTGATCATAGTTCACAGAATATAATCTTTCCCCATCAATATTACATTTGACTGAAGCCCAAAAACAACCATCACCTGCTGCAGCCTTCACAATTTTGAACAATGCAACTAGAAGTGTTGCACCTGCACTCCATCAAGTTCCTCTGGACCAGTTATCAGAAAACAATCATCCTCCAAATACAGTGCCGAAACTTCAGCATTAGTTATCCCAAAGCGCTCACAACGTCGAATCAAACCCACCCGAAAATCCTCGAAACTATGAGCTGAATAAAGTAGTGAGAGCCAAAAACATCATCCATCAAATGTTGTTAAGAAAGAACTTTTCATCAGATCTGAAAATATTATAGAAAGGCCAAAGTTTGAAAAGAAACCATGTCCTGATATGCAAATATGTATTACGGAAGTCAAAGCGGCTAAGTGGCATCAGAACAGGTCTTCGGAGGATTCAAAGCTTAGCAAAAAACAACAGCATAAAAGCAGAAGCACATGGAAAAACTTGGACTCCGTAGGACGAATAGTGATGACCGACTCGTAAAATAGTTCAGATGACAACGAGGAGTTTATACCATCGAAAAGAGTGCAAGTCAGTAAAACCAATTTGCTTCGTTCAAGCCTGTTATTAAACCATGGAGCAGAGCCAGATATATGCGAAAATGACTACAGTGACGCACCATATCACTGGGCCACCTTATATAATGGAAGCTTAGATACGGTCAATCTTCTGCTGCAGGCTGGTAGTGATTGTAATATACAAAATGTAGAAGATATATACGAAGATAGATACGATCAATCTTCATTGGAATGGCAAACAAAAGGAAACAGGTTGGCAGTTATGAATGGCATCGTCTTCATCGTCAGATGATATAATCATCCAACAGAATCCCATACAAATTGATCAAAGAGTTTCGCATATGAGAATATGTTGGTGCCGAGAAGGGTAAGTTGAAATTTCCTATATTTTCTTATCTCTGTTTTAAATGCAAACAAAATGTTTGATTATTTTTTAGTAGGTATATTGACAAATATTCGTCACAATTTTTTGCCGAGGCAGTTCCTCGGGAAAAACATATCTGTTGGCCTGCTGATATACATACATATCTGTTGACGAAGAATTATGGTAAGTGATATTGTATCGACAATGCTTTTATACAAAATAACACAAGAAATGTTATGACTTATGAGTTTCTTAATTGAAACTGTGAAGCTTTTTTCTCATTGAGGTTCTCTACTTTCTAGTTTCGTGAAGTTGTTTGGAGGGATATTTGAGGCTAAGATTTCTTATCGAACTTTTGTTTTTTTAAATGAAAAAAAAATGTTTTTCAGATGTTTTTATCGCTGAAAACTGTTGATGTTGAGTGAAGCAAAAATATATTGGTTGCACAAACTTTTTTTGTAAATATTCCACAAATATTTCTGTTTGTACTTCAAATTTTGGTGCAATTCTTAAAAAAAACTGTATATGCTTAGCTTTAGAATGTATAGTATATGCATTTACATATTATGCTGACGGTTTTTGTAAAAATTCCTATAACATTTCATATCTACTACACTTTTAATTTGTTTATCAAAAACAGAACCTATTTCTGTTAAGGCCCCATTTTATTTTTTGCCCCAGAGCCCTCGCCAATCTAGCTACGCTACTGACCAGAGTATACACTCCGTGGTGCGATGGTTAGCCAAATATTCTTCGACCTCACGGGATGTCTGAAAAATATCCAAATTTTTCAATTGTCTTTTATCACTATGATCGACCAACTTCAGTCTCATAATATCCCATTCCCATTTTTTGAATATAAGAACAAACTTTATAATTAACCTCAACATTTTTTTCAATTCTGGTTTAACAATTTCCTCTTTAATGCATACACCTTATAACGGTACTTCCAAAAAATTCTGTAAACAAATCTCGAAACAAAAACATAAAGCTGTAGAACTCTTTTTGTTTCAACTCAATATATCAAAAAATACCTCTTCGAAATTTATTGTTCTAAAATGTGTTAAAATTAACTTTTCTCTACACAGACACAAAAAAACCCATGCTTCTGGTTAACAAAACATTGGACTTGAAGGATTGCGTGTTACTCTTTCTGGCAGTGAAGGCAAAAACCAATTTTATACCGATACCAATGGTCCACATCGAGCCTTAGATATTGATCTGGACTACATGTCCAATTTAAATTTACATTTAAATGTATGTATAAAAAATGCTTTATTATTCCAACAAAATATAATTAATAAAAAGAAAAGAGAGAATCGTGTAAAACTTTTAAATAAAATCTTTTATTTCTAATAATTTTTGAGTCTAATCCTTCATATCAATTTAAGAAAAATAGCAGACATTAAAATGCAAAAGTAAACAGTTATTATTACTATTATTGACTTTCCAAAACTAACTTACAGGTAAAGAACAAAGTTTGTTATTAACTTTGACAAAAACATCCAACGGGAAGCACACAAAATAGCCAGTAAGTTAAACCTTACTTGAACTTGAGCCATTGCGATAATCATAGTTTGTTGCGAATTAAATGACTTGTTGTGGATTCAATGTGAATTGGAATGATTTGGATATGTTAGGTAATATGTAATTTGTTCGTTGTTTGATGAGCTTGGTAGGTACATCGTAGAGCACCAGCTTTCTTAGGCGTACATTTTTTTTGCTGTTGAAATGGTACACCTACGAGTAAAGTGGGAGCAGCTATGCCTACATTGCAAAAACTAACTATAGTAGAACGAACATCTTTAGTTGATTGTAACGCGTGGGCATTTACATGTGTTAAAACATCCTTGTATGATCTTATTGTCCGTATTGAACGTTTCTTATGGTAAAGTAATCAGTTCTGTAAAAAATTGGAAGAATTGTTTCATTAGAATATACATAGTTAGTTTTATAAAAACCTGACAGAAAATATACCTTTGTTCAGTGATCTATTTAACAACTTGTCGTGACAAATTATTGTGGGTGAGCTGAGCACGATGTCCACTATAATAGTTCAAAATTTATTTCGAAATGATTCCTCTTAATGGAAACTTATACTTTGATTGATGGTATGGACTATGGATACAGAATAAAATACAAAACAAGCAATACAAATTATAAAAAGGCATCTATGTATAAAATTTACCTTTATTGCTGAACTCCACCATTGAGAAGATCTCTTGTAGTCCTGAGATGAATTTTGTCTTCCTATCGGATTCTTCTTGTCGTAACTACTGCTGCTTTTTAATTGTAGCCATTATCCGACCGAGCACAAGCAGCATATGCTCAGCCAAACATTGATGATGCTGTTGCTGGACAGCTGAATTATGCCGTACAAACTGATAAAACCCTAGCAATCCAGTCAAGTAAATTCAACAAAGAGTGAGTGAAGGTGGAGTATACACATCATCAATGACATCATAAATACTTCTGAAATGATGAATAATATTATTTTTGTAACATTCCAAAAGCGACAAATAAATTTTGCAACTCACTTGTCTGCACTTCAATGTTGTTAGGAGTTAATATCCAAATTGAATTGCGGGTCGTTGTGAATTGGTAGACGACTGTGTTGGAAGTAGTAATGATCAGAAGATCCCACTTCCTATCATGCTTTGGTGAAGCCTGAGGATATTTTTCTGTCATTGGCAAAGGTAGAGGAACATTTTAATTGTTTCCGCAGTTCTTTTTCCTTAATTACGATTTGTTGCACTTAGAAAGTGTTTTTGTTTTAAAATTAAATAAATAGGTACGAACCAAAAAATTATAGAATGGCTGACGGACCAAACAACACACGCGACGCGAAAACGAGATATGTAAGTTTCGATTTTTAAAGTCTACGCAATTTAATATTGATTTTCGATTTAATCGACTTTATCATTTTCTCAAAACCAAATAAGAATTACATATATGTATAAGATTTTGCCTAAATTATGTTCATTTTATGTATTTATCTTCTAAAACTTCCAAAATCCGAACTCAGCGGCAAATTCGTAATAATTTTTTTTGTAGTTTCGTTCATCTGTCAAAATACTTTGTGCAAAACTGAGCTACTGAATTTGATGGATGTAAAGGTGCATGCAAACTTAAAGGGTGGTTCTTAGGGTGCGCTTCCACTATTAGGTTTAATTTTTTGTTGTTTTCAGTCTAATAATTCAGAAATTTTACTATATTCATATGCTTAAAATGACAAAAATCTTTATTTGATACATATTTTTATTGAAAAGGACTCAAGAAAAGTAATTTTACAGTAAACTTCTTTTGTTTTTCAATTTTTGAATTCAACGGATTACTTTTTTGAATATCGGAATTTGAGTTGAGCAAAACTGAGCCAAAATCCATAAAATTTTCTTTACTGGTGTGCGGCTCCATTTAAAATGCATTGAACAGCTAATACATGCACATGCCGTTCGGAGGAAATCCTCTCAGTGCAGCTTGTAGGGTGAAAGAGAAAAAGCCTTGAAGTCGGTTCTCTAGATAATATAGGTACTCTATGGTTGATAATGTGCAGCATCTCAAGAAGGTATCTCTTTGCATGATTCTTAACTTAAGAACTTAAGTTTATATTTCACATATATTTCACAATAAACTAAAGTTCTCGGTGGAAGTGGAAAAACAGGGAGAACTTCCCTATTTGGACGTGAAGGTGATTAGAAAACATAATCAAATAATTTTCAATTGGTATAAAAAACCCACATCGTCGGGGAGACTCATCAATTTCATGTCCAAACAGCCGAAAGGAGTCATTTATAACACAGCACAAAATTTTATTAATCGTGTACTTGATACAAGTAATATTATTTTCCATAAAGAAAATAAAAACATTATCCGAGACACCCTATGTTCCAACTCTTTCCCACTCCCCCTTGCAAATAGGTTGATATTGAATATGGAAAGATCCAATGTTGTCTATCAAATAAATTGTCTTGGTGGAAATGAAAGTGCATGTACATCAGTGTATATTGGTACATCAAAACAGAAATTAAAAAAACGTCTCTCTGGCCACAAGTCAGACATAAACAGCGGGAGTTTGCAGAAAACAGCGCTTTGCACTGCACTGTTTACAAGATAAGCATAAACCTGACTTCGAAAGAGTAAAAGTTTTGCAGATGGAGAAGAATTATGCAAAGAGATACCTTCTTGAGATGCTGCACATTATCTACAGTGACAACGCAGTCAACAGAAAATCTGATTGCGAAAACTTAAGCAGCGCATATAGTCAGCTGATCAAGAGGCCTAACAACTTTGGTTGATCAAAGTTAATCTGAGTGTGTGCGAGAATGAGGGTGTTGATAACGAGCTCTTCATCTTCTTTCTTTTCTTTGTAATATTCTGTTTAGTATTGTCTCTTTATTTTTTGTTTAATAGAAGTAAATTTAAAGACAGTTGTACATTTAATTATACTTATTTGTAAATTTTGATTTCAGTTTTAACATAACATAAAATTTTTGATGTGGTCTTGTGATACCTGCGGTATTTAAAAGTAGTGAAATACCTACGTTTTGTAAGTTAATTTGCTTGACTTTTCACTTTTCTGGTGAACTAATATAAAATGTATGTATTTTTGTTTATTTATATATTTGAAAATAAATAGAGGCCTGATGAAGAACGTAAACACGTTCGAAACGTTGCAAGAATAAACATCTTTTATTGACCTACAGCGCGCTTAAACTATATCCAATTCAAATTATAGGAACAAAGGTCACGTAAATAAATAACAACTTTTATAACAACTATATGTAAAACTATATGCAACACTATATAAGTTCTCATGTGCAACTTATTTTTTTGCACATAGAGTTGACCCTCACTCCAACCCTTTTTCTCGCAACATTCCTAAAACGCCACAAAAGACAGATACAAATACCTACTAGAAATTAAACAAGACATAACTTCTTCAACGACACATTCATATCATGTCTACTCAGCTAAAAAAAAAATATGGATATATATTCTGTTTCTGAAAAGAAAAAAACTGCATATGTTAGCTATACCATATTAGAAAAATATATATGAGAACAAACAAGAACAAAATATATGACAGCGCATGTGCGATATTTGTTTTGCAGAGAGAACAAAAAGAATTGGCGCTGATACTGCAGTGGATTTCCTCTGAACTGCAAACTTCTTTGTGTGCGTGTGGAAAGCATTTTTTTTGTTAAAAAACGCAAAAAAGACCTCCTTTAAAAAATTTATATAAAAAAAGAAATGAATGTTATGACTTTTTTTATTGAATCTAATAGCAAAAATATCAAAAAAAATTAATAAAAATAATTTAAACTGGTAAAGATTCTCCTTTTTTCACAATAACATTGCACATCTGAAAATGTTAAACTGCTATTTTTAATGAGTAAATTTAATAAAAAAAAATTTGAAAGGCTTATGTCTTAGATAATTCACTAGACCAATTATTAGAATGAACACCAGAAATATTAAAATTAAACCTGGGAAGCCCATGACTTTGAAGTTCGAAAATGGTAATATTGCTATTTTTCTGTTAAAACTCCCTGTTTAACAAGCTATACATGAATTCAAAAGGATTCACTGTTTGCATGAAGTAATATTCTGATATTTTTATTTTACTTCATTGAAAAAAAAAAAATAAAAATATAAAAGTTATACCATTGTATATAGAATCTATAGTACTATCATGGGTGACGAACGACTGGCACGAACCAAGTGACGGCTTATGAAACTACTGGTGCTGAGCCTAACTAAGTGTGTACAGCTGACTTGTAAACTTAAGAATATGGCAAATGAAGAATTAAGTGTAATAATAAAATAATGAGAGAGCTGTATACCTTTTTTAAAAGAGTTGGAGGGAGGCAAGAAATCAAGCAATTTTGTTTTTTCAAAGGTATTGGTTTTTTCAATGAATAATAGGTTGAGAGTTGGGTGCGTATGCGTATTTGGCTCTGATGTGAGCTGAAATGAAAGCATGATTGTTTTTCTTTCTATCGTTGGGAAAGAAAAAATATGTATTTGGAAACAACAAAATATATGCTTGCAAGTTATATTGTAAGATTGTATTTGTAACCATGGTTACTTTAAATCTTTTTATTTGTTCATTTTACTTTTGTGTTTTCTTTCGTGTTTTGTTTTTATCAGATTTCAGTCGCAAAAATGCTTTGGTGGGGGAAGGTTGCTGCTGTTAGGTATAATTTTCGTTGTCATTTATTGTGTATATTTTTGGGTTGTTTTGTTTACTTACGTTTTTTGTTATTTTTGTTGGTTGTTGTTGGAATATGGTAAGCACGTAGGTGGTTGTCATTGACGGCTGCTGTTGCTCATGCTCGGCTGCTGCTGCTGCCGTTCAGCATACGATCCGAATATTTTTGTGCTGGGGTGGGTATAAAAACGAATTTTTGTTTGGGGTGGTTGGTTGCTTTAGGTCTGCTTTTGGTTGGATGTTCTTAGCATTACTTTTGCAGCACTTTTCCAGTTTGACACAGTTGGAATGAAAAAGGAGTGCAAAATAAGGGGTTGGGGTCGAAATCCCGCGGATCAAAATCCCGTATGTCGAAATCCCGTGTGTCAAAATCCCGTTTTTCAAAATCCTGGAAATCAAAATCCCGAAAATCAAAATCCCGCCAATCAAAATCCCGCCGTTTCTACTACTATGCGACAGCTCATTGATATTTTTCTTTCCTATGCAATTTGCAAATTGCGTTTAAAGATTGAAGTCGATTTTTTCGTATAATGCGATGCATTAGCTGAGCGCCAATGTCAAGTTTTCTTGAGCAACAGTACCTTGGGTGGCAAATACACACGAATAAACACCGAGGTGTGTATGGGGGGTATGTTGCCCCCCTGCAACCCCCCTGATTGGGGCCATTATAGGATTTGGGGTGGGTGCGAGGTTAGGTGTATGCAAAGTTCCTTTTGCATTTAAAGAAAAAATATCATTAACACATAATTCGAAAAAAAATTAAAAAAGACAACAAAAATTGCTAAAGTTTAGCCGAAAAAACTGAAAATATTTTTTTTGAAAGTTTTGGAAAAAACTTTTTACCAATTTTATTTTGATTTTTGGGAATGGGCACATTCCAAGATCACGAATATGCATTTTATAAGTCGCTAGGACGTTTAGTTTAGCCGCAAATCAAGTTTAAAGATCTAAACTTTGATGCCTCTAGGACGCTTAGTTTAGCCGCAAATCGCGTTTAAAGATAAAAGTTGATTTTTCGTATAATGCCGGATTTACACGATTGGAAAACTGCCAGTATAATGACAAAAGCAACAACAAAAGAATGGACAAATTCATTCTTTTTGTCATTATACTGGCAGCTTTCCATTCGTGTAAATCCGACATAATGCTATGCATTAATTGAGTTCTCTTGAGCAAGAGTACCTTGAATGACAAATAAACGTGAATGAACAGCGATGCTGCTGCAACCCACTGCTTGGGCTCATTATAGGACTTGGGTTGGGTGCGAGGTTGGGTGTATGCAAGGTTTCTTTTGCATTTAAGGAATCTGGATTTTTAAGTCGCTAGGATGCTTAGTTTATCCGCAAATCAAGTTTAAAGGTGTCAACTTTGATGCCTCTAGGACGCTTAGCTTAGCCGCAAATCGCGTTTAAAGATAAAAGTTGATTTTTGTATTTTTTGAAAATTCAATATTTCAAAAACGGGTTGATGAATTTCTTGTCATTTTGATAACGACTACGCATTGTTTAGGAACAACACAGGAATATTGATGATTTCAAAGTCTAAAATTATGCATACCAACGCAAGCCATGCAATCAATATTTGCAAGGAAACAAAAGATTTACGAAAAGACCATAAAAAGTCGTTGTTTAGTAATTTTTTAAACTAACGGTGAATGGTCAAAAAAAAATAATAAAATAGTAATAGAACCTATATCTTTCTAGAATATTTGTCTCACAAAAGTGAGGAATTTCAAAACCAGAAAGCCAAATTTTTATTTAAATTTTTCTGATAAATAGCTCCAATGATTTCAAATTTTTTGTTGGTATAAAATTAATATTTTCGTATTTATGTACATGTACATTGTACATACATGGATGACATTCGTTTTTCTTAAATCAATTTCATGCTTTCGAACATTGTTCTTTTATGTATTTCATCAAGTTTTTATGCACACAATTTCAAAAATTCTAAGCCTCTTGAAATGTTGATAGCTAGGAAGATTTTCTACTTCGCAAGTGAAATTTATTTCGGAATACTGTTTATTTAGCATCTCCAACGTGGTACTGAGGTCACGCTTTTTAATAACGGCAAATATGTCGTCGACATAACGATGCCAAATCCTGGGTAACATATTCTTTGATTTCAGATCCATTTCCAATTTTGACATGAAAACCTCTGCTATCAAAGGGGATAGTGGGTTTCCCATACTGGTGCCAGAGTCTATCTTGAAATAACGGTCTCTGAACACAAAATAGTTAGTGTCCATACACATCTCCGCTGCTCGCATGTAGACATTTAGTTCGTTATCCGTTATATTTTGGTTTGACAAATGGGTTATTAGCGCTAGAAGTGCTTCTTTGATTGGTATAGACGGAAAAAGCGCTTCCACGTCAAAGGAAACTAAAATCTCTTCATCATTCAATGTCATTTGGTTGGTTAACTGAGCAAATTCAATTGAGTTTTTTACCGAGCAACTTTCGAAGGGTGGAAACTTTTTAACTTCACTAACTAACCATCGTGCGATCTTAGTGCATGGGGCTAATAACAAAGCCACTATCTGTATCATGTTGTCACCTGGTTTGTGTATTTTTGGTAGACAATACAATTTGGGCACTTCCGGATTCGAAACAAGAAGGCGCCACTTGAGACGTTCCCCAAAAACACTACTTATTTCCTTACGAACATTATTAGCTGCTGTATTCATTTTGTTAAGTGGAGATTTTTTAACTTCTTTGTAATTGTTTTCTTCAATAAGTTTCCAGACTCTCCTATCGTATTCGTCGGTGTTCATAACTACAATCTTGTTACCTTTATCTGCTTTCATGACATAAATGTCTTTCTTCTTCAGGTTTTCTATAACTTCGGCTTCTTTCGAATGTTGTCCTTCTTTCGATTTCTTGTTTTTGTCTTTGTCAATGCACGCCTTTGTACGTTCTCGAATTTCATTTTTAGTTGTTTGAAATTTATATTTCAAAATTGTCTCAACATCGGCAATTACATCTCTCACTGGTGTTATTGTGGGGTGTATACCATAATTTAAGCCTTTGTTTAGAAGATTTAATTCATCGGTTGATAAATCCACGTTCGAAATATTTACCACAGCATTTTCGACTGGAAGTGGTGTGATGAAATTTTCTTCTCTTTTTGGAGTTTTTTCCACTAGAGTGTTGAATTTGTTCATTTGTTTTTCTTTCTTTTTCATCACTAAAGATTCAATTTCTGTTGATGTTTTTCTCAGAAATTCATACCACTCACAGTTATATGTTGCTTCTATTTCACCATTATGGTAACTCGATGCTAGTTTCAGGTGCAATGAATATAATCGAAGTTCTACTGTTGACAACTCTGCATATTTGGATTTTAGTTCTAAATTTAACCAATTTTTTTGAGCTAAATTTATTACTTTTTTAGTCACTGAATTTATGACCGAGGTCTTAATTTTTATGAACGCTGGTGTGATATTGTATTTTTTGCAACGTTTTAAAAACGCTATGTCTAATTTTAACATTGCCACTTTAGTTTTTAATCGGGTAAACTCGTTTCTATTTGACATGGTAGTCGTAAGATTTAATAACACAATTGAAACGATATTCGAAAACTCTTATACATATACAGCCCTATTCTGCTATTCACGTGAATCGAAGATTCGATTCACCCAAGTGATTCACTTTCGAACTACCTTTACATTCTGCTATCCATCGGGCGAACTGCACTATCACAACCCGATTTGACATTTGGGAGCGGGTTACGTACGAATGACCGACAAAAAAAATGTCGACTGGTTAAAATGTCGACTTTTATCGACTTTTTTGAAAGTTAAAATACCGACTTTGTTTTTACCGACTTATTATTATGTCGACAGTTTGAAATGTCGATTTGACAAAAAGTCGACTGCCCTGATAGAAGTCGAGAAAAATATCGACTTGTCGGAATTTTTCCCATACAGAAAAGTCGATATAAAATATAAATCGACATTTTAACCAGTCGACATTTTGACTTGTCAATATTTTGTCTGTCGGTCATTTGAAAGAACCCAAAGAACAACGCTCTACCTTATATGTTTACACGAAATAACTATAAACTCAAGAATCATAAATTGTTGTCTGATTTTTAACAGGAACTTAACAGTTTTTTTGATGCTATGGAAAATTTAAGACTATGTTTAAGACACAAGATCTTGATTGATTATTATAATATTAAATTAATTTAGGTAGTTATTAATTTTATATTACCTTTTGTTTAACTTCAAGAAAGTTTAATCGAACGCATTTTTGTTGCCAACCTACAATATACCTAATATTTCGAACTTTTAACTGCCTCATTTTCTGGATGTTCTATTATTGTATTAATATTAAAACACATTACAGACCCTGAATAATAGGCAATTAAGACGTCAAAATACTTATGACAAAAATTACATTACAAAAAATGCGATTTATTGAACTATGGCAATGCGATATTAGATAATAATGATCAGATCATAGTTTAGGGAATGATGTTTACAAGCGCGCGCTTGTAAACATCATTCCCTAAATTATGATCTGATCAAAATGTCGACTCTCAAAATGTCGACTTTTAAAATGTCGACTGTTGAAATCTTGATTCATAAAATCTCGATCACTGTCGACATTTTAAGAATCGACATTTTGAAAAATCGACATTTTAAAAAGTCGGTCAAATTTGTGTCTATATTTTGATCTGTCGGTCTTTCAACCAGTCGAGATTTTTTTTTGTCGAGATTATAAAAGTCGATCTTATGGAATCGATATTTTAATAGTCGACATATCGTACCCAATCCTTGGGAGCAGCAGCTGTTTATTAAAAGTGAAAATCTTGTGTTGTGTTCAGTTCATTTATAGTTTTGGTAAATTGTTTTAAAAAAATTATTGGAAAAATAGCAAATGGATGGTGTTACGACTTTTTTTCAGTTTCGCAAAGAAAAGGTGATGACTGGGTTTAACTTTAATGCCAAAATAAGAGTGATGAATCGTCCTCAGTAGCGGATCCAGGATTTGGCTGTGGGGGGGGCTTGGACTTCCCTTAGACACATCTTTTTAAAAAAAATTCTTAATCATAAACGAATGCCCTACCAACCCAAATTTTCTTTTCTCAGAAAGTAGTAGAGTCAGCAGCTGAATTAAAAAGATTTTGTGTGATGCAAAAATATATGTACTTAATAGGAAAATAGAATTGTTGAGCTTCAGCTGCTATTTTAAAAAGACGCTTTAACCAGTTTCTCCACAAAGACACATCGTATAAGAAAGTTGTTAGGATATGTTTAAAGGAACTTTAAATAAGTATAGCTACCTTTCTATAATTTCAATATTTTTTGTAAGATTTATAAATACTCATCCTACAGTACTTTGTCTAACTTTAGACAGCCGTCTACCTCCGAAAAGTTATTGACAAACTTTGTAGGTTACTGTTGTCCTTAAATTTTTTTTTTAACTTGGACAACGGAATTGGTTGTCCAAGATTTGATGAATTAGACTATCTGTTTTTGACATTGACGTAAGATCCGTGCGAAATATAATGGACAAAAATTAAAATTTTTAAAATTTTGTCTGCCTTTCAATTTCCATTTATTTATAGTTATACGAGTATTTCGTTTATATTAAAACAAAAATGTACCTATATTACACTTTTTAAAGAAAAAAAAACATTAACCGTTACAGCTGATTTTTACATTTCGAAAACGAGTTCGAAGTGAATTCTTCCTTTCATTTAATGAATATTGCTCGCGGGAAGAGCTCTCGTTAGAGCACAAAGGAAATCACAAGAGAAACTAAGATCAAAAATCGTGTCATCTTAAAACAGTCTTTGAAATCGTCAAAATTTCCTTCGGCACACGAAAACAATCTGATATAAAAACATAAGTTTCAATTTCTTAAACAATATTTTGATGTTATCATGCAAACTATCCATATCAAAGATTACCTATAACATCTGTCGAATGAGCTGTGGAGCGAATCAGACTGAATTTTGACATTTTTACTATGAGCCAAATGTCAAAATTGAGCCTGACTCATTCGTCGGATTCTGTTAAGAGGGTGATTTTTTACACCGGAAGCTGAGTTTTTAAACTAAAGCCCCAAAAGTTATCTGGGCTCAGCTAAGTCCGAAAAATACCAAGAGGAGTTGAAAAAAAAGGTTAAATTGATTTATTTTGTCACAACTTCATTTGATCTTTAAGTAATATCGATACCCAAGGAAATCTAGGTAACAATAATAGGATGAATGTCAACCTCACTAGTTTCAATATAAGGACTTGGATAAAACGCAGCAGTTAGGTACGATACTTACTAACCCCAAACTTGTTATTTCTTTAGTCCGATTCCCTAAGGGCTTGGAAAAAACAAAGCTCACATACAATTTGTTAAGCCTCCATTTTTCCCAACAACAGCTTTCATGCAAATTTTTTAGCTCTTGCCTCTTATTTTCGTCGGAGTTCTTTAATGCCTTTGTTACTATCAGTGTTATAGTTTTCCTCAGATTCCCTTGTAGGCTAAGGAAAACGCTTCGTAAAGGTTTAGCCCCAAACCTTTTTCGTCTAATACCTTTAGGGCTTGAAATAAATTGAGTCATTTGATTTTTAAAATAATCGCCTTTTTTCATCCAATTCTCTTGGGGCCTCGAAAAAACACAGTTGCATATAATATGGTTCAGCCCAACAATTCGTTCAATTTCCCTAGGGCTTGGGAAAACACAGCTCACATATAAATTTTGTAGCCACCACCGTAGTTTTGTTTGTCTAACTCTCTTCTGAATCAGCCATGGGGGGGGGGGGCTTCAGCCCCTATAGCCCCCCCTCTGGATCCGCCACTGATCGTCCTCAAAGGAGAATGGGCAAATTAGTATGAAACATGGGCGTGAGCGGCCAAGAATGGTTTTGTTATTTTTGGATGTGTTTTAGTCCTACAATCACCGTGCAGAAATTTTTTCATTGTGGTGTACTTCAAAACCGAAAAAAATGCATTTTTAAAAGTTTTGCTAAGTTTCTGGCTTCTGACCAATTCAAAAATAGAAAAAGAAAATGGAACAAGGATTCTAGACAGTCTCAAGAATATTTTGTATATAAAAATGGCCATATAACATCATTAATAAGAACATTTACCATAAAACTATAATATTAAAATCCTCACAATATTAAAAAATCCTGAGTAAAATAATATGTTTAAAAAATTACAAAGTTGTTGAAATGCGTACTGGGTCTGTTTCTTGGATATTCTGAAACCCCGTTAAACACACAACTATAGTGTCAGTAGACGTTATGAAGTTAGAATAAAGTATTACACCCACTAAATATATAATCACTATGCAATATTGCTCAATGATATTGCATTATATTAACATTGAAATATCTTCTTTTCTAAATGAAATGCAATGAAATGTCCATAGTGAAAGTTGCTCCTGAGTAGCATACCTTTCATTTGACACTAATTTCATCAATGGCCGCTAACGCCCAAAAATGCCCATTCTCCTTTATTGTTTTAACTCTAAAATTGTTAAAAAACACAATGGTTGCAACATATACTTACAAAAAATTAACTTTTTACCCATATTTTAAGACCCAGTTATTTTATTTGCAACCAAAAATTACAAATCCGCAACTTTTTATATGCGGATCGGAATTGTATAGAAACTATTTGTTCACGTGAATAGTAGAATACCGCACATACTACCAACTTCTTTACCGACAAGTGAATCAGATTCACTTCGAATAGCAGAATGGCCTTAAGTGGATATTCAAAGAAAATTCCCCCCGATGGATAGCAGAATAGGGCTGATAAACACTATTTGAAATAAAACACACATTAAATTGAGTTTTCTGTTTTACTTATAAAAACAAAATAATTTATTTTTATGAGTCTAACTCCGAATGCATTTCGGGCAGTCTACCGCCCATCATCAGCAACACGACTAAATATAAATTGTCATTGTATATAAATTTACATTTGTAATACAACATCACCATCGTCATCGTCACCGTTGTCGTCAGCGGCAGCAGCAGCAGCAGCAGCATCAGCATCATCATCAGCACAGAGAAAGAACATGAAAGTAAAGCCAAGGAGCAAAGTTCATTTATTGCACTTTGCACAGTTAGTGTTAGACACACAAGTATTTGGAGATTACGATGTCAATGCAAAAAGAATTGAAGCGTGTTTCTATTACATTTGCTCCAAACATAACAAATGGTCTAAAAACAGTCTTTCACAGACATGACATGCAAATTGTTTTTTCGAACCCCTTCAAATTAAAGACCCATCTTGCCACACCAAAAGATAAAACCGATTCATTGGATAAAGCTGGGATCTACCAAATTTCTTGTGGAGTTGTGCCCAAATTGTATTGTCTATTTAAGTGAAATGAGTAAGTTCGAATTTAGTTTCGAACATGAGACAAAGAATAAATATAAAAGAGCTAAATTCTACCTCCTTGTCCCACTCGTTACGCAAAACGAAATGAAACAACAAATACAACAATGTAAACATTGGAGTATTTAATAATGGAGTTTGGAGTATCTTTTGTTTCAATTATTTTTTTTTTTTCATAATTAAAGTTTATTGTGAGTTTCACCCTTGAGAAATAAAAAGTTTAAAAGTGTCGAAAGTGAATAGAATATAAATTTATTTAATATATATATGTGCATGTGATAATAAAATAAAATTAAAGAATCAATAAAAGGGTAGTTGATTTTATCTACGTTGTTGTTTTTTATTTCGTTTCCTATCCATGAATAGGAATTCTTGTGAAAAGCACACATACCTATCCAAAACTGGAAATTTACCAACATATACACCAAGTCACTGCGGAAATATCTGGCGAGTAATCTGACATTTCATTTCACTCGCTCACTCACTCCCTTTTGCTAACTGAATCGATTTTCGACGAAAAGTGACTCATCTCACTCACTCCCTGCGGCTTCGAATTAGCTGAATCTCGGCACAGGTGACAACATGAGACAGATAGTGGCTTTGTTATTAGCCCCATGCACTAAGACTTTGTATATAAACTTTATAGTAGTATCATCGACATCAATTGTTTCTACACAATCTGACATTGAAGCCCCCGTATCTATAAACATTCTTTGACATTCGAAAGTTGAGGAAATTTTTGGTGATTTGACATTTGAATGTTGAGGAACTTTATTGGCATGGTGATATTTCCCCGTAGAAGGGTAAGGAAAAGTGGTAGAAAATGAAAAAATGCTAAAATGGCGAGAATGAGAAGGGTGTATAGGTATTTATATGAAATATATGGGAGTTGGAGGAAAAGAAAAAATAGAGCAGAGGAACCGAGAATACGGTACTTTCTGTGAAATTTGGCATAGTGTTTTTTTTGTGTGTATGTGTAATTTTGTATGGAAGTTCTTCATATTGTATGACTGTATAGGTAGTATTTGTAGGATTTTCTTAAAAAAAAACTTTTCGTGGTTTTTTGAAGCTATTTCAGCTTTTTGTAACGATTTTTCTTCAGATCAACTTTTTGGTTTGCAAAAACGTCGATCTTTGAAATTTTTGAGAAATAAATAGGTACGTTAATCTAATACTACATTCTTGCATTTGGTTTTTAAATCAAGTTTCTTAAGCGAATAGTTTTTGAGAAATTAAATTTCAAAGTCAAAATTGAAAAAAAAAATGTGATTTTTTTTCTTAAATCGATATTTTTCAAAATTTTACGTAATTAAGGGCTTTTTTTGTGTTCAATATTCAATGCCCTCTTTATTTTTTAGTCCATTACCGAAAACCAAATGTAAAAATCTTTCTTAGTTTTTGAGAAATTAAGAAAAAACAAAATGTACTTTTCCTATATAAGCCCGAAAAAATGAATTTATTCATGAATTATCCATAATTTAACCCTTTTTTGGGCTTTTTTGGTAAAAGTACCTTTTGTTTTTTCTTAATTGCTCAAAAACTAAGAAAGATTTTTACATTTGGTTTTCGGTGATGGACTAAAAAATAATGAGGGCATTGAATATTGAACACAAAAAAAGCCCTTAATTACGTAAAATTTTGAAAAATATCGATTTAATAAAAAAAAATCACATTTTTTTTAAATTTTGACTTTGAAATTAAATTTCTCAAAAACTATTCGTTTAAACAACTTGATTTAAAAACCAAATGCAAGAATGAAGTATTAGCTTTCAAATAAAGTATAACACATTATTAAATGTGTTTTCGTTGATTTTTAATGTTTTTTTTTGCATTTAAAGTCAATGTTTCAGAAACTGAGATACAACTTTCACCCCATACAATTTTTTTCTTAGAATAACCCCAAGAACCACCCCCCTGAAATACTTCCACTCAGGTCCGGGACACCCTGTATATTAAAATCTATGAATGGTGCTATCATCTTAATTTTGGTGTTATAAGATTCACTATTAAAAAGTAGGTACCCTAAAAATAAATAATAAATAATTATTTTGTTTTGAAATGGTTATTTAGAGTGATAATTATTTAACCAGAGTTCAAAATATTAGACTTGAATGTTCAAAACTCGAGTTCTGCTAAATCAGAAATTAAATGGTAACATTCAAAAATATTAAGCTCTAAACCATCCTCTAAGTACTTTCCTTCAATACAAACAAAAATTTAAATCGTATAGGTTTTTTTGTTTAACCTCGTTTCACCCTATTAATAGCTAGACTTAGAAAAATATTTACCTCTTAAGCCATTTTTTAGCTTAAACCTTAAAACACAAAAATAATTTTTAAAATGGAACCGTTTGTTTCTTAACATTAACAAATATGTAAACTTGTTGTGCCACTGATCCCATCGTAGTTCCTTTCATGCCAAGACACTTTCACCCACCACCATATTATATGCCAAATATTTCTTTTCAAATTTTCTTCATATTCTATTAAGATATAAATTTAATTTGAAAAAAATCAGAAAGTTTTTGTCATATTTATTTATAGGGAAAGATTTACATAAACCAAATTGATGAAGGAAAGTGCATTACAAAAACCAGCGAAGTTTTTTAGTGCATTTTTATGTTCGCTTGGAAAAAAGTAGCTAAGAATACAACATCAATACGGAGTTATATCAAACTCAGAAAATTTTGGTATATGAAACTCATTTTTGGTAGTTTCAATGGCATACCTACAACCTTTGTTTCGCCAGTGGTTTGTCAAGTTTTCCAAAATCGTTATAAATCGATTTTTCTATGCAAAATACAATTTTGCAATTTTAACAAGGTGTTCACTTGCACACACAATAGGAAGATTAAAATTTTCTCTGAAGTTGAAAGTATTTTGCCGCGGGTTTATTAAAAAGATTCGTTCATTTAAATGGATTAAAAGCAAATATATTTTCAAAATAATTATTCACGTAGAAGTGCACAATAATCAATTTAAGAAATCCAAATACCTACCTACTAAAGAACTTGGATTTCAATTGTCCACAATCAATTATTGCTATGAAGCGCGCGCTAGCCGATGTGTTTATCGATCAATGAGTAACTTGTTGGATATAAAATTGATTTTTTTTTATCTACACAACACAAAACAATTTTTGATTTTTTTTTTGAACCATTCTGAAAAATATATTTGCTCTTAATCGTTTTGAACAACCGAAAAACTTATTCGCTTTTGACACACAATATAAAAACCAAACAACGATGCAAGAGCGACAACCAATCGATCCCATTGCAATGAGATGATGGTTAAAATATTTTACCTACCCACTTATTTCGAGTACCTATACCTGCTCTTGTTGTTTGTCATACTTTCCACCTACAACATTTACCAAAAGTACAAAATACATTGTAGTTCCAAATTCTAAAAGAAAAACAGGACACTTGGGTATTTGTTAGATTTTCTTTTTTTTTTTCTTTATTAAATATATGCAAAAATCTCGCTACACAATTCACATAGGTATATTGAATACAAAATTTCTTTATTTTTGTGCACTTTAATTTTAATTTTTCAAGTGGTGTGTAAAAACACAGATTTAATATGAGGTGATGGGAACTAAAACTCGCCATGTCAATGCCACGAAAACTAAGATAGATTTCCTTCAAACCATAACAAATAGAGTTATAAATCTATGATTAGATACGACAATTATTCTCTTAGTAGGTATTCTCAAAGTTACTTTAACAATTCAATTCGATTATAAAACTTCTCTAGCATTGATATGACGAGTTTTAGTTCTCATCAGCTCATGTAGGTATTTACATTACAAATAATAACAAAAAAAACACTAGCACACATTTTTATATTTTTGGATTTTTATCCACTGGAACTGCTGGCTGTTGATTGAAGATATTTTTCTGGCAAGCAGCTGCCCGGCACAGGATATCTTAATGTTCATTGTTGATGTAATTAAATATTTATGTAGGTACGTATTTTCTGAAAGTAGGTAGAAAAAAATTATTTGCAAAGAAAAAAATAGAATTCAAAGATATTTATCTACAATAAAAACAAAATACTTAGCTATTTTATTGATGTTTCTTGATCTTTCCTTTTTATAATTTATATCCATAAATCTATTTGGTTTTCACTTGAAAGCAAACAATTTAATTCTACAATTTAATTCTACAGCACGATTTCACGATTTGTTTTTTTTTCCTTCTGCCATTTGACAGCACAATATTGCGGTAAGAAATCGTATTTCTATTCTACCACTTTGTTTGGTCATGCGCGGTGGAAGTGGAAAAACTACTTCACTCGCTTACTCCATTTATTATTACGAGAATAATATATGACTTTCTCGTTCTTACGATAATAATAAATTTACCTCGAAATAAAAAAATATTCCCCATTCTGGTGTCAAAATGTGAAACATGTTTCACAACATGGGTGCTCACTAGCGCCACCATCGATGGAATACCACGTAAATAAAAACGACTCCATGATAATACTATAAAGTTTATATACAAAGACTAAGATCGCACGATGGTTAGTTAGTGAAGTTAAAAAGTTTCCACCCTTCGAAAGTTGCTCGTTAAAAAACTCAATTGAATTTGCTCAGTTAACCAACCAAATGACATTGAATGATGAAGAGATTTTAGTTTCCTTTGACTTGGTTTTTAAATCAAGTTTCTTAAGCGAATAGTTTTTGAGAAATTAAATTTCAAAGTCAAAATTGAAAAAAAAAATGTGATTTTTTTTCTTAAATCGATATTTTTCAAAATTTTACGTAATTAAGGGCTTTTTTTGTGTTCAATATTCAATGCCCTCTTTATTTTTTAGTCCATTACCGAAAACCAAATGTAAAAATCTTTCTTAGTTTTTGAGAAATTAAGAAAAAACAAAATGTACTTTTCCTATATAAGCCCGAAAAAATGAATTTATTCATGAATTATCCATAATTTAACCCTTTTTTGGGCTTTTTTGGTAAAAGTACCTTTTGTTTTTTCTTAATTGCTCAAAAACTAAGAAAGATTTTTACATTTGGTTTTCGGTGATGGACTAAAAAATAATGAGGGCATTGAATATTGAACACAAAAAAAGCCCTTAATTACGTAAAATTTTGAAAAATATCGATTTAATAAAAAAAAATCACATTTTTTTTAAATTTTGACTTTGAAATTAAATTTCTCAAAAACTATTCGTTTAAACAACTTGATTTAAAAACCAAATGCAAGAATGAAGTATTAGCTTTCAAATAAAGTATAACACATTATTAAATGTGTTTTCGTTGA
Source organism: Dasysyrphus tricinctus (assembly GCA_963921185.1). Lineage (NCBI taxonomy): Eukaryota > Metazoa > Arthropoda > Insecta > Diptera > Syrphidae > Dasysyrphus > Dasysyrphus tricinctus. Next base: position 31,294,358 of record OY992533.1, on the reverse strand, counting down.
TTTTTAATGTTTTTTTTTGCATTTAAAGTCAATGTTTCAGAAACTGAGATACAACTTTCACCCCATACAATTTTTTTCTTAGAATAACCCCAAGAACCACCCCCCTGAAATACTTCCACTCAGGTCCGGGACACCCTGTATATTAAAATCTATGAATGGTGCTATCATCTTAATTTTTGTGTTATAAGATTCACTATTAAAAAGTAGGTACCCTAAAAATAAATAATAAATAATTATTTTGTTTTGAAATGGTTATTTAGAGTGATAATTATTTAACCAGAGTTCAAAATATTAGACTTGAATGTTCAAAACTCGAGTTCTGCTAAATCAGAAATTAAATGGTAACATTCAAAAATATTAAGCTCTAAACCATCCTCTAAGTACTTTCCTTCAATACAAACAAAAATTTAAATCGTATAGGTTTTTTTGTTTAACCTCGTTTCACCCTATTAATAGCTAGACTTAGAAAAATATTTACCTCTTAAGCCATTTTTTAGCTTAAACCTTAAAACACAAAAATAATTTTTAAAATGGAACCGTTTGTTTCTTAACATTAACAAATATGTAAACTTGTTGTGCCACTGATCCCATCGTAGTTCCTTTCATGCCAAGACACTTTCACCCACCACCATATTATATGCCAAATATTTCTTTTCAAATTTTCTTCATATTCTATTAAGATATAAATTTAATTTGAAAAAAATCAGAAAGTTTTTGTCATATTTATTTATAGGGAAAGATTTACATAAACCAAATTGATGAAGGAAAGTGCATTACAAAAACCAGCGAAGTTTTTTAGTGCATTTTTATGTTCGCTTGGAAAAAAGTAGCTAAGAATACAACATCAATACGGAGTTATATCAAACTCAGAAAATTTTGGTATATGAAACTCATTTTTGGTAGTTTCAATGGCATACCTACAACCTTTGTTTCGCCAGTGGTTTGTCAAGTTTTCCAAAATCGTTATAAATCGATTTTTCTATGCAAAATACAATTTTGCAATTTTAACAAGGTGTTCACTTGCACACACAATAGGAAGATTAAAATTTTCTCTGAAGTTGAAAGTATTTTGCCGCGGGTTTATTAAAAAGATTCGTTCATTTAAATGGATTAAAAGCAAATATATTTTCAAAATAATTATTCACGTAGAAGTGCACAATAATCAATTTAAGAAATCCAAATACCTACCTACTAAAGAACTTGGATTTCAATTGTCCACAATCAATTATTGCTATGAAGCGCGCGCTAGCCGATGTGTTTATCGATCAATGAGGAACTTGTTGGATATAAAATTGATTTTTTTTTATCTACACAACACAAAACAATTTTTGATTTTTTTTTTGAACCATTCTGAAAAATATATTTGCTCTTAATCGTTTTGAACAACCGAAAAACTTATTCGCTTTTGACACACAATATAAAAACCAAACAACGATGCAAGAGCGACAACCAATCGATCCCATTGCAATGAGATGATGGTTAAAATATTTTACCTACCCACTTATTTCGAGTACCTATACCTGCTCTTGTTGTTTGTCATACTTTCCACCTACAACATTTACCAAAAGTACAAAATACATTGTAGTTCCAAATTCTAAAAGAAAAACAGGACACTTGGGTATTTGTTAGATTTTCTTTTTTTTTTTCTTTATTAAATATATGCAAAAATCTCACTACACAATTCACATAGGTATATTGAATACAAAATTTCTTTATTTTTGTGCACTTTAATTTTAATTTTTCAAGTGGTGTGTAAAAACACAGATTTAATATGAGGTGATGGGAACTAAAACTCGCCATGTCAATGCCACGAAAACTAAGATAGATTTCCTTCAAACCATAACAAATAGAGTTATAAATCTATGATTAGATACGACAATTATTCTCTTAGTAGGTATTCTCAAAGTTACTTTAACAATTCAATTCGATTATAAAACTTCTCTAGCATTGATATGACGAGTTTTAGTTCTCATCAGCTCATGTAGGTATTTACATTACAAATAATAACAAAAAAAACACTAGCACACATTTTTATATTTTTGGATTTTTATCCACTGGAACTGCTGGCTGTTGATTGAAGATATTTTTCTGGCAAGCAGCTGCCCGGCACAGGATATCTTAATGTTCATTGTTGATGTAATTAAATATTTATGTAGGTACGTATTTTCTGAAAGTAGGTAGAAAAAAATTATTTGCAAAGAAAAAAATAGAATTCAAAGATATTTATCTACAATAAAAACAAAATACTTAGCTATTTTATTGATGTTTCTTGATCTTTCCTTTTTATAATTTATATCCATAAATCTATTTGGTTTTCACTTGAAAGCAAACAATTTAATTCTACAATTTAATTCTACAGCACGATTTCACGATTTGTTTTTTTTTCCTTCTGCCATTTGACAGCACAATATTGCGGTAAGAAATCGTATTTCTATTCTACCACTTTGTTTGGTCATGCGCGGTGGAAGTGGAAAAACTACTTCACTCGCTTACTCCATTTATTATTACGAGAATAATATATGACTTTCTCGTTCTTACGATAATAATAAATTTACCTCGAAATAAAAAAATATTCCCCATTCTGGTGTCAAAATGTGAAACATGTTTCACAACATGGGTGCTCACTAGCGCCACCATCGATGGAATACCACGTAAATAAAAACGACTCCATGATAATACTATAAAGTTTATATACAAAGACTAAGATCGCACGATGGTTAGTTAGTGAAGTTAAAAAGTTTCCACCCTTCGAAAGTTGCTCGGTAAAAAACTCAATTGAATTTGCTCAGTTAACCAACCAAATGACATTGAATGATGAAGAGATTTTAGTTTCCTTTGACTTGGAAGCGCTTTTTCCGTCTATACCAATCAAAGAAGCACTTCTAGCGCTAAGAACCCATTTGTCAAACCAAAATATAACGGATAACGAACTAAATGTCTACATGCGAGCAGCGGAGATGTGTATGGACACTAACTATTTTGTGTTCAGAGACCGTTATTTCAAGATAGACTCTGGCACCAGTATGGGAAACCCACTATCCCCTTTAATAGCAGAGGTTTTCATGTCAAAATTGGAAATGGATCTGAAATCAAAGAATATGTTACCCAGGATTTGGCATCGTTATGTCGACGACATCTTTGCCGTTATTAAAAAGCGTAACCTCAGTACCACGTTGGAGATGCTAAATAAACAGTATTCCGAAATAAATTTCACTTGCGAAGTAGAAAATGAAAATAAGCTAACTTTCTTAGACCTTATTTTAAAAAGAAACGAAAGTAATATCGAAATTGCAATTCACCACAAACCTACAAGCACTCTTCGATATATTCCTAGTGATTCATATGCGCCAATTCAACACAAACTAGCAGCATTTCACTCACTCGCACATCGTTTGGTAAGTTTACCTTTATCGTTGCCAAACTATATCAAAGAGCACGAGTACATACAAAAAGCAGCGAAAATAAATGGCTACAGTGAACAAATTATTAATAACATCATTCGGAAACATGCAAACAAGCAGACAAACATAAATCAATCGACTCTGTTTGACCAAAACAGAAAAATAGACAAACAAACTGATTTGAAGCGTGTTTCTATTACATTTGCTCCAAACATAACAAATGGTCTAAAAACAGTCTTTCACAGACATGACATGCAAATTGTTTTTTCGAACCCCTTCAAATTAAAGAACCATCTTGCCACACCAAAAGATAAAACCGATTCATTGGATAAAGCTGGGATCTACCAAATTTCTTGTGGAGTTTGCAAAAGAAAATATTATGGGCAAACCAAACGTTCAATAAAAAAGAGGTACAACGAACACAAACAATATGTAACAAACAACGAGCCAAAGAAACCTGCCTTCGCATCCCATGTACTTGAACAACAACACTTGCCATTATCTACAAGTGAGGTACACCTTGTTAAGTGCGTAAAAGACGATAGAAAACTAGATGTATATGAAAGTATGTATATATACAAAGATAACACCGCTTTAAACTTGGACAAGGGCAACATACAGTCTGAGCTGTTCTTTTTGCATTGACATCGTAATCTCCAAATACTTGTGTGTCTAACACTGACTGTGCAAAGTGCAATAAATGAACTTTGCTCCTTGGCTTTACTTTCATGTTCTTTCTCTGTGCTGATGATGATGCTGATGCTGCTGCTGCCGCTGACGACAACGGTGACGATGACGATGGTGATGTTGTATTACAAATGTAAATTTATATACAATGACAATTTATATTTAGTCGTGTTGCTGATGATGGGCGGTAGACTGCCCGAAATGCATTCGGAGTTAGACTCATAAAAATAAATTATTTTGTTTTTATAAGTAAAACAGAAAACTCAATTTAATGTGTGTTTTATTTCAAATAGTGTTTATATGTATAAGAGTTTTCGAATATCGTTTCAATTGTGTTATTAAATAAAAAAAAGTAGAAGCAAAGTTCGAAGATAAAATCGAATCCATTACAATGGAATTAGATAAAGTAAAGAAAATGAAGGTTCGAGAAAGTTCTGGCGACTGTCCAAAGAAAAAAGAGATGCATCCACCAACCTTCGATGGGCAAACTTCTTGGTCAATCTACAAGAAGCAGTTTGAGGCAGCCGCAGCAACAAATGGCTGGGATGAGGAAGACAAATGCATAGCTCTAACGCTTGCCCTCAGAGGACCTGCTGTTGAGCTGTTACAAAGCATACCAGCAGATAAAAATGGCAACTTCAGTGCTCTCGTTCAGGCCATTGACAAACGTTTTGGAGATGGCCATATGCAAGAAGTATTCCGCGTCCAACTCAAATCCAGAGTCCAGAAAAGAGGAGAAACTCTGCAACAACTCCAAGCAGACATCGAACGGTTGGCGCACCTGACATATCCAGCTGCAGGAGATGAAATCATCAACCAATTCGAAACAGAAGCCTTTGTTCGTGCTGTATCTGACATCAACCTTCAGCGAGCAATTCGAACTGCGGGCAAACGCACGCTTCCTGAAGCACTAGCATTCGCCCTTACTATGGAAGCAGCAGAACAGGCTTCTCAAGGAGTCCATCGGGTAAGAGAAATAGAAATTGAGGAGTGCTCTTGCCAGAGAACAGCATTCCAAAGGAACCAACGCGATGGACTTGCTCGATGCTGGAATTGCAACAAAACCGGACATCTCCAACGCCAGTGCAGATTTCCACCTAGAAGATCTGCTTGTCAACATTGTTTTTTTTTTTTTTTAACACTTCAGATTCTATGTTGTAGAGAGCTTAGAACAAGCTGCAACCTACAAACAGAGGCTCATCATAAGTGCATGTGTAGTGGTTAGTAAAATAGTAAAATAATGCAAACCAACACATGCTTACAAATAAAAAGTATACAAAACTAAACAAAATTACAAAAATAAAAACAATACAAAATTTAACAATGATAAAAAATAATTAAAGTATCTTAAACAGTAGATAAGACAGTCAAGAACGTGGAGCACTGGTTCGAAACAATGTTTTCAATCCCATTTAACCTAAGTTGAAATCAACTGAGGAACCATTTAAATTAAAAAGCTTACACATACGGTTGAGAGTTTCATGCATTCCGTAGTTAGTTCGATGAAAATCGACGTGTAAAAGTTCAAATCTTCGTAGGTGGTGAGATCCTCCGCGATAATTTATGCCAATACAGGCTAACAAGTCAGGGGCATCAACTTGACCACTTATAAGTTGGTGAAGAAATATTAAGTCATTATTAACCCGCCTTTGATATAAAGTTTGGACCTGCAGTAGCTGGATCCGATGTTCATATGGTGGGAGGTTGTAAGGATCAGCCCAAGGGAGACCCTTAGAAGCGAAGCGAATGAATTTATGTTGTATTAATTCAATACGACTTTTATGAATTTCATAGAAGGGAGACCAAACTTGAGAGGCATACTCAAGATGAGGTCGTACATAACAGTTATACAGAGAAAGAGTAACATACGGATCGTTAAATTCTTTTGCCCAACGTTTTATAAATCCAAGCATAGAGCTCGCTTTTTTGACAATATAATTTATGTGTTCTGTGAATTCTAAATTAGAGCTAAACTGAACACCCAAATCCTTGAAGCTAAAGACACGGCACAGTTTGTGCTGGGAAATAGAATAATTAAAAGCACTTGCAACTCGTTTTCTTGAGAAAGTAATTGTTTGACATTTAACAGGGTTTAGGGAAAGACCGTTTTTATCACACCATAAAGTAAAGCTGTCAATATCAGCCTGTAAGAGACTGTGGTCATGGTCAGCACTTATTGTCTTGAAAATCTTCATATCATCGGCAAATACAAGAATTTCACTAGAACGTATGCATGACACAACATCATTTATAGCGAGAATGAATAGAAAAGGGCCCAGATGACTTCCCTGAGGTACACCCGAGTGAGCGTGAAACGGGTTTGAAAGAGAGTGTCGAAATTTTACCTGATAGGATCTATTTTCAAGGTACGATTTTATCCAATATATAAAAAAAAGGTGGAAAACCGAAAGCTTTAAGTTTGAATAAAATGATATTATGACTAAGTTGATCAAATGCTTTAGAAAAGTCAGTGTAAATGCAGTCAACTTCACTACCGTTCTCTAAAGCATTAGAGCATTTGTGTAAGAAAGTAAGAAGATTTGTTACCGTTGATCTTCTTTGCATAAATCCATGCTGTTTTTTGCATATTAAATTTTTACTATGAAATGCCAAGCTTTCACAAATAACTTTTTCAAAAAGCTTCGGTATACAAGAGAGTTTTGATATTGGCCTATAGTTCTCTATATCATTCCTATCACCTTTTTTGAAAACTGGAGTTAAAAATGATTTTTTCCATAAGCAAGGAAATTTCCTTGATTTTATAGAAAGCTCAAATAAAGATTGAAGGGGCTGAACTAATATATTTCTACACCTTTTTAATACTATTGGGGGAATTCCATCTGGACCAGAAGAATAGTCATCATTAAAGATGAGAGATATTCGAAAACAGTGTTCAGGTGCACAGGCATATTATTACAATTAGTTTGGGAATAGATATGTAAATTTGTGAAATAACTTTCGTCAACAACGACAGGCGTATCAACGAAGGAATCACAAAAATTATTCGCAAATGCGTATGGTAATTATCTATATTAGTAATCCCAGAACTAGATTTTCGAACAAGGGTACTAATAGCGTCTGAGGAAAATACTAAATCGAGTATTCGATTTTTAGAATTTTTAATACAGCTTATTTGCTGTAAGTCAGTAGTGCTAATTTTATCAAGTAAAAAGAGCTCCGATTGTGCAGAAGTTAAAGAAGCTTCTTGGCATGATTCATCTTCAGAAGGGACCCAATCTATAAACGGTAGATTGAAATCACCCAGAAGTAAAATATTGCTGATAGAGCAACATAAGTCCATTATAAAATCTAAGGCCATAGAAAGTTCATTAAAAACAGCGTCAGAGCTTTTAGGGGGTATGTATGCATTTAATATGTAAATATATTTTGACTGTAAAGTTATTTTTATACAGATTAGTTCGATGGATACATTAAAAGGAAAAGAAACAGAAGTAGATATAAAATTATTACGTACAGCAATCAAAACACCGCCTCCCATTTCATTTGGTTTATCGACATGACGATCTTTTCTGTAAACTAAAAACTCTTGACAAAAGAGTTCCGTGTCCAAGAAACATGGATTAAGCCAAGTTTCTGTCAAAACAAAGATGTCATGTGGAAACGCCTGGGAGTTGATATAAATATCAGCAGTTTTGCTGCGAAGCCCTCATACATTTTGGTAGAAGAGTGTAATTCTATCTAGTTTTTTGCTGGTGTAGTATTTGGTAGGGAGTGTTTGGGTTTGTTCTTTCTTTTAGTAGTAAATTCCTTTATAAGAACTTCACTAGGCCAATTACTTCTATCGCAAATTGAATCAAAGTACGAAGACTGAGTTACTATTTTGAAAGACGACACGAAACTATTTTCTTTACTTATTTTGGTGCATTTTATAGAAATATTGTTAGGAATACAATTTTTAGACACTAGATGAGAAACAATATCATCAGGAATAATATCAGGTTCAAGACAAGAAACAAAAATTGTTTTAGGTTTAGATACAGCCTTTATAGGTCTCAAATCATTGCTAGCGTTAGCTATAATCACAGGAGTCTCATCGGAGACTGTACATGGACCCGTCATTGAAATTTGATTCTCACCATCGACAGAGTAAGGTAACGGTAGATCTGAATCATTCCTGAGATTTGTGCGCTTAGGAGGTGGACTAGAGTTTTTAACAACTTTAGAATTATCACGACTCCTTTTATTGCTTTTATTCTCAACTAATACGAAATCAGTTGGAGCAGCAGAACTAGATTGAGCAAGAAGGTCTTCACTGTTTCGTGAAATCAAAATAGATTCCTGTACTAAATCTTCAGTTGAGGTGGCGATATCAACTAAATTGTTTTTAAAAGAGAACGAATTCATTTTAGAGACGGCAGTATTAAAATTAACTAGTAATTCTTCAAAACCTTTTGAAATTTTATTTATATCTGTTTTGAAAGAGGACATTTTAAAAGCGAGTTGGGACAAAGATAAGTTACGGCAATCGGTGCAATACCAATAAGCAAATTTTGAATGAGTTATTTTTTCAATAAATGCATTTGTAGAGCCTATACATTTAGCATGGTAAAGATTACAAGGTCCAAAACAGGCAAAAAGTGAGGAGGGATTAGAGCCTTCGGAGCAATTTTTGGCAGAGCAAGCCATTTTCCAAGAAGAGTTAAAAAAAAAAAAACAATTAAAATAAGAAAAAAATGTTATATTATACAAACGTATTAAGAAAAAGAAACTAAATTATTAAGAAAAATTATTTTATGATTAAATTAATATGAAAGAAAAAAAAAAGGCAAATTGAATCAAAATAAAAAAAAAAAAGTTGGATAAAGATCAGGATTTGAACCCACGCAACGAAGATTTGAATTCCGATCACCTATTACCTAGGCTACCGAGCACATAAAAATAATTGCTCAACAATTGTAAATGAAAAAAAAATAAAATGGATTTTAATAGGTGAAATAGGAATGAATATTAAAGCTTTAAGCGAAAGAAATAAAACTAAACACCTATACTAAAATAAAAGAGGGGAAGTGTAAGATAAAGTAAATTAAAAACTAACTTACACAAATATGCAAACACAAAAATCAACTAAGTAAATTGAGACTAAATTAAATTAAAAAGAGTAGATAGCTAATATCACTCAAAGTTTAATTACAAAAAAAAACAAAGAGACCTTACCAAACAATTTAATTTAATTAAATTAATAATAAAAACACTTGCTAAGCACAATATTATTTAATATAAACAAAGTTAATCACTAAGGGAATTATATTTTTCAGGATTTAGTATTTAAAATTTATTAAATCACAACAAATAAACAAAAATAGACACAAGCGATATACAACACAATCAGAACCAGTGCTGTTGTTGTTTTAACAACAACAATGTAAAAACTCCTACTCGCCCCGTTTCTCAACCGGGAAACGAGTAAGAACCAACTTCGAGGGGCAGAAGCTGGTTTCTGGTATCGATGGCCCCAGAACCACCATCCTGGTCTCACAGACGAAACGAAACAACAAAAGTCTGACTGTGGAGGCAACACTAAACGGCAAGAAGCAAGTGGCTACGATCGACACCGGTGCCACTGCCTCCATTGTTCGAAAGGACTTGGTGAAGATGACATGGCTGCATAGCACCAACACTTACCGTCTGAAAACAGCAACAGGAGAGGCAGCCAGAGTGTATGGGGAGGTTCGTCTTACAATCCGTTTGGCAGAAGTGGAGTTTTCACATCTATTTCTGGTAGCAGATATATGTGACGAGTGCATCGTTGGAATCGACTTTATGAAAGAGCACGGAGTAATTCTCGATATCGGAAAGCAAGTCCTCAAATACCGAAATGTGGAGATTCCTATGGTTTATGGCAATGAAAATTCATCAACTCTGAGAACTGTCATAAAGGAAGATATTTGCCTGCCACCTTCTTCAGAAGTGTTCGTTTGGACAAAAATAAAGGGAGATTTGGGTAGCCATCGAAACCTAATGGTGGAGCCAGACTCTGAACAGTCTTCTCAAAACACTTGTGGAACCAAAGAACAACATGGTGCCTGTACGCATTCTCAACATCAAACCGTAAGAAGTCAAGCTTAGAAAAGGAGAAGTTGTTGGAAGGTGTGAATCCGTATCCGGGATAACTAAAATCATAGAAGCTGACACACACAAATCTGTGGACCCTGGGAAAGTGAACTCTATGAAGGCGAAAATTCTGAAGTCATCCAAATTAAATGAACGTCAGCTTAGTGTTGCTGGAAGCCTCCTTCATGAGTACGCTGATATACTCTCTTCACCCAATGGGCAGTATGGAGGCGAGCTTAAGGTGGACACCTGCCAATTAAGGCCTAATTCCACCCCGGGCTACCCCCGGATAGTGTGGAAGAATGTCCGACAAGCACCGCCAACTACAGTCTCATCTTTTTGAGAAGGTGTTATATTTTTATGTGTTCATCAGCCTGACTAGACTGTGAACCCATATAATTTCGTCACTACCAAACAGAAGAGACTTTCGTCAGCTTCCAATTGAGATTGCTTTGCAGAACAACTCACTTTGGTAAAGATTTTTTCTATCTAATCAAAGCAGTGTCAGATACTTCAACTGATCGCGAATTTGATCACAACCACGGCCACCACGACGCACCCCGAAGGTGCCAACCCATCTCACAAGTGTAGGAAACTTGCAAGCCCGTGGTACCTTTTCTTATTTGCTACTATTATTTGCTACTGTGTAAAGGTCGACCTTCACTAAAATTATGGATATTTTCATATCCAGTAATTTGACATGCGCGTTCATTACTCATGACAAGTAAATCCCGCAGTTTAGTTAGTTTCTTCGCTTCGCACTTTCGTGCCTGCAAAGAAGCAGGGACGAGAACCCTGGATTTGGCGCAAAAAAGCAACCAAGGGCTGATTAGTTACAGTTCTGCTTACCAAATCAATAACCTGCTGTGTTTCGCCGTATGTACGCTGTAGTGAAGAACCAGGTAAGCAATGTCTCAGGCGGATAGTAATTCAGTCTTACGATAAATCGTCGTGATCTGGGTAATTACCTCATTGACAAAAACAAACCGGTAGTTCCTACAGGCACCTACGTTGCCCACGTGCCACCCCGAGGAGGTTCACAGCTCGGCAATATGAGATTCATATGATAATCATGATGCGGCTGGTTTTTCCGAAGAAAGACCAGACATCACGAACATCATTCCTAGAGTCCCAATTCGACACGTACCCAATGGGCAGTATGGTCGAACACAACTGGTGCAGCATCGAATCGACACAGGAGACGCAAGACCTATTCGACAACCAGCAAGACGTCTCCCATTAGCCAAACAAGCCGAAGTTGAAGAGATGATATCAACCATGAAGAAAGATGGACTAATCGAAGACTCTAAAAGTCCTTGGGCATCCCCAGTTTTCTTGTCAAAAAGAAGGACGGAAGTACTCGATTTTGTGTGGACTATCGGAGGCTGAACGATGTGACAAAGAAAGACAGCTACCCTCTGCCAAGAATCAGCGATACTCTGGATGCGATGGAAGGAGCTGAATGGTTTTCAACATTGGACTTGAAGAGTGGCTACTGGCAGGTAGAAATCCATCCAGAAGATCGAGAAAAGACGGCTTTCTACACAGGAAATGGTCTGTGGCAATTTAAAGTGATGCCTTTCGGACTATGCAACGCTCCGGCAACATTTGAGCGTTTGATGGAGTGCGTTTTACAAGGACTTACTTGGAAATCTTGCCTAGTATATTTGGACGATGTCATCGTTTATGGTAAGACATTTGATGAGCATTGTGGAAACCTTAAGGCCGTGTTCCAGAGGCTACGAGAAGCAAACTTGAAATTAAATCCAGATAAGTGCAAGTTTTTCAAGTCTGAGGTAAAATACTTGGGACATATCATCTCTTCCCAAGGAGTGAAGACTGATCCTGAAAAAGTTGACACCGTAAAGAATTGGCCAACACCACAGGATAAACATCAACTACGGAGCTTTCTTGGTCTAGCCACGTACTATCGACGATTTGTGAAGGATTTTGCTGGGATCGCGAAAAGTTTGCATCAGCTAACAGAGAAAAGCAAACCGTTCAAATGGTCAAGCGAGTGCGAGAAAAGCTTCCAGGAACTTAAGCAGCGCCTATGCAATACACCAGTTTTGGCCTATCCGACACCAGGGAAACCTTTCATCATCGACGCTGACGCAAGTAACGTGGGAATTGGTGCTGTACTATCACAAGTCCACCAAGGAAAAGAGAAGGTCGTTGCCTATTACAGCAAGGTGCTCTCAAAGCCAGAAAGAAATTACTGTGTGACCAGAAGAGAACTTCTAGCTTTAGTATCGGCAACAAAACACTTCCATAAGTACATCTATGGTCAGAAGTTCCTTCTTCGAACAGATCATGGCGCACTTAATTGGCTGTTGAACTTCAAAAATCCAGAAGGTCAAGTGGCAAGATTGCAGACATACGACTACCAGATCCAACATCGAAGAGGAAGGTTGCACTCAAATGCAGATGCTTTATCTCGGAGACCATGCAAACCGGACTGCAAGCACTGCACACGTCAAGAAGAGAAGGAGGTTGCTTCCATCCAGCGATTAAGAGCCGATCCCATTTACGGTTGGAGTAATGAAGAAATAAGAGCTGCCCAACAAGAAGACTCGGATATTGAACCCATTCTTGCATGGAAGGAACACCAAGAGAAACCAGAATGGGGTGACATCTCCGATAGAAGTCCAACTCTTAAAGCATATTGGGCACAATGGGACTCGCTTCATGTACAAGAAGGAGTACTAAGACGTAAATGGGAGTCTACAGACGGCAAATCATATGTGATGCAGCTAGTCGTACCTCGTTCCAAAGTTAATGACGTTCTGCAAGAGATGCATGATGGAGCTTCCGGAGGACATTTGGGTGTCAATAAGACACTGGAAAAGGTAAGACAGCGATTCTACTGGCTACACGCAAGAGAAGACGTCGAAAAATGGTGCCGAAAATGTGATACTTGTGCTGCAAGCAAGGGACCAGGCAGAAAAGTCCAGAGTAAGATGCAGCAGTATAATGTGGGCACGCCTTTTTAAAGAATTGCAATAGACGTTGCAGGCCCTTTTCCAGAAACCAGAAGCGGAAACCGATACATCCTGGTAGTAATGGACTACTTCAGCAAGTGGCATGAGGCATATGCCATCCCAAATCAGGAAACCAAAACAGTCGCGGATCAGATTGTTTTCAACTGGGTAAGCAGTTTTGGTGTACCTATGGAACTCCATTCAGATCAAGGGAGGAGTTTCGAGTCCAAAATTTTTCAGGAAGTTTGTACACTCCTTGGCATTAAGAAGACGAGGACAACACCACTTCACCCACAATCTGATGGGATGGTTGAACGATTCAACCGGACCCTTAAAGAACACCTTTCCAAAGTTGTAAGCGACAACCAACGAGACTGGGATCGGCATATTCCGTTATTCTTGATGGCCTATCGAAGTGCGGTACATAGCTCAACAGGACATACACCATCAGAAATCCTGCTCGGGAGCACTAGTCGTATTGTGCTCCCAAGCGAAATCAAATTTGGATGTTCTGCAAATGAGCCACAAGGAATAGACGACTACGTGGACAACCTCAAAGAAAAGCTAGTTAACATCCACGAAAGGACAAGAGCAAATATAAAGCTATCAAGTGACCGGATGAAAACACGGTATGACACAAAAGCAACAACAACAGGATTCCAAGCGGGAGACCTTGTGTGGTTTTATAATCCCCACCGTCGGAAGGGACTTTCACCGAAGCTTCAACAAAATTGGGAAGGCCCTTATACTGTTGTAACACGAATAAACGATGTCGTCTACCGCATTCAGAGAGGATTAAGAGGCAAACTAAAAGTACTTCACAGCGACCGTTTACATCATTATAATGGTGATGGAAGTGATGGATTTGCTCGGGACGATCAATCCTAAGAGGGGGGCAGTGTAATAACTGTCCATATTTGAACTATAACGACTCCGAAATGCAAACAAATGGACACAATAAAACTTACGGTCGCAGTGCAAACATACCCTTATTAGCTATAATTATAGCAACTCTCAAACGAAGGAAGCGCCATCTGCCGGATTATAGCAGATTTACCAGCTGTCAAATAAAAGCTTTTGGAAGGGAAATTATTGGGAAATTTCCCCTACGGAAAGCTCTGGAAGCAGAGACCAGAGCGTTCTCCTTATTTCCAGAGTTTGGAAAACAAGTATAAAAGGCACATGTTTGAACGGCAGCGACACAGTTTGTTTTTAATCGTGAATGAATAAAGTTGGTTGTAATAAAAGTGAAAAGTAAAGTTTGTGAATTAATTTCAGTGGTGAATAATAAATCGTTTGTTTGTAGTAAAAAAAGTAGAGTTTTATTTTGTGAAATAAATAAGTGGACGTTTTAAATAAAGTAAATAAGTTTTATTAACGAACCTGAGAAAATATTACAATATTATAGTTGCAATGCAATAACAAATAATGTTACTTTGTAAATCAAAAAGAATATGTATCCAAACTTATGAATAATTTCCTTTATTTTGCAGATGAAAAATGTAAACAAACCTGTATTGTTGTTGTTGCTTTCCAAAATGGATTCATGTCGTCAGCCAAAATGTTATCATGTGCGTAGTCAGGGAAGGAGGTTTAAGAGATATAGTCTAGTCAAATGGTGTTCAAAAGGGACTTGAAGTGGAAAGTTCTGGTGTAATTATTTTTAGTGGCTCCCTTTATGTTTTTGGGGTCGCTGAACACGGATCTGAAGTTGTTCAACAAAATTTTTCACGGCAAATATGAGAATTCGTCAAAAAACGTCAAAAATTTCAACATTTTTTTTCTTTTTTCCTTATTTCTCAAAAATTATTTTTCTTTTGCAAAAAGCGTTTATGAAAAAATAAAGACAAACAAAAAATAAAGGCCCATTGGGCCTTACTAATAATCAAATTTAGTGTTAAACTTAAAAGAAAATTTTCAGATTTTAGAAAATCCGCATACCAATAACGAGTTTAATCTCCAGTTTAGTCGTTAGCAATATATTTCTTTTTGGTTTAGTCTCCATGTTGCGTGTGTATTCGAATTGAAATTTGAAATTAAAATAAAAAAGGTTAATTGTTTTAAAGTAAAACTTAAAAAAAATGTTTTTATTTATTTATTTAAAATTTTATTTAACACAATATAATATTTAATATTTCAAGCGACGCGTTTCGGATTATGTATCCATCTTCGGGCTTTTTTTTGATGACTGGTGCTGTTTTGCCAATTAACTTATTTTGTGTGGATTGTGTTTTGTTTTTGAATAAACTTATTGTGAATATGTCATTTTATCTGTGTGCCTTTGTCTCTTTTATTGCTGTTGTCTTCTTTGGTGTTTTATCGCTGTGTTGTATAATGCGTTGTTTTTTATTGTTAATTTATCGTTGAGTACTTTGTCCTGTGCTGTTTTATATGCTTTGTAGCTCTCAAATTCCTCCAGTGCGTCTAATGTTGTTCCTTTCTTGCATATATGGAGAGGTGTCAGATTTGTTTCGAAGTAGGTGTAGTAGTGGTTGTTGTCGATTATGTGTTGTGCGTATGTAGATTTCGTGTTTTGTTTTGGTCTATGTTCTAAGTACCTGTCATAAAATGTTCTGCCCGTCTGTCCGATGTAGAAGCTGTCGCAGTCGTCACAATGGATTTTATATACCCCTGAGCACGTCTTGATATCTTTTTTGGTTTTAGGCTGTAGTGTTTTTTGTGTGTTATTATTTGTTTTAAATGATATAATGGTGTTGAGCTTCTTAAATTCATTTTGTAATAATTGTGGAACCAAGTTTGTGTAATCTATTGATATATATTTCTTGTTATCGCACCATGCTACAAAGTCGCTAAGGAATTGCAAAAAATCATTAAAAATAGCATTAATTTAAAAAACAATAATAGTATAAGAAACTACACACAGTTTATACAAAAAACTAAAACAATTAACACACTCCCACAATACAAACTAGTTTCGTTTGATGTAACTAATATGTACACAAACATACCAATAAATGAATCAATCCAAATATTAAAGGAAAACCTAACATCCACAGCTAAAATAAACAAGCAACAAATAGACGAAATCGTTACACTTATACAAATAACACTCACACAAAACTACTTCACATTTAATAACGAATACTTTACACAAGACGAGGGGCTTGCGATGGGATCCCCATTAAGCGGTATGATGGCAGACATCTACTTAAACCATTTCGAAAACAAATATATATTATCAAACCTCAACTCACAACAACAAAAAATAGTATCATACTCAAGATATGTCGATGACACATTCATCATATTTGACGGGACGATCAGACAGATCAACCTATTAAAAAATTATATCAACAATATAAATGACAACATCAAATTCACAGCAGAAATAGAAGACAACAGCACCATCAACTTTTTGGACCTAAGCATCAGCAGAGACAACAACAAACTCACGTACAAAATATACAGAAAACCAACAACAACTGACATAACAATACATAAAGACTCCCACCACCCACATGCACAGAAAAAGGTAGCTTACAACGCATTTATTGAACGACTACTGAACGTACCCATGACCAAAGAAGACTACGACGACGAACTAAACACTATAAAATACATAGCAGTGTCAATAAGACACTGGAAAAGGTAAGACAGCGATTCTACTGGCTACACGCAAGAGAAGACGTCGAAAAATGGTGCCGAAAATGTGATACTTGTGCTGCAAGCAAGGGACCAGGCAGAAAAGTCCAGAGTAAGATGCAGCAGTATAATGTGGGCACGCCTTTTGAAAGAATTGCAATAGACGTTGCAGGCCCTTTTCCAGAAACCAGAAGCGGAAACCGATACATCCTGGTAGTAATGGACTACTTCAGCAAGTGGCATGAGGCATATGCCATCCCAAATCAGGAAACCAAAACAGTCGCGGATCAGATTGTTTTCAACTGGGTAAGCAGTTTTGGTGTACCTATGGAACTCCATTCAGATCAAGGGAGGAGTTTCGAGTCCAAAATTTTTCAGGAAGTTTGTACACTCCTTGGCATTAAGAAGACGAGGACAACACCACTTCACCCACAATCTGATGGGATGGTTGAACGATTCAACCGGACCCTTAAAGAACACCTTTCCAAAGTTGTAAGCGACAACCAACGAGACTGGGATCGGCATATTCCGTTATTCTTGATGGCCTATCGAAGTGCGGTACATAGCTCAACAGGACATACACCATCAGAAATCCTGCTCGGGAGCACTAGTCGTATTGTGCTCCCAAGCGAAATCAAATTTGGATGTTCTGCAAATGAGCCACAAGGAATAGACGACTACGTGGACAACCTCAAAGAAAAGCTAGTTAACATCCACGAAAGGACAAGAGCAAATATAAAGCTATCAAGTGACCGGATGAAAACACGGTATGACACAAAAGCAACAACAACAGGATTCCAAGCGGGAGACCTTGTGTGGTTTTATAATCCCCACCGTCGGAAGGGACTTTCACCGAAGCTTCAACAAAATTGGGAAGGCCCTTATACTGTTGTAACACGAATAAACGATGTCGTCTACCGCATTCAGAGAGGATTAAGAGGCAAACTAAAAGTACTTCACAGCGACCGTTTACATCATTATAATGGTGATGGAAGTGATGGATTTGCTCGGGACGATCAATCCTAAGAGGGGGGCAGTGTAATAACTGTCCATATTTGAACTATAACGACTCCGAAATGCAAACAAATGGACACAATAAAACTTACGGTCGCAGTGCAAACATACCCTTATTAGCTATAATTATAGCAACTCTCAAACGAAGGAAGCGCCATCTGCCGGATTATAGCAGATTTACCAGCTGTCAAATAAAAGCTTTTGGAAGGGAAATTATTGGGAAATTTCCCCTACGGAAAGCTCTGGAAGCAGAGACCAGAGCGTTCTCCTTATTTCCAGAGTTTGGAAAACAAGTATAAAAGGCACATGTTTGAACGGCAGCGACACAGTTTGTTTTTAATCGTGAATGAATAAAGTTGGTTGTAATAAAAGTGAAAAGTAAAGTTTGTGAATTAATTTCAGTGGTGAATAATAAATCGTTTGTTTGTAGTAAAAAAAGTAGAGTTTTATTTTGTGAAATAAATAAGTGGACGTTTTAAATAAAGTAAATAAGTTTTATTAACGAACCTGAGAAAATATTACAATATTATAGTTGCAATGCAATAACAAATAATGTTACTTTGTAAATCAAAAAGAATATGTATCCAAACTTATGAATAATTTCCTTTATTTTGCAGATGAAAAATGTAAACAAACCTGTATTGTTGTTGTTGCTTTCCAAAATGGATTCATGTCGTCAGCCAAAATGTTATCATGTGCGTAGTCAGGGAAGGAGGTTTAAGAGATATAGTCTAGTCAAATGGTGTTCAAAAGGGACTTGAAGTGGAAAGTTCTGGTGTAATTATTTTTAGTGGCTCCCTTTATGTTTTTGGGGTCGCTGAACACGGATCTGAAGTTGTTCAACAAAATTTTTCACGGCAAATATGAGAATTCGTCAAAAAACGTCAAAAATTTCAACATTTTTTGTCTTTTTTCCTTATTTCTCAAAAATTATTTTTCTTTTGCAAAAAGCGTTTATGAAAAAATAAAGACAAACAAAAAATAAAGGCCCATTGGGCCTTACTAATAATCAAATTTAGTGTTAAACTTAAAAGAAAATTTTCAGATTTTAGAAAATCCGCATACCAATAACGAGTTTAATCTCCAGTTTAGTCGTTAGCAATATATTTCTTTTTGGTTTAGTCTCCATGTTGCGTGTGTATTCGAATTGAAATTTGAAATTAAAATAAAAAAGGTTAATTGTTTTAAAGTAAAACTTAAAAAAAATGTTTTTATTTATTTATTTAAAATTTTATTTAACACAATATAATATTTAATATTTCAAGCGACGCGTTTCGGATTATGTATCCATCTTCGGGCTTTTTTTTGATGACTGGTGCTGTTTTGCCAATTAACTTATTTTGTGTGGATTGTGTTTTGTTTTTGAATAAACTTATTGTGAATATGTCATTTTATCTGTGTGCCTTTGTCTCTTTTATTGCTGTTGTCTTCTTTGGTGTTTTATCGCTGTGTTGTATAATGCGTTGTTTTTTATTGTTAATTTATCGTTGAGTACTTTGTCCTGTGCTGTTTTATATGCTTTGTAGCTCTCAAATTCCTCCAGTGCGTCTAATGTTGTTCCTTTCTTGCATATATGGAGAGGTGTCAGATTTGTTTCGAAGTAGGTGTAGTAGTGGTTGTTGTCGATTATGTGTTGTGCGTATGTAGATTTCGTGTTTTGTTTTGGTCTATGTTCTAAGTACCTGTCATAAAATGTTCTGCCCGTCTGTCCGATGTAGAAGCTGTCGCAGTCGTCACAATGGATTTTATATACCCCTGAGCACGTCTTGATATCTTTTTTGGTTTTAGGCTGTAGTGTTTTTTGTGTGTTATTATTTGTTTTAAATGATATAATGGTGTTGAGCTTCTTAAATTCATTTTGTAATAATTGTGGAACCAAGTTTGTGTAATCTATTGATATATATTTCTTGTTATCGCACCATGCTACAAAGTCGCTAAGGAATTGCAAAAAATCATTAAAAATAACATTAATTTAAAAAACAATAATAGTATAAGAAACTACACACAGTTTATACAAAAAACTAAAACAATTAACACACTCCCACAATACAAACTAGTTTCGTTTGATGTAACTAATATGTACACAAACATACCAATAAATGAATCAATCCAAATATTAAAGGAAAACCTAACATCCACAGCTAAAATAAACAAGCAACAAATAGACGAAATCGTTACACTTATACAAATAACACTCACACAAAACTACTTCACATTTAATAACGAATACTTTACACAAGACGAGGGGCTTGCGATGGGATCCCCATTAAGCGGTATGATGGCAGACATCTACTTAAACCATTTCGAAAACAAATATATATTATCAAACCTCAACTCACAACAACAAAAAATAGTATCATACTCAAGATATGTCGATGACACATTCATCATATTTGACGGGACGATCAGACAGATCAACCTATTAAAAAATTATATCAACAATATAAATGACAACATCAAATTCACAGCAGAAATAGAAGACAACAGCACCATCAACTTTTTGGACCTAAGCATCAGCAGAGACAACAACAAACTCACGTACAAAATATACAGAAAACCAACAACAACTGACATAACAATACATAAAGACTCCCACCACCCACATGCACAGAAAAAGGCAGCTTACAACGCATTTATTGAACGACTACTGAACGTACCCATGACCAAAGAAGACTACGACGACGAACTAAACACTATAAAATACATAGCAACAACAAATGGATACCAAACAGAAATCATCGACAAATTACTTCACAAAAAGAAAAGAAAAAGAAAAAACAACAACAAAACTACAGAAGAAACCACAACAGATAACAAGAAATATATATCAATAGATTACACAAACTTGGTTCCACAAATATTACAAAATGAATTTAAGAAGCTCAACACCATTATATCATTTAAAACAAATAATAACACACAAAAAACACTACAGCTTAAAACCAAAAAAGATATCAAGACGTGCTCAGGGGTATATAAAATCCATTGTGACGACTGCGACAGCTTCTACATCGGACAGACGGGCAGAACATTTTATGACAGGTACTTAGAACATAGACCAAAACAAAACACGAAATCTACATACGCACAACACATAATCGACAACAACCACAACTACACTGACTTCGAAACAAATCTGATACCTCTCCATATATGCAAGAAAGGAACAACATTAGACGCACTGGAGGAATTTAAGATCTACAAAGCATATAAAACAGCACAGGACAAAGTACTCAACGATAAATTAACAATAAAAAACAACGCATTATACAACACAGCGATAAAACACCAAAGAAGACAACAGCAATAAAAGAGACAAAGGCACACAGATAAAATGACATATTCACAATAAGTTTATTCAAAAACAAAACACAATCCACAAAAAATAAGTTAATTGGCAAAACAGCACCAGTCATCAAAAAAAAGCCCGAAGATGGATACATAATCCGAAACGCGTCGCTTGAAATATTAAATATTATGTTGTGTTAAAAAAAATTTAAGTTTTACTTTAAAACAATTAACCTTTTTTATTTTAATTTCAAATTTCAATTCGTTAGCAATATGTCAAAATTTAATACATGGAAATCCATGTTTAAAGTCGAATGCTAAGAGTACACGGCATGTAAAATGCCGCATGTACATGTGGCACTGACGTCCCAAAAACTGCTACATATGTGACGCATGCTTGGAACATGCGGAAGTGACTTCATACGCAAAAAAAAACTGAGTACACGACATGCAAAATCTGTCCCAAAAGTCGCATGTTTGCATGCGGCAACATTGGTTACATGTACTGTCGCCGCATGCACATGCGAAGGAAAAATATGCCGAGTACACGCCATGTGACAAATTGCTTGCATGTAACAAGCACATGAGCAAAACCTGACATGTGCATGTCGCTTGCGAGTACACGAAATGCGAAAAAGCCGCATATTAACACCTACACTTGAAATATTCAGTTTTCCTACATTGGACTTTTGGACTTTTTTATATCATCTTCTATTGAAAGGAGGTTTCAGGGCAATTGGGTGACATTTGGATCAAAATACACATTTTTCGTCAAAATATTGTTCGTCCTCCATCTGTGAAGTCATCAATTCTCAAGTTCCATTGAAGGATGGCTACGATGATGTTAATGGATTAAAAAACACCTAAAGCCGCGTCCAGATAAATAAAAATTTACGTTGTGCGCCGTGCACCTTGAATTTTGTGTTCGCCACAAATATTTTCGCCGAAAGCTCAAATTAATTTGGAAATAAATTTTTGCGTAGTGTGCCGTGCGTGAGTGCTCAGTTTGCATTAAAATGTTTTATGTCGTGTCTGTGCGCCGCAAATTTTTTCGTGTGCGTCGAAAATCCATCGGAATCGGATAACGTGCGTTGAATGTGACACAAAAATTTGTGTGCGTCCGGACGTCCACATTGACGTCTTTTTTTGTTTGCATTCCCACAAATATATGAGCCGAATACGGCTCACA
Source organism: Dasysyrphus tricinctus (assembly GCA_963921185.1). Classification (NCBI taxonomy): domain Eukaryota; kingdom Metazoa; phylum Arthropoda; class Insecta; order Diptera; family Syrphidae; genus Dasysyrphus; species Dasysyrphus tricinctus. The sequence goes on along the minus strand of OY992533.1, from coordinate 31,272,123 downwards.
AAGCAAATTTTTATTGATCTGGACGTGGCTTAAGAAATCTGAAATATGTTAAGATTTTTTACTGCTGTGATTTTAGGGCAAGTGGGTACCATTTGAATTGAGTGACACTTTTTCAGCTATACACTGGGTCACTGGATGGCATGAAATCAATATTATTCCCGTCATCACCATCACCCCTCTACCCTCTCCGAATCGTCAAACAACGAATCCTCAAAATGTTCTTTATTCATAATTCACTGCATGGTGCACACAACATGAATGAATTAATAGAAATTTAAAAAAATCGATTGAAACAAGAAATAATATATAAAAATACAAAATACAGGCTCCGACAAATACCAGAACTCGTTCTACATGCAAAAACATGCGACAGCAGAAACTCGCGCTGGCGCATGTTTGGGACATGCCGCATATGCATGCGGCAATTGAAAAAATGTCGCATGTATTCACAATCTGCATGTGTCGAGCGAGTACACGACATGCGAAAATTCCACATGTTAACATGCAGCATTGTTGTCGCATGTGCATGTCCATTACATGCGGCTGTCACAAACATGCCGATTACACGGCATACGGCAATTGGGACGCATATCTGACGTAATAATGACGTCACTGCGCATGCACATGTGGCATTTTACATGCCGTGTACTCTTGAACACTAAGTAGAAAGTGTTGCCTTAGAGCTATTTTATGGTATTTAAATTTGTATTTAATACTTAAATCTATTCCCAAGTTATCAGGTTGATTTCAATAGGTAGAGGTACTTTTGGGTTGGTTTCAATCTTCAGATTTTTGTTTTACAGACGTAGTTCAATTATTGTTTGTACCTATGTTTATGTGTTGCAACAGGAACAGATTATTTAATTTTTCATAAATATTTAGTACGTCTGGATCTTACGTTAAATACGTATGTAGTTGATTTGACTATTCCGTTTTATATATTTACATATATTCCTTGTTAAGTAGGTATATCTAAAAAGTAATTTTTTGTGTTGAACGGGAATCGATGTCAATATTGATGATTTCATTGCATTTAGTTCTGTCTGTTGAAAAAATGACAATATTTTTTTTTTATGAACGTACATATTTGTATGCGTATATTTATAAGCGATTAGGTAGGTAAATGTTTGTTTTGTTTTGCGTTCTCAGAATTCGTTTCATATATTTTTATTTATTAAAAAAGTTAATTAAATACATTCGAATATTTATACTTCCACAAACGTCTTGTCAAAAACATAACGTGACAAATTTCAAAATAATTGTCAATCCTGTCGTTTTTCTTTGGTCACTCCTATTAGTTCTTTTCCACTCCTTCTGTATTCCAAAAATCTTCCAATGGGTTTTCTTATTGCAGTTATTGTTGCGAGGCAAGAGGAAGTGAGGAGTGTCGGTAAAGAGGTAGGGTAGGAAAAAGGAAAGGATAGGAACATGAAAAAGGAAAAGGTTGGGGTAGGGTAGGAAAAAGGAAAGGATAGGAACATGAAAAAGGAAAAGGTTGGAAAGTGGAAAGGAATGGCAAGTTCCGGAGGACGCGGTCTGCTTGCATAGCACGGCAGTTAGCTCGTCGGAATGGGGGGGATCTTGCCCCCGAAACTTAACCTAGGGTAGGAAAAAGGAAAGGATAGGAACATGAAAAAGGAAAAGGTTGGAAAGTGGAAAGGAATGGCAAGTTCCGGAGGACGCGGTCTGCTTGCATAGCACGGCAGTTAGCTCGTCGGAATGGGGGGGATCTTGCCCCCGAAACTTAACCTCACCCGCAACAAAAACACAAATCAGGCCAGAGAAATATCAAAAAATGACAGCGGACGGACTATCACCACACCAAGGCGCTGCTGGTGACGTTGCAGCGTGGCCTTAACCCACCCAACCTGGAAATCTACGGCCATGTTTAGATTTCCCCAATGATGGTGGATGATCGCGTTCAGATCACACCATCTTCACCAAAGTTACCTAGCTACTATCCGCACCCCTGAAAAGTCTTCAAAAGTTCATGGTTTCTTTACGAAACCAAAAAGATAAAACTCCAAAATTTTCAGAAAAAGGCGTTTGGTGAAGTTTTATTTAACTAAGTGATCATTCAAAAACAATAAAAAAATCAGAAAAATAACTTAATAAACAAACAAAAAAAGAATTTATGAAAATTTTGCATACTTAATGATTTAAAACTTTTATGCTTTCAAAAATTATTTTTAGCAAAATTACTAACAAAAAAAAATTAACAAGAACAAAAAATCTGAAAAAGACTAAACTATGGTGAATTCGCTTATGTTCCCCACAGGACTCCCACTGGACGGCCTTCCGATGGAGTTTACACCAAATCCCTACCTTCTTTGAGCTCAATGGAGGTGGATGAACAACAAAAAAAACACAAAACTAACCGGCACTCTAAAATCCTTCAAAATGACAGGCCCTGGGAACAAAACCCCCTTCACTTACAAATATGACAAAGAATAATGTAAATAAGAAAAATGGTTGATAATATTATAAGATTATTTTGAATTTTAAGTATTTTGAAAATGTAAATTTTGAAAAAAAATAATAAACTTCAACGCCGAAACACATAACACTTAACATATGACAAAACACACACAATTCTTGTTTTCTTCTTTGAAACTCCGATTTTAGTTTTTCCTCTGTTTAGTTTTTCCTCTGTTTGGTTTTTTTCAGATGTTCTCAAACAATTTTCACATACAACAAATATACCTGGATTCACTTTTTGTGCTTTTCGTTTTGGTATGACTCCCTGCATGGATATTTGGAATTTTGTGAAGGATCTCTAGATGGCAGTGGTAAAGATGGTGGATTGCCACGGATTTCAGAGCTGCATCCACGAATCGCTTACAAATAGAAGCTAGGTGCAACTCAGGGATAAAGATCTTCACTGAAATTTCGTTTCCAGTCGTGACAGGTTTAAAAGGGTCAGCAGCTTCTGATCACCAAATAGTCTGTGCTATACAGGGCGGAGTTTTAACCTTGTTGACGGTTGGATACAAACTCCAGCAACCACGATGAATCGTCTTCACAAAATGGCGTCGGAGATAACCTTATGCCAGGTTCTTTGGACAAAAAAAAAACGGCAACAACAAAAAATGCAGCTATGGCCAAAAATGCAGCTACGGCAAAAATGTTCGTGGCGGCCCATCGCTCCGCTGGCTACCGGGGTCCGCCTGATATTCCCAATTGTGGGTGAAGTAGTAGCCTGCATATAATTTATCACGTTCAAGGAATACTTTCAATAAAAACTATACTATCGAACTCACCTTACAATTTGATTTTTTTTTTTTTGCTTTTATGAACGTATAGTTCACGCTTCAAACTTTTACCATAAAAGGAAGTTCACATTCAGAAAAGTAGCTTCTTTAACGAAAAAAAATAAGCAAACACAATAAAAAATATAAAATTCTTACAACACACCGATTTAACAGACGACTAACACTTAATTTCACTTTTGTGGCTCCGCAGCTCATGAATTTTATATTTTAATATATCTTCGACAAATTATTGAAATAAATTTTAAATTCGCCAGTTGTCGGATTTAAGCACTACTTTTCAAATGTCAAATGCACATGTGGCAAAATGACAGGCAACCTTTTGAAACATTTTTTTGATGAACGCGCCGTTTTTTTCCTGTTGCTAATCCTCCTCCCACTCTGTTTGGATCATCCGATCGAACACACTCTCACACATTTTTCCTATCTCTTTCTTAATATTTTCTTGAAAGGTGTGTGTGTTGGTAAAATTGTTTTCCATCATCTAGTTGACGTTTTGCCTTTGTATATGAAAACCATAGTATTCTCATGAAAATTTTTTTTTTAGTTGAACGTGGACCCTGTGGGGGCGCCACATTCGACCGCATTCGATTGCGTGGAGAATTGTGGATGCGGGGCATGGTATAAGAATAACAGCAAGTATTTGGAAACGTGTAGTGTGGTCATATGTCCAATTTCTATGTTCTCTGTCGAACTTTAACCACACCTTAGCATTTTTTTCGACAGTTCAGGCTTTTGTTCTTTTAACCGCTGAGATATAACCAATGTCGTTGAGGGTTCTTCTTGCAGTCCATCGGCTAAGGGGCTTATTTATTGCTAAAGAAGCATGATTTGGTGTTCAACACTTGTTCTTTTTCATTTCTAATATCCTGCGAGGGCCGTCCGCATCCGTCAAAAAATTTTTGCGGCCTTTGACTTGTGCTTTAGGAACAATAACTCGCCTTTTCTGGACTTTTATGACCACCGATTGGCTTATTTTAAGCTTCTTAGCTATCATTTGCGTCGAGAAGCCACTCTTTGTCATGACTACAATACTGTCCTCAATCTGTCGTGATAGTTTCCTCATAATTTTTAAGAGCAATGACATTTTTATAATTATTTATTTCATTTATTAAAATACGCTGGTGAAAGTTCTAACCATACGCAATTAAACATATCTCAAACTACAAAAGATGAAGGAAGTCATAAACAAACCAAAAACTTGCAAATCTAACAGTAAACTTCGATATTTTTGCTGATTAACGCTTGGTGCAAAATTGAGTACATGCGATTTATTTTTGTTTTACTTGTTTTTTTCTTAGAACTCGCTCCTTTCCGTTATGTATTATATACCATTTTGTTGAGAATTGAACACAAAATACAGAGCAAAAAAATTTTTTCAATTTGCTTTATTATTTCTGTTGTTATGCATCAATAAGTGCGCGAGTTACAAACATGTACTCATTTTTGCTCCCTACTGTAGGTAGGTAGGTACATATTTGAATTAAAGTTTTTGTGCAATTACTATTAATTTTTTGTTAATAGTTTTTATTACCTACATAGGTAGCTAGGTAGGTACCTACATATTATAAATTATTTCGAGTAGTTATGTTTAATAGGTATTTTAATCAAATTTTGTATGCAAAATTCGGGGGTGGGTTAAGGCATAGATATTTTTGATAGATAGGTATAGGTAGGTACCTACATGTATTTTAATTAAAGTTTTTATTGCTAAATTCGGGGGTAGGTTTAGGCATAGGTACCTTCATACCTAGGTAGGTTTATCTTTTAATAGGTACCTAGGTAGGTATTTGTTTTTTTTTTTTATTTTTGCAAAATTCGAGGGTAGGTATTTCTTTGAGTAGGTAGGTAAGGTAGGTACCTACTTATTTGACCTGAAATTTCTTCAAATTTTGTAAAAAGATAACCTAATATAATTCACTAGTCTGTAAGTGGGAATCCCTATGCCAGTTCCAAATAATGTCAAAACAAATTTAATTTCAAATTTCTTACCAGTGATATTCAAAAAATACATTCCTAGCTTTATTGGCTCCAACGTCGAAGTTCATTTCGACTCATCGGTAGGTATTTTATTTAAAGGTTTTTGTTGCAAAATTCAAGGGTAGGTAGGTACGTAGGTACCTATTTCTTTGAGTACCTATTTGACCTTGAATTTAAAACTAGTTTTATGTATATTAGGTAAGCATAGGTACATAGGTAGGTATGTATGTACCTACCTAATAAACTTTTTATCTAATGAACTTTTTACAGATTTATTTTGTATAAGTTGGTAGGTACCTATGTATATAGCAACCATTTTTCTGCCTAATAATTTAAAATAAACAACTTAAATATGCATTATTTTGAAGGCGCGTTGAAATATCTCGAGGTAAAATATACAAATTAGTAGATACAATTTCAATCGCAGTAACATTTTAGTTCTCATATATGTATGTGGAATACAATAAATATAATAATGCCACTATTAATTGAAGATAAATACTCTTACAAAAAATGTCTTTCATTACTATTATTTTGTAATATATTTTGTATTAATTTTCATGAAAAGAATCTACAAATTAAATTTCAAGTAGGTAATTAAGTATTATATTATAATACCTTTGTATTATTATAAAATATAATACAGATTTTGTATTCCTTTGTAATATCTGATATTATTAAGTTTTAATATACCTATTTTGAATTAACTTCCAAATTTTAATATTTGCCAATTATTAAATTTCAATATATTTTTGGTGTTGTCATAGGTATACGTACGGTGACCATTTTTTCAGGGGTAAAAAAGAGGACAACTTTTTAAAACCGTACAAAAGTTTAATAACAAATTATATTTGCTTAAAAAGCTTTTACTTCAAAACCAAACCCCATGATAGATTGTAACAAAAAAAAAAATTTATTATACCTATTCAGTGTTTAACACTGAATAGGTATAATTAATTATTTAATCTAATTCTTGATTTCGATTCCATTTCTTAAGAAAATTTAAAAATCTGCACAGTTGAAGTCGTAATTTAATAAACTTTTTTATTAGTTTTTCAATTTTTGTTGCTTTTAATTGGGGGTCCAAATTGTATTTGAATTTGAAAACACTGTGTTCTTCTTTTTCGTATCGTTTGACACAGCTTACCTAGGCATATAATTCCTCATCAATGATTTCTAGATTCTAAATTCTAGTGCATTGGAAAAGCGTTTAGGTCCGAACTAGTGCTATCTTCTTTAAGTGGTATTGAAAAAAGTATGTACTTAATGTATTTTCAGCCAGAAAATGATTTGAAAGATAAAAAGAGGACATTGGAAGGACAATTTAGCAAAAGGAGGACAATTGACTGTCCTCTTTAAAAAAAACTAAATAGAGAGGACACGATGCCGAAAAAGAGGAATGTCCTCTGAAAAAGAGGACGGATGGTCACCGTACATATATGTACATATGTAACCCAGAAAATATTAAAAAGTACCTACCCCAAAATTTTTAACCGTGCTTAAAGTTCTTCTTTGTAAATTGTGCCAAATAAAATTGTGAATTTGTGTAGGTACCTATCAAGTTGATTTTTTTTTCAAAATTTTTGGCAATTAGGTGATATTTTTTGTATGTAAAATTCAAAGCCTTTATTATTTTTTAGTCAAGTTCTGAAACCCGGATGTGAAAAGATTTCTTATAGTTTTTAAGCTATTTAAAAAAAATTAAAGGAACTTTTTTCCATTGCTTGAGCATAAAACAGCTCATGAAGCAAAAAAATTAGATACTAATCATAATTATAACCCTTTTTCGGGTTTTTTAGGAAATTGCCTTTAATTTATTAATTTCTCAAAAATTAAGAAAGATTTTGGCATTTGGTTGTCGATTATTAACTGAAAATTGATAAAAGCATTGTATATCAAGAACAACATGGCACTTAACTACGCAAAATTTGAAATAAATTAACTTAAAAAATATACAATTTTTTTTTTTCAAAAATTTTGACTTTGAAATTTAATTTCTAAAAACCATTCTTTTAAACATCTCCATAACAAAAAAAAAAGAAATAGAATATTGACTTTCAAAATAGCTATAACAGGTTATTGTATGTTTTTTCGTTAACATATTAAAATATTTTTGTTTGCATTTAAAGTCAGTTTTTTTTTTGGACCATTATTAAATAAGTTATTAATGACCAATTAAATAATTAAGTCAAGAATAAAATGAAGAAAACTACGAAAATTCCGCACTTTAAGATGTATTTTCTGGTTTAAATTTTTTCTATTTGACATTTGTCGCAAGAAAAATTGATTATAATGAATTTTTCCTGTGACAGTGATGAATTTTTAGCGAATGAATTCATTCGCTAACCCTAACGTACATAAAATATTCGCCAAATCGTTTGACTTTAAGTGAACGTTCGATTCGCGAACCGTAATAGGGCCCTAAATCTTTTTTCAAAGAGCTATCAGGTTTGTTCGATGTCAGCACTGGGGCGCAATGGGTCGCCCTGAACTCGCTCTCATGTGTTTTAAGTGAAACTTTTTTCACCCCAGTTAATTTGCATTTGTTCGATGTGTGTTCGGGGCGAGCACTGAATTCGCTCTCACGCACCCCAGGTTTTTTCTCGGGGAAAGAAATCAGAGCTGCGAAATTGAAATCAGCTTGTGGTAAGAGTTGAATGTCAAAAGAAAAGAATAAACTTTGCAAATTTGTATGGTGAAATAAATGATAAATGTGAAATGTTTTGTATACTTTTTTGTTACTATTTATTAATTTATATATTAATAAACGGAATGCTTAGAAAAGTATTTGGAAATCTAGTGCCTGTATAATGATTTTGAAGCTGCACAAAATAGTACTTTAGCAACTTAACATTTTTATAATAAAAAAGTAGCACTGAGGTGTTCGATGTGAAATCAAAACCCGAGCAGCCCCCAGTTTTTTGACATTTGAATGACATTCCCCAGTGCGCCCTGGGGCGGGGAACAACGAACAAACCTATCGACTATTTACGTAAGTCGTCCAAAACTTTAAACGGCCGTATTTGAAAACTAGGTTTTTCGTTTAGTGCCACTTTTGTTTTCAATGTGCGATATATTAATATTTTTTAAGACAAAAAAAAATAATAAAACGCATAAATTTAAAAAAAAATCTATAAACATTTTTTTTTACCCGTGGGTATTTTTTCCTTTTATTTTGGGAAATAACGCCCACGGCCCAAGGGCTTTACTACCGCGGGTGTTATTGCACTGCACCTTAATAACCATTTTTTTTGAAAATGGTATTCCACCCCAATGTAGCCTTTACTAAAATATATGTATATATATCAAGGAAAGAAGCGAAAGAAAAGTTTGAAAAGTGCGAAAAGTTTGCATGTACATTATTTGTTATTTGAGTAGATGAGAACGAAAACTCATCATACCTATCCACTTTTATCAAAAATTGAGATTTTGATCCAGATTTGTTAAGCTGGGCATATTGAATAGTTTTTAAAGAAAATTTGACACCGTTACCCCTCTAAGCCCCTTTAATATTGATGTCAAACATCGTTATTGTTTCCAAAACTCTCGATATCCACAGTGCAATTTACATCAAAACTTTCCATATCCATTCTAAGCAGTAGGTTTGCTTTCAAAACTCTTCTCATCCATCATAGGCTATTAATTATGTTATATAAGAAGGAACTAAAACGTTCACAGGTTTTTATTGTAAACAATTTTAAATGGGTCATTAAAGATTGGAGAGTAGGGGAGTGCTTTTATATTAGAGGGTGCAATTGTGAGAGGGGAGAATGGTGGGAAACTGGCCATATCATTTGCAACAAAACTCTTCATAACCAAATTTAATTGTTAAATATCTTTTAAACGGAACTTCCAATATTTGTTTGCTCTCAATCATAACATAGATTTAAAAATCTTCTATTATGGCTTTGTATATGAAAAATTTTCATATACAAAGATTATAGGTATAAAATAAAATCTTTTATAACATCTACCATTTCACCTTAATTAGTTTTTTTTTTTCATTTGCACAAAATGAAAATTTTGGATATGACGAGTTTTGGTTCTCAACTACCCACTCAGTTGTAAAAACTAACCCACATACCTACCTACCTATATTCCAATGTATTACAACATCTTCCTCTTGCACCATAGAAACCCAAATATATTGAAGACAATACGCCTACAGCTGTGAAAAAACAAATACACCTTCACATGTATACCTACCCCTTTCCCTTGCACCATAAAAACCCCATAAGCCAAAAAGAATATCCAAAATTGTTCTTTTTGTGTCTTTCAGCTTTATCTGCATAGTAAAAAAAATGTAAACAAAACCGATAACCAAAACAAAATTGAATATTTTCTCCAAAATGCCTTCTACCTGATTCACTCTAACTCTCATAAATTCAGTATACGTCTTTCCCGTGCTTATACTATTCTTCACGTCCACACTTCCACTTATTCCACAATTCTCCACGTCAAGGTACCCCTTGGAGACTTGAGATGTCGCCCTCTTCGAGTGCCACCATGATAGTACTATGGTTTTCATATACAAAGGTTTTGCCTAGTCTCATCTACTACTTTTTCCACCTCGACCTCGTATTAGCGACTCCAGAGCATAGATGTCACTATAGTAGCTATTCGGAATTAATACCCCTTTTCTACTTCGTTATCACTTATTTCGGCGATTACCACTAGATCCACTCACCATTCAACTTGTAATCTACCAAAAATCCTCAACGCTCTTATCCATTTTCAGAGTGCCTATCACTACCTTTAAAAAATTTGCGTCAATAGAAGCGAGCTGGCTCACCTCTAATTTTCCTTAATCAATGATTAAAGGACCTGGAAAATCGCCGAACGAGTCAGTGTGCACTGAAATATTAGTAAATGCACTCACAGCTAGCGTTTTCATTCATGGAAATTGCTAAGTAGCAGATTTTATTTGATAAGTGCCACCTAAATATGCGCTGTCAAAATCATATGACGGTGAAAAAAACTCACACCATCTGAACCGATCTAACAAGTAGTTAAAAGATTTATAAACAAAAAAAATTTAAATACGACATAAATAAGAGTAGTTAACTCTACTTCACTCGTTTAGAGGAGCATCAAACGTCAAAAGTGACAAGTGAAAACTGACAGATCAAATTTTAGACAAAACAAAAAAAGTCATACACGGAAGAGTACTTTTACTTGGCTTGGATGTTCAGTTCTTTAAATGCTTTGTCACGCCATTGGTTTTAATAAAACAGTTTTTACTACACAATCTTAGTTTTATACGTCATTTTATTTATCTAGACTTATTTCCTACTTCCAAATTGATAAAATCTGTCAAACTCCCTAGTTGCAACAAGTTGACATTTCCAATGTGCTGAGTGAGCGAGAAAGAGATATATTGCTATGTGTGGAGTGGACTCTCAACTCCACCATTCACTATGCAGAGTAGTCTATCTACATGTATAGTCTTTGGCTGATTCGACTATCTATGCATAATGTTGTTTGTTGACATAAAAAAAAACAATAGTGATGTAGAAAGTCGTTACTTTTGAGTAATCGTTACTTTAGTTACTTTTTTCAAAGTAATCGTTACTTTTGAGTGATTACTTTAGTTACTTTTTCCTTAAAAAATAAACAATTTTTTTTGTTATAAGAATCCAGTAATTCCTGGCAACAAGTAATCTGCACGGTGATTTTAGGGTCGTTTTGTGCACAAATCCAAAAATAAAATGGAGGTTAAATAAAATCGGGTGTGTCACACAATCCACATTTTTCTGGCATCATGATTATATTAATAAAAAAATCTAAGATCACAATTAAAAAAAATAAAGATACTTTTCCCACATTACTGTAAGTGCTTTCGTTGGTTTTTAATTTTGTTTGGCATTTAAAATCAATGTTTCAGAATTTGCCCCCCTCAGGGAGGGTGGGGAAAGATACAACTTTACCCCTATAAAATTTTTTCCAAGAAAAGATGATTTTTTTGGCAAAATCGGCATCTTCTCTAAGTCGATCGCAGGCCCACTTAGCGAAGCAGCCATTTGAATGAAATTATTTTCCATTATTAACCGGAAGAATTGTACTTTCAAATAAAAAAAAAATTTGAGAAAATATTCAGTAGTTTTTTTTATAGCATTTTCAAAAAAAAAAAAGTTATTTGGCGGACCCTTTACCATCCATATTGTCGTGATCTCTTTACTTTTCTTAAATTTTCTTTTACCAAAATGAAGCTTATTATTTTTCCACGATTTTGACACCTTAACATTCAATATACGACCGTTAAAACTCAAGTTTAAACGACAACCAAGCCACCTTTAAAAAATTGTAGAATATCCGCATAGTTTTTGGATTTGATTACTTTGGATCTAGTTACTTTGGGATCTAGTTACTTTTTGAATTTGATTACTTTATGGATTTAGTTACTTTTTGATCTAGTTACTTTTTGGATTTGATTACTTTATGGATTTAGTTACTTTTGGATCTAGTTACTTTGGGATTTGATTTGATTACTTTATGGATTTAGTTACTTTTGGGATTTGATTACTTTATGAATCTAGTTACTTTTTAATCTAGGTACTTTTGGATTTAGTTATTTTTGGATTTGGGTACAACATTTAAGTTATTTTTTGGATCTGGTTGTTTTGGGATTTAGATGTTTGGGATTTGGAGTATGGTGGTTTTCGAAACGAAATGAGTTATTATGCACAAAAAAGGTACCTAATCATTTCACTGGTAGAAACGGCGGCGATAGTTCTGAAAACCGAAAACAAGATAAAATTAATATGGCAGAGTACCCAGACAAAAATGGTATCTTTCACGTTTTTGGACTTAAAAAAAAGTGTTTCCCAAGTTTTATGTTAAATTTTATTTAAAGCAAGTACAAAGTATAAGAAGTGTGTATTTAAATAAAAAATTGTTAAATAAAATATTTTCACATCAGGGTGTCCTGAAAAAAGCTATCTTCTAAGTTTTTGGACAGAATCCGATAATATTTGGTGTTGTCAATATTTAAACCGAAATATTGAAGAAACAAATATTTGGCATAAGGGTGGTTCAAACAAAAGGTATTTTCAAAGTTTATCTTAAAATTTTATTTAAATTGAGTAGAAATTAAAAGAACCGTGTATTTAAAGAAAAAATTGTTAAATAAAATATTTTCACGTTAGGGTGTCTCTGAAAAAAGCTATCTTCTAAGTTTTTGGACAGAATCCAATAAAATTTGGTGTTGTCAATATTTAAACCGAAATATTGAAGAAAAAAATATTTGGCATAAGGGTGGTTCAAAAAACAAGTATTTCCAAAATTTTACTTAAAATTTTATTTAAATTGAGTAGAAAGTATAAGAACCGTGTATTTAAAGAAAAAATTGTTAAATAAAACATTTTCACATTAGGGTGTCTCTGAAAAAAGCTATCTTCTAAGTTTTTGGACAGAATCCAATAAAATTTGGTGTTGTCAATATTTAAACCGAAATATTGAAGAAAAAAATATTTGGCATAAGGGTGGTTCAAAAAAAAAGTATTTCCAAAATTTTACTTAAAATTTTATTTAAATTGAGTAGAAAGTATAAGAACCGTGTATTTAAAGAAAAAATTGTTAAATAAAATATTTTCACGTTAGGGTGTCTCTGAAAAAAGCTATCTTCTAAGTTTTTGGACATAATCCAATAAAATTTGGTGTGGTCAATATTTAAACCGAAATATTGAAGAAAAAAATATTTGGCATAAGGGTGGTTCAAAAAAAAGTATTTTCAAAATTTTACTTAAAATTTTATTTAAATTGAGTAGAATGTATAAGAACCGTGTATATATAAAAAAAAATTTTAAATAAAATATTTTCACATCAGGGTGTCCTGAAAAAAGCTATCTTCTAAGTTTTTGGACAGAATCCAATAAAATTTGCAATGGTAAATATTTTAACCTAAATATTTAAGAAGAAACTATTTGGCATGAGGGTGGTTAAAAAAACGTATCTCCGGAGTTGTATGTAAAATTTTATTTGAATTAAGTAGAAAGTATAAGAAGCGTGTTTTTTTAGACATTTTTATCAAAAATTGAGGTTTTGATGCAGATTTATATATTGAATAGTCTGCTGTGAGTTGAGAGTGAAGCAATGATGAGGGAATATTATACTTCTTGCTTCAGTCGTCCGTAGCACTAGTATCTTTTTCCTCAAGTAATACTAGATACTACTAGATTTATATACAATGATTCTCCTCAATTTAAATAAAACTTTAACTTAATCTTTGGAAATACTTTTTTTTGAACCATCCTTATGCCAAATATTTTTTTCTTCAATATTTCGGTTTAAATATTGACCACACCAAATTTTATTGGATTATGTCCAAAAACTTAGAAGATAGCTTTTTTCAGAGACACCCTTATGTGAAAATATTTTATTTAACAATTTAATCTTTAAATACACGGTTCTTATACTTTCTACTCAATTTAAATAAAATTTAAAGTAAAATTTTGGAAATACTTTTTTTTTGAACCACCCTTATGCCAAATATTTTTTTCTTCAATATTTCGGTTTAAATATTGACAACACCAAATTTTATTGGATTCTGTCCAAAAACTTAGAAGATAGACTTTTCAGAGACACCCTTATGTGAAAATATTTTATTTAACAATTTTTTCTTTAAATACACGGTTCTTATAATTTCTACTCAGTTTAAATAAAATTTTAAGTTAAACTTTGGAAATACTTTTTTTTTGAACCACCCTTATGCCAAATATTTTTTTCTTCAATATTTCGGTTTAAATATTGACAACACCAAATTTTATCGGATTCTGTCCAAAAACTTAGAAGATAGCTTTTTTCAGAGACACCCTAACGTGAAAATATTTTATTTAACAATTTTTTCTTTAAATACACGGTTCTTTTAATTTCTACTCAATTTAAATAAAATTTTAAGTTAAACTTTGAAAATACCTTTTTTTTGAACCACCCTTATGCCAAATATTTTTTTCTTCAATATTTCGGTTTAAATATTGACCACACCAAATTTTATTGGATTATGTCCAAAAACTTAGAAGATAGCTTTTTTCAGAGACACCCTAACGTGCAAATATTTTATTTAACAATTTTTTCTTTAAATACACGGTTCTTATACTTTCTACTCAATTTAAATAAAATTTTAAGTAAAATTTTGGAAATACTTTTTTTTTGAACCACCCTTATGCCAAATATTTTTTTCTTCAATATTTCGGTTTAAATATTGACAACACCAAATTTTATTGGATTCTGTCCAAAAACTTAGAAGATAGCTTTTTTCAGAGACACCCTTATGTGAAAATGTTTTATTTAACAATTTTTTCTTTAAATACACGGTTCTTATACTTTCTACTCAATTTAAATAAAATTTTAAGTTAAATTTTGGAAATACTTTTTTTTTGAACCACCCTTATGCCAAATATTTTTTTCTTCAATATTTCGGTTTAAATATTGACAACACCAAATTTTATTGGATTCTGTCCAAAAACTTAGAAGATAGCTTTTTTCAGAGACACCCTAACGTGAAAATATTTTATTTAACAATTTTTTCTTTAAATACACGGTTCTTATACTTTCTACTCAATTTAAATAAAATTTTAAGTAAAATTTTGGAAATATTTTTTTTTGAACCACCCTTATGCCAAATATTTTTTTCTTCAATATTTCGGTTTAAATATTGACCACACTTAATTTTATTGGATTCTGTCCAAAAACTTAGAAGATAGCTTTTTTCAGAGACACCCTAACGTGAAAATATTTTATTTAACAATTTTTTCTTTAAATACACGGTTCTTATACTTTCTACTCAATTTAAATAAAATTTTAAGTAAAATTTTGGAAATATTTTTTTTTGAACCACCCTTATGCCAAATATTTTTTTCTTCAATATTTCGGTTTAAATATTGACCACACCAAATTTTATTGGATTATGTCCAAAAACTTAGAAGATAGCTTTTTTCAGAGACACCCTAACGTGAAAATATTTTATTTAACAATTTTTTCTTTAAATACACGGTTCTTATACTTTCTACTCAATTTAAATAAAATTTTAAGTAAAATTTTGGAAATACTTTTTTTTTGAACCACCCTTATGCCAAATATTTTTTTCTTCAATATTTCGGTTTAAATATTGACAACACCAAATTTTATTGGATTCTGTCCAAAAACTTAGAAGATAGCTTTTTTCAGAGACACCCTTTTGTGAAAATATTTTATTTAACAATTTTTTCTTTAAATACACGGTTCTTATACTTTCTACTCAATTTAAATAAAATTTTAAGTAAAATTTTGGAAATATTTTTTTTTGAACCACCCTTATGCCAAATATTTTTTTCTTCAATATTTCGGTTTAAATATTGACCACACCAAATTTTATTGGATTATGTCCAAAAACTTAGAAGATAGCTTTTTTCAGAGACACCCTAACGTGAAAATATTTTATTTAACAATTTTTTCTTTAAATACACGGTTCTTATACTTTCTACTCAATTTAAATAAAATTTTAAGTAAAATTTTGGAAATATTTTTTTTTGAACCACCCTTATGCCAAATATTTTTTTCTTCAATATTTCGGTTTAAATATTGACCACACCAAATTTTATTGGATTATGTCCAAAAACTTAGAAGATAGCTTTTTTCAGAGACACCCTAACGTGAAAATATTTTATTTAACAATTTAATCTTTAAATACACGGTTCTTATACTTTCTACTCAATTTAAATAAAATTTTAAGTAAAATTTTGGAAATACTTTTTTTTTGAACCACCCTTATGCCAAATATTTTTTTTCTTCAATATTTCGGTTTAAATATTGACAACACCAAATTTTATTGGATTCTGTCCAAAAACTTAGAAGATAGCTTTTTTCAGAGACACCCTTTCGGATTCTGTCCAAAAACTTAGAAGATAGCTTTTTTCAGAGACACCCAAATGTGAAAATGTTTTATTTAACAATTTTTTCTTTAAATACACGGTTCTTATACTTTCTACTCAATTTAAATAAAATTTTAAGTTAAATTTTGGAAATACTTTTTTTTTGAACCACCCTTATGCCAAATATTTTTTTCTTCAATATTTCGGTTTAAATATTGACAACACCAAATTTTATTGGATTCTGTCCAAAAACTTAGAAGATAGCTTTTTTCAGAGACACCCTAACGTGAAAATATTTTATTTAACAATTTTTTCTTTAAATACACGGTTCTTATACTTTCTACTCAATTTAAATAAAATTTTAAGTAAAATTTTGGAAATATTTTTTTTTGAACCACCCTTATGCCAAATATTTTTTTCTTCAATATTTCGGTTTAAATATTGACCACACCAAATTTTATTGGATTATGTCCAAAAACTTAGAAGATAGCTTTTTTCAGAGACACCCAAATGTGAAAATGTTTTATTTAACAATTTTTTCTTTAAATACACGGTTCTTATACTTTCTACTCAATTTAAATAAAATTTTAAGTTAAATTTTGGAAATACTTTTTTTTTGAACCACCCTTATGCCAAATATTTTTTTCTTCAATATTTCGGTTTAAATATTGACAACACCAAATTTTATTGGATTCTGTCCAAAAACTTAGAAGATAGCTTTTTTCAGAGACACCCTAACGTGAAAATATTTTATTTAACAATTTTTTCTTTAAATACACGGTTCTTATACTTTCTACTCAATTTAAATAAAATTTTAAGTAAAATTTTGAAAATATTTTTTTTTGAACCACCCTTATGCCAAATATTTTTTTCTTCAATATTTCGGTTTAAATATTGACCACACCAAATTTTATTGGATTATGTCCAAAAACTTAGAAGATAGCTTTTTTCAGAGACACCCTAACGTGAAAATATTTTATTTAACAATTTTTTCTTTAAATACACGGTTCTTATACTTTCTACTCAATTTAAATAAAATTTTAAGTAAAATTTTGGAAATACTTTTTTTTTGAACCACCCTTATGCCAAATATTTTTTTCTTCAATATTTCGGTTTAAATATTGACAACACCAAATTTTATTGGATTCTGTCCAAAAACTTAGAAGATAGCTTTTTTCAGAGACACCCTTTTGTGAAAATATTTTATTTAAAATTTTTTTCTTTATATACACGGTTCTTATACATTCTACTCAATTTAAATAAAACTTTAAGTAAAATTTTGGAAATACTTTTTTTTGAACCACCCTTATGCCAAATATTTTTTTCTTCAATATTTCGGTTTAAATATTGACAACACCAAATTTTATTGGATTCTGTCCAAAAATTTAGAAGATAGCTTTTTTCAGAGACACCCTTTCGGATTCTGTCCAAAAACTTAGAAGATAGCTTTTTTCAGAGACACCCAAATGTGAAAATGTTTTATTTAACAATTTTTTCTTTAAATACACGGTTCTTATACTTTCTACTCAATTTAAATAAAATTTTAAGTTAAATTTTGGAAATACTTTTTTTTTGAACCACCCTTATGCCAAATATTTTTTTCTTCAATATTTCGGTTTAAATATTGACAACACCAAATTTTATTGGATTCTGTCCAAAAACTTAGAAGATAGCTTTTTTCAGAGACACCCTAACGTGAAAATATTTTATTTAACAATTTTTTCTTTAAATACACGGTTCTTATACTTTCTACTCAATTTAAATAAAATTTTAAGTAAAATTTTGGAAATATTTTTTTTTGAACCACCCTTATGCCAAATATTTTTTTCTTCAATATTTCGGTTTAAATATTGACCACACCAAATTTTATTGGATTATGTCCAAAAACTTAGAAGATAGCTTTTTTCAGAGACACCCTAACGTGAAAATATTTTATTTAACAATTTTTTCTTTAAATACACGGTTCTTATACTTTCTACTCAATTTAAATAAAATTTAAAGTAAAATTTTGGAAATACTTTTTTTTTGAACCACCCTTATTCCAAATATTTTTTTCTTCAATATTTCGGTTTAAATATTGACAACACCAAATTTTATTGGATTCTGTCCAAAAACTTAGAAGATAGCTTTTTTCAGAGACACCCTTTTGTGAAAATATTTTATTTAAAATTTTTTTCTTTATATACACGGTTCTTATACATTCTACTCAATTTAAATAAAATTTTAAGTAAAATTTTGGAAATACTTTTTTTTGAACCACCCTTATGCCAAATATTTTTTTCTTCAATATTTCGGTTTAAATATTGACAACACCAAATTTTATTGGATTCTGTCCAAAAATTTAGAAGATAGCTTTTTTCAGAGACACCCTAATGTGAAAATGTTTTATTTAACAATTTTTTCCTTAAATACACGGTTCTTATACTTTCTACTCAATTTAAATAAAATTTTAAGTAAAATTTTGGAAATACTTTTTTTTTGAACCACCCTTATGCCAAATATTTTTTTCTTCAATATTTCGGTTTAAATATTGACAACACCAAATTTTATTGGATTCTGTCCAAAAACTTAGAAGATAGCTTTTTTCAGAGACACCCTTATGTGAAAATATTTTATTTAACAATTTTTTCTTTAAATACACGGTTCTTATACTTTCTACTCAATTTAAATAAAATTTTAAGTAAAATTTTGGAAATATTTTTTTTTGAACCACCCTTATGCCAAATATTTTTTTCTTCAATATTTCGGTTTAAATATTGACCACACCAAATTTTATTGGATTATGTCCAAAAACTTAGAAGATAGCTTTTTTCAGAGACACCCTAACGTGAAAATATTTTATTTAACAATTTTTTCTTTAAATACACGGTTCTTATACTTTCTACTCAATTTAAATAAAATTTTAAGTAAAATTTTGGAAATATTTTTTTTTGAACCACCCTTATGCCAAATATTTTTTTCTTCAATATTTCGGTTTAAATATTGACCACACTTAATTTTATTGGATTCTGTCCAAAAACTTAGAAGATAGCTTTTTTCAGAGACACCCTTTTGTGAAAATATTTTATTAAACAATTTTTTCTTTAAATACACGGTTCTTATACTTTCTACTCAATTTAAATAAAATTTTAAGTAAAATTTTGGAAATATTTTTTTTTGAACCACCCTTATGCCAAATATTTTTTTCTTCAATATTTCGGTTTAAATATTGACCACACTTAATTTTATTGGATTCTGTCCAAAAACTTAGAAGATAGCTTTTTTCAGAGACACCCTAACGTGAAAATATTTTATTTAACATTTTTTTCTTTAAATACACGGTTCTTATACTTTCTACTCAATTTAAATAAAATTTTAAGTAAAATTTTGGAAATATTTTTTTTTGAACCACCCTTATGCCAAATATTTTTTTCTTCAATATTTCGGTTTAAATATTGACCACACCAAATTTTATTGGATTATGTCCAAAAACTTAGAAGATAGCTTTTTTCAGAGACACCCTAACGTGAAAATATTTTATTTAACAATTTTTTCTTTAAATACACGGTTCTTATACTTTCTACTCAATTTAAATAAAATTTTAAGTAAAATTTTGGAAATACTTTTTTTTTGAACCACCCTTATGCTAAATATTTTTTTCTTCAATATTTCGGTTTAAATATTGACAACACCAAATTTTATTGGATTCTGTCCAAAAATTTAGAAGATAGCTTTTTTCAGAGACACCCTAATGTGAAAATGTTTTATTTAACAATTTTTTCCTTAAATACACGGTTCTTATACTTTCTACTCAATTTAAATAAAATTTTAAGTAAACTTTTGGAAATACTTTTTTTTTGAACCACCCTTATGCCAAATATTTTTTTCTTCAATATTTCGGTTTAAATATTGACAACACCAAATTTTATTGGATTCTGTCCAAAAACTTAGAAGATAGCTTTTTTCAGAGACACCCTAACGTGAAAATATTTTATTTAACAATTTTTTCTTTAAATACACGGTTCTTATACTTTCTACTCAATTTAAATAAAATTTTAAGATAAACTTTGAAAATACCTTTTTTTTGAACCACCCTTATGCCAAATATTTTTTTCTTCAATATTTCGGTTTAAATATTGACAACACCAAATATTATCGGATTCTGTCCAAAAACTTAGAAGATAGCTTTTTTTCAGGACACCCTGATGTGAAAATATTTTATTTAACAATTTTTTATTTAAATACACACTTCTTATACTTTGTACTTGCTTTAAATAAAATTTAACATAAAACTTGGGAAACACTTTTTTTAAGTCCAAAAACGTGAAAGATACCATTTTTGTCTGGGTACTCTGCCATATTAATTTTATCTTGTTTTCGGTTTTCGTTCTGAAAACCGAAAACAAGATAAAATTAATATGGCCGCCGTTTCTACCAGTGAAATGATTAGGTACCTTTTTTGTGCATAATAACTCATTTCGTTTCGAAAACCACCATACTCCAAATCCCAAACATCTAAATCCCAAAACAACCAGATCCAAAAAATAACTTAAATGTTGTACCCAAATCCAAAAATAACTAAATCCAAAAGTACCTAGATTAAAAAGTAACTAGATTCATAAAGTAATCAAATCCCAAAAGTAACTAAATCCATAAAGTAATCAAATCAAATCCCAAAGTAACTAGATCCAAAAGTAACTAAATCCATAAAGTAATCAAATCCAAAAAGTAACTAGATCCAAAAGTAACTAGATCCAAAAGTAACTAAATCCGTAAAGTAATCAAATCCAAAAGTAACTAAATGGAATCGTTACTGGTAATCGTTACCGGTTAACAGTTACGATTACTTTGATTACTTTAAGTAATCGTTACTTTGTAACGATTACTTCGGATTCCTTACACCACTAAAAAACAACCACCGACAACACAACACAACATCAGCAGTCACAAACAGGATTTTGGATTATAAAAGGTTTGTATTCAACTATTTACTTATTTTAATTGTTTGTTTTCTTTCTTTAGGATAACTTAGAGATAAACCATAAACTAAAATACTAATCATTTTTCTTCATATTTTCCAGGTTGCAGTTTTGGACTCATCCGAAAAAGGAGACACACATCGGTGGACGCATTCAAGTGGGTAAGTCTATTAAAGTAAATTGAACTTGGGACTTTTTAATTTCTTTTATTTTTCTATTTCCAGATCAGGAGCATTATCCAGGCGGACGCAACATTATGTTTTAGGAGTTGGAGAGCACACCTATACACGTAAACATACGTAGTCATTCTTCGGATTACTTGTCCGAGAAATAAATGTTTGAAAAAAACGTTTCTCATAAAAGGCGGTCGTTTCATAGTTTATTGGAATTGAAAAGGATAAAACGTCTGATAAAAACAACAGTACTCTGAGCCCTAAAAAAAAACATATTGGCAGGAAGAGAAATATCACTGTAAAAATTCCGACAGAAAATAATTTGTTTTCGTAACAATTTCGATATGTGCATAAGCCAAAAACCATGAAGTTTACTCAAAATATGTATGTTTTTGTGTAATGTTTTTGAACTATGTTCATTAAATTAAATCAAAATCGTCCAAACCCTTTGAACATTTTACATACTATAGTACTAAAAAAGTAGCGGTTAAAAAAGAATACGGCAATACTTATCTTCACTCTTTTAACAAAGCAAAAAAAAAAAAAAAAATTGAAATTCATCTGTCATTTTGCCGAGCAGTTGTCAAGTGTATTGAGATTTAAAAATGGTAAAACAATTGAAAAAAGCTAATTACAGTAAAACCCGGATAAGTGCCTCACCATAAATGCCCCGTTTTAAGAGGTACTTATGGGGGTTAGGAAGTTATAAAAACCCCATTAGTGCTCAAAAGCACTTATCTCTTGTTGACAGAAAAAAAATTTTACAAACTGCCTAAAACAATTATTAAATTTAAACAACATGACATTAGAAAGTGCTTGCTGCTGTGAATTTCCTTCATAAGTAGGTTACAATGTATGAACTTATCAAAAGCAGTCATTTTAGAACCAATTTCAATGGGCTAGGCACTTAAAAGAAGTATTTACAGGTAAAATTTAAGTATACAAAGTAAGAGGCAATTAAGCGAACGGTACTTATAAGATGGGTTTTATATGAAAAATTCTTCAAAATTTTGGTTCTCAACATATAGAGGCACTTATGGGGGTTAGGCACTTATGCGAGAGGTACTTATCCGGGTTTCACTGTAAACTAAATAAAAAAGTGTAATATAATTAGTATAATGGGCACTTGTAATACTTTATTACACTAAATGTAAAAAAAAACGCGGTAGTGCTTTAAATCCTGTAAAAACGCCTATAATAAAGAGTGTACAAGTGTTTCATTTCACAAGTTAGTTTCTTCTTATATTTCCACATAAAGTAATGTGAAGTGATGTGTTTTAGGTTATTCAATTATCGTAGAATACTTTTTAAATTGATATTTCATGATATTTTGCTTTAAAAAATCTAATTTGTTGTAAATAAAAATATACTTCAATCGAGTGATTTAGTTAAGATTCATCTGTCAAATGAGAAATTCTCGTCCAGCAGGGACGGATTAATTTTTGTTGGTGATGGCAAGGCACTCAAATCCTATTAGCACCTGAAGTGCAGAGTTATTTTCTACGTTTTGAATAAAATATTCTCAAAGATCTTTCTACTGTTGGCCCTATCTTTCATGTCAGTTTTGTATTTTCGTCAAGAAGTTTTATGTCAGTTTGAAAGTATTCTACTATAATGTATTTGCCTTAAGAACACCACTTCACATAACTTTATGTAGAATATGGGACAAAACTTACTGTGATATGAAAAATTTGTTCACTCTGTATTATAGTTGTTCTTACATTATTTAATGCCGCATGTTGTCTAAATAAATAAATAAATATATTTTGTTTGATTGAGTATTGCAAGTATTCACTGTATTTAATTTTATTTCACTTTTTTAAGCTATTTTTTTTTTTTTACTATTTTAACGATTTAAAATCTCTATACACTTTCCTAAAAGCATCTCAATGATTTTTTTCTTTTTTTGAATTCATGCTTTCCTTGGGCGGCCCAGAATTTAGCCATGTAACTGCACGCCGACCCTGTGTCAATGCATTTGTGTGTTGTGTATTTCTTCTTCTATGTTTTCACTTGAGTTATTGTAGTGTGTGTTTTTTTTAGAGCATGTTGGATGGAGTTTGATAGAAATTGTAGTAGATTAAAGGAAAGTCTGAGGATTTTATTAGCAAAAGGGTAAAATTGATTATTGGTAGCATTTTGTTAAAGCTCCACACTTAGCTTTGATCTTAAGGTTAACTAATAGTCGACATTAGTGTTAGGTTATTAGTAAGGCGCCATTGGCGTAGGAAGGAATTTTTTCTAAGGTGGGCAACCAGTCCAAACCAAACCTAATCATTAAACAATTTTTCGGTGCAAAAGATTCCTCAATAACTATGTATTTATTTGGGCTTAA
This sequence comes from Dasysyrphus tricinctus, assembly GCA_963921185.1. Classification (NCBI taxonomy): domain Eukaryota; kingdom Metazoa; phylum Arthropoda; class Insecta; order Diptera; family Syrphidae; genus Dasysyrphus; species Dasysyrphus tricinctus. The sequence continues at coordinate 31,248,561 of OY992533.1, read as the reverse complement.
GCATTTAATTAATTCCCGAATTTGTTCAAAAGAGATCTTATGAATGAAGCCGACAACTAGTCCAGTAAATAGAGGTAAAAATAGGGGGGTTACCCTACAAAAGGTCGGGTAGTTCTAAATTTTTGATATGTTATATGGTATGGTTAGTAGATGAAAATTCCAAAATTCCACAACCACGCCCCCTCCGCCCCCTTCAAAATCCTGGAAAAACTACAAAAAATCGGCACTTTTCTCAGTTTTTTGCTACATTGTTACGGAAAAAAGTATATGGAAACTTTGTAGACAGTAAAATTTCCTACAAATATGATCCTGAAAAGTATTTTTGTACAATCACTACAATCAGCGCTATGGAGCTCCTGAAAAAGGCTAAAATTTCGTATTTTGTAAGATTTTCAGTTTATTCCCTCTTTACGGCACAATAACTCCTTAACCGTCAAGTTTAGGACAAAATTTGTCATAATCAATCTTGTAGATAATTGAATTGGCTACTAATTTTATGTAACTACAGTCGACGTCCTCTTAGTCGAACTCCCCCTAAGTCGAATTTCCCTCTAACAAGAATTTTTTCACCATGTTTGTTGTATACTCCTGTCAAATTTCCAAACTTATTTATTTTTCTCTGAATCGAATTTTTGCAAACTCTCTCTAACTCGAAGATTTCGACTTAGAGAGAGTCAACTGTATTTTCATTTTGTGACCAATACAATCTGGAATACTGTGAGTTTTGAGAAAGTGTTTTTTATTCAAACGTTCTTACGAACTCACTTTCTTTTCTGTCTGTTTTATTTTGCACTGTAGTGTACTGGAATCCCGTAGAAATTTTATTACCGATTTGTCTAACCACCTTAATCGATTGAAGTATACATAGGAGAATCAGAAAACTTGGATAGACATCACGATATTCTGAGCCCGGTGTCTTAGTCGCTATTTTTTGGAGGTTGTGCCGAAAATTCCATTAAAAACTAAACCACATAGGTACTGGTTTTGATGAAATTTATAGACATGATAATTGACGAGATGAAAAACCAATACAATTAACTTCCACCCACTGCCGCTCCCACTTTTTTAAAACATAATATTTTCGGAAAAAATTATAAAAATTCGGGTGTTGTTCAGATGACCCATGAAGGGCCGAAACCACAAGTACTCTGGTGATGGCTTACCCTCTGATCCAGAGGTTTGATCGTCCTTATTGCCTTCAACTTGGGATTCAGAAAATCAAATGGCTGGAGCATTGTTTCCCATTCGCACAATCTAGTTTAGCCAAGTCGACGTATTTTGATTTTTTGGACTACATTGTCTTTGAACAGCTCATTGAGCTCACGTTTGTGCCTTCTCCTCCAAAAATAGAGTATTACTTGCGAAAGAGCCCAGTACCAGTTTTCATTACTGATTTTCATCTTACCGAGAGTAAAAGTGTCTTGAGCGTAAGAAGAGTGTTGAACCTTTTTTGACAAACATAAGATTAGAAGCAGTGGTTTCCAAAAGCATTTTTTCGTCTCGACTTGAAGTTCATTGGTCATTTTCAGAATTTTTGATCTTTTACTGGCATTCATTTTAATGTCCTTCATCATAACTACCTACAATTTGTATTCCAATGAGTATGATGGAAGACAAGACTTGCTCCGTATACAAACAACGTGTATAAAATTTGCATAAATTTACCAATTGTATTAGGTTAGGTTAGGTTAGGTAGAGCTGGATGTCAGTGATCAATACTGACACTTAGACCAAAGTTGGCCCGTTGTGATACATTTAGAGCTCCTGACGAAGAGTGCAAGACTGTAAATGTCTTTGCTTGCCAGATCACTAGGATCGTTATAGTAGTAACCTCCTAAGTGGAGCCTACGTCTGTGTGAAAGAGCAGGGAAATTGCAGAGAAGGTGAGGAATCGATTCTTCCTTCTCCTCGTCTATACAGCTTCTGTAAAAATCATTTAAAAGTACGCCAAGCCGCGATGCGTGCCTACCTTTTAAACAGTGCCCCATTATGGCACCTACAATAGAGCTTATGTGCACTCTGCTTAGAGATTTTAAACACTTGGAGCGCTTTAAGTCAAGGCTTGGCGAAATTTGTTTTGTCGCCAAACAAGTAGTGATGTTGTCCCACCCAATAATTGTTCTCTCCAAGGCTTCTTGCTTCAGCAAAAGCTTACACGTAGCATACCTACCAATATTTAGCTTTTCAGGTAAAATGGGTAGTAATGCTCCACTTCTAGTGAGCTCATCAGCTTTACATTTACCTGGAATGTCACTATGACCCGGCACCCAACAGAGGTGAATATTAAACTGTTGCGGCATCTCCAACAGAAATGATCGACAGTTAAGGGCTGTTAGAGTTTGAAGAGACAGAGTCCAGGGATTTAATAGCAGCTTGGCTATCAGAGAAGGTTGATATCACGTTTTCTTTGTGCCAATAGTACTTCTTTTATCGCTAGAAGTTCGGCCTGGAATACGCTACAGTGATTAGATTACGGAATAGGGGCATTTCACGTGAAGCGGACAACGAAAAAAAGGTCGGGTCTTGAAATTCGTTCAATTTTGGGTCACTTGTACTTCTTTTTAGACTTAACATAAATGCAGAAGGATTTTGAATTTTGAAGCCTGGTGCTGGAGTTATGGACTTGTGAAGTTTCGGCAAGCCATGGGGTAGAGTTTGAAAGAAAAATGTTTATAAATTAAATGAAGGGATAGGAAAATTATTTGAGTACTGGAGTAAATGGGAATTTACATGTTCTTTTCATTAATAAAATCTAAACCGGAAATCGATTGTTTTTTAAGTAGAAAACCGGAAGTTAACATTTCAAATCAGATTTTAAGGAACTTCGACCATTTTAATTTTTTTTGTTTAGGTCTCAAAATTTGGCTTATACAATAAAGAAACTACATGCCAAGTTTCAGAGTGGGATCTCAATTCGTTTAGAAGATACATATTTTTTAGTGCGTGGCTCTCATTCAAAAAACTGATTTTTGTATAGAAAACCGGAAATATAGGCCAGGAGACGAGTATTTTTTGTATTCAATTTTCTATTGAACTGATTTTCTTGTTGCAATATGTTCAAAGGTGTCCTCCATATGTAAATCCAAGTTGGCGGACCGGGGTGATAGGAGCGTCAGCCGCCATCTTGGAAAACACGTTTTATCAAATATGTCGTGAACCGTGCATCGGACGAATGTAATAGTAACTTTTTTCGAAAGCTTATATTCCATTCTCTTATTTACTTTTTAAACCAAGTTGTTTTAGTGAATACTTTTAGAGCAATTAAATTTTAAAGTCAATATTTGTGAAATTTTTTGTTTTAAGTTGATTTTTTTCAAAATTTTGCATGGTTTAGCACCACTTTTCTATTAAGTATTCAATGCTCTCATTGATTTTTAGTCAAATACTGAAAACCAATTGTAAAAATGCTTCTTAGTTTTTGAAAAATTAAGAAAAAAAAACAAAAGTTCAATTTATCAATGGTACTTTTTTTGCCTCATAGACAAACAAGAAATAAGAAAAAGTACCTTTCGTTTTTTAATTTTTCAAAAACTAAGAAGCATTTTTACAATTGGTTTTCAGTATTTGACTAAGAATCAATGAGAGCATTGAATACTTAATAGAAAAGTGGTGCTAAACCATGCAAAATTTTGAAAAAAATCAACTTAAAACAAAAAATTTCACAAATATTGACTTTAAAATTTAAATGCTCAAAAAGTATTCACTAAAACAACTTGGTTTAAAAAGTAAATAAGAGAATGGAATATAAGCTCTCGAAAAAAGTTACTATTACATTCGTCCGATGCACGGTTCATGACATATTTGATAAAACGTGTTTTCCAAGATGGCGCCTGACGCTCCCATCACCCCGGTCCGCCAACTTGGATTTACATATGGAGGACACCTCTGAACATATTGCAACAAGAAAATCAGTTCAATAGAAAATTGAATACAAAAAATAATCGTCTCCTGGCCTATATTTCCGGTTTTCTATACAAAAATCAGTTTTTTGAATGAGAGCCACGCACTAAAAAATATGTATCTTCTAAACGAATTGAGATCCCACTCTGAAACTTGGCATGTAGTTTCTTTATTGTATAAGCCAAATTTTGAGACCTAAACAAAAAAAATTAAAATGGTCGAAGTTCCTTAAAATCTGATTTGAAATGTTAACTTCCGGTTTTCTACTTAAAAAACAATCGATTTCCGGTTTAGATTTTATTAATGAAAAGAACATGTAAATTCCCATTTACTCCAGTACTCAAATAATTTTCCTATCCCTTCATTTAATTTATAAACATTTTTCTTTCAAACTCTACCCCATGGCTTGCCGAAACTTCACAAGTCCATAACTCCAGCACCAGGCTTCAAAATTCAAAATCCTTCTGCATTTATGTTAAGTATAAAAAGAAGTACAAGTGACCCAAAATTGAACGAATTTCAAGACCCGACCTTTTTTTCGTTGTCCGCTTCACGTGAAATGTCCCAATAGCTTCCAGGTGGATCTGGAAAGGTATGGTTACTTCAAAGTTTTTATCGAAATTCAGCAGTGGGATTGTGTAGTCAGTGTAAACCAATTGTATTGGTCACAAAATGAAAATACAGTCGACTCCCTCTAAACTGGATTCTCGCGGGATATCAAAATTATTTCAAGTTAAAGAGTTTTGCAAAAGGTTGATTTAGAGAGAAATAAATAAGTTTGGAAATTTGAGAGGAGTCTATAACCAACATGGTGAAAAAATTCTTGTTAGAGGGAAATTCGACTTAGGGGGAGTTCGACTTAGAGGACGTCGACTGTAGTTACATAAAATTGGTAGCCAATTAAATTATCTACAAGATTGATTATAACAAATTTTGCCCTAAGCTTGACGGTTAAGGTGCTATTGTGCTGTAAAGAGGGAATAAACCGAAAATCTTACAAAATACGAAATTTTAACCTTTTTTGGGAGCTCCATAGCGCTGATTGTAGTGGTTGTACAAAAATAATTTTTAGGTCATATTTGTAGGAAATTTTATTGTCTACAAAGTTTCCATATACTTTTTTCCGTAAAAATATACCGGAAAGAAGTTATAAGCAAAAAACCGAAAAAAGTGCCAATTTTTTTCCCAGGATTTTGAAGGGGGCGTGGTTGTGGAATTTTCATCTACTAACCATACCATATAACATATCAAAAATTTAGAACTACCCGACCTTTTGTAGGGTAAAACCTCTCTATTTACTGGACTAAACGACGTCAACAGTAAAGCAAATTAACAGTTGTCATTAGAAGTGCTACCAAGCTCAACTTTGCAACAATGTCTTACGATGCATCTACATATATTAAAATTGAATGGTTTTGGGTAAAATAAGTTCTCAACCAAGTTTTATCCGTCGAAATGCCGATAAACTTCTTTCACAATTGGTGCAACTAACCGGAAGCGGTAATGCGGCCTTTTGCAGTTTGTACATACATTTGAAAATTTCCAATGTTTTTTTTTTTAAATTATCAAGGTTTATTTCATAGCTCTTTAATTCGAACATATTTTTCATAATCTAGACTTCGGCACTCAGTGCTATTGAATTAGTTTTAAAACATCTTTAAAGTTATTGATACAAAAAAAAAACCTTCAAAACGGCAGAACAGGTTATGACGGGACTTACATGTAGTGGACAACTCAGGGAATAATCTAGGCTACTTTTAATTGCAAAAATGTTAACGGTTTCTTGGAAATATTAGAAAAACAATGAAATTAAAGGGAAATTGTGTCGAAACAAAAAATTAATATAGGAAATGATTATAAATAAGTAGAAATAATCGATTTTAAAACTGTCAGACAATTAAATTAGAACAATAATTATATACATAGTCTTAGAGATGGTGAAAGCTTTGCTCAAAACTTTGTTGACGTACTGTTTGGATCTGTGCAAACTAAATGCCACCTACAAGGCATCGATGAAACGGCTCTTTGACCACCACAATGTATTTTCAAGAATTACTTGACCTATTTGGATGATTCTTTTGAGGAAATCTGTGGTATTGGGATTGTTTTTGTCAAGCTGGGGTAAAATCGGTATTGCGTTTTGCCAAAAAGGTGCAGAAGCACACTCTGGGTACCTGTTTTATGTAAAAAAAATCAATTGAGTTGGGAAAGAAATCAATCAATCATGAAATTTGTTTCTGACAAAATAAAAAAAATACAGTCGAGTCTCGATTTTCCGGAACTCGATTAATCGAAGACACATAATTCAAATTTTGTTTTGTTCATTTGTTCCCGAAATGTTTTTCTAAAAAGCTATAGGGTGGGCCAGCTAGTAATTTAATATGTTGCTAGATGGAGCCATCGTAGTACTAAATCTGAACGCACTCCAAATATCTTACATTTGGTGATTCCGCTTTTTAAACCTTAAAACCTACTCATCTTCAAGGTTCAAGCCAACTCGGTTTGAGACTAATTCAACTAGGTTTGTACGTGTTGAGGCTTCCCGCAATGATGCAATGTGTAAACACGAAGAAAACTAAGGTGGGCGAAAATAGCTTTTATGTATGTGACGACCAACTGTAACTGTAGGCAAAATTTTAATTTTCGTGCCTGAAGTTTCATTCACAGTTGTTGAATATTCCTTCTTGGGTGGGTTGTAGAACCAGAAAAGTTTAAATGTCGATTTTTCTAAGGTGGGCAGTTCATTTTTTAAGGTGGGCACTGCCCACCTCCGCTCCCCCCTTCCTACGCCTATCTAAGGCCCGCAGCCGTCCTATTTCAAAGCAAGGAACGCTTTTCTGGTTTCTTGGGAAAGATGATCTCCAACCCGCACTGGAAGAAATCTCACATCCAACCCAGGGAACGGGACACCTGAGAAATAAGCCCCTCAGAGAATAAACCCCAAATCCTCACTTCAGTCCGCTTTAATACACAGGTCGAAAGAGTTATGGTATCAAAACGTCGCAATCCAGTGCTAATTGGGCAAAGAGCGAGTGTTACGCTCTTGCCACCATTTCTACCTACCATTTACCATTTATATAGCTTTTTTGGCAGGTTGTATGCACTTTCACTGATTTGTTACCTGCCAAAGAAGCTCCCTTTCATCTTTTCTCTTCTTGCTGTCTTGAAGGAGCGTTTCAATTGCTTTTTCATTCACCACTTTCACTCCACCATACTCCAATCTTTGTCACAAATAAAACACTTTTGAATGGACATGAATACTGAAACTTAGACACTTAACCACTGCAATATAATGCTTTTAGATTTTCTTTACAATTAGAAAATGCAAATAACATAATAACTCATGGCCTACATTTCATGTAATGAAGAAAACAATACAAGAAAAGTCGTTTATGCAATTTTTTAAAAATGACGGATTTTTGGCTGTTTTTCAACGACTGTTTCCGTAGAAACCATAAGTCGTATAAAAAATGATATAAGCATACATAGATTGTAGGTAATCTCATTGTCTTTATTTTTGCATAAGCGCTTTTTGCAAAAGAAAAATAATTTTTGAGAAATAAGGAAAAAAGACAAAAAATGTCGAATTTTTTGACGTTTTTTGACGAATTCTCATATTTGCCGTGAAAAATTTTGTTGGACAACTTCAGATTCGTGTTCAGCGACCCCAAAAACATAAAGGGAGTCACTTTATAATTACACCAGAACTTTCCATTTCAAACTACCATTTGACCTGACTAATAAGGGTCAATTATTAAGAAAGTTTATATAATTTTATTATTATTAGAAAAAGCTCACTAGGTAAGGTTTGTGAAAATTTTTGTAAAAGGATGAATGTAGGTATGTAATATTTGCATCTATTTATGCATTGCGTTCGTGTATTTGTACTTCCCTTACAGAAAGAGGACTTAAATCTTTTGGCCCCGTTTGTGAAATAAGTTTTTAAAATGTATTTTATATTTAGAAACTAGTGAAACCCTGGGGCTAGTGACACGCCTAATTGAATATAATATAGAGGATTTTATTTTTTGATTATATTTTGTATTTGTATATGAAGTTAAAATTTTGTTTTTTTTTTTTTTGCGTTTAGGCTATTTACCCAGATTCTTTTTTTTAAATACATTTTATAAAAAGTTTTAAAAAATTAAAACTAGCTGAATAGGTATTTCTTATCTTTGGCATTGCTCGATTTTACAACAACAAAAATGCTTCATATTTTCAATTCTGAGTTAAATTTTTCAATTCATAGTTTTAGAACATCCTTCGAAAATAAAAGCATTTTTTTAATAAAATTTAGCAAGAAAATTTATTCACAAAAAAAAAATTAACTATTCGTAGAACCTCGTTTTAACAACAAATAAGTATATTTTATGAAGAAAAGAGAACAATTCATGTTTTAAATAATCCTGACTACGTCCTGTGTAGCTTTTTTCTCAATCGAGCAATGTTGTTGTTGCTTCTAGTTGTAGAGGTGTTTTGTTTACATTGTTCATACAAAAATTAAAGTGTTTTAACAATCAGTTTTGATATATTTTACGTTTGATTTATATACTCATATGTTTTTTCATTCTATTTCACTCATAATATGAATACCCATTCATATAAAAGTTATTAGGAAAATTAATGTTAATGTCCCTGATCACACGTGAAGAAATTGAAGCATTTTCTGCGATTTGTGATGGTGAGCGGGGTAACTTGCAGAAGAGGGAGGGGGATGAAATATTTTAAAATATTTGAAAATATTCGGTGTAGAAAATTGACGTTCTCTTTTGTGTTGCTTTTCCCATCCAATCCAACCAATCAAATCATGTCTTTCATTATGAAAATACGAAAAACACAAAGAGGAGAACAAAATCTGCAGAATAATTTTCTTCACATCTGAACACTTTCGTTCTTCATGTGTAAGCAAGCACAATAAGACCATGTTTTGCATTTCCCTTGAGGGAAACACATTGAACGTCAAATCGAAAAAAAAATATATCTCACAAGTAAGCTACCTGCACTGAAGCCTGATTCACAATGCGACGGGAAAACGAGACGAGAGCGTGACGTGATTCGCTGTCATCTTTTTCTAGTTATAAAATCGTTTCCCAATCATAGAAGAAGAAGTAAAGGAACTGGTGTATATCACATATACAGTGTACGTGAATGAAGCAGAAAACTGTATGCCCGAAATGTCAAATCGGTGACTGAATGGAAGAAAAAAAGTAAACAAAAAGTGATAGTTATTCTAAGTTCCCAATTCACAATGCGGCGAGATTCTTTACAACGAAAACTCTTTTGTTAAAAATAAAAAATAATAAAAATTGTCCAAAAAAGCTTTAAAGACAACAGATTAGGAATTACTTGATCTTTTAATTTCAAGTTATCGTATTTTTTCTTTAAAAAAATACTTCCATTATGTAAATAACTTGTCAAAAAATAAAATCGTCGTCTCGTCGCGTCTTTTTTTCAATTTTTCGAATTCTTGGCGTGACGTGACGACGAGAAACGCTTCATTGTGTATATCTCCATATACTTTCATTGTTTGAAATTCGTTTGACAGCAACGACGGGATCTCGTCACGCTCACGTCTCGTTTCCTCGTCGCATTGTGAATCAGGCTTGACTACTAGTAGGTGTATATATCTATCAATATGTGTACTGTGGGTGTGGAAAGCAACTTACCAGTACCAGGTGTCAATACAACACAATTGAAGGAAGAATGGTAGCATTAGTGAATTCACAAGGTGCATTTTCATGTCCGGACTCAAGAAGTTTGGGGACGTTCTAAGACTATGTAATCCAACACAAATTCTTGGAATGACATCTGATATCTAACCTAGCATCGCAGTAACTCTTTTTACTGTTCATAATAAAGCCAAGGTATTTTCCTCGCTCAACATTATGCCAAGGTAGTTAATTTCAATTTAAGTTAAATTTGTTCTGTAAATATTTTGACGGTACCAACATATTTTTCACAGTGTAATTAGCGGAGCATTTTATCATTTTTATATGGAAAAACTTGTGTACGAAAATGAGCATGAGGAATACAAACATCACAAACTTCAAACATTAAATTACACGAATTTCAGTTTTTTAATAATGACCCTAGCATAAATATATCAATAAATAAAAAAATATTCTTTTCGACAGAAATCTTAAAAATAAATTTACGCAGCACCCTTCTTTCGTCAACATGTCAACCACAAACAAAAACGGATAAAGGTTTAAAGATTACCTACCACTGTATTTAATATGTAGGTACCTATCACAGTGTACTGTGGGTACCTGTACCTATATTCTTTTTTTAAACTGCGCCAAATTAAAACAATTACACTTACTTTTTAAGCAAATCTTGTAAGCGCTGATGCATTTTCCTTTTTTATTGAAACATTTTCTATAATTTTATGAAACATTCGATCAAAAAACCCAACAAATCCAAGTCCCCTAAGCACTGCGAATCTTTCGCCGCTCTCTGTAAACAGAATCTCTTTGAACTGCGTTGTGCATTAACGCAGTTCATTAAACAAATATAAGATTTATTAAATTATATAAAATAAATTGTACTTACTATACGGATCGAATCGAATAATTTCAACTTTATCAGCCAAACGTTCGCGGATTATGTTGAACTGATGTCCACTAACAGCACTTTCCATTAGTACCATGAGCTTCCTAAAAAGGATGAGAAATGGCAATAGTCTAACAGCCGGTAGCAAATATTGTGGGTGAACGCACAACCAAAATATGAGTGTGAGGGTTTATTGGTGCATGCAGCATGCATCTTGATATCGACCACAAGTCTGGCAGGATTTTTTGGCGCCCGTAGTGGGGACGAGATTGAAAATTGAGATATGTACAAACTTTTGAAGCGAATCTTATCGGCCTTATTTTGTCGACTTATTTTGATTTTCCTTTTTTTAAATCCATAAATGTCTCTCGATATTCTGCGCTTAAAATGGTTATATATTGAGTATTATCAATCGGATCGTTAAAATAATTTCTCTTGACTAAGGTAAAATGACAGAGCATCATTTCCCAGTTTAAACAAATGAATCGAAGTGGTTGTACCCATGACACAACACATGGAAAACGGCTATTTTCAATCTCTCGTCCCCTACGGGCACCAAACAAATCCTTTTTTATTCGATATCAAGATGCAGGCACAACTCTCACTCATTATTTTGTTTATGCGTTCACCCACAAAATTGGCTGCCAGCTTAGTCTACAATGGTACTTGAATTTAGTGATAATTTTTTCCCTTTATTTACTTACTTGCTTTTTACTCTTTTCATCAAAACATTTGTAATGAACATTTTTAAATTATGCAAAATATAGATATTTTTAATCAAAAGTTTCTTTCCCCAATATGGACTCCACTCCAATAGCAGAATAAAAACCAGATGATGGGTCGGTGTCATGCACAGTACACATATAAAGCGTGGTACACATTATCAAACCTGAGTGTCACGCGTGTTGGATATCAAACCTGCGTGAAAAGTTTCGCGTACACACTTATCAGTTATGTTGGACGTCAGGCAAAGAAATTCCACTACTCTCAGAAAATTGTTTCTTTTTATTTTGAGGCTATTCCCGCCACGAATCATGTTGATTCCTTTTTTACATGACACACAAGAGCTTTTTCTTATTTTGTTTGCACTTTTTCCACTGATTCGCTATTAAAATTCTTGTTTTGTTCCGTGAATGACGGCTCATGAATGAAATTGTGTACACATCATCGAGCAACAACCCAACAAACCGAGGGTTATCACGCAGTATCAAAAAATTTTGTGAGCAGGCAGTTCTGAGTGTCAAACCATCATTCAGCGTGTACACATTGTCAGTTCGGTTTGATATCCAACATGGCTGACACTCAGGTTTGATAATGTGTACCACGCTTAAGGTGTGTTCCTTGCCGACTTTCAAAGAGCCTGATTAGACGATTCGTTTTTTCGTTCGTTTCGTTTTTCGTCTTTTTGACAGGTACGTACCTTCGTGATTACACACAACGAAAAAAATCCATTCGTGATTTTGACGTTCAAAAAATTTGAGGTTTATTTATTGAAAAATAGGCAGTAATAATAATCAAAAATATTTGTAGATCACTTCTTGTTCAAACTTATAGCTATTTAATTATGAAAAACAATTTTTAATCTCACTATTTAAATTTTTTAAGCATCCCCCGCCTCTACTCGTTTGTCAAATCATAAACGTCAAAGTTCAACCAGAAAAAGTCTTGAAATTTTCATACGTGCTTTCGTCTTTCCGTCCCCCCTACGTTTCTACACCCCTCACCCAATGTGTCAAAAAGACGAAACACGTAACGTCCGAAAAAACGAATCGTGTAATCAGGCTCAAACAGTTTGAAACCGCCAGATTTGGTCCGAGGAATTTCTGGTGGCTGTTTTGTACTAGCTGTCAAATATGCCAAGTTGACGTAATTTAGACGTTTGTTGCATTCAAATTAAAAAAAACCAAACCTTTATTAAGGGTTATCCAAGTGCAACTTTTATTTCTATTTTTATTTTCATTTTAATAAGTGTGTATATTCTTTAATTTTGTTTTTCTTTAAAATAATCAAATGATATTTATAAAATTATTGCACTTAGCAAAACTGTTTGAAAGAACACATTTGTAGTACTTTTTGGCAATTTAGTATTTCTTGTTTATTTCAGTATTATTTCTTAAAAAGAGAAGAGATTTAAGCATTATGATTTACCACCGTGTAGGTAAGTATTTAGCACACTACTTTTTCAAGCGAAGATAAAAATGCACTAAAAAACAGGGCTAAAGTAAGTATGCTCATTTTATACACTCAACATCTTGGGGTTTTGTGTCGTCACAATCTTTTTTAACTAACTTTTATTATTAATCAAACGATTGGTTTAAAAGGAGCAATCAAATTACTTTATTTTTTTGCTATTTTCCGAACAAAATCAGAGATGATTATGACATCACACATCGTGACAAAAGCAAAAACCATTGAATAATTGCTTAAAAGAGAGAAAGCGAAGCAACTGGATGCAGCATAATTATGAAAGATGAAAAGGTAGGCATAAATGAATTGTAAAAGATATGAAACAAAACTCCATTTTGGTTTGTGGTGCTCTTATGTTTTAAATGCAGATATTTGTTCGTTTCATTAATATCCACGCCAGGGGTTTTGATGAATCATATTACAACTCCATTTAAAAATCACAAATTTTTCCTTCAAACTAAGGCAATTTATAAATATTTTTTGTTCTTTATTTTAATAAACTTGAAATTTTTATTAACTTTTTTTTTCGAGTTGTTATTCTTGAAAATGTTTTTTGAGATTTATGATTAATGTACGGCAACTCTAGCCGAGTATGTCGTTTGACGTTTAGTCCGAATTAGTGCAAACTAGTTCCCAAGCCGTTCCACACATTTTGACAGTTTTTCTCCTCTCTGAGAGAAGAATGTCAAAATTTGACATTTAGTCCGAAACAGTGCGAAGAATCCAAGGAACAAACCTATAATAATGTGCACACTTGCACAGTACACATATTAGGTCTGATCCTTATCTTTGAGTTTCTGTGATTTTCAGTCCAAACTTGTGTCAAAATTTTTTTTTATATGAACTTTGACAGAACTTTGGACTAAAATGCGCAGAAATGCACAGAAAATCACAGAAACTCAAAGTAAAGGAACAGCCCTATTAGGTGTGTTCCTTGCCGACTTTGACGGTGTTCACATTGGACTGACTCCTCCGACTAATTAATTTTGACATTCATCCAACTTCTTTTGTTCAGACACAAACTAATGTGAACACCCACAGACTCACTTTGAAATTGAGAAGTCGTTTAAAGAAAACACTAATCTGAGCTCGTTGAAGGATTAATTAATTTTTTTTTCATTCCAAAACTTTAATTTCATTTATTTAAAATGTTTTATGAAGTATTTGTATTGTTTTGTGTAGTATTTGTTTGCCAAAGAAAAAGTACAGAGAGAGAAAGCAGTTGTCACAAAAGAAAACGTCAAAAAAAATCCATAGATTTTCGAAAAATTTAAAATATTCTGCCTGTCCTTCCCATCTCTTTCTCACCATCAAGTGGGAATGAGATAAAGTACACAGACGTCAAAAAAAGTCGGAGGAGTCAGTCCAATGTGAACACCGTCTTTCAAACAGTTTGAAACCGCCAGATTTATGCTATGTTCCCACCAAAACGAAATCCGAGATTTCAACTAAAAAATTTCGAGATTTCAAAATGGTGAAGCAGAATTTCATTGAGATTTCGTTGAAATCCAGAGTTTTTATTGAGATTTCATTGAAATTTCTATGAAACCTTGTTCCAGTGGTTCAAAATATCAAAATATTTCAACCGAAATCTCGGATTTCATTTTGGTGGGAACATAGCATTAGTCCGAAGTCGTTCCACACATGAAAAATTGTACTGGCCCGCACCAAATCTGGCGGTCTGACACTGTTTGAAACTGTTTGGGACTAAACCAAGGAACAGGGTTATTAAAGGTAATATCTTCCGAGTTTTCATTTTCGTTCAAGTTCACGCATGTGTCAAAATCTCAGAGACCCCTGTCAGTTAATTGTGTGTGTACTGGGGCATGTTCAACACTTTCCAAATTTTACATTTAGGTTTTCAGTTTTCTCAATTTTCCAAGTCTCTGATAGGCCAGAATTCAGAAATCTGAAAATTCAGTATTGAAATTGAGGCATTGAATGTACCCATTGTCAATCTGACAAGGTCTCTGAGAATTAATGGCCTTTTCGATTTGCGATCCAGAAGCGTTCGGAATGCGTGTAAACCCCTCTGAAAGTGTTCTATTGGCATTCAGAATTACAGTTCTTCTCCTGAAGAGAACAGAAAGCGATTCTGGATTTCATTTCAGAATCGAAACCAGAACTACTCACACATTCAAACACATAGTTGTCAAAGTGTTGTCAAATATTGCAAAAAGGAAATTTTTGGCTAAAAAAAGTAAATTTCACACACTTTACCGTTTCTAAGAACAATTATTTTCCGTTTAGAATATTATTTTCCTATTTTCTTTATTGAAAATTATCATACTCGTTAATATTTGTGGTGTCCGCCAAGTTCCCAAATGTGAAGATTTCGGCATCCGCATGTGAAGTTGCACATATACAGGGATACGAAAACTTCAGAATCAAACTGCATTGTGTTTGTTTGTTTTATTGGCGTTCCGGATCGGAGAGCTCTTCCGAATTGCCAATCGAAAAGGCCATAATTTGTTTTTTTTGTTCAGTATCTGACAACCGATTTTTGACAACATGCGCAATATATTACCTTTAATATGTGTACTGTGATATATGTGTACTGTGGGTGTCATGCGCTCAAGGTATTAATAGGTGAGTTCAGGAAAATGA
Source organism: Dasysyrphus tricinctus (assembly GCA_963921185.1). NCBI lineage: Eukaryota > Metazoa > Arthropoda > Insecta > Diptera > Syrphidae > Dasysyrphus > Dasysyrphus tricinctus. Next base: position 31,233,315 of record OY992533.1, on the reverse strand, counting down.
GATCTCGGAGCCCTCAGCAATGAGCCTGATTACACGATTCATTTTTTCGGACGTTACGTCGTCTTTTTGACATATTGGGTGAGGGGTGTAGAAACGTAGGGGGAACGGAAAGACGAAAGCACGTATGAAAATTTCAAGATTTTTTCTGGTTGAACTTTGACGTTTATGATTTGACAAACGAGTAGAGGCGGGGGATGCTTAAAAAATGTAAATAGTGAGATTTAAAATTGTTTTTCTTAATTAAATAGCTATAAATTTGAACAAGAAGTGATGTAAAAGCATTTTTAATTATTATTACTGCCTATTTTTCAATAAATGAACCTAAAATTTTCTGAACGTCAAAATAACGTTGTGTGTAATAACGAAGGTACGTACCTGTCAAATAAAATGCACGACTGGATCGCACGTACTTGCTCTTATGTTCAAGTTGTGTGGGCCTTAAAAACTTTAAAAAATATTCAAGTAATTATAGAAAAAGTATAAAAAGAATATTTAAATTGTTCTTTTAATTGTATAAACAGTCTGATAAATAACTTAGAGCTCAAAAAAAAGTACGCCATTTGATTACTTGAAAAAATATGAATATATGCAAAAAAAAAATTTAAAATCGTTGGAGCCGTTTTCTTAAAAATTAATTTTTTATATATAAAATGTTTGTAACATTTTTCAAAAAAAAAAATTGGTATGCCAGTTTTGAGTTTATGTTAATACACATTTAAAACTGAAATTTCAAAACAATTCATCAACCCGTTTTTGAAATATTGAATTTTCAAAAAAAATTTTGAATCTTTTTTTAAAAATCCAAAATTTATTTTTATAAAAATTTTGGTATGCAGTATTATTAAAATTCTAACAAAGCTTTTGTGAAAAAAATATTGTTGAAATCGGATGAGCGGTTAGTGAGAAAACCAAAAATCAAAAAAACCGTTATATGGCAGGTACCGTTTACAAATGTTTTTGGTGATTTTTTTTCTTACTAAAAGGTACACCATATCTACAATAATACACTGATTTTTTTTATCAAAATCGTTGGAGCCATTTTTGAGATAAATAAGCTTTTCCTTAACGGTTGTATGGCAAGTACCGTTATTTTTTGAGCTAAAAAAAAATTTCAATTTCCCCTCTGGAGAGTTACAAAAAAACCTTAAGTTCAGAATTTGAAGAAAATCGCTTCAGTAGTTTAGGCTGTAGGTTGAGGTACATACAGACAGACAGACAGACAGACAGACAGACAGAATTGTGCCACCCACTTTTTTCGTGTTCTCTATCATCGTAATGTCATGTTTGATTGTTATCTCGAAATTTTTTTTTTGCACGAATCCAAAACTTGCCCTATAGTACCTATATCGCAAGTAAAAAACGAAAAACGAAACGTCCGAAAAAACGAATCGTGTAATCAGGCTCAATGTCTCGTGAACAGGATTCCTCAGAAATTTTGCTGTCAAATTACTGAGGAAACAAAATATTTGATTCGCTTGCTCAGTTGTTGACACTGAGCCCTCTGATATCTCATTTTCCTGAACATGCCTAATATATAGGGGGGTTTACATGGACCAACATGTTCGATCATTTAAACGCGAAAACAACTGCTGGACCAACATGCTCGACGGATTTCAAAATTTTTTGAAAACTTGCTGGCTCGTCCAACCAGCCAACTTGTGTAAACAGATGCTCGACAACATCGGTATTTGTTTTTGCATTATTTAGCCACGGTGACGGGAAAAAATGGCAACAGTAACAAATAATTAGTTCTGGAGACAGTTCTACGGATTTTAAGAGACTTAAGAGAGGTTAGGGAAATAAAAAGCGAAGTTTATAAAAAAAAATTTTGCAAGCCATACTGCGTGCGTTTGTTCCGAAAAATGAAAAATAATGATGCTCGACAACATCAGTATCCATGTAAACGCAAAGTTGGGTGTACAGTTATTTTTTCCATCGAGCCATGTTGTCGAGCATGTTGGTCTATGTAAACCCCCCTTATCAGACCCCTATTAAACCCCGTTACCACGTTTACATTGAGCGGATCGAAGGATCGGATTCAATCCGGATCGAAATTTCGATCCAGGTATATGACGATGCCAGATCGAAAGATTGGATTCAAATGGAATCGAAGGGACAGTTTTTCTTTTATATTTGCATAATTATTTTCGCAAAATAAATAACAAATTTCAACCATATAAATAAAACACCATAGGCTACAGAAGAAAAAAACAAGCTAAATAGTCTGATACTGAATACATAAAACGAACACACACCATCACCATGGTATAAAAATACAAGTTATGTTGTATATGAGATGAAGGGTCACCATATTATGTTTTGTGTGACGTCATAGCGAGTGTTCACTAACACATAGCTTTAAAAAATAAATAATTTACTGTTTTACTTGAAGTTTAACAAAACATAATTTCAAAACATAAATAATCTGTTGCTTTACTTTGAGTTTTAATAGCAAATAGCTTCAAAACATACAAATTTATTGTTTACTTTCTTTGCCATACATCACAAACAATTAAGATCATTCACTCGCAATGACGTCACGAATCAGTTGTCTGAACTGTCAAGCATACCTTGTTATTCTTATGCCATGCACCATCACTAATGTGCATGGTATACTTTCGACCAAAAAAATCGACTTTTTTCTGATTTTTTCGACCTGAGATCAACTTTTGCTTTCCATTTAACCAAAAAAATCGATCGAATTTCAATTTTTAGCAAGATTTACACGCATTTGCACACACACCAAAATAAACTGACATTAGATCTGAACGTATTAGTTTGCATTTGGCATTTCACAGTGTTGTTTACTTTCGATCAGAAGGTGGTGTTTGTTGGACAAATTCAACAATAGAAAAATAGTCACTAACACGATTACAAAAGCAACTCAAATCTCATTTTGTGTTCTATTTACCACTAAAAAATTATGATCTGACCACCAAATCTGAAATGGTTGAATGGAAAACCACATAAGTTGTAATCTCGATTCCTCAATCCTTCGATCTAGGACGGTGTCCACATTGCGTATGAAAAAGTGGATTTTTAATGACTTTTCAGTATTCACATCTCACTTCAATGAAGGAGTGGGAGCGAGATATGAATACTGAAAAGTCATTAAAAATCCACTTTTTCATACCCAATGTGGACACCGTCTAGGTATATACACTCCATTTTCAATTCGATCCAGCTCGCCGAGCTAGATCCGATCGAGTAATCCGGATTCAATCCGATCCAGTGCCGAGATTCAGCTATTTCAGCGAGTGAGATGAGATGACTCGGCTATACATTTATTTAATATACATATATATATGAGCATATGATAATAAAATAAAATTAAAGAATCAATAAAAGGGTAGTTGTTTTTATCTACGTTGTTGTTTTTTATTTCGTTTCCTATCCATGAATAGGAATTCTTGAGAAAAGCACACATACCTATCCAAAACTAGAAATTTACCAACACATACACCAAGTCACTGCGGAAATATCTGGCGAGTAATCTGACATTTCATTTCACTCGCTCACTCACTCCCTTTTGCTAACTGAATCGATTTTCGACGAAAAGTGACTCATCTCACTCACTCCCTGCGGCTTCGAACTAGCTGAATCTCGGCAAGTGCCGAGGGAGTGAGTGAGATGAGTCACTTTTCGTCGAAAAGCGATTCAGTTAGCAAAAGGGAGTGAGTGAGCGAGTGAAATGAAATGTCAGATTACTCGCCAGATATATCCGCAGTGACTTGGTGTATGTGTTGGTAAATTTCTAGTTTTGGATAAGTATATGTGCTTTTCTCAAGAATTCCTATTCATGGATAGGAAACGAAATAAAAACAACAAGGTAGATAAAAACAACTACCCTTTTATTGATTCTTTAATTTTATTTTATTTTCATGTGCACATCTGTGGTGTTTGGTAGAAACATGATAACTCCATTTTAAAATGTGCGTCTTTACGCCCACTTTACATTGAGCTAGAGCCTAAACTAGTTTACCTATTGTCTTCAAATTTGGAATACTTATAGACATAACCTTTGAAAAATTATGTTTAAAATTTGAAGAAAATCGGTTCACCCATTTAGGCTGTAGCTCAATGTAAAGTGGCCGTTTGGACGCAAATTTTAAAATGGAGTTATCATGTTTCTACCAAACACCACAGATATATATTAAATAAATTTATATTCTATTCACTTTCAACAATTTTTAACTTTTTATTTCTCAAGGGTGAAACTCACATTAAACTTTAATTATGACAAAAAAAAAAATTGAAACAAAATATACTCCAAACTCCATTATTAAAGATTCCAATGTTTACATTGTTGTATTTGTTGTTTCATTTTGTTTTGCGTAACGAGTGTGACAAGGAGGTAGAATTTAGCTCTTTTATATTTATTCTTTGTCTCATGTTCGAAACTAAATTCGAACTTACTCATTTCACTTCAATAGCTGAATCACTTTTGCGAGTGAAGTGAGATGAGTCGGCGAGTAAGGCGAGTCATCTCATCTCACTCGCTGAAATAGCTGAATCTCGGCACAGCATCGAAAAGCATACTTCGACTACAATGGTGCGGTTCATTCTTTCCGCAACTCCATTTTGTTGCGGAGTGTAAGCAATTGTGAGCTGATATCGGATTCCTGAATTCTGCAAGAATGATTTTAGTTGCGAACTCACATATTCACCACCATTGTCGGATCTTATGATTTTTATTCTTCTATCGGTTTGGGTTTCAACTAAATTCTTAAATCCTTTAATAATCTCAAATGTTTCGCTCTTGGCCTTTAAAAAGTACACAAAAACTTCTTAGAACAGTCGTCAATCATAGTAAGAAAATACTTTGCACCTCCGATGGATGTTGTCTCCATTGGTCCACATAAGTCAGTGTGCACCAGGTCAAGTAAATTCTCGGCTCGCTTACCCTTGTGCTTGAAAGGTTCTCGATGTTGTTTTCCCATAATACAATTCTTGCACGGTTCGTTAATACATTGGGCAAATTGACATCCAGTCGCCATACCATCACGAAGAAGATTCATATTTGGCCAGTTTATATTTCTGAGATCTCAGAGGGCTCAGAGGACTCTGAAATATAAACACGATTCCTCACAAAAATTCCTCACATTGTGCCTGCTTACACGTGAAGAACGAAAGTGTTCAGATGTGAAGAAAATTATTCTGCAGATTTTGTTTTCCTCTTTGTGTTTTTCGTATTTTCATAATGAAAGACACGATTTGATTGGTTGGATTGGATAGGAGAAGCAATACAAAAGAGAACGTCAATTTTCTACACCGAATATTTTCAAATATTTTAAAATATTTCATCCCCCTACCTCTTCTGCAAGTAACCCCGCTCACCATCACAAATCGAAGAAAATGCTTGAATTTCTTCACGTGTGATCAGGGACATTTCCCCTTAAAAACTGAGACTGAAATTTTTTGGATTCGCTTGCTCAATTATATTTTGTCGCAGTTAATTACATAAGAAGAAAAGAAAAAGAGAGATGTTTTGACTTCTATTTGAGGAATCGTGTTTATATTTTATCCTCCGGCTCTGTCAAAGAAAGGAGAAAAATTACTGAGCGCTCAAGAAATATAAACTGGCTAATTCTTACGACTCATATGACCTAAACGACGATGCCACAACTCGGTCTCATTTTCAGTGCGAACAACGAACGCATCCTGTGGTGGTCTGTCTAATTTGAAAATTCCATTCTCATCAGTAGCCGTCGCCAACAACTCTCCATCAACACTGGTGATCTTACAACCATCGGAAGTGAATTCCACTTTGTGACCTTGTTTCACAATTTGACTCACTGACAACAAGTTGGCTGAGATATTTGGAATATAAATCACTTCATTTGCTTTTATTTTATCTCATTTATTATTGACTGACACAGGAATAAATAGGTTTGTTCGCTGTTCCCTGCCCCAGGGCGCACTGGGGAATGCCATTCAAATGTCAAAAAACTGGGGACTGCCCGGGTTTTGATTTCACATCGAACACCTCAGTGTTACTTTTGTATGATAAAAATGTTAAGGTGCTTGGATACAATTTTGTGCAGCTTCAAAATCTTTATGCAAGCACTAGATATCCATATATTTTCCTTAGCATTGTATTTATTAATATATAAATTAATAAAAAGTTACAAAATAGTATACAAAAAATTTCACATTTATTATTTATATCGTCATAAAAATTCGCAAAGTTAATCCTTTTCCTTTCACATTCAACTTTTACAAACAGCTGATTTCAATTTCGCAGTTCTGATTTCTTTCCCTGTGAAAAAACCTGGGGTGCGTAAGAGCGAGTTCAGTGCTCGCCCCGAACACACATCGAACACAGTGCAAATAAACTGGGGTGAAAAAAGTGCCACATAAAACGCATTAAAGCGAGGTCAGGGCGACCCAGTGTGCCCCAGTGCTAACATCGAACAAACCTAATGTCTCTCCAATCGCAACAGCTTTCATTTTTTCGTTATTTGCTGCGTAAATCTCGGTGGTACACGGACGTGCATTGCCTTCAAGCCAATCTCGATGAGAAGTCATATGCGCGGATGCGCATGAGTCCAAATACCATGCCTGGGAGTCGGAGGCATCAACAGCACAGCAAGCAAGGAAAGTTTTCTTCTGTTGGTCAAAATGTTGCGATGATTTCTTGCTCTTATTATTTTTGCAGTTTTTGCTGATGTGTCCATAGCCATTACAGTTGAAACAGCGCGTCTAATCCATATTCACTGGATTCGGTGGACGATTCCGTCGTCTGTTCCAAGGCTTCAACATTAATGCAGTTTCTGGTTCACGGTTGCTAGCATTTTTACTTGAAATCTCTTGAAGGAGTTTTGTTTTGATTGAGTCCCCCGTAATAGGGACTCCCGAACTCTCCAAACCCATTATCATTGGTTTGTATTCGTCTGGCAAACCGGCAAGTAAAAGAGTGCCAACCCATTCATCTCCAACATTGAACTTCAGAGCGTTTAGTTTGTGTGCAGTCGTCACAATTTTGTTGACGTACTCGTCAACTGAGGCAAAATCAACCAAACGGGTTGTTATCAAACTTCTGAGTACCCTCCGAGTCAAACCTGAATCCTCGAATGCTTGCTGCAATTTATCCCATGCATCCTTTGCATTTTGTGCATCCTGGATATGCATATAATTCATGGGATCGACGGCGAGAATTATTTTTGACTTTGCTTTGATAATCTTCTGCGCATCCTTTTCTGTACCTTGAACACATTGCCATAGATCCTCATGTTCCAAGTATGCCTGCATGGCAAACTTCCACGTGCTGTCATTATCTCGGCCGGTGAGTTTCTCGATAGAAGGCATTGCGTTCGACGACATGATGTGGATGATGCAATCAGATAGAAGTATGAAAGAAACTAAAATTAATAATTTGCTATGAGTAATCCTGGGCCCATAACCTGAAGGGATTATAATGGCAAATCCACGGATAACAATTTACAATAAGGAAAACGCTTTTAACTTTTAATATAAGAAATGCTTTTAATTAATTAATATAAGAATTGTGAAATTGAGAATGTTCCAAATGCGAGAAGCGCCAAACAACGAATAACAAACAAGAGATACAAAAAGGTTTGTTCAGTTAACAGATAGTAAGAGATACAAAAGGTTTGTTCAGTTAACAGATAGTAAGAGATACAAAAGTAATCTTAAGGGTGAGATTTGTTGTTCATATCTTCAACAACGCAGTCATCACACATATACCGCACATTTTTACAGGAATCAAATATGTTACAACTACTGTATGAATCCAATCCACTACATTTCACATTAGAGTTCGGATTTGGCCTCGAAAGAGGAAGGTTGTGCCCTGCACAACCTCTCACAGTTTTGTTTATAAAACAGCAATCGTAAAATATTTACCCGATAGCCGTTAACCGATAAAACGGTATATCGTTAGCCGTTAACCGAGAAAACGGACCATCAAACAGCAACCTAGCAGTCCCAGCTCCTGCATAACACCCTCTACAGCCGATCCGACTCCAGCAACCAGGTACCAAGTACCAACCACCAAGCAGCCACAGTCTGCTTAGCAACCGATCCAGCTCTAGACTACAAAATATTGATATGCAAAACAAGCAAAAAGTGAAACTAATGTGACTAAGCCATGGAACTAATTGTATAATGGCAGTACCTAGCAACCGCTCCAGCCTCTTCAATCAACAGTCATACCTGTGTTAATTTATGTATCATCAAAATAACTAACTACTCTTCACTAAATTTTCTATTGTCCACCATCAACTGTGTGTTTTTAAAGTTCATACGTAATCGTTAGAAAATATTGTTTGTATGTTAAAATCCCACGTGCATTAAGCACTTTTCTTCTATTTAAAATCATATAGAGCGCTCTGGCTCTAAAAAGCACATTTCTTTCATGTGTCTTCTACACTATCAACCGATTAAGAGCGTACTCGCTCTAACTCAATAACAATATGTAAATATTTGTACATGTATATTATGTATTTTCTGGTGTTATTTTATTAGTTTTAAGTTATTGTAGGAACCTGTAAATATGTAAATATTTTTTGTTGCATCCATAAGTCAACACGCAATCATTTAATAGTTTATATTTCAATAAAAGAAAAAGACAAGCCATGTTGGTATTTAAATACCTAAAAAAAAAACAGAACAGGATGGCCATACATTCCAGCCTCCGATTATACCATCGTACAACGTAGAAAGAGATAGATTTAAGAATTTATGTATATGTAAAGCCCATTTATAAAGTCTCAATAAAAATACATACATACATACATTTCACATTAAAATGAAATATTTTTCCACATATTCCCGAGCACCTTAATCCCGATTCCCCGCGAATGGAACTCTTGCACCGGTCACAAATGTTCATTATTTATCTTTTCAGTGAAAAGCAGTTTTTGAGGTAAATAATACCAATAATATCCAGATAAAAATATTTATTCTAACGGGTGATTTTTTAAGAGGTTTAGAACTTTAAAAAAAAAAAAAACACAAAAAATTCGAAAAAATGAATGAAATATTTATTTGAATCGATAGTTTGAACCTTGCAATTTAATGTTTAAAGATAATTTCATGCAAATGTTGACCGCGGCTGCGTCTCAGGTAGCCCATCCGCTGAGTCCAATTTTGGCATACTCTTTCACACATATCGGCCGGTATCTCACGAATGAATGCATGGATGTTGGCTTCCAGTGCGTCAATCGAAGCGGGCTTGTCCCTATAGACATTAGCCTTGACATACCCCCACAAAAAATAATCTAATGGTGTCAAATCGCACGATCTAGGCGGCCAATTGACCGGCCCGAAACGTGAAATTAACTGTTCACCAAACTCGCCTCGCAATTGCGCCATTGTTTCGCGTGCTGTGTGGCACGTGGCACCGTCTTGTTGAAACCACATATCATGCAAGTCAAGAACTTCCATTTCGGGCAAAAAAAAGTTTGTTATCATCGCTCGGTAGCGTTCACCATTGACAGTAACGCTGCGATTCGCATCATCTTTGAAGAAATATGGCCCAATAATGCCGCCGGCCCATAAACCGCACCAAACAGTGGCTTTTTCGGGATGCATTGGTAGCTGTTGCAATGCTTCTGGCTGATCTTCACTCCAAATGCGGCAATTATGCTTATTTACGTACCCATTCAACCAAAAATGAGCCTCATCGCTGAACACAATTTTTCGATGAACATTTCGAACCGAGCACGAATTTTGATAGTAAAATTCAATAATTTGCAAGCGTTGTTCATTTGTAAGACGATCCATGGTTAAATTGCAAACCAAACTGAAGCTGTTTGACAGTGACACAAGGTACTAAACACACGTCAGCTGTCAAAACCAGTGTTGCCAAAACCAAACCAGCTAAAAAATCACCCGTTATAAGCACTTTAAAACTTTAAAACACGTCTCGAACTCTCTCTTGCGAACCAAAGCAAACTATGTATGTACAGCTGCGGTCAAAATAATAGTAGTACTCCATTTCAAAAAATCAAAACTGAAAAAAAGTTGATTCCTGGATTTTTAACAGATTAATACCCATGTGATTTTGAAATTGGTGTTTTTAAGCTTTCATTTTCAAAAAAAAATAAAATTTCAAATTTAATATTTGATCCTATATTTTCAAATTTATTGAAGAACCTTTGAAAAACGGCGGTCAAAAAAATAGTAGTGCGAAGATGATCCGCCTTTAACTATTACAAAAAAACCAAATATAGGACAAAAATTGTATCATAAGATATAGTTGAGTGTTTGAACCTTAAACTTACATTTAGTTGCAAGTCCCTCATTGGAAATAACACCAGCACAACTGCGGCGTTGCTTGGGTTTATCAGGTTTTCGGGTCTTTCTACGCTTATCGACTTCCATGAGTGCTGATTAGCTTCCCTAAGGGCTTTATTGTTATGGCTGGCAACTACTAACATATTTCTTTGCATCGCACAACAAGTTCTCAATGGGATTTGAGTCCGGAGACTTTGCGGCCAGTCCATCACATTAACTGTTTTTGTCTGGAATCATTGCTTCGCAAGTTAACTTGTATAGGCTTTGGGTCATTTTCTCACTGAAAGACACATTTCAGTGGTATTTCATCTTCAGCATAGGGTTGCATTACTTCCTGCATGATCTTAGCAAAGATTTGCTAATCCATGATACCTTCACTTTGATGTATTGGAAAAACACCATACAAGGAAAACCATATCCAAACCATTATGCTGGCTCCTCCGTGTTTAATTGTTTTTGCTCTGAAACGTGGATTATATTCTATGTTTGGTAGCCTTCTTACATATTGACAAGGTCCATTTCCACCATATAAAAAAATCTTGGACTCGTCTGACCACAGAATATTTCTCCAATTTTATGCAGGCCAGTCAAAGTGGTTCCTTTGCGAATTTCAATATTTTTGTTACATTGTTTTTTGTCAACAATGGTACCTCTCTAGAGCTGTGGGCGGCTTGAACATTGTTACATGTGAACTTCTACGAGCCGTTTTATTGATTTCATCAGCATAAAATATGCCTTTTATTTCAGAAACTGGCGTAAAGGGATTGATTTTTAAATGCCTGATGACTCATTTTATCAACTTTGGTGGCAATAGCGGCTTCCGACCGCTATTTTCTGACTTTGGCAGTTAAATAATAGCTTTTCTCACCATTCTTTGTGAACATTCAACTAGGCATTGAACCAGCGCATAAGTTTTGCCTTCCGATATCAGTCTTCTAACTAGGACACGCTATTCCGGTGTTCAGTGTTTGCCCCTGCCCATTGCTGGAAAAACTATTACCAAATTTCAATAAAAATAAAGGTGTAATGAATAAACAAAATACAAGGTTTTTTTCAATGTTCAATTTTAGAAATAAAAGAGAAAAAAAAACCGGTGCACTACTATTATTTTGACCGGAAGAATTCGTAGCTTTGATTAATAGCGGTTGTTTATTTGTCATATTACCGTTGCAACAAAGAATATATTTGTACCCGATTATTAAGAAAATGTTACTTAGTCAAAATGTAACAGTTTTTTTGTATCAACGCAATATAAAACTTACAAAACCAAGGTTATGCATTTCTTTTACTTGTACTACTATTATTTTGACCGCAACTGTATGTATTTTCACTTATATGTAACTATTATTAATTTCTTCTTCGAAAATACAAATACAAATTTGGAAATGCATATCTACTGCGAAAAAAAAAATAAATCTAGTTACTGCATTTTCTTTTTGGATCAGCTTCGGAAAATTCTCCGATTAGTGGCAACGCTGAACACACAAGACTCTGGGAAAAATATAAAAGAGAACGCAAACATACTGGAAAAATCGTGTGAGTTTGCCAGGAACGGACGATTTGGTCCTTACCCCTCACTTTTCTACTCCCTTCATCTATGAACAAAAGATCGTCTGAGGAAAAATCGGGTGGTGTAAATGCCGACTTGGTTGGATTGGATAGGAGAAGCAACACAAAAGAGAACGTAAATTTTCTACATTCAGAGCTAAAAATTTGTATTTTTTTTTTCCGTTCTGAGTATGTTCAGAGTTTGTTCAGAGCGCGCTCTATAGGGGTTTTTCTTTTTTAATTCAGAGCAGAGACTGAACTGTCAAATAAAAAGTTGTGTTTCTTTTTTAGCTCTGAGCGTTCAGAGCTAAAATTTTGTATTTCTTTTTTCGTTCTGAGTGTGTTCAGAGTTTGTTCAGAGCGCGCTCTATGAGCTCAGAATAAAATGACTGAGCAGACTGAGTTCAATGCTGAACACATAGCATTTAATCATTGACATATTATATGTATATTATATATATAATATGGCAATGCATTTAACAATTAGTGTTCCAGGTGTATTTCAAAAATAGTTCAGGGTGGTCAGAACAAACTTGCTCAGATGATGTTCAGAACATGCTCGACATCAGAGAATATCAAATATTTGATATTCTCTGCATGCTCGGACTCTGTTCAGAGCTCTTTTCTGAATTAAAAAAGAAAAACGCCTAATAATGAGAAAAGTGAGGAATTTTCGAGAGGAATCCTGTTTATACATATTTCTGAGCCCTCTGAGTCCTCTGAGATCTCAGAAATAAAAACTGGCTAGTTAGCTCACGTATTTTAAAAACAAATTATGCCAAGCTTTACATTTTTTGATAACTTAATATTTTAATAAATACATTAATTTGCACCCCGCGCTAAAATACAAAGAACTGTCTCTTGTGGCGTATATGCGTAGAAGATTGAAAAATGAAACTGCAGCTGTCGTATCTATTCATTCATTCATGGGTGAAATAGAAAAATTTTTAATGTCTGATAATATTAAGAAGGAGTTTAGATAAACGCGATTTTAGTGTGTATTTATGATATTGGCCATTAGTCTATTAAGTTAATTTTATATAATATGTAATATGTAATAATACAACTTGATTAGATCTTTAAAAACTGAAAGGTTTTTCAAACATCAACAATCCCCTTTCCCAAAGCGCTGTCACAATTCCTATTTTCTTTTCCTCATCATCTTCCAAAGGTAATTCATTTACAGCAACATATTCTGGATAAGACTTTATCAAAACCTCAACGCTGGGTGCACATTCATTCTCCATTTCAATATAATTCGGATCATACTCGCAATACTCCTTGGAATTATCTACGTAATAATAGATGCGAGTATTGTCATCCTCTTCAACAAGACGCATAATATTTGCCCGCAACAAACGAACTTTAGTCATTGAGTTGATACAATAGTCACTAACCCACAATCCTTTGGAGTCGACGGAGTTCTTGCTGCCAAATACTGTTCGGGATCTCTCTTGATCAGTTATATTTGGAGGAAGTGCCTCATGCTGGAACTTCTTTGCTAATTGGTCAACAGCCTGGTCGATTGGAATTTCTTCTAAGGATTTCGAAATAAGATCACGACATTTGCGGATAAAGTCTTTTCGTTCCCGCGTTGAATCATCTGAATAAACAATGCCCGCATTGTGCCACATATTTAACGGTAGACCACGACGAAAGTCGACGTTCTTTGTTATAGCCCGTTGGAGAATCATGGGAAACAATTTTTCAAACAGATCAGCATATGATTGCTTTTGATACACACTTAGTGTAATGTGCAACGAATGGAATCCAGGTTCTGTAAACGCCTGATGTATTGTTCCGCGAGGGAAATATAGGATGTCTCCTGGCATAAGAACCTTTTCCAAAATAGGTTTGACTATTTGATTCTGTGAAAAGTTTTCGGACGAAAATCGCGGCAATTGCTCACTTTCATTTCGGGGATTATATAATTTCCAACGTTTTTGTCCTTCAATTTGCAGAACAAAAGCTTCAATGTCATCATAGTGTGGAGCAAATCCCTGTGAGTTTGGAGGAGTTAGATACGCATTAGCTCCTACCATGCAATGGAATAGTTCTTGCAAAGATGTATTCATTGCAAAAATTGCAGAGAGAAAAGTCTGTGGATTCAGCAGGCGTATGCTGCATCCATTCGAATAGTGATCCCAAACTACTGGCGGTATTGCCCTTCCTTCCGGATTTAAAGTCTCACGGACACCTGTGAAGTGGAAATAATTAGTTTCAGTTTGAACTTTGGTATGTTATTTCATAACGTCAGAGTTGTTCAACCGTATTTGTTAATAAATAGAGAAGATTTAAGACTGCAAGCATTTATAAATGCAAGATCTCAAAATAGCTTAATATATTATGTACATATAAAGGATTTAAACTTTTCAATGACAATGCCATGAAAATAATGTAATTTTATATATCGTCCACCTTAAACCAGAAACACGCGTATGCAAAATGAAAATATTGCAAAATCGTTTTTGAAAGTTTAACTAGATGAAAACAGAGTGTAAAATCAATTGTTTAACTGATATTTTAAAATATTATATTTTCTTCTAGGTATACAGTGTTGGAAATAAAGAAAGAAAGAAATAAAACTCTGGTCTATAACTGCCTGGATTTTAATATATGTATTTATTAATCTTTTAATTAATAAATGCTGTTATTATTACCAAAATAAAGTTATTTATTTATAACAAACATTATGTTTCATAACCAAAAATATTAAATAATCAAAGAATAATGATATCATGTCCATTTTTACCTGGTCAAAACATAAGCAACTTTTTAAAAATGCATTCTTTAAATTAAATTGAGTCATTGAGTGTTCGATTTCGATGGACAAAGAGATTGTTCCTATTTCTGCTATTTTCTCTGAACTATTCTTCGATCAACAATCTCCTGTAGTGTTTACATGGGTTTGAGATCAGGATACCGTGCTGGCCACTTCATATCATCAAGTTTTTGCACTTGAAACAATTTTTTTGACTTGTATGGTTCGGATCATTATCTTGCTGAAATATCCATTTCAGGTGAAGATCCTCGGCACGTGGTAGCATGAAATTTTCCATGAGGTTCTTGAATACGAACCAGTTCATAATTCTATATATTTTATCAATCGGACCGACTCCATGTCCAGAGAAACATACCCAAACATTTACGAACCATACAATTTCCCCCTCCATGTTTAAAAGTTCCCTTTGTTTATTCGGTATCGGGTATAAACGTATTTTACGGTGTTTTATTTTTAACAATGTCCGAGAATAATGTAAAAAAATCTACTACACTGGGCAACAGAGAAAAAGTATCATGAACAATTTCAACTAACTTTTACTCAGAGCTGTAAAATTTCTGTACCAGTACCAGTAACAGTACCAATACTTGTACTTGTACTTCAGTATTCGGGTCCTGGTACTTGAAAAAGGACAAGTACCAGTATTATTATTATTTATTTTATTAAATAGTAAATAAATTACAAATTTAATAAGTGCTTAAACTAGAATTAGCTGCCAGGGCTATCTACTAGATAAATATAATAAAATTTGCTATAAATAGATTATATATATAATGGGTTGATTTTTATTATTTTTTTTTTATATAGAGTTAGCAATTTTTAAAGTCGTCATTATGTTGTAAACCAAATTGATGTTATCGATGTTGTGATTTTTTAAGAGATGGTGCATGTTGTGCTTTGATAACACTGGTCTGCAAAAATCAACTTTTTTTTCGCCTTCAGGTAATTCTTTAATATTATGACAGATTTGACTTTTTTGAATCTAAATCTGGTTTCAGAAAAATTCTATCACGTCCAGTTTTTTTTTTAAATTGATTTTTAAAAATATGATTGATTTGTAAAAAAGAGCCCTCTTAGACTTGGTTGACCTGGTAAAAACAAGAAACCATTGTGCCTATTCTGCTCAGATTTGGAGGACTTACTCCACATAATATAAGGTTTCACATTAAACCAGATTTGTCATCATCCATCAATGTTCACCCATATTTTAAACCGTTATTTAAAAAAAAACAACAGAAAGTTCGAAATTTCGTAGTTTTTATGATTTACGCTATAAAAAACATATTTTTTTGGAAAATAATAGAATTTCCATATGTTTGATATTTATAAACTCAAGTATATTAAATAAATTTCAATCAAAGACTTTTAAAAAAGAAACAACTAAGCGGTTTAAAATCCCAAACACTTTTTCCCATAAGTATATTTCACTGAGTGCTCTGTATAAGAAACTGGTAAAATATTTTAAAATATAAAAAAACACACCGATTCTACCAAACTACACCTTAAAAAAGTAGTTTTAAAAATAAAATAAGCTCAAAAATCCTTATAAACAATTTACTATAACTTTTTTCTTTTATTTTGTAGCTTTTTTTCTTTTCATATTTTCCATTGTCTGACGAAAAATTGACCAGCAAAAATCTGCCAACATTGCCTTTGACCATTTCCCGTTATATCTTCGTTCTATGTGCATCATGTCTTGATGAAACATTTCACCATGTTCATCTGAAACTACACCAAGGTTAACCGGGGGAAAAAATCTAAGTGGGTGTCCAAAAAATGAATTTCCAGTGACATGTTGCAATTAAGAGCTTTATAAGAGCTAAGTAGTTCTTGAATGTTTTCTTTGAAATTACAATATCTTTGGGAGGAAAACGAATTTTAAAAAGATTTAAAATGATTTAGAAAGATGAAATATAGTTCTTTCAGGTCCTGTTATTAGTTTTTAAAAAAAGTTTCTATCGGTGAAGAAAATCGACGTTAAAAGTACCCAAAAAAACGGGTTTTTGACATGTTTGAATTGGAATACCTCAAAAACGTGACGTGCTAGAGTAATTTTGACTTCGGATTCGGATTCAGCATGCCAAAATCCCTTAGAAAAGTATATTTTGGTTTAAAGGCGATTTTCGTTGCAGACCAGTATAATAGGTGGTGCTTCTTTATTGAACAGGTGTTGGTGTGTGATGTATGAATGTCCCAGTCTGAGCCTGATGTATACTTTCAGTTTTTTTGAGATATGTGGTTGGGATAGATTGCGCTTTCGCCGTTTGGGTTCAGGTTTTTGTATGAATGTTGGTAATTTGTCCAAGCGTTTCTTTCTGTATTTCCAGTTTTCAAGGAGTAAATTGGTAGTATCTCTTTTATTGTGTTGGGAGAAAGCTGTCAAGGGTTCTTTAATGGCTGATTTGGCCAGGAATCCAAACAATTTTTAAGGTACTGGAGTTAAGGATGAGATGGTTCCGTATTTTTTCTATTATTTCAATAGAGCTTGAGATATTTTGTACGGCTTTTATGGTTGAAAGGCTGTCGGAAAATATAATCTTTTTTCTTTTCTGCGAGTTATTAGTAGTCCTTTGGAGACAACGGAACGGAATTTTTTGGATAATTGGCGAGATCGGTGTTTACTGTGTAGTTTGGGAAGTTCCATGGTGGTTGGCTGTTCCTTGTGTGGTCTTGAATAGAGATTGGAATGTTTAGATCTTTTGCGACTGCCCTGCATAAGGTTGACTGCACTCTCTGATATCTCTTCCTATTTAAAATCTTCTTGACTTTGTAACGAAGCGTTACTTTTTCACTTTTCCGCCGAACCCCCTTTCATAAATAATAATTATTTACCGAACCCTAATGTTATTTACCGCACCGAACCCTGGGTTGATTTAATACATCCACCCATATAAGGAATAAAAGCAACCAGATGTTGTTTGAGCTGAACACGCATGACGTTGTTGGTAGTTTTTCTACTGTCTCTCGGTTCGCACTCTCTTATGTCTGAAAAGTTAACATGGGGAGGTTGAATTTCACTACCAATTTGTCTTCTGCTTTCGCCTGTTGTTTAGTACCAATTTAGAGTACGGAAAGCAAGAATACCGCGCTGATTTAATTAAATTTGGGAACCAAATTTAAATTAGCAAGTAGAAACACACTGCTGGGTACGAAGTGTACTAGATAGGAGTTTCGAAAAACTTTTTGCTTTTAAACTTCTACCTTTTCCTGTATCTATCCTTTCCCCCCGTTTATTTCTACGCTCCACTTCTTCTAAGTGTATCGTGGACAAAGAACTAACATCAACCGATTTTTCTTCTAGTCTTTTGCTAGGAGCAGGGCCGTATCCCACCGATTATTTCTGTGCCTACCCTTCTTCAAAGAGTAACACAGACAAGCTTGTTACCGCGAACAAAGCACCGATTTTTCTTCTAGTTTGCCGCTGGAGCAAGAAGGTTATTTTGTACCTGTTTCTTTCTGCGCTCCACTTCTTCTAAGTGTAGCGTGGACAAGGCTTAGCCTACAACGATTTTTCTTCTAGTCTTTTGCTAGGAGCAGGGCCGTATCCCACCGATTATTTCTGTGCCTACCCTTCTTCAAAGAGTAACACAGACAAGCTTGTTACCGCGAACAAAGCACCGATTTTTCTTCTAGTTTGCCGCTAGGAGCAAGAAGGTTATTTTGTACCTGTTTCTTTCCGCGCTCCACTTCTTCTAAGTGTAGCGTGGACAAGGCTTAGCCTACAACGATTTTTCTTCTAGCCTTTGGCTAGGAGCAGGGCCGTGTCCCATCGATTATTTCTGTGCCTACCCTTCTTCAAAGAGTAACACAGACAAGCTTGTTACCGCGAACAAAGCACCGATTTTTCTTCTAGTTTGCCACTAGGAGCAAGGAGGTTATATTGTACCTGTTTCTTTGTGCGCTCCACTTCTTCTAAGTGTAGCGTGGACAAGGCTTAGCCTACAACGATTTTTCTTCTAGCCTTTGCTAGGAGCAGGGCCGTATCCCACCGTTTATTTCTGTGGCTACACTTCTTCAAAGAGTACCATAGACAAGCCGTCATCGCGGATAGTGCACCGATTTCTCCTCTAGTCTCTTGCTGGAGGCAGGGCTGGCCCCACACCCGTATATGAAATACCGTGTTATATTATTGTAGGAATACTTATTGTTACTTATACGAAATACCTTGTTATATAAAAAAATTAATAGTATAAAAAAACGAATAGTGTAAAATACTGTAAAATTGATTTGGAATAAATAAAGTTTGTTTTTGATTGGAGTTTGGAAACTTCTACCCAAGTTTTTTGCTTTCTTTGGGATAAACCCTGGACACCGACGAGCCTACCTCAGCCTCGACAAAAAAGCATCACAAATTGGCGCCCGAGCAGGGACCTTAAGAAGTTTCAACCGAACTCCGACCGCCGACCGACCAGGAAGCTTCGAAAGGTACCACCGTCCACCGACCGCCGTTTACCGTCCACCAACCACTACAAAACAAACTTCATCGTCATTGCCCTTAAGGGTAGCATCGACAAGCAAGCACCAGTTGACCAGTTCCACCCAGTGTTAGCCCCGATCACCGCACCATGTCCGACTCCGAAGATCAAGACGATCAGTATTTGAATCCGTATAAAAATCTTGGATTCATATATTTCCTTAAGAAACATGAACTAGTCGAGATGCTTAATGCTCGGAAATTAGATTCAGCCGGAAACATGCAAATCCTTCGACAACGCATTAGCCGACATCTCAAGAAAGTACGCGATCACGGTTCCACTCAAAACCTGTGTGAACATTGGGAAGGCATTGTAGAAGAGCGAAACAACGAAGACGTTGCACCAGACCTACCAAGCTTTGCTCGACACCGGCTCAACAAAATCTTTTGTAGGTCCAATCCTGAGACAAAAGATCCGAGAGTTAAACCTGCCGATACAAGAGCACGACTGCACCATATATTTGGCTAATGGTGAGCCTGTTACAACGACCGAGCATTACATGCTTACCTTCCCCCTAGGAGACGTACTCCTTACGGGTGAAGTAACATACGTTCCCGCTCTCGAAGCTGATGCCGTTTTGGGGATGGATCTATTAAGACAAGCCAGCCTTCAAATTTCCATTGGAGGAAAACTAGTTACACATAGAAAGCCCGACCGAGATTCTGAAGGAGTTTTCCAATGCTTAGCTAGCTCTCATCCTCCCGGCGACCTTCAAAAAAGTCGTCTGTCAACCGAACAACCAAAATTGTTACAGTACCCGGAGACGTTGATTGCCCCACCGCACCAGAACCGAATACCAGAAGAATCCACCGCCATTTTTATTCATATGCCGACCGCCGCCGCAATACATCAACAAAAGCTGAATAAAAGACGCAGGCATCCCATAAAACAAAATAGTTTTCGTCATGAACAACACATCGACCAAAACCGGCATAATAAAAAGAATTATATAACCACCGTCTGCCAAAGAATCAAGCCTCAACGGACCCAGCGACCACCGAGATTTCATCACCGATCGTCATCAGAGTACCCCAGTGATTCTAACCCGAGATTCAACACTGCCACCAAAAGAAGGCGAATAGAAAGCCCACGACGAGTAAGCGAAAACCGTAGTATTTTTCATCACCACGTACCGTGGCGGGAAAAGAAAGATGCCACCACTCCACCTGTGCCTTTTGATCCTTTCCGAGGAATAAAACTTAAGGGTGCGCATCATCAAAGAACCTTCTTTATCTACCGACCATGGGGTAGGATATCCGTCCGGATGAACAGTTGTGGGACTCACGCAGACCTGAAATTCAAGCACCACCAGAAGATAATTGAACTGAAGTAACTTTATGATTTTTTTTTATTGAGGAACTAAATATTAAGTTTATTAAAATGTATTTATTATTATTAAGAAAAAAAAAAAAATGCATCATACAAAAAAGAAGAAAAAAAGATATGCATCCGTACAAAAAAAAAAAAAAAAAAAACAAAACAAAAATATGCATCCTACAAAAAAAAAAGAATATAAAAAGATATGCATCAAAAAAAAAAACAACAACTGAATCCTACAAAAAAAGAATAAAAAGATATCCGTACAAAAAACAAAAAAAATGTATGCATAGTATGCATAAGCCTTAAGACGAGAAGGTTCTCGTCTTCCGAAGTAAGGGGGGAATGTAACGAAGCGTTACACTTTTTCACTTTTCCGCCGAACCCCCTTTCATAAATAATAATTATTTACCGAACCCTAATGTTATTTACCGCACCGAACCCTGGGTTGATTTAATACATCCACCCATATAAGGAATAAAAGCAACCAGATGTTGTTTGAGCTGAACACGCATGACGTTGTTGGTAGTTTTTCTACTGTCTCTCGGTTCGCACTCTCTTATGTCTGAAAAGTTAACATGGGGAGGTTGAATTTCACTACCAATTTGTCTTCTGCTTTCGCCTGTTGTTTAGTACCAATTTAGAGTACGGAAAGCAAGAATACCGCGCTGATTTAATTAAATTTGGGAACCAAATTTAAATTAGCAAGTAGAAACACACTGCTGGGTACGAAGTGTACTAGATAGGAGTTTCGAAAAACTTTTTGCTTTTAAACTTCTACCTTTTCCTGTATCTATCCTTTCCCCCCGTTTATTTCTACGCTCCACTTCTTCTAAGTGTATCGTGGACAAAGAACTAACATCAACCGATTTTTCTTCTAGTCTTTTGCTAGGAGCAGGGCCGTATCCCACCGATTATTTCTGTGCCTACCCTTCTTCAAAGAGTAACACAGACAAGCTTGTTACCGCGAACAAAGCACCGATTTTTCTTCTAGTTTGCCGCTAGGAGCAAGAAGGTTATTTTGTACCTGTTTCTTTCCGCGCTCCACTTCTTCTAAGTGTAGCGTGGACAAGGCTTAGCCTACAACGATTTTTCTTCTAGCCTTTGGCTAGGAGCAGGGCCGTGTCCCACCGATTATTTCTGTGCCTACCCTTCTTCAAAGAGTAACACAGACAAGCTTGTTACCGCGAACAAAGCACCGATTTTTCTTCTAGTTTGCCACTAGGAGTAAGAAGGTTATATTGTACCTGTTTCTTTCTGCGCTCCACTTCTTCTAAGTGTAGCGTGGACAAGGCTTAGCCTACAACGATTTTTCTTCTAGTCTTTTGCTAGGAGCAGGGCCGTATCCCACCGATTATTTCTGTGCCTACCCTTCTTCAAAGAGTAACACAGACAAGCTTGTTACCGCGAACAAAGCACCGATTTTTCTTCTAGTTTGCCGCTAGGAGCAAGAAGGTTATTTTGTACCTGTTTCTTTCCGCGCTCCACTTCTTCTAAGTGTAGCGTGGACAAGGCTTAGCCTACAACGATTTTTCTTCTAGCCTTTGGCTAGGAGCAGGGCCGTGTCCCACCGATTATTTCTGTGCCTACCCTTCTTCAAAGAGTAACACAGACAAGCTTGTTACCGCGAACAAAGCACCGATTTTTCTTCTAGTTTGCCACTAGGAGCAAGGAGGTTATATTGTACCTGTTTCTTTCTGCGCTCCACTTCTTCTAAGTGTAGCGTGGACAAGGCTTAGCCTACAACGATTTTTCTTCTAGTCTTTTGCTAGGAGCAGGGCCGTATCCCACCGTTTATTTCTGTGGCTACACTTCTTCAAAGAGTACCATAGACAAGCCGTCATCGCGGATAGTGCACCGATTTCTCCTCTAGTCTCTTGCTGGAGGCAGGGCTGGCCCCACACCCGTATATGAAATACCGTGTTATATTATTGTAGGAATACTTATTGTTACTTATACGAAATACCTTGTTATATAAAAAAATTAATAGTATACAAAAACGAATAGTGTAAAATACTGTAAAATTGATTTGGAATGAATAAAGTTTATTTTTTATTGGAGTTTGGAAACTTCTACCCAAGTTTTTTGCTTTCTTTGGGATAAACCCTGGACACCGACGAGCCTACCTCAGCCTCGACAAAAAAGCATCACAACTTCTGGATGGATGGATGTTTTATGTGGCTAGTTTATTTTTATAATTATTTTTGAAGTAAGAAAGTCGATTCTGTCCGTTAATTGGGGAAGACCAGTTTCGGTTAATATATTGATAACACTGGTCTGCAACGAAAATCGCCTTTAAACAAAAATATACTTTTCTAAAGGATTTTTGCATGCTGAATCCGAATCCGAAGTAGCACGTCACGTTTTTGAGATATTCTAATTCAAACATGTCAAAAACCCGTTTTTTGGGTACTTTTGACGTTGAATTTCTTCACCGATAAAAACTTTTTTTAAAAACTAATAACAGGGCCTGAAAGAAATATATTTCATCTTTCTAAATCATTTTAAATCTTTTTATAATTCGTTTTCCGACCAAAGATATTAGGTGTTTTATTGGAAAAGCTATCGGCAGCACAGTGAAATTTTATATGAATTACAAAAACAGCATCGGCAGCAAAATCGCTGCCGATAAAAGTTAAAGTAGAATCCCGCTGCCGATAAACTTTTGACGTTTGTTCGAGTATCGAGCTCAATTGAATAGGATTTTTGTGTGTCGTCATTGGTACGACTGGTACTTTTATGTGTCTCGAATTCTCGATGGCTATGTTCGTAGAGTAGAATTATGTTGAATGAATGGCCCTGTTTAGACTGTAACTTTTCACTTCGTCAAGACCATGTTTTTGTAGAAGAAATCGGTGAAGAGAAAATTCACTATTCGCAGCTCATATGAAAAGCTCTTTTTGTAAACCTTTGGTCTATAGGGACCAGTTTGTATAGACATGGTTCAAATTTTGATCCGATGCTCAGCAATTTTAAGTCACTGCTTTTGGTGGAAAGGCTACTTGTATAAACGTGGTTCAAGCTTTGATGCGTGGTTCAATTATTTTAGCTCACTGATTTCGGCAGTTTAACTGAGGTTCAACAAGGGTCAAGCTTGAAATTGTTATTACAACATACTTGAACCTTGGAATCATCGTTGCACTTCAGTAGATCCGATAAAATCGATGAGTCTCTCACAGTTTTGTTTATAAAACAGCAATCGTAAAATATTTACCCGTTAGCCGTTAACCGATAAAACGGTATATCGTTAGCCGTTAACCGAGAAAACGGACCATCAAACAGCAACCTAGCAGTCCCAGCTCCTGCATAACACCCTCTACAGCCGATCCGACTCCAGCAACCAGGTACCAAGTACCAACCACCAAGCAGCCACAGTCTGCTTAGCAACCGATCCAGCTCTAGACTACAAAATATTGATATGCAAAACAAGCAAAAAGTGAAACTAATGTGACTAAGCCATGGAACTAATTGTATAATGGCAGTACTTAGCAACCGCTCCAGCCTCTTCAATCAACAGTCATACCTGTGTTAATTTATGTATCATCAAAATAACTAACTACTCTTCACTAAATTTTCTATTGTCCACCATCAACTGTGTGTTTTTAAAGTTCATACGTAATCGTTAGAAAATATTGTTTGTATGTTAAAATCCCACGTGCATTAAGCACTTTTCTTCTATTTAAAATCATATAGAGCGCTCTGGCTCTAAAAAGCACATTTCTTTCATGTGTCTTCTACACTATCAACCGATTAAGAGCGTACTCGCTCTAACTCAATAACAATATGTAAATATTTGTACATGTATATTATGTATTTTCTGGTGTTATTTTATTAGTTTTAAGTTATTGTAGGAACCTGTAAATATGTAAATATTTTTTGTTGCATCCATAAGTCAACACGCAATCATTTAATAGTTTATATTTCAATAAAAGAAAAAGACAAGCCATGTTGGTATTTAAATACCTAAAAAAAAAACAGAACAGGATGGCCATACATTCCAGCCTCCGATTATACCATCGTACAACGTAGAAAGAGATAGATTTAAGAATTTATGTATATGTAAAGCCCATTTATAAAGTCTCAATAAAAATACATACATACATACATTTCACATTAAAATGAAATATTTTTCCACATATTCCCGAGCACCTTAATCCCGATTCCCCGCGAATGGAACTCTTGCACCGGTCACAAATGTTCATTATTTATCTTTTCAGTGAAAAGCAGTTTTTGTGGTAAATAATACCAATAATATCCAGATAAAAATATTTATTCTAACGGGTGATTTTTTAAGAGGTTTAGAACTTAAAAAAAAAAAAAAACACAAAAAATTCGAAAAAATGAATGAAATATTTATTTGAATCGATAGTTTGAACCTTGCAATTTAATGTTTAAAGATAATTTCATGCAAATGTTGACCGCGGCTGCGTCTCAGGTAGCCCATCCGCTGAGTCCAATTTTGGCATACTCTTTCACACATATCGGCCGGTATCTCACGAATGAATGCATGGATGTTGGCTTCCAGTGCGTCAATCGAAGCGGGCTTGTCCCTATAGACATTAGCCTTGACATACCCCCACAAAAAATAATCTAATGGTGTCAAATCGCACGATCTAGGCGGCCAATTGACCGGCCCGAAACGTGAAATTAACTGTTCACCAAACTCGCCTCGCAATTGCGCCATTTTTTCGCGTGCTGTGTGGCATGTGGCACCGTCTTGTTGAAACCACATATCATGCAAGTCAAGAACTTCCATTTCGGGCAAAAAAAAGTTTGTTATCATCGATCGGTAGCGTTCACCATTGACAGTAACGCTGCGATTCGCATCATCTTTGAAGAAATATGGCCCAATAATGCCGCCGGCCCATAAACCGCACCAAACAGTGGCTTTTTCGGGATGCATTGGTAGCTGTTGCAATGCTTCTGGCTGATCTTCACTCCAAATGCGGCAATTATGCTTATTTACGTACCCATTCAACCAAAAATGAGCCTCATCGCTGAACACAATTTTTCGATGAACATTTCGAACCGAGCACGAATTTTGATAGTAAAATTCAATAATTTGCAAGCGTTGTTCATTTGTAAGACGATCCATGGTTAAATTGCAAACCAAACTGAAGCTGTTTGACAGTGACACAAGGTACTAAACACACGTCAGCTGTCAAAACCAGTGTTGCCAAAACCAAACCAGCTAAAAAATCACCCGTTATAAGCACTTTAAAACTTTAAAACACGTCTCGAACTCTCTCTTGCGAACCAAAGCAAACTATGTATGTACAGCTGCGGTCAAAATAATAGTAGTACTCCATTTCAAAAAATCAAAATTGAAAAAAGTTGATTCCTGGATTTTTAACAAATTAATACCCATGTGATTTTGAAATTGGTGTTTTTAAGCTTTCATTTTCAAAAAAAAATAAAATTTCAAATTTAATATTTGATCCTATATTTTCAAATTTATTGAAGAACCTTTGAAAAACGGCGGTCAAAAAAATAGTAGTGCGAAGATGATCCGCCTTTAACTATTACAAAAAAACCAAATATAGGACAAAAATTGTATCATAAGATATAGTTGAGTGTTTGAACCTTAAACTTACATTTAGTTGCAAGTCCCTCATTGGAAATAACACCAGCACAACTGCGGCGTTGCTTGGGTTTATCAGGTTTTCGGGTCTTTCTACGCTTATCGACTTCCATGAGTGCTGATTAGCTTCCCTAAGGGCTTTATTGTTATGGCTGGCAACTACTAACATATTTCTTTGCATCGCACAACAAGTTCTCAATGGGATTTGAGTCCGGAGACTTTGCGGCCAGTCCATCACATTAACTGTTTTTGTCTGGAATCATTGCTTCGCAAGTTAACTTGTATAGGCTTTGGGTCATTTTCTCACTGAAAGACACATTTCAGTGGTATTTCATCTTCAGCATAGGGTTGCATTACTTCCTGCATGATCTTAGCAAAGATTTGCTAATCCATGATACCTTCACTTTGATGTATTGGAAAAACACCATACAAGGAAAACCATATCCAAACCATTATGCTGGCTCCTCCGTGTTTAATTGTTTTTGCTCTGAAACGTGGATTATATTCTATGTTTGGTAGCCTTCTTACATATTGACAAGGTCCATTTCCACCATATAAAAAAATCTTGGACTCGTCTGACCACAGAATATTTCTCCAATTTTATGCAGGCCAGTCAAAGTGGTTCCTTTGCGAATTTCAATATTTTTGTTACATTGTTTTTTGTCAACAATGGTACCTCTCTAGAGCTGTGGGCGGCTTGAACATTGTTACATGTGAACTTCTACGAACCGTTTTATTGATTTCATCAACATAAAATATGCCTTTTATTTCAGAAACTGGCGTAAAGGGATTGATTTTTAAATGCCTGATGACTCATTTTATCAACTTTGGTGGCAATAGCGGCTTCCGACCGCTGTTTTCTGACTTTGGCAGTTAAATAATAGCTTTTCTCACCATTCTTTGTGAACATTCAACTAGGCATTGAACCAGCGCATAAGTTTTGCCTTCCGATATCAGTCTTCAAACTAGGACACGCTATTCCGGTGTTCAGTGTTTGCCCCTGCCCATTGCTGGAAAAACTATGACCAAATTTCAATAAAAATAAAGGTGTAATGAATAAACAAAATACAAGGTTTTTTTCAATGTTCAATTTTAGAAATAAAAGAGAAAAAAAAACCGGTGCACTACTATTATTTTGACCGGAAGAATTCGTAGCTTTGATTAATAGCGGTTGTTTATTTGTCATATTACCGTTGCAACAAAGAATATATTTGTACCCGATTATTAAGAAAATGTTACTTAGTCAAAATGTAACAGTTTTTTTGTATCAACGCAATATAAAACTTACAAAACCAAGGTCAAAATAATAGTAGTACTCCATTTCAAAAAATCAAAATTGAAAAAAAGTTGATTCCTGGATTTTTAACAAATTAATACCCATGTGATTTTGAAATTGGTGTTTTTAAGCTTTCATTTTCAAAAAAAAATAAAATTTCAAATTTAATATTTGATCCTATATTTTCAAATTTATTGAAGAACCTTTGAAAAACGGCGGTCAAAAAAATAGTAGTGCGAAGATGATCCGCCTTTAACTATTACAAAAAAACCAAATATAGGACAAAAATTGTATCATAAGATATAGTTGAGTGTTTGAACCTTAAACTTACATTTAGTTGCAAGTCCCTCATTGGAAATAACACCAGCACAACTGCGGCGTTGCTTGGGTTTATCAGGTTTTCGGGTCTTTCTACGCTTATCGACTTCCATGAGTGCTGATTAGCTTCCCTAAGGGCTTTATTGTTATGGCTGGCAACTACTAACATATTTCTTTGCATCGCACAACAAGTTCTCAATGGGATTTGAGTCCGGAGACTTTGCGGCCAGTCCATCACATTAACTGTTTTTGTCTGGAATCATTGCTTCGCAAGTTAACTTGTATAGGCTTTGGGTCATTTTCTCACTGAAAGACACATTTCAGTGGTATTTCATCTTCAGCATAGGGTTGCATTACTTCCTGCATGATCTTAGCAAAGATTTGCTAATCCATGATACCTTCACTTTGATGTATTGGAAAAACACCATACAAGGAAAACCATATCCAAACCATTATGCTGGCTCCTCCGTGTTTAATTGTTTTTGCTCTGAAACGTGGATTATATTCTATGTTTGGTAGCCTTCTTACATATTGACAAGGTCCATTTCCACCATATAAAAAAATCTTGGACTCGTCTGACCACAGAATATTTCTCCAATTTTATGCAGGCCAGTCAAAGTGGTTCCTTTGCGAATTTCAATATTTTTGTTACATTGTTTTTTGTCAACAATGGTACCTCTCTAGAGCTGTGGGCGGCTTGAACATTGTTACATGTGAACTTCTACGAACCGTTTTATTGATTTCATCAACATAAAATATGCCTTTTATTTCAGAAACTGGCGTAAAGGGATTGATTTTTAAATGCCTGATGACTCATTTTATCAACTTTGGTGGCAATAGCGGCTTCCGACCGCTGTTTTCTGACTTTGGCAGTTAAATAATAGCTTTTCTCACCATTCTTTGTGAACATTCAACTAGGCATTGAACCAGCGCATAAGTTTTGCCTTCCGATATCAGTCTTCTAACTAGGACACGCTATTCCGGTGTTCAGTGTTTGCCCCTGCCCATTGCTGGAAAAACTATGACCAAATTTCAATAAAAATAAAGGTGTAATGAATAAACAAAATACAAGGTTTTTTTCAATGTTCAATTTTAGAAATAAAAGAGAAAAAAAAACCGGTGCACTACTATTATTTTGACCGGAAGAATTCGTAGCTTTGATTAATAGCGGTTGTTTATTTGTCATATTACCGTTGCAACAAAGAATATATTTGTACCCGATTATTAAGAAAATGTTACTTAGTCAAAATTTAACAGTTTTTTTGTATCAACGCAATATAAAACTTACAAAACCAAGGTTATGCATTTCTTTTACTTGTACTACTATTATTTTGACCGCAACTGTATGTATTTTCACTTATATGTAACTATTATTAATTTCTTCTTCGAAAATACAAATACAAATTTGGAAATGCATATCTACTGCGAAAAAAAAAATAAATCTAGTTACTGCATTTTCTTTTTGGATCAGCTTCGGAAAATTCTCCGATTAGTGGCAACGCTGAACACACAAGACTCTGGGAAAAATATAAAAGAGAACGCAAACATACTGGAAAAATCGTGTGAGTTTGCCAGGAACGGACGATTTGGTCCTTACCCCTCACTTTTCTACTCCCTTCATTTATGAACAAAAGATCGTCTGAGGAAAAATCGGGTGGTGTAAATGCCGACTTGGTTGGATTGGATAGGAGAAGCAACACAAAAGAGAACGTAAATTTTCTACATTCAGAGCTAAAAATTTGTATTTTTTTTTTCCGTTCTGAGTATGTTCAGAGTTTGTTCAGAGCGCGCTTTATAGGGGTTTTTCTTTTTTAATTCAGAGCAGAGACTGAACTGTCAAATAAAAAGTTGTGTTTCTTTTTTAGCTCTGAGCGTTCAGAGCTAAAATTGTGTATTTCTTTTTTCGTTCTGAGTGTGTTCAGAGTTTGTTCAGAGCGCGCTCTATGAGCTCAGAATAAAATGACTGAGCAGACTGAGTTCAATGCTGAACACATAGCATTTAATCATTACCCGTGTTTTGTTGGAAAATCTATCAATAGTATAGTAGGATTTTACACGAATAACAAAAACAATATCCGCAGTATGAATACTACCGATAAAAGTTAAAGTAGAATCTTACTACGGATGGGTTTTTGACATTTTTACGAGTCTCGAATGGATCTTATGTGATTTCGTTCTCAAATGTTGGTACGATTGATATTGCATTTGTATCTCGATGGCTGTGTTCGTTGAGTAGTTGTACATTTGGAATCGTGTGTTTTCCATTGGGGAAAAAAAATCAATCTGTTACTGTTGATATTATTTAGTTTTGTTAATGAAAATGGACTAACTGGGCTTATTTTGCAAGAGAAAACAATAGAAAAGATAATTAAGTTTTGCTATGTTTCCACCAAAGGTTTATCTCAGTTTAGATTAAATAAATCCTTTTGGTGTTTCCTTCGCACAAGAAGATTTAAAAATGATAAAGTTTGACAGCACTTTCTAAAATGCAAATGGTGTTTCAATGTTTCTTATGAAGTGCAAGTGAGATAGTTTGATTCGTGTTAAACAATGAAGAACTGAATAGTTCAGCACCATATAAGAATATGCTACCTACTCCATGTGCAATATTTTTTTTTAATTTGACTACAGCAAAACTATATTTTTTGTACACAAACATGCAAATAAACAGACCATAATGCATTATCTGTAAAACCAACTCCTCCACACAAGTTTTTCTTCACAAATTTTGACTCTACTCCGATCCCCGACCGGAATCGAGTCGAATCAAGCTTATTTCAACTCGATTCAGGTATACAAAGAATTGAGGCGAGCTTCAAGCTCGCTTCAACATCACATGTTAATGTAGTAGTCTACGAACAAACCCCCTTCTTTAAGTTTTTATTGTATGTCAAATTGTTTGGTTATAGCGTGAAACAGATTAAACCAGCACCAGCAACAGCACCAGCAACAGCGGCGGCCATTGTTTTAGAACCAATGTGTTTAAATCGTTCAGCACAGATTAAAACAGAACCAGCAACGTCAACAGCGTCGTTAGACTAAAGTCCTAAATTTGCTGTTGCTGGTGCATTGCTGACAACTTTTCCGCAACAATATTCAGGGGAACCACACTGCAAAAAATAAAATTCCTTGGACATGGAACTTGTTGTTTCTGTTTTTACTTTCGTTTCTATGTGAAATGTCATGCACATGAAAATACGGTGCTGGTGGCAATGTGTTTGAAAAATATTTGCTGGCCAGCGTGCTGTTCTCTGTTGACGGTGCTGGTGCTGGTGCTGGGTTAATCTGTTTCGCACATAAAACTTTGAAATCGACCGCCAGATATCCAGATGTTTTCTTACCATATTGTAATAACTTTCCATATTTAAACTATAACGACTCCGAAATGCAAACAAACGGACACAATAAAGCTTACGGTCGCAGTGCAAACATACCCTTATTAGCTATAATTATAGCAACTCTCAAACGAAGGAAGCGCCATCTGCCGGATTATAGCAGATTTACCAGCTGTCAAATAAAAGCTTTTGGAAGGGAAATTATTGGGAAATTTCCCCTACGGAAAGCTCTAGAAGCAGAGACCAGAACGTTCTCCTTATTTCGAGAGATTGGAAAACAAGTATAAAAGGCACATGTTTGAACGGCAGCCACACAGTTTGTTTTTAATCGTGAATGAATAAAGTTGGTTGTAATAAAAGTGAAAAGTAAAGTTTGTGAATTAATTCAGTGGTGAAGAATAAATCGTTTTGTTTGTAGTAAGAAAAGTAAAGTGTTTTATTTTGCGAAATAAATAAGTGGACGTTTTGAATAAAGTAAATAAGTTTTATTAACGAACCTGAGAAAATATTACAATATCTTCTTGAAAATTGTCCATTTTATTAGTTTTAGTTATTTTTTTTTTGCTGAAGTTAATTTTAATTTTTGATTTTCACAAAACTTTCTTCTATTTGTGTTTTTTTTTCAGTTGTACCAATTTTTAAATACAAAAATCTGGCTACTGCCGATGGATTTTCTTGGGAATTTTCTACTATACTCTTTATAGAATGCCAAAAAAACACGGGTATTGACATATTATATGTATATTATATATATAATATGGCAATGCATTTAACAATTAGTGTTCCAGGTGTATTTCAAAAATAGTTCAGGGTGGTCAGAACAAACTTGCTCAGATGATGTTCAGAACATGCTCGACATCAGAGAATATCAAATATTTGATATTCTCTGCATGCTCGGACTCTGTTCAGAGCTCTTTTCTGAATTAAAAAAGAAAAACGCCTAATAATGAGAAAAGTGATGAATTTTCGAGAGGAATCCTGTTTATACATATTTCTGAGCCCTCTGAGTCCTCTGAGATCTCAGAAATAAAAACTGGCTAGTTAGCTCACGTATTTTAAAAACAAATTATGCCAAGCTTTACATTTTTTGATAACTTAATATTTTAATAAATACATTAATTTGCACCCCGCGCTAAAATACAAAGAACTGTGGCGTATATGCGTAGAAGATTGAAAAATGAAACTGCAGCTGTCGTATCTATTCATTCATTCATGGGTGAAATAGAAAAATTTTTAATGTCTGATAATATTAAGAAGGAGTTTAGATAAACGCGATTTTAGTGTGTATTTATGATATTGGCCATTAGTCTATTAAGTTAATTTTATATAATATGTAATATGTAATAATACAACTTGATTAGATCTTTAAAAACTGAAAGGTTTTTCAAACATCAACAATCCCCTTTCCCAAAGCGCTGTCACAATTCCTATTTTCTTTTCCTCATCATCTTCCAAAGGTAATTCATTTACAGCAACATATTCTGGATAAGACTTTATCAAAACCTCAACGCTGGGTGCACATTCATTCTCCATTTCAATATAATTCGGATCATACTCGCAATACTCCTTGGAATTATCTACGTAATAATAGATGCGAGTATTGTCATCCTCTTCAACAAGACGCATAATATTTGCCCGCAACAAACGAACTTTAGTCATTGAGTTGATACAATAGTCACTAACCCACAATCCTTTGGAGTCGACGGAGTTCTTGCTGCCAAATACTGTTCGGGATCTCTCTTGATCAGTTATATTTGGAGGAAGTGCCTCATGCTGGAACTTCTTTGCTAATTGGTCAACAGCCTGGTCGATTGGAATTTCTTCTAAGGATTTCGAAATAAGATCACGACATTTGCGGATAAAGTCTTTTCGTTCCCGCGTTGAATCATCTGAATAAACAATGCCCGCATTGTGCCACATATTTAACGGTAGACCATGACGAAAGTCGACGTTCTTTGTTATAGCCCGTTGGAGAATCATGGGAAACAATTTTTCAAACAGATCAGCATATGATTGCTTTTGATACACACTTAGTGTAATGTGCAACGAATGGAATCCAGGTTCTGTAAACGCCTGATGTATTGTTCCGCGAGGGAAATATAGGATGTCTCCTGGCATAAGAACCTTTTCCAAAATAGGTTTGCCTATTTGATTCTGTGAAAAGTTTTCGGACGAAAATCGCGGCAATTGCTCACTTTCATTTCGGGGATTATATAATTTCCAACGTTTTTGTCCTTCAATTTGCAGAACAAAAGCTTCAATGTCATCATAGTGTGGAGCAAATCCCTGTGAGTTTGGAGGAGTTAGATACGCATTAGCTCCTACCATGCAATGGAATAGTTCTTGCAAAGATGTATTCATTGCAAAAATTGCAGAGAGAAAAGTCTGTGGATTCAGCAGGCGTATGCTGCATCCATTCGAATAGTGATCCCAAACTACTGGCGGTATTGCCCTTCCTTCCGGATTTAAAGTCTCACGGACACCTGTGAAGTGGAAATAATTAGTTTCAGTTTGAACTTTGGTATGTTATTTCATAACGTCAGAGTTGTTCAACCGTATTTGTTAATAAATAGAGAAGATTTAAGACTGCAAGCATTTATAAATGCAAGATCTCAAAATAGCTTAATATATTATGTACATATAAAGGATTTAAACTTTTCAATGACAATGCCATGAAAATAATGTAATTTTATATATCGTCCACCTTAAACCAGAAACACGCGTATGCAAAATGAAAATATTGCAAAATCGTTTTTGAAAGTTTAACTAGATGAAAACAGAGTGTAAAATCAATTGTTTAACTGATATTTTAAAATATTATATTTTCTTCTAGGTATACAGTGTTGGAAATAAAGAAAGAAAGAAATAAAACTCTGGTCTATAACTGCCTGGATTTTAATATATGTATTTATTAATCTTTTAATTAATAAATGCTGTTATTATTACCAAAATAAAGTTATTTATTTATAACAAACATTATGTTTCATAACCAAAAATATTAAATAATCAAAGAATAATGATATCATGTCCATTTTTACCTGGTCAAAACATAAGCAACTTTTTAAAAATGCATTCTTTAAATTAAATTGAGTCATTGAGTGTTCGATTTCGATGGACAAAGAGATTGTTCCTATTTCTGCTATTTTCTCTGAACTATTCTTCGATCAACAATCTCCCGTAGTGTTTACATGGGTTTGAGATCAGGATACCGTGCTGGCCACTTCATATCATCAAGTTTTTGCACTTGAAACAATTTTTTTGACTTGTATGGTTCGGATCATTATCTTGCTGAAATATCCATTTCAGGTGAAGATCCTCGGCACGTGGTAGCATGAAATTTTCCATGAGGTTCTTGAATACGAACCAGTTCATAATTCTATATATTTTATCAATCGGACCGACTCCATGTCCAGAGAAACATACCCAAACATTTACGAACCATACAATTTCCCCCTCCATGTTTAAAAGTTCCCTTTGTTTATTCGGTATCGGGTATAAACGTATTTTACGGTGTTTTATTTTTAACAATGTCCGAGAATAATGTAAAAAAATCTACTACACTGGGCAACAGAGAAAAAGTATCATGAACAATTTCAACTAACTTTTACTCAGAGCTGTAAAATTTCTGTACCAGTACCAGTAACAGTACCAATACTTGTACTTGTACTTCAGTATTCGGGTCCTGGTACTTGAAAAAGGACAAGTACCAGTATTATTATTATTTATTTTATTAAATAGTAAATAAATTACAAATTTAATAAGTGCTTAAACTAGAATTAGCTGCCAGGGCTATCTACTAGATAAATATAATAAAATTTGCTATAAATAGATATATATATAATGGGTTGATTTTTATTATTTTTTTTTTATATAGAGTTAGCAATTTTTAAAGTCGTCATTATGTTGTAAACCAAATTGATGTTATCGATGTTGTGATTTTTTAAGAGATGGTGCATGTTGTGCTTTGATAACACTGGTCTGCAAAAATCAACTTTTTTTTCGCCTTCAGGTAATTCTTTAATATTATGACAGATTTGACTTTTTTGAATCTAAATCTGGTTTCAGAAAAATTCTATCACGTCCAGTTTTTTTTTTTAATTGATTTTTAAAAATATGATTGATTTGTAAAAAAGAGCCCTCTTAGACTTGGTTGACCTGGTAAAAACAAGAAACCATTGTGCCTATTCTGCTCAGATTTGGAGGACTTACTCCACATAATATAAGGTTTCACATTAAACCAGATTTGTCATCATCCATCAATGTTCACCCATATTTTAAACCGTTATTTAAAAAAAAACAACAGAAAGTTCGAAATTTCGTAGTTTTTATGATTTACGCTATAAAAAACATATTTTTTTGGAAAATAATAGAATTTCCATATGTTTGATATTTATAAACTCAAGTATATTAAATAAATTTCAATCAAAGACTTTTAAAAAAGAAACAACTAAGCGGTTTAAAATCCCAAACACTTTTTCCCATAAGTATATTTCACTGAGTGCTCTGTATAAGAAACTGGTAAAATATTTTAAAATATAAAAAAACACACCGATTCTACCAAACTACACCTTAAAAAAGTAGTTTTAAAAAATAAAATAAGCTCAAAAATCCTTATAAACAATTTACTATAACTTTTTTCTTTTATTTTGTAGCTTTTTTTCTTTTCATATTTTCCATTGTCTGACGAAAAATTGACCAGCAAAAATCTGCCAACATTGCCTTTGACCATTTCCCGTTATATCTTCGTTCTATGTGCATCATGTCTTGATGAAACATTTCACCATGTTCATCTGAAACTACACCAAGGTTAACCGGGGGAAAAAATCTAAGTGGGTGTCCAAAAAATGAATTTCCAGTGACATGTTGCAATTAAGAGCTTTATAAGAGCTAAGTAGTTCTTGAATGTTTTCTTTGAAATTACAATATCTTTGGGAGGAAAACGAATTTTAAAAAGATTTAAAATGATTTAGAAAGATGAAATATAGTTCTTTCAGGTCCTGTTATTAGTTTTTAAAAAAAGTTTCTATCGGTGAAGAAAATCGACGTCAAAAGTACCCAAAAAACGGGTTTTTGACATGTTTGAATTGGAATACCTCAAAAACGTGACGTGCTAGAGTAATTTTGACTTCGGATTCGGATTCAGCATGCCAAAATCCCTTAGAAAAGTATATTTTGGTTTAAAGGCGATTTTCGTTGCAGACCAGTATAATAGGTGGTGCTTCTTTATTGAACAGGTGTTGGTGTGTGATGTATGAATGTCCCAGTCTGAGCCTGATGTATACTTTCAGTTTTTTTGAGATATGTGGTTGGGATAGATTGCGCTTTCGCCGTTTGGGTTCAGGTTTTTGTATGAATGTTGGTAATTTGTCCAAGCGTTTCTTTCTGTATTTCCAGTTTTCAAGGAGTAAATTGGTAGTATCTCTTTTATTGTGTTGGGAGAAAGCTGTCAAGGGTTCTTTAATGGCTGATTTGGCCAGGAATCCAAACAATTTTTAAGGTACTGGAGTTAAGGATGAGATGGTTCCGTATTTTTTCTATTATTTCAATAGAGTTTGAGATATTTTGTACGGCTTTTATGGTTGAAAGGCTGTCGGAAAATATAATCTTTTTTCTTTTCTGCGAGTTATTAGTAGTCCTTTGGAGACAACGGAACGGAATTTTTTGGATAATTGGCGAGATCGGTGTTTACTGTGTAGTTTGGGAAGTTCCATGGTGGTTGGCTGTTCCTTGTGTGGTCTTGAATAGAGATTGGAATGTTTAGATCTTTTGCGACTGCCCTGCATAAGGTTGACTGCACTCTCTGATATCTCTTCCTATTTAAAATCTTCTTGACTTTGTAACGAAGCGTTACTTTTTCACTTTTCCGCCGAACCCCCTTTCATAAATAATAATTATTTACCGAACCCTAATGTTATTTACCGCACCGAACCCTGGGTTGATTTAATACATCCACCCATATAAGGAATAAAAGCAACCAGATGTTGTTTGAGCTGAACACGCATGACGTTGTTGGTAGTTTTTCTACTGTCTCTCGGTTCGCACTCTCTTATGTCTGAAAAGTTAACATGGGGAGGTTGAATTTCACTACCAATTTGTCTTCTGCTTTCGCCTGTTGTTTAGTACCAATTAAGAGTACGGAAAGCAAGAATACCGCGCTGATTTAATTAAATTTGGGAACCAAATTTAAATTAGCAAGTAGAAACACACTGCTGGGTACGAAGTGTACTAGATAGGAGTTTCGAAAAACTTTTTGCTTTTAAACTTCTACCTTTTCCTGTATCTATCCTTTCCCCCTGTTTATTTCTACGCTCCACTTCTTCTAAGTGTATCGTGGACAAAGAACTAACATCAACCGATTTTTCTTCTAGTCTTTTGCTAGGAGCAGGGCCGTATCCCACCGATTATTTCTGTGCCTACCCTTCTTCAAAGAGTAACACAGACAAGCTTGTTACCGCGAACAAAGCACCGATTTTTCTTCTAGTTTGCCGCTAGGAGCAAGAAGGTTATTTTGTACCTGTTTCTTTCCGCGCTCCACTTCTTCTAAGTGTAGCGTGGACAAGGCTTAGCCTACAACGATTTTTCTTCTAGCCTTTGGCTAGGAGCAGGGCCGTGTCCCACCGATTATTTCTGTGCCTACCCTTCTTCAAAGAGTAACACAGACAAGCTTGTTACCGCGAACAAGGCACCGATTTTTCTTCTAGTTTGCCACTAGGAGCAAGAAGGTTATATTGTACCTGTTTCTTTCTGCGCTCCACTTCTTCTAAGTGTAGCGTGGACAAGGCTTAGCCTACAACGATTTTTCTTCTAGTCTTTTGCTAGGAGCAGGGCCGTATCCCACCGATTATTTCTGTGCCTACCCTTCTTCAAAGAGTAACACAGACAAGCTTGTTACCGCGAACAAAGCACCGATTTTTCTTCTAGTTTGCCGCTAGGAGCAAGAAGGTTATTTTGTACCTGTTTCTTTCCGCGCTCCACTTCTTCTAAGTGTAGCGTGGACAAGGCTTAGCCTACAACAATTTTTCTTCTAGCCTTTGGCTAGGAGCAGGGCCGTGTCCCACCGATTATTTCTGTGCCTACCCTTCTTCAAAGAGTAACACAGACAAGCTTGTTACCGCGAACAAAGCACCGATTTTTCTTCTAGTTTGCCACTAGGAGCAAGAAGGTTATATTGTACCTGTTTCTTTCTGCGCTCCACTTCTTCTAAGTGTAGCGTGGACAAGGCTTAGCCTACAACGATTTTTCTTCTAGTCTTTTGCTAGGAGCAGGGCCGTATCCCACCGTTTATTTCTGTGGCTACACTTCTTCAAAGAGTACCATAGACAAGCCGTCATTGCGGATAGTGCACCGATTTCTCCTCTAGTCTCTTGCTGGAGGCAGGGCTGGCCCCACACCCGTATATGAAATACCGTGTTATATTATTGTAGGAATACTTATTGTTACTTATACGAAATACCTTGTTATATAAAAAAATTAATAGTATAAAAAAACGAATAGTGTAAAATACTGTAAAATTGATTTGGAATAAATAAAGTTTGTTTTTGATTGGAGTTTGGAAACTTCTACCCAAGTTTTTTGCTTTCTTTGGGATAAACCCTGGACACCGACGAGCCTACCTCAGCCTCGACAAAAAAGCATCACAAATTGGCGCCCGAGCAGGGACCTTAAGAAGTTTCAACCGAACTCCGACCGCCGACCGACCAGGAAGCTTCGAAAGGTACCACCGTCCACCGACCGCCGTTTACCGTCCACCAACCACTACAAAACAAACTTCATCGTCATTGCCCTTAAGGGTAGCATCGACAAGCAAGCACCAGTTGACCAGTTCCACCCAGTGTTAGCCCCGATCACCGCACCATGTCCGACTCCGAAGATCAAGACGATCAGTATTTGAATCCGTATAAAAATCTTGGATTCATATATTTCCTTAAGAAACATGAACTAGTCGAGATGCTTAATGCTCGGAAATTAGATTCAGCCGGAAACATGCAAATCCTTCGACAACGCATTAGCCGACATCTCAAGAAAGTACGCGATCACGGTTCCACTCAAAACCTGTGTGAACATTGGGAAGGCATTGTAGAAGAGCGAAACAACGAAGACGTTGCACCAGACCTACCAAGCTTTGCTCGACACCGGCTCAACAAAATCTTTTGTAGGTCCAATCCTGAGACAAAAGATCCGAGAGTTAAACCTGCCGATACAAGAGCACGACTGCACCATATATTGGCTAATGGTGAGCCTGTTACAACGACCGAGCATTACATGCTTACCTTCCCCCTAGGAGACGTACTCCTTACGGGTGAAGTAACATACGTTCCCGCTCTCGAAGCTGATGCCGTTTTGGGGATGGATCTATTAAGACAAGCCAGCCTTCAAATTTCCATTGGAGGAAAACTAGTTACACATAGAAAGCCCGACCGAGATTCTGAAGGAGTTTTCCAATGCTTAGCTAGCTCTCATCCTCCCGGCGACCTTCAAAAAAGTCGTCTGTCAACCGAACAACCAAAATTGTTACAGTACCCGGAGACGTTGATTGCCCCACCGCACCAGAACCGAATACCAGAAGAATCCACCGCCATTTTTATTCATATGCCGACCGCCGCCGCAATACATCAACAAAAGCTGAATAAAAGACGCAGGCATCCCATAAAACAAAATAGTTTTCGTCATGAACAACACATCGACCAAAACCGGCATAATAAAAAGAATTATATAACCACCGTCTGCCAAAGAATCAAGCCTCAACGGACCCAGCGACCACCGAGATTTCATCACCGATCGTCATCAGAGTACCCCAGTGATTCTAACCCGAGATTCAACACTGCCACCAAAAGAAGGCGAATAGAAAGCCCACGACGAGTAAGCGAAAACCGTAGTATTTTTCATCACCACGTACCGTGGCGGGAAAAGAAAGATGCCACCACTCCACCTGTGCCTTTTGATCCTTTCCGAGGAATAAAACTTAAGGGTGCGCATCATCAAAGAACCTTCTTTATCTACCGACCATGGGGTAGGATATCCGTCCGGATGAACAGTTGTGGGACTCACGCAGACCTGAAATTCAAGCACCACCAGAAGATAATTGAACTGAAGTAACTTTATGATTTTTTTTTTATTGAGGAACTAAATATTAAGTTTATTAAAATGTATTTATTATTATTAAGAAAAAAAAAAAAAAAATGCATCATACAAAAAAGAAGAAAAAAAGATATGCATCCGTACAAAAAAAAAAAAAAAAAAAAAACAAAACAAAAATATGCATCCTACAAAAAAAAAAAGAATATAAAAAGATATGCATCAAAAAAAAAAACAACAACTGAATCCTACAAAAAAAGAATAAAAAGATATCCGTACAAAAAACAAAAAAAATTTATGCATAGTATGCATAAGCCTTAAGACGAGAAGGTTCTCGTCTTCCGAAGTAAGGGGGGAATGTAACGAAGCGTTACACTTTTTCACTTTTCCGCCGAACCCCCTTTCATAAATAATAATTATTTACCGAACCCTAATGTTATTTACCGCACCGAACCCTGGGTTGATTTAATACATCCACCCATATAAGGAATAAAAGCAACCAGATGTTGTTTGAGCTGAACACGCATGACGTTGTTGGTAGTTTTTCTACTGTCTCTCGGTTCGCATGGATCTCTTATGTCTGAAAAGTTAACATGGGGAGGTTGAATTTCACTACCAATTTGTCTTCTGCTTTCGCCTGTTGTTTAGTACCAATTTAGAGTACGGAAAGCAAGAATACCGCGCTGATTTAATTAAATTTGGGAACCAAATTTAAATTAGCAAGTAGAAACACACTGCTGGGTACGAAGTGTACTAGATAGGAGTTTCGAAAAACTTTTTGCTTTTAAACTTCTACCTTTTCCTGTATCTATCCTTTCCCCCCGCTTATTTCTACGCTCCACTTCTTCTAAGTGTATCGTGGACAAAGAACTAACATCAACCGATTTTTCTTCTAGTCTTTTGCTAGGAGCAGGGCCGTATCCCACCGATTATTTCTGTGCCTACCCTTCTTCAAAGAGTAACACAGACAAGCTTGTTACCGCGAACAAAGCACCGATTTTTCTTCTAGTTTGCCGCTGGAGCAAGAAGGTTATTTTGTACCTGTTTCTTTCCGCGCTCCACTTCTTCTAAGTGTAGCGTGGACAAGGCTTAGCCTACAACGATTTTTCTT
The DNA here is from genome assembly GCA_963921185.1 of Dasysyrphus tricinctus. Classification (NCBI taxonomy): domain Eukaryota; kingdom Metazoa; phylum Arthropoda; class Insecta; order Diptera; family Syrphidae; genus Dasysyrphus; species Dasysyrphus tricinctus. Next base: position 31,192,237 of record OY992533.1, on the reverse strand, counting down.
CTAGCCTTTGGCTAGGAGCAGGGCCGTGTCCCACCGATTATTTCTGTGCCTACCCTTCTTCAAAGAGTAACACAGACAAGCTTGTTACCGCGAACAAAGCACCGATTTTTCTTCTAGTTTGCCACTAGGAGTAAGAAGGTTATATTGTACCTGTTTCTTTCTGCGCTCCACTTCTTCTAAGTGTAGCGTGGACAAGGCTTAGCCTACAACGATTTTTCTTCTAGTCTTTTGCTAGGAGCAGGGCCGTATCCCACCGATTATTTCTGTGCCTACCCTTCTTCAAAGAGTAACACAGACAAGCTTGTTACCGCGAACAAAGCACCGATTTTTCTTCTAGTTTGCCGCTAGGAGCAAGAAGGTTATTTTGTACCTGTTTCTTTCCGCGCTCCACTTCTTCTAAGTGTAGCGTGGACAAGGCTTAGCCTACAACGATTTTTCTTCTAGCCTTTGGCTAGGAGCAGGGCCGTGTCCCATCGATTATTTCTCTGCCTACCCTTCTTCAAAGAGTAACACAGACAAGCTTGTTACCGCGAACAAAGCACCGATTTTTCTTCTAGTTTGCCACTAGGAGCAAGGAGGTTATATTGTACCTGTTTCTTTCTGCGCTCCACTTCTTCTAAGTGTAGCGTGGGCAAGGCTTAGCCTACAACGATTTTTCTTCTAGTCTTTTGCTAGGAGCAGGGCCGTATCCCACCGTTTATTTCTGTGGCTACACTTCTTCAAAGAGTACCATAGACAAGCCGTCATCGCGGATAGTGCACCGATTTCTCCTCTAGTCTCTTGCTGGAGGCAGGGCTGGCCCCACACCCGTATATGAAATACCGTGTTATATTATTGTAGGAATACTTATTGTTACTTATACGAAATACCTTGTTATATAAAAAAATTAATAGTATAAAAAAACGAATAGATAAAGTTTGTTTTTTATTGGAGTTTGGAAACTTCTACCCAAGTTTTTTGCTTTCTTTGGGATAAACCCTGGACACCGACGAGCCTACCTCAGCCTCGACAAAAAAGCATCACAACTTCTGGATGGATGGATGTTTTATGTGGCTAGTTTATTTTTATAATTATTTTTGAAGTAAGAAAGTCGATTCTGTCCGTTAATTGGGGAAGACCAGTTTCGGTTAATATATTGATAACACTGGTCTGCAACGAAAATCGCCTTTAAACAAAAATATACTTTTCTAAAGGATTTTTGCATGCTGAATCCGAATCCGAAGTAGCACGTCACGTTTTTGAGATATTCTAATTCAAACATGTCAAAAACCCGTTTTTTGGGTACTTTTGACGTTGAATTTCTTCACCGATAAAAACTTTTTTTAAAAACTAATAACAGGGCCTGAAAGAAATATATTTCATCTTTCTAAATCATTTTAAATCTTTTTATAATTCGTTTTCCGACCAAAGATATTAGGTGTTTTATTGGAAAAGCTATCGGCAGCACAGTGAAATTTTATATGAATTACAAAAACAGCATCGGCAGCAAAATCGCTGCCGATAAAAGTTAAAGTAGAATCCCGCTGCCGATAAACTTTTGACGTTTGTTCGAGTATCGAGCTCAATTGAATAGGATTTTTGTGTGTCGTCATTGGTACGACTGGTACTTTTATGTGTCTCGAATTCTCGATGGCTATGTTCGTAGAGTAGAATTATGTTGAATGAATGGCCCTGTTTAGACTGTAACTTTTCACTTCGTCAAGACCATGTTTTTGTAGAAGAAATCGGTGAAGAGAAAATTCACTATTCGCAGCTCATATGAAAAGCTCTTTTTGTAAACCTTTGGTCTATAGGGACCAGTTTGTATAGACATGGTTCAAATTTTGATCCGATGCTCAGCAATTTTAAGTCACTGCTTTTGGTGGAAAGGCTACTTGTATAAACGTGGTTCAAGCTTTGATGCGTGGTTCAATTATTTTAGCTCACTGATTTCGGCAGTTTAACTGAGGTTCAACAAGGGTCAAGCTTGAAATTGTTATTACAACATACTTGAACCTTGGAATCATCGTTGCACTTCAGTAGATCCGATAAAATCGATGAGTCACAAATGCTGAACCATGGATCAAATTTTGAACCAGTTAGTACAGCTCAAACTAAATGAAGTTCAAGGAAGGTTCAGGCTTATTTGGCTACTAATGTACTCAGTTAATCCGGTAAAATTGGTGAGTTAAAAAATTTCCAGTGGAAAACTAGGTAAATGCATTAAAATTAGCCATACAATCATGTCCTTATTGTAATTTATAAAATTATCGCTAATAAAGTCATCTACTCCATGTGTATTGAGTCTGTTATTATACGACGACTTTTGAGTCATGACTTTTTTCAAAATTAAATGAGGGCAATTGAGAAAACAAAATTTGATTTGATTCAAAATAGCTTTTTATGGCCTTTAGTCCTACAAATTGGCGTTTCGTTCGGCTTACTCACTTGAACTCATCAGTGACATAGTGAGGGCTTTGTCAGACGCAATTTGTTTTAAGTTCAGTTCAACTTACATGAATTTTTCAACGAAAATCCACTGTAAACTATATCCAACAAGATTAGAATTCCTTATCATTAAGCTGGAAGTTAACATTAACTTCCAGCTAATCATTAAGTGAGTAAGCCGAACGAAACGCCAATTTGTAGGACTAATGGCTAGTTGCACCGACCTCTTTTAAATTTTTATTGCTTCGTTTAATTTTAAAATGACATTTATCGGTTGCACCAACCTCTTCTAAATTTAACAGGCCGATAAACGAACCAATAAACTATAGTTCCATTTTCCTTCAGATAAATTTTAAAAGCAAGTTTAAACGAACATATCTCACTATACCTACAAAAAAAATTATTCAATTTTATTTGACGGAGTATTGTTGATTCCAAATTAAAATAATGAGAGGTGAAGGCATTACGTTTCCTATTTATAATTCACCACTTAAATAAATAAATTATTCCAGAATAATTATAGACTGGTCATCATGTATTTATCTGATAAGGAACTAAAACAGACGAGACGTCGACGAGAAAATAATAAATAATAATAAAAAAAACACCAAGATGGCGCATTGGCTGTATCTAATGAGAATACCTTGTTTCTGTTTATTGTGTATTCACATTTTCTTTATTGCTATCTCACTTGCACTTGTTAATTTTTTTCGTTCAGTTTAATAAACAGATGATAAAATCCAGGGGTGGTTCACGAACTGCATTTTAGCTAAAAAATGCGTGAAAGAGATTGGTGCAACCCAAATAAATTTATAAATTTTAACTCCATTTTAGCAAAAACCGCTTTTAGTGAATTTTGGTGCAACTGGGCATAAAGGCCATAAAAAGCTATTTTGAATCAATAATTCAACAAGTCCAATCCTTAATGCTAAGTCTTCTACTTGGCTGATTTATTTCAGTAGTATATAGAATTTGTATTATAAAACCTTCTTAAAATTTGATTTCACTTTCACAATACTAAATTTCGAAAAATCTCAACTAAAAGTCTTCGTGTAATAGCAGACTAAATCATGACTTTTTTACTTTGACCATAGTCTACCAACACACCCCTACCCCTTTTCTTTTCGTTTATAGCTGCAAAATCAATTTTCGTATCTGAAAATGACAAATAAAGAAAAAAGGGACACAAACATTTGATTGAAAACATTAATTATATAAATATATAGTTATATTTCCCATTTAACTTACAAATATCTTAGTTTTTGTTAATAATTTTGGTTTATTTCTACTTTTAACTTTCACTAAATTCACTTTTGTGTCGTGACAGCTGTTCAAGCGTACCATATGCAAATACAAAAATATAGGCCGCTGCGGATGTGTTTTTATGGAAATTTCTCACTGTACTATATATAAAATCCCAAAAAAACACGCCTATGTAAATTCAAGGAAATCATCATTGCAACATGTCGCTGAAAATTAGTTTTTTCCCGGTAAACCTTGGTGCAGTTTCAGATGAACATGGTGAAAGGTTTCATAAAGCATGATGCACATAGAACGAAGATATAACGGGAAATGGCCAGAAGCAATGCTGGGAGATTTTTGCTGGTCAATTTTTCGTCAGACAATGGAAAATAATATGAAAAGAAAAAAGCTACAAAATAATATGTTTAAAGAAAAAAAGTTATAGTAAATTGTTTATTTGGATTTTTGAGTTTATTTTATTTTTAAAACTACTCTTTTAAGGTGTAGTTTGGTAGAATCGGTGCGTTTTTTATATGTAAAATATTTTACCAGTTCTTTATACAGAGCACTCAGTGAAATACACTAATGGGAAAGAAGTGTTTGGAATTTTAAAACGCTTAGTTGTTTCTTTTGTTAAAGTCCTTGATTAAAATTTATTTAATATATGTACTTGAGTTTATGAATATCAAATATAGGGAAATTCTATTATTTCCCAAAAAATATGATTTTTACAGCGTAAATCATAAAAACTACGAAATTTCGAAATTTTTGTTTTTTTTTTTTTTAATAACGGTTTAAAATAAAGGTGAACATTGATGGATGATGACAAATCTGGTTTCATGTGAAAGCTAATATTATGTGGAGTATGTCCTCCAAATTTGAGCAAATTTGGACGTGATAGAATTTTTCTGAAACCAGATTTAGATTTAAAAAGTCAAATCTGTTATAATTTCAAAAATTACTTAAAGGCGAAAAAAAGTTGATTTTTGCAGACCAGTGTAATTGGTGTTGAGCGTAGGGCTCTCATGCAGCTTCTGGCGGCAGTGTGGTAAGGTTTTTTGATAATTCCCAAGGATGATTTAGAGCATTTTCCGTAGATTGGTAAACAATAGTCAATTTTGGATAACCTATGGATTTGGTTATATTTAAAAGGGTGTTAATGTTAGCACAGCTATTTTTTGAAGATAAATATTTAATTATATTAACCCTGGCAGTTAGATTTTTCCTTAAATAAATACAATGATTCTTAAAGCTAAATTTACAGTCAAATATAATACCAAGAAATTTCAAAGAATTCACATTTTTAATTAAGTTATTGTTTAAATTGACTCTAACAGATTTTGTACAGTTGTGTTATTTACATATGTGAAACAATTCGGATTTTGAACATGAAATAATGGAACCGGAGTAACTACTCCATTGAAAAAGAACGTCTATAATACAAGAAAAAATAGTTCCTAATTCCTGCAGGTTTTTGATTTTGGAAAAAATAATTAGATCGTTGGCATAGAGTGAGTGCTCAACTTTATTGAAACTATCTATTATACTACTAATTTCACTAAAAGCAATGATAAATAAGACCACTGATAATGGCGATCCTTGGGGGATGCCGTTCTTTAGTTTGTACAGATTTGAGTAGTACAGGACGGCCTCTTGCCTACGCCTATCGCTCTCTCAACTGCGAGTGGTTCCAAGAGAGCTAGGCACGACGACACTACGTCACCAGCTGTTCCCTCACCGGGGAACAAGAAGAAGAAAGCCAAATTCTCCCGGGTGACCATGGAGGTCCAACAGACTGCGATTGCAGACTTTGGCAACCCTTCAAGGAAACTGACGGATGATCAATGGCAATTGATAGAACTTAGAATTCTGGACGGGGTAAACGAGGCTATCGTCAAGCACAGACCTCCACCACTCTTCGGTACCCTCAGCACTGTCCACTTATTCAAGGTGATGACATGTGAAGACGGTAACACTCTCACATGGCTCCGAGAGTTCATCGAGAAGACCGAAGCTCCTTGGCCGAACGCTGACCTTCGATTAATTAGTAAGAAGGAAATCAGCGAGCTGAGCAGGCCAAAGGCAGTGCTGACACTTAAGGGACCCGTGATACCAAGAGACCGGATAGAGCGGAACCTCAAGGTTAACGAACCAACCAAAGATGGCACCGAAGTGATTGTGAGTCTAAGCCACAAATCGATGCCATTTCTGCGGAAAATTGGCTACAAAGTGCGCGTTGGTACAAACCGATGCAAGCTTAGGTTCATGGCCAGTAAGAAAAAACAGGTAAATAAGGAGGTGGTAGTTAATAACTTATCATGAAATTTTTACAAATAAATCTTCATCATAGTAAAGCTGCCAGCGCCAACCTAGTCTACCTCATGGAGAGTAGACAAATAGACATTGCTCTAATTCAAAAACCCTGGATATCAGGCGGCAGAATTAGGGGGCTCCACTCAAAAGGACTTACACTGTTTAAATCCTCTGACACAGGTACCAACAGTAATTATAGAACATGTATTGTAGCTAGAAAACAGATTAATCTCTTTCTTCTATCCACATACAGTAACCTAGATCAAACTGCGATAAAGTTGGAGCGCGATGGGCTTCCACCGCTTATCTTGGCATCATGTTATATGCCGTACGATGGGACGGAGGGACCTCCTGCAAATGTCACGTGCCAACTTGTTCAACGCGCAGCTGTGGAGAAATGGGACCTTGTGATAGGATGTGATTCTAATTCACATCATATTCAATGGGGCAGCACTAATATCAACGATCGGGGTGAGTCTCTTTTTGAATTTATCATAGAAAATAACATACTAGTAGCGAATAGAGGTAATGAACCAACATTTGTCACTAAGAACCGCGAGGAAGTACTCGATATCACCCTTGTGAGCAACTCGAATACTGTGTCAATAGAACAATGGGAGGTACTCAAGGAAGAATCTTTTTCCGATCACAGGTTAATTGAATTCTTTATACTTAGTACAACAAACTCTCGAAAACTTTTTAGAAACTTCAGAAAAACTAACTGGGATATTTTTAATGGGGAAGTAGAGAATGAAATCAAATTGCTTAATACCAATGCAATTGATAATCCTGAGAACTTAGACAAAGCTGCCGAGAAATTCACAGAAATACTCAGCAATGCTTTTGTCAAAGGATGTCCATTAAAACCAGGTAAAAAGGCAACAAAAAACCACCTTGGTGGACAATAGAACTGGGCGACATTAGGAAAGAAACGAGGCGACTTTTCAATGTCGCCAAGCGCACCAGATCAGACATCGACTGGGAGATCTACAAATCCAGTCAAAGAAAATTCAAAGCTGAAACACAGCGAGCGAAACGCAGCTCGTGGAGAACCTTCTGCGATGAAATAGAAGGCACCAATGAATCAGCTAGACTAAGGAAAATTCTCTCAAAGAGCCATCTACATTAGGTTCCTTAAAAGAACCAAGTGGTCGCTGGACAGAATCATGCAGTGAAACTCTAAAACTCTTAGTTAATGCTCACTTTCTCGGGTGTAGCTCTAACCCAAGCTATAACCAGGAAACTGAGATATATACAGAGCACAGAACACCGTCGGACATTTTAACGGAAGACAAAGATTAAATGGGCAATAAACTCTTTCTCCCCTTACAAATCCCCGGGACTAGATGGCATCTTTTCAATGATGTTGCAAAAAAGTGAAAACCTGATTACTTCACACCTGAAAAACATATTCTCAAGTAACCCAGCCACACGGAGACTAAAGACTATAGACCAATCAGTCTCACGTCGTTTACTTTTAAAACTTTCGAGAGATTGTTGGACATCTATATTCGCAGCTCACTGAACCCGGAGGTGATTTCTCCAATGCCTTTATGAAAGGCAAAAGCGTAGAAACTGCACTTCACTGTGTTGTTAATACAATTGAAAAAACTCTCAAAGACAAGGAATACACTCTTGCTGCTTTTCTAGATATTGAAGGAGCATTCAATAATGTGTAAAACGATGCAGTTAAGAGAGCCCTTGTAGAGCTGAATATAGAAAACTCAATTATAAATTGGACTATGTGTTGATGTTAAAAAACAGGCATATTATTACAGAACTTGGAGAATCACGTTTAATAGTATCCACATCCACAGGAACACCCCAGGGAGGGGTGCTTTCTCCGCTTCTTTGGATACTAGTTATGAACGAAATTCTTGTAAAATTAAAATATAGTGGAGTCAAAGTAGTAGCTTATGCAGTTGACCTAGTACTACTTGCGACAGGTAAATTCCCATCCACTATTAACGAACAAATAGAATATGCCCTGTCAAAGGTCAACACATGGGCAAAGAATTATGGTCTAATGGTCAATCTATTGAAAACTGAATTGGTTCTCTTCACTAACAGAAGAAAAATACCAATGTTTAGACTACCATCAATTGCAGGGACTCCACTCAAAATCTCGGATCAGGCCAAATACTTGGGTGTGATCCTTGATAAGAAACTGAACTGGAGTCTCAACACTAAAGAGAGAGCAAAGAAAGCTATGGTTGCGTTCTATTCCTGCAACAGGATCTTTGGAAAATCCTGGGGACCCAATCCAAAAATTATCAGGTGAATGTACAGGGCAATGATAGAATAGGTGACCTTTTATGATTTAAGTATATATTTGTTTTTGGGCTTTAGGTCAATAAATGAAACAAGATCTTTTTGTTTGTTCACGACGTTTCGTCCATGTCTATGGACATCATCAGGTGTAAAACCAAAAAGGATGTACACGGCAATAGTTAGACCGATACTTACCTACGGTAATTTAGTTTGGTGGAACGCGACTGAGAAAGCAACAAACCTGAAAACCTTGACAAAAGTTCAAAGATTAGCATGCGTAGGTATTATGGGGGCGTTGAAAACCACTCCCACAGCGGGACTGGAAGCGATACTCAACTTGAGACCCCTAGATCTATTCGTGCAAGAATCTGCAGCATACAGTGCCTTGCGCCTAAGCCAGACTAAATGCTGGAAGCAAAGCACATCAGGCCATACTCAGATTCTGCAAAGATATGTGGGAAATAATGTTTGCACAGACTACACAACACCCCATTTAAACTTCAACAGACCCTTCACTATCTCTTTTCCTAATAGAGAGGAGTGGGAGAACAACCAACCTTTCAGTAATGCATCTACGATAACTGTCTTCACTGATGGTTCGAAGATGGACACTGGAGTTGGTGCAGGAATTGTCTCGGACACTTTGCAGTGTCTTCCAAGCCGAGGTCTTGGCAGTGACAAAAGCAGCTACGCAAATATCAATGATGGCGATACCACGAGCTGATATCACCCTCTTTATTGATAGCCAAGCAGCAATAAAAGCAATTTCTGCCACCGAGATACATTCGAAGCTTGTGACTTGCTGTCGCGAAGAGCTTAGGGTTCTTGGCATGCAGCATAACATTAGACTCTGCTGGGTTCCCGGTCACAGTGATGTACAGGGAAACGAGAGAGCTGATGAGCTGGCGAGAACGGGTTCGTCGCTTGATTCAAGTCAAGCCGAACAACACATCAAAGTACCAACCTTTAGCATCAAACAGGATATTGGTAACAAAATATTAGAAAAAACCAATGGAAGATGGAATCTGCTTGAAACATGCGCCACAACTAGAAAGTTATGGCCAAATTTCAATAAGCAGAGAACAGACAAAATTATGCAAATGGACAAGAAACATCTCCGTTCCCTTGTCAGCATAATCACCGGACACAACCTATTGAGATACCATAAAAAGAAAATGAGGCTCAGTACTGATGACCTTTGCAGAGGATGCAGTGACGAAGAAGCACATGAGGATACCTTACGCTTCCTTTGCCACTGCCCAGCACTCTGACATTTAAGAAAGAAACACCTAGGAAATTATTTCTTTCTGGAACTTCGGCTAATAGCCTTCTGAATTTCATCAACGCCTCTAAATGGCTTGACTGCTAATAGAACACATAGGTTTTTATATTAAGTGGAATACCATTTCCTAGGGTATCACAACGGATATACATAGATCTAAGTGTGACGGTAACGAGATCAACTGTCAGCCCTTCTACCTAACCTAACCATGAAATTCGGTCAAAACCTGGTGTTTTTCCTTTTACTGTGTGCATTTAATTAAAGTCTTTTGAGACACAAATGTATTATTAGGAAAAATCCAGACAAAAGGTCTTAAAGTATTGAACTTCGTTTTGTAGTCGCGTTTAATAAGAATTATGAACCAGAATAAGAGACACCTTATTGACCACAACGATTTTAATAAATAAAATAAAAACAAACAAAATTTAATTTTTCATTTTATTTTTAATAGCTTGAATGCATTTCGAACCAAATATGGTTCATCTTCAGCAATACACTAATTTGGCATACAGAGAAGAAAGGAGGTAATTATAAAACAAAACAATAAAAAGGAATTGAAGATGACTTTACATTTTACATTAGAGTGAGAGAGACATTTATTTATTTGACTAGGTTAAACAAATCAGACATAATATTGCCACTATCACTGTTCATGATGTTGTTGCTGTTATGAATGTAAAGACTTTCATATGCATCAAGTCGTCGATGGTTTGTGACGTGTTTAATGAGCTTTACGTCTTCCAATTTTACATTGAAGTTCAATTTCAATTCAATTCAATTCAATTCTATTTATTCAGTACGTTAATACACAGTTTTGTTTACAGAGAAAAATCTGCGAAGCCTAGATAGGCTTTTCTGCAGAAGGTTATTTAAATTCATTATTTACAATTTTTAATAAAGTGTTATAGGTAAGGTATCTTATAAATATTTGTACATGTATTTTTTTTTTTTTTTTTCTATTCTATTGTAAGTTTAGCAGGTGATTTCTTAGGAGCTTTTCCCTCAGGCCATCGGAAGATATATTAAGTAGTTCCCTGGGTACTTGATTGAAGATATGCGGAATAATAACAGTTAATTGTTGCCTGCCGTATGAATTGTTATATCTTGCTGTTTGAAGGAAACCGTTAGCTCTTCTTCTTGTATTACATTGGTGCTCAATTTGTCGTTTGTAATGCTGATCTTTGTAGTATTCTTCTAGAATATTAAGTTCGAATAGTTTTATGTTTAAAAGTCCAAGCTGCTTGTATCTTGTTTCTTGACTTATATAAAGTTCCGAGTTTGTTCCGTTTTTAACTTTTATTATTATTTTTATTATACGATTTTGTATTTTTTGTAGTTCTTGCAAAAGACCTTGTGTAGTGTTTCCCCATGCAAGAATTCCATACCTTAATGTTGACTCCACTAATGAAAAGTAGACCTGCTTCAAGACATTAAAATTGGTGTAGTTGCTTAAATGATGAAGAGCATATGCAGCTTTTCGGAGTCTTTTGCAAAGTTGCATAATGTGCAAATCCCATTTGAAAAAAGTGTTTGTGGGTGAGGACGTGTGAAGCCACGGAGGATTTTTCGGGTCTATTGAATCTAATGTGGTTTGAGTGTTCACCGAATCGAACACCAATGCTCCGTTTTGTCTGGCTGATGTAAACAGCATCGCAGTCTCCGCATTTAATCTGGTATATCCCAGATTTGTCCATAATTGTGGATTTATCTTTGGTCGATCCTAACACATTTTTAATTTTTCCGTTGCTGGAGTAGGTTAGGTTAGGTTGAAGTGGCTGCCAGTCATGGAGACTGACACACTTAGACCATGAGTTGGTCCATTGTGATACCACATGAATCTAGGAAACCCTTTTCCTTACTCGGTGAACCATTTGGAGCTTCTTATGAAGCGTAATAGACTGCCAATGTCTGAGTTTATCAGATCACTAGGATCATTGAAGTAGAACTCACCAAGGTGAAGTCTTCGTCTATGAGATAGAGCAGGGCACGTGCATAGAAGGTGAGGGATCGATTCTATCTCTTCCTCCTCCATACAGCTTCTGCAAAAATCGTTAGCGAATACGCCAAGACGCGTTGCGTGCTTGCCTATGAGGCAGTGTCCGGTTATAACACCAATCATGGAGCTGATGTGCAATCTGCTTAGAGATATCAAACGCTTAGATCGTTTTAAATCCATTACTGGCCAGATTTGTTTTGTTGCCAAACAAGTGGTGATATCATTCCACCTAAGATTTGTTCTCTCTAAGGCATCTTGCTTCAGCAAAAGTTTACATGTAGCAATGGGTATACCTATTTCTGCCTTACTAGGTAGAAGAGGTAAAGTTGTACCATTTTTAGCGAGTTCATCGGCCTTACAATTACCTGGGATGTCCCTATGCCCCGGCACCCAACACAGGTGAATATTAAACTGTTGTGCCATCTCCAACAGAGACGAACGGCAATTTAGGGCTGTTATAGAGTTAGTAGAGACCGATTCCAGGGATTTAATAGCTGCTTGACTATCCGAGAAGATGCGGATATCTGTAGTTGATATCACGTTTTCCTTCAGCCAAGATAAGGCTTGTTTGATCGCCATAAGTTCCGCCTGGAACACGCTACAATGATTAGGAAGACGGAATGAGAGACTTAATTTAAGTCTTTCTGAGTACACACCGCCACCCACCCCTTCATCAGTTTTCGATCCGTCCGTGTAGATATGAACCGATTCATCTTCCAAGAAAGCCATATCCTCCCAGAGGGTTCTAGAAGGAATGGTGACTTGAAAGTTTAAACCGAATTGTGGTTTTGGGATGGTGTAGTCAATGTGACTAGGTAGTGACCTGAATGAATTCAGAATGATGGAATGGCCAATATTATTGTTGTACCATTGTGAGGAAGCTTGTAGGCGTATGACTGTATTTGCAGCCACCTGTTTGCTAAATATATCGAGGGGAGTCAGATATAGCAGAACGTCTAGAGCAGCAGAGGGTGTCGTGCGAAGCGCACCACTTATGCATAAACAAGCCGAACGTTGTACTTTGTTTAGTCTGCTGGAGTAAACACATTCTATGTTTTGGTTTTTTAGTTTTGTGTGCATTTTGTTTGTTATTGAAGGAAAATAAGTCATCGATGCTCTTTCGTGGTTGTTGTTGTCGTGAAGTTGTTTATCTTTTCTGTATAAAGCTGTAAGTTCAGATTTTTTGAGTTTTTTGGTGTGTTTTGCGATGAGCTGGTCTATTATAGATGAATTGTATCCATTGATGGTAGCAATATCTTTTAAAAGGTTGTACTCAGTAGTATAGTTGGCGATTGAAAGTGGTAGTTTACATAAGCGATGAACCATTGAATGGAAAGCAGCAAGTTTGTGTTGGATTGGACAGAAAGAATCGTTTGTGATATATCGGTTTGTTGTTGTTGGCTTCCTATAAACCGCATAATCAATTTTTCCGTTTTTCTTTGTCAGAATTAGATCCAGGAATGTCAGCTTTTGATTTTCTTCTTGTTCGTAGGTGAAATTTATGCTAAGAAACTGGGAGTTAAGTGTTTTTAAACAAGCGTCTACTTCTTCCTTCTTGACCACTGCAAAAACGTCATCGACATAGCGAAACTAGATTCTTGGGAGTAATCCTCTTGTTTTTAACTTTGTTTCAAAAGAGGACATAAACACTTCCGCTATCAAGGGGGACAAAGGGTTTCCCATACTTGTTCCAGTTTCAATTTTGTAGAAAAAGTTTCTATATTGTGTGCAGGCAAGAAATGAGTTCCGACATGTTAATTTGTGTTTCAACAGAAAGAGCTGAAGAGCTGGGTTGAAAAGATATGTGTGAATAATTAAGAATTTAAGGGTAATGAAAATAGGAAAATGATCGCTGCCGTAGAGATCATTGTATATGTCTCAGGTAGTTTTATTGAGGAAAGAGGGTGTGATTAGTTATAGATCAACGTGAGTAAAGGAAGAGTGCTGAAGTGCCCCAACTAAACGAGATGCGCAGGTCCTATAGGGGTATTGACATCGAACCCCCGTCAGAATCGGAAATCCTTACATCAATAAATCTCCTCAAAAACAACAAGGCCCGTAACAGCGGCTAGTATTTTACATCCGTTGATACAAAGCATTTGGGAAAACGAAAGCTATCCCAAGGACTGGAAGGATGGTGTGAATTTTAAGTTGCCAAAGAAAGGTGACTTACAGAATTGCAACGATTGGCGTGGTATCACCGTTTTCTCCGTTTTCCCAAAACTAATGGCAACCATCATTCTCGAGCAAATAAAGGATAGAATCGAGTCTACACTCACTACCACTCCGCAGTGGTCGATCGTGTGTCGACCATATCAACACCCTGCGTATCGTCCTCGAGCAGTCGATGGAATTTCAATCACCGCTTTACCTCATGTTCGTGGATTTTGAGAAAGCCTTTGATTGAGTTAACCGAGAATGTATATGGAGATCGTTGGTTGGTAGAGGAATTCCACCAAAAATAGTTGCCATTATAAAAGAGTCCTACAACAACGCAAGGTGTTTTGTTTTGCACAATGGGCAGCTATCCGACTCCTTCGTAGTACAACAGGGTGTGAGACAAGGGGATGTTCTATCGCCGATTCTCTTCCTGCTGGCGATGGACGACGTATTGACGGCCAGTGTTGGTACAGCTGAGCAACAGGGCATTCAATGGAGACCGTTCGAAAGGCTCAGTCATTTAGACTATGCCGATAACATGTCTACTGGCAAATAACATCAGTGGGCTGAACGGGATGTGCCAAACACTGCAAGTGAAGGGAGAGTCGAGTGGTCTAAGAATAAACAGCAAAAAAAACAAAAATAAAGCTCACAGGCCGCTCCACACAGCAGCGTATTATTCTACGGGAAACGCCAGTTGAAGTACTGGAACAGTTTAGCTATCTTGGCAGTATTGTTTCTGCAAACGGTGGTACGGATCTGGATGTTAAAAGTAGAATAAATAAAGCTCGTGCTGCCTTCGGTACTCTGTCCCCAAATTGGAAATCCAGTCAAATCTCCTTACGCACTAAGTTGAGATTCTTCGAATCCAATGTTAAATCCGTGCTGTTATATGCTTGTGAAACCTGGAAAGTCACGTCTACCATTTCGAAAAAATTGCAGGCTTTTGTGAATCGCTGTCTTCGCCACATCCTAAAGATTCGCTGGCCACAAATAATATCAAATGAGGAATTGTGGCGCAGGACAAGTCAGGATCGGCTGGACGTCGACATAAGAAAGCGTAAATGGCGTTGGATTGGTCACCCACTGAGGAAACCAAACGATGAAATTGCAAAGCAGTCCTTTTAATGGAATCCTCAGGGTGCACGGCGGGTTGGAAGACCAAGAACAACATGGAAATCAACTGTCTTAGCGGAAGCAGAATCCCCAGCCGGGGTTACAGGACACGATGATGAAAGGATATATGGGTGGAAAAAAGAGTTGGTCGACCGTCATTAAGTATCGCTAACCCAGAGTTAGCAATAAAATGTTCGACTGTTTTGCGGCGTTTGTTTATTTTCTCAGAGCCCCAGGATGGATTCCATGCATTAAAATCACCTGTTATCAGCACGGGATTGTTAATTCCGTTGATAACATCTCCAAGGTCTTGGGTTGAAAAGCTTTGATCGGGGTGGATGTAGAGGAAAATGATTGTAAATTGAATATCGAGATTGATTTAAACACCTATTGCTAATAAGGGTATTCATGCAACGTCGTAAGTTTACAAATTGTGTAAAATGATAAGTTTACGAAAAAGTTTGCATGAACGACCTTTTTATTAATGGCCAAATCACAATCTCGCGTTGGGTCGGTCGCGCTTTGACGGGCTTTTTATCGACTTTACGATATTCTGTGTCATAAAACGCGACCCTTAAATTTGCAAAACGGAATGTAGCTTCAAGCGTCGGGCGTTGACAAATTACGAATATGACAGAATAAAAGTTCTGTTTCCTTAAATTAACACTGAAAATTCTTCACCGAGAAGGGGGATATAAGCTCTCTCTTTTATTTATAAACAAAAGCAGCGGTAGGTTCAGGAGCTAAATTGGAGGAGGTTTTCTTTGCTCTTAATTATGAAGCAATGAAAAATAAAGCTCCCTTACATTTTATTTTAAATAACTGGATTATTAATGTTAGCATGAAACCACTTCACAATTTGTAAATTTTATAACAGGTAACTAATGCTATGTTTCCACCAAAGGCTTATCTCAGTTCAGATTTAATAAATCTATTTGGTGTTTCCACCGCACAAAAAAAAGTAAAAAAGATTTACTTTGACAGCACCTTTAAAAATACAAAATGGTGTTTTATTTTTTCTTATGAAGATGAAGTGAGATAGAATGTTTCATTTGTGAAGAACATGAATGAATCCTTCAGCGCCATATAAGAATAGGTTAATTCGATTTGTAAAAGTATTTGTTCCAGGAAGATTTAACAAGATTAATTTCTAATCTTCAAGATTGACGAAATAAATTTATGGTAAATCTTCGAGATTTAAAGAAGATTTGAGGTAAGCCTTATTAAATCTCAGATTAGCGTTAGGTGGAAATGTAGCATAACTGTACCCTAATTTCAATTTTGTTTTCATTTTAACCCACTGATTTCGGCGGAATCACTCCGAAGTTTAACGATGGTAGAAGCATACATCGCTACTATCACATATTGGAACCACAATTAATCCTCCGAAATCTGCGAGTAATAAAATTGCTAAACCACGGATGTACAATTGGCCCTAAGAAAATCCAGTTAAAACCATTGAATAACTACAAATAGAAGGGACACCGGGCAAAACGTCCACTAGGTGTCCTGGTTTGGCAGCCTGTCGCTGCAGTTGCTCTATCAAATACAACACCCCTGTAATAAATTTGTTCCTTAAAAGTTTGTTCCTTTTGGGAAATTTCCTTTATTGCCGAATAAGAAAGGGAAGACATGTTTTTTTTACATAGAGTATGAAAATGATAAAAGGATTATTTTGAGGTTCTCTTAGCCGAGAAGAAATAATATATTATATATATTATAACCAATAATAATATATTATATATATTAACCAATAATTGTTTGAAAAGGAAATAAGAGCTTCATGGTCGGCCACTGCATTTGATTGGTGTGACTGTCGTTTGAGCAATGTTTGGTGTCCCCTTCTATTTGTAATTATTCAATGGTTAAAACGACTGACAGTTCTTGCAAAAACTAACCAAACGCACCTTTTTTAACATTTGTGAATGTCGAAGTGTCATAATGTAGTTTGTACGATACGACAAAGATAAACATTGAAACAGAAGGAATTTCAATTTAACACAGCACTCCGCATCACATATTCACCACTCATCACACACAAATCTGAATTATTCTGCCTGTTTGACATTGTTGTGAGGTACAAAATTCACCATACTTAGCAAGTACCAAAACCAAGAGGTATGAAGAGAAAATTCCCTTATCGAGTTCTAAATTTCCTACAAGCAACAACCACAGACAAAGGACAAGCAAAGAGCAAGGAGAATGTTTTTCCTTCCAAGCCACATTTATTTGGAATTTATACAAATATTAACAAAAACACACTTATTTGCACTAGCAAAGATTAAACAAATTAAAATTGCATTTAGTTTGTATTTTTGACTGAAAATGTATTTGAGTTTTCACAACAAAACGAATTAAAACAAGAAATGATTTCCACCGCACGACTTACAAAAATAAACTACACAAAATAAGTATACAGAAATAATAAAATCCTCGTCCGTCCGAGCTCATTTTCTTAAGGTGTTGCGAGGCAAGAGGAAGTGAGGAGTGTCGGTAAAGAGGTAGGGTAGGAAAAAGGAAAGGATAGGAAAATGAAAAAGGAAAAGGTTGGAAAGTGGAAAGGAATGTCAAGTTCCGGGGGACGCGGCCTGCTTGCATAGCACGGCAGTTAGCTCGTCGGAATGGGGGGGGATCTTGCCCCCGAAACTTAACCTCACCTGCAACAAAAACACAAATCAGGCCAGAGAAATATCAAAAAATGACAGCGGACGGACTATCACCACACCAAGGCGCTGCTGGTGACGTTGCAGCGTGGCCTTAACCCACCCAACCTGGAAATCGGCGGCCATGTTTTGATTTCCCCAAAGATGGTGGATGATCGCGTTCAGATCACACCATCTTCACCAAGATTACTCAGCTACCATCGGCACCCCCTGAAAAGGTCTTCAAAAACTCATGGTTTCCATTTAAGAAACCAAATCAAACCATTCAATTTTTTTCAAACAAAGGCGTTTCGTGAAGTTTTATTACTTAACAATATCATTCAAACGAAAGGAATCATAGAACCGATATGCTTTTTATAATTAGAAATAATATCAATTTATAATAGTTAATTTTTAATCTAACCTTAACCTTTAAAATTTAATTGAAATACCTAAACAGAATAACAAACGAAAAAATCTAAAAAAAGAACTGAAAATAAACAAACGCAAATTCGTTTTTTGTTCCCGTAGGACTCCCACTGGATAGCCTTCTGGAATTAACACCAAAGTTCCCTACCCTCAATGAGCTCAGCGAAGGTGGACGAAAACAACAAGAAAATAACACTGAGAGGCCCTAAAAATCCCCCAAAGTGACAGACCATGGGAACAAAACCACCATTTACTTACATTTATTTATTTATTTAGCTTAATACAAGCTTGCCTTAAATCTCTACTTAAATCTGAACTTAAATTTAAACTTAATTCTATGGTGGGTTTTTCATTGTTTTTTTTTTTTTTGTTTTTTTTTTTTGCTTGTTTTTTTTTTTTTTTTATTTATTTTATTATTGAAATGGGCCCGTAGGCCCACCCACCAGTTTTTACATACAAAAACTTAAAGATTAATCCATAAAATAAAGACAACGTGGGGTTTTGGATTTGGGGCTTTGAGTTAGGGCGAGTTCGGAGGGAGGAAGAACTAATATGGAAGTCAAAGATATCCATTGAGTTATTGGTTATTGGTGTGGTTGAGGTTGGTATAGAGAGAGATTTTGAGAGAGTGTTTGGAGGAGTGGAAGTCGAAAGAATTTTGCATAATGTTAGAAGTACGGAGCATGCGGGTCATTGGTTCGTTACTACCATAATTAGTACGATGAAAGTTGACATCAAAGAGTGACACTAATCTGAGATTTCTAGGGTTAGTTTGCAATGCAATTTTTTGGAGAAGCGCAGGGCAATCAATGTTACCAGCTAAGAGCTGATGGATAAAAACAATATCGGCTACTTTGCGACGATTATAAAGGGGTTGCAAATTAATAAGCTGAAGGCGACATTCATAGGGTGGGAGATGGAGCGTATCAAGCCAGGGTAGCCCACGAAGTGCAAAACGAAGGAATCTTCGCTGAACAGCTTCGATACGGAGAGAGTGAGTAACATAAAAGGGTGACCATACCTGGCTGGCATATTCAAGAAGTGGTCTAACAAATGTGAGGTAAAGAGATTTAGTGACGTAGGGGTCTGAAAATTCTTTTGACCAGCGCTTAACGAAACCAAGTGCAGAGTTAGCTCTATTAATAGAGGTGGTAATATGAGATCTAAAATTAAGTTCTTTATCACAAAGAACTCCTAGGTCATATAATGAGTCCACTACGGTCACTGCATCATTGTTAATAAAGTATGTACGAGGAGGGAGAGTGGAGCGTTTACGGGAGTATGTTATAGCTTGACACTTACTAACATTAAGTTCCAGAAAGTTCTTCTGGCACCAGGTAGAAAATCTATTTAAATCTTGTTGAAGAAGATTGGAATCAGAAGGAGAGGAAATGTATCTATAAATTTTTGTATCGTCAGCATAAACAGAGATCATAGAATCATTGATGACGCAGTCTGCATCATTAAGAGTCAAAACGAAAATCAGAGGGCCGAGATGACTTCCCTGCGGAACACCGGAGGTTGCAAGGATAGGGTTAGATTCGATACCTCTAAAGAGGATATTGTACTGACGATCGCTCAGATATGATTGGAACCATGCAATGAGAAGGGGCGGAAAGCCAAGTGCTTTAAGTTTAAAAAGAATAAGGGTGTGTGAGATTTTGTCAAAAGCTTTGCTGAGGTCGGTTGCGATGAGATCAACTTCTTTACCAGCTTCCATGGCGCATATGGTGCCGGAGACAAAATCAACTAGGTTTGTAGTAGTCGATCTACCACTAAGAAAACCATGTTGATTGGGGGAGAAAATTTGCTTACAATGGAAAAGCATGTTGTCATAGACTATGCTTTCAAAAAGTTTAGGAATACACGACAGCTTAGCTATGGGGCGGTAATTAGATATTTCTTTTTTAGGGCCTTTTTTATGGATCGGGATAATATAGGAATATTTCCAACGAGAAGGAAATATCCCTTGAGAGATTGAGAGCTGGAAAAGAGCGGTCAATGGCTGTAATAAAGTTGACGAGCAATTTTTTAGAATTATTGAAGGTAAGCCATCAGGACCACCAGTATATTCAACCTTGAGTTTATTAATCTTATCTTCAACTATAGAAGGGGGAATTAAAATTGAAGAAAGTGAAGTTTGAGTGCAAGTGTCTAAGTAGGAAAAGTAATCTGAGTCTGGTAGTGAGGTGTTATCAGAAAATGATTGACTAAAAAATTGAGCATATAAGTTAGCGATTATTAAGGGATCGTCTGAACTAGTATTCAAATATGTAAGGGTAGAAGGGTAGTTATCAGACTTTCTTTTAGCATTAATGAAATTAAAGAAGCTTTTGGGATCGGATTTAATATTAGATTGAACTTGACTTAGATAGTTGTGGTAAAGAGACTTACAGAGTTCAGAGAAATTGTAGTTTGCACTCTGAAAGGCTGAGAAATCGTAGCCAGTGCGAGATTGCAAGTACTTACGCCATAGTTTGTTTCTATTATTACGGAGGGATTTTAATTCTTTATTATACCATGGAGGGCAAGAGGAAATGTTTTTTTGGGGAGAAATAGGGACTGATTGACTGAGGCAACTAAACACTAAAGAATAGAAATGGAAGAGGGCAGAATTGATGTCGTTACTTTCGAAGATAATGCCAAAGTCAACGGCACGCAGTAGATTATTAAGCATAGGGAAATTTGTCTTACGAAAATTAAAAGCCATTACATTTTCTGGTGCGGCGGTGATATGGGAAGATTCATAAGAAAAAGTAAGGAAAAGAGGAGGATGGTATGGGTCAAGAGTGGAAAGAAGATGATTACTTGCAGAAACTACACAGTTTTCAACATCAGAAGAGAAGATAAGATCGAGTTGACGGCCTAAATTATTTTTGACACCACTCAATTGGTAAAGGTCTGAGTCAGAGAGGCAATCAGTGAATAGGATTTCCTTATCAGTCAATGCATTAGAACTCGTATAGTGTGATTCATCATCAGAGAGAATCCACTGGAGATTCGGGAAGTTAAAATCACCTAAAATTAAAACCACGTCCGATGGATCAGCTGCTTCGAAGATAGTATCTATAGCATCAACTGCAAGCTGATAAGATTGGATAGGCTGGCAAGGTTTTATATAGCAGCAAGCTATATAAAAGGTAACTTTGGCGATTGTCAATTTGACGCAGACATACTCAAAGATTGAGGAATCGGAAATTTTGTAAAGGTTCGAGTCAAAGCGATTGTGAATTGCTAATAAAACACCTCGACCTAAACATGCATTGTCGTGCAGAGAGCCATCTGCTCGAAAAACGTTGAAGTCAGGGTTAAAGAGCTCACTATCGTTAATACTGGGTAGAAGGTTAGTCTCAGTTAGTGCAAAAATGTCATAGGGTAAAGTAAGGGAATTAAGATAGACTGCGGAGGTTTTGGTACGAAGCCCTCTGACATTTTGGTAATAAAGGGACAGGCATTTTGGAGGATAATTAGAGGAAATAGGAGGTTTAGGAACGAAAAAAACTATTAAAGTTAGAACGACTCCTCTGCAAATGAGAGATACGCTTAGAGTTAACATACGAGGCGAAAGACGCTAAATCATTTGCAACATCAGCGGGAGTAAGTCTGAAAGATTCATGGAAACGAACGAAAATTTGCCTAAGCTCATCAGGGTTAGTTGGGAGGCCTTCTTGCTGAATAGATACCATAAGATTGGTTCTAGTAACACCGTCTATACAAACAGAGTCATGTTTGTCGTGAAGGTAAGCAAGATAAAGGCGAATGTTAGAATAGATTCTATGATCTCTGAGGCGTGAGAGAACATAACGACCATCATCATTAAGGTCAACGAATTGTTTAGTTAATTTAGCAATAGGAGGGGTGAGAGGGTCTAGAAGTGGAAGCGAAGATCCATGAGTATGGGTAGGGAGTGGGGCATTTGATATGGTGGGTGATGGGATGGAGGTTGGGTGAGGAGATGTCAATGTGGTGGAGTAGAGGTTAGATGTGGATGAAGTGATCGTTGAAGGATGAGAAGAGGACGGTGAAGGATTAAGAATGTGGGAGCGAATAAAATTAGGGTACCTTTCCGATGGAGAACCCTGAGAAGAGTGGATATTTTTAGGAGTGGAACATGGACCCTCAGTTGAAAGATCAAAAGAAACTCGTCTATTAGAAGGTAAAAAAGAAGTTTGGGGTGGTTGCGAGGATTGAGGGTAAGAAGTAGGATTATTAAAGGGTAAATTTTTAGGTAAAGGAGCGGGTGAGGGGCTAGGAATAAGGGAATCTGGACCCGCAGCTGAAAGATTAAAAGAAACTCGTCTATTAGAAGGTCTAGAAGAAGTTTGGGGTAGTTGCGAGGAATGAGGATAAGAAGAGGGATTGTTATTAGTTAGAGAAGCTGATGAGTGATTAAGAATATGGGAATTGCGGAAATTAGGGTTCTTGGCTCCAGAATTGGGATCGGAGTTGGGAGATGAAATTGTTGGGGTAAGTTCATTTGGCGTAGAGAAAAGCGAGGGGGTGGGGTGAGAATGAGTTAGATTGAAGGGAGCCCGTTCACCACTGGGTTTAGATGGAATAGGGACATATAGAGGATTTTTTGAGATGCAGGGGGGCGTAAAACTAGGGAACAGGTTTGTTTTGAAGCTCCAGTTAGGGTCAGATCTAGGAAAGTGAGCGGGTTTGTATTTCTGACTAGAATTGTTTTGCTTAGGGTTGGAGGATAAAGGGACGGGTTTTGTAAAAGTAGGTTTATTAGTATTTTTAAATCTAAGGTAATCTTGTTTATCTACCCATTTGGTCATGTTCATCTTTCCCAGTCGGAATGCATCATCAGTCTGTGAGCAAAAAAGCCATTGGTATTTGGATGAGAAGCTAATTTTAAAGTTGCTATGGAGTCTGGGGCGAGGTGGCGAAATCTTCTGGCATTCGTTAAGGGCTATGGAGAATCCACGGCTGAATAGTCTGTTAATCCAAAGGACATCAGCATCTACAGGAGCATTTGTGATAAAGAAAGTCACACTATCGGCATTGGTGTTTAACTTCCTTAGTCTGTTGTTCCATTCAGTAAGAGTCCACGTGGTGCCAAAACGGTTTATGGTAGGTAATTCAGGTGCAGTTGAGTTGGGTGAAAGTGTTGGTTGGTGAGATGTTGGAGGAAGTCGAGGTCGAGGTGGTGAAGCATCTGCGATAGCTGGATAGGCGTTTAACTTCCTCAGTCTGTTGTTCCATTCGGTTAGGGTCCACGTTGTGCCAAAACGGTTTATGGAAGGTAATTCGGGTGCAGTTGAGTTGGGTGAAAGTGTTGGTTTGTGGGGTGTTGATTGATGGTGAATAGATTCAGCGGGAGATGAAGGCACTGCAGTGGTGATGGATGGAAGCGAAGGTTGTAGGCAAACAGGTCGAGGTGGTCTAGCATCTGCGATAGCTGGTAAGGGAGCTGGTTGGCAAATAGGTAGAGGTGAACAGGAAGAGGTATCCATAATTTCAACCAGTAAAGATGTGTTGTAAGCGGAGGCATTGGGTTGAAGGTGGATCCCATCGATTTTACAAGTTGCTGTTCTTATGTCATCGGAAAGATCGTCGATGCTTAGCCTTGTTGCCAGAATCTCGCAGCACATTGAGTTAATTTTACCAACGGCATCTTCCAGCAGAGCGAGTGGATGTCGAAGGCCGGGTATCACTATTTTTGAGGTACTTTGCATATGCTGGTCGAGGTCGGAGCGCAAAGTGTTAATATTTTCGTTTATTAGGTCAACAGAGTCAACGTATTGGTGGCTCCTCAGCATAGATTTTAATTCATCTTTGAGCGATACTATGCGTTGCTCGAGGTGATCGTCTTTTGAATTGTCGGACATGAATTGCGTAAGAGCAGCAAGTTGCTTTTCAATCGAAGAAAATTTCTCGGTACACCTTTTGCTATGGTTGTCAACAATATTGCCCAAGTCATCCATGGATTTACTGAAAACATCCAACTGTTGCAGCTGATCAAGAATGTTTTTATGGAAAAGTTTATTATCAGCTGGGATGCGGTTGGTTGAATCACTAAGACACTTTATTGCCAGCAGTACATGAGAGAGAGAAAAATCTCTACACTCTTCGCAATAAAAGAAGAAGTGCTCAAGATAATCTTTTAGGTACGCACTTGATCTCTTGCTAAGCCCAATACATAGTGGGTGAAAAGATTTTCCACAAAGGCCTCTACAAGGCACCGCGACAGCATTTTTGTGGTCATTGTCTTCGCAATGGATAAAGTCACATCGATTCGCCATAATTTAAAGAAAAAAAGAGAAGAATTCCGATAGGATATGTAAAAAATTGTTTTTTTTTTTTTTAATTGATAAGTCAAGTATTGAATGGGGGCACCCGCGATAATGCAATTTAATGCAAATGACGTCACAGTAAAAGAAACTTTATTATTATTTTTTTTTTTCTTTTGTTGAAAACAATCGATGACAAATCAAGAGCAAGTGGCAAAGTAAACCAAATGAAATTGGGTCAGGTAAACAAATTGGGTTAGCGAGGCGGCTTCTTTAATAATAAAAACTATTACAAGTAGTTAACACAGGTAAGCACAATTTTCAATTTGAATTGACTGCGGTAACGGTAGTGAGTTTGCGATTGAAAAGTGCAGAGGTAAACAAACTGAATTAATAAAAGAATTTAGAGCGAAATTAAACACGTCTGTACTTGGCGACGACACTAATTGAATTGATACAATATAATTACGATACAATTACAATAGTATAAGATGTAATAGATAACGAAAATTATGAAATTATATAATAAAGCTATTAATGATTTAGATTAAGGTATGTATACAAAATTTAATGTAATAAAAATTTAAGATTGAGAAACTTCAACGCCGACACATAACATATAACGAGTTACAAAACACACACAAAGTTTTCTCTTATCGAAACCCCAAATTTCGTTTTTCTTCTCGCTTCGATTAAATATTTTATTTTCTTCTTTTAAAAAAAGTACCTGGACTCCTTTCTACTTCTCTTTGTTGGCTTATTTTACAGGGGCTCCAGCTTCTATTTGAAGGGTTCTCGAATGTTTAATGGAGATCGCTGAAGGGCAATATGAAAGACGGTGGATCGCCAAGAATTTTTTATCGCCGCATCCACTAATTCTTCCAAGAAAATTCGATGTGCAACTCAGGATCACAAAAATCAGCTGGCGCCACCGGCAAAAAAAAACGTGTATACCGAGGGGTGCCGGATATAACCTTGTTGAAGGTCAACGCAACAAACAGCAACAGCTACAGCAAAAACCTGCTACAGCACCAAAAAAACACGACTGCAGCAAAAAAGCAGCTACCGCAAAAATGCAGCTACGGCCAAAAAAGTTCGTGGCGGCCCAGCGCTCCACTGGCTACCGGGGTCCGCCTGAAATTCCCACTTGGGGCCGAAGTAGTAACCTGCATATAATTTATAACGTTCAAGGAATACTTTCAATAAAAAAAACTATACTGTCGAACTCACCTTACAATTTTGTTTTTTTTTTCTTTTTGCTTTAATGAACGTAAAGTTCACGTTTTGAACTTTTACCATCAAAGGAATTTCAACCTCCAACCAGTAGCTTCTTCAACGAAACACAAAAAAATTGAGCACACACAATAAAAAATATAAAATTATTACAACACACCGATTTAACAGATGAACAACGCTTAATTTCACTTTTGTTGGTCCGCAACTCATGAACTATAAAATTGAAATATATTTTCAACCAATTTTCGAAATAAATTTTAAGTTAGCCAGTTGTCGGATCTGATCGCTACTTTTCAAATGTCAAATAAACATGTGGTAAAATGACAAGCAACCTTTTGAAACATTTTTTGATGAACGCGCCGTTTTTTTTCCTGTTGCTAATCCTCCTCCCACTCTGTTTGGATCATCCGATCGAACACACTCTCACACATTTTTCCTATCTCTTTCTTAATATTTTCTTGAAAGGTGTGTGTATTGGTAAAATTGTTTTCCATCATCTAGTTGACGTTTTGCCTAGTCTCATCTACTACTTTTTCCACCTCGACCCCGTATTAGCGACTCCAGAGCATAGATGTCACTATAGTAGCTATTCGGAATTAATCCCCCTTTTCTACTTCGTTATCACTTATTTCGGCGATTACCACTAGATCCACTCACCATTCAACTTGTAATCTACCAAAAATCCTCAACGCTCTTATCCATTTTCAGAGTGCCTATCACTACCTTTAAAAAAATTTGCGTCAATAGAAGCGAGCTGGCTCACCTCTAATTTTCCTTAATCAATGATTAAAGGACCTGGAAAATCGCCGAACGAGTCAGTGTGCACTGAAATATTAGTAAATGCACTCACAGCTAGCGTTTTCATTCATGGAAATTGCTAAGTTGCAGATTTTATTTGATAAGTGCCACCTAAATATGCGCTGTCAAAATCATATTCACCCTTATTGCAAATCCGACCGACGGTGAAAAAAACTCACGCCATCTGAACCGATCTAACAAGTAGTTAAAAGATTTACAAACGAAAAAAATTTAAATACGACATAAATAAGAATAGTTAACTCTACTTCACTCGTTTAGAGGAGCATCAAACGTCAAAAGTGACAAGTGAAAACTGACAGATCAAATTTTAGACAAAACAAAAAAAGTCGTACACGGAAGAGTACTTTTACTGGGCTTGGATGTTCAGTTCTTTAAATGCTTTGTCACGCCATTGGTTTTAATAAAACAGTTTTTACTACACAATCTTAGTTTTATACGTCATTTTATTTATCTAGACTTATTTCCTACTTCAAAATTGATAAAATCTGTCAAACTCCCTAGTTGCACCAAGTTGACATTTCCAAAGTGGTGAGTGAGCGAGAAAGAGAGATATTGCTGCTTGTGGAATGGACTCTCAACTCCACCATTCAATATGAAGAGTGGTTAATCTACATGTATAATCTGTGGCTGATTTGTCTAACTATGCATAATTGGTATGTTATGGATTTTTGTCAACAACATCAGCAACAACAACGAAACAACACATCGGATCGAAAACAGACGTAAGTATTTTATCAATTTACCAATTTTATTCTATATTTTTGTTTTCTTTTCTGTCTTTGGTATTTCCCATTGAAAAAATTAAACATTATTATTAATCATTTCCATTAATTTTTTTCCAGGTTTCAGTAGTTTTGGACTCATCCGAAAAAAGGAGGTGCACATCGGTGGACGCATTCAAGTGGGTAAGTCTATTAAAGTAAATTGAACTTGGGACTTTTTAATTTCTTTTATTTTTCTATTTCCAGATCAGGAGCATTATCCAGGCGGACGCAACAAATGTTTGGTGTTTTGCGTGGATTTCTATGCAGAAACACCAAACAAAAAGTTCGACTGGGTTCTTTTGCCCGAGAAAATTTTTTTCTAATGTTGTGCCTAGTGGGGAGCAACCCACGCTCAGCCGGGCTAAGCGAAGAATAAAACGGGACACTACCACCCCCGTTGGTAAAAGAGGCTTGGATTTTGTTGCCGAGCCAAGGATCGGAGGTATTATTAACCTAAATTTCTGAATTTGCGATTAGCTAATGTTTCTAATTTCTTTCTTCCAGAAACCACCTGTCAACAAACCGCCGATAGGCATTAGGGGATATAAATTTGTTATTATACTAATGTTATAGATAAATAAATAATTTAAGTAATCTTAGATCTAAGTAAAAAAAATCAAAAGAAATAAAATATTAAATATCACAGTTGAGGTCTAAAACTAATTTAAGTAAAAATCACAGATGAAAAAACTAATAACTAAATATCACCGATAGTTTTTGATCATCGCGGATCATTGTTAGTCGTTATCACAGTTTAATGAAGTTTTAGTAGATAAGTAGTTAGTAATATATCACAGTTTAATATAGTTAGTAAAGGAATACTTAATAATAAATAAAATATAAGCTTTTTAATAAATAAATAAAATAAATAACATTTAGAGACATTT
Organism: Dasysyrphus tricinctus; assembly: GCA_963921185.1. NCBI lineage: Eukaryota > Metazoa > Arthropoda > Insecta > Diptera > Syrphidae > Dasysyrphus > Dasysyrphus tricinctus. The sequence goes on along the minus strand of OY992533.1, from coordinate 31,164,414 downwards.
TACGTAGCATGCAATAAATAATTACTAAAAAAAATTGAATTTGTTTTTACTACATGAGTTTTCAGGTACAATGTGAATAGTGTTTTATAGGGTTGTTTTAAAAACTTAATAACTAAATCAGGTACTTCGTGCGGGTTGAAAAGACATTATTACTGTGCCAATAGAAACTACTAGTGACGACGTGAAAGGACAAAAACATTTATGGACTTAGGATATTACTACAAAAGGACATAAATAGTGGTTTTATCGGTTTCATGTTGAACAAGCGCTTTCTTAAAAGTTTCGCGGAAGTTATTTGTTATTGCTTAAGATCTTTTGCATGAAAAATGCCGATCTTTTTGCCGCTTAAGTTCTCAATTTCATACATATGTGATCCTACTTGTTTCAGAATTCTGCATTTCACATATTTTGGCGAAAGTTTTGCAGATAAATACTTTGAGGAATCGCTCAAAATAAAATTTTTTCGATAAACTTCCTGTCCGGGCAGATATTTAACAATTTTTGTACGTGTGTTATACGTTTTGGCCGATTTCTCATTCGCTTTTAAAATATTTTCGCGAATTTGATTTCGTATGCACTGCAATCGACCTTGTCGGGGAATGGTTAACAGCTCGCTATCGTCTACCGCGTTCAGTTTCCGCGCCAGTTCATAGCTGCTACCATGCGTCATCATATTAGTTCCGAATAAGGCATAATATGGTGACACACCAGTAGAACTATGAACGGAACTCCTCAAGGCACACGCGATATCGCTGAGGTGAACATCCCATTCTCTTTGATCATTTTTGAGATATGATCGGATAGCTGCTAACACCGAGCGGTTAACCCTCTCCGACGCATTCGACTGCGGTGCATAAAAAGCGGTTTTGAAGTGTCTTATACCATATTTCGTCAATAAATTTTGGAATTCTTTGGCCAAAAACTGTTTTCCATTATCCGAATGGATTATGTTTGGCACTCCAAGGACATTAAAAACCTCTTGTTGCAAAAAGCGTATTACGCTAGAAGTATTCGCGTTTTTCAAAGCTTTTAACAAAACAAACTTAGACAAATGATCTAAGACGACAAACACATACGCATTACCAGACTTTGACCTCGGATAAGGCCCTAAAAAGTCAATATACAATTTCTCGAATGGACGATTCGAACAATAAGAGGTGACGATAGGCGGACGAGACACTTGGTTGGACGATTTACTCTGTTTACATACAGAACAGTTAGACACATATTCACGTATTTGCACAGTCATATTAGGCCAGTGAAAATGTTGGCGAATCCTATGCAACGTTTTCGCAATACCGCCATGAGCAACTTTCGGTGGATTATGAGCCTTACCAATAACTTCTTCTGTAAGACCAGAAGGTATCCACAGAAGCCAAGTGTGCTCAAGCATAGGTTCTTCACTTTCATTCCTAAAGGTGCGTTTATAAACAAACCCATCTTCTACTTTTAAATCAGGAAGCGCTTCAGAATTAGATTTAACAGTCTCAATCAGACTCGTATACTCCTCTGATTGGAATTCTTCAGATTCCAAGTCGATTAGTGGGGCAACTTCAGCAATTACCAGCGAATCTACGTGTACCCGAGAAAGAGTATCCGGAACGACATTCAGGCAGCCTTTTCGATGCTGTATGTCGAAGGCATACGACTGCAACAATAAACTCCATCTGGCTAATTTCCCACTCAGATCCTTCATGCTCATTAACCAGCGGAGACTAGAGTGATCTGTAATTACTGTGAAGTCCATGCCCTCGACATACGGCCTGAACTTTTGCACAGCCATCACCGCAGCCATACATTCCTTCTCGGTTACACTGTAGTTTCGCTGGCTCTTGTTGAACTTTTGCGAAAAGTACGCGATAGGGGCCTCCTCGTCTTTCTCGTTCCTTTGGAACAGCACAGCCCCGATTCCCGCATCCGAAGCATCACATTGGATATAAAATCTTTTTGTAAAGTCCGGATGGGAGAGTACCGGTGCCGTGGTCAACGCTTTTTTCAAATCTTCGAACGCTTTCAGCGCCGCGTCAGTCATTTTAAACTTTTCGCTCCTCTTTTTCAGCAGGTCAGTTAGAGGAGCAGTCAGACTAGAGAAATCCTTTATGAATTTCCGATACCACCCTGCTAAGCCAAGCAACCGCCGAACCTGCCGTGGGGTTTTGGGAATAGGGAAATCCACTATCGCCTCCACCTTAGCAGGATCGGTTTTAAGCTGACCGTCACCAACTATGAAGCCCAAATACTTCAGCTCTTTGAAGCAAAACTTGGATTTCTTCATGTTGATGGTTAGGTTAGCCCTGCGTAAGCAGTCAGCTACTTCACTTAACAAGGTAATATGCGTCTCGAAATCCGGCGCCATGATAAGCAGATCGTCGAGATACACAAAGACACGATCCCTAAGTCGTGCAGGAATTACCTTGTCCATTAACTGGCATAACCTTTGAGCTGCATTACACAACCCAAAGGGCATAACAGTGAATTGGTACAAGGGTCTTCCCGGTACCGCAAAGGCAGTCTTTTCCCTACTCTGTTTCTCCAGCGGTATTTGCCAGAATGCTTCTTTTAGATCAATACTACTAATGTAGTACGTATCCGGTAGTCGGCTGATGAGCCCTTCGATATGGGGGAGAGGATTCGCATTTTTCTTCGTCAGCGCGTTCACCTTGCGAGAATCCAGACAAAGTCGATTTTTGCCTGGTTTTCGCAAGAGAACCACTGGCGAACACCATGGACTTTCGCTCTCCTCGATAACGCCGAGGCTCAACATCCGATCTAACTCTTCATACAAAATGGCTTGTACCGCTGGTGAGACCGGGTAGTGACGCTGTTTCACAGGGAGTGCATCTCCTGTATCAATGACGTGCTCCATCAGAGCCGTCTTTCCTAGACCATCTCGGTCAAAACATAAAAATCTCTGCCTGACTGCATTCAGTCTGGCCTGCTGATCCGAGTTCAAATGATGAGCGTTCGAAAGATCTGCTTCATCACTTAAAGAAATTGAACTTATAATATTTGGTGCTAACTCGAATGCCTTCCAGAAGTCTACCCCAAGGTAGATCTCCTGATCCAAATTTGGAACGAGGAAGAAAGTTAGCCGTTCTACTTTGTCCTTATACCGCACTTCAAGCTCAACCTTACCCATAATCGACTGACTTTTTCCATCAGCAGTCCTTACTCCAGAAAGGAAAGGAATTACTTGACATTGGAGCTCCTTAGCTAGCTGCATACAGTTTTTGCCGAGTATGCTTACGCTGGCTCCGCTGTCAAGCAATCCGAAAACTTCTTTCGTTCCTAATTTAATTTTAGCGTAAGGCCTGGGATCGGACTCTAAATTTATAATAGTTGAGGAGATTCGTTTTCGAGTTTCTCTCCTCGCTCTAAAACGTTCCCTAGCTTTACGTACTTTCTTTGACGGTACGAAAATCGCGGAGTTAAAAATTCTATTTCGAGCTTGGTTATACTCTTGAATTCGTATGTGTAGGGGTTTGATATGAAATGTATGGGTTTTAGTTTGAATAATTGCCTTAGGCTGTATATTGCTTTCGCGTTTTAAAATTTTAATTTTTTGGTCCTCCTCTTGGTCAAGAGGAGATTTCAACTTCTCTATTTTCTCATCGATATTATTTTTTAAAATAGTAGGGGGTTCTAGTTCGGGTTGGCACGCGATACCCCCTGAGTTTTCGCGTCCCGCGATAGGTTTCCCGGATTGCATCGGCTACAACGCGGTGTTATAACGTCCTCTTGGCCACATTTGTAACAAAAAATGTTCCGTACCTCAGACTCGCAGTCGAAGTACGTATGGCCCTGCACCTTGCAGTTCCAGCACACTAGGGTAGTAGCATCGGCATACTTCCGAGGAGGAATTTTCGGACGAGCCCCACCAAACTGATAGGCAGCAAGCTGCTCATCAGCTGGCTGGTACATCTCTTCGTAATCCAGCTCATTGGCCACATATTTTACGGGGGGCTTAGCAAAAGTTTTCGGGGCGTCTCGTTCTCTCCTCGGAAAGGCTGCTTCCGCATCCTTGCAGGCGGTCCTCAGCTGATCCAAGGAGAAAATGGGTTGTGGGTAAACTAACTTTCCAATTCTCTCGTTTAGATTCCGTTTCAGGATTCGCACCATCTCTACCTCCGGAATTGGAATCCTCAACTGGAACTTCATCTTGTTGATGGCCGAAAAGAAATCTTCACTGCTCTCCCAGGAATTCTGCCTACGATCCATGATGTCACGGATAATTTCGAAGTCGGATCTTGTGTTTTTAAACTGACGCATCAGAGCGTCCTTCAGAGTTGGCCAGTCAGGACGATAATTATTCCTCTGAAATTGCCAGAAGAAATCGTGGGCAGATCCTGAGAGTAGCAGATGGAAATCTCTTAAGATTTCCGTCCATGGGCAGGCGTATTGACTCTGCAGGGTCTCGAGCCGAAAGATGAAGTCTTCGACCGTCATCGTCGTGGTTTGGCCATCAAATTTGAGACCCCACTTATCTACCTTAATTGGAGCTTTGAATCCCGGAGGTAGATATGGGCTGAAATACGCTGGTTGATGGCTATGAGGAATCGGAGTATTGGTGTTATAAGGCACCTCCTGGAACCCTTCAGGATGGTACATTCTTTCCTGATTCCTTCGTACGGGTTCATTTTGTCTCCTACGCTGTTGTCCTACATGTACGAACGCACTTCTACTTGGATCAACTGGAGGATTTTGCTGCATTGGTGGCTGTACTGCCGGCGCAGGGTCATACGAACTCCCTGTCGGTCTGGGTACGGACGAAGGATTTGATTGCCCTAAATTTAAATGTTTGAGGAATTCACTAAGCTGGCTCTGGATCTCTTCCTTCAAGGTACTAGATATATCTTTTTGTATGGCTTGTTTGGTAGCCGAAAAACCTTCTACCATTGCCAAATTTATGTAGGCCTTAAGATCCTCTGTAATTATTTGCCTATCTTTCGCTCTACTTACAGGTCTCTGTACTAAACTCTCTAGGATCTTTCTAGTACTACCAAAGCCTACTGGATTGATTGGAGCTGGTCTACCTTCAGAAACCCTACCTGGGGCTTGCCTGACCGTATTATTTAAAGAATCGATACTGTCCCTAGGAGGTATTAATCCGGCTCCCGCCCCACTGAGGTCGCTATATGACGGAGTCGGAATTGAAGAAGCAGAGCTGTTAAAAGCTTCGACATTACCGTCATCGAGATGGACACCAGAGCTTATTTATTCGTTAAATAACTAACGATAGAAGCTTACAAAACTAATTTTACATTACATTACAATTTAAATAAATATAGTCAACTACAATAATGAATTGAAAAAGGTTTCTTTAAATTTACAACTTTTAACATTGTCGTTTATAGAAGAAAATACACAATAATATTTATTGAAGACTGAAATCAATTGATTTAATGGACTATTCACACCATAATTTGTTCTACTGTAGATCGGACATAAGGGCAACTGTCTTCTTAAGCTTGCCTGACTATAACTGAAATTTAAACGACACAGAGCTGATAGAGATACTATTGACCCATTGATTAATTTTATAATAAAGTATAGCTGTATATATTGTCTATGTTTTGAGAGTAAAGGAAGATTAATTAACGTGAGTCTTTGAGAATAAGGAGGTAAGGCATGTCTATGCGACCACGGCAGAAAGCGAAGACAGAAGCGCATAAACCTTCTCTGGATACTTTCAAGTCTGTTTATGTGTACTGTGTAGTAAGGGGCCCATACCACGCATCCATATTCAAGTACTGGCCTTACAAAAGATACATATAAAAGCTTTAGAACGTATGGGTCCTTGAAATCACGAGAGAATCGTTTTATGAATCCCAGAATTTTATTGGCTTTTTTAATGACATAGTTATAGTGGTCGACAAAAGTTAATTTTGTGTCGAGAACAATACCCAGATCAGAAAAAACAGATAATCTACATAAAGAAGAAGAATCTAACATATAATTAAAAGTTATCACATTTTTTTTGCGTGTAAAACACATTGTTTTACATTTGTCAATATTCAATAGGAGACGGTTTGAATTGCACCATTCCCTAAACCTATAAAGATCTTCTTGGAGTTTTAAACAGTCATTTATAGAAGTTACACTTTTGAAAATTTTAATGTCATCGGCATATATAAGAAAAGAGGAATTTTGAATAATTGAATTCAAGTCATTTATATATAAAATAAATAATAATGGGCCTAAGTGGCTACCTTGAGGAACACCAGAGTTGACTATAAAATGATCAGAGTGCTCATTACGAAATCTCACACTATAACATCTATTCATCAAGTAGGACGAGATCCACTTTAAGAAACATTCATTGAAGCCCAAAGCCATCAGTTTATTAATCAAAGTTTTATGGCACAATTTATCAAAAGCCTTACTAAAATCGGTAAAGATACAATCAACTTGTTTTCGCTCTTCAAAGGAATCAAGACAAAAGGATGTAAAATGAAACAGGTTTGTTACAGTTGACTTGTTTTTAACGAAACCATGTTGGTTGTCACAAATAATAGATGTACAATTAAAAGACAATACATTACAGATTATGGATTCAAACAGTTTTGGAATAACAGAAAGTTTGGCTATAGGGCGGTAATTTGTTATGTCATTTTTCGACCCTTTTTTATGAACAGGTGTTATAAATGCACTTTTCCACAGAATAGGGAAGATTGAACTTTTAAGAGATTCATTGAAAAGAATATGTAGAGGATAGCACAACTGAGAAACACATTTCTTTAATACACATGATGGTACACCATCAGGACCAGGACTAAAACAATCATCTAGCTCAAGTACACTTTGGATAATTGAATTCTCACACACACTAAAATTAATTGAGTTAAGGTGTGAAAAACTGTTGTTAGAAAGTAGTGGATCCAAGGGTTCGTGAGAACCAGATACTACAAATGCATCTTTAAAAAAAATTTGCAAACATATTTGCAATCACTTCTGAGTCGTGACTAGTAGCGTTTTCAAAAGACAAAGAATTAGGGTAGTCATCAAATTTTCTTTTGGTGGACACAAAATTCCAAAAGTTCTTTGGGTTACGTTTAAGATCATTTTCTGTTTTAGCGATGTAATCTGAATGTAAGAAATTAGAATAGTCTGTAAACATAAATTTTAGTTCGGAGTATGTCCTATAGTCTTCATCAGCTCTGGATTTACTATATTTTAACCATGCCTTGTTTCTTTTATTTTTTAAGTTTTTTAGTTGATTATTAAACCATGGTGGTGTTTTAGTATTAATGCAAGGTTTTCGTAATGGAGTAGTTTCATAAAAGCAATTAAAAAGTACATTATAAAATTTTAAGCACATATCATCAATACTACAATTTAGAAACACTTGATCCCAGTCAACATTACACAATAAATTAACAAGTTGATCAAAATTGCATTTTTTGAAATTCAACTCAAGTTTTTCATTTGGACTAGGTAGAATATTGCACATATTTAAATTCAGCATTATATCTAGGGCCGGATGGTGCCGGTCCTCATCTAATAATAGAGTAGAGCTAACAGGAATATTGGATGCCGATCGGATACGCCTATCAAACGTGAGAGGGGAGTGCATCACTCGCTGCCTAGAGGTAGGATCCAAACTTTGACTAACTGACCTAGTTATTTTAGTTTGTTCATTTATTTCAGCATTTCGTATCATACTGTTGATCCTCTCTTCTTCATCTTTATCGGTGAACGACATCTTTAACTTTCTTTTGACTTACGAAACCGGTATTAACAAAAACAAAAAAATCAACAAAAAATAAGGTGAGTTTTAAAAAAAAAATTCCCTATTTTATAAGCAATATTAAGATTGCAAAAACTTCTAACCAAAAAGTGACAAGTAGAAAACAATAACAAAAAAGGAAACTGTTAGAAACTAGTTCCAACAAAAACTTAACACGAGAATTTCTTTTATCCCTAGAACAACTAAGAGTAGTTTTCTTATTTAAAGAAAAACAACTATAAGTAGGAATACCAAGATTAACAACTAACTGTAATAAACGAAATAACGCAAATTTGAAACAAATTTGAAAAAACAAGTTTTTCATACAAAAAAAAACTAAAACGCATAAATAAATTAACAACAAAAACTTTCCAAAAACAAAGTTTGGAAAACTGAAACAAAAATTTTAATGTTCGTCTTCTTACCCAATTAAGTTATGTTTTCTCTTTAGAAAACAAACTAATTACTTAGAAAACTATCAAAAGTATTTAATAAAATCTAAACAAAAATAATTCACTTAAGAAAAAAAGTAAATTGTTTTGTTGAAAAACAAGTAACAAAAAAAACTTCCTAAAACTAAATTTAGAAAACGAAAAATTGAAAATTTGTTTTCTTACAAATTATGCTATATTTTCTCTTTCGAAAACAAACTTATTACGAAAAAACTTAAGAACAAGTATTTAACGACAAATTAACAAAAATAATTCACTTAAAAAAAGTAAATTGTTTTGTTGAAAAACAAGTAACAAAAAACAAAAACCAACTTGAGAATAAATAACGAAAAATGTAGTAAGACCAATTTTTGAAAAACAAGAAAAACTATTGGCTTTTCTTAAAAAGACCAAACTATTAATCAAGAAACAAAATTCCTTGAAATCAACGGACAGTTTCTAACAAACAAAATGAAACAAAATGTGTTTTGTTCAGACTCAAGACAAAAGGTTGTTTAAGTTTGTGTTTGCGCATAAACATACGGGGTGCTTCAAGTAGCTTCTTCGATGGTTTCTTTGCCGTATGGTGTGATCCTACTAACGACATCACTATTTGCTAGGACTTCAGACGGACGAACGAACTTTCCTTGGTGTGGTGAGATAGACGGGAGAAAAAGGTAGATACACTAACAAAAACATTACTTAGTTTTCCTCACCGTTCCCGCAATTCTAGACTGTCTCTAGGACTTTGCAAGAAGACTTGAAACGGCGAGGCAAACTTAACAAAAAAAATGAGTTGAAAACTCAGAAAAAGTTGGCTCGGTGCATCGATGTTCGACGACTCGTCAAACATGGCCACCGAAACCAAAAACCCTAACAAGACAAGACAAAAGGATAAGAAATTGAAAAAAGTAGATAGAAAAGTAAAAATAGTAAGGATAGGGATAAGGAAAAACTAGACAAAAGACGTTATCTGTTGCTACTGCAAGTCTTCAAAAGTTCGTCGCAATACATCTAGGTATGTCAGTGACTTTCCTGATGCAGACTTACGAACCTTTGAAGCCATACAGCAACATCAGATAAAACGCCAAACACACATTAACCGCATTCGCTATGAACTTCCAAGAAACCGTCGCAATACTCCTAGGTACGTCTGAGACCTTCCTGGTGCAGACTTACGGTTCTTGAAAGTTTATAGCAAAATTGGTTAAGGACTTTCACAACATAAAAAAACTGAAACTAAGACTACAAAAATCTAAGACAGATGCCTTAGACGTTGGGCGCCATTTTGTTGCGAGGCAAGAGGAAGTGAGGAGTGTCGGTAAAGAGGTAGGGTAGGAAAAAGGAAAGGATAGGAAAATGAAAAAGGAAAAGGTTGGAAAGTGGAAAGGAATGTCAAGTTCCGGGGGACGCGGCCTGCTTGCATAGCACGGCAGTTAGCTCGTCGGAATGGGGGGGGATCTTGCCCCCGAAACTTAACCTCACCTGCAACAAAAACACAAATCAGGCCAGAGAAATATCAAAAAATGACAGCGGACGGACTATCACCACACCAAGGCGCTGCTGGTGACGTTGCAGCGTGGCCTTAACCCACCCAACCTGGAAATCGGCGGCCATGTTTTGATTTCCCCAAAGATGGTGGATGATCGCGTTCAGATCACACCATCTTCACCAAGATTACTCAGCTACCATCGGCACCCCCTGAAAAGGTCTTCAAAAACTCATGGTTTCCATTTAAGAAACCAAATCAAACCATTCAATTTTTTTCAAACAAAGGCGTTTCGTGAAGTTTTATTACTTAACAATATCATTCAAACGAAAGGAATCATAGAACCGATATGCTTTTTATAATTAGAAATAATATCAATTTATAATAGTTAATTTTTAATCTAACCTTAACCTTTAAAATTTAATTGAAATACCTAAACAGAATAACAAACGAAAAAATCTAAAAAAAGAACTGAAAATAAACAAACGCAAATTCGTTTTTTGTTCCCGTAGGACTCCCACTGGATAGCCTTCTGGAATTAACACCAAAGTTCCCTACCCTCAATGAGCTCAGCGAAGGTGGACGAAAACAACAAGAAAATAACACTGAGAGGCCCTAAAAATCCCCCAAAGTGACAGACCATGGGAACAAAACCACCATTTACTTACAATAGTATAAGATGTAATAGATAACGAAAATTATGAAATTATATAATAAAGCTATTAATGATTTAGATTAAGGTATGTATACAAAATTTAATGTAATAAAAATTTAAGATTGAGAAACTTCAACGCCGACACATAACATATAACGAGTTACAAAACACACACAAAGTTTTCTCTTATCGAAACCCCAAATTTCGTTTTTCTTCTCGCTTCGATTAAATATTTTATTTTCTTCTTTTAAAAAAAGTACCTGGACTCCTTTCTACTTCTCTTTGTTGGCTTATTTTACAGGGGCTCCAGCTTCTATTTGAAGGGTTCTCGAATGTTTAATGGAGATCGCTGAAGGGCAATATGAAAGACGGTGGATCGCCAAGAATTTTTTATCGCCGCATCCACTAATTCTTCCAAGAAAATTCGATGTGCAACTCAGGATCACAAAAATCAGCTGGCGCCACCGGCAAAAAAAAACGTGTATACCGAGGGGTGCCGGATATAACCTTGTTGAAGGTCAACGCAACAAACAGCAACAGCTACAGCAAAAACCTGCTACAGCACCAAAAAAACACGACTGCAGCAAAAAAGCAGCTACCGCAAAAATGCAGCTACGGCCAAAAAAGTTCGTGGCGGCCCAGCGCTCCACTGGCTACCGGGGTCCGCCTGAAATTCCCACTTGGGGCCGAAGTAGTAACCTGCATATAATTTATAACGATTCAAAATAGCTTTTTATGGCCTTTAGTCCTACAAATTGGCGTTTCGTTCGGCTTACTCACTTGAACTCATCAGTGACATAGTGAGGGCTTTGTCAGACGCAATTTGTATTAAGTTCAGTTCAACTTACATGAATTTTTCAACGAAAATCCACTGTAAACTATATCCAACAAGATTAGAATTCCTAATCATTAAGCTGGAAGTTTTTTTGCCCGGGGCCAGGCATAGTTTCTATATAAGAAGGTTTTATAATACAAATTCTATATACTACTGAAATAAATCAGCCAAGTAGAAGACTTAGCATTAAGGATTGGACTTGTTGAATTATTGATTCAAAATAGCTTTTTATGGCCTTTAGTCCTACAAATTGGCGTTTCGTTCGGCTTACTCACTTGAACTCATCAGTGACATAGTGAGGGCTTTGTCAGACGCAATTTGTATTAAGTTCAGTTCAACTTACATGAATTTTTCAACGAAAATCCACTGTAAACTATATCCAACAAGATTAGAATTCCTAATCATTAAGCTGGAAGTTTTTTTGCCCGGGGCCAGGCATAGTTTCTATATAAGAAGGTTTTATAATACAAATTCTATATACTACTGAAATAAATCAGCCAAGTAGAAGACTTAGCATTAAGGATTGGACTTGTTGAATTATTGATTCAAAATAGCTTTTTATGGCCTTTAGTCCTACAAATTGGCGTTTCGTTCGGCTTACTCACTTGAACTCATCAGTGACATAGTGAGGGCTTTGTCAGACGCAATTTGTATTAAGTTCAGTTCAACTTACATGAATTTTTCAACGAAAATCCACTGTAAACTATATCCAACAAGATTAGAATTCCTAATCATTAAGCTGGAAGTTTTTTTGCCCGGGGCCAGGCATAGTTTCTATATAAGAAGGTTTTATAATACAAATTCTATATACTACTGAAATAAATCAGCCAAGTAGAAGACTTAGCATTAAGGATTGGACTTGTTGAATTATTGATTCAAAATAGCTTTTTATGGCCTTTAGTCCTACAAATTGGCGTTTCGTTCGGCTTACTCACTTGAACTCATCAGTGACATAGTGAGGGCTTTGTCAGACGCAATTTGTATTAAGTTCAGTTCAACTTACATGAATTTTTCAACGAAAATCCACTGTAAACTATATCCAACAAGATTAGAATTCCTAATCATTAAGCTGGAAGTTTTTTTGCCCGGGGCCAGGCATAGTTTCTATATAAGAAGGTTTTATAATACAAATTCTATATACTACTGAAATAAATCAGCCAAGTAGAAGACTTAGCATTAAGGATTGGACTTGTTGAATTATTGATTCAAAATAGCTTTTTATGGCCTTTAGTCCTACAAATTGGCGTTTCGTTCGGCTTAATCACTTGAACTCATCAGTGACATAGTGAGGGCTTTGTCAGACGCAATTTGTATTAAGTTCAGTTCAACTTACATGAATTTTTCAACGAAAATCCACTGTAAACTATATCCAACAAGATTAGAATTCCTAATCATTAAGCTGGAAGTTTTTTTGCCCGGGGCCAGGCATAGTTTCTATATAAGAAGGTTTTATAATACAAATTCTATATACTACTGAAATAAATCAGCCAAGTAGAAGACTTAGCATTAAGGATTGGACTTGTTGAATTATTGATTCAAAATAGCTTTTTATGGCCTTTAGTCCTACAAATTGGCGTTTCGTTCGGCTTACTCACTTGAACTCATCAGTGACATAGTGAGGGCTTTGTCAGACGCAATTTGTATTAAGTTCAGTTCAACTTACATGAATTTTTCAACGAAAATCCACTGTAAACTATATCCAACAAGATTAGAATTCCTAATCATTAAGCTGGAAGTTTTTTTGCCCGGGGCCAGGCATAGTTTCTATATAAGAAGGTTTTATAATACAAATTCTATATACTACTGAAATAAATCAGCCAAGTAGAAGACTTAGCATTAAGGATTGGACTTGTTGAATTATTGATTCAAAATAGCTTTTTATGGCCTTTAGTCCTACAAATTGGCGTTTCGTTCGGCTTGTTGGATATAGTTTACAGTGGATTTTCGTTGAAAAATTCATGTAAGTTGAACTGAACTTAATACAAATTGCGTCTGACAAAGCCCTCACTATGTCACTGATGAGTTCAAGTGAGTAAGCCGAACGAAACGCCAATTTGTAGGACTAAAGGCCATAAAAAGCTATTTTGAATCAATAATTCAACAAGTCCAATCCTTAATGCTAAGTCTTCTACTTGGCTGATTTATTTCAGTAGTATATAGAATTTGTATTATAAAACCTTCTTATATAGAAACTATGCCTGGCCCCGGGCAAAAAAACTTCCAGCTTAATGATTAGGAATTCTAATCTTGTTGGATATAGTTTACAGTGGATTTTCGTTGAAAAATTCATGTAAGTTGAACTGAACTTAATACAAATTGCGTCTGACAAAGCCCTCACTATGTCACTGATGAGTTCAAGTGAGTAAGCCGAACGAAACGCCAATTTGTAGGACTAAAGGCCATAAAAAGCTATTTTGAATCAATAATTCAACAAGTCCAATCCTTAATGCTAAGTCTTCTACTTGGCTGATTTATTTCAGTAGTATATAGAATTTGTATTATAAAACCTTCTTATATAGAAACTATGCCTGGCCCCGGGCAAAAAAACTTCCAGCTTAATGATTAGGAATTCTAATCTTGTTGGATATAGTTTACAGTGGATTTTCGTTGAAAAATTCATGTAAGTTGAACTGAACTTAATACAAATTGCGTCTGACAAAGCCCTCACTATGTCACTGATGAGTTCAAGTGAGTAAGCCGAACGAAACGCCAATTTGTAGGACTAAAGGCCATAAAAAGCTATTTTGAATCAATAATTCAACAAGTCCAATCCTTAATGCTAAGTCTTCTACTTGGCTGATTTATTTCAGTAGTATATAGAATTTGTATTATAAAACCTTCTTATATAGAAACTATGCCTGGCCCCGGGCAAAAAAAACTTCCAGCTTAATGATTAGGAATTCTAATCTTGTTGGATATAGTTTACAGTGGATTTTCGTTGAAAAATTCATGTAAGTTGAACTGAACTTAATACAAATTGCGTCTGACAAAGCCCTCACTATGTCACTGATGAGTTCAAGTGAGTAAGCCGAACGAAACGCCAATTTGTAGGACTAAAGGCCATAAAAAGCTATTTTGAATCAATAATTCAACAAGTCCAATCCTTAATGCTAAGTCTTCTACTTGGCTGATTTATTTCAGTAGTATATAGAATTTGTATTATAAAACCTTCTTATATAGAAACTATGCCTGGCCCCGGGCAAAAAAACTTCCAGCTTAATGATTAGGAATTCTAATCTTGTTGGATATAGTTTACAGTGGATTTTCGTTGAAAAATTCATGTAAGTTGAACTGAACTTAATACAAATTGCGTCTGACAAAGCCCTCACTATGTCACTGATGAGTTCAAGTGAGTAAGCCGAACGAAACGCCAATTTGTAGGACTAAAGGCCATAAAAAGCTATTTTGAATCAATAATTCAACAAGTCCAATCCTTAATGCTAAGTCTTCTACTTGGCTGATTTATTTCAGTAGTATATAGAATTTGTATTATAAAACCTTCTTATATAGAAACTATGCCTGGCCCCGGGCAAAAAAACTTCCAGCTTAATGATTAGGAATTCTAATCTTGTTGGATATAGTTTACAGTGGATTTTCGTTGAAAAATTCATGTAAGTTGAATTGAACTTAATACAAATTGCGTCTGACAAAGCCCTCACTATGTCACTGATGAGTTCAAGTGAGTAAGCCGAACGAAACGCCAATTTGTAGGACTAAAGGCCATAAAAAGCTATTTTGAATCAATAATTCAACAAGTCCAATCCTTAATGCTAAGTCTTCTACTTGGCTGATTTATTTCAGTAGTATATAGAATTTGTATTATATAATTTATAACGTTCAAGGAATACTTTCAATAAAAAAAACTATACTGTCGAACTCACCTTACAATTTTGTTTTTTTTTTCTTTTTGCTTTAATGAACGTAAAGTTCACGTTTTGAACTTTTACCATCAAAGGAATTTCAACCTCCAACCAGTAGCTTCTTCAACGAAACACAAAAAAATTGAGCACACACAATAAAAAATATAAAATTATTACAACACACCGATTTAACAGATGAACAACGCTTAATTTCACTTTTGTTGGTCCGCAACTCATGAACTATAAAATTGAAATATATTTTCAACCAATTTTCGAAATAAATTTTAAGTTAGCCAGTTGTCGGATCTGATCGCTACTTTTCAAATGTCAAATAAACATGTGGTAAAATGACAAGCAACCTTTTGAAACATTTTTTGATGAACGCGCCGTTTTTTTTCCTGTTGCTAATCCTCCTCCCACTCTGTTTGGATCATCCGATCGAACACACTCTCACACATTTTTCCTATCTCTTTCTTAATATTTTCTTGAAAGGTGTGTGTATTGGTAAAATTGTTTTCCATCATCTAGTTGACGTTTTGCCTAGTCTCATCTACTACTTTTTCCACCTCGACCCCGTATTAGCGACTCCAGAGCATAGATGTCACTATAGTAGCTATTCGGAATTAATCCCCCTTTTCTACTTCGTTATCACTTATTTCGGCGATTACCACTAGATCCACTCACCATTCAACTTGTATTCTACCAAAAATCCTCAACGCTCTTATCCATTTTCAGAGTGCCTATCACTACCTTTAAAAAAATTTGCGTCAATAGAAGCGAGCTGGCTCACCTCTAATTTTCCTTAATCAATGATTAAAGGACCTGGAAAATCGCCGAACGAGTCAGTGTGCACTGAAATATTAGTAAATGCACTCACAGCTAGCGTTTTCATTCATGGAAATTGCTAAGTTGCAGATTTTATTTGATAAGTGCCACCTAAATATGCGCTGTCAAAATCATATTCACCCTTATTGCAAATCCGACCGACGGTGAAAAAAACTCACGTCATCTGAACCGATCTATCAAGTAGTTAAAAGATTTACAAACGAAAAAAAATTTAAATACGACATAAATAAGAATAGTTAACTCTACTTCACTCGTTTAGAGGAGCATCAAACGTCAAAAGTGACAAGTGAAAACTGACAGATCAAATTTTAGACAAAACAAAAAAAGTCGTACACGGAAGAGTACTTTTACTGGGCTTGGATGTTCAGTTCTTTAAATGCTTTGTCACGCCATTGGTTTTAATAAAACAGTTTTTACTACACAATCTTAGTTTTATACGTCATTTTATTTATCTAGACTTATTTCCTACTTCAAAATTGATAAAATCTGTCAAACTCCCTAGTTGCACCAAGTTGACATTTCCAAAGTGGTGAGTGAGCGAGAAAGAGAGATATTGCTGCTTGTGGAATGGACTCTCAACTCCACCATTCAATATGAAGAGTGGTTAATCTACATGTATAATCTGTGGCTGATTTGTCTAACTATGCATAATTGGTATATGTTATGGATTTTTGTCAACAACATCAGCAACAACAACGAAACAACACATCGGATCGAAAACAGACGTAAGTATTTTATCAATTTACCAATTTTATTCTATATTTTTGTTTTCTTTTCTGTCTTTGGTATTTCCCATTGAAAAAATTAAACATTATTATTAATCATTTCCATTAATTTTTTTCCAGGTTTCAGTAGTTTTGGACTCATCCGAAAAAAGGAGGTGCACATCGGTGGACGCATTCAAGTGGGTAAGTCTATTAAAGTAAATTGAACTTGGGACTTTTTAATTTCTTTTATTTTTCTATTTCCAGATCAGGAGCATTATCCAGGCGGACGCAACAAAGGATCCAAGCAGTACCGACAAAGTTCGGTCAGTGATTTTGCTGTCAAATCCCTTAACAAAACAGACCAAATGTGTGAAGTCACCATACATTTCCATTGAAAAACTTTTATTGAAAATTTAAAATTCTTTCGCTTTCAAAGCACGCAAACCAATGTTCTTGTTCTATAACCCTTGCATCGACAAAATTCGTCGAGAAGCTTTTAAAAATGGAACGAAACTCATGTGTTTTGTTTCAGATTTCATCATTACAGAACCTGGCACAGTGTATATAAACACTTTCTCCGGAACATAAATTGATTCAGGCAATCGAACATGCCCAAGAAAGAGAACAGTGCAAACAGCTGTCAAATGTATACAAAAAAAATCGTAGGTATTTGGGAATGAAATAAATAAAACAAAAACAATTAGTTTCACAGGAATATTTGGTTTATTTATTTGATTATTTTTGGTTATCACTGTGTAGTTTTATTAAATTGTTATGTTAATTAAAGGATAAAAGAAACACGTTAATAAATTTTAATAGTTCTATTACACCAATCTTCATGTTGAACTGCAACAAAATCAACTTCAAACACACGTAGATACAATGCGTTTTATTACTGCTGTTTTCGTTGCAAATTAATAAAGAAAATCACAAAACCACAATTTTTAGTTTCTTCTGTCTTAAAGAATTACTAATCTCTTTTTTTTTTATCAAAATAGGTAAATTAAATTAAATATTTGTTAAAACACTTCTCAAGCGCACAAAAAAAGAACACAACAAAAGAAAAACTCTATTTCAGTTGTCAAAGCGCGACTGGAATAGAAAATAGATCTATTCGGGCGTTTGGCTCAGGCTTACGATATTTACGATCTGAGGCGAGCACGACGCCTGAGGTAACATTTAAGGTAGAACTAGAATAGGCGGAAGCTGTCGGAAGCTTATGTCAAAACCGACCGAAAAGTCCCTTCAAGCAAATTCACTGACCCAACTTTTTCGGTACTGCTTGGATCCTTAAAAAATGAGCTCTCACGGGGATTTTATTTTTTTTTAGTTTACTTTTGCAAGTCGTGCGGTGGAGATCATTTCTTGTTTTAATTTGCTTTGTTGTGAAAACTTAAACACATTTTCGGTCAACAATACAAACTAAATGCAATTGTAATTTGTTCAATCTTTTCTAGTGCAAATAAGTGTTTTTGTAAATATTTGTATAAATTCCAAATAAATGTGCTTTGGAAAGAAAAACATTCTTCTTGTTCTTTGTTTTTTTTTTTGTCTGTGGTTGTTGGTTGTTGCTTGTAGGAAATTTAGAACTCAATAAGGGAATTTTCTCTTCATACCTACTGGTTTCGGTACTTGCTAAGTATGGTGAATTTTGTATCTCACAACGCATGCGCAAGTGGGTCCGCGGTGATTCTAATTTCCATACTAATCCGAGCCGTAAAACGCAGTTTTGAGGATCCACATTTGGATCCGAAAACGTAGTCGTTCATACGTTGTTCACTACGTTTGCGGATCCAAAACGGACTCCTTTGCTTGAAGGGGTAGCTTTCCGAAACGTCAATTTCACAAGTGACCCATAATTTACTTAAGTGGTTGAAAGTGAAAAAAAAAATAATTGTTTATTCCATGTTTATTTTCTTATTCACAGCACAGAGTGATAATGCTTTTAATTATTTATTTTGCGAAAAATTCGATGTGATATAAATTAACTAAAAGAAAATTGATTTGACTTCACTCATTCATTCATCAAACAGAAAAAAAAAGTTGAAAACTATGTACCAAGCGCCAAGTTCTTGTTAGTTTGCTTCCACCATTTTGATTTTGCATTCGCCCACTTACGAAAGAGCGATCGTTGAGCGCTCTCACTTCCGACGGCAAAAGTTAACGAAAACTAAACGAAAAGTTCCACTTCGCAATTATGTGTGCGTCATATAAATTTCTTGTTTTCGCTCGGTTTCGTACGACCACTTAAGTTGGCTTCCGACTATTCTAGTTCTACCTTTAAGATTGCCCCATAAGAATCCATTGTTTCTATTGGATATGGCAAAGTCGGCGCGACCGAGCGCTTGATTGTGGTTTGGCTATAATTTGGTTAAATGCTGTGTAATTGAATCAGCCCTTCAAGCAAAGGAGTCCGTTTTGGATCCGCAAACGTAGTGAACAACGTATGAACGACTACGTTTTCGATTCCAAATGTGGATCCTCAAAACTGCGTCTTACGGCTCAGATTAGTATGGAAATTAGAATCACCGCGGACCCACTTGCGCATGCGTTGTGAGATACAAAATTCACCATAGTTAGCAAGTACCGAAACCAGTAGGTATGAAGAGAAAATTCCCTTATCGAGTTCTAAATTTCCTACAAGCAACAACCAACAACCACAGACAAAGGAAAAACAAACAACAAGACGAATTTTTTTCCTTTCAAAGCACATTTATTTGGAATTTATACAAATATTAACAAAAACAAACTTATTTGCACTAGCAAAGATTAAACAAATTCCAATTGCACTAGTTTGTATTGTTGACCGAAAATGTGTTTAAGTTTTCACAACAAAACGAATTAAAACAAGAAATGATCTTCACCGCACGACTTGCAAAAGTAAACTAAAAAAAAAAAGTGATGGAAAAAAATAAAATCCCCGTGAGAGCTCATTTTTTAAGGATCCAAGCAGGGAGCCCTTTAAGCAAATTTACTGACCCAACTTTTTCGGTGCTGCTTGGATCCTTAAAAAATGAGCTCTCACGGGGATTTTATTTTTTTCCACCACTTTTTTTTTTTTTAGTTTACTTTTGCAAGTCGTGCGGTGAAGATCATTTCTTGTTTTAATTCGTTTTGTTGTGAAAACTTAAACACATTTTCGGTCAAAAATACAAACTAATGCAATTGGAATTTGTTTAATCTTTGCTAGTGCAAATAAGTTTGATTTTGTTAATATTTGTATAAATTCCAAATAAATATGCTTTGAAAGGAAAAAAATTCGTCTTGTTGTTTGTTTGTCCTTTGTCTGTGGTTGTTGGTTGTTGCTTGTAGGAAATTTAGAACTCGATAAGGGAATTTTCTCTTCATACCTACTGGTTTCGGTACTTGCTAACTATGGTGAATTTTGTATCTCACAACGCATGCGCAAGTGGGTCCGCGGTGATTCTAATTTCCATACTAATCTGAGCCGTAAAACGCAGTTTTGAGGATCCACATTTGGAATCGAAAACGTAGTCGTTCATACGTTGTTCACTACGTTTGCGGATCCAAAACGGACTCCTTTGCTTGAAGGGAGCTGTTCGTTAAACGTCAAATATTTGGGCGCGTTCGGCTTGGGTCGAGGAGTTGGTTTTACAGATAATGCATTATGGTCTGTTCATTTGCATGTGTGTCTACCTGTACAAATATATATTTGTTTTAATAGATACGTGTAGTAAGTAGTCCTGTTAATTCAATTAGATTTGTTTTGCATTGGAATAAATACATCAATGCCATTTTTTTTGCTGGAATCTCAATACCATTTCAACTCAACTCAAGTGACAAAAAACCTGGATTAAAACCCACGAAAAGTTGCTTTCCAAACAGTCAAAAGAAGAAGTGAAAAATATTCCACTTAAGTAAAATGAATCATCCCTCTCTTTTTCTCGTTCCAACTTCAACAAATGTCAGTTTTATTCCCGTGAGATGAGTATGGTTTTCATGTATTCGCTCATTTTCAACCGACCACTTCAGTAAACTATCAACAATTATTATAGTTCTACCATTGTATATAGAATCTATAGTACTATCATGGGTGACGAACGACTGGCACGAACCAAGTGACGGCTTATGAAACTACTGGTGCTGAGCCTAACTAAGTGTGTACAGCTGAATTATAAACTTAAGAATATGGCAAATGAAGAATAAAGTGTAATAATAAAATAATGAGAGAGCTGTATACCTTTTTTATAAGAGTTGGAGGGAGGCAAGAAATCAAGCAATTTTGTTTTTTCAAATGTATTGTCAATGAGTAATAGGTTGAGAGTTGGGTGCGTATGCGTATTTGGCTCTGATGTGAGCTGAAATGAAAGCATGATTGTTTTTCTTTCTATCGTTGGGAAAGAAAAAATATGTATTTGGAAACAAACAAACAAAATATATGCTTGCAAGTTATATTGTAAGATTGTATTTGTTACCATGGTTACTTTAAATCTTTTTATTTGTTTATTTTACTTTTGTGTTTTCTTTCGTGTTTTGTTTTTATCAGATTTCAGTCGCAAAAATGCTTTGGTGGGGGAAGGTTGCTGCTGTTAGGTATAATTTTCGTTGTCATTTAGTGTGTATATTTTTGGGTTGTTTTGTTTACTTTCGTTTTTTGTTATTTTTGTTGGTTGTTGTTGGAATATGGTAAGCACGTAGGAGTAGGTGGTTGTCATTGACGGCTGCTGTTACTCATGCTCGGCTGCTGCTGCTGCCGTTCAGCATACGATCCGAATATTTTTGTGCTGGGGTGGGTATAAAAACGAATTTTTGTTTGGGGTGGTTGGTTGCTTTAGGTCTGTTTTCGTTTGGATGTTCTTAGCATTGCTTTTGCAGCACTTTTCCAGTTTGACACAGTTGGAATGAAAAAGGAGTGCAAAATAAGGGGTTGGGGTCGAAATCCCGCGGATCAAAACCCCGCATGTCGACATCCCGCGTGTCGAAATCCCGTTTTTCAAAATCCCGGAAATCAAAATCCCGAAGATCAAAATCCCGCCAATCAAAATCCCGCCGTTTCTACTACTATGCGACAGCTCATTAATATTTTTCTTTCCTATGCAATTTGCAAATTGCGTTTAAAGATTGAAGACGATTTTTTCGTATAATGCGATGCATTAGTTGAGCGCCAATGTCAAGTTTTCTTGAGCAACAGTGCCTTGGGTGGCAAATACACACGAATAAACACCGAGGTGTGTATGGGGGGCATGCTGCCCCCCTGCAACCCCCCTGAATGGGGCCATTATAGGATTTGGGGTGGGTGCGAGGTTGGGTGTATGCAAAGTTCCTTTATCATTTTAAGAAAAAAATATTCACACATAATTCGAAAAAAAATTAAAAAAGACAACAAAAATTGCTAAAGTTTAGCCGAAAAAACTGAAAATATTTTTTTTGAAAGTTTTGGAAAAACTTTTTACCAATTTTATTTTGATTTTTTGTAACGGGCACATTCCAAGATCACGAATATGCATTTTATATGTCGCTAGGACGTTTAGTTTAGCCGCAAATCAAGTTTAAAGATGTAAACTTTGATGCCTCTAGGACGCTTAGTTTAGCCGCAAATCGCGTTTAAAGATAAAAGTTGATTTTTATTTTTTGAAAATTCAATATTTCCAAAACGGGTTGATGAGTTTCTTGTCATTTTGATAACGACTACGCATTGTTTAGGAACAACACAATTTGTTCCTTTAACTGGTTTGTAAAACTTTGAAAATTTTTTTGTGGAAAAACGGTTCCATGAATCTATTTGAATATTTACAGGAATATTGATGATTTCAAAGTCTAAAATTATGCATACCAACGCAAGCCATGCAATCAATATTTGCAAGGAAACAAAAGATTTACGAAAAGACCATAAAAAGTCGTTTTTAGTACTTTTTTTAAACTAACGGAGAAGGGTCAAAAAAAAAATAATAAAAATAATAAAATGGTAATAGTACCTATATCTAATTTATAATGGCATATTTTTTGTGCATACAGCATACTAGGTGATTCGCGTAAAATCTGCCAAGGGCATGTAATGTACTTATACTTAGGTTAAAAGTAAACAAGAAAAAAAAGTATATTTCCCCCGCTTGGACAGGCGGCAATTTTATAAAAAAATACTTAAAATGGAAAAACATACATAATGTATATTAAAAAACAACTTTTTTCACAATTTTAAGTTTCAAAACAATTTTAGTCGAAGCTGTTTACCAAAAGAACTTTATTTGAAAATAAACCATGAGAATGGACTTCTGGTTTTCCAAAAAGCTACAAAACAATACTGTAAGTGGTTGTTTGTTTATATAGGTATACTTTTTCCATTATAAGTACCTAGGTACCTAACTATTTTTTTTTTATATAACTGCACCTTCTATCCAAGCGTGGGAAATAAAACCCCCTCCCGTAGGATTTTTTTTCTTGTCTACTTTTAACCAATAGTGTGTGTCATAAGTGAATAAACACAAATTATTTTATTTTAGTTTTATTTAGTTTGTAAGTTTTATATAAAACCAACAAAATAAAGATAAAGATACCAAGTTTTTTTCAACTCTTCTTGGTGGAAAATAAAACCAATATGAATTCTAGTTTTAAGATAGTTCTTAGGCCAAAAGGCATTAGCATTAAGTTATTAGTTTAACTTAGAGCGCCCGAATGGGGCCAGTAAGTTAGTTGTAAGATATTGATAAGTAGGCTAGTTTTTATGAATTTTTGTCTTGCTTTAAGATAGGTTTAAGAAATTGGAAAAATAAAAATTGAATAAAAAAAAAAAAAACACAAATTATTTCTGGAGTTATACATGAAATTTGAACAAACAAATACATAAATAAAAATTACATCCCAATAGTAAAAATAAAAGTTTTTTTCAATAGCAATAGATCAAAACAAAACTATTCAGAATAAAACTACCTAATGCATTTTTTCATAACAAAAACTTAATATACTCTTTATTTTACGCGATGATGGTTTAAATTCCATTAATGGTTATCGTAGGACTGTTATCATAATGTTATAATAAAATTTGGAAAAAACTGATAAAATACCTACTTCCTACCTAAGGTAAAAACAAAAAATTAAAATATCCCAACATGTCCTTAAATAATTCCTTCATAGATGTGGTGAAAAGTTGCAACATTGCTACAAAGATTAAAAATTTTAAGTAAAATACCCAAGATTTGAAAGACAAAATTAAAATAATAAACGAAAATATAATCTACATGCCTACCTACATTATGTATGTACGTATAAATCTATAAACAAACATATAACTTATACCTCAAGCTCACATACAAACACAATCGAGTCATAGAAAGCAATTTGTTTTATTTTTATTTCCTTTCATTTATTCTTGTCGTTAGTATGGCACCAGCAACTGATTCATTTGTCTCCCTTGCTCCCCTTATTGTTGCGAGAATCAATGTAATATAACCCTCTCTTACGACTTTTTCATTTTGCTTTTACATTTTTCTTCTATTTCAACTCTCAAATATCAAATACATTTCCATATTAGCGTCGCCTGGTGACGGCTTATGCAAATAAAAAAAATTGGCTGATGATAGTACTATAGATTTTATATACAAAGGTTCTACCTTAATATTCATGACAATAGTCGCGTTGTAAGTTAGAAATATATTAGTCGCAAGCTCACGGCAGTGGTCAGACGAAAATCAGCGAATACAAACAAATCATATGTCACGCCCATAATGTACTTTTCTTCATTTTCGTTAACTTTTGCTTTCGGAAGTGAATAGAGCGCCCCCGAGTACACTTCACGAAAGTGAAACAGAAATTTGTTGAGGTAGGAACGAAAAAAAGAGAAAAAGTGAATTATGGCTTAGTTCTGATTTTGAGAGTTTAGAAAGATACTTTGCATTGGCTAATGACATCTGTTTCTAACAGCTTCCGACTATTCAGAATCTTCCAAACCAGTGCGAATCATTCGTTGACCACAACAAAAACATTAATAACAACACGTTGTTGTAAATGAAAATAACACATTCGTCGTCGTCAACGAAAGATTCGCATTGGTTTGGGTGGGAATTTATAGTTCTACCTTAATAATTTACGAAAAGTAGCTTTCCTAAAGGCTATCCCAAACCAACACGAAATTAATGTGAATGATCTCAATACTAATAAAATGCACGACTGCATCGCACGTACTTGCTCTTATGTTCAAGTTGTGTGGGTTGTGTGTAATTATAGAAAAAGTAGGTATAAAAAGCGTTTAAATCGTTCTCTTAATTGTATAAACAGTCTGATAAATAACTTAGAGCTCAAAAAGAAGTATGCCATTTGATTACTTGAAAAAATATGAATTATGCAAACAAAAATTTAAAAATCGTTGGAGCCGTTTTCTTAAAAATTAATTTTTTATATATAAAATTTTTGATACATTTTTCAAAAAAAAATCTGGTATGCAAATTTTGAGTATATATTAATATACATTAAAAAATGAAATTCCAAAATAATTCATCAACCCGTTTTTGAAATATTGAATTTTCAAAAAAAAAATTTTAATCTTTTTTTAAAAATTCAAAATTTATTTTTTCAAAAATTTTGGTATGCAGTATTATTTATATTTTAATAAAGCTTTTGTGAAAAAAATTTATTGAAATCAAATGAGCAGTTAATGAGAAAACCAAAAATCAAAAAAACCGTTATATGGCAGGTACCGTTAATAAATGTTTTTGGTGATTTTTTTTCTTACTAAAGGGTACATCATATCTACAATAATACACAGATTTTTTTTATCAAAATCGTTGGAGCCGTTTTTGAGATAAATAAGCTTTTCCTTAACGGTTGTATGGCAAGTACCGTTATTTTTTGAGCTAAAAAAAAATTTCAATTTCCCCTCTGGAGAGTTACAAAAAAACCTTAAGTTCAAAATTTGAAGAAAATCGCTTCAGTTGTTTAGGCTGTAGCTTGAGGTACGGACAGACAGACAGACAGACAGAATTGTGCCACCCACTTTTTTCGTGTTCTCTATCATCGTAATGTCATGTTTGATTGTTATCTCGAATTTTTTTTTTTGCACGAATCCAAAACTTGCCCTATAGTACCTATATCGCAAGTAAAAAACAACAAAAAACTGTCTTTGTGAATGCTTCGCTATAATTTCGCGTTGGTTGGGCAGAGCCTTTAATCGTTGAGTAAATGTGGACCTTCTAATTATTTTTTTTGTGTAAACTACGTTTTAATTCACAACTTTTATCACCAACTAATTGCAATGCAATAATAACAGAACACATTCAGAGCTTTTTTAGTTCTCCGAGATATTATCATTTATATCATGTTTCTAAACATGCCTGATTCTTAGTCACAAATACGCCTAATTCAATCTCTAAAAGTCACAATGACGTTTGGATAAGTTTAACCAAATATTTGGTTAATTTTCCGCAGCTAAATCCTTGGATAAAATTAACCAAATTGTGTAAACCATTTCCCATACAAAATTTGACAGTTCATTAACCAAAAGATAAAATTAACCAAATCGTAAACTTATCTAGTATTTTACGCAGTTGCATGAATACAACTAAATATATTTGAATTTATCGGGATAAATGAATGGGGGATAGATTTATGGATGAGGATACCAACACCTTGTTTGGAAGTTGATATAGAGTCTAAATTGTGAAAATATGCTGAATATTGTTTAGGAGTAGTTGGATGGCGGTCGGATGTGAAATGAGTTTCTTGCAAGCAAATAACTTTTGGTTGTATTTCTTTAATTAGTAGTTGCAATTCGTGTATGTTATTCAGGTAGCCATTCCACTGTAGAACAGTGAATGGCTGGTTTACTGAAGGTAAAGTATTATTTTTATCAATGAAAGTAGAATTTGGTTGAGATGTAGGGAGGGTGTCGATATTTTTTTGGTGTTCATTATCATGTCTCCGCGATATGGATGCAGAAACAGGGGGGCTCTGTGAAGAGCCCCGCCGATTCAGCACCCCCACCGCGGGGTTGATATTTTGGTCGAGAAAGTTAATCCTCGGTTTGTTCACCATCTTGGTCCATTTTATCACTTATGTAGTATTTGTATTCTGAGAGAAGTGTGTTGGTTATATTTGATATGGGAGATGAGAAGCTTGAAGGTGTGTGAGGTTGGGAGTTTTCAGGTGTGTGTGTTTGGGAGGGGGAGTTATCATGGGTGCGGTTGTGTGTTGATGTAGAGTTAGTTTTTTGTGGGACGCGGGCAGGTATGTTTGTGATGGTGGGGGATTATGTGTACCTATAATATGATCATTACATTGTTGTTTACTTGTGTTTTTAATGTTATTTGTTGGTAGAGGTAAATCAGTTATTGAGGTAGATTGGTTGTTAACACCCCGACTCCACAGGAGATAATTTCTATCAGGATGCCCATCTTGACAGTAGATATCCAATGGAGTCACTCCGTTTCATCTCTTGTTGGGATGTCAGAGATATCTATCTGCGATTATATCTTGACAGAGATCGCTGACATGAATTTTGACAGATGAAGATTTTTTTACTTGTTGTCTCATTTGCTCTCATTATTCTGAATATCTGTCCATATCCATTTACAGTTTTTTCTTCGACAAATAGAAATTTATTTTTTATATTTTTGGAAACTAATATTCATTCGGTTTCGCTTTCGTGATTTGTTGGACAAATTTCGGAAAATTGCGTGTTCTTATAAATTAACAATCTCCTGAAGCAGTCAAATAAATCTATATTTAGTAGGTAATTACAGTGCTAACAAAAACAAATTTTTGCAAGAGATAAAACTCTGTCTTATGTTTTAATCGTCTTATTAATAAATGCTGTAATTATTACCTCATTAAAAGTAATAATAACAAAAACGATTTATATTTTCAATATTCTACTTTTTACTAAAAGAAAAATATGGGTATTCGCTTTGCAACCAAAACGAGCACAGTCAAATAGCTTGTTTCTTTTTATTTGTGCGCAAAAAACCAGCCATCAAACTCTCGTGCTGTCGTGATATGGAATGAAATATCATAACATGATTTGCCCAGCAAAGATAGAAGACAATGCAAGATATAAATATCTGATATTTAGTTGGAGAGAAATTATCTCCTGTGGAGTCGGGGTGTAATGTTTTTTTTTGAAGTGTTGTTTGTTGTGGTAGAAATAAGAGTAGATAGGTCGGTGGATGGAGGTAATTTAAGTGGAGAAAGAGTAGAGGCCGAGGAAGCCGAAGAAGGCGAGGGTTTGGTTGACGTGGATGAAATTTGTACTGTTGAAGAGTATGTTGTAGGATAGAACTGAATCGGTTTTTTTTTTCTTTATATATTTTGTTGGCATCAGCCATAGAGCATTTGTGTGTTGTTTGGATTTTGAGGATCTCTTTGGTCTTGATGTACTGTTTGCAAGATTTGGAAGATGATGGGTGTTCTTCGGGGCAGTTAGCGCACGAGGTGCGTGTGCAATTTTCTGGTTTGTGAGGGGAAAGGTTACAATTTTCGCAAGTTTCTGGTGAAGTGCATCTCTTGGTGGTGTGGCCAAGGAGTTGACACTTGCGACAGCGCATGGGGTTAGGGTAATATTCTTCAATCTTTACATTATACCAGCCTATATTAACAGAAGAGCGGGGGCAGAAGCGGTCGAAAGTGAATAGAATTAGCCCGGTGGCACGAAGATTTTTATCAGGTGTTGTTTTTTTAAATTTAAATACATCGATTACGCCTTGGCATTTCATTTCACTTATTATCCTTCCTCCGGTACATTAATAAGGCATGGAGCGTATGCTGTACCTTTGCAAGAGTTGAGGTTAGAATGGAGTTTGACTGAGATTGGACATATGTTAGCTAGGGTTTTTTTTGTGAGGAAAAGATTGGCTATTTTGAGGGACTTTACAACGAGAAGTTGGCTACCGTCACTTAATTCAGTTATGCTTTCGTATGCGGTACTAATACCATCAATAGCTTTTTTAAGTAAAAACACGTTAAAAGACGACGGAGGGGTTTTTTCATCACTTGAAGAAATCACTATGAATTTTGGGTCGGGAAGGGTTGTATTTATTTGTAGTGGTTTTTCTAATTCTGGATAGGTATGGTTAAAGTTTTTTTTTTCTTTTTTTAACATTGGGTTCAGGAACAGATTGGTGCTCTTTTCCAAGCATCTCAAATCTGTTACCCGAAAGCACGGGTTGGCCAGAGGCCATGTTTAAATTGATTTGCTTGGTCTAATATATACTTTTTTTTTTTTTGTGATGCCGCGGAAGAGCAAAAACAAGACAAAAAATGCGGAGTTGTCGGCTTGAAAGTCAGACGGGGACTGAGTACCAGTATTTTTCAAGTATTTCGGTGCAAGTACCATGTATCAGGTAATTAAGTACTTTCAAGTACCTGAGCAGTACTTTCAAGTACTCTCAAGTACTTTCAAGTACTTTGGGTAACTGGATCATTGTTGACTACTTAATTTAAGGGCGGTATTCACCGAGCACTCATAAACGGCTCTTAAGTTTATAAGGCTCTTATCTCAAGCAATATTTGTGCTATTCACCAACCACTCATAACTTTTTTTCGAATTACGAAAATGAGAACAACTCTCTATTCACCAGACACCCCCAATCTGGGAAATCAAACTGTTTTAGAAAATAACCCTACTTTGTCGGTACTTCTTGGATCCTTAAAAAAAATGAGTGCTGCATACCCATACATAAATTCTTTGTAACTCCAGTGATTTGATTTTATTTCCACTTATTTTCTTCTAGTTAAGTTTTGTAAGTCCCGGGGTGAAGATCATTGCATGTTTTATTTTGTTTTGTATCGATAAATCTTCTTACTTAATTTTTAGTTTCCCTAATTATTTCGTTCATATGTTGCTTACTGCGTTTGCGGATCCAAAATGGACTCCTTTGCTTGAAGGGGAGATAGAAGTCAAACATTGCAGCGCGTTGGTTTGTATAAGCTGTGTTTAATCAAGAAAAGCTAGATCGGAACAGAGCAGAACAGCAGAAATTTGTGAAAACTGTCAAAACAAGAAAGAACAAAAAAGTAAAACTTTGTGTTGACGGGATCGACAGTTGCCTATTGGTACTTCTGTGATAAATTTTACCTTATTATTATCCCAAACAAACAAATCAGCTGGTACTTTGACATTTCTCACTCACTTGCTCCACCTCAAAAGTAGGTGCAGGAATATTGTTGTTAACTGTTCTGAAAAACTTCATGGGACACGAAGTGATAGAATGTAGAAGGGAAGGGTACAAAATCCCGAATGCCAAAATCCAGAAAGGACAAAATACCGAATGGACAAAATCCCGAAAGCCAAAATCCCGAATGGACAAAATCCCGAATGACAAAAAATCCCGAAAATATTCGTGATTGAATCCCGAATTTAAATACTTTGTTAGTACTATTTCAATACTTTCAAAGAAATCAAACAGTTCTGTATGGCTTTTGATTTCAGCTCGCTTTGGCATCATGACATTGTCTATAAAAGAAATTTTAAAATTTATTTATAAATTGAGTTCTTCTTTGATGATTAAAAAAAACAATAGTTTCTTAATCGTAACTTCTTTTTAGTTTGAGTTTTATTCAAATGAATCTATGCCTTCTCTTTACAAATAATGAGAAGATAATGTTCTTGTTCCGTTTCCATGTATTATCTCTTTTTCTAAAAAACGCATCGCCTACTTGGACAGGTTGATTTTGGGATTGTTACATAAATTGATCTGAGCATCTGCTTGGGTTGCTACACACTCTTATTATGATTGTCAATTATCAATTTGATAATCATTGAAAATAAAACATAACATTTTTTCAAAACATTACAAAATATATACTTTGAAGGCTAGAATGCTGAATGGCTTAGTACTTTTTGTTGGTGCGATTTTTAATACCAAAAAAAGTACTACGCCATTCGGGATTTTGGCATTCGGGATTATAGCATTCGGGATTCTGGCATTCTATTTTTTGGCCATTAAGGATTCTGTCCATTCGGGATTTTGTCCATTCGGGATTTTGTCTCTCGGGATTTTGTCTCTCGGGATTTTGGCATTCGAGATTTTTTGCCATTTCGGGATTTCGTACCCAACCCATTAGAAATCGCACGCGAGTTAAGAAAAAGAGTTCAATTTCAACGACTTTATTGCACCGAGGTATTGTTAAAGTTATTAATTTAAGTGAAAGTCCACAAGTACAAGAAACAAAACAAAGTTGAACTTGATTGAACAAAGGTTTTATTATGAATAATAATAAACTGAAAATATTTTATATTTTCTGTTTGATATATTAAAAACAGAAATTATGTTTACAAAAGCGTAAGTGTTTTTGAACAGTGATATATTTAATAAATATTTCTTACACTCCCACTTTTATTAAATGTGGTTTAACAATATCAAACTATATGTGTGCTTATATCTTTCATACCAATAAGTTTTCTTAAGAGTTGAAAACGTGCACAAGGTAAACTTTTAGTAAATAAATCAGCTAGTTGTTCATTGGTGGATACGTACTCTAACTCGAATACACCATCTTCAAATTTTTCACGTATAAAATGATGACTTACATCTATATGCTTGGTACGTTTATGAAATTCTGGGTTGCGAAAAATTTTCATTGCACTTTGGTTATCAACCAAAAGTTTTGAAACGAAAATGCTATTTGAAGAGAAACCAACCATCAACTCCTTCATCCAGATTAATTGTTTCACTGCATGACAAGCCGCAACATATTCTGACTCTGACTATAACTCCAGCCTATATACTTGGTGGTAACACACACAAGTTGTTGTTCATTCAAAATTATTCAATATAAATTGATGTATAACTTGCAGCATACTGCACTTGTGTGTGGATTTCCATTTACACACAAAACCCAACTTAAATTGTAAATTAATTCTTGACCAGTGTCAACTCTTTCAACTCATCCCCCCCCTTGTATGACCAACGAATTGTTGGCATACGAATCGGTGCATGGGGAAAAAAAGAAAGAAACCGACTGAACAATAGCAAGCTTGTGTGTGTTTATAAAAATGCTAGTCGCTGTTGCGATTGATAAACAACGAAACCTGCATTGGGATAGAGCTAACCATGTGGTTTCAGTGGCGCGGTGTGTAGTGCATCGGCCTCTGAATCGCAAGGTTCATGGTTCGCTCCCATATGACGGCAAAGAGTTTTTCAACTAATACGAGCATAACCAGACCAAGCACCACTAAAGGAGTCTGATGATCGAGGTGGCACTCGTGAAATAGCTATAACTCCAGCCTATATACTTGGTGGTAACACACACAAGTTGTTGTTGTTCATTCAAAATTATTCAATATAAATTGATGTATAACTTGCAGCATACTGCACTTGTGTGTGGATTTCCATTTACACACAAAACCCAACTTAAGATGACTTTTGGTTACGTTTGGTTACGTTTTATTCTGAATTTTCAGATGAGAATTTTCATCTGAAAATTCAGATGAAAGAGATGGAAGATACGTTCTGCCAAAAAAAGCGCAAACATATTCAAATGAGAATTGAACTTTACTGTTTGATGACTGATGGAAGTGGGCACATACTGCGAAAAGTGAAATTTATAGCTATCCAAATTTAAATCGTAAGTGTTATGTGTTTCGCTGGAAGATTCAACAAATTATTTTATGTGAAGAGTGCTACTTTGGACTGTTATCGGAAAAACAGTGCTTAACATACTGGTGAAGTTACTTTTTACTTGTTTAAGTTACTGATAACTTCATTCATCGTTAATTTTTAATTTTCAAATAAAATAAAAGTTTAATTTAATTCTCTCCAATGTAAAAATCAAAAGTAAATGCAATATTTTGACAAAACTAAAACAGCTGACTTTCGACTGAAAATTCAGATTTTTTTGCATTCAACGTAATAAAATTTCTGAATTTTCATATCTGAATTTTCAGATCTTGCGGTGAATGCGCCCAATAAATGGTCTGGGTAATTAATTCAGTGCGAAAAAAGAGTGTAGACATCTCCAAATAATCTGCTACAATTATCAACTTCGCTCATCGAACAGCGTACTGCAGAACGAAAAGTAGGACTAAATTTTTAGTATATGATTTCGTTGTGTCATTTTTGTATGGGATTTTCGTTTCGCATCGGCAGCGTACTAGGCTTGATTCCTTAATTAAAAGCTTGATACCACCTGACAATTAATACCTAAGAACTGCAACCAATCAACAATTACCTATCTTTTCTATAGACAAAAGGGTAAGGCAGAGATTCTTACAACAGTAATCGCTTTTTCTATTAGCCATTCGGAAGCTTCCAGAAACCATTTCATTGGTACAAAAATCCTCTTCTGACGTTTCTGAGAAGAGAATTTCGCTTCTCAATTTCATATGAGAATATATCTGAGAAGCACTTATACATATATTGAAACTCATACGTCAAATCAAATTTTTCAGACTACACTCGAATTAATTGTGCACTCGAAAGCAAAGTACCTAATATGATTTATTAAACAAATTCAGAAAAACTGAAAGAAATTTTTGTATTTGTATTGTTTTTGTTTCACTTTTTATGTGGCAGCAAAAAGTTTCTATTTGATGATTCTTCAATATAGGTGAATCTTCGCTGCTCGAAGAAGATGTTGGCCATTTTTCCCACAGATAACTTACACAAAACATATTTAGATTTTTGTAATTCAATTTATTTATTTAATTGTTTCTAAAACACTGTAGCTGCGTTTTATTATCTCTGGGTCTGGGCCGAGGTTATCTTTCAACATGTATAACAAAAACAATATGGGATCTTGGTTTCTATCGAGGTTAATTTCAATCACAGTACACATATCTAAGGTATTATCTTGCGCATGTTGTCCGAAATGAGAACTGTCAAAAAAATTCAAGATGGCAGCCTTACGTGACCCCGTCCGCTATATTACAACAACAACGAAGAAAACAAACACAAAAGGATAATTTAAATAACACTAAAAACCAGGAAGGAATGTTGTGTGCCTGACAAAATAATGTTAATAAACACTAAAAATAAATAAATAAGTAACAAATGAACACATAACACACAACAAATTTTGATGTTTAACGAGTGGGGGTCACGGGATTCGCCATTTTCCACTGTTTTTGATGGATGCGCAGAACTGAACAAAAATGAGAACGCTAATGATAGCTGCGTTTTATTATCTCTGGGTCTGGGTCGAGGTTATCTTTTAACATGTATTACAAAAACAACATGGGATCTAGGTTTCTATCGAGGTTAATTTCAATAGCCCAAATAGAGGTTTTCACTCTGGCCGGCAGAGGGCTATTTACCATTGTGAATGGATGTCAGCGATTTGTCAGCAGTATTAGGAATAAAG
This sequence comes from Dasysyrphus tricinctus, assembly GCA_963921185.1. Lineage (NCBI taxonomy): Eukaryota > Metazoa > Arthropoda > Insecta > Diptera > Syrphidae > Dasysyrphus > Dasysyrphus tricinctus. The sequence continues at coordinate 31,130,618 of OY992533.1, read as the reverse complement.
AGGAAAAGAGACAAGTGCTTGCATGAAAAACAAATAAACATAAGAAAAAAAGAGACTGATATACAGCACTGCTTTTGCACTAACCCACATCGTTTTATTTTCACGAGGTGAACCATATGGGTTATGAGCGATAATAAAACGCGGCTGATATTACCTTTAATATGTGTACTGTGAATTTCAATAACCCAGATAGAGGTTTTCACTCTGACCGGCAGGGGGCTATTTACCATTGTGAATGATGTCAGTGATTTGTCAGCAGTTAGGAATAGAGAGGAAAAGAGACAAGTGCTTACATGAAAAACAAATAAACATAAGAAAAAAAGAGACTGATATGCAGCACTGTTTTTGCACTAACCCGCGATAGTAAAACGCGGCTTTTATCTTTAGCTGCGTTTTATTATCTCTGGGTCTGGGTCTGGGTCGAGGTTATCTTTTAACATGCATTACAAAAGCTGCGTTTTATTATCTCTGGGTCTGGGTCGAGGTTATCTTTTAACATGTATTACAAAAACAACATGGGATCTAGGTTTCTATCGAGGTTAATTTCAATAACCCAGATAGAGGTTTTCACTCTGGCCGGCAGAGGGCTATTTACCATTGTGAATGGATGTCAGCGATTTGTCAGCAGTATTATGAATAGAGAGGAAAAGAGACAAGTGCTTACATGAAAAACAAATAAACATAAGAAAAAAAGAGACTGATATACAGCACTGCTTTTAAACTAACCTACATCGTTTTATTTTCACGAGGTGAACCATATGGGTTATGAGCGATAATAAAACGCGGCTAAAAACAACATGAGATCTAGGTTTCTATCTAAGTTAATTTCAATAACCCAGATAGAGGCTTTCATTCTGATCGGCAGAGGGCTATTTACCATTGTGAATGGATGTCAGCGATTTGTCAGCAGTATTAGGAATAGAGAGGAAAAGAGACAAGTGCTTACATGAAAAACAAATAAACATAAGAAAAAAAGAGTGATATACAGCACTGCTTTTGCACTAACCCACATCGTTTTATTTTCACGAGGTGAACCATATGGGTTATGAGCGATAGTAAAACGCGGCTTTTACTAGGTATGAATGTAGTATATTTTTACTCAACTTTTTTTTTTACTTTGGAAGTCAAGAGCGAAAATTCTACAGAACTGCATTGATTGATTGAATAAACAGAAATAAAAAAACTCCCAAGTTTGCTCGCTAGATTCTACTTTTTCGCGGAGTTGAGAAAATCGAAAGTTGAACAACTTGGGATTTTCTCAACTTTGGGATATCACAAGTTGAGCCAGTCAACTTCGATTGAATAAAAGCGATTTCTCAAGTTGAGAATAAAAATCCCCAAGTTGTGTTCAACTTCGACTGAATAAATTGGGCCTTTGTATTATATCTCAAGATTTATCTATAGGAGTGATTATTTATTTAAAGTTTTTTTTTTATAGGCAATGTCATGATGCCAAAGCGAACAGAAATCAAAAGCCATACAAAATAGTTAGATTTTTTTGAAAGTACTGAAATAGTACTAAAAAAGTATTGAAATTAGGGATTCAATCCCGAATGTTTTCGGGATTTTTTGCCATTCAGGATTTTGGCATTCGGGATTTTGTACCCTTACCCTTTACCTCATTTTCGTGGATTTATAGAAAGCTTTTGACCGAGTCAACCGTGAATTTATATGGGCCTAAGTCCTATTTGCTGATTGGAAACTTAAAAAGAACTAAGCGCTTATGTGACAGTTTACTGGCTGAACAGAATGCAAGACGCAACTGGAATAGATGTCAAAAAAGCTGCAGTAGATGTCAAAAATGCTGCAGTAAAAGTTAAAAATTGTTCAACTCTTGCAGCTCCGGCTGCAGCATTTTTGACATCTATTCCAGCTCCGTTTTGCATTCTGTTCAGCCAGTTAGGCAGATGAAAAGTAGAACACAAGCTTCTGAAGTAGAACAAAAATACTTAAGTATCAGGAAACGGACCTTAAAAAAACAAAAAGATGGAGAAAAATAATTTGTATTTGTAATAAAGTGACCAAACGAAAGAAATGCCCTTGCATTAATGGAGCTGTGACAAACGATTCGAGCAGCGGTTAGCTTCGAAATATTTATTTTATATTGTTTTTCCTATAAGTGTTTATGTTGGAGCAAGGCTTCGAACAAGAACAATAAATGCAAAACTCAGCCTTGCTCACATCGTTGCTCCAAACGATTATCGTAGCTCCAATATAAACGTAGGTACCCTTCGACAAGTTGGTGGAAGACAATTTGCAATTGTAGGCAAATTACTTCAAATCCAGCGGATTTTCACCCTAAAAAACGAAAGTTACATTGGATGAGGTAATCAGGAAGAAGTCATTACAAAACAATCAAACAGAAATGGAAAAAGAGAATTTTTGATACCAATTATTTATGTCTAAACTATAGTTCGAGCTGACCAGAAACTTACTAAAAGATGGTATTTGGATAGCAAAAATGATTCGATAGGTTCTGACGAAAGCGAAAATTAATTGTAAGTAAAGCTAAATGAATTCTTATTCTTGATGTTTGTATTTTAAAACCTGCAGATATGTGGGAATTTTGTGTTCACATTTATATCCAGACTCACCATTTTTGTAGGAAGTTATGTCGATGTTTTTTGTAAATTCAATGTGATTATGAATTAACATCTGATCGATCATTTGAAAAGAAATTAATTTGCTGAAATAGGTGGGATTGTTGCGCTCGATTAGGCAAGGTGCCTTCTCCCAAAACGTTTTGAAGAACATATCGACGCGAATGGGAGATATCAACCATTGGAATAGCTTTCTTCCGTCCTTAATACTATTATCTCGAACTGGAAAATTGGCCGAAGGAAACGTGATCTCATTTTCAATTACTGTCCCGCTCGTGACATTTTTGACATCACTTCCAGTCTCTTTGAAATTTGATGTTTTCTCTACAATCACTTCATTTAATTGCTTCTTTTTTTTCTTTGAAGATACTTTTTTACCTCCATTTGCAACATGGACTAGAGGCTCTCTTGTATCTGGACTATCGATTCCAGTGGTTGCTGATTTGGTCTCTTTTATAGCTGATGCCTCGTGGTTATCTTTCTGTTTTCTTTTTCTACCAATTTCTTGAATATTTTCTTGCTTATCGCCGCCAGATTGAATGCTCTTCCCATTTTGCTCATGAGTTGTGACTGAAACTATTTTGCTTGGAGAACTAGTCGATTTCTTTTTGTTTTTAATTTGTTTCTGCTTTTTGCCAATTGGCTTATTCGATAATATTTTAAAACCCGTCTTTTTATAGGCCGTAAATGCTGATACTTCCTCCATTTTGTTAACAAAAATTAAACTTAAAATTTTGTTCGGTTTAAGTGATAACCACCGCCTCAACAAATTTGGAAATTGAAATTTAAAATGTCAAAACGCGCAAATGTGGTTATGACCAGAGAATATCAAATAAAGAAGCCAATCCTTCGTACGTTTGTCCCCTTTCACACGAAGAAACAAGTTGCTGGAGATTTTTTTGACGTTTTCTTTTAATCTCCTCAAAAATCTCTTGTACCTTTCATACATAGAAGAAGAAGTAAAGGAAGTGGTGTATATCACATATTGGCGAATGGAGTCACGGCACCTAGCAGTCAGCGCGTGAACCCTATGAGGGGGATGCATTTTTTTTCATTTTGACATTCAATGTATTTCCCATAAGAGAAAACCAAAAAAAGGTCTGAAAAACATTGCTTTTGCTAATTAATTTTCTATCAACACCTATTTATTTTATAGTTGCAATAGAAAAATAATTTATGTGAGTTAGTTAATTAAGAAGAATATGTATCAAAACTTATGTATAACTTCCTATATTTTGCAGATGAAATATGTAAACAAACCTGTATTGTTGTTGTTGCTTTCCAAAATGGATTTATGTCGTAAGCAAAATTGGTGTCATGTGCGTAGTCAGGGAAGGGGTTTGATAGACAAGAGTCAATTGTGAAGATTTTTATATTATATATTTTACTACTGTTTTCTAAGTAAAAGCTTACGTCACCGAAACTTTGCAGTAGTTTTTATGAAGATGTAGGTATAAAGTATTTCTATATATTTATGTATTGCGTTTATGTGTATTTGTGTTCTTGAGAAAAAAGGAGTACAAATATTTGTACACTGTTTGTGCAAAAGATCAATAAAATATATTTTGTGTTTAGAAACTAGCGAAGCTCATGAGGTCAATAACACCCTTTATTGAATAAATAAAATTTTGCGTTTAATTTTTTACAATTCTTATTTTCAAAATATGTACCCTCCAAAAAATATCAGGAATAATAACACTTCAATCATGTCTGCGTCTTAATATTAATGCTGCATTTACACGATTGGGGAACTGGCAATATAATGACCAAAATAATAACAGAAGAATGGACAAATTCAGTATTTTTGTCATTATACTGGCAGCTTTTCACCAGTCGTGTAAATTCGGTATAACGAAGAAGCATTTAAAATATTTACATACTTCCAAACCAAAAAATTCTGTACGTAGGTAAAAATACTTTGAAAAAGTTTTTTTTTTGTAATTAAATTGGTAAATATATATGCAAGAAATTTTCATTCCGAACAAAAATGTTGACATGTATTTGAAAATCTTCATTTTCAATACAAACATAATTAAAGAAAACAAAACTAAAACTCGGCTACGTCCCTGTGTTACTTTTTTCTCAAACGAGTATTGGTGTTGTTGTTTCTCGTTGTAGAGGTAGTTTGTTTACATTTTTCATCTTAAATTTAAAGCACTTGAGGCGTCAGTTTTGATTTATTTTTTGCTAGATTTGTAAACTTACATGTTTTGTTATTCTGTTGCAATCATAAAAGTTGTATCCGTTCATTTAAAAGTTGTTAGAAAAAGTAACATGAATATGACTCTCTTTTGCTTTTCTCTTATGGGAAATACATTGAACGTCAAATTGGAAAAAATTTTATCCCCCAGATAGGGTTCATATGCTGAAATGCAGGTGGTGTGGAAAGCAACTGACCAGGTGTCAATACAGTGTACGTGAGTGAAGCAGCAAGAATTGAAAAAAAAAAAAAAAAAAAATTGAGATTCATCTGTCATTTTGCCGAAAGGAAATGTTTTGAAATTTCAATTTGTTAAACAAGTGAAAAAGTTTATTTTAACTAAATAAAAAAGTGAAATAAAAGTTAGAATAGTGAATACTATCAATAATTTATTTAAAAAATATAAAACAGCATGTGGTGGCTACGTTAAATCCTCTAAAAACGCCTATACTAAGGAGTATACAAACATTTTTTTTTACAAGTTAATTTTTCTGATATTTTCCTATAAAGTAACGTGAAGTGATGTTATTTAGGTAAATAAATTATCTTAGAATACTTTAAAACTAAGATTTTATCGCAATTTGCTATAAAAATAACCAATTTGTTGAAAACAAAAATATACTTTAATCCAGTGATTTCGTTGAGACTCATCTGTCAAATGAGAAACTCTTGCACAGGGTCGATCTAGTTTTTGTTGGTGGTGGCAAGGCGCTCAAATCCGTATAGCGCCCGTAGTGCAGAGTTATTTTTTAACGCTTCAAATAAAATATTTTTAAAGGGGTAACAGCAGAATTCTATTTATCTTGTTGGATTTGTATCCTCGTCACGAAGTGTTTATTTCGGTTCAAAAGTACAATACTATAAAAAAAACATCACTTTATTAAGAAGAATATGAGAGAAAACTTACCTGTGAAAAGAAAAATTTGTGCACCGTACTATAGGCGTTTTTATATGATTTAATGCATCACCACATGTTTTTTTTTATATATTTCTTATCAAAAAAGTTTTCAAAGTAATTACTATATTAACTTTCATTTCACTTTTGTATGCAGTTAAATAGGCTTTTTCACTATTTTTATGATTTAAAATCTCTGTACACTTTTCTACAGCTCGGCAAAATGACGGAAGCATCTCAATTGTTTTTTTTCTTTTTTAAAATCTGGCTTCCTTTGGGCGCCCCACCCTTCAGCCGTGTAACTGCACTGTGACCCTGGGGCAATGCATTTGTGGTTGTGTAACTCACACTTTTTTTTGAAAAATGCTTCACTGTTTCCACGATATGCCAGTTCCTTTACTTCTTCTTCTTTGCTTTCATACGAGGAAACAAATCTCCAGGCAATTTTTGAAATTTCCATTGAAAGTCTATTGGTTGAACACACCTAAACCTAGATGTGAAAGGAAATGTCAAAAAATCTCCTCAAATCCTCGACCGGGGAGATTCTATTCGCCCCTCTTTCCTCCTGCCCTTCTCACCGAGGAACTAAAAGTTGCAGGCAACTCAGTTTCCTCGTGTGAAAGGGCACTTTCACACCCCAAAACCCATTTGTCTACATTGTTGTATTTGTAATTTCATTTCGTGTCGAAGAAATAGATGTGAATTGCAACAACAACAAGACCTGTGCTGAATTATGTGCTGAATGACTAGTTGATTCTATGTGTGCGTTTTGCACTGCTTTTCACTAATACTTTGCAAATCTAATACATCAGCTGTTCGCTTCCAGCTTGTAGGCAAATCAAATTGACAGCTGAGGATTGACTTCTTTATTTCATATTCGAGTTTGGATTAGTGATGGGTAGGACACGAATTTGAAATGAGTTTGTATGAGGTACTCATTTTTCGAAATGAGGTGGTACTTTGTCCCACCTCAAATGTCCCATGGGATAAACCTATTTAAAGGGACATTTTAACTTCAAAATTTAAATTTTTCAATAATGTCTCTTCGATTCTGTTGATCAATTTGAATAAAGCATATAAATTAAGTAATGTCAAATAAAAAACTAAAAACAATCATGAGGTTCAAAGCCTAAGTAACTAAGGAGTGAGGACAGGGATTAATATATAAACAACTCTTTTTTTTAGCTACTTTTAAAATGTTGGTATTCCTACATACCTACTTTAGCTGGTTTCTCAGTTTCTGGAAACTATCGATTCTCAATTTTATTTACAAAGTAGGTACGCAATAACAACAAACAATGATAGATAAGTCACTGCAGGTTACAGGTAGGACTATTTTAAATTTAATTAAAAAAACAACGATCAAATGGAGTCTAGAGTGGGTTGTGGGAGTCGAATTACAGAAAGAAGGGAGTAGTAGTCTATAAACTGGACTAAACACTAGTCACGCAACGAACAAAAAACAAACGATATTTTTTTCATAATCTCTAAAAAACACACAACAAGAAAATGAATGCAGTTGCATAACAAAACACACTTTCCTTCAAACAATAACAAACCTCCTTCGTGTCTACATTAGAAAATTTGAGGCACCTCAAAACACATTGAAACAACAACAACTTCAATGGTTTGCGCATTGAAACAACAACAAAATGAGACTCATGAGTCGGATTTTTATGTTTTCTTCATGCCCCACGACATCCCTGACCCCCCACTTCTCTTGTCCAGAAACCACCGTGAGACCGGTCTCAGCCTTCCCAATCTAAACAGCGTTTAACTCTATTATTTTTGTTATATTGTAGTACAACATTCGTATGTCCTCCTCCATTCTATTGCTGTTGGTTTTTGTTGGTGGGAGAGAGAATGTACTATTGTATTGAGTACGAGGCATTTCCTCATACTCATACACTTTACACTCAACTTTATTCTTCATCAGTCCCTTTCATCGTTGATCGTTCATCTTCATCGACAGCGACAAGAGTGAACAGTGAAGTACGAATAGCTTTTTTTTCTGGAGACGAAAGAGTAAGAGATATATTTTTTGTTGCTTTATGGTGAGGTGTGAGGTAATACATTTTGTTGCTTTGAGGTAATGGGACATTTTAGAGTGGTGTATGCGACATTTTGTACTGCCTCATGTATTAGGTACCCATCACTAGTTTGGATTTGGCCTCGAAAGAGGAAGGTTGTGCCTTGCACAACCTCTCACAGTTTTATTAAAAAAAAAAACAGTAACAGTAAAATTATTTTATATAATTATATCACGTTTCCCGTTTACCGACAAAACGGTTCCCCGTAACCCGTATCACGTTAGCCGTTAACCGAGAAAACGGTACATCACCTCACAGCAACCTAGCAGTTTCCTGCAAAAGCATCCTCTTCAGCCGATCCAACTCCAGCAACTGACCAACGTTCCCGCTAACCGAGAAATCGGATTACCAAGCAGCTCCAGTCTACTTAGCAACCGACCGACGCGATGCAGCCTCATCAATCAACAGTGCTTTCTGTGTTAATCTTCTATCTTATTTTAATAACCATCTAACGAAACATACTACTAAATTTTCTATTGTCCACCTATAATTGTATCTTAAATTTCATATGTAATCGTTAAGAAAATGTTTGTTTGTTAAAATCCCACGTGTTTAAACACTGCTTCTATCCAAAATCGTAGAGCGTTCTCGTTCTAAAAAGAAAATTTCTTTCATGTGTATTCTACACAGTCAATTAAGAGCGTATTCGCTCACACTCGTTAACAGTATACTTGTATAGTATGTATTTTCTGGTGTTATTTTATTAGTCTTAAGTTATTTGTATATATGTATATTTTTTGTTGCATCTTATAAGCCAACACGCAATCGTAGTATATATTTCCCTTGAGCAGGCAAATAAAACATTAAATTGACAGCCACGAGGCATTCTTTGTAACTAGATAGAGCAGGCAATACTTAATAGCCGCGGTATACATAGCTTTGCTAAGTAATTATTGAATTGTACTCAATGTAAAATACCTAAAGTCTCAATAAAAATTCAATTCAATTCAATTTATTTCATATTCTCTGGTTATGACTATGAAATAAAGAAGTCAATGGGCACGTTCCGCTGGCTATTCTCAGTTATCCAGATAGCTTTGTGTTGTTGTAATGGGCGCGTTCAATGTTTGAATAGATAGCCTATCTAGGATAGCTTTGTATCCATGTATGTGTTTGAACGCAAGTCAGCTGTTGTTGACATTTCTCATAGGATAGCTTTGTAGCCTAAAATTTTTAGGATAGCTTGGGATCTCTTTTCTGCCAACAGCTGTTTCGTCATCAGCTGTGTTTTAACGAGGGATTACAACAACACAAACCTATCCAGATCGCTTAAGTTCGGTTTTTGAACGTGGCCAATCCCTTGTTAAAAAACAGCTGATAACAGCTGACCCAACAACAACTCAAGTTATCTCAAAATTTTTGGGGTAGCTAGATAGCATAGCGAATAAACATTGGAACGCGAGGAATCCTCACGATATACAGAAACAAGAGCTGTGTTTTTTTGCATGTCCAGATAAAATTGTGTGAAAAAAATTACAACAAAGCAAAACAATTTACATGTTAAATACAACAACAACTATGTCCATATAGAGTTACCCGGAGGCCACACGAGCGAGTACTCGCTAGCGAGTTGGGTACATACATTAATTGTCAAATCACTCGCTGCTCTACTCGCTTCTCAACTGGCTTCAAAAAAGGCAAGCTAGTTGGCTAGCGAGTAGGAAAAGCTTCGATGTATTAGTAACTCGCTTACGATTACTCGCTCGTGTGGCCTCAGGGTTAGCTAAGTCCAGATAATTAACTGGAGTTAACTTTTGTCCCGATAAAAACGGTATTGCCAGACTACCATTGTCGTTGTGTTATCGATAATTTGTATAGAAATGTCAAATGTTTGTAGGTAAGATAGTTCAAAACAAAATGGCAGACCAAGGCAAATGTTGAAATGTCCCGATGTCGTTTTTTTCACCAAACTCCATATGGACAAACAAAAAAACGCAGCTAAGGTATGCTCATTGAAAAAACCCAATTCACCATCTTGATAAAGCTAGAACTATAATGCTCGGAGGGGCACTTAAGTGGTCGGAAGAAAACAAGCGATTACACGGAAAGCATATGACGGTGACTATAATTGCGGAGTGGAGCGTTTCGTCAAGTTTCGTTCAACTTTGGTTACGGAAGTGAGGTGCGCTCCGGAGCGCACCTCACTTAAGTAAAACTGACATTTGGTGAAATAGGAGTGCCAAAAAGAGATAGATGATAGTTACATTATGGGTGTGTTCCCCTTTTTTCGGTACAGAAAGCTACTTTTCGTTGGTTTTTGACATTAGCTTCAGTGCCCTTCCGACTATTATAGTTCTACCTTAAGGCATGACGTCACTATCATCTGCGATTTTGACAAATGGGGTTGTTTATTAGAAGTTTTAAATTGGATTTTTATAATTTGTGTGTTTTCAGTTAAAAAAAAATAAACTTTAAAAATTAAAAGGTCTGTTCCTTTACTTTGAATTTCTGTGATTTTCTGTGCATTTCTGCGCATTTCAGTCCAAAGTTGTGTCAAAGTTCATATGAAAAAAATATTTTGACACAAGTTTGGACTAAAAATCACAGAAACCCAAAGTAAAGGATCAGACCTAAAATAATAAGGGTATTCATGCAACAGCGTAAACTCGTTGTAAACATCGTAAAGTTGTAAACTTCGTAAATCTGTCAAATTGTCCATACAAATTGTGACAGAATTACGAAGTTTAAAAGTTTACAACGATTACGACGACTTTACGATGTTGTATGAATACCCTTTATGCTAAGAGTACACGGCATGTAAAATGCCGCATGCACATGTGGCACTGACGTCACCAAAAACTGCTACATATGTGCCGCATGCTTGGAACATGCGGAAGTAACTTCATGCGCAGAAAAATGCTGAGTACACGACATGTAAAATCTGTCCCAAAAGCCGCATGTTTGCATGCGGCAACATTGGCTACATGTACTGTCGCCGCATGCACATGCGAAGGAAAAATATGCCGAGTACACGCCATGTGACAAATTGCTTGCATGCTACAAGCACATGAGCAAAACCTGACATGTGCATGTCACTTTCGAGTACACGAAATGCGAAAAAGCCGCATATTGACGCATACGCTTGAAATATTCTGTTTTCCTGCATTGGAATTTTGGACTTTTGTATATCATCTTCTATTGAAAGGAGGTTTCAGGGCAATTGGGTGACATTTGGATCCAAATACACATTTTTCGTCAAAGTATTAAGCCTTATTATGAGTTTCACGTGAACAACATTCCACCCGGAAAAATTGAAATTTCGATTTTCGCCTATTGTGAGTTTCACCCGAAAAATGAAAATTCCTCTTTTTTGTGAGTACTCATTTCGGACAAAATGTATCGTAAATAAGATCTTAAACTATCACATACTTTTCGAAGACGAACCCAAAATAAACAAGAGGTTTTAGGTCAAGAGAAGTTCGGGCGAAACTCATAATAGCTTTAAAAATTCCGGGGGGAAAAAAACTTTCGGGCGGAACTTACAATAGGGCTGCTTGTTCGTCCTCCATCTGTCCAGTCATCAATTCTCAAATTCCATTGAAGGATGGCTACGATGTCAATGGATTAAAAAACACCTAAGAAATCAGAAATATGTTAAGATTTTTTACTGCTGTGATGTTAGGGCAAGTGGGTAAAATTTGAATTGAAATATATATCTACTTTTTCCGCAAAATATAGTTCGTGACTTTTTCAGCTATACACTGGGTCACTGGGGTGGCACGAAATCAACATTATTCCCGTCATCACCATCCCCCCTCTGCCCTCTCCGAATCGTCAAACAATACTCAAAATGTTCTTTATTCATAATTCACTGCATGGTGCACACAACATGAATGAATTAATAGAAATTATAAAAAAAATCGATTAAAACAGTAAATAATAAGGGTATTCATACAACAGCGTAAAGTCGTCGTAAACGTTGTAAACTTTTAAACTTCGTAATACTGTCACAATTTGTATGGAAAATTTGACAGATTTACCAAGTTTAAAACTTTACGATGTTTACGACGAGTTTACGCTGTTGAATGAATACCCTTAATATATAAAAATATAAAATACAGGCTCCATCTTATACCAGAATTCGTTCTACATGCAAAAACATGCGGCAGCAGAAACTCGCGCTGGCGCATGTTTGGGACATGCCGCATATGCATGCGGCAATTGAAAAATTGTCGCATGTATTCACAATCTGCATGTGCCGAGCGAGTACACGACATGCGAAAATTCCACATGTTAACATGCAGCATTGTCGGCATTTACATTACCCGATTTTTCCAGTACGATTTTTCCCAAAATCGTGTGAAATGTTTACATGAAACGATATGAAACGATTTTTCCAGTCCGATTTCTATTCCTGTCCTCTTCAAACTTTATTGCTGTCTCTTTCATTTTGCATTCAGAGGTAGATGGCATATTAGGACCAGCGTTGCCTATTGCATTTCTTTTTCGTAAAACACATCTACTGGCAATCAAATACTTTTTGGTTTTACGAAAAAAAAAATTAATTCAACAAAATTAAGCCCACAAATAATTTCATCATCATTGTTGTTGTTTTTTCTCCTGAAACCCAAGCTTTAAGTGCCTTGCATATGAGCTGTGTAGCAAACTATGTATGTTTTTTCAATCACATATATGTATTATTAATTTCTTCTTGGAAAATACAAATTTGGAAATGCATATCTACTGCGAAAAAAAATAAATCTAGTTACTGCATTTTCTTTTTCGATCAGCTTCGGAAAATTCTCGGATTAGTGGCAACGCTGAACACACAAGACTCTGGGAAAGGTATAAAAGAGAACGCAAACATACTGGAAAAGTCGTGTGAGTTTGCCAGGAACGGACGATTTGGTCCTTACCCCTCACTTTCTACTCCCTTCATCAATGAACAAAAGATCGTCTGAGGAAAAATCGGGTGGTGTAAATGCCGACATTGTTGTCGCATGTGCATGTCCATTACATGCGGCTGTCACAAACATGCCGATTACACGGCATACGGCAATTGGGACGCATATCTGACGTAATAATGACGTCACTGCGCATGCACATGTGGCATTTTACATGCCGTGTACTCTTAGCATTAAGCCTTTTCGATTGGCAATCCGGAACAGGGATTCGATACGTGTGAACGCTTCTCATTTCGATTCTGAAATCACAGAACAATTCCTCGCGTTCCAATGTTTATTCGCTATGCTATCTACCTATCCCAAAAATTTTGAGATAACTTGAGTTGTTGTTGCGTCAGCTGTTATCAGCTGTTTTTTAACAAGGGATTACAACAACACAAAGCTATCCGGATAACTGAGAATAGCCAGCGGAACGTGCCCATTTTCTGTTCTTTTCAGAACAAGAACTGTCATTCTGTCCCCAATCGAAAAGGCCATAATGTCACACAACAAGTATTTTTGTTTATATTTTTAGGTAGTGAAAACGATTATAATATCACTAATTTTTTTAAAGATTTAAACAATGGAACAGACAAATGAAACAACCGAAACACAATCTAAGTCTAATCCTGCACCATCCGAGCATAGAAATGATTTAGCTGATATACTTACCGCAGAGGAATATCTTAGTCATAAGAACATAGTCCTTCTTGATTATGAGCGGCAAATGTTTTTGGACATGGTCCAGTCGGATGGATTGGTTGTTTGTGCCAAGTCTGTAACCCTTGCTTTTTATTTGGTTATAATCAAATCTTTATATATATATGTAAATATTAAATTGCATTTCAGAGGTCTTTCCTACGATAGAGTCATAACTAACATTATGAATGTATACAGTGACGCCGGCAACTTGATATTGGTAATAAACTCGGCGGATTGGGAAGAAAGTTTCTACAAATCCAAGCTGGACAAAAAATACGTGCATGAAGTTGCAAACACTGCTGCTGAAAGGTTAGTTTTTGGCTGAACTTTCCATTAGGGTAGCACGAATTTTCATATGCGGATAATTTTATTCGGTACATTTATCCTTCAAAGTAATGAATATCCTAATTTTAAGGTGAGGAAACTTTTATTTATATTTTTAATTAATTTTTTAAGTTTTCATTTTTCATACAAAATGTACGTTTGCCCAAAAAGCTTTTAACAGGCGCCTGCCAGGCGAAGCGGGCCAGGCAAGGTGCTCTTAATCCTTAGCCTTGATGAAAAAAAAACATGTAATTCGAAAAATGTACTAAACTATGACAAATTTTTTTTTAATCACATTTAGAAATGCTTCCTCACCTATTATTATTATTATTCTATTGAGATCCCTAACTCACTATAAAAACAAATCAACAGTCTAGGCGTGCTACCGTATTGAAAAGTCGCCCCTAGTTTTTTTTTATATAAAAGTCAGCATGTGAAGCTTGCTTTACTTCCTTGCAGGGAACGAGTATATCTAGACGGCGGTATCCAATTCATATCCACCCGCATCCTTGTTGTGGATTTGCTAAAGAATCGCATTCCCATTGAGTTGATCACAGGTGTATTCGTGATGCGAGCTCACTCCATAGTAGAATCGTGTCAGGAAGCATTTGCACTTCGTCTTTATCGGCAGAAAAACAAAACCGGCTTTATCAAAGCATTTTCGAGCAACCCACAAGCATTTACAATAGGATATTCTCAAATCGAACGAACAATGAGAAATCTCTTTGTCAAGGAATTGTACATTTGGCCAAGATTTCATGCTTTGGTTCGAGCATCCTTAAAACGTTTCGAAGCACAAACCGTGGAGCTGCATGTACCAATGTCTGAGAAAATGACCACAATCCAGGGCCTTATTCTGGACATTATGAATTACTTGGTAAAGGAAATCAAACGCATAAACCGTACAGTGGACCTGGATGAAATCACAGTTGAGAATTGCGTTACAAAACAATTTCACAAGATTCTGCAAGCTCAACTGGACTGCATTTGGCATCAACTGAACTCGCAAACTAAGTTAATTGTTGCTGATCTAAAAGTTTTGCGAAATCTGATGATGTAAGTATTTCCTCTTTTTTGCTAATATTGCCATAACAATTTCATTAGATTTTCAATGAGCAGTGGTTCGTTCTTTTTCTAACAATAGTTAAGTATTTTTAACAATAGTTGACTTTTATCGTTCCTTTATTCTAAAATCGTTACGATTCATAATTATACAGGGTGTCCCGGACCTGAGTGGAAGTATTTAAGGGGGTGGTTCTTGGGGTTATTCTTTGAGAAAAATTGTATTTGTGGAAAGTTGTATCTCCCCTCCCTGAGGCAGGGATTTTTTTTTTCTTAAGTCGATATTTTTCAAAAGTTTACGGGCCTTTTTTGTGTTCAATATTCAATGCTCTCATTATGTTTTAGTCCATTACCGAAAACCAAAAGTAAAAATCTTTCTTAGTTTTTGAGAAATTAAGAAAAAACAAAAGGTACTTTTCCCAAATAAGCCCGCAAAAATTAATTTATTCATGAATTATCCATAATTTAACCCTTTTTTCGGGTTTTTTTGGTATAAGTACCTTTTGTTTTTTCTTAATTTCTCAAAAACTAAAAAAGATTTTTACATTTGGTTTTCGGTAGTGGACTAAAACATTGAATAATGAACACAAAAACAGCACTTAATTACGTAAAGTTTTGAAAAATATCGACTCAAGACAGGCGCGGATCCAGGAATCCAGTTTGGAGGGGGTCATGAAATTTTAACATCAATAAGAACTGCTTAGCAAAAGTCCAGCTTAATCATGGCTTCATTTCCAGTCGAAGGCTTGATCAGGGAGAAGCTTAAGACTTAATCGGACTCCCGCTTTATGTAGTTTGAGCTAGAAGCTGTATTCATGAACAAGATTTAACTTCATTTCATACTTTTAGGACAATGATGAGGATAAGATAAACATTTAAGATTCGAAGCGAAATTGATGAGAAAACTGTTGTTTTGAAAACTTTTGAGCAATTTACAAAGAATAATTGACAGTAATGGATTACACATTACATATAGGTACATATCGTCGTCGTTCAGTCAAAACTCCCTAAGTCCATTTTTAATTATTTTGAGACATCGGTACTTTTTATGGATTTGTTCTAACCAGAATTTGAAAATGTTTGATTTTGTGTGTTTTTTTAATTTATAAATTGACCAACATAAAATTTAGAGACCTTTAACAGAGCTAAAATGTTTATATTTTAATAAATATATCGTCTTCAAGAGCGGGTTCTCGTTTTCAAAAGAAATGGACTTAGGAAATTTTGATAGAACGACGACGATATGTAAAACCATAAAAATCTAAAGGGGTAATTCAAGTAGCAAGCGTCAATTTGAGATGAAACAGATAGACGAAATTGCAAAAAAATATGGTGGATTCCATGCCGTAAAGAAAAAAAACTGCTATCAAAGCAAAAAGGAGGGTATTTTCCAATTATGTAATATTATTAAAAAAAACTTGTTTGTAACCCAAAAAAAAACAATTATTTCAATTTAACAATATTTACACAATAAAACTATATGATCTTAATTCAATACTGTAATTGATTTCAAAGAATTAGGCTAGTTTTAGCACCACCATTTTCCATTTAAAAAAGTTGTGCTGTACTCTGCTCAACTTGTGCTGCCTTGTGCCGTAATTATTAAAAAAATCGAGAACTTTCAAATTTTACGGATGAGAATTTTTTTAAATGTTTGTTGTTTTTTGGCCGTAAAAGTTGCAAATATGCAAATTTTTGTATCTCCATATGGCAGCACAAACTGAGCACAAAAAAGCACAATTAAGTTTTTTTTATAAAAATGTAAAACTTATACAAAAAGGCATATATGTATGTATTATATTTTGGCCTGAAAGTTGAAATTTTGCAATTTTTGTTTATCTTTTCGGCGCATGACAGCTCAAACTGAGCACAAAACAGCATACCATTCACTTTTAAGAAATTGCGAAATTTCGAAAAAAATCATTCAGAAAATTTGCAGGCTTGCAATTTTTTTTTAATTTACGGCCAAAGTTGTTCACAATACAGCATAGCGAAAATGGCGGTGCCAACTTCACGCTACAGCCCTTCGCATTATATTCTTGTCCATTAAAGTTGCAATTTTGCTAATTTTATTTTTATCTCTTTGGCACCTAGCAGCATAATCTGAGCACAAAATAACACAATTTTCTTTTTTAAGAAATATTGAAATGAATTCGCAAAATTTGCAGATTTGCGATTTTTTTTTTAATATTTACGGCACAAGGCAGCACAAAATCAGCGCAATACAGCACAATTTTACTCTAGAAAATTAAAAATGGCGGTGCTAACTTCACGCACAAGCACATTTAGAAACGAAGACATCCAAGTAATATTTTTAGAAAATTTAAAATAAGCAACTTACATAGATCTTCTGCTATAAAATTTTCAAAAAAAGAATGCTATCTTTTTTGATCGGTGCATCCGCAACAAAATGCCTGTGGCACCCAAAACTATTTTCTTTTCAATTGAAAATAAAACAGAGTTAAGTAAATATAATGTTTAAAATGCTATGATGACTTGTTATCAAAACTACTATACAGGGTATCACACAGTTACAACCGCAGTTAAAAACCATGGGTTACTGAAAAACTTAAGAGGTATTTTTCTCGTTTTCGATTTGCTTTCGAGTTATAACGGATTTTATGATTAAGGGTCCCGTTTGCTTAAAATAGCTTAATCTTTGTCAAACAACGGCAGAGTGTTATTTTTGCGATTATGGTGACTGTGGGGAACCGTAGTTATTTAAGAGAGTCTGCAGAATTTGAAGTCGGATGGATACCTAAGACAATTTAGTGTATCCTCTAAGGCTAGTAGTGATTTTTGATCAATATTTCTTTGCTGTCCATTTCATTAAGAAACTTGGCTTTGTTAAGGAAAAAGAAGCTAACCATTAATAGGTCATGTTTTCGTATAAATAGATATTAATAACAAATATGGAATAACCCAAAAAGTTTTTCTCTGTCTTCTAATTTTTTGAATAATCAGAAAATATTGCTCGTGTTTGTTGTTTTCGCTGGAGCTCTGGGGGGGGTCATGACCCCCATGACCTCCCCCCTGGATCCGCCACTGACTCAAGAAAAAAAATCACAATTTTTTTTTTAATTTTGACTTTGAAATTTAATTTCTCAAAAACTATTCGCTTAAACAACTTGATTTAAAAACTAAATGTAAAGAAAATTAGCTTTAAAAAAAAAACTATAGCACATTATTGGATGTGTTTTCGTTGATTTTTAATGTTTTTTTTGCATTTAAAGTCAATGTTTCAGAAACTGCCCCCTGCCTCAGGGAGAGGAGATACAACTTTCCCGCCATACAATTTTTTTCTTAGAATATCCCCAAGAATTTAAGAGTTTTCAATAATTTATGTTCCAAGAACCTATCAAAAATACAGATTTTCCTTATTAAAATCCGATTCACTAATGTGTGCTAATTTTCTGGCCAACACTGTACCTCAAATCTTCTTTAAATCTCGAAGATTTACCATACAAATGGGAAAAGGTCAAAATCCCGCCGATCAAAATCCCGCAAGTCGAAATCCCGCCAAATAAAATTACTAATAATGTACACGAATCCCGCCAGTCAAAATCCCGCCGATCGAAATCCCGTCGCAAGAATCCCGCCAGTAGCCTGCTACTATTTTGCGGGATTTTCAATAATTTTTTTTTAAATAATCCCAACTTTTTTGATACTTTTTCATACTTTTGAAACAATATTTTATTTTAATTAGTGAATTTATTTTTATTGAAAAAAAGTATATAAGCAGTTGTGTTTTGGCAATTTGGAATTTATGTATCTTCAGTTCTTCTTAGAACTCCGTAGAGGTAAGACCTCGAGGTAATTAGAGAGATAGAAATTGGATTTTATTTTGGTTTTGTGGGGACGGGTGACAACGACGACGACCATCACCACGATGGGACGAGAACGACCACGACTAGAAGGACGAGAACGGCGGTGACGACGACCACGACCACGGCGACGGCCACGATGCCGGCGATGTGATGGCTTTGACTTGCCGTCTCGCCATCAACTCGCTAAAGTCTTGCCTTGGTCGTGGTTCACAGTGCCGTGGATCTGGACGTAGGTAGTTCTGGATCTGGACAGAGGTGAGTCTGGATCTGGGCAGAGGTGGGTCTGGATCTGGACGGAGGTGGGTCTGGATCTGGACATAGGTGGGTCTGGATTCTGGACAGAGGTGGGAATTTGTTTTTCGGTTTGGGTGTTGCGGAACGGTAGTCTAAAAGAAGACAGAGGTGGGTCTGGATCTGGACAGAGTGTGGGTCTGGATTCTGGAAGCAGGTGGGATTTTTTTTTTTTTTTTTTTTAAATTATATGGAAATATAAACTTTTTGGAATTTTTTTTTTTTTGAAAAATATAAAAAAACAAGATTTTTTGAAGAAAATTTCAATGAAAAATTAAACTTTTCTCAATTTTTTGTTCGGTTTTTAATTTTTCTTCGAAATATGAATGATAGGTACAGTTGCTCAAGAAAACTCAATTGATGCATCGCATTATACGAAAATTCGACTTATATCTTTAAAAGCGATTTGCGGCTAAACTAAGCCTCCTAGAGGCATCAAAGTTTGCATCTTTAAACTTGATTTGCAGCTAAACTATCCGTCCAAGTGACTTTAAATGCAAAAGAAACTTTACATACACCCAACCTCGCACCCACCCCAAATCCTATAATGAGCCCAAGTAGGGGGGTTGCAGGGGGGGCAGCATGCCCCCCCATACATACCTCACTGTTTATTCGCGTTTATTTTCCACCCAAGGTAGTGTTTCTCAAGAAAACTTGACACTGGCGCTGAATTGATGCATCGAATCATACGAAAAATCAAATTTTATCTTTAAACGCGATTTGCGGCTAAACTAAGAGTCATAGAGGCATCAAAGTTTACATCTTTAAACTTGATTTGCGGCTAAACTATCCGTCCAAGCGACTTTCAATGCAAAAGAAACTTTACATACACCCAACCTCGCACCCATCCCAAATCCTATAATGAGCCCAAGCAGGGGGGTTGCAGGGGGCAGCATGCCCCCCCATACATACCTCACTGTTTATTCGCGTTTATTTTCCACCCAAGGTAGTGTTTCTCAAGAAAACTTGACACTGGCGCTGAATTGATGCATCGAATCGTACGAAAAATCAACTTAACGCGATTTGCGGCTAAACTAAGCGTTCTAGAGGCATCAAAGTTTACATCTTTAAACTTGATTTGCGGCTTAACTAAGCGTCCTAGCGACTTATAATATGCATATTCATGATCTTGGAATGTGCCCGTTCCAAAAATCAAAATAAACTTGGTAAAAAAGTTTTTCCAAAACTTTCAAAAAAAATATTTTCAGTTTTTTCGGCTAAACTTTAGCGACTTTTGTTGTCTTTTTTAAATTTTTTATATTTTTTTCTTTAAATGCAAAAGGAACTTTGCATACACCCAACCTCGCACCCACCCCAAATCCTATAATGGCATGCCGCCCCATACACACCTCGGTGTTTATTCGTGTGTATTTGCCATCCTCAACTAATGCATCGACTTCAATCTTTAAACGCAATTTGCAAATAGCATAGGAAACAAAAATATTAATGAGCTGTCGCATAGTAGTAGAAACGGCGGGATTTCGATCGGCGGGATTTTGATTTTCGGGATTTTGAAAAACGGGATTTTGATACGCGGGATTTCGACATACGGGATTTTGATTCGCGGGATTTCGACCCCAACCCATACAAATATATTTTGTAAATCTTGAAGATTAGAAATTAATCTTGTTAAATCTTCCTAGGACAAATACTTTTACAAATCGAACTAACCTATTCTTGTATGGTGCTGAAGGATTCATTCATGGCTGAATTCAGTTCTTCACAATGAAAACATTCTATCTCACTTCGTCTTCATTAGAAAAAATGAAACTCTAATTGCATTTTTAGAGGTGCTGTCAAAGTAAATCTTTTTTAAATCTTTTTGTGCGGTGAAACACCAAATAGATTTATTAAATCTGAACTGACATAAGTTTGCCCGATCCTCAAGAAAAGCGATCCTCTGGACTGCACCAACTACAGGGGCATCAGTCTTCTTAATATCGCCTACAAGATCTTCTCTGCCGTACTTTGTGAACGCCTGAAGCCATTCGTCAACAACCTGATAGGTCCATATCAGTGTGGCTTTAGGCCAGGGAAGTCCACCATCGACCAAATATTCGCACTACGGCAGATCTTGGAGAAAACTCAGGAGTTCCAAATCGATACCCACCACCTTTTTATCGATTTCAAGGCCGCGTATGACAGCATCTATAGAGACGAGCTATATAGAGCAATGTCTAGTTTTGGCATCCCTGCCAAACTCGTCCGTTTGTGCTGGATGACGATGGAGAATGCACGCTGCTCCATCAAGGTCGGCAAAGACCTCACCGACACCTTTGATGTCAAAAAAGGTTTTAGGCAAGGCGACGCGCTGTCATGCGACTTCTTCAACATCGTTCTTGAAAGAATAGTGCAAAACTCTCACGTCAACACCAGAGGCACAATCTTTCAAAAGTCCGTCCAATTACTCGCTTACGCTGACGACATTGACATAATCGGACGAACAAAGCGTGATGTCAGTGGTGCTTTTGTGAGCATTGAGAAGGAAGCCAAGAAGATGGGTTTAACGGTGAATGAAAGCAAAACAAAATATATGCTGTCCACAAGAAAGGACACCCAACACCGACGTCTCGGACAGAACGTCACTATAGACAGCTATAATTTTGAGGTAGTCAGAGACTTTGTCTACCTAGGATCCGCTATAAACTCAGCGAACGACACCAGCGCTGAGATCAAACGAAGAATTACTCTTGCCAATCGCTGTTTCTTTGGGCTAAGAAGGCAATTGAGAAGCAAAGCCCTCTCTCGAGCAACTAAACTGTCCCTGTATAAGACGCTTATCATCCCGGTCCTGATGTATGGTGCAGAGGCATGGACACTGCTAACAGTGGATGAGAACGCGTTAGGCTGTTTTGAGAGGAAAATTCTCCGGGTGATTTTTGGTCCCGTCTGCATAGATGGGGAAGGGAGAAGAAGATACAACAACGAACTGTATGGGCTGTACAGCGACACCGACCTAGCCACAAAAGTGAAAAGCCAACGACTGAGATGGCTGGGTCATCTAGAGCGAATGGACACCAATGCTCCGGCCCGGAAAGTCTTTGAATCCAACCCCGTGGGACAACGCAGTAGAGGTGGACAGCGTAAAAGGTGGCGCACGCAAGTGGAAGAGGACCTCAACCAACTTGGCGTGCGAAACTGGAGACAGCTAGCTAGAAACCGAGCCGGCTGGAAGAAGCTTGTTGGTTGAGGCCCTGGTCCACCCCGGACTGTAGCGCCACCTTAAGTAAGTAAGAACTGACATAAACCTTTGGTGGAAACATAGCATAATGATACATTTCCACCTAACGCTAATCAGAGAGAGAATAAGATTTACCTCAAATCTCTTTTAAATCTCGAAGATTTACCATACAAATTTATTTCGTAAATCTTGAAGATTAGAAATTAATCTCGTTAAATCTTCCTATGACAAATACTTTTGTATAAACCACCCCGAATTGATACTCGAAAAAATAAATACTCAACGTTGTCGACAGATATCTTATATTATTTTAAATAAAAACACAGGAAATTTTGATTGGGAAAAAACATTCGAAAAAACCCAAACTTATTAACTCGCCGAACTGGCCGGGTTGAGAGTCGAACAAAGACTCCTAAACTAAACATTTCTTCTTAACAAAGGAAAGGCACATTTTCTTTTGTACGAGCCCTTGTGTAAAGATAGAATAAAGTATAACGATAATAATTGACATTGATGTTGGTGCTTGCTGACTTGCTGATGTTAGTGGTTTTGAACTCGTACGCTTGCGTTCGATACAGTCCCGACGAAAAAGGAATCTTTGTCATCTAGGTCCTTTCCAAATGATTGCCCCTCGCTGCTGATTAGTTTAGCTGCTCACCTTGCTTACCATTGGTTGTGTTGTTCTACTGGCTATAAAACTCTGCAACGAAACTGAGAATTGGATTAAAATAAGCATATTTGATAAGCTCGCCTTCATTCAATTTGCTCTAGCTTGCATACCCCTACCTATCCTGCTTCGGACCTTTATTCCATTGGTAATATACATATTTTCTGAACTGGTCGAGTTAGCTGCCCTGCTTCTGTTCGTAAAACTACGGACCTGACTACTCCATCCCTACTTTCGATTAGCTCGCTGACCCTGGCCATAGCCCATTGGGCTGGAGGGAAGTTTTCGCTTTTTATAATCACTAGCTGTCCTATTCTCAAGCTTTCCTTTTCTCTACGCCACTTTTTTCTCTCTTGTAATGTTACAAGATATTCTTCTCGCCACCTTTTCCAGAAATGTTCAAACATAATCTGTCTCTCTCTGAAAAGCTTTGCCCCCCTTGCACTTGATTCTTCAGCTGTTGAAAATGTTGGCGGGAATACAATGGGTTCACCTATCAAAAAATGACCTGGTGTCAAAGCTTGCATGTCACATGGATCATCGCTGAGAGGATGAATGGGACTGGAATTTAATATTCCCTCTATGTTGATTAACAATGTTAAAAATTGCTCGTTTTCTAGGATCTTTTGTCCAACTATACGCTTTAAGTGATATTTCATTGACTTAACAGCGGCCTCGTACATGCCCCCTTGATGCGGAGCAGCTGGCACCATAAATATCCATTCCGTACCTTGCAGACTTAGCTTGCTGAATAATTCATCCTTTTCCCATTCTTTCCAAGCTTGCCGGATTACCCTTGCCGCGCCCACGAATGACGTCCCATTGTCGCTATACATATGCTGACAATGCCGTCTCCTACTGACAAACCGCTGATAGCATGCTAGAAATGACAATGAAGTCAAATCCCCTATCATATCAATGTGGACCGCTCTTGTCTTTAAACATACAAATATTGCTACCCAGGCTTTCCTTGTGCTGATTCGCCTGCCGTTTTTATCCAGCACCTTAACCATAAATGGCCCTGCATAGTCGACTCCGGTGTGTAAAAATAGCTTTCCAACTTGCACCCTATCCGCTGGCAATTCTGACATTAATTGTTGCTCAAACCTATAGTTATAACGTGCACAAATTGGACATTTGTGTATATAATTTCGAAGCTCGCTGCACAATCGTGGTATCCAGTACTGCTGTCGAATGAACTGCATCATTCTCTGGGCGGCTTCATGTTTGGTTGTCCGATGAGCATGATCAATTATCAACCATGCTAGCCTCGATCCTGCTGGCACTATAGCTGGATGACACATCTGGGGGGTCATTCCGTATTTCGATTATCGCCAGACGATATCGTTTAGACGATAGTCTTGCTTTCCGTAACTTTGAAAATGACTATCGTCTTGGCGATCTCGTTTTGGCGATGAATTATTTGCTCTACGTAAGTCAATAATCGTCAAAACGCTATCGTCAAAACGATAGAGCTTAGACGATAGCTAAAGAGGTATCGTCTTGTAATTATTTGAGTGTTTTAAGAGTGATAAATTCTTTTTCGTTGATTTGTAACCATTGTTTTTTTCAATAATATGAAAACAAAACAATTATTGAATATTTACGGCATATACATACATATATCAGTTCATGGTTCGAGTTTTCACAAAAAATTTTACCAACTAATCATACTTGCCCAATAACCGAATTAACAAAAAGTATCTGCCCAGTGATTAAAATTCGACCATTTATACCAAAATAATCGTTTATCCATACAGGCGCCTATGTCAACAGGGCTCTCATCGCGTAAGACGATGATCGTCTGACGGTGTCTTTTTCACGTTTAGTTAAACGCGATAGATAAGGAGTGCCTACACTTTTTGGTTTTGAGAAAAAAAAAGTTAAGAAGCAAAAAAGCATATCTTTGCTAGATGTACATATGTATGTATTTTATTCAATAATAAATAATTTTGATGCACATAATTCATTTTTTGACAATTTTGCACTTTTTAAATAACCAAAGAATTGGAAATCGTAGAGGATGAGAGAAGAGGCTATGTCAACCGTTAGAAACCGCACCGTGATTAAAGGCATTGTCTTTTTTGTATTTTCATATTCATTTTCAACACTGGGCTGCTTGTAGGCCAAAATCGTATTTTTAAAGGGACATTCTGATGACCAGCTGCTTTCAGGCTTTATTTCTTTAATGTTGCGCAACGTAAAGAATCAATTTATCCATGAACACAAACTTTAACGGACGATATTGCAATTAAATTTTTTAAATAACCTGACATTTCAAATAAAATTACAAGGATTTTTTGTTTTGACAGCAAAATTTAATTTTCAAATTCATTTCATTCATTCAAAAAATAAACGATAGAAGAGACGATAGTGATTGAGTTACATGAAGCAAATTATAGACGATATCGTTAAAGATAATCGTTTTGACGATTATCGTTTTAAAAATTACGGAATGACCCCCCTGATATTCCTCGCTCGCTCGATGTAGGCGCCCTCCTACTCGTAGAATACCCTCATCAAAAACTGGTTTGAGAGATTCGATCTTGCTATGCTCAGTCAGCTGTCCTTTTGTCTGAAGTGTCACTATATCCTTGCCGTATACCTCTTCTTGAGCCTTCTTAAGAAGATACCTCATACCTTCCATTCTTTCAGTAGCTGTATGTGTTAGTATAGTTGCCGGATCAACACCGTACCTAATTCGCTTGCTATGTCGCCCTAACTTGCGTTCCTTTGCTATTGCCCTAAGCCGATTCAAGTAATGGTATACATACGCTAACACACCTACTGCATTTTCTAGTTTAGAAGTGTATTCTTCTATTGGAACACTTGCTTGCTGCTCAGGTACCCATATACCTAGGGTTTCCCTAGCCTGTGCAACTACACATACTTGCCTTGCATTTCGCTTGCTGCTATTGGTGAAATCTCACTCCCTATCGGATTAACTGGCCAATTAGCTTCTTGCTCAACTACCCATGATGGCCCATATAACCATAGCTCGCTTTTGACTAACTCTGCTGGTGATATACCTCTACTAAGTAAATCTGCTGGATTTTCCTTAGTCCCGACGTGTCGCCACTTTTTCACACTGGTATTTGTCTGAATTGATGATACGCGATTCCCTACATACGTTTTTATATCACAAGGAATTTTTTGCAGCCAATGCAAAACCACCATGGAATCTGTCCAGAGCGTATACTTTACGTTCGCCCAATCCATTGCCTTAAGTAACTCTATCAATAGCCTACCGAGTAACTCTGCTACCGCTAACTCTAAACGTGGAATAGTTATTCACCCTTATTGTAGTAGGCGTTTTACTTGAATGACAAATGTCACACAAACAAATTAGTATTGCGAAAGTCGTTATATAAGCGTTTTACTTAGCGTTACGCTACTTGACATTTGGCGTTCAGTGGAATCTAATTTTTTTATCAACAAATGTCACCCTCATCGCCATTGTAGCTGTCGTTTTAGTTTCCTTTTATGACGAGTGATACGCCACTTTCTGTCGACGGTAAATTTTCAAACGCCTTATGAAAAATTTATTAAAAATGTAAGTTTTTCTAATAGTCCAGTAACCTTGTAGTTTCATAGTACTGAGACCTTGCGTCAGGTCCGGTAGTCCTGATTTTTTGCTGAGTTGTTTATGATGTTGGCCTAGTATTAAATCTGATTTTTCGACCTCGAGCGCCGAACGCAACATTGGTAAAAATCCAAAAAACCGCGAATTTTTCGCGGTTTTTTCACTTATTGGCTATTTTAACCATTACGCCTTAACTTCCGAATAAAACATTGCTCTACGATTTCAACCTTACTAAATTTGCTTCAATTTGAGTCCAAAGCCGGTTCTGTAGACATAACGGTTTCCAAGGGACGGCTTTTCAAAATATAGCAATAAAAAATTTAAAACAACAAGTAGTATATAAAACAGTATAATAACAAAAACATGGTCTTTGACATATGCTGCATCAAAGCAATAGAGCGTGTAGATTGAGCCAAAAGAAGAAAACAATAGTACTGGATGGGGGGTATAAATCCCCCCGTTTAGGCGGGAGGGGCAATTCTAAGAAAAGTTGACTTCAAATAGAAAAATAACCATAAAAATACTATGGTAATATCTGGACGAAAATCCATTCCTCATCTCAAAGCCAGAAATCCATTCTTTAATTTTTTTTTTAAATAAAGTTTTTTTAGTTGATAGTTTTTGAAAAATTTACTTTCAGACTCAAAATTTTGAGAAAAAGACGATTTTTTTTTTGTTAATCTATTTTTTTTTTTATTTTATGGTATTAAGTACTTTTATTGATTTTGATTTTCAATGCCCTTATTAATTCTTAGTTAAAAACTGAAAACCAAATGCTAAAATGACTTCTAGTTTTTGAGAAAACTGAAATTAACATGATCAACTTCACTGTTTTCAGTCTAGTATCCTTTTTCTTTGGGGTGGGAGGGCTCTGCCTCAGATGCGGTAGTTCTGATTTTTAGATGAGTTGTTTATGATGTTGGCCTTAGCAATAATCCAAGTTTTCGACCTCGAGCGCCGAACGCAACTTTGCGAAATACGCAAAAAACCGAGAAATTTTCGCGGTTTTTTCAGTTATTGGCTATTTTAACCTTTAAGGCCTGGTTTTCTGATTATAATTTTGCTCTACTATTTCAAAATAATTAAATGGGCTTCAATTTGAACTAAAAATCAATTCAAATTGTGAACTTTTTCATCAACTTTTGAATTTAGAATGCTGCAAATCGAATTGAAGGGGGCTTATTCACCCCTTGTGTGAAATCGTTTGTCCCTTTTCAATGATTTTTGTATACTGTGTAGCGTGTCATATTGGCTTTATTTTAAGATCTTAATCATGAAGATCGGATGAGTAGAAACGGAGTTATGATTTTTTAAAGTCAACCATATAAAACTCGAACTAAAACAGTACTCAGTTCAGTACCCACCAGTGAGTTATCTGAAGCAAATGTTTTAGTTCGAGTTTTATATGGTTGACTTTAAAAAATCATAACTCCGTTTCTACTCATCCGATCTTCATGATTACGATCTTAAAATAAAGCCAACATGACACGCTACACAGTATACAAAAATCATTGAAAAGGGACAAACGATTTCACACAAGGGGTGAATAAGCCCCCTTCAATTCGATTTGCAGCATTCTAAATTCAAAAGTTGATGCAAAAATTCACAATTTGAATTGATTTTTAGCTCAAATTGAAGCCCATCTAATTATTTTGAAATGGTAGAGCAAAGTTATAATCGAAAACCATGCCTTAAAGGTTAAAATAACCAATAACTGAAAAAACCGCGAAAATTTCTCGGTTTTTTGCGTATTTCACAAAGTTGCGTTCGGCGCTCGAGGTCGAAAGCTTGGATTATTGCTAAGGCCAACATCATAAACAACTCATCTAAAAATCAGAACTACCGCATCTGAGGCAGAGCCCTCCCACCCCGAAGAAAAAGGATACTAGACTGAAAACAGTGAAGTTGATCATGTTAATTTCAGTTTTCTCAAAAACTAGAAGTCATTTTAGCATTTGGTTTTCAGTTTTTAACTAAGAATTAATAAGGGCATTGAAAATCAAAATCAAAAATAGTACTTAATACCATAAAATAAAAAAAAAAAAATAGATTAACAAAAAAAAATCGTCTTTTTCTCAAAATTTTGAGTCTGAAAGTAAATTTTTCAAAAACTATCAGCTAAAAAAACTTTATTTAAAAAAAAATTAAAGAATGGATTTCTGGCTTTGAGATGAGGAATGGATTTTCGTCCAGATATTACCATAGTATTTTTATGGTTATTTTTCTATTTGAAGTCAACTTTTCTTAGAATTGCCCCTCCCGCCTAAACGGGGGGATTTATACCCCCCATCCAGTACTATTGTTTTCTTCTTTTGGCTCAATCTACACGCTCTATTGCTTTGATGCAGCATATGTCAAAGACCATGTTTTTGTTATTATACTGTTTTATATACTACTTGTTGTTTTAAATTTTTTATTGCTATATTTTGAAAAGCCGTCCCTTGGAAACCGTTATGTCTACAGAACCGGCTTTGGACTCAAATTGAAGCAAATTTAGTAAGGTTGAAGTCGTAGAGCAATGTTTTATTCGGAAGTTAAGGCGTAATGGTTAAAATAGCCAATAAGTGAAAAAACCGCGAAAAATTCGCGGTTTTTTGGATTTTTACCAATGTTGCGTTCGGCGCTCGAGGTCGAAAAATCAGATTTAATACTAGGCCAACATCATAAACAACTCAGCAAAAAATCAGAACTACCGGACCTGACGCAAGGTCTAATGTATATAGTTACTGGACTATAATGTTTATCTTTTTGGTTTAGTGTTAATTATTTTCTTTTAACTAAAGGGTGAAAGTTACGAATCCAGAGCAAATGAAAAGGCTCATAGAATTAATGGAATTAAATCCTTCTTTGGCAACAAACTTTAGGAGAGGCGCCCCCCAAACAGAGAACGAAAAAAACCAATGGGAATCCGTTGCAAATACCCTCAATTCCTTGGGGCCACCGGTTAGAACGGTAAAAGAGTGGCAAAAGGTATGGTTCGATGCCAAGTTTAAAGTTAAACAAAAACTTGTGCACAATAAAAAAAACATGGAGGCAACTGGAGGAGGTTCGTTCAAACCAAAATATTTAAACGAAATGGATAACGTTATTGCCGG
Source organism: Dasysyrphus tricinctus (assembly GCA_963921185.1). Taxonomy (NCBI): domain Eukaryota; kingdom Metazoa; phylum Arthropoda; class Insecta; order Diptera; family Syrphidae; genus Dasysyrphus; species Dasysyrphus tricinctus. Next base: position 31,101,218 of record OY992533.1, on the reverse strand, counting down.
TCTACTTCAGTTGAATGACATTATTGACCCGGGGGGTAACGTATTTGGGGGTTCTAGACCAAATCCATCTTTGGTGACGATATGCACACCCACCAACATAGAAACTCCTCTAACAACTGAGCAATTGATAACTATATCTGACACTGCTACTACTGCTCCAATGGAAGCAACAACGGAAGAACAAAATTCCAACAGTGAAGGACCAGAAGGCAACACAGCTGCACTAAGTTTCACCCAAATGTTGGAAAAGCAAACCAAGGTGCAAGAGGCTTTGTATCTTGAGGTCAAGCTGTCCTTAAACAAAATTGAAGGCCATGTAAAAGAAAGTGCAAGGTATGAAAGAAAGAGGTTTTATTTGGAAGAAGAAAAATTGAAATTGTACAAGCTGAAGATGGAACGGGAAGAACATCAACAAATGAAGGAAAACGAATTGCGGTTAACTGAAATAGAGTTAAAAAAATCAAAATTGTATCTCAAGGAAAAGAAGTTGAAGTTTAAGTCCTAAATTTATATAAAAACTTACCTAACTTTACTCAAGTTACCTTATACTTTACTTTACTCAACTTACCTACCTTATAATTTTTAGGGATCTTATTTATGTCTATGAATTAAAAAAAATAAATGAATCCTAAGTGAAGGTATATAAAAACATACCTAGCCTTACTCAAGCTACCTTTTAAGGATCTTATTTATGTATGTAAATGAATTAAAATAACGAATTTGAATTAAAACATTTATTTATTTTATCAAATTGTTTTTATTGTTGCAATAACTGGTTCCTTATATTAACAGCTGTTTGATTGTTTTCGAGGAGAATATTTTCAGGGTTTCTATCCGAATCGGATGATATATTCTCAAAGATGAAGGGATTTTGGTCTATTGGTGGCTCTGATGTTTTGTAATGAATACAGATGTTGTGAAGAGCCGAACACACATTTATAATTTGGATCGATTTTTGAGGGGTATAGTGCAATAATCTAGCACTGAGCAGGCATCTGAAGCGGTTCTTAAGCACACCAATCGTTCTTTCAATTATATTTCTGGATTTCGAGTGCCTCATGTTAAAGTCACTTTGACTGCTTCCTTCTTGGGCGGATCTGAATGGTGTAATTAGAAAGGGTTCTAGCGGATAGCCAGCATCACCTTTAAATTTGATTTTCAAATTATTAAAGGTTTTGAATGAAACAACAACAAACGAACCTAGTAGCCAAGTATTTCTATCTCCATTGTCGAAATTCCTTTGAAGAATCCCCCGAAGCTCACTCGAATTCCAAATAAAGGAATCGTGACTAGCCCCAGGATGTCTGGCATCTACATACCTGATCCGCATTTTGTCATCACAAACCTAAAATTTGAGATTTATGTAGACAGAATTAAACCAACAAATGCAATAATACTAGTAACATACAAACATAGTATTCAAGCTAAAAAAGCCTTTCCTGTTATAGTAACGATGTTGTTCATTTTTTTTTGGTGCTTGAATTTTTATGTGGCTGCCATCTACACATCCAATTATACCCGGAATCCCAGCCTTTTCATAAAAAAACGCTTTAGCTTGTCTTTTTTCTTCATCCGAATAGTGAGAATTTATCCAACGAGGGCAAAGGTGTACTTCCATAATTTCGAGCATTTCTTTGAGAATGAGGCTCATCGTTGGTTGTGCAATTCCCAAATTAAAGTCATTGCCTACACCCTTTTGGTAGCTGCCTTCAGCAAAAAATCTCAAAGTAGCTGCAAGCTTTAAAATTAGTGGCACCGATAACATGCTTTGTCTTTTCGGTACCTTTTCTTCGAGTTCATTCAATAGGTAAATAAAGGCGTCTTTATTCAACCTAAAGTACATTACAAATCTGGAAATATAGCAATTTAGAATGATTTGTCCAAGGAATCATACTTGGATGTATGTATGCACTTGTACTTACTTCGAGTCTGGCAAATCCAAAGGATTTGATGTCGATCTTATTCTTCTTCTTGCTCTCACTAAGTTAAGTTTTTTATTCTCGTCCATCCTATCTTCTTCATTGTTCACGTTAGCAGCGTTATTTAACAAAATAAATAGTCCAATGCTATTCATATTTGTGCCTTTTTTAATAATTTCAGTACAAAATTTTATTTGAATTTGAAAATATAATTTATTCTTCCGAATATCAATCTGTCACAATCAGCTGCTTATGTGGAATGTGTGTGGATTGCAAATAATAGCGTTTAAGCAACGCAATACCGACTCTAAAACGCCAAGAAAGTGACTCGACACAAAAAGTGACAATTGTCGTTTAAGAAAAACGCCTATTACAATAAGGGTTATTGTCTTAAGGGGAGCTTGTCTTGGAAGCAACTAACCCACTAGTAACCTTGCCATTTGGTTGTTCTACCCTTACATTTACTACCGCTCCATATGCCATTGTAGAGGCATCAGAAAAACCATGAACTTCTACTCTTGCTCCCTCGCCTGTACCTAGCCATCTGGATATTCGAAACTGTTCTAAAAGCTCAATAGATAAACAGTCAATCAAACACCTTATAGTCTTGTTCAAATAATTTAATTTATTTATGACGCGTTTCGGCCATTAGCCATCATCGGATCAAAATCGACTAGAAACATTCTTTACAAGTAACATTAACTTTCTTAATTATGAACGAAAAGCTTTTCATCATAATTATATAAACTAAAAGCAACAAAATTAAACAAGAAAGCTTTAAAAGCTTTAACAAAAAATAAACAAAAATCAGCTGGGTTATTTTTTTCTGCATATCTTCATCAGCGGGGAGTCAGCAAAACCACAGTTGTCGTTAGGCGCTACTTTTTGTAGTTTGTTGATGTAGATCGACTCCCATACATTCAACTGCCTGAAACCCTGAACCTCTTTTAATAGAGAAATGTTGTCGTTCATCACTCCGTGCTGTTTTTGATTTCTCCTCCCTCTTCCCGTTGCACTATTTTCGTGGTGTGCATGCTTTGCAAAAGCTGTTTTCTCCGTTTTGTTTTGAATATCCAGCTGATGGTCTCTGAATCTTTTCTTGAGTGAGCGAGAGGTTTGGCCTATGTAAACAGCATTACACCCGCTGCAGTCTAGCTTATATATTCCCGATTTGTCAAGTGGGTCCGTCTTGTGTTTTGTGTTTTCTAGCAAATTTTGTATTGTACGCCCAGACTTGTAAGCTAATTTGATGTTGTTGTGGCTGAGAACATTAGAAATTTTGTTGGTGAGAGCAGGATAATAAATCATTTTTGCCCACTTGACCACTAAAAGCTCCGACGTCATTTTATTTGCAAGCAAATTTATATTTTGTTCTTTAAATTGTTTTTGTAGTTTCTTTCTGGCTGTATTTTGTATGATGTTTTCATTGGATTCTGATTTTGCTCGCCGACCAGACTAGACGTCAATAGCTTTCTCTTAAAAAAATTAAAAAAAAAACAAAATAATTTTCTTTAAAATTAAATTTTTGCAAATAGTTAATTATTTGTCTTCTATCTAAGTTTAATTGAAAATGGAGGGTGATAAACCTCCAAAAGAACCTCCTAACATTGGAGGTAATATAATTGACGACCCACCCGACAAAATAATGGGTATGGACATGCTGCTAAGCGCAGCGCAGATGCCATCTAACCTAATGGATGCCGAAGATATTCCGCAAATTTATGAAAACCTAAACTGGTGGACGCATGGTGACGACAATATTCCTGCAACCAGCTCCAGAATTCAATCGTCCTCGCTTCGGAACCCTCCGTCGCCTGAGAAAATGAACCAGTTAACGGGAACCCCAGCGTCCAGTAGAAAGAAAGAGAAGGCAAGCTTAGCCCACGCCAACAATTTGGTGCAACACGCCACCAACCCCAACACAAATGCCGTTACTCCACCACATAACGGAGCAACAATAAATACCGCCAACCAACACCTAAGAGCGGGAAATGTGCACATTGGACTGGTCAGCAACACCACGAACAACGGTAAAAACGTGGAAATGGCTCTTGGCGAGAAACTTGGCCAGGATAACGACACATTCAAAGCAATTATGAGTCGTCGTAAACGCCAACACAACTTCCAAGCGAATTCCACGGCATCCAAAAAAATCGCAGTGGAACTCAACAACGAAAATCGCTTCAAGGACCTTCCTGTGGATGTCAATCCAGATGTTTTCCCATCAAAGCATTTAAAACTGATCGATGTTGATTCGAACCATCGACAAGTTACTGTTCAACAGCAGCAGCCGCAGCCACAACCACAACCACAGCAACAAGAAGAACAGCAACAGCAACGTTCACAACAACGAGATGAAGATGTTCCTGACAAACCAAACCCATGGTGCCCTCCAATCTTCACGAAAGGCGTTTCATCAAAAACAATCCTGGATTTTGTTCGTGAGTCTAGCTTTAAGTTAAGTGATATTAAATTTTCTAGTAGAAGTTTTGGTGGATTAAAAATATTTGTAAGAGACGTAGAGTTGCACAGCTTTTTCATTAACATTTTTAAAGAACGCGGTATCGAATCTTTTTCTTTCACACCTAAGCAAATTAAAAAGTATAATATAGTTTTAAAAGGCATAACTAGTGATTTTTCCCCTACGGAAATTCAAAGAGAATTGTTGAACATTGAGCCCTCGCTGAAGGGCACTGTTAAAAACTTTCAGACCAAATGGTCAAAAGAAAACGATGTTCCTCTCGAACTGTTTTTATGTGTTTTGGAAGATAGAGAAAGTCTCTTTAAGATTAAACAAATTAAATTTATTTTAAATCATAAAGTTAAATGGGATACAATTAAAAAATCAGGTTTGAAGCAATGCTTCCGCTGCCAACGCCCTGGTCACATGGCCGGCTATTGTACTTTTGCGCCTAGATGTGTAAAGTGCCTGGAATCCCACGAAATAGGTCAATGTAATGTGGGTCCTAAAACCCAAACTTCCTCTGCGGCTTGCGTCAATTGCGATAAAACTGATCATCCAGCCAACTTCCGCGGTTGTGAAAAATGGGTAGAGTATTTGAAGAAAAAGAGTCAATGTTAGCCTCGGCCAACCAAAAAAGAATTCCCTCAAGGAAACCAGTACTCAATATCGTGAATAACTCGATAAATACTAGTCGGCAGGGTTGTCAGATGTGGCGATTTGTCGCCAAACAGGCGATTTGAAATTTGATTTGGCGACACGAAAATCGGTTTGGCGATGTACCTTAAAAAAGGCGATATTTTTACGTTTTGGCGATTTTAATTTTATGAATCAAAATCCTAATATCGTCGGTCAAAAGGTAAAACTCTCGAAGAACAGATAAATATATATAAGAAAATGATAATGAGATGCATTTTCTTGATCCAAAAAGTCTTATATCGCAAGGTATTTAGTAACACATTTGCGAAACGTTACTTTTCAGCTTCAAAACGTATTTTTCGATCTAATTTCGTAAGTGTATTTTGTAAGTTTGTGAGAATATTTTTACCTTTGAACCGACGAAGACGATATTGTTTCTGTTTTCTGATCTTCACTAAAACCTTTCATCTTTCTTATTGCTATTTGCTGAGATGAAGACATCGAAATAGTAAATCTGACCGCACCCAAAACTGAGAATCGATTTCTTTCCAATTATTAAATTTTTATTAAATTTTATATGATTTGTGAATTTGGTCACGGTAAATCTTAAATTTGGCGATTTTTTGGCGGTTTATATTTCACACTTGGCGATTCTGGTTTTTTAAACCTGACAACCCTGCGAGGAACACGACGTTGGGGCTTAACAATTTACATGTTTAATGCAACAAAACTAACAGCCCTATTCTGGCAAACCTCACTGATACCTCAAAAAGCCTAGTATGCAGATCGAGACAAAATTTATAGTAGTCGGTCGGTAATTCCCAACACGAATTCAATCAGTTTTGCTGATAAAGTGAGAGGATACATCCAGCCTATAGGGCCTCTCCCTCCAAGCCCAAAAGTACAAAACAAAGCGAGTGATGAAATATCTGCATTCATAGATGAGTCAATTAGACTCTTCGGAGTTCCAACTCACATTCTAATTGCAAAAATTCGAGCCTTTTGGCCATCATACTTAAAATTGGACGAAAGTCATAAACCAGGTGCTTACCTTTCTTTTATTGCGTCATTGACCATCTTTTCCACACCATGAATCTGAGTATTATCACAGCCAACGTCAATTCTTTTTCTAAAGATAAACAAATAGAGATAGACCTTCTCCTAAAGGACACTTCCCCATCCGCAATATTATTTCAAGAAAATTGCTTGCATTCCAACAGAATGCAATATAAACAAAATTTTAATAACAATTACGATATTATTACAAACAACAACGGTAGAGGGACTGGAATCCTAATGCAGAATTCCATTCGTTTTTCTCAAAAGTATTTTTCCAACAACATCATATCAGCAACAATAGCTATAATCCCAATACATAACCAGCTATGCAGCAAATCTCTTGCTCTTGCATCGATATACGTACCCTGCAACTCCGGCTTAGCACTCCCAGCTGCCATGGACGAACTTTTTTCATTTCTCAACCAGTTCGATTACATAATCGTAGGCGGGGACTTCAACTCTCGACATCCGTTATGGGGAGACCCTTTCACTAATTTCAATGGAACCCACTTAACTCAATGGTATCTCGATAATAATTTTCTCGATTTCGATATAGTTGCTGCTCCTGGCCCTACGCGTCCCAGCTCGGGATCCCATATAGATTTTTTTATTATTTCTTCCAACCTCCGCTCCGGGCACAAAATAACATTCAATGCCTAACGTTAGACTTGGTTTCTGACCATTTTTCAGTCTTACTTAATATTGCGATTGAACAATACTCCGCTTTCCCTGATTTGCCCAGGACGTTCATAAGCTACAAAAACACCAACTGGACTGTCTTTAACAGTTATCTCAACACCAATCTTAATGTATTAAACATCCCAACGAGTAGGAATCTCTCAAAAAAGTGCTCTTCGTCCAAATTGGCTAAGAGTTTCTGAAGCCACGATAAAGTTGTTCAAGACTAGGAAAGTCTGGAAAACAAGACTTAAAAGAATATTTCACCACTTTGGTGACCGTAGTAGCCAACCCTACAGAGACTTATCTACTCGAATAAGATGTTTAAGTAAAATAATAAAAGATAAAGTCCGTTTAGAGCTTAATGAACAGTTCAGACACAAATTAAGCAGTCTGAAACCATCATCTAATGTATTTAAAATAATTGATCAAATCACCGGTAGGAAATCAAAAACTTCCCCAGAGCAGCAACTATTAATCCACAACGACATAAGCGTATCCTCACCGCAAGAAAAGGTTGAAGCGTTCGCCGCTTATTACACTGATCTGTACGCGATGAAAATACCAACAGCTAATGCTGTCACCTCACTCGAAGTTGCAACCTTCAACAGTTCATTCGATGTGTGGCATCAAAATCTTACTTTAACTAACTTTTCACCCCACAACAGATCAGATGATATAAGCGACGAACGCTTTGCATCAGTTGACCTCATTGAATCAGTGATCACATCACTCAACAATAAAAAGTCGGCAGGCCACGATAATATCCCCAACCTGGTACTCCGTAAAGCGAAACGAACGATAGCTAAATTTCTCACTCCGCTCATCAATAATTGTATTAACATTTGCTACTTTCCATCGTCTTGGAAATCAGCCAAGCTAATCCCGATCAAAAAGAGTAACTGTACCAACACAACTGAGAACTATCGACCAATTTCTCTCCTATCCAACCTGGGGAAAATCTTAGAAAAAGTAATCCTATCAAAAATTGAATGCCTATTTGAGCACTCTGAAGTGTCACAAACTCAACAATTCACCGAGCTAGACCTCACAAAAGCCTTCGACTCAGTTTGGCACGCTGGACTGATCTACAAACTAAACCAGCTTAACTTTCATCCTTCTTTCATAAAAATCATAAAAAGCTTTCTCAGCAACCGCAGTTTGTGTGTCCAGTTCGAAAACGAAATTTCCAGCCCTGTTCCGGTGCAGACAGGAGTCCCCCAAGGCTCGATTTTGGGCCCATACCTTTTCAACTTGTATCTGGCCGACTTCCCAGTTCACCATCAGCATTCGTCATCCGTATTATATGCTGATGATACAATTCTCTTCAGCACACATGAAAGGCCACACGATGCCTTAAACCAAGTAAAATCGCACCTCTTCGTTGCAAACCAATATTATAAAAACTGGGGAATAAGTATCAACCCCAGCAAATGCGAGCTGATCTGTTTCCGAAACGCTTCGGGTAGGGGACACCACCTAGCGGTTCGTGAGAGTCGTCAACTACGGTTGGAAATTGAAGGGAGAACAATCCCCCTGCGAAACTCAATTAAATATCTTGGCGTACATCTTCATGAAAGAATGAAAATGAACCCACATGCAAGAAAGGCTTTAAATAACAGCAAGGCAGCGGCGGCTAAACTAAAACTCCTTTTAAACTCCAGGCTGGTTGAAAAAAGGACGAAACTCCTTATGTACAAAACCCTAATACGACCCCTAATGGCATATGGATACCTAATCTGGTTTACAATAACACCTAATGTAGCCCTCGAACTACACAGATTCGAACGAAGAATACCAAGAAAATGTCTATCAAAAATGAGAAGACCATCTGGCAAATGGCATTGCAATAAAACCTTATACAATGAATCTAAAGTTGTACCCCTTTTAGACTATCTAGCATCACTTGCCATCAAAAAAAGAATGTACTCTCTCCAGGACCACATTAACCCTTTAATCAGGGAATTGTTCGGGGAAAACATCGTTTAAAACATTAACAACCGATACTATATCTCTCCCATCAGTATCTTCAGCGAGGGCTCGAGTTCCTCATTTCTAGTTCAGGAATACGACAACTCATTCACCGCTCCATTCTACAAAAAACAGCACTTTAACACCTACAGAGGCTGAGCAGCTCAAATCTCATTTCGCTTAAAGTAAAACAAAACAAACTTATCATTTAAATATTTAGAATCATTTTAATATCCATTGACAAAATATTCGTAATGTAAAGAATGTACACAAAATTTCAAAATTCTTAACTAAAAAGATCTCGAGTATTATCTAAGAAATCACCTTTGTCCAATTGTTCTATTCGCATCAAATCAAAAAAATTTTATACTTTAATAAAATTCACAAGAACTTATCAGTAATCTATTTTTCTAATCGATTAATAACTACCTAAAAAGAGCAAAACAAAAAATACAAATACATGTAATTATAAACAAACCTATCGAAATACATATACTTACAATGTGTTCATATACTTTAGAATCTTTAAGATATTTATGTAAAATCTATGTTCACTCGAGAACCAATAATCATATCTGTAAAAAAAAAGGCACAATGATTGCGTAAATGCCAAACTCACTTTCCAAGTATAAGATATAGCTTTAATATTCCCCTTTCGGGAGTAAAAAGGAAAACAAAAAAACATCAACTTAATGTTAAAAATAGGGTTGTACCCATCTAATTGTACACTTTTATAGTGATTTAGATAGAGACGCAATCATTTTGCCTCTATATCATGTTATCTCTTGTTATTCGTTTTATTAGGTCAAGTCCCCATAGTAATGTTAACGTCGTGTTGAGTGGACGCTATGTCAAAATAATTTCAGAAAAAATCTTTAATTTAAAGTCTTTAGTTTGTTGAAATTAATACAAATTTAATAAATAAATATTTCATAACCGAGTAGCCAGACCACTTCTAAGTCGGCAGCATTAATTTAATTTTTAAGAACAATTATTGTACACTAGTGATAAGAAAGTGATATGTAAAAATAAAATCTCAATAAACATACATACAGTGGCTCCAGCGCATAATCGGACAGTAGTTTCATTTATATAAAATGGGCTGTAACTTTAGAAAAAAACCGCTACTGTATATTTTTTTCGCTCTTATTTAAAGTAGTACATTTACTTATCCAAATAACAACAAAAAAAATAAACATTTTCAAATGTTAACGGTTAATTCAAAGAGAAATACTAAATAAATCCAGTTTTTAAAGTTCAACAAATAATCGGACAGAGCAAAGAGAGTAAATGAAAAATACAGTTACTTTCAAATTTTCACTCCAACGCAGTTTTTTTGTTCTAATCAGTCTTTCAATGAATGCTCAGCCAAGTAGTGCAAAAATGGCTCCAAGTGGAAAACAAACAAGTGTCGAACTAAGACAATTTATTATAAAATTAAATTTTGAAGGCAAAACGGTAAGAAAAATTGCAGAATTGGTTGGACGAGTCAAATCTACAGTAAAAGATGTCATAAAAAGGTACAGAGATGAATTTAGAGTGGCCAACAAAAGCCGAGAAGGTCAAGGCAAACTTTTAAGTGAAAGAGAAGAGCGGTCAATATTAAAGGAAATAAAACAAAATCCATTCAAAACTGCAAAAGATCTTCAAATTTCCCTAAAAAATCGTGTTGGAAAGGATGTTTGCCTCAACACTGTCCGCAACACTCTCCATAGATACGAATACTATGGAAGAGTTGCCAGAAAAAAAAACCATTTATTAGCCTCAAAAACAAAAACAAAAGGTTAAAATATGCGAGAGAATATTTATTAAAACAAGAAGATTTTTGGAATACGGTAATGTGACCATATTTCTTAAAAAAATATATTTTCATTTGCAGTTTTCAATGCTTCAAGGTTTTGTTCACTGATGAGAGCAAATTTAATTTGCATGGCTCGGATGGGAAGATGTATGTTTGGCGTAAGCCAAATGCTGAGTTCCAGCAACAAAATACCAAAGCCACAATAAAACATGGAGGGGGCTCTGTCATGGTTTGGGGCTGCATGTCAAGTGCTGGGGTAGGCAATTTGCATTTTATAGATGGTAAAATGGACAAATTTGCCTACCTCAACATTTTGAAACAAAATGTGAAGCAGAGTGCGGAAACACTGGGAATCGCAAATAATTTTGCATTCTATCAGGACAATGATCCCAAGCACACATCAGGTGTTGCAAAGATGTGGTTGATCCATAATTGCCCCAAACTCATTGATACACCAGCACAGAGCCCAGACCTCAATGTGATCGAACATCTGTGGGAGGAATTGGCAAGGAGAGTGTACAAACACAAATATAACAACCTAAATCAGCTTAAGGAGGCTTTAATTGAAGCTTGGAACTCTATTGAGCCTGAGGTGTGCCAAAATTTGGTTAAATCCATCCCAAATCGCCTTCAAGCCGTTCTTGATGGTAAAGGCTTTGCAACCAAATACTAGCTGATGGATTTGTGCTGTTTTGAAGAAGATATTTTACTTTGTCCGATTATTCGATGGACTTAAAACCTGGTTTTTTTTGTTTTTTTGTTTTGAATTAAAAGTTATCATTTTAAAATTTTTAATTCTTTGTTGTTATATAGATATAAGTGTACAAATTTAAATAAAAGCGAAAAAAATATACATATAGCGGTTTTTTTATAAGTTTATAGCACATTTTATACAAATGAAACTACTGTCCGATTATGCGTTGGAGCCACTGTACATACATACATACATTAGTTTTCATTTAATCCATTAAATCTTGAGCAATCCAAAATATAATCAAACTCTGCTTTGTAATCTTCTTCTGTCAAAGGAGTATTTATCATTCTATGTATCATAGAATTCATGGCAGCATATTTGTGTGAAAAGCAATGAAAAGAATCACTTGTTATGTACCTCTTTGTCTGTGTTGGTTTTCGGTATATATTGAATTTTATTGAATTATTTGGCGAAGATCAAGAAAAGGTATTTTTCTATCCTTTTCTACTTCAATTGTGAATTTCACTGAATTGAACTGCGAATTGATCAGATTAAGCGTTCTTGGATACTGCTTAGTTGTTGAAACAGCAAAAACATCATCAACGTATCTTAACCAAACGCGCGGAAAATCATTCATATTTTTTATTTTTTATTCAAAATGCCAGAGAAAAAGGTCTGCAATAAAAGGTGAAAGATTATTTCCCATAGCTGTACCTTCATCTTGTTTATAAAATTCTCCATTGAAGATGAAGATATTTTGGTTCATGCAGATCTCAGTCATCTCTACCAACATATCTACTTTGAAAGCAGGAAGATTTTTAAGAGTGAGCCAATTTCTTAAAATCACAAGAGTTTCAGGTATAGGAACACTGGGAAATAGAGCAGTGACGTCGAAGGAAACTAAAATTTCATCCTGTTTTAAGGTTAAATTTTGTATACGTTGTACTAACTCTTCTCTATTATTTATCCTAAATCCTTCTATTCGACCAAGTTGGGTTAATTCGTTATGGATCCATCGAGATAGTTTTTGTGTTGGTGCATTTATGTTAGAAACAATAGGTCTCATCTTATCCCCTGGCTTATGTATTTTTGGAAGCCCATACAGTTTAGGAACTTGTGGGTTTGAATTTTTAAGGTTCCTTCTCCAAAACTTATCAGAAAAATGTCCTTCATATCTTTTAAGACACTCATCTTCCTCCGCTATTATCTTGGGGAGTGGGTTCTTTGGAAGTTTCTTATAAGTGCCTTCTTGCAACAGCAATTCCATTCTTCTTATGTACTCATCTTTATCAAGGATAACGATAGAATTCCCTTTGTCTGCTTTTAGTAAATAACTGTTATCAAAGGGAATTCTATCGCTATCCTTGATAAAGATGAGTACATAAGAAGAATGGAATTATGGGAGACCTCAATGCCCAAGTCGGTTCAGACAATAACGGGCTTAAATGCGTGATGGGAAGAAATGGCTTGGGCTTGGGGTCACGAAATGAAAATGGTGACTTACTTGTCGATTTTTGTAACGCGAATCGTCTTGTAATAGGTGGGACTGTATTTAAACATAAGACGTGCAACAAAAATACCTGGGTGCATCCGGATGGTCAAACCGAAAACCAAATTGATCATATCATGATTCAGCAGCGATGGAGGAAGTCAATGTCTGATGTCCGGAGTATAAGAATCACAACAAAAACATAAATGTTAAAAAAGGAGCCAAGTTCTTATGTGCACAAGAAACCTGTGCGTAAAAAGTCAGCCAAAAAAAGTAATGAGATCTAAAATATATGCCAAGTTTTAAGTTCATGAAGTTTAATATCAAATATCTTTGAAGAGTACTATCGAAACAATTCCAAATCATGACAGAAATTTGGTAATTAATGATTAAAATTTGGTGGGTTCACTGGTCAAGTTTTCATACATTTTAAATTTGTGATTAAGTAAGTATTTAAGAGAAAACTTGCAAAGTAAATCCACAAAATTTTAATCAGTAATCATTAATTACCAAATTTCTGTCATGATTTGGAATTGTTTCGATAATACTCTTCATAAGATATTTGATATTAAACTTCATGAACTTAAAACTTGCCATATATTTTAGATCTCATTACTTTTTTTGGCTGACGTTTTACGCACAGGTTTCTTGTGCACATAAGAACTTGGCTCCTTTTTTAACATTTATGTTTTAGTTGTGATTTCACCCCTTTTTGCAAAGACTAATTTTGCCAGGTGAAAGTCAAGCCCTACTGGTCTACAAAGTTTCATAACCGAACCCAAAATGCTCCATACAAATAATAGCAGTTCTGATAAAGTTGGTGGATGGCACCCCCCCCCCCCCTGAATGGACACATCCAAATTTTCGATTTTTTTCCTTTCTAAGTACTTCAAGTCCTACCGACCTACCAATTTTCATCGTTCTACAACAATCGGAAGTGCTCCACATGAGGGTGGATGCCACGCCCCCTAAATGCAAAATTCCAATTTTTCAATTTTTCTTTCTAAGTACTTTGAGCCCTACCGACCTACCAATTTTCATTGTTCTACAACAATCGGAAGTGCTTCATATAGTTAATAAGAATTTTTAAGAATGTGGGTCGATGCCACGCCCCCTGAACTGAAACTTCCAATTTTTCGATTTTTTTCTTCTAAGTACTTCAAGGCATACCAACCTACCAATTTTCATCGTTCTACAACAATCGGAAATGCTTCATATAATTTAAAAGAATTTTTGAGAATGTGGGTGGATGCCACGCCCCCTGGACTGAAACTTCCAATTTTCGATTTTTTTTCTTCTAAGTACTTCAAGGCCTACCGACCTACCAATTTTCATCGTTCTACAACAATCGGAAGTGCTCCATATAATTCATAAGAAGTTTTAAGAATGTGGGTGGATGCCACGCCCCCTGTATGGAAAATTCCTATTTTTCAATTTTTTTCTTTCTAAGTACTTTAAGTCCTACCGACCTACCAATTTTCATTGTTCTACAACAATCGGAAAAGCTCCATATAATTTATAGAATATTTAAGAAAGTGGGTGGATGCCACGCCCCCTGAATAGAAAATTGCAGATTTTCGATTTTTTCCTTTGCATGTACCACAAGGCCTACCGTTGTGCGAAATTTCAAGTTTCTACGATGTCGGGAAGTGCTCCATAATTTTGATGATCTGTCAGTGAGTCAGTGAGTCAGTGAATGTGTCAGTCAGTTACGGTTTTTGCGATTTTTGAAGTCCTATATCTTGGAAACTACTAATGCTAAAGAGTTAATTTGGTGAGCCACCTGTGTTTGATCAGTTCAGCAAATACTCCGAATTTGAAGTTTCTGACTTTATTGGTACTGAAGTTAGAGGGGGGTTGAAAATCGCCTGAGTTTGTTCCTGTAAAAAGGGTGTAGTGCCGCGAACTTGGCTGGGCACTACCGTGCCCTTTGATTTCCGATGTGGGAAGCGATCACCATTCAGTTCTGATGAGTCTCAAACTACGAACCGCTGCCGTACAAAAACCAGCGCAGGATGCAGCAGGGAACTCAAAATTCATTACGAATGCTCTAAATGAACCCAAAATATGTCGAAACTATGTCACCACCCTTAACGACAGAGCATCGTCATTAAACGGAAGATGTGGGGTGAAATAAAAAGTGTTTTTATGGAGACTGGATCCGAATTTGTACCCAAGCGAACGAGACGTAGAGACTCTTGGATATCCCAAGACAACTGGGATAAGATCGAACTTCGAAAATCGTTGAAAATCCAAATAAATGCCGAAGCAGTGTTCAACGAAAGGCTGAATTGCGAAACGAGTACCGCATTGCACATAAGATGGTCTATCTATCTATGGACTCGCAGAAAATGCGGAAATTGCTGCTAGAAGAGGAGATATCCGGGAATTGTACCAAATAGCCAAAGATGTTATTGGGAAAAAGCAACACCAATCATCCTGTAATGGGTGTGGATTGCACACTTTTGGTATCAATTGAAAATCAGCTTCGTAGATGGAAGGACCATTTTTACGCCCTGCTAAATGAGGATTCAGTTGAGCAAAGTGCTGAAGTGCCCCAACTAAACGAGATGCGCAGGTCCTATAGGGGTATTGACATCGAACCCCCGTCAGAATCGGAAATCCAGACATCAATAAATCTCCTCAAAAACAACAAGGCAGCTGGACTGGACGGAATACCAGCTGAATTCCTGAAAGCCGATCCCGTAACAACGGCTAGTATTTTATATCCGTTGATACAAAGCATGTGGGAAAACGAAATCTATCCCAAGGACAGTGGTCGATCGTGTGTCGACCATATTAACACCCTGCGTATCGTCTTCGAATAGTCGATGGAATTTCAATCCCCTTAACCTCATGATCGTGGATTTTGAGAAGGCCTTTGATCGAGTTAACCGAGAATGTATATGAAGATCGTTGCTTAGTAAAGGAATTCCGCCAAAAATTGTTGTCATTATTAAAGAGTCTTACAACAACGCAAAGTGTTTTGTTTTACACAATGGGCAGCTATCCGACTCCTTCGTAGTGCAACAGGATGTGAAACAAGGGGATGTTCTATCGCCAATTCTCTTCCTGCTGGCGATTGACGACGTATTGACGGACAGTATAACTGAGTGGCAGGGCATTCACTGGAGACCGTTCGAAAGGCTCAGTTATTTAGACTATGCCGATTATATATATCTACTAGCAAATAACATCAGTGGGCTGAACGGGGTGTGCCAAACACTGCAAGTGAAGGGAGAGTCTACGGTCTACGTCGGTATTTACATTACCCGATTTTTCCAGTACGATTTTTCCCAAAATCGTGTGAAATGTTAACATGAAACGATATGAAACGATTTTTCCAGTCCGATTTCTATTCCTGTCCTCTTCATACTTTATTGCTCTCTTTCATTTTGCATTCAGAGGTAGATGGCATATTAGGACCAGCGTTGCCTATTGCATTTTTTTTTTTTCGTAAAACACATCTACTGGCAATTAAATACTTTTTGGTTTTACGAAAAAAAAATTTAATTCAACAAAAAAAAAAAACCCACAAATAATTTCATCATCATTGTTGTTGTTTTTTCTCCTGAAACCCAACCTTTAAGTGCCTTGCATATGAGCTGTGTAGCAAACTATGTATATATTTCCAATCACTTATATGTATTATTAATTTCTTCTTCGAAAATACAAATACAAATTTGGAGATGCATATCTACTGGGAACAAAAAATAAATCTAGTTACTGCATTTTCTTTTTGGATCAGCTTCGGAAAATTCTCCGATTAGTGGCAACGCTGGACACACAAGACTCTGGGAAAGTATAAAAGAGAACGCAAACATACTGGAAAAATCGTGTGAGTTTGCCAGGAACGGACGATTTGGTCCTTACTCCTCACTTTCTACTCCCTTCATCTATGAACAAAAGATCGTCTGAGGAAAAATCGGGTGGTGTAAATGCCGACTAAGAATAAACAGCAAAAAGATACAAATTATGCTCACAGGCCGCTCCACACAACTGCGTGTTATTCTACAGGAGACGCCAGTTGAAGAAGTGGCACAGTTTAACTACCTTGGCAGTATTTTTTCTGCAAACGGTGGTACGCATCTGGACGTTAAAAGTATAATAAATAAAGCTCGTGCTGCCTTCGGTACTCTGTCCCCAATCTGGAAATCAAGTCAAATCGCCTTACGCTCAAAGTTGAGATTCTTCGAATCCAATGTCAAATCCGTGCTGTTATATGCTTGTGAATCCTGGAAAGTCACGTCTATCATTTTGAAGAAGTTGCAGGCTTTTGTGAATCGCTGTCTTCGCCACATCCTTAACCTTCCTATACCCGCGCATTGGTCTGTCAGACCGAGAGTGCACTTTTCAGCGTTTTTTTTAGATAACGGTTCATCCTGCTGCAATCTACTTCATAGTAGCTTCCTCATTTGTTTCAATCTTCAATTTAGTGTGGTATAAGGCTTTGTGCGGGGGGCGCTTGTGTTGGTATTAGACATCAATCGGTCTGTCAGACCGACGCGAGTATACGTGTAACAATTTCGGGCAGGTACAAAGTTATATGGAGCGCCATCTGAAGGCATGTTTTTTTTGTTTTTCTGTTTCTTCATTTTAATATCTTCTAGGCTGGAGAGTTTTTTTTTGCTCTTCAAAGATCGATTTTTTTTACATTTTTTATTTTTCTGATACAAAACTAATTATAAAATATGAATTTTACAGCTATGGCATTGCCGTCAGCTCGGTTAGCAAATTAAGTAAATTTTGTGTCTTATTTTTAGAATTTTAATGTATGTATAACAAAAAGGTAACTAAACAAATTCGGTTATAAGTAACATCCTATATGTATATGTAAATGTTTTTCAAAAAAAGATATAGTGATTTCCAATTTGAATTATTAAGCACTGATATTGTTTCCTGCAGTGTCATAGATTTCTTTCCGAAGAATGTATTTCGATGTGGAGCGAAAATGGGGCATATACTTATGAAGTGGAAACAGTCTTCTTTGGCTTTTAAGTTACACAAAGAACAAAACTGGTTAAAACTGCCGTTGTATGGGGATCCATTAAGCCCAAGAACTTCGCATCGTGTTTTAAAAATTAAAGATATTTCTTTGTAACTAAGTGCATCATTGAAGTAGTTTGATTGCATAAGGTTTAGATTAAGTTGAGAGTAAAGGAGTCTGCTATCTGAACACCGCGCCTCTTCTATAAATGTATCACGTACAGAATCTTCATGAGCTTGTATAACTTTATAAAGCTGTTCTTTCAGATATCTCACATTATGGGGATCCAACGTAATCATTTCACCGCAAGCGTTTCCCAAAATTTTCCACTTCGACACCCACCAGTCCTCGTTTCTCAGTTCATAAAGTGCCATCCGTTTAGTCAGTCGGTTATCGAGATAACACCTTGACAATGTAATCAGCCTGTGACTTAAATATCAAATCAAATATCTTATATTTCACTGATAGCATTATACGTTGGTTTGAGAAAACGTTTCTCCAAGATAAATTTAATAAGCTTTGTGAAGTTTGAGCTTTAGTAGTAATGTGGTTGTTGAAATCTGCGGTATTCCTAAGAATCACTCCCAAGTATCTGTACTCATTAACCAGTTCTAAGAGATTTCCATTGAATGACCATTTGTATGTCGCTTGATTCCGGACAGATCTGGAAAACACCATTATTTTTGATTTGTCAGCATTGATGACAAGACCCCATTTTCTGCAATAATCTGCTAGGCAATTGATCATCACTTGGAGATTATCTGGGGACTCAGATAGTATCACCAGATCATCAGCATATAAAAGAACATTTAAGGTCAAATTAGCTATTCGGATTCCCCCAGGTAGATTAGTTTCAACATCATTAATAAAGAGTGCAAACAACAGAGCGCTTAGAAGGCATCCTTGTTTAACACCGGTGTCAGTTTCAAACCATTCAGAATATGTTGATCCATCCCAGACTGCTGCTCTCGATTCTGCATACATTTTCTTTACTAAGCGGATAAACTTTGTTGATATTCCCACTTGGGAGAGTTTGTAGAAGAGTGCATTACGATTCACAAGATCAAAAGCGGATTTAAAATCGACGAAGAACGCATAAACTTTCTTGTTCCTTGCTTGGAATGCCTTAACTATGGAGCCTGGCATTCAGAGAGAATATTGTTGACTTCCACCCATATTTCCAGTCTGTTGACAAGTATACCACAAAATAATTTTGAAATGACGTTCATAAATGAAATTTCTCTGTAGTTTTCAACATTATCAATATCTCCTTTTTTGTGAATAGGGAATATAACTGACCTCTTAAATGATGAAGGGACATCTTCTTTTAAAAATACTTCGTTGAAAAAATTTTTAAGTTTAATTATAAATGTCAGTGTGGCGTTCTTAAAATATTCGTATGGAATCCCATCCTCTCCAGGAGCTTTTTCATTTTTTGCTTTATAAATAACAGCCTGAA
Source organism: Dasysyrphus tricinctus (assembly GCA_963921185.1). Lineage (NCBI taxonomy): Eukaryota > Metazoa > Arthropoda > Insecta > Diptera > Syrphidae > Dasysyrphus > Dasysyrphus tricinctus. The sequence continues at coordinate 31,082,061 of OY992533.1, read as the reverse complement.
CTTCAGTTAGGGTGATATCGCAATCTAATATCTCGTCTAAGACTAGAGGTTGAGCATACGAGAATTTTAGATCTGTTTTTTCTTGTAAAATATTTTTAAAGTGGTTGGAAAGATCATTAGCAGATACTCCTAACCCTATCTTGAGGTTTAATCCATTGATTTCTCTTGTCACATTCCAAAACTCTTTTGAGTTTTTTGATTTTCCAAGAATGTAAGCTTGATGGTTTTCAAATTCGGTTTTCTTTTTCAAACATAGATTTTTGTAGAGTGTATTTGCTTCACTGTAACTATTTTTCAAGATTTCACAGTTGGAGTTCCGGAGTGCATTCAGAAGGGCGAGGGACTTTTTTCTTGCTTTTATGCACTCATTGTCAAACCATTTTTGTTTGAAGATCTTGCATATTTTTGATGGTGCTCTTGGTACGGAATCTCTTATACAAGTTACAAGTTGGTTTTCACGTTCATCCACTGAGACATTCGTCACATTTACGGCGGAAAGGTTTATGTCCAGCTTGTTTTGGTAGATCAATAAGTCATTCTGTTTCCATTTAAGCCGTGGAATAAGTTGGAGATTTTTTTCGGTTGAAATTACTTCTTCTGGCCATTCAACTACAAGTGGCATGTGGTCCGAAAAGTTCTTGCTTTGTACCTCGAATTTTCTTATAAGATCAGTCCAATCGTTATTCACAGCGCAATAGTCGATTACTGATTTGCCTTGGCCTCCTATAAATGTATAGTGGCCTTCAGAATCTCCATTAGTGCAGCCGTTTAGAATTATACAATGGTACACCTGCAACACTTCAATAATACTGGTACCATTTCGGTTGCATACACTATCCTTGGAATTTCTAGAACTGTGGTTCATCGCTGAGTTATTTGTGTTGCGGATTGAAGTAACTTGTAAGTTGTTCGTTCTTGCATTTAAGTCTCCTATAACTAGGACACTTTTGTTTGCTAGATGTAGCACAATGTTATTAAATATTTTAAAGTCTTCAGCCCACTTTGTACAGTTTATATAGAAAGGGACAATATACATATTATTTTCGTGTAACAGTTTCACAATGGTTGTACCTTCAAACTTTTCGAATGTAAACGTTTTTAATAATGATGTTTTTGTTTGGTTTTTCAAATAGATGGTAATGCAAGCCATAAAACTCACTATATCGTACCTTTATATTTAAACTGTAATAATTGGTTGAACGACTTTGAAGAATTGCAAGACTTTTTAAATAATTTTACATCTACAAACATTATGTTAATTGGTGATTTGAATGCCAGAATTGGGCTTTTTCAAAATCCATGCATGGAGGAGTTGAATATTCGAACGGATTCACTTTCAAGCATCAGGAACTCTAAAGATGGATTACTCAATAGAAATGGTAGAGTCCTTATTGAGTTACTTGAAAGTTTTGGTTTTTGGGTTTTGAATGGTACATCGAGAAGCGATGCTTGCGGTGAACTGACTTTTGTAGGTGGACAAGGAAGTTCAGTAATCGACCTCTGTGCGGTCACTGGGGAATGGATTCAGGCTATTGAAAATTTTGAAGTTCTAGCAGCCACCTTTACCTCCCACTTACCAATCATTGTTTCTGCAAACTTTTACCAAGAATTGCCTCACGATAACTCAAAAAAGCTACCTAAACTCAAGTGGATAGCTCAACAGGGAGATATATTCCGCGAAAGATTAAATCGGTGCGTTGGTTCCTTGCCAGATCCAAACTCTTTGGCAATTGACAAGATTGAGGAGAAGATAACAGATATTGTAAGATCATCTGCTTCCCAAAACAGTGGTCGTAAACATTTGGAGCCCTTATGCAAATGGTTTGATTCTGAATGCATTAGACTCCGCAAAAGATCTTTCGCATATCTTAATTTATTTAGAAAGTTCAATTTCGATCATTTTAAGTCTGCATATTTAAAAGCAAATAAAATATACAAGCAAGTCTGCGATTATAAAAAACTACGCTACGTATCAAACCTAGCAACAAATTTGGAAACTTGTAAGGACTCCAAGACTTTTTGGTATAACGTACGGGAGTTAGGTGGAACGAATCGTCCTTCTACAAGTCCATTACAAGCTAAAGTTCTAGCTTCTTATTTTCGATCGTTGCTTACAGGCAGTGACGATGTCCAGTCATTTCATTACGCTTTGCCTAACACAATGGTCGAGGAGCTTGACTCCCCAATTGTTTTGGAAGAACTAGAACTAGCTCTTTTTCAAATGAAAAACAATAAGTCCCCGGGTATTGATGGTATTCCTGTTGAGTTTTTAAAAACTCTTCTATAGAATTCAAACGATATCTACTCTCGTTTTATAACGTTCTGTATGATAACTCCTGTGTTCCCGCAAGTTTTAATAGAGCTGTTATATTTGCAATTTTTAAGAAAGGTGACGCTAACTTACCTGAAAATTATAGAGGCATTTCATATATACAGTAGGGAGCAAAAATGAGTACATGTTTGTAACTCGCGCACTTATTGATGCATAACAACAGAAATAATAGAGCAAATTGAAAAAATTTTTTTGACCTGTATTTTATGTTCAATTCTCAACAAAACGGTATATAATACATAACGGAAAGGAGCAAGTTCTAAGAAAAAAACAAATAAAACAAAAATAAATCGCATGTACTCAATTTTGCACCAAGCGTTAATCAGCTAAATAATCAAGATTTGCCGTTAGATTTGCAAGTTTTTGGTTTGTTTATGACTTCCTATGTCTTTTTTAGTTTGAAATTTGTTTAATTGCGCATCGTTAGAGCTTTCACCAGCGTATTTTAATAAATGAAATAAATAATTATAAAAATATCATTGTTCCTTAAGATTATGAGGAAACCATCACGACAGATTGACGACAGTTTTGTAGTAATGACAAAGAGTGGCTTCTCGACACAACTGATAGCTAAGAAGCTTAAAACAAGCCAATCGGTGGTCATAAAAGTCCAAAAAATGCGAGTTATTGTTCCCAAAGCACAAGTCAAAGGCCGCAAAAAAATTTTGACGGATGTGGACGGCCCTCGCAGGATATTAGAAATGAAAAGGAACAAGTGTTTAACACCAAATCATGATTCTTATGCAATAAATAAGCCCGTTAGCCGAGAAACTGCAAGAAGAACCCTCAACGACATTGGTTATATCTCAGCGGTTATAAAAACAAAAGCCCGCATAGTCTGTAAAAATGGTAAGGTGCGGTTAAAGTTCGTCAGAAAACACAGAGATTGGACAGTTGGTAATTGGAAACGTGTAGTGTGGTCAGATGTCCAATTTCTGTGTTCTCTGTCGAACTTTAACCACACCTTACCATTTTTTCCAACAGTGCAGGCTTTTGTTCTTTTAACCGCTGAGATATAACCAATGTTGTTGAGGGTTCTTCTTGCAGTTTCTCGGCTAACGGGCTTATTTATTGCATAAGAAGCATGATTTGGTGTTAAACACTTGTTCCTTTTCATTTCTGATATCCTGCGAGGGCCGTCCACATCCGTCAAAATTTTTTTGCGGCCTTTGACTTGTGCTTTGGGAACAATAACTCGCATTTTTTGGACTTTTATGACCACCGATTGGCTTGTTTTAAGCTTCTTAGCTATCAGTTGTGTCGAGAAGCCACTCTTTGTCATTACTACAAAACTGTCCTCAATCTGTCGTGATGGTTTCCTCATAATCTTAAGGAACAATGATATTTTTATAATTATTTATTTCATTTATTAAAATACGCTGGTGAAAGCTCTAACGATGCGCAATTAAACAAATTTCAAACTAAAAAAGATATAGGAAGTCATAAACAAACCAAAAACTTGCAAATCTAACGGCAAATCTTGATTATTTAGCTGATTAACGCTTGGTGCAAAATTGAGTACATGCGATTTATTTTTGTTTTATTTGCTTTTTTCTTAGAACTTGCTCCTTTCCGTTATGTATTATATACCGTTTTGTTGAGAATTGAACATAAAATACAGGTCAAAAAAAAAATTTTCAATTTGCTCTATTATTTCTGTTGTTATGCATCAATAAGTGCGCGAGTTACAAACATGTACTCATTTTTGCTCCCCACTGTATATATATATATATATATATTTATATTATATATACTACATTATAAAGACGAAATGGAAATGTTCAACCGATCCTTAAAATCCTTTAATAAATGGAAAGATATAATGTCCCTGAGTAACACAGGCTAAATTTTATTTGGATACAAATTAATTGCAACGTTAAAATCTAAATGTTTGTACTTTTTTTGAGGTATTTGTGAGTTTTTGATTTTTATGTTTCGAAATTTCAAAATTTCTTATAGAGTTTGAAAGGATATTTTAAGGGGAAACCCTTACGGTTACAAAATTAAATTTGTAGGGGTAAATGGGGTCAAAGATGGTATGAGATAACAAAAATTCTTTTTCTGTTTGATAGAGTTTACTAAGAGGATATTGTCTTCATACATAGGGTGAAATGGGGTAGAAATTAAAAATGGGTATATGATTTAAAATAATTTTTGAGTTGGGAAGGTTATTCTTCAAGGCTTTAGAACTGAACACATTTCAAAATTTAAATACCTTTGATGTGAAATGGGGTTTGTAAAATATGGAATCTGATTTTAAAAGTCCTTTTTGTATTTGAAAGGTTATATGTAGAGGATGTAATTCGAACATTTTGCCTAGCAGAGCAAAGCCGGGGCGGGCCAGTTAGTAATATATAAACATAGTTTGTTCTACTTTATTCAAAATAAAAAGTTTATATTTTACTAAAAAAAGAAAATATATTTCAGTACAACATCAAAAACCCGTACATTTTAGAAAAATGTCAATAACATTTTTTCCAATAATTTTTTCTTAACAAAATGTTGACCACATATGTGTAAGGTAGATTTTAACATTTGTACCGGATTTCATTCAAATCTGTTTAATAGTTCAGATTTTACAGACTTTTTTCCGCTCTCCCATACAATCAAAACGCACAAATTTTAGAAAAATTTCCATAACTTTTTTTCTAATAATTATTTCTTAACAAAATTTGGACCACATATGTATAAGATAGATCTAAACTAAACATGTGTGCCAAATTTCATTCAAATCCGTTAAGTAGTTCAGATTTTACAGATTTTGTTCCGCTCTCCCATAAAAACCAAACCACTGTGGGTCGTGTCGTCGCACAGTGTTTCGCGTAGAACAAGCTAGGTGGACAAAATATTTTTTTTGTTGTCTGTGAACTGATATAGGGTGATCACGTTATTTATTTATTTATTTAATAAGAAGCTTATAAAATTAATTTACAAACTCTTTTAGAGTTAAGGCATTAGGGTGCCAAGACCATGTAACGCCGTTTGAGTTTAGATATTTTTTTATATTTCATCATTTTTTGCATGCAGGAATGTTGATCTTTTGATGTTCCTTATGGTATCTAACTTTGTAGGATCAAGAAGGTCAGCCAGTTGTTTTGATACGTCTAGAAGGTTGGAAGATTTTTTGGACTTTGGGCATTCTATAAGAATGTGTTGTACAGTCAGTGCTACTCTTCAGTGGGTACATTCTTCAGCTTCATTTCTGCCATATAAATGTTTGGTCGTAAATAAAGTTTTTCCTACTCGGAATCGAAAGAGAGTGATGCAATCTTGTCTAGTTAGTTCTATGTGGTATGGAATATGAACTCTTTGGGGATGGTGGATTCGTAGGAAGCTGTTGCTATTAACCCATTGATCTTTTAGTTCCCTATTATGGTTATCAAGCCAAACTTTTCGAACAAGTTGATATAAGTTGGGGGATTCTACTTTCAGCGGGAGGTTTTGAACTTCCTTCGCCGCAATATCTGCTGCTTCATTTCCTATGATTCCCATATGACCTGGTACCCATGAGAGAAAGGTGTTGTCGTTTAGGTTTCTCTTTAAGGTTTTAAGCGATGGACATTTGTTGGTGGGGCTTTTGAGTCCATTTAGGACTCCCAAGTTGTCGATACAAATAAGGGTCTTTTGTGGACAGTTACATGCTATTTGTATTGCTTTTTTAAGCCCAGCAAGCTCGGCAATATAATTTCCGGCAGGGGCTGGGAGCAGACCTTGGTGAAGAGTTGTCGTGCACCCTGAGGTTATGAGTTCTATGACTGAGTATGAGGTGTAGTTCTCAGTTGAGGATCCATCTGTATATAGGATTCTACTTGGCTTGATAGAGTCAACTACTTCCTTAAGCATCATCTGAAAAATTTTTGCTGGTGTGGAATCCTTTCTGTATTTTGATAAGCTTGTATCAATTTGAAAGTTTTCTATTATCCAGGGTGGCTTATCTTTGATACTAGTAAGGCTGTCTTCATCGAATGTTGTGATTGGCAAGATAAGTGCAATGTTGTTGAGTGCAGAAAAAGTTTTGTTTTTAGTTTTTTGTATATTGTGTAAGGTGTTTTTAATTGCGGAATTTAAAGGGTGTCCCAAATCTGTTATAGCCTTGGAACCTAGAGAAATCGCTCTTTTTTCAGCAAAGCTTTTGAAGGATACGTATCCGGCTTCAGTTCTTAAGGCGTCGATTGGGGTGGCTTTTAAAGCACCAGTCGCAATTCTGTAACTTTGATTGATGACCACATCAATACTTTTAACGTTTCTTTCAAAAGTCCACATATAGGTTGTCAGGCCATGCTGAAGTGTTCCTTCGACCAAGGTTCTAGCAATGTTTAGTGCAGTTTCAATGTGGGGACCTTTTTTGCGGGAACAGATTATTTTAAGCATATTATTGCGAAGTTTGAGTTGATCCGTGATTTTCTTTGTTTGAAGGTTCCATTTCAGCTTTCTTGTAAAAATAACTCCTAAGACTTGAAGTTCGGTTTTAAGTGGTATTGTTTCATTACGGAGGCTGATTGTTCCCGATTCGCATTTCCGTTTCCTACATAGGTGAAGAGCTTCCATTTTGAGTAGGGGAACTATAGCTCCCCGTTTTGTAGCCCATGCTTGAATACTTTTGTCAACTCGAGTGAGATTGGATTGAACCATTTCGTGTTGCCCTGAGCATAAAGCATATATATTGTCAGCGTAAACGCCCACAAAATCAACTTCGAAGTTTGGTTGGGCTAGCTCTTGAATGAGTGAGTCTATGTAGGCATTATAAGCTATCACAGATAACGGAGAACCCTGAGGTAAACCGTTTTCAACTTGAACAATTTGTGAATTATACCCATCCACATTTACTCGAAAACTTCTCCCTGAGAGAAAGGACCATAAAAGTTTAACAATTATTTTTGGGACTCCCCATTTCTGAAGTTGATATACAACTGATGTTGCGGTTACTCGGTCAAAAGCTTTTTCGAGATCGGCTGATAGTAGTACACTATGTTTTGATGAATTGAAATTACTAACAATCTTGTGTTCTAATAGGTGTACTAGTGTGTGTACACCTCTGTTGCTTCTGAAAGCATGTTGTTCAGGGCTTGTTTTTTCTTCAATATACCAACTTAGTCTTCGAGCAAAGATTTTTTCTAAAATCTTTGAAAGCACTGGAAGAAGTGATATTGGGCGATATTCATCATATTTGTGTGAACTATAGGTGTTCTTTGGAATTGGTTTTAGCTGAGCTCGTTTCCAATCATGTGGAAAGATCCCTGTTTTTAAAATGTTGTTGTATAAGCCACAGAGTCTAAGTTTTTTTTTTTTTTTTTTTTTTATTAAAATCATTATTCTTAGTTAACAAATTCAAAGAAATCTTAATGCTAGCATAGTAGTATATATATGTACTAAGAATAGTAAGTGACATCGATATTTTAAATTCAAAAATAGTGTTAATGTCACTTCAAAAAAAAAGAATACACAAATTAATAAACATTTTGCAAATGAGAGAGGAAAATAAGTCAAACAAAAAATATGTAGTGAAATTTAATTATATTTTGTATTGTGGGGTGAACAGGTTTTTGTTTTTATTTAACTTTTTTTTTTTTTTTTATTACATAATTAAGTGTGTTTATATATTAAGGATGCATGTTTGCTTAAACTAACAAAATAAAACATAACAAACGCAGTTTGAAATCAAACCACGTAAGGCAGCAATAATTCAACTTGTCTGTTATCAAATTCAAGAAGCCATAATTTTACTCTCTTTAAAAACTCAGAAGGAGATCTTAGTCGTCGAATATCTTCCGGTAAGCTATTAAATAACTTGCAAGAAACAACAGAGTAGAAGTTTTTGTAGTGAGTTGTGCGAAAAGGAGGAATTTTTACCAAAAACCGGGTGTTGCTACGCAAAATTATCGTATCTGATATTGGGCTTTGCAAATAACCACTTTTCAAAAAAAAAATTTTCGAAACTTCAAAATAGTAAAGATGCTTAACTGGTAGAATCTTCAAACTTCTGAATAAGGGCATGGAGTTTTAGGCTTGCTCCGCTTGATTTTATCATTTTATATGATATTTTATCTTCTCCTGGTGTTGTTCCTATGGACGAACGAAGTGTCATAGACAGTTCAAACAGAGTTATGTTTTGTGTTAAAGGACTTGAATTATTGTCAGAAAAATTAAGTTCGTTTAAGTTGAAGTTAATTTTTTCATCTATAATTTCTTTTGAGTATGTTGTGTCCGCACTATAAGCTTTCCATTTTGCAGCAAACGTATTAGCTATCAGTTCCGAGTCTGTTTGTACGGTATCACCTGCAAACATGAACGGAAAATTTTGAATCGTTTTTTTACACTGAAGAGATCTTATTCTTCCCCATAAAGATTTTATATCCAATGAGGGGTCCATTGTATTAACGAAATGTTCCCAAGATTTTCTTTTGGCTTGGATTGTATCTCTTTTAACTTGGGCGCATATCTTCCTGTATAAAATGCAATTTTGAGAAGAAGGGTTTCGACGTAGATTTTTCCAGGCCTTATGTTTATCTTTGACAATTTTTGATATATCTTTTGTAAACCAAATAGGTGTTGTTTTTTTGTTGATTTCCTTAGTTACTGGGATACTTCGAGCTGCTGATGTTCTTAGTATTTTTTTCATTCTTGATGCCTCTTGGTTAATATTTGTAGAAATTGGTATCTCATTTGACAAGGTGTTTGATTTTATCTCGAAAAGTTCCCAGTTCGCTATTTCTTCTTTGAAACGCGCATTGAATTTTTTGGAAGGTTTATTTTCCATTCCGCGAATAATGATAGGTATGTGATCTTTGCATGTTCCACTGCCTATTACTTCCCAATGTAAAAAGGGGACAAGGTCAGAGGAGGCAAGAGAAACATCTATAGCTGTGAAGGTATTTCTGGTTGAAAGGAGAGTTGGGGAACCGTCATTCAAAATAACTAAATCGCGATCATTTGCGAAAGTTTCAAAAATTGATCCCAATAAATTTGTATTTTTAGATCCCCATAAAGTGTTAGCCGCATTGAAGTCTCCAAGTATGATATGGTTAGAGTTATATTTAGGAATGTCATCGAGATGGTCAAATGTTATTTTAACATCCCCTTCTTTATATACGTTTGTAATATAAAGCGGGCTCCTTCCTGGGATTTCAAGGGTTTGATAGAGCAACTCGGAATTGGAAGTTGCATGGGATGCTACTGGGATGTTTTTTTTTATGAGTATACCAATACCTGCCTTGGCATATTGGTAGTCTTTATTGTGGTGAAAGATTTTGTATTTTTTTATATTAAAATATTTTAGGCTTCTAGGTGTGATGTGGGTTTCTTGTAGAGCTACGATGTCTGGGTCGTATTTAGCTATTAAAATTTCGAGATTATATTTGTTGTTTAGAAAGCCTTGCATGTTCCATTGGAGGATGGAAATATTATTTAATAAGGCTGTCATTGTGTTTCTTTTAGTTTTTGATGTGTTGGTTTCTTTGGTGATATTGTTCCTATAATTTTTTTAATTGAAGTGGGAGAAATTCTTGAAATGTCGATGGTTGAATTGGAAAGAGTATCCAAATCCATATCTTCATTTCTTGATTGTGAAGATTGATGTATTTTAGTGTTGGTTGGGTTTGATGTGTGTGTGTGTGTGTCTTCAAATAAGGGGTGGTTTGGTTGAGTGATTTTGTGGGTTTGATTGATTTGGTTAGATGATGAAAGAGATTGTGTTGTTGTTTGATTTGTGTTTGTAGGTTTTGTAGTTGGGTTAGGTATATTCTCACTTGATTGATTATTTGTTACTGGTTTGGTCAATGAGCAGGTAGGTTTGTTTTTCAAAATTTCAATTGATGCAGCACCAGTTTTAACAACCTCGGCAACGGTATGGTTAGTTATTTGTCGTTTTTTGGGGGGAGGAAGTTGATGGAGATCTGGATTATCATTAAATATTTGCCAGGCTTCTCGGACGGTACAGCGCCGGTCGGCCTTAATTTTATTAACCGATTTATACCATATGAAAGATGGACAGGCAGAGTCGTATGAAGTATGGCTTTCATCCTTGCAGTTAATGCAATACTTCCTGGAACATACGTGGGGTGGAGGTGTGCAGCAATCTTTACATACGGCTGCGCTAGTACATCTATTTTTTGTGTGTCCTAGCTTTCCGGTTGGTAGCAGGTTATTATTTTCTTTTTTCATTAGCTTCCTAACTTGAATGAATTTATATTTGTTTAGTTCGGTTAGAAGTTCTTCTTCTGAAATGTCTGTAATAAGTGGAGAAAAAATTCTTCCTTGAACAGAGTTTAGTGTCACGTGAGAGGCTATTTTTACTGGGATAGAGTCAATTAGCTTGGCTTTTAAGAAAAGATCAGCAGTTACGCGGTTGGGAACCTTGATCAAAAGATCCCCTGAACGCATGGCCTTAACCTCCAAAATGTCCTTGGAAATATATTCTAATCCACGGTTTATTTGGAAGGGATTATAACTGGAGAGCTTCCGAATGTTCTCATTGTTCTTTTCTAATCCTGTTAAAACCAAGAAGCGAGGGATATTATCGTCATTTGTAATCGATGGTAGTGACGGGAAAAATTCACTAGTTAATTTTGTTTTTTTATTTTTTTTTCATCCTGTCTAAAGGAGCATCTGGATCAAGTAAATCGAAGCGTCCCCTACCAGGGGGCTCCGTCCCCCTTTTCATTTTTTCGTTTTAATTAAAAAAAAATTGAAATAAAGGTTTAGTTAAGGTGAGCAAAATAAGAAAAAGATAAGAAAAAACCGCGTGGGCGGCAAAATGACAAGATAACAAAAAAAAAATTAAAGTTATCGCGTTCTCTTTTTCACACGTCTATACACGGCGTTTGCCAGAAGGCGACTGTGATCACGTTATATTATTGTAAATTATAATAAATAAAGTTTAAATTAAGATTTTATTATAAAAGAAAAACAATAAAAAATTAGTGTAGGTACATAGGTACTTATTGAAGATGATTTTCATAGCACATGTCATTGTATGTATTTATTAAAGCATTAGAGCATATAGGTTGGGGTCCTATGATATAAGGAGTATATGTATCCCCATTTATTTGGGAGGTGCAATCTTCTAAAAATTTTCAAACTCAAAATTTCGTTATCAATTTGAACAAAAATTCAAAAAGTTTTTTCACAAATTTACTTAAGTAAGTTGTTGATCCTAAATCCTAGTACTTAAAAGCAAGCAAACGCATCTGCCGTATCTTCCTATATAATATTAAAAATAAAATATTATGACAATTGGGTGTCTTATACATACTTTAAGGAAAACTATATCAAAATTCATCGTTTTATCTATCGATAGTGGTGTTTGTGTTTTCAATTTATACTAAATACCCTAAAAAAAGAGATTCTTCTAAAAAAGTTAATTTTGTAAATTTCAATGTACTCAAAAACTTAAAGCCTTAATACATTCTAACTGTTATCATTTGAACTAAAATTAATACGAGCAATGGATTTCTATTGATTAAAATAACTTGATTTTAATAAAAAAAGTCGATTTGTAACTTAAAACAAAAAATATAGCAAGATATTGTACTGCCGTTGCTTTTTAATATTTTTTTCAGTTTAAGTCAATTGTTTAAAGAAAACTGCCTTAAACCTTAACGGCAGGAAAGAGATCTCTACCCACTTCCCATACTAATTTTCCTTGATTTTTCCAAAGAAATTAATTCAAAAAGTTTGGCGTTTATTTAATCTATTCGTATTAAGTCATTTATTGAAAAAAACTTATGTTTCGACATTGAGTGAACGTATTTTAAATAAAATAAAAATAAAAATAGATGAAATCAAGTGTGCAGGCTAAAATATATGTTCTTATAATTATGAAGGATGCTCCTAACACATATGAAAATTTAGCCCGGGTACATGAGGTTACAAGCACTTAACACGCCTTTAAAGTTTTGACTATAACTGAAACTATAATTTTCTTAACTAATACTTTCAAATCCTTATTATTTATTAATTAAACAAGATAAATAAATCATTTTGATTAATAAATAAAGTTCATACCTTTATTAACTAAATCCATCACTAAAACATTCCAGTTGGTTACAAAAAATTACAGTTATATGCAATCCAATCCACCCCCAATTAAACAATAAATTTCATTTAAATTTGATTTTTGTTTTTAGTTGTTTTTTGAACCCGATCACTCGTCACTGATATATATGTATAAGACGCATATATTTTTTGAAATCGGGAGTTTGGGAGTATTTTGTACAATACCTGATTCCTTATTTTTTGAAAGGAAGAAATGAGATTTGTCCACCTAGCTTGTTCTAGGCGAAACACTGTGCGTCGGGGTGATTTCCCGGCCACGTAAAGCTATTAAGTTGCGAAGCAACAACAAGCCTCGGATACGGACGGATTTACTGTTGACGAACCTAGCAAACGAAATAAGGACAACGAACTTCGGAATGTGGAATGTTCTGTCTCTCTATAGACCACGTGCAGCCGAACATTAAGCGGAGGCCCTAGACTGCTACAAAGCAGATATCACCGCCATCCAAGAAGTGCGATGGGATGGGCCGGGCAAGAGAAAACTGAAAGACTGCGATATCTACTACGGTGACTGTTACCGACCACAAGGGTAGCGTCTTTTTGGATGTGGATTTGTTGTTAGAGGCAGACTTAGGCAAGAAGTCTTGAGTTTCAATTATGTAAACGAACGCCCCACGAGAATTCACATCAAGGCTAAGTTCACCAACATCAGCCTGATATGCGCGCATGCCCTACAGAGGAGAAAGATGACACCAAGGACGAGTTCTACGAGCTCCTGGACAAGACATGAGCAATGCCCTAGTTATGACATTAAAATCGTCTTGGGTGATTTTAATGCCAAGCTAGGAAGAGAAGACGTCTTTGGTGGCACAATCGGAAGAAGAATGCCGGCAAGTACATGCAGCCAAACAACAGGCATACAAAGCGGCGCTGCGTAGAAGGACCAGAGCTGCTCGCGAGCTCTACGAGCAGAAGAGGAGAGAGGAACACAAGCTTCTTAGAAGGAAAAGGAAAGAGCATGAGAAGCGCGCGATCGAGGAATTAGAGGGATGCCTCTGCAGGAATGAAGTTCGAAAGTTTTACCAAAAAGTAAAAAGAACCTCCCAAGGTTACAAGCCCCGAACCGAAGCCTGCAAGGACGATCAGGGGAACATCGTGGTGGAATCGCAGTCGGTGCTGAGGATATGGAAAAATCATTTCTGCAAATTGTATAACGGCGATGACGAACCGAATTCCGCTACCATGCAGATTGCACCATTCAACCTGGACGACGTAGGCCAACAATTCCGTCCACCCGATCTCGACGAAGTAAAGATAGCTATATCTAAACTTAAGTTCAATAAAACTGCTGGAGCTGATGGCCTTGCGGCTGAGCTATTCAAAGCGGCTGGCGATGAATTGGTTAGGAGTATGCACCAGCTCATCTGTTCTTGAAGAATAGTGGAAAACTGTCACGTAAACACTAGAGGCACAATCTTTCAAAAGTCCGTCCAATTACTCGCTTACGTTGACAGTATTGACATAATCGGACGAACAAAGCGTGATGTCAGTGGTGCTTTTGTGAGCATTGAGAAGGAAGCCAATAAGATGGGTCTAACGGTGAATGAAAGCAAAACAAAATATATGCTGTCAACAAGAAAGGACACTCAACACCGACATCTCGGACAGAGCGTCACTATAGACAGCTATAATTTTGAAGTGGTCAGAGACTTTTTCTACCTAGGATCCGCTATCAAACGAAGAATTACTCTTGCCAATCGCTGTTTCTTTGAGCTAAGAAGGCAATTGAGAAGCAAAGCCCTCTCTCGAGCAACTAAACTGTCCCTGTATAAGACGCTTATCATCCCTGTCCTGATGTATGGTGCAGAGGCATGGACACTGTTAACGGTGGATGAGAACGCGTTAGGCTGTTTGAAGAGGAACATTCGCCGGGTGATTTCTGGTCCCGTCTTCATAGATGGGGAATGGAGAAGAAGATACAACAACGAACTGTACGGGCTGTACAGCGACACCGACCTAGCCACAAAAATGAAAAGCCAACGACTGAGATGGCTGGGTCATCTACAGCGAATGGACACCATTGCTCCGGCCCGGAAAGTCTTTGAATCCAACCCCGTGGGACAGCGCAGTAGAGGTGGACATCGTAAAAGGTGGAGACAGCTAGCTAGAAACCCAGCCGGCTGGGAGAAGCTTGTTGGTTGAGGCCCTGGTCCACCTCGGACTGTAACGCCACCTTAAGTAAGTAAGTAAAATAACGCTATTTTGCGTCAATTTTATGCACATTTTGCACTTTATACCTCCGGAACGCACCCGGGTCCAAGGTTCGTATTACCTAATCATTCATACCTACCCTTATTTGCATTTACAGACAAAATTTCAGCTTCGATAAAATCATCGTAGAATAGCCTTCGTTTTTTTTTCAAAAACATTCTAAATTTTTGTTTTAATAATTGCTCCCATAGGGTCGAGATGGAATAGGGTCGGTGCAAACAATGCATTATCTATTAAATCTACTCCCGGTATCCGGTATCACAAATAACAGCTATAAGTCGAGTATTATGAATTGCTACCGCGACGTAACGCGGAGGGTTTTAGTAGTGCTTTTGGTCATACAGCACAGCGCAAAAACCGAGTAGGATTTTCATGGCGTTTATCTAAAATATGTAATCCATACTATCTTGGGAAGGGTTTTAGTAATTTTAATGATTTTTAATTTAATTTTTAATTCCTCAATGTCAGCGCAAATCGGGAAATATATCCCTGCTTTTTCTGTGACTTTTTAAAATCAACCTACAACCACGCCCACTTTTATCCTGACTAACGATCTGGATGAAATTTTCAGAGCTGATTTGTGTGAGCAAGAAAAAAACTTGAGAAAATGATTCAATTGAAATCCAGGGCTACCTTTCTAGATTTTTAGAAAGAGCCAATAAAAAGAGCATTTAAACAAAAAAAAAGCCACCACTGCAAACCACGGTTGCCGCTTACAAAAAAAAATCCTACCAAGCTTCCCAAAAAAACCTACCTAACAAAGAAAAATTTACCAAAGCCAATTGGGTTTTAAAAATTCGTTAAATATTTAAATGCAGTTTTACTATGCCAACTCAGAAGTACCTACCAAATCGCAAAATAATTAAATCAAGCAAAGAGATGTTCGGGATTACTCCAAAAATAAGGCGATTTAAAAAAAGTCCAAAACTCTATTTCCGTTCTGCAAATTTTTGTTTGGCAAAAACCTCTAACGTCAGCAAGTAAGTAAGTAAGTAAGTAAGTAAGTAATTCAATTCATTTATTGATTGGGTTTTCTGATACAAAACTAATTATAAAATATGAATTTTACAGCTATGGCATTGCCGTCAGCTCGGTTAGCAAATTAAGTAAATTTTGTGTTTTATTTGTATAATTTTAATGTATGTAAAACAAAAAGGGAATTAAACAAATTCGGTTATAAGTAACATCCTATATGTATAAATGTTTTTTCAAAAAAAGATATAGTGATTTCCAATTTGAATTATTAAGCACTGATATTGTTTCCTGCAGTGTCATAGATTTCTTTCTGTATCGCTAGGACACTAGCCAAGAAAAATAGAAGAAAAAAGGATTGTATCCTCCGCAGTCAAACTGTTGCGGAGTCAAATCAATAGGTTGCCGTGGGATTGCAAAATGCAGTACAAATCAACCACGAGAAAACGAAATAAATCGACGCCGAGTACGAGAAAAAAGCTGGTGTTCTAGTTTAAATAAAAAAACTCGGTTTTCCTTTCTTTAATAATAAAAATTCTTCTTTTTTAATTTAAAACCTTTCACCGCCGCTTCCGAATTAAGATTCAAATATAAAAGTTCGTTATTCTCATAACGAAAGCTTTGCCTAGAGCCAAACAGATGATTTTTCTGTTTTTCCAGTTAGAGGTCGTTGACTTATAGAGGGATCTTCGGCTAGGCAAATCTGGCTACAGTTTCACACCGCACCTCTCATCTTCTTTAGGTTTTGATAGCCTAACAGTGTCCCCCCTGGTGGACCATCAATCGTCCATTTGATGCATACATGCACAAAAAAACATTGCATGGTGGGAGGTGCCAAAAGATTAAACATCGAATTGTCTTTTTTCAGAGTTCACTCCCATTTTCGAACAATGGACACATTCTGTCGAAGATCGTAATTCATGCGCTCCCAATTTTAGCTATGATGAAAAAAGTGCATGCATGTTAAGCGGTCGGCAATTGATTTTCAGCTTGAGATATATGCCGTCGGCGTTTTGTTTGCTTGATTTGATCGATTGCCGAATGCCAATAGTTATCTGGATGTATTTCAAATTTCCATTAATGCATGTTGCGCTGCAACATCCTGCCGGGCCACCAGCCAGAAGAGTAGACAAAACACGGACGGTCATCTGCTGCATTTATTGTTTGTCATCTGAGGTTGGGTCTGGTTAAAGGTGAAGATATGCATCTTTTATGATGTGATGATCCTCGAAGCACGATTGTTGTGTACATGAAATAATAAAGAAGTGTTGTGAATGGTGTGTGGCAATAATAGGTTATAAATGATAAATTAAATATAATATTTATTAAATTCAGTAATATTAGATTGTTAGTTTTAGGATATAAAAATTGAATAATTTTTAAAGTGTGTGTGTGTGAGTTTGTGTGCTTGAGTCGTTAGGCATTGGTAGAAAACATAGTTTGGCTACAGGGCGTTTTAATGTGGTAGTGGCAGTCTTCACTGTGACGACTCGAACCCGTTCATCTGCTCCAGGATGCATCAAAATGATTCTGCCTAACCGCCAAAGAGTGGGGGGCGTTTGCTCATCAGGCAAGAGCACTAAATGTCCAATTTTGAGCTCGGAATTCGGCGTGAGCCACTTTGGACGCTGTTGGAGCCGAACCAGATATTCGGATTTCCATTTATTCCAAATGTCTTGCTGAATCTTTTGCATGAGCTGCCATCTTTCTAAATAGGATTCTTTCAATCCAGTTAGATCCCTTTCCGGTACAGAGTTTAGTGCAGACCCAATTAAAAAATGTCCTGGTGTCAAAATTGATTAGTCGTCTGGATCTTCGGTGACTGGACAAAGTGGACGCGAATTGAGACATGCTTCCACTTGCGATAGTATCGTCGAATACTCCTCGAATGTAAGGGTGTAGTGTCCAATTACTCGCTTAAGGTGGTACTTCATGGATTTTACTCCTGCCTCCCAAAGTCCACCGAAATGTGGAGCAGCTGGAGGGTTGAAATGCCATTTTGTACCATTGGATTCCAAGAGCTGTGCAATATCCTCTGTCCATTGCTTTGACATGTGAGACCTCTCAGCTTCTAAGACATTTGCTGCTCCTTTGAAATTGGTTCCACAATCACTGTACAGATTTGTACAGATACCACGGCGAGCAGTGAACCGCTTAAAGGCTGCGAGGAATGCGGATGTCGTATAATCACTCACAAGCTCAAGGTGTACTGCCTTAGTGCAAAAGCATAAAAAAATTGCTATATACGCCTTAGTAATTTTATTACATCGACCCTTCCATGCCTTAAGTTGAACAGGACCAGCATATTCCACTCCCGATGTTTGAAACGGCCGTGCCTGGTTGACTCGTAAAGCTGGCAAGTCTCCCATTTTCTGTTGCATCTCAGTTGCTTTGAACCTATAGCATTTTAAGCACTTATGAATACACCTTTTGACTGTTGATTTGAGCTGCATAATCCAATATTCAGCTCGAAGTGTAGCCATCATCAATTGTTGACCACCATGAAGAGTTTTAAGGTGAGTGTCATGAACGATGAGTGGTGTTAAAAAGTTTTGTGAAGGCAATATTATCGGATGTCGTTGTGCATAAGGTAAGTCAGCATTGTCCAATCGTCCTCCAACTCGAAGAATCCCATTTTCGTCGATGATTGGTGAAAGTCGTGCCAATTTGCTTTTTTTAGCGACTGTTTCTCCATTGATGAGTCTTGAAATATCTTCGGCGAAGAACTCTTCCTGAACGAGAGCTATCACTTTCACTCGAGCTGAGGATATTTCATCGATTGTAATTGGTCCAGATACGCGAGTTAAAATTTTCTTTGCCTTAAATCGCAAGTTGATAAAATAGCGACGCCAATACGCCACAGCTCGATATAAACGATTTAACGATGAAAAACGAGCAAAAAGCAGTTGATTTGTTTCGAATGATGTGAAGTGAACGCAGAGCTGAAAAATATTTTTAATGGGGTACCCAGATGCGATCAAATCATTTTTGGTTTTTGAAATATCCGCGCTTTCGTCTCAAGGTCGGTGGATTTTATTTTGGATGGGATATAAAGTTTTTCCTCAAACGCCTGTAAAAATTCAGGCCTAGCCACCATTGATGATTTTTGATGAGGTCATTCGGAAAAACTCCTCTAGATGCGATATCCGCGTGATTTTCTTTTGACGGAACGTAGTTCCAGCACTGGGGATCAGTAAGTTCTTGAATTTCTGCCACTCTGTTAGCAACGAACGTTGTTCTGGTATATGGTGCACTTTTTATCCAGGCAAGTGTGATTTGAGAGTCACACCAAGCAAATATTTTCGCTGATTGAAGCTCCATCGTTTTTACAGTATGATCCAATAGCTTCGCTAACAACAGGGCACCACAAAGTTCTAACCGAGCTACAGTCTTATTTTTAAGAGGTGCCACTCTAGTCTTTGCCACAATCAGAGTTGTTAATGTTTCGGTTCCGGTGGTTGTTCGAATGTATATTGTTGCAGCGTAAGCTTTTTCGGACGCATCGCAGAACCCGTGGACCTCGACCTTTGATTTGTTGGTGAAGTTTATCCAGCGAGGGATCTCGATAGCCTTCATCAATTTGTGCCACGCAGAAATAATTCTTGATGGGAGCTCAGAATCCCATGTATGGCTGTCCTTCCAGATATCTTGCATTATTATCTTGCCAACAATGACACAAGGTGCTATCCAACCCATTGGGTCGAAAAGACGCGCGAGATCTGACAAGATAGTTCGTTTTGTAGTTGGTTTTGATTCATGAAGAGAGACTTTGAAACTAAAAATGTCCTTTGCAGGATGCCACTGTATGCCAAGGGTTTTTATAGAGTCTTCTTCGTTAAATGAAAGCGGTATTTGTATTTCTCTATCCACTTCTGGAACGGATTTTAACAGGATCTCATTGTTGCTTGCCCATTTTCGTAATGGGAAACCTCCTCGCTTTAACATTGTGATCAGCTGAGACTGCATTTCTAAGGCTTCTGCTACCGAATCTGCCCCATGAATGACATCATCTACGTAAAAGTTCTTCATGGCAATTTTCGATGCTATAGGGTAGTCATCTCGCTCGTCAGCCGCAAGTTGCTGAAGCGTACGAATTGCTAAATATGGTGCGGATGCAGTGCCGAATGTAACCGTATTGAGACGGTATATCTTAACTTCATCTCCTTCAACATCTCGCCATAATACGAGCTGGTATAATGAATCAGCTGGCGTAACCCAAATTTGCCTATACATTTTTGTAATATCGGCTGTAAATGCAATTTTATGTAATCTGAAGCGAGCGATATGGTCGAAGATATCATCTTGTAATCTTGGCCCAGTGAAGAGATGATTATTGAGCGATGTGCCGTTGGATGTTTTGCAAGACGCCTCAAAAACAATTCGCAACTTCGTGGTTGAGCTGGATTCTTTTATCACTGCGTGGTGGGGAAGAAAATAATGAGGAGAACATAATGCTGTAGGCCCTACCTCAGTCATATGCCCAAGATCCTTATATTCGTTGAATACCTTTTTGTACTCCTCATAGAAAGATGAATTTGTTTTGAATTTGTTTTGAAGTTGGACCGTTGCGACCAACCTAGCAAGGGGCCTGTTCCTTCTTTGAAAGGAAGCTGAACGACATATTTGCCATCCAATTGCCGCTGATGCGTTCGGCAAAAATGTGTTTCGCACTGTTCTTCTTCCGGAGAAAGCAGTTTACGAATCTGAACTTGTTCAAGTTCCCAAAACCTAGATAATAAACTGTCCAAGGTTTGATCTTCTGATGTTGATATGTGAAGGGATGTTACCCTTGATCTGTTGTCAGGTGAAATACCCCCAGAAAGTACCCATCCAAGTTCCGTCCTTTGAGCCATTGGGGTACCCGGTTCGCCTTTGATAATGCCTTCAAGGATAATGGAGGGATAAATATCGCTGCCCAGTAAAACATCAATCTTACTAGGTTTGTTGAACATAGGATCGGCAAGCTCAATATTTTGAAGATGACTCCAATTGGCACTTGGAATATTGTGCGTGGGGAGCACAGCTGTTAGTTTGGGTAGGACCAACGCATTAAGTTGTAAACTAAAGTTTGCGTTCACATTAGATATAATAGTGAAAGAAACCTTATGCTTTGAGGTGCTTGTGTTGGTTTCTCCAACACCAAGAATGTTGACGCAACTCCTTTCCTTTTTTAACTTCAGACGTTGAGTGGCAGATTCAGTAATGAAGGAAGCCTCTGATCCAGGATCTAAAAGAGCTCGCAGCACCAACGGTTGGCCAGCAGGTGTTAAAACCTTAATAAGGGTCGTAGCCAGAAGAACAGGCAATGGATTGTTTTTAACAATGCACGCATTGTATGCTGAAGCAGTTCCGAAAGAAGATGGAGGGTTTTCTGATAAACCAGATTGAGATGTATCAGCAGAAGAGGAAGATGGTTGGTTTGATTGTGGAGCAGCTCCTAATGGAGCGTGTTCATTAGCATGCATTGCGTTTACTGGCTCAGTCATATGCAGTAGTGAATGATGCTTTTGGTGGCACGAGGAACACGTGAAAGTACTTGTGCAATTTTGTGTAAAATGTGCACTTGACAGGCAGTTTAAACACAATTTTCTTTTCTTTGCAAAGTCTATTCTCTTCTTAATGTTAAGTGCTTTGAATTTGAAACAATTTCGAAGAGGATGTTGCCCCTGGCATAGTGAACATTTAGCTATAATTGTAGAATTGTGAGCTCGAACTGTGCCCTGTGTAAATTTAGCTTTAGGTTTTTGTTGACTTAAACCTGAAGATGACTGTCCAATGACATCCAAAGTTCTTGACCTCATAAGAATGAAATCCTCTAATGTGGTATATTTTGGATAGTCTACATGCATTGAAATGTGTGATTTCCAAAGTCCTCGTGTGATAAGCGGAAGTTTTTGTACCGTGTGGAAAATGAGAACGTCTTCCCATGACTCTACAGGTACCCCTAGGTTTTTGAGCGAATGCCTAGCTTCGTTTGTTGTGTCTAACAGTAATTTAAGATCGTCAGATGATTCCTGAGCAAGTTTTGGCTGATTAAAAAGTAATTGAAATTGATTATCTTTAAGTAGCCGTATGTTTTGAAACCGTTTGATCAATAGTGCCCATGCAGGTTCGAAATTTGTGTCTGTGTTACGCAGCATTCGCGCTGCCTCACCAGTTAAATTATTCTTTAAATATTGCAGCTTATGAGCATCAGATATTGAAGCATTTTTATTTACCAAGCCTTCAAATAGTCCTTTAAATTCTGGCCACATCTTTAATGAACCATCGAAGGTTGGAATTTTAATAGGAGGAAGTTTTAATTCGGTCGACGGTGTGTTTGACCCCCCTACAGATTTGTTTAATCCATTTTGGGTATCCAAACTTGTAAGACGTTCTTTTAATTCACAAGAATAGTTAAAAAAGCTTCCTTTAATTTGTGAAAGATATGAGCTTCCATATATTCAACCTTTGCGTCTTCTGTGGGAGCCTCAACAATTTTTTGATGAATTTTTCTAGCCTCAGCAAAAGATGCCTCTAAATTAGATAGACGAGCTTCAATCATATGAACAGACTTTTTCGAAGAGTCTAAGCCTACGTAAGCTTTATAGTCTGCATCTATGTCTTGCGAAATTGTTTGGATTGCAGCTACTAAATTTGAAACCCTGCTCTTACTCATTATGAAGAAAAAATAGTTTCGAAGAACACACAACACACTATTTTATTTAGATCAGCAAGGATCAATTATTTTAAATTAAATATTATTATAAAATGAATGCCACACACCTGGTATTTAAGCGTTGCTCCCTCGTTATACAGCTTCTTCAGGTCCAAACCCTCATAGGAAATATGTATTTAAACCGACCGTTTTAAATCAAATGTCTTTTAACACGATGCACTGTGCACACCAACCGCGATTGTCTACAAGGTCTTATTTGAACCGACGCACAAATATCTTCGTAAAACGCACTGTCTATTTAGTTTTTTAGGTGTTTTTTTGCACTGATCCTTTTCATGAATCCTTTACATCCGGCTCGAAGGACTACTATGTATCGCTCGGACACTAGCCAAGAAAAAAAGAAGAAAAAAGGATTGTATCCTCCGCAGTCAAACTGTTGCGGAGTCAAATCAATAGGTGGCCGTGGGATTGCAAAAGGCAGTACAAATCAACCACGAGAAAACGAGATAAATCGACGCCGAGTACGAGAAAAAAGCTGGTGTTCTAGTTTAAATAGAAAAACTCGGTTCTCCTTTCTTTAATAATAAAAATTCTTCTTTATTTATTTAAAACCTTTCACGGCGGCTTCCGAATTAAGATTCGAATATAAAAGTTCGTTATTCTCATAACGAAAGCTTTGCCTAGAGCCAAACAGATGATTTTTCTGTTCTTCCAGTTAGAGGTCGTTGACTTATAGAGGGATCTTCGGCTAGGCAAATCTGGCTACAGTTTCACACCGCACCTCTCATCTTCTTAAGGTTTTGATAGCCTAACAGTGTCCCCCCTGGTGGACCATCAATCGTCCATTTGATGCATACATGCACAAAAAAACATCGCATGGTGGGAGGTGCCAAAAGATTAAACATCGAATTGTCTTTTTTCAAAGTTCACTCCCATTTTCGAACTTAAGAAGACAATGGCCACATTCTGTCGAAGATCGTAATTCATGCGCTCCCAATTTTAGCTATGATGAAAAAAGTGCATGCATGTTAAGCGGTCGGCAATTGATTTTCAGCTTGAGATATATGCCGTCGGCGTTTTGTTTGCTTGATTTGATCGATTGCCGAATGCCAATAGTTATCCGGATGTATTTCAAATTTCCATTAATGCATGTTGCGCTGCAACACTTTCCGAAGAATGTATTTCGATGTGGAGCGAAAATGGGGCATATACTTATGAAGTGGAAACAGTCTTCTCTGGCTTTTAAGTTACACAAAAAACAAAACTGGTTAAAACTGCCGTTGTATGGGGATCCATTAAGTCCAAGAACTTCGCATCGTGTTTTAAAAATTAAAGATATATCTTTGTAACTAAGTGCATCATTGAAGTAGTTTGATTGCATAAGGTTTAGATTAAGTTGAGAGTAAAGGAGTCTGCTATCTGAACACCGCGCCTCTTCTATAAATGTATCACGTACAGAATCTTCATGAGCTTGTATAACTTTATAAAGCTGTTCTTTCAGATATCTCACATTATGGAGATCCAACGTAATCATTTCACCGCAAGCGTTTCCCAAAATTTTCCACTTCGACACCCACCAGTCCTCGTTTCTCAGTTCATAAAGTGCCATCCGTTTAGTCAGTCGGTTATCGTGAAGAGATAACACCTTGACAATGTAATCAGCCTGTTACTTAAGAGTGCTCGTGAATAGTTTTGGAAGTCCCGTCTCAATATATAAAGCGTAGTTCGGTGTATTTAAAGGTAAACTAAAAAGTTTCTTAAGAAAACTTCTATGAAACTTTTCTAGCGTCTCGTATTCGTCAATTCCCCATACCTAAGCTTGATGGTTTTCAAATTCGGTTTTCTTTTTCAAACATAGATTTTTGTAGAGTGTATTTGCTTCACTGTAACTATTTTTCAGGATTTCACAATTGGAGTTTCGGAGTGCATTCAGAAGGGCGAGGGACTTTTTTCTTGCTTTCATGCACTCATTGTCAAACCATTTTTGTTTGAAGATCTAGCATATTTTTGATGGTGCTCTTGGTACGGAATCTCTTATACAAGTTTCAAGTTGGTTTGCACGTTCATCCACTGAGACATTCGTCACATTCAAGATCAATAAGTCATTGTGTTTCCATTTAAGCCGTGGAATAATTTGGAGATTTTTTTCGGTTGAAATTACTTCTTCTGACCATTCAACTACAAGTGGCATGTGGTCCGAAAAGTTCTTGCTTTGTACCTCGAATTTTCTTATAAGATCAGTCCAATCGTTATTCACAGCGCAATAGTCGATTACTGATTTGCCTTGGCCTCCTATAAATGTATAGTGGCCTTCAGAATCTCCATTAGTGCAGCCGTTTAGAATTATACAATGGTACACCTGCAACACTTCAATGATACTGGTACCATTTCGGTTGCATACACTATCCTTGGAATTTCTAGAACTGCGGTTCATCGCTGAGTTATTTGTGTTGCGGATTGAAGTAACTTGTAAGTTGTTCGTTCTTGCATTTAAGTCTCCTATAACTAGGACACTTTTGTTTGCTAGATGTAGCATAATGTTATTAAATATTTCAAAGTCTTCAGCCCACTTTGTACAGTTTATATAGAAAGGGACAATATACATATTATTTTTGTGTAACAGTTTCACAATGGTTGTACCTTCAAACTTTTCGAATGTAAACGTTTTTAATAATGATGTTTTTATTCCGTACAGGCTTCCTCCACTTGCGCGGCCTTTTGAATATGTTTTAATTGCTGCACTAGATACTAGTTTGAACCCATTTAAATATTTTGTAAATTTGCTTAAATTTTCACTTGTTACATGTGTTTCATAAAGGAAAAATAAATCAAAATTTTTAACATACTCAAAAAAATCTATAAATAAAAGTTTGTTACTAAGTCCTGACACATTATACGACAAAATCTTAAAAGTATATACAAATTGTGAGCTGACGGCATCACATTTTCAATTTAGTGCTAAGGTACAGAACTTAGAAAATTTTGATGAAGTGGCATCCCTGGTGCAGTAGCTTCAACTGGTCTAGACCAATCATCCTATTGATACTTGTTCTGTTGGTTTCTTTGTTTTAATTATTTTACTGTAGCTAAGAAGGATTCGGCGTTTATGTTGTGATCGTTTGGTGAGATCGCGCTGTATAAAAATTAAAAACACCTGTGCCTTTAAGCTTAGACGAATTTCTTAACATTTTTGCTGCGTTTTCATAGCCAGTATTTAATTTCAATTTGGTGATGGTTTCGTTTTCGCTTAATTTGGTTGCTTCTGGCATTTGATGCGATTCTCCTAGCAGTAGTTGGGCGATAGATTGAATTTTCACCTGTGGGTCAACACTCTCTTTCGGGATAGTGAAGATAATATTTTTACCCTTAATTTCCCGTCCCTGCATCTCCAGTTCCTCTTCTAAAATATTACACCTAGCTTAGAAGTGTCGAACTTGGGTGGATAAATCCTCATTTTGTTTACGCAGCAAGCTACCCTCAGTATTCAATCTAATCAAATCGTCTTTTGTCGCCAGCTTTGCGGTTGCTTTCTCCAGCTCGGTGTGGAGAGATTCATCAATTATTGATTTGATTTTCTGTAGATCGTTATTTGAGATAGACATTGCTGGATAAGTTTTGTAAATTATTGGTGTTCTGTTTATAATCGGTGTTTTCGAATTATGGTTTTCTTCTGGTGAGGTCTGGATTAGTTTTCTTTTGTTTTCGATCATGTGGCAGGTAAGACAACTTTGGAATTTAATTTAAAGCTTATGTAACTAAGGTTACCTGATAAATTAGCACTTTTGTTTGAAAAAGGAATTGTAAAAACTTGGATGTTATGAATTTTATAAGTATTTTTTGTGTGCTTGACTATTTAAATTAAAAAAAAAATTGCCGGAGCGATATAAAAATTGAACCAACTACTTTCACAACAGTGCAGTGTTGCCAACCTGATCTAACGTCAGCATATATCATTTGGAAATAAGATAATTTGAAAATGAAATTCGAATTTTCTACAAAATAAGCTCATCTGTTTTTAAGACAACGTGGTCAATCTACGTGAATTGATTCAATTATATTCTAATTACTTGAGTACCTACTTGTATTTGAGACAAATATTTTTTGAGAAAATTGGTAATGAGCATATTTTTTGTGTTTGTTTAATATTTCATATTTTACTTAGGAGTTGTATAAAAAAACCTACCAAATCGAGTTGCAACCTACCAACCTACCAAAGCTGAAAAATCCTACCAAGTTTGGTAGAATCCTACCAAAATGCAACCGTGCTGCAAACGTCCCCCATATAAAAAAGTGCCAAAATATAATTTGCAATTTTGAAAAATTACGAAAACTTAAGAGAAACTGTTGTAAAAAAATTACATAAATATTAACTTTGTTGTCCAATTTTGTAGCTCTTTGTTAACAATTAAATTCGAAGCTGAAAGATTCGATTGGCATGTTTCTACTTTAAGGAAGTTTGTAAATTTATTTTTCATTAAAAACAATTTTGAAAAAAAATATCCCGGCACACACGCTACTATGCGGGAGAGTAAAAATGTGTGGTGGAAAATTGTATAAGTTGGGAAAGAGTTACTCGTCTCGTCCAAATGATTTTTAATATGAACAATATGAACATATGTATTTCCAATTTTTAACCGAAATTCCTCTATAATAGTGATTACAAAATAAATTCTGTAAGCCTTTTCGTTTTCTTTCAATTGAAAAAGCTTAAGTCAAATTATAACTTTTTCTGGATAGCTTATTAAATGGCAGAATTCATAACCTAGATCAAAACATGATATGTCTTCATCAGACTTAATAATGAGTGGATCTAAAAATCTTAGCACAAACAATCTTTTATATTTGAAATCAATTCTTAGCGTGATTTCATCGCAGATTGTCTGATAGTATAGTAAAACATTTTCTTATAGCAACAAAATCATCATGGGAAACATTTTCTTTTTTCAAACAAGCTTCAGCTTCGTGGCCTATATAAATATCTTCAAAATTTTTAATGAGCAATTCGTTTTCGTAGTTAATATCTTGAATTTGTTTGTGTTTCAAGAAAAGGCATCGATTTTTTTATGAAAGAAATTAATTTTTTTATGAAAATACACGCGTTCAGATTTCAAAGAATTTATTAGATGGAAATTCGAAAATTTAGAAAAAGGAAATTTAAGTAGGTAGAAATATTAAGACCTAACTACATTCAATTCTCTTTTGTACAAAATTGAAAAAATGTCTTTTATCTCAAGTTTTACAAAAGTATAAAAGTAAGAGCATTCCTACCTTTTACTTTTGCAGAAAAGTGAAACACAACTACATCTAAACAAATAGTAAAAAATAACTAATTCATAGATGTCACTCACATCGATAATAGTTGCTGAACTAAGGTAGAACTATAATGGTCAGAAAGCCACTGAAGCTTAAGTCAAAACATACACACACAAATGTAATTTAACTTACATACGGGAGCGCATACGGGAGCGCATACGGGAGCGCATACGGGAGCGCACCTCACTTCCGTAAGCAAAGTTGAACGAAACTTGACGAAACGCTCCACTCCGCAATTATAGTCGCGTCAAATGCTTTCCTTATATTTGCTTGTTTTCTTCCGACCTCTTAAGTGCCCCTCCGAGCATTATAGTTCTAGCTCTAGCCTTTTTCGTGTTTGAATGCACTCAGCTCAACTCAAATCTCATATGCTTTTTCACAGAAAGTTGTCAATAGTATATATTTGTATTTTTCACTTTTGTACAAAAGTGAATGATTGTAATTAGGCCTTTATTCTGAAAAAGAGTGAAAAGAGCCACGAAAATCTCAAAAAGAGCCAATTTTGGATGATTTTAAAAAAGTGGAGCCAAGGAGCCATACATGAAAAAAAGAGCCAAAGTGGCTCTAGGGTTTATAATTTTAAGTTCGTAAAAAAATATCTAGTTCGTTCTATAGAGTTAAAGCATCGTTAGATGTAGAAATTACGCAAAAAATCTTCATGTGATAAATATGTAGAATGTTCTGAAACAGATTCCACGTCATTGATCGTTAGTATAAAAACAATAGAGCTCAGATGACTGCTTTGTGAGACTTCTGATTTCCCCGCGTAGGCCAGTGGACATAATTTTTGACCTAAAGTTTGATCCGAGTGGCGCGAATTGCTTTGATATAATATTTAGTTGTTATTAGTTCGCATGTCCCAAGTCTGATCCATAAATTTGTTGGAATTATTTTTTCAAATAGGGCTACCTGCGGCTTTTTTGTATTCGAAAGTGAAGAATGAGAACAACTTATCAAACAAATTTTTGTTCTTATTAAATACAGAAAGCAATTATTTGACATGAGATTTATCATATGTTTTTATTCATGGGGTTACAATGTCTAGGGTATCACAATGGATATACATTGACCTAAGTGTGACGGTAATAAGATCAACTATCACCCCATTAACCTAACTTAGCATCGTTCCTGGTATGTCAGCAATAATCCTTATTTTATTATTCTGTATTTTCTTTAAGTTCCACTATCTACAACGACTCTGTGAGTGCATATGCACTGATGAAACGCTACAGAACAACTGAATATGCTCTCAGCAACTCCGGGTGGGTTCTACTTGATTCTGCAGAGCACATGTTTATAACGGCAAAGGAACGAATATATAACGCTAAGGGAGGTGGGTATTGTCTTTTCAACACAGTAGATTTCTAAATTATTAAATTATTAAATTTCTTTTCTTCTTGCTTTTTTTTCTTTCTTTCTTTTTTATTTAGAATTCCAGCCGGAATCTTGCCCAAAATGGAAAATATTAACAGAAATTTTAAAAAATGAAATACCCAGTGATATTAAAAGAACAAAGCCCAATACTCTTTTGCCACCTAAGGTACTTATTTTGTGTCAAGACTCACGAACATGCTTTCAGTTGAGACAAATGTTGACCGAAGGAGGTGAACGTTTTCTTCTTTATGCTGCAATAAGGAATAGTGTTCCCATTGGAAAACTATCAAAATCGTATCAGAAAGTTCAAAATATCAACTTACCTGAAGCAAATACTTCTTTCAAGAAGACGACAGATACAATTGTAAAAGATACACCTGATTCACAAAATGAAAAAGAAGATGAACTTACACAACTGCTTGCAAATGATGTTCATCCTGATGAAAATATTTTTCAAGAAAGTTACATGTTAACTATGACTCAACAAGAAACTAATAAATGTGATATATCAGTAAGAGGTGGTAGCGAGGAAGATAGTGAAAATCCTACATTGGATGCTTCAGTTTTTGAACCCTTTCCAGAGGTAGATACAAATATATTTTCTTTCCAGCGAAAAATAAGGGGGCAATATTCAATAATAAATTCTGAACTTGTGTCATAACTCTGATAATAATCTCCTTCCTTATGGGTGCAAAAAATAGTTGGAATATAAATTGAATATTGTATTTATAAACAACAGCATACTTGTTGGAGGTTATAAAATTGCCGGATTGAAGTCCATTCTTTTTATAACCAGTTAACTATAGTTAACTTTCATTGTTACTTTAATTCAAAAAAGTTACTTTAGTCGGCATTAACATGACCCGATTTTTCCACAGACGATCTTCTTTTCATTGGTGAAGGGAGTATAAAGTGAGGGGTAAGGACCAAATTGTTCGTTCCTGGCACACTCACACGATTTTTGCAGCTTATTTTCGTTGAGATATCATAACCTTTATCTAGTTTTTAAATAATGCAACTCACAATAGATTTTGTCAAGTTCCTATAAGCATAGTTTACAGTTCCCATGCGAAAAAAATCTAAATTTTAAAACGATTTTCCACCTATTCTGTGCACCAAGTTGAATATTATCATTGTATATAAATCTAATAGTAGTATTACTTGAGGAAAAAGATACTAGCGCTACGGACGATTGAAGCAAGAAGTATATTATTCCCTCATCATTGCTTCACTCTCAACTCACAGCAAACGGATAGTGCAGGCTTATTAACATATTTTTACTCGAAAAAAGAAAAATTGTTAACAGCAGTTTGACGATTGGAAATGGTGAAGGGGGTTATAAGGAATGTAAAAAAAATCTATTTTCCAGAAGCGGAGTTGGAGGGGAGATTTGGGGGGTGAAAAAGAGGGGGAAATTGTATTATTGCTTTTCCGGCTAAAGTTGACCCCTAAATGAAAAGTGTTCAGTGGAAATGTTGTAGATCACGCAAAAATCTACAACTTTTGTTCATATCATATTTTAACATAACCTCAAAATTTCAGAGATATTGGCGAAAACCCGTATTTTTTTTGTTTTTGTTTTTTATTTTTCATTTTCCCAAAAATAATTCAATTTAAATGAAACTTTGTGAAAATATATCTTGTTGTGTCCTATTTAAATGTTATGGTCAATAACTCTTCAATGCACTTTAAAAAAATTGCAAAGGATGCTCTGTCATTTTCCCTTAGTCTGAAGACTTACCTTGATGATCCAATCAATAGGACCCATGATATTAGCTTTTTAAGCAAACCTTATCGTCATTTTTGGATACTTTATTTTGTTGATTTTTGTTTTATTTGAAATATTTGAAAAAAGGGGTGATAAGGTCCGCATAAAATGGTTATATCTTAAGTTTAATATATCAGACTGTCATGATTGATTATTTTATATAAAAATTAATCTAAAAACAAAACAATTAATCCTTGAATGAACTCCGTACGATGATTTTCTGAAATACATTTTTCATTTAAAAAAAAGTATTCTTTTGGAAACAAAATTGAATATCTCAAAAACTGATTAATGGTTTTGCTTTAAAAAATTGTGGTTATTAAGGACACAACAAGATATATTTTCACAAAGTTTCATTTAAATTGAATTATTTTTGAGAAAATGAAAAATAAAAAACAAAATAAAAAAAAAATACGATTTTTCGCCAATATCTCGGAAATTTTGAGGTTATGTTAAAAAGTGTTAATAAAAGTTGTAGATTTTTGCGTGATCGACAACATTGCTATTGAACACTCTTCATTTTGGGGTCAACTTTAGCCGGAAAACGCAATAATACAATTTTCCCCTCTTTTTCACCCCCCAAATCCACCCTCCAACTCCAGTTCTGGAAAATAGATTTTTTTTACATTCCTTATGACCCCCTGCACCATTTTCAATCGTTAAACTGCTGTTAACAATTTTTTTTTATGTGTAAAAAGCCTGCACTAAGAGATCAAAAAATATATTATTTCCTCACTACATGAGAGAAGGCAATTATCTTCTTTCTTCTCACGTCACAGCAGTGCCAATGCCAATATACCAGAGTGAGAAGGGAACAAAAAAAGAGAACCAAAACAAACTGCCGAAAAAAAAGAATGAATTGGTATGTACAATCATACGTAGGTTCAGACATTGAGGAGAAAAGGAAACAAAAAAAGAGGATCAAAACAAGTTTTTATCAGAGTTGGGTAGTAATTATTACATTTTGTAATTGATTACAGGGTCAATTACAATTACATGTAATCGGTAATTAACTTTTTTCAATTACAATTACATGTAATTGTAATTGGAATTTTTCAATTACAATTACCTACATGTAATTTGTAATTGAAAATTTTCAATTACTTACATGTAATTGGGAAAAAGTAATTGAAGACGAAAAAGTAATTGGAAAAACCTGTAATGATTACTTTTTTTGTAATCATTACACACAAATTTAATTGATTACTAAAAATATCAATTACATTTAATAATATGTGAAGAAAACCTTTTAGACCAGGAAAAATAGCTCAAATCGTATGGGGAACCTTGAAAAAACTAATTCATGGAATATTAAAATTGGAATCGACGCAGAATTGCAACCTCTATAACATATCCAAAGCCCCCCAAAATCCCCGCATTGGCATTTTGTGTAGATGCGTTTGAAGAGGTGCAGACGGAGAGAATTTGGAGGTCTAACAAGTTAAAATATTTGTGTCGGTACAACTTAATCGTATGATACATACTATAAGGGAAGCGTTTAACGCTGAATCTAATGAAACCAAATTCAAAATGATACAACCACCCAAACAAAAGTTATAGTCCTTTTTATGCAATGATGACTTTTTTCAGGTACAACAGGTCAAATTTCACCGAAAACCCTTTCAAAATAAAGGTATGTTAATGAAATTTGGAATAAATGTTTCACTTATCATACGAACTAAGAATCAAGAGAGTCCCTAAAAATATTCATGGTGAAAGGGTGTTTTTTCAAGGGGAAAGGGGCAGGTGCAGGATCTTTACCATAACACCCACGATAAAACTTACACTCATGAAATTCGCCAAAAATATTAAATTTGTCATGGCAACCAAGAATCAAAATGATGACATCTTATAGCTTTGTATGGGTACTATCTGATGTAGTATAGCTCTCTTCACATAGGATTTTGAAAACTCGCAAAATAGTACACTTTTAAAAAAAACTTTTTTCCAAAAGTATCTGTTTTGCTCCAAAAATTAAACAAGCGATATTAAAAAAAGAAAAACTTGTGAATAGACCTAGCGAAACGTCAGGTAAATAATTAAAACAAAAAAAATTAGATATTCTAATTACATCCGGTCGAGGTCCTGTCTTACAAATTGAATTGCAAAAACGGTCCAATGTCACGCTTGTGAAAATTATTTTATTTTTAAACTCTATTTTAAAAATCTAGAGGTGTCTGAATAAAAAGCAAAAAACCGTTTCCAATTATCAGGTCCGGTTCTTTCAGAAGAAAATTTCAAATCAAAAAATTCAAAATTTTGGGCAAAACATCGAAGGTCCTTTTGACTCATGTCAGCTTATCATGCAAAAAATTCAAGATGTTAAAATCAATATATGTTTGCTTACTTGAGTACTTCGTGCTCAACAAAAAAATAGTTTTATTGATTTTTCTTTAAATTATCCATTATTTTAGTAATATATTTACAACTACGTTTTTCTCGGAATCAATTAAATTGGACTTAAGCCGTTTTTCCCCTGGACCCTTCATTTGGTTTCATTAGATTCAGCGTTAAACGCTTCCCTTATAGTATGTATCATACGATTAAGTTGTACCGACACAAATATTTTAGCTTGTTAGACCTCCAAATTCTCTCCGTCTGCACCTCTTCAAACGCATCTACACAAAATGCCAATGCGGGGATTTTGGGGGGCTTTGGATATGTTATAGAGGTTGCAATTCTGCGTAGATTCCAATATTAGTATTCCATGAATTAATTTTTTTCAAGGTTCCCCATACGATTTGAGCTATTTTTCCTGGTCTAAAAGGTTTTCTTCACATATTATTAAATGTAATTGATATTTTTAGTAATCAATTACATTTGTGTGTAATGATTACAAACAAAGTAATCATTGCAGGTTTTTTCAATTACTTTTTTTTGTTCAATTACTTTTTTCCAATTACTTGTAATTAAATCAAGTAATTGTTTTTTTTTTCAATTACATGTAATTTGTAATTGAAATTTTCAATTTCAATTACGTGTAATCAGTAATTGAACTTTTTCAATTACAAATTACATGTAATCGTAATTGATTTCTTTTGTAATGATTACTACCCAACTCTGGTTTTTATCGTTACATAAGGGTTCAATACACATCGCATATTTTCTAAACAGAAACAAATTTTTTTGTTCTCGATGACTGTTCTTTGCCAAGAAAAAGCACTGAAAATGCTTTACGTGTAGGGAGCCTTAAAATATATTGGAATGAAAATTAGAAACTGATGTCTATTTGCGTAGGTATTCGTTCTTATTTTCTTGTATGTAGGTGAAAACAGGTTTTTTATTTTGTTATAGCTTTCTAAGTGGTTTTTTGATGGGGAGCGTCGAGTTTCTCAGATTTAATTCAAAGCAATAATGAGGCCGTGAGTGCAAAAGTGGTGTAATCCATTTTTGGGCATTGTTGATATTTTTGTCTCGTATTTTTACATTTATACATCAAAAGTCATCAAAGCTAAAATTTCAATTTCTCAGTTAAAATAGTATTAAAAATCGATTCAAAACGAAAAATATGATTAAAAAAAGTGGGTTTAACCACTTTTGCACTCAGCCTCATATCTGTTTGTATGGAAAAAAGGCTTAAAATCGTTGGAGCGGTTTAAAAAAATAAAAAAAATTTATATATCAAATTCTTACAACATTTTAAAGGAAAAATGTTGATATGCAAATCTTTAGTATTTATTTATGTGCATATAAAAATAATATTTCAAAAAAAAAAATTTGAACCCGTTTTTAAGATATCAAATTTTCAAAAAATAGTTTGAAACTTTTTGTAGTCAACGTGTGTAACAAGTGCAAAAAAAGTATTAATTTAACTGGTAAAACTGTTATTACTTGCGACGGAGATTGCAAAAAGGCTTACCACACTGGTTCTTCCTGTTCTGGATTAACAAAGCAGAAAATAACAGACATACTGAAGGATAAATCAATTTGGTTCTGCAGTAATTGCAAAGCCTCAAGGGATCGTCGGCGCAGCAGTATTTTGCCACAACAACAACAACGGCGAGACTCGTTTATTGTAACAGGTAACACTAGCATTAACTCAGATCAATCCACACTCAACACTGTCAGCATAACAAATAACCAGCTTTCCGATAAGCTTGATAAAGTTCTTAAAAACACAAACAAAATTCTCTCAACTATAAGTTTATGTCTTTCTGGAATTCCTAAACAACCGAATGAGAAATTAAAATCTATTGCAAAAAAAATTTCAAAAACACTTAATATCGATTTAGCACCGGATAATATAAAAGAAATTTCTCGTAATCGAACAGCCGCGGATGAAAATAATATTAACATAACCACACCAAAGATAATGATAGAGTTCTTTGAAAAAAACACTCGTGACAACATAATGAATGCATATAAGAGAAACAACAGAGAAAAGAAATATTTTACAACTGTGCCGAGATTCAGCTATTTCAGCGAGTGAGATGAGATGACTCGCCTTACTCGCCACTCGCAAAAGTGATTCAGCTATTTAAGTGAAATGAGTAAGTTCGAATTTAGTTTCGAACATGAGACAAAGAATAAATATAAAAGAGCTAAATTCTACCTCCTTGTCACACTCGTTACGCAAAACGAAATGAATCAACAAATACAACAATGTAAACATTGGAATCTTTAATAATGGAGTTTGGAGTATCTTTTGTTTCAATTATTTTTTTTGTCATAATTAAAGTTTAATGTGAGTTTTACCCTTGAGAAATAAAAAGTTTAAAAGTGCTGAAAGTGAATAGAATATACATTTATTTAATATACATATATATATGTGCATATGATAATAAAATAAAATTAAAGAATCAATAAAAGGGTAGTTGTTTTTATCTACGTTGTTGTTTTTTATTTCGTTTCCTATCCATGAATAGGAGTTCTTGAGAAAAGCTCACATACCTATCCAAAACTAGTAATTTACCAACACATACACCAAGTCACTGCGGAAATATCTGGCGAGTAATCTGACATTTCATTTCACTCGCTCACTCACTCCCTTTTGCTAACTGAATCGATTTTCGACGAAAAGTGACTCATCTCACTCACTCCCTGTGGCTTCGAATTAGCTGAATCTCGGCACTGGTCTCGTTTTTAGTGGTGTAAGGAGTCGTTAGTAATCGTTACTTTGTAACGATTACTTCAAGTAATAGATTACTTTTCTGAGTAACGATTACCTTACGAAGAACGATTACTTTCGTTACTTTGATTACTTTCGTTACTTTTTGGATTTGATTACTTTGATTACTTGTCGTTATTTTTGGATTTGGGTACTTTTGATTACTTTGGGATTCGATTATTTTTAGTTACATTTGGATTTGATTACTTTTGAGTTTTGGGTTTCTAGCTCCGGAAACGAGGATAAATTAGGTAAACATTCTTTATTTTGGATTAAAACTTTGTAAAATATAATATTTTAACTACGAAGTACTGCGAAAGCCATATTTATATGAAGCAAACATTATATGCCTGAGGGTGGTCCAAACAAAAAACTATCGAAATTTTGGGATTCAAATTGATTGAAATCATACGGAAGAAAATTGCTTGAAGCGTATATTTTGAGAAAAAAAATTGTAAAATATTAAATTGTCCGAAAACCGAAAACTTCGGATCTTTGTTGTTCCTTGAGCGATTTCAACGAAATTGACACAGATGATAGCTGATACAGAGTAAGAAAAGAAAAAATATTTTCAAAGTAGGGTGTCTCAAAAATATGTCAACATATTGCAACTTCTTTGTTCCTTGAGTGATTTCAACGAAATTTACATAGGTGATTGCTGAAACAGAATTCAAAACAAAAAAATATTTGTATTAGGGTGTTCAAAAAAAATTTCAACTTCGTTGTTCATTAAGCGATTCCAACGAAATTGACACAGATGAAAGCTGATACGGTTTAAAAAAAAAAAATATTTTCAAAGTAGGGTGTTCCAAAAATATGCCAACATATTGCAACTTCGTTGTTCCTTGAGTGATTTCACCGAAAATTACACAGGTGATAGCTGAAACAGAATTCAAATCAAAAAAAATATTTGCATTAGGGAGTTCCAAAAAAATGTCAACTTCGTTGTTCCTTGAGCGATTTCAACGAAATTGACACAGATGATAGCTGATACAGAATACAAAAAGAAAAAATATTTTTAAAGTAGGGTGTTCCAAAAATATGTCAACATATTGCAACTTCGTGGTTCCTTGAGTGATTTCAACGAAATTTACATAGGTGATAGCTGAAACAGAATTCAAATCAAAAAAATATTTCCATTAGGGTGCTCCAAAAAAATGTCAACTTCGTTGTTCCTTGAGCGATTTCAACGAAATTGACACAGGTGATAGCTGATACAGATTTGTGGAATGAACACATATTCAATGTTGCCAAAAACGCTGCTAAGTGTTTAGGTTTTCTTCGAAGATGCAAGAAATTTTTCTCCCCTTCTGATCTGGCTGTAATCTACAAAGCTTTCATTCGTCCAAAGCTTGAATATAATTCTCATATTTGGGAAGGTGCTCCAATAACTCATTTAAGCCTTTTAGATAGAATCCAAAAAAGAGCTCTTAAAATGATAGGTGACTGTAATATAACAAAAAGTTCGGAGGCAGTTTATGTTGAACTCTCTAAGGCCTTAGACTTTGTTATTGACTTGTCTTGCTCCAACAGCAACATAATACTTCTTGGTGATTTTAACTTACCTCACATAGAGTGGGTTCCCTCTGATGACGAATTGTATCAAGAAGCTTCCTTAACTTCTTCTCAAAATGAGTTACTGCTTCTTGATAGAATCATTTCAACTGACTTACAGCAAATAAGCTGTATTAAAAACTCTAAAAATCGAATTCTCGATTTGGTATTTTCTTCGGACGCTATTAGTACTCTGGTTCTAGAATCTAGTTCCGGAATTACTAACATAGATAACTATCATCCTCCTTTGGATATTTTTTTTGACTTGAGTAATCACCTTACTGAAAACAGTAACCCTTATGATTGTTCATATAGTTTTGACTTCAGAAAGGCAAACTTTCAGTTGCTCTCAGATGAAATTGCTAAGTCTGGTATTGAGAATATATCAGTGTCTGGCAATATTGACGAAGCAGTTTTTGAATTTTATTCTATCCTTAACAACTGCATTAACAATACTATCCCTTTAAAAGTATCAAAAAATAGAAACTTTTGCCATTCATGGTATACGAAAGAGCTAAGAGCACTCCGAAATAAAAGAAACAAAGCATGGAAAGTATATTTAAAAACTCTCTCGCCAGTAGACCACAACTCATACATTACCCTTTTTGAAGAATTTAAAACTCTTTCAAAAAATCTATACACTCACCATGTTAACGAAATGGGTAGTTCTCTAAAAGATGACCCAAAGACATTTTGGAGGTTTGTTAATTCGAAAAAAAACTCAGATGGTTATCCGGCTAATTTCATTTATGAAAATTGTTCGCTGAAGGATACCGTTGATATTTGTAACGCTTTTGCGAATAATTTTCGAAATTCTTTTATTGACAAGCCTTTAGATGTTGACGAACATTATTTTAGAAATTTACATACATATGCCCAAACTAGCTGTAATAATATCCCAGTACCCCCGAGTACTGTTTTAGACCTTCTCTCATCATTAAATGATGATTACTCATCTGGTCCAGATGGAATTCCGCCTATAGTATTGAAAAAGTGTAAACATATACTAGTTCAACCCCTTCAATTTTTGTTTGAATTTTCTTTAAGGACAGGCAGTTTTCCCTATTTATGGAAGAAATCGTTTCTTACACCAATCTTTAAAAAGGGCGAAAAAACTGACATCAAAAATTATAGGCCAATAGCAAAGCTCTCTTGCATTCCAAAACTATTCGAACAAGTTGTTTGCGACAGCTTAGCATTTCATACTAAAAATATAATATGTGATCAACAGCATGGTTTTGTGAGAAAAAAATCAACGGTTACAAATCTTCTTACGTTTTTGCATACATGTTCGCTTGCATTAGAAAACGGGAATGAAGTTGATTGTATATACACTGATTTTTCTAAAGCATTTGACCAGCTTAGTCACAACATTATTATATTCAAACTCAAAGCTTTTGGTTTTCCGATTTCTTTTATAGCATGGATAAAATCATACCTTGAGAATAGAGCTTACCAAGTAAAATTTAGAAACATCCTTTCAAACTCATTCAATGCTCACTCGGGTGTCCCCCAAGGAAGCCATCTGGGCCCGTTACTTTTCATTCTTGCTATAAATGATGTTGCTTCATGTATACACTTTAGCGATATTCTTATTTATGCTGATGATATGAAAATTTTTAAAACAATACATTCTAGTCCTGACCACATTCTCTTGCAGGCTGATCTTGACAATTTTAATGTTTGGTGTGGGAAGAACGGTCTTTCTCTTAACCCAGTTAAATGTCAAACTATAACTTTCTCTAAAAAACGAGTAGTGAGTGCTTTTGATTATTCCATTTCACAACACACACTCTGTCGTGTTTTTAGATTCAAAGATCTGGGTGTTCACTTTAGTTCTGATCTATGTTTCATAGAACATATTAATTATATTGTAAATAAGGCAAGTTCCATGCTTGGATTTATAAAACGCTGGGCAAAAGAATTTAACGATCCGTATGTTACCCTTTCCTTATACAATTGTTATGTACGACCCCATCTTGAGTACGCCTCTCAAGTATGGGCACCCTTCTACGAAATTCATAAAAGTCGTATTGAAGCAATACAACATAGATTCATTCGTTTTGCCTTGAAAGGTCTACCCTGGGCTGATCCGTATAACCTTCCACCCTATGAACACAGAATTCAGCTTCTGCAACTTCAAACTTTATCTCAAAGGCGTGTCAATAATGATTTGGTATTTTTTCATCAACTTATCAATGGTGAAACTGATGCGCCTGACTTGCTAGCCCATGTAGGAATTAATTACCGAGGAGGATCCCACCACCTGCGAAGATTTGAACTTTTTCACGTTCCTTTTCACAGAACAAACTATGGCACACACGAGCCACTCAATCGCATGTGCAAACTTTTTAACTTGAACGCCTCATCTGTTGATTTTAACATGAGTAAAATAGGATTAAAAACATTATTTCGAACCAGTGCTCCACTCTCGTTAATGTATTAATTGTTTTAACTTTGTATGTTTAGTTTAAATGTTTTTTTATATTATATCTAATTTTGTATTTGTTCTAATTTCGTAGTTATGCATGTGCTTGTGTTAGTTTGCTTAATTTTACTAACCACTAACACATGCACTCATGATGAGCCT
This sequence comes from Dasysyrphus tricinctus, assembly GCA_963921185.1. NCBI lineage: Eukaryota > Metazoa > Arthropoda > Insecta > Diptera > Syrphidae > Dasysyrphus > Dasysyrphus tricinctus. The sequence goes on along the minus strand of OY992533.1, from coordinate 31,042,129 downwards.
CTGATTGTAGAATGTAGCTTGCTCTAAGCTCACTACAACAAAGAATCTGAAGTGTTAAAAAAAAAAAAAAAAAAAAAATAACGGAAACATTCGCATCTCTTGAACACCGTCGTAATGTTTCATGTCTATCCTTATTCTATCGCTATTTTTATAAACAGTGTTCTTGTGAAAAAAATAGCCAGTTGCATTCCTCCCCTAAAACAATTCCACCGTAATACTCGCACTTCCAGGAATGCGCATCAGTTTACTCTTGAGCCCAATTTCGGACGTACTGTAAAGTACAGAGATTCTTTTTTCAGCCGAACAACACGAATGTGGAATGCTTTACCCGGCTCTATTTTTCCCCTCCATTTTGATATTCAGAACTTCAAAACTAATGTGCATCGGTATCTCCTTTCTAATCCTTCCCTATTTTCCTAACGCTCGCACTGTGTTAAATCATTTTAAGGGTAGTCACAATCCCTTTAGTGCGCGTATATTATAAAAAAAAAAAAAATATATTTTCAAAGTAGGGTGTTCCAAAAATATGTCAACATACAGTGGGTGATCAATTTATTACGGCCGCCTAACAAAAAAATACTAATTTGCAGAATATGGTCCAAATTTATGTAGTATAAACCCATAGCAAAATATTTTTGTCATTGAATCTTAATTTGTGGTTATTAAGTTTTGAAAATTAGAAAGTGAACAAATTTAAAAAAATGTATACAAAAAACCACAAGCTTTTTAGAGATGGACTTCATTTCTTTGTATGGAAACCCATTTTTATTTTCCGAGTTTTTGAAAGTTTTTGTCGGGAAATTTTTGGTTTTGCACATTTTTCAAATGACGTTGTGTTGTCTTCGTGCTGTCGTACCTGAAATGTTGATTCCCGACTCCTGGATCAAAAGTGTCAATATCCTTCTTAGCTTTTTTCTATTTTTTATACAGATTTCCGTTATTTTTCGTTTATTTCGTGCCGTTCTTGCCATTTTTCGTCCAAGTTTTCTGACTCTTATAGGCAATGTGCTAGCATTTTCGACTCTTTTTTTATAAATTTTATCCACTGGAGACTTTGACACTCTTGCCAGTGATGCTGTCTTCCTCTGAGATTGGTCAGTTATTGATTACGATATCGTATGTCCTTTTTTTTAGGCTGAAGAAAGGTATTTTCATCTTTCCATATCTTTTTAAGTATCTTTACCAAAATTTCTTAAAAATTAATGGGAAACGGTGAAGTTATGCACAAAAATATATTCAAAATTAATAAACATTTCACTATTTTGCTAAAAACTTTGTTAAAAATGTGCAAAACTAAAAATTTCCCAACAAAACTTTCAAAAACTCGGAAAATAAAAATGGGTTTCCATACAAAGAAATGGAGTCCATCTCTAATAAGCTTGCGGTTTTTTGTATACATTTTTTTTTAAATTTGTTCACTTTCTAATTTTCAAAGCTTAATAACCACAAATTAAGATTCAATGAAAAAAATAGGTTGCTATAGGCTTATACTTCATTAATTTTGACCATATTCTGCAAATTAGTAAGTTTTGTTAGGTGGTCGTAATAATTTGATCACCCACTGTATTGCAACTTCGTTGTTCCTTGAGTGATTTCATCGAAATTTACATAGGTGATAGCCGAAACAGAATTAAAAACAAAAAAAATATTTGCATTAGGGTGTTCCAACAAAAATGTCAACTTCGTTGTTCCTTGAGCGATTTCAACGAAATTGACACAGGAGATATCTGATACAGAATAAGAAAAGAAAAAATATTTTCTTAGTAGGGTGTTCCAAAAATATGTCAACACATTGCAATTTCGTTGTTCCTTGAGTGATTTTTTTATATAGGTGATAGCTGAAACAGAATTAAAAACAAAAAAATATCTGCATTAGGGTGTTCCAAAAAAAATGTCAACTTCGTTGTTCCTAACCTGGCAAACCATCTCACGAAAAGAATTCTTACAGACCGATTTCGCTTCTTCCAATAATATCGAAAGTTTTTGAAAGAATACTACTCCTGCGCCTGCAGCCTATAATAGAAGAGAAACGATTAATACCTGAACATCAGTTCGGATTTAGAAGCAAGCATTCAACAATTGATCAAGTGCATAGAATAACTGACGTAATTGAGAGAGCTCTTGAAGAAAAGAAAATCTGTTCGACGGTCTTTTTGGATGTGTCGCAAGCGTTTGACAAGGTGTGGCACGAAGGCCTCAAATTCAAATTACGACAAGTTCTGCCTGAAGGACTTTATAAAATTCTTAACGAATATCTAGAAAACAGACTTTTTCGTGTAAGACACGGAAATGAATATTCTAATTTCAAAGAAATAGTGGCTGGGGTACCACAAGGTAGTGTTTTAGGTCCAGTTCTGTACCTTCTATTTACACGTGATATACCTTAAACAGAAGACACTTTCGTAGCAACGTTTGCTGATGATACTGCAATACTAGCAGTAGGCAAAACGATTAACGAAGCTACGATTAAATTACAAAATGGTCTTAATAATGTTAATGAGTGGACAAAAACATGGCGAATAGCGCTAAATGAACAAAAGTCAGTCCACGTGGACTTTACGTATAAAAAAATAAATAGATTGCCCGTCTTTCTTAATACCGGTCGTGTACCATTTGCGAATGAAGCAAAATATCTGGGAATGACTCTAGACGCGAAATTAAAATGGAAGCCGCACGTAAAAAAGAAATGCGAAGAATTAAAAAGTAAATTAAGAGATATGAACTGGCTACTCGGTAAATATTCCAAGCTTAGTATTGATAATAAGTTGATTTTATACAGGCAGGTACTTAAACCTGTCTGGACTTACGGTATACAACTCTGGGGTTGTACCTGCGATACAAATTTAAATAAATTACAAACGTTTGAAAATAAATTGCTTAGGTCATTTGTAAATGCACCATGGTATATAAGAAACGAAGATCTTCACAGGGATCTCGGGATTCCTACGGTTCGAGACGAAATTAAGAGTTTCGCGCGAAAACATAGAAATCGGCTATTAGATCACGCTAATCCAACGATTATTGACATTCTTGACGAGTCGAATTTAGTACGCCGTCTGCAAAGAACAAAACCTTCCGACTTGGTGCGGTGAACACAAAACCGCTTTAAAATCGCGGAATAAGCAGAAACTTTCACCGGAAAGTTACCTGAAACACGTTACTTAACTTCGTTAAAAATAAATTGCTAGATAAGTTTCAACTTAGTTGCAATCGGGAAGTGGAGGTGGTTTTAGTGTAGTAAGAATCTCACACTTCTATGAGCACGCGTTTTCCGGTCCTCATAGAGCCTGATGCAGGTTTTGCGCCTACCCACGGTCAAAAAAAAAAAAAAAAAAAAAAAAAAAAAAAAAAAAAAACTTCGTTGTTCCTTGAGCGATTTCAACGAAATTGACACAGGTGATAGCTGATACAAATTAAAAAAAAAAAAAAGATTTTCAAAGTAGGGTGTTCCAAACATATGTCAACATATTGCAACTTCGTTGTTCCTTGAGTGATTTCAACGAAATTCACATAGGTGATAGCTGAAACAGAATTCAAAACAAACAAAAATATTTGCATTAGGGTATTCCAAAAAATATATCAACCTCGTTGTTCCTTGAGCGATTTCAACGAAATTTACATATGTAGGTGATAGCTGAAACAGAATTAAAAAAACAATATTTGCATTAGGGTGTTCCAAAAAAATTTCAGCTTCGTTGTTTTTTTAATGATTGCGATTTTAATGAAATTAAAACTGGTATTAGCTGATGCTGATGGGTAACGCTAACGTGCAGGGGGACCGAATGGATGCCGGGATAAGCAGACAACCCAGCGATGCTGGTCAGGGCACAAACTTGTCCTCGGGATGGTTAAAAGCCCCCTTAAGGCGGATGAACTGCAGGTGGCGGTCAAGGGCATGATAGTCTGGTGGCGGAGGATCTTTTTTTGTTAAAAGGCCAACGGCAGCAGCAGGTAGCGTCTGTAACCCATATTGGGCGGCTACAAAAGGCGTCTGTTTTCCCATATTGGGCGGCCTCGAGCAGTTATGTGTTTGACCATACAAAAGGCGGGTGTGCCTGTCAAATCTGAGCTTATGTATGTTATTAATCATATCTCGGAAAACACCATGGTGGAAGGATATATGCAAATACATGAACTATGACAACAAATGGAAATGAGTCCCCAAGAGGTAATCTTTTTATGGAAAATCCTTCTGTAGCTTCGGCTGCAGTAAACCGCACATCGGATTTGGGGGTGCGGCATCTTTCATGTACGAGCGTCAATCAAGACGCCATAATAATAAATGAATCGTTGACAAATAGAAGAAATCTTTCAAGAAGCGCAAATGTTACTTTTGGCTACCGCATACGTACGAAAATCGGAGCATGGAACGTTCGATCCTTGTACAGCGATGGTAGATACGAGCAGGTTGAGCGTGAAATGCTTCGCCTAAAGATCAGTATCCTGGGCATAAGCGAAACTAAGTGGAGAGGAAGAGCTGAATACAGATCAGACACTGGACAGACGAGAATGCTGTATTCCGGGGAAGATGAAAGAGAGGGTGGCCAAAGACTGCATGGTGTCGGAATTATGTTGAACGAAGAAGCGAGGCGAAGTTTGATCTCCTGGGCGCCCATTTCTGCGAGATTAATGACAGCAAGGTTTCGTTCAAAAATCCGTAACGTCACAATAATTCAGTGCTACGCCCCCACAAATGAAGCGACAGAGGAAGACAAAACCGCGTTCTACACTCATCTTAACTCGGTTTACAGTAGTGTTCCGAGAGCCGACATCATAGTCGTTATGGCAGACCTTAATGCCCAAGTCGGTTCAGACAATTACGGACTGGAACGCGTGATGAGAAGAAATGGCTTGGGGTTACGGAATGAAAATGGTGACTTGCTTGTCGATTTTTGTAACGCGAATAGTCTTGTGATAGGTGGGACTGTATTTAAGCATAAGACGTGCAACAAAATTACCTGGGGGCATCCAGATGGTCAAACCGAAAACCAAATTGATCATATCATGATTCAGCAGCGATGGAGGATGTCTATGTGTGATGTCCGGAGTATAAGAAATGCCGATGTGGGAAGCGACCACCATTTGGTTGTGATGAGTCTCAAACTACGAACCGCTGCCGTACAAAAACCAGCGCAGGATGCAGCAAGGAGCTCAAAATTCATTACTAATGCTTTAAATGACCCCAACATTATGTCGAAACTATGTCACCACCCTTAACGACAGAGCCTCGTCATTAAACGGAATCGAGCATTCAACAATGAAAATGAGATGTGGGGTGAAATTAAAAGTGTTTTTATGGAGGCTGGATCCGAAACTGTACCCAAGCGAACGAGACGTAGAGACTCTTGGATATCCCAAGACACCTGGGATAAGATCGAACTTCGCAAATCGTTGAAAATCCAAATATATGCCGAAGCTGATATTCAACGAAAGGCTGACTTGCGAAGAGAGTACCGCATTGCACATAAGATGGTCTATCGTTGTGTGAGTTGTGACAAGAGGGTGAGGTTAGATGGGCTCGCAGATAATGCGGAAATCGCTGCCAGAAGCGGAGATATCCGGGAATTGTACCAAATAGCCAAAGATGTGATCGGGAAAAAAAGCAACACCAATCATCCTGTAATGGATGTAGATGGCACACTTTTGGTATCAATTGAGGATCAGCTTCGTAGATGGAAGGACCATTTTTCTGCCCTGCTAAATGAGGATTCAATTGAGCAGAGTGCTGAAGTGCCCCAACTTAACGAGATGCGCAGGTCCTATAGGGGTATAGACAACGAACGCCCGTCAGAATCGGAAATCCTTACATCAATAAATCTCCTCAAAAACAACAAGGCAGCTGGACTGGACGGAATACCAGCTGAATTCCTGAAAGCCGATCCCGTAACAGCGGCTAGTATTTTACATCCGTTGATACAAAGCATTTGGGAAAACGAATGCTATCCCAGGGATTGGAAGGATGGTGTGATTGTTAAGTTGCCAAAGAAAGGTGACTTAAAGAATTGCAACAATTGGTGTGGTATCACCGTTTTGTCCGTTTTCCCAAAACTAATGGCAACCATCATTCTCGAGCGAATAAAGGATAGAATCGAGTCTACACTCAAGAGACATCAAGCTGGCTTCCGCAGTGGTCGATCGTGTGTCGACCATATCAACACCCTGCGTATCGTCCTCGAGCAGTCGATGGAATATCAATCACCGCTTTACCTCATGTTCGTGGATTTTGAGAAGGCCTTTGATCGAGTTGACCGAGAATGTATATGGAGATCGTTGCTTGGTAGAGGAATTCCACCAAAAATTGTTGCCATTATTAAAGAGTCCTACAACAACGCAAGGTGTTTTGTTTTGCACAATGGGCAGCTATCCGACTCCTTCGTAGTGCAACAGGGTGTGAGACAAGGGGATGTTTTATCGCCAATTCTCTTCCTGCTGGCGATGGACGACGTATTGACGGCCAGTGTTGGTACAGCTGAGCGACAGGGCATTCAATGGAGACCTTAGAATAAAAAATATAAGGAAGCGCCATTTGTGGAAAATAGTGAAGCATTTTTCATAATAGTGTTTGCTCTCACAAACACAAATACATTCCAAAAGGGACGGAGTGATTTTTAATGGCAACTTACTAGGGCGCCATAACAATCATTTGTTATTTTCTGAATTTATTTTTCTTTTCAGTGGTATGTTTAAAAAAATACTTACTTTTTTATGATAACCCTCTAAGGCACCGATAAAATGTTTTAATATCTACTTTCTTTAAAATTGTGTTGTTTTAGTGGAACATTATAGATTTACTTAGTTTAATTTACGCATTGTCATGAAAGAAGGCTCTCCAAAACCAACGTGAATCATAGCAAATCATGCGCATCGATAAAAAATTGGCACCCCAAATGTGGCTTTACTTCATCCACTTTCAGAATGGTCATCCTTTTCCACTCGACTTTCGGAAACCTTTTAAATTTTTTATTAAATTATTTTAATTTTTGAATAGACAAATTAATTAACATTAAAAAAATGCACTAATAACTTCACTACAGAGAAAATTGAGCAATATTCTGAAGATGCACATGTTAACATAAATATACGAACTCCAAAGGTTCAAAATCGATTTAATAACAAAAATAATTTCCTGATATAAAGGGCGCTTAGCAAATAGTTGCGCCTTACAACCACCAATAACAAAAAAAATACGTCCCTGTTTCACAGAATCGCAGTTTGACATTACTAGTATCCCAAATTAAAACCGAAAAACCATGTGCAAGTTTTCAATTAATTTATTAATTTTCTTAGTTTATTTAAAGTTTAATCATTTAAAATGTGTTACTTGATTGATGATTAATTAAATTATGATCAATTCACATCGCTTTCTTTGAGAAAAATATGATAAAACTCACTTGTAAAAGGAAATGATTCTTGTCCGCCTTATTCTTGCTTTATATACACAATTTAACACTGCACTTCATATTTTTGTATTGTTATTAGTAAGTATACATACATTTCTAAGTAAATCACTCCAAATTATTTGTTTTTTTTCTAACAATTAATGATTTATTAATGTTTTTAGTCTTGTATCACTTTTTGTTTACTTTTTTTCTTCCATTCAGTCACCGATTTGACATTTCGGGCATACAGTTTTCTGCTTCATTCATGTACACCGTATATGTGATATACACCAGTTCCTTTACTTCTTCTTCTATGATGGAGACCGTTCGAAAGGCTCAGTCATTTAGACTATGCCGATGACATATGTCTACTGGCAAATAACATCAGTGGGCTGAACGGGATGTGCCAAACGCTGCAAGTGAAGGGAGAGTCGAGTGGTCTTAGAATAAACAGCAAAAAGACAAAAATAATGCTCACAGGCTGCTCCACACAGCAGCGTATTATTCTACAGGAGACGCCAGTTAAAGTAGTGGAACAGTTCAACTACCTTGGCAGTATTGTTTCTGCAAACGGTGGTACGGATCAGAGAACTGCAGCAAGTAGCTCGTTTAACGAGCCACTCACAGAATTCATTGCCTTACACAGTATTCAGACACAATCGTAATCATTTCCAATCTACACTTACATTGTATTGCTTTTCATAAACGAATCTAAATGGAGCTCACATTCGTTTAAGAAAATGATTCACTTCAACATGATTCATTATGTGAATGCATTGTAAGCTGCTACAAAACCTGTTTTCGTTCGAATGTGAATGTGTTTGAATTCTGAACAAGACAATGAATATTTGGAGCTTCATCAAAAATTATTTCAATTTCATTCTGTCTCCACTGGCGAAACCAAAATGGATGCGACAGATGGTTTGTGATAAGCGCATATGCGCCCTCTTTTTTATTTCTTTGCTCTTTTTTCTATTTAATGAATTTATTGTAAGTGTAGAGAACATGTTATGTTTCGTGAGCCACTTACAACTTATGAGCCACTCATAAATTTCAATGCTGTCATGAATCACCTGATTCATTGCATGGTTTGAGTGTGAGCCCCTCAAACATTCAGAGATTCATGAATGCAAGCAAGATAACGATTCGAGTTCGGTTGTGTAACGAACAATGAGCCTTAGAAAGAAATGAATATGATTCACATTCGTTTCATTTCCATGAATGTGAGACTGTCAAAAGGCTCGTATTTTTGCGAATGATTCAGAATTGCGAATGAATGGATTCATGCAGCTCTCTGGTACGGATCTGGACGTTAAAAGTAGAATGAATAAAGCTCGTGCTGCCTTCGGTACCCTGTCCCCAATTTGGAAATCCAGTCAAATCTCCTTACGCACTAAGTTGAGATTCTTCAAATCCAATGTCAAATCCGTGCTGTTATATGCTTGTGAAACCTGGAAAGTCACGTCTACTATTTCGAAGAAAATGCAGGCTTTTGTGAATCGCTGTCTTCGCCACATCCTAAAGATTCGCTGGCCACAAATAATATCAAATAAGGAATTGTGGCGCAGGACAAGTCAAGAGCGGCTGGACGTCGACATAAGAAAGCGTAAATGGCGTTGGATTGGTCACACACTGAGGAAGCCAATTGATGAAATTGCAAGGGAATCCGCCAGAGTTTCGAAACCTAAAGTTTCGAAAGGCAAAGTTTCGAAGGATAAAGTTTCGAAAAACCAAAGTTTCGAAAGGACAAAGTTTCGAAAAGTCAAAGTTTCGGAAGAGAAAGTATCGAAGGATAAAGTTTCGAAAAGTTTCGAAAATCAAAATTTTGAAAAACGAAGTTTCGAAAGGAGAAAGTTTCGAAAAGTCAAAGTTTCGGAAGAGAAAGTATCGAAGGACAAAGCTTCGAAAAAAAAAAGTTCCGAAATCCTCGGAACTTCGTTGTTCCTTGAGCGATTCAAACGAGATTGACACAGGAGATAGCTGATACGGAATAAGAAAAGAAAAAAAATATTTTAAAAGTAGGGTGCTCCAAAAATATGTCAAAATATTGCAACTTCGTTGTTCCTTGAGCGATTTCAATCAAATTGACACAGGCGACAGTTGATATAGAATTAAAAATAAAAAAAATATTTGCATTAGGGTGTTCCAAAAAAAATGTCAACTTCGTTGTTCCTTGAGCGATTTCAACGAAATTGACACAGGTGATAGCTGATACGGAATTAGAAAAGAAAAAAATATTTTCAAAGTAGGGTGCTCCAAAAATGTGTCAACAGATTGCAACTTCGTTGTTCCTGGAGTGATTTCAACGAAATTCACAAAGGTAATAGCTGATACAGAACTAAAAACAAAAAAAATATTTGCATTAGGGTGTTCCAAAAAAAAATGACAACTTTATTGTTCCTTGAGCGATTTCAACGAAATTGACACAGGTGATAGCTGATACGGAATAAGAAAAGAAAAAAATATTTTAAAAGTAGGGTGCTCCAAAAATATGTCAAAATATTGCAACTTCGTTGTTCCTTGAGAGATTTCAATCAAATTGACACAGGCGACAGTTGATATAGAATTTAAAATAAAAAAAATATTTGCATTAGGGTGTTCCAAAAAAAATGTCAACTTCGTTGTTCCTTGAGCGATTTCAACGAAATTGACAAAGGTGATAGCTGATACGGAATTAGAAAAGAAAAAAATATTTTCAAAGTAGGGTTCTCCAAAAATATTTCAAAATATTGCAACTTCGTTGTTCCTTGAGCGATTTCAATCAAATTGATACAGGCGACAGTTAATATAGAATTAAAAATAAAAAAATATTTGCATTAGGGTGTTCCAAAAAAAATGTCAACTTCGTTGTGCCTTGAGCGATTTCAACGAAATTGACAAAGGTGATAGCCGATACGGAATTAGAAAAGAAAAAAATATTTTCAAAGTAGGGTGCTCCAAAAATATGTCAAAATATTGCAACTTCGTTGTTCCTTGAGCGATTTCAATCAAATTGACACAGGCGACAGTTGATATAGAATTTAAAATAAAAAAAATATTTGCATTAGGGTGTTCCAAAAAAAATGTCAACTTCGTTGTTCCTTGAGCGATTTCAACGAAATTGACACAGGTGATTTAGAAAAGAGGTGGTTGGATGTTGTAGGAATTGGGGGCCTCGAGCTGTATCTTTTCCTACACATCAAGTGCTTACAATACCTCCACGTTGGTAGCCGCCGGATACTGGTCTTGGCTTTATGCCTTGACTTGCTAAACTTGTAAGTGCGAATGTTGACCAAGGAAAGATTTGCAACATTAAACCCATGGCCCTACAGATTGGAGGTTAGTGCGTTGGGCTAACGACCCGACCACAGTAAAAAAGCCAATTGTTATGAGAGAGACGCAAGAAGCTTCGGATAACGACCCCCCTCAAATGGCAACCAGACCCGGAACGAAAATGGACTATGATCTACGAGTATGCACCTGGAATGTAAGGACACTCTATACACCAGGTGCTACTCAAAAACTTGAATCTAACCTCGCGCGGTACAAGGCAGAGATATTACCGCGATCCAGGAGATACGATGGATAGGATCAGGTATAACGAAAAGAAAAGATTGCGACATTTATTACAGCTGCCATCAAAGACTGCACACGTTAGGATGCGGATTCGTCGTGGGAAATCGACTCAGATCGAAAGTCATCGATTTTAAGCCGATTAGCGATCGCCTGGCTGTGATCCGCATCAAAGCTACCTTCCAAAACATCAGTCTAATATGTGCACACGCCCCTACCGATGAAGCTGAGGATTCTAACAAGGAGGAGTTTTACGACCTCCTGGACGAAGCCTACGGAGCCTGTCCGGAGCCTGTCTGGAGTACGATGTCAAAGTCTTGCTCGGAGACTTCAATGCTAAAGTCGGAAAGGAAAACATCTTTGGCGGATTAGTTGGAAAGCACAGCCTCCACGAAACGACAACAGATAACGGCTTCCGATTAATCGACTTTGCTGCAGCTCGTAATACGGTGATAAGTAGCACTAGGTTCCCCAGGCGAAGGATACAAACAGCAACCTGGCGATCTCCAGATGGTCGAACCGCCAACCAAATCAACCACGTGCTAATTGGCGCAAGGTATGCATCGAACATCTTGGACGTGCGAACTTTCCGAGGCGCAAACGTGGACTCTGACCACTTTTTTGTTGTGACAAAGTTCAGAGCCCGACTGTCCAACGAAAAGAAAACGAAGACCGCCCAAAGGAAGAAATTCAACATTGCATGCCTTAGCACATCTGAGAAAGCCAGAGACTACAGTGAGCAATTGACCGGGAAACTCTCTGCCGTACAGCCAGCCACAAGCGTCAACAACCAGAGGAACCAATATCGCGACATCATTAAGGAGGCAGCCGAGACCACCATAGGCTATCAACCACCCAGAAAAAAGAACCCGTGGTATGACGATGAATGGGCGGTATTGAAGCAGGAGACGGAAAATGCACGAATGCAAATGCTGCAACGGAAAACAAGAGCAGCAAGAGAGGAGTACCGTGAAGGAAAGAAAGGAAAGAGAAAAAAACCCTGCGTAGAAAGAAAAGAGCATCCGCAGCCTCTCAGCTCAAGTATCTCGAAGAGTCTAGCACCGCCGGTTCTACAAAACAGCCAAGCAACTGGCATCTGGTTGTAGGACTGACACGCAAGCTCTTCGAACAGCGAAGGTAACCTAGTCACCGAAGCACAGGGAATTGTAGACGTGTTTAAGCAACATTTCCAGCAGCTGCTTAATGGGCATTATGTAGAGGAGGCAACAGAGGAACAAAGAGGCATAAGACCAGTCAATGAAGATCCAGTCCCAGCGCCCAGTACTGAAAAGGTTAAGAAAGCCATCCACAAGCTTAAGAACAACAAATCCGCCGGCTCGGATGGCCTACCTGCGGAACTCTTTAAGTATGGAGGAGATGTCTTGGTAGGGTGCATGCACCAGCTCATCAACCAAGTGTGGGAGGAGGAAAGTATGCCCGACGACTGGTCAAATAGCTCCATATGCCCAATCTACAAAAAAGGCGATCCTATGTCCTGCAAGAACTACAGAGGCTTATCCCTGCTTAACCAACGTACTATGTGAGCGTCTAAAACCTTTCTGCAACACTTTGATCGGCACGTACCAGTGTGGCTTCAGGCCTGGCAGATCAACGATAGACCAAATCTTCACATTGAGGCAAATCCTGGAAAAGACCAACGAATTTCAAGTCGAGACCCACCACCTATTCATCGACTTCAAAGCCGCATATGATAGCATAAGTCGCCAAGAGCTTCTATTGGCGATGTCGAAACTCGGGATCCCGAAAAAACTGATCCAGCTATGCCGCATGACGTTACAAAATACGCGGTGCAACGTGCAAATGGGTAAAAGCTCATCTGAGTTATTCCAGACGTTCCAGGGTTCAGACAAGGAGATGCGCTATCATGTGATTTCTGCAACTTAGTCCTGGAGCAGATAGTGCGCAAGAGTGGTGTTAACATGGAAGGCACTATCTTCAACAGGTCTTCTCAACTGCTTAGCTATGCGGACGACATCGACATCATCGGCCGCTCCAAGAGAGCTGTACTTGAAGCATTCAAAGCTATTGATGAACAGGCGAAACGCGTTGGTCTTGAGGTGAATGAGGACAAAACAAAGTATATGCTACCAACAAACAAAGCCTCATCTGTCCATCGCCTAGGACAAAACGTCACTGTTGCTAGCAGTAATTTCGAGGTAGTCAAGGAGTTCACCTACCTCGGAACAAACATCAATTCCACGAACGACACCTTAGTGGAAATCCGACGAAGAATTACCCTAGCGAACCGCTGCTACTTCGGTTTGGCCAAATAAATGGGTTCAAAACTCCTTTCCCGAAAGACAAAGTGCTCGCTATACAAAACGCTAATTTTACCAGTTCTACGATGCCGAGTGCTGGACGATAAGTAAAAAAGGGGAATTGATACTGGGCACTTGCGAGAGAAAAATTCTTCGGCGGATATTTGGCCCTATATGCGAAGAGGGCGATTGGAGGAGAAGATTCAATCGTGAACTGTACGAAGCTGTACCAAGTTGTGGATGTAATCCAAAGAGCCAAAACACGTCGACTACACTGGCTCGGCCACATCGAGCGAACGGACAACAACGCTCCAGCCAAGAAAATTTTCGAATCCCAGCCCCCAGGTTCGAGACGACCAGGAAGACCGAACCTCCGCTAAAGGGACCAGGCAGTCACAGACGCAAGAGCGCTTGGTCTCGACGACTGGAGAGAGCACGTGAGGGACCGCAGCCGATGGAAGACCGCAATATCTCAGGCAGAGACCCTTCATGGATCGGGATCCGGATAAGTAAGTAAGTAAGTAAGTAGATTTAGAAAAGAAAAAAATATTTTCAAAGTAGGGTGTTTCAAAAACATGTCAATATATTGCAACTTCGTTGTTCCTTGAGCCTGTGTCAATTTGATTGAAATAGCTCAAGGAACAACGTAGTTGCAATGTGTTGACATATTTTTGGAGCACCCTACTCTGAAAATATTTTTTTCTTTTCTATTTCCTAATCAGCTATCACCTGTGTCAATTTCGTTGAAATCGCTCAAGGAACAACGAAGTTGACATTTTTTTTGGAACACCCTAATGCAAATATTTTTTATTTTTTATTCTATATCAACTGTTGCCTATGTCAATTTGAATGAAATCACTCAAGGAACAACGAAGTTGCAATATTTTGACATATTTTTGGAGCACCCTACTTTTAAAATATTTTTTTCTTTTTTTATTCCGTATCAGCTATCACCTGTGTCAATTTCGTTGAAATCGCTCAAGGAACAAAGAAGTTGTCTTTTTTTTTTGGAACACCCTAATGCAAATATTTTTTTTGTTTTTAGTTCTGTATCAGCTATTACCTTTGTGAGTTTCGTTGAAATCACTCCAGGAACAACGAAGTTGCAATATGTTGACATATTTTTGGAGCACCCTACTTTGAAAATATTTTTTTCTGTTCTAATTCCGTATCAGCTATCACCTGTGTCAATTTCGTTGAAATCGCTCAAGGAACAACGAAGTTGACATTTTTTTTGGAACACCCTAATGCAAATATTTTTTTATTTTTTATTCTATATTAACTGTCGCCTGTATCAATTTGATTGAAATCGCTCAAGGAACAACGAAGTTGCAATATTTTGACATATTTTTGGAGAACCCTACTTTGAAAATATTTTTTTCTTTTCTAATTCCGTATCAGCTATATCACCTGTGTCAATTTCGTTGAAATCGCTCAAGGAGCAACGAAGTTGACATTTTTTTTGGAACACCCTAATGCAAATATTTTTTTTATTTTAAATTCTATATCACTGTCGCCTGTGTCAATTTGATTGAAATCGCTCAAGGAACAACGAAGTTGCAATATTTTGACATATTTTTGGAGCACCCTACTTTTAAAAATTTGTTTTCTTTTCTTATTCCGTATCAGCTATCACCTGTGTCAATTTCGTTTGAATCGCTCAAGGAACAACGAAGTTCCGAGGATTTCGGAACTTTTTTTTTCGAAACTTTGTCCTTCGATACTTTCTCTTCCGAAACTTTGACTTTTCGAAACTTTCTCCTTTCGAAACTTCGTTTTTCGAAATTTTGATTTTCGAAACTTTATCTTTTCGAAACCTTGTCTTTTCGAAACATTGGTTTTTCGAAACTTTATCCTTCGAAACTTTGCCTTTCGAAACTTCGTTTTTCGAAACTTAGTTACTATTTCGAAATTGCAAAGCAGTCCTTTGAATGGAATCCTCAGGGTGCACGGTGGGTTGGAAGACCAAGAACAACATGGAAATCAACTGTCTTAGCGGAAGCAGAATCCCAGAGAAAGACGTGGCCACAGCTAAAGTACCTTGCAGCAGACCGTGAAGGATGGAGACGTTTTGTTGACGCCCTATGCCCCAGCCGGGGTTACAGGACACGATGATGATGATTAGCTGATGCAGAATTAAAAATTAAAAAAATATTTTCAACAGGTTGTTCAAAAAAATTAAATTTCTTTGCTCCTTGAGTGATTGCAATGAAAATGACACAGGTGATAGCTGATATAGAATAAAAAAAAAAAAAATACATACAGTGTTGGCCAAAACATAAGCAACTTTTTGAAGAAATAAAACTCTGGTCTATAACTGCCTGGAATTTAATATACATATAATATAAACTTCTTATTAATAATAATAACAAAAATGATGTTTCATAGCTAAAAATATTAAATAATCAGAGAATAATGATATCATGTCCATTTTTAACTGATCAAAATACAAGAAACTTTTTAAAAATGCATGTTTTTATTTGCATTTAGTGTTTAATCTTTAATACATATTTTGTGACAAAGCCTTTGTATTTTATCATCGCAATGCAGCTCCTGGGCATACTCTCCAGAAAATTTGGATTAGTGGAGCCTGGTATACTATTCCAGCCTCCTTGACCTTGACAAAGAGACAGTTCCTATTTCTCCTATTTTCTCTGAACTTTTCTTCGATCTACAATCTCCAATAGTGTTTTCATGGGTTTGAGACCAGGATACAGTGCTTGTATGGTTCGGATCATTACCTTACCTTGCTGAAATATCAATTTCCAGAGAAAATCCTCCTCAGCACGTGGAAGCATGACATTTTCCATGATGTTCTTGAATACGAATCGGTCCATAATTCCATCTATTTTATCAATCGGACCCACTCCATGTCTAGAGAAACATGCCCAAACATCCACGAACCATACAAATTCCTCGTCCATGTTTAAAAGTAACCTTTGCTTATTCGGAATCAGGATATGAGCTTGCTTGGTTGACAAACGGACTCGAGGTTGACATATTTTTTTTTGGAACACCCTAATGCAAATATTTTTTTTGTTTTATATTCTGTTTCAGTTATCATCTACATGAATTTCGTTGAAATCGCTCAAGGAACAACAAAGATCCGAAGGTTTCGGGTTTCGGACAATTTAATATTTTACAATTTTTTTTTCTCAAAATATACCCTTCAAGCAATTTTCTTTCGTATGATTTCAATCAATTTGAATCCCAAAATTTCGATAGTTTTTTTTGGACCACCCTCAGGCATATAATTTTCGCTTCATATAAATATGGCTTAAATATTGACCTGTATATTTTCGCAGTACTTCGTAGCTAAAATATTATATTTTACAAAGTTTTAATCCAAAATAAAGAATGTTTACCTAATTAATCCTCGTTTCCGGAGCTAGAAACCCAAAACTCAAAAGTAATCAAATCCAAATGTAACTAAAAATAATCGAATCCCAAAGTAATCAAAAGTACCCAAATCCAAAAATAACGACAAGTAATCAAATCCAAAAAGTAACGAAAGTAACAAAAGTAATCAAAGTAACGAAAGTAATCAAAGTAATCAAATCCAATAGTGAGATCTGAGATCCATTAGATTATGGAGTTAAAAAAATCAAGGCAGACAGAACAAAGTCAGACTGTAGACAGTAATATTTGAACCATAGGACGACATTATTGTTTTTCTTCCACCCCTCCCCTTGTCCGAAGGGGCTGAAAAAAGTCGTTTTGGGAAAGAAAATTTTAAAAGCCAAGAGAAGTTAGAAAAATAGTTTTATTAATAAAATTTAAAGACGGTGTCGACGCAGAATTTCACAATCTGCTACATTACATCCAAAGTTGATTGAAAACCTAAATAAATAATTAATAAATTGGGTGGCGCAACAGCTCGTGGAGAACCAGGGCCTATAGTGACTTACAACTCTCAACCATTCCTGTGTGCGTATTTGTTTGGCAGGAATGGAGGGGACCTACAGTTTTTTGCCGAGTCCGAACGGCTGAATGAGAAGCACTTTTTCATGACAAGTATACTCTTGGAGGATTTGTCAGTTCCTCGCAAGAGACAGTACCTCGGATAAAACATTTCTGTTTTTAGGTGGCACGGCTGGGAATCGAACCCACACCTTTGGCATGACAGTCCTACGCACTAACTATCAAGCCACAAGGTACTAGATTGAAAACCTACTTTGGTAAAAAAAAAAAACACTTTCAAAGTGCTGGGGAGGGGGGACATGAAAGATTAACAAACTAAAATATTTATTTTGGTATAATATAAGTATATGACACATGTTTCAAGGGTATTTTTTAATGCCCAATCTTACTTAATCATAAATGATGACTAATTCACTAATTTAGTGAAACAAGTAAAATATTACCAAATTCCATGACATGAAAGACTAACAAACTTAAATATTTATCTTGGTATAATATATAAGCATGTGACACATGTTTCAAGGGTATTTTTTAATGCCCAATCTTACTAAATCATAAATGATGACTGAATTTTTAGTGAAACAAAAAAAAATACTACCAAATTCCAACAGCATTGACATGATACTTAGTCCATATATTTCATTTGTCATAAGCAACAAGAATCAAAAGAGTCTACTAAAATATTTATAGTTAAAGGGTGTTTTTTTTCAGCGGAAGGGAAACATTTTGAAGTACTACCATGAATCCCCTCCCGAAACTGGAACGTTAGTGAAAATTGGTGAAAACGTTTGACTTTTCGTTTAGACCAAGAAACAAAAGAGACCAAAAATATAAAATGTCTTAGGGTGTTTTTCAACGGGGAATGAAAATCAGAGTTTTTGACCCAAAATTTTTATGTTTTTGAAACCGAGATTCATAAATGTAATATGGTGCATGATTTTAAGGAACGTTTAAATGCCGAATCCAATAATATTAAAATAATGTAGATACAAGCTCCTATAAAAAAGTTATCTTACTTTTAAAGGGTTAATGTCTGTAAATTATTGTATTTTTTGACTAGAATAGGTACGACATTACTTCTCAAAAAATACCCTTTGACCATGGATATTTGAATGGTCTTTTTTGATTCTTGGTTTCGATGAATAATCAAATATTTTCACAAACTTTCATGGTAATAGTTCAAAATTTTTCGCTTTCACTGAAAAAAAACACCCTTTCACTATAAATATTTTTATAGACTCTTTTGATTCTTGTTGCTTATGAGTATGACAAATGAAATATGTGGACCAAGTTTCAAGTCAATGCTTTTTGAATTTGGTAATATTTTACTTGTTTCACTAAAAATTCAGTCATCATTTATAAGAAAGGCTATAACTATAAGGTGGTTGTATCGAGTTCATTCTGCTTTAGTAAGATTGGGCATTAAAAAATACCATTGAAACATGTGTCATATGCTTATATTATACCAAGATAAATATTTAAGTTTGTTAATCTTTCATTTCCCCCTCCCCAGCACTTTGAAAGTGTTTTTTTTTTTTTCAAAAAACGAATGTGGGTTTTCAATCAACTTTGGATGTAATGTAGTAGATTGTGAAATTCTGCGTCGACACCATCTTTAAATTTTATTAATGCAAATATTTTTCTAACTTCTCTTGGTTTTTAATGTTTTCTTTCCCAAAACGACTTTGCCACCTTGGCAACACTTCTTATAGTAGGGGAGCCCACTAAGGGATTTTGGGATTTACTCGAGCGCGTCAGATTAGTATAAGGGGGGTACCTTGCACCCTGCTGAGTACCTCCACCATATATTAGTCCTCTGTGTAGGGCCGGGCGCCTAGGGCAGGTTGTCAGATTAGTAAAAAAAAATCGATAGCTCGAAATACTCGAGCGCGTCAGATTAAGATAGGGTAGGTTAATTACATGCTGAAAAGTGTGTATTTCAATAATCTGACGATTTGAGAGTGACCTAAGGTAATGGGAGGGTTACAAACTTGCAAAAAAAAAATCGTCACCTGGACATTCTCGAGCGCGGTTGAATTTTTTATAATGTAAAGTAAATAATTCAAGGATAACGGGAAAAGTATAAGCTGTCGTTTTTCTCGCCCGCTTAGGAGGTAGAGGCGATTTTCGAAAAACACGACTAAAATGGAAAAACAAATATTAAAAAACAACGAAAAATCTTTAAATGTAAAGCAATAACTGTTTTAAAAGTCAGAAATCTGTTATTTAATCCTTCATTTAAATTGAATTATTTGTATCAATAGTTTTCAAAATATTTGCATTTAAGCTCAAAATTTTGATAAAAAATGCAAAAACAGATGTTTTGATCAATTGTTCTCAAAATTGTAAAATGAAAAACTAAATTTTCTTTTTGTGGTCAATGCTCAGATTAATTTTGAATCGAACACAAAAAACCGGAAGCTTTTATGTCTTCTAGTTTTTAAGAAAATTGAAAATTACTGATACTACTTTTTCATGAGATAATTATATTATATCATTATTTAGCTGTTCTCAATAGTAGCTATTGACATTGGAAACATAGAATACATTCAAAGTTCTTTAAATGCCACCGAACCTCGCATATACCCCAAATCCTATAGTGAGCCCAAGCAGGGCGGTTGCATATGTACATATCTCACTTTTAAAACGCAGCCGTAATGCTGCAGTTCAAGCAAATTAAAAATATCTCAAAAAGTAGTATCAGTAACTTGCAATTTTTTCAAAAACTAGAAGACACAGAAGCTTCCGGCGGTTTTTTGTGTTCGATTTTAAATTAATATGAGCATTGACCACAAACAGAAAATTTAGTTTTCACTTCACAATTTTTAGAAAAATTGATCCCAAAATTTTTTTTGCGTTTTTTTATCAAAATTTTGAGTTTGTATGCGAATATTTTGAAAACTATTGACATAAATAATTTAATTTAAATGTAGGATTAAAGAACGAATTTGTGGCTTCTAAAACCGTTATTGTTTTGAATTTTAAGTATTGTCGCTGATTTTTAATATTTTTTTCCATTTAAGTCGTTTTTTCTCGAAAATTGCCTCTACCTCCTAAACGGGCGACATAGATCCCCCTCCCATAGTAAGAAATGCTTGTACATATTTGACCCTTCTAAAAAAAAACCGTTTTCAATTTTTGGCACCCAAGTAATTATACTCTCCTCAGTGATTGAAAAAATCCTGAATAAAAATGTTTCTTCTTTTCAAATCGTCAGATTAAGAAAACCCCTCAAGATAATCGTCAGATTAAGGTTCAGCACATGTAGGACATCGAGTTGAACCATATATATCAAAATCTGACGCGCTCGAGTATTTCAAAATGGCGATTTTTTTTTTGCATTTTCAAGAAGCTGCCGCAAGCTTGCGTCACATTCGAATCGTCAGTCTTTTGAATGTGAGCATCCTTGGAAGTCACTTAACATCCCCTATTAAAATCTGACGCGCTCGAGTAAATCCATTTTTTTTCCAATTTCTACACTCCCATACAGCCACCCCCACCACGCAAACCGGCAGATTAACATACCACCGTTATTAGAAAGACCCAGGCCATATGCACTATCAATATGTGACGCGCTCGAATATGTCCACGTGACTTTTTTTTAAACATTTTTTAACACCTGTAGATGCTCCCCCCACCGATGAAACGGTATACTTTACTAACATTTTTTTCTCTCTATCATCAAATCTTCAAAATCCATTAGGTCCCAACGACGCTCGAGTAAATCCACATTTAGCATCGTGGGCTCCCCTACTATTAAAAGTAAAGTTAGGACATGCACTATTACTGTACTAAAGCTCAACCCGTCAGGTCGAAATGAGAGGTTTGCCCTTATATCGTGCACCAACACCCCTTCTATATCACTTGAAGAGCATACAAAGAAAAAAATAAAAAGTTGAGCATTTAAGGGGCACATCCACCCATATTTTCAGAGTTGCTATTATTTATATGAAGCACTTTCAATATTGTCGTAAAATTATTAAAATTTGTAGAGGGGTAGGGCTTGATTTTCACCTGGAAAAATAAAATCTTTGCAAAAAGGAGTGAAATCACAAAAAAAACATAAATGTTAAAAAAGAGCCAAGTTCTTATATCCTCTAAAAGTACTTGAGAGTGCTAGGACGCCATATGGCCCTAGGCTCAATGATAGGAAAATCCCTATGCACACCTCCGCGTGGTAGAGGGCGGGTAACGCTAACGTGCAGGGGGACCGAATGGATGCCGGGATAAGCAGACAACCCAGCTATGCTGGTCAGGGCACAAACTTGTCCTCGGGATGGTTAAAAGCCCCCTTAAGGTGGATGAACTGCAGGTGGCGGTCAACGGCATGATAGTCTGGTGGTGGAGGAGCTTTTTTTGGTAAAAGGCCAACGGCAGCAGCAGGTAGCGTCTGTAACCCATATTGGGCGGCTACAAAAGGCGTCTGTTTTCCCATAGTGGGCGGCCTCGAGCAGTTATGTGTTTGACCATACAAAAGGCGGGTGTGCCTGTCAAATCTGAGCTTATGTATGTTATTAATCATATCTCGGAAAACACCATGGTGGAAGGATATATGCACATACATGAATTATGACAACAAATGGAAATGAGTCCCCAAGAGGTAATCTTTTTATAGAAAATCCTTCTGTAGCTTCGGCTGCAGTAAACCGCACATCGGATTTGGGGGTGCGGCATCCTTCATGTACGAGCGTCAATCAAGACGCCATAATAATAAATGAATCGTTGACAAATAGAAGAAGTCTTTCAAGAAGCGCAAATGTTACTTTTGGCTACCGCATACGTACGAAAATCGGAGCATGGAACGTTCGACCCTTGTACAGCGATGGTAGATACGAGCAGGTTGAGCGTGAAATGCTTCGCCTAAAGATCAGTATCCTGGGCATAAGCGAAACTAAGTGGAGAGGAAGAGCTGAATACAGATCAGACACTGGACAGACGAGAATGCTGTATTCCGGGGAAGATGAAAGAGAGGGTGGCCAAAGACTGCATGGTGTCGGAATTATGTTGAACGAAGAAGCGAGGCGTAGTTTGATCTCATGGGCGCCCATTTCTGCGAGATTAATGACAGCAAGGTTTCGTTCAAAAATTCGTAACGTCACAATTATTCAGTGCTACGCCCCCACAAATGAAGCGACCGAGGAAGACAAAACCGCGTTCTACACTCATCTTAACTCGGTTTACAGTAGTGTTCCGAGAGCCGACATCATAGTCGTTATGGGAGACCTTAATGCCCAAGTCGGTTCAGACAATTACGGACTGGAACGCGTGATGGGAAGAAATGGCGTGGAGTCACGGAATGAAAATGGTGACTTGCTTGTCGACTTTTGTAACGCGAATCGTCTTGTGATAGGTGGGACTGTATTAAAGCATAAGACGTGCAACAAAATTACCTGGGTGCATCCGGATGGTCAAACCGAAAACTAAATTGATCATATCATGATTCAGCAGCGATGGAGGAAGTCTATGTGTGATGTCCGGAGTATAAGAAATGCCGATGTGGGAAGCGACCACCATTTGGTTCTGATGAGTCTCAAACTACGAACCGCTGCCGTACAAAAACCAGCGCAGGATGCAGCAAGGAGCTTTAAATGACCCCAACATATGTCGAAACTATGTCACCACCCTTAACGACAGAGCCTCGTCATTAAATGGAATCCAGAATTCAACAATTGATGAGATGTGGGGTGAAATTAAAAGTGTTTTTATGGAGGCTGGATCCGAAACTGTACCCAAGCGAACGAGACGTAGAGACTCTTGGATATCCCAAGACACCTGGGATAAGATCGAACTTCGCAAATCGTTGAAAATCCAAATAAATGCCGAAGCTGATGTTCAACGAAAGGCTGACTTGCGAAGAGAGTACCGCATTGCACATAAGATGGTCTACCGCTGTGTGAGACGTGACAAGAGGTTGAAGTTGGATGGACTCGCAGATAATGCGGAAAGCGCTGCCAGAAGAGGAGATATCCGGGAATTGTACCAAATAGCCAAAGATGTTATCGGGAAAAAAAGCAACACCAATCATCCTGTAATGGATGTGGACGGCACACTTTTGGTATCAATTGAGGATCAGCTTCGTAGATGGAAGGACCATTTTTGTGCCCTGCTAAATGAAGATTCAGCTGAGCAGAGTGCTGAAGTGCCCCAACTAAATGAGATGCGCAGGTCCTATAGGGGTATTGACATCGAACCCCCGTCAGAATCGGAAATTCGTACATCAATAAATCTCCTCAAAAACAACAAGGCAGCTGGACTGGACGGAATACCAGCTGAATTCCTGAAAGCCGATCCCGTAGCAGCGGCTAGTATTTTACATCCGCTGATACAAAACATTTGGGAAAACGAAAGCTATCCCAGGGACTGGAAGGATGGCGTGATTGTTAAGTTGCCAAAGAAAGGTGACTTAAAGAATTGCAACAATTGGCGTGGTATCACCGTTTTGTCCGTTTTCCCAAAACTAATGGCAACAATCATACTCGAGCGAATAAAGGATAGAATCGAGTCTACACTCAAGAGGCATCAAGCTGGCTTCCGCAGTGGTCGATCGTGTGTCGACCATATCAACACCCTGCGTATCGTCCTCGAGCAGTCGATGGAATATCAATCACCGCTTTACCTCATGTTCGTGGATTTTGAAAAGGCCTTTGATCGAGTTAACCGAGAATGTAAATGGAGATCGTTGCTTGGTAGAGGAATTCCACCAAAAATTGTTGCCATTATTAAAGAGTCCTACAACAACGCGAGTTGTTTTGTTTTGCACAATGGGCAGCTATTCGACTCCTTCGTAGTGCAACAGGGTGTGAGACAAGGGTATGTTCTATCGCCAATTCTCTTCCTGCTGGCGATGGACAACGTATTGACGGCCAGTGTTGGTACAGCTGAGCGACAGGGCATTCAATGGAAACCGTTCGAAAGGCTCAGTCATTTAGACTATGCCGATGACATATGTCTACTGGCAAATAACATCAGTGGGCTGAACGGGATGTGCCAAACACTGCAAGTGAAGGGAGAGTCGAGTGGTCTAAGAATTCACAGCAAAAAGACAAAAATAATGCTCACAGGCCGCTCCACACAGCAGCGTATTATTTTACAGGAGACGCCAGTTGAAGTAGTGGAACAATTTAACTATCTTGGCAGTATTGTTTCTGCAAACGGTGGTACGGATCTGGACGTTAAAAGTAGAATAAATAAAGCTCGTGCTGCCTTCGGTACTCTGTCCCCAATTTGGAAATCCAGTCAAATCTCCTTACGCACTAAGTTGAGATTCTTCGAATCCAATGTCAAATCCGTGCTGTTATATGCTTGTGAAACCTGGAAAGTTACGTCTACCATTTCGAAGAAATTGCAAGCTTTTGTGAATCGCTGTCTTCGCCACATCCTAAAGATTCGCTGGCCACAAATAATATCAAATGAGGAATTGTGGCGCAGGACAAGTCAAGAGCGGCTGGACGTCGACATAAGAAAGCGTAAATGGCGTTAGATTGGTCACACACTGAGGAAACCAAACGATGAAATTGCAAAGCAGTCCTTTGAATGGAATCCTCAGGGTGCACGGCGGGTTGGAAAACCAAGAACAACATGGAAATCAACTGTCTTAGCGGAAGCAGAATCCCAGACAAAGACGTGGCCACAGCTTATCGCCATATTTCTTGCCGCTCTTTTGACATTTCTCTTCAGTAAAGTTTGCCATTTCATGATGAAAAGATATACGAGCCAACAACGAGTCGAAATTATTGAAATATACTACCGAAATTCGGAGTCAGTGGCCTCAACGTTAAGAGCGCTACGTCCAATTTATGGTGAGGCTCATTTCTGGCTGAATGGCTTCGTCAATAAACAAAATATGCGGTATTGGTCAGGCAGCAATCTACACGTACTCCATGAGTCATCATTGCATCCCGAAATAATTACGGTTTGGTGTGGTTTATGGGCCGGCGGCGGCGTCATTGGGCCGTACTTCTTCCGTGATGATCAAGACCGGCACGTTACTGTGAATGGGGATTGCTACCGTTCAATGATAACCGAATATTTTTGGCCCCAATTGGATGATATGGACTTGAAGGACATGTGGTTCCAACAGGAGGGCGCCACAAGCCACACAGCGAATGTCACAATCAATTTATTGGAAACCAAGTTTGGAGAACGTGTTATCTCACGAAATGGTCCAGTCGCTTGGCCGCCTCGGTCGTGCGATTTGACGCCGTTAGACTATTTCCTGTGGGGTTACGTCAAGTCTATGGTCTATGCCAACAAGCCAGCGACGATTGATGAACTTCGTACGAATATCGAACGTGAAATTGCAGCAGTATCGGCCGATTTATGCTCGAAAACCGTTGAAAATTGGGTTCAGCGTCTGGACTTCTGCAAGCGTGCCCGTGGTGGCCATGCAAAAGAAATTGAGTTCCATACATAATGGCATCAAACGTACTTTTACAGGAATAAAGAATTTCATTGATATCCAAAACCGTTTTTGTTTTATTTAAGAAACTTTTGTAGCGCTCTTATTGAAAAAACCGATACAAGAAACATGTGTGTAAAAAGTCAGCCAACAAAAGAAATGAGATCTAAAATATATGCCAAATTTTAAGTTCATGAAGTTTAAAATCAAATATCTGAATTAGAGTAATATCGAAACAACTCCAAATTATTATGACAGAAATTGGTATTTAACGATGACTGACTAAAATTTGGTGGATTTACTTGGCAAGTTTTCTCTTAATTACTTACTTAATCAAAAATTTAAAATGTATGAATACTTGACCAGTGAACCTACCAAATTTTAATCAGTAATCATTAAATACCAATTTCTATAACAATTTGGAGTTTTTTCGATATTACTCTAATTCAGATATTTGATTTAAAACTTCATGAACTTAAAACTTTGCATATATTTTAGATCTCATTACTTTTTTTGGCTGACTTTTTACGCACAGGTTTTTTGTACATATAAGAACTTGGCTCTTTTTTTTAACATTTATGTTTTTGTTGTGATTTAATTTTTCTGGACTACTAGGCTCTTGACCATTTTGGAATTGTGTTCACTTTTACCAATGTTTGGGCAACTAAGCTGTTGCTCTATTTTAAAAACCTTTCTATTCAAGGTTTATATTAATTTTAATCACATTTGACTATTTATTTTAAAATTTACATTCATTTAAGATGGAGAACCTCGATATTACTGGAACAGTTGCAACAAACAAACAACCATTGATTTGTATTCAAACGTTTAAGACTGAACGTGAGGGAGTCATGGCATTGGATAAAATATTAGCTGAAATCGAACCACATTATGTGATCATGTATCATTGCAATATTGCAGCAATCAGGCAACTAGAAATTTACGAATCGCGCTTGAGACGACCAATAGTCGAGAGGATAAAAGTTTATTTCTTGATTCATGCACAAACAGTTGAAGAGCAGTCTTATTTAACAAGTCTGCGAAGAGAGAAACAGTCTTTTGAACTCATAATCGACACCAAAAGTGTAAAGACATTTTTTTTTTGTTCCTCTTTCGTGTATAGTTACAACTCAATTTCTTCATTTGATAGAAAATGGTCATCCCAGAGTATCAAGACGGAAAAACGGATGAGGCATTCGTTCTGCTTAAACATTATAAACACGTTGAAGAAGAACATAACGAAACCACGCGTAAAGCCGGTGGGCAGGTTGATCCTCTTCTAGAATCACCGAAAGTCATTGTTGACATGAGAGAATTTCGTTCCGACTTACCTTGTTTGATTCATAAGCGTGGAATTGAAGTCCTTCCAGTTACAATTACCGTGAGTTTCTAACATAATTTGAAGCTATTTCCATTTATTTCGTGTTTTTATTCAGATTGGAGATTATATATTAACTCCGGAGATCTGTGTTGAAAGAAAATCTATATCTGATCTGATTGGTTCCTTAAACTCCGGCCGTTTGTACAATCAATGTATTCAAATGCAGCGCCACTACATAAAACCAATTTTACTTATAGAATTCGATCAAAACAAACCATTTCACTTGCAGGGCAAGTATATGTTATCAGCTAATACTACAACAACAAATGCTGATATTGTTAAAAAACTTCAGCTTTTGACTATACACTTTACCAAATTACGACTTATTTGGTCACCAAGTCCTTATGCTACTGCTCAATTATTTGAAGAACTAAAACTCGGTAAACCAGAACCTGATCCGAAAACTGCAGCTGCCATTGGTTCAGAGGAAGCAGGGGGAAGCGTAGACGTGCTAGATAAATTCAATTCGAATATTTTTGATTTTGTACTACGTTTACCCGGTATTAATTCAAAAAATATACACAAAGTTATGCGACACGGAGGAGATCTTAAGCAATTATTGGCAAAATCTCAGGTAAAAGTTCTCAGTTTCAAAATATTAGTGATAAGTTATTTGTAGTTAGGTCTAAGTTGACATTTACGGGCATGTATTATTTTATCTAGTATTAATACTTTAAGTACTTACTTATATTTATATTATCTGAAACGAACTTTTTGAGTACATTTTTTTTTTTTAATAATAAGCGCGCACTAAAGGGGTGTTTTACCACAGTGCGAGCGTTAGAAAAAAGGGAAGGATTCGAGAGGAGATACCGATGCACATTGGTTTTGTAGTTCTGAATATCAAAACGACAGGGAAATACAGAACCAGGTAAAGGATTCCACATTCGGGTAAAGCGACTAAGAAAAGAATCTTTACTTGAAAGTACGTCCCAAATTGGGCTCAAGGGTAAATTGATGTGCATTCCTAGAAGTACGAGTATTACTGTGGAACTGCTTAAGGGGGAAGAATGCAACTTGCTATTTCACTAGAAGACTGTTTGTAAAAATACCGATAAAATAATGAAAGGCACATTGCGGCGGTGTTCGAGAGATGCAATTGTTTCTGTTATTGTTGTTCAGGTTCATATATATTATATATATATATAATGAAACAATGAAAGTTGTGAGAGAGATATATGTGCTTTATTAATGATGGTGTCTGTTATCAAGTTATGCAACGACTGACTGTGTGAAGTCAGTTATCAGTTATGAGAAGTATATACTCTACATCTCTCCTTTTAAGTTTATTTAATAACTATTCAAAAATTAATAAAGGTATAGTTATATTAAGATAATAAAATCTATATATTAATACGTAAACACTTTTCTATATCTCCCTTTTTAACTGACTGAATGGCATCGTATTTTCATAATTTTTTTTTATTTGAAAGGTATAGCCAATCGCTCTGGCAGAATCTAATTTTTATATTTATATGTTGCCGTTAAGACATTAATTAGTCAGGTATTTTCCCTCCCATACAAAATATACGGCGAATATCTTGCGTAATCTATATATAAATAGCCTTAACAAAAATTTGTGGTACCATTTACTCAGAAAGTATTCCACCGATTTCGATAAATTTTATATGGTTGGAAAGCTATTAGTCGTGAGGGTGTGCGAATGGCAAAATTTAACAGATTGGGTTAATTTTGGTAAAGTTACATTTTTCACTGCAGAGCACTTTGAATATTAAAAAAAAATTGTGTTTTGCTTAAAATTTCAAACAAATAATGTAAAAGAAAATATTTAAATACATATAGAACTGAAGCACTGAAGGAAGGTAAGTGTGGTATATGTACAGTGTACACATACAGAATAAAAATTGTTACATGTAATATAGTTAATCGTTTGAATAAAGAGCAAGATTTGAGTTGAAAAACTTAAAATTTATCAAGATTTGCCATTGTGGATAAATTTGGTCGATGCATTGATGGTGGACTTTTCTGGCCAGACTTTCAAATTTTTGAGCAGAACCATCAGGTGCTATAACGAAATGGTAGAAAGAAGTTGGTGGAAATCAATTAATCTTCAAAGAAATAACAGTTCCATTAAAGTTCCAGAATTAAATAAAAATAAAAAGGTTAGTCTTTTTTTATAATGATAATGACCCGTAGTCATTAAGAATGCCGCTTTACAAACGGTAGTTGAACTGGCAGTTAGAAAAAGTGCATAAGCGCAATGATGAATATGAGTGAATATTCCACAGTTGAGAAGCCAAAATTCAAATTCTGAAACAAAATTAACAGCAATGTTTCAATGAATGTAGGTCGATGATATGACAAATGACTAATAATTTAGACATCTTTTGGTTAACACTTATAAAAATGTACGTTAAATATTGAACATACAAATTTCGATAGTTTTGATGGCTGGCCGGAATTTAATTTAGTGTTTTGTCAAGCCAAACATTTTCTTTCAGAAATCTCTCAAAATGATGAAAATACTTAAAAATCATGTTGTCATAAATGTAAAGCTTCGGTCCCTCCATTGACTCATAACAGTTTTTTTGTATGAATTATTTAATGGTTTAAGTTCAAGTTCGAATGACTCTCTTGAAAAGCATCGATCAAAGATTTTTGATAATATTATAACTTTGCTTTTGCTATGGTTAGTTCTGAACTGCAAATCGATCAAAATAGTATGCACGGTGTGTATCATTATTATTTTTAGTGGTATTGCATCAACACCTTTTATTGGTGGCAGAACTTTACATAATGCATCCAAATTGCCAATCTTAGATTTTTCGATTTTTAAATAGTGCATTGTTAATAATAATAATCGATGAAATTTCTATGTGTCCGATTTATACATTTTGAGTTATAGATCGACTTTACCGAGATTAGAATCGATGAAGTTAAAAAACATTTGCCATTTGGTAGGAAAACTGTGATTTTGAGTGGCGATTTCAGACAAATTTGTTCTGCATGGAATATGTGGCTCTTTTAGAGAATTTTATAATTCTTTTGAGTGTATTCAATTCATTTCACCACATTACTTTAACACAAAATATGAGAGATCAGTTAAAAAAAGTTATATTTGTCGACTTTTTAAGAAAAGTTGGTAATGAGGAGTTAATGCAGTAATCAATGATGACTATCATTGATAGAAAATTGAAACTCCTAATTTGCCATTATTAGGAAAAAATTACAATTTCATTTTTCTATACTAAAAAAATCACTTAAAAAATAGAACTTCATGCACATTTGTGTATTGTTTAGTATACTTAGCTTAAAAGGTTAGTAAAAATAAATCTTTTGTTTAAACAATAAAAAAAATGCTTCAGATCGTTCCATCTTTTTCATTTAATATCATTTTTATTTCTAATGACATGTAAGTGAATACTTATAATTCAAGCTAAAATTTCAAGTGAGCTCAACTCCATAATTGCGTTTCGCCCAGGTACGATAGTTGGGCTCATCAGTTAGATGACTATCGTACCCTTCTAAGACGGAATTTTGTATCGATGTTGAGCTCACTTGAACTTTTAACTTAAATTATAAATATTCAGTTACTCCACTAAAACAGATGAATTTCTTTCAAATTTTCCTTATATTATATTATTATAAAAAGCCTGAGCGCAGGCATTTGAAATTCCAAGTGTCTGAATTTAACCAAATTCCCTTAGTACATATAATAAAATTCGCAGTATCTTAATGCTGTGATTTTTATATTAGTCGGTAAACATCGATACAAAATTGCGTCTTAGAAGGGTACGATAGTCATCTAACTGATGAGCCCAACTATCGTACCTGGGCGAAACTCAATTATGGAGTTGAGCTCACTTGAACTTTTAACTTGAATTATAAATATTCAGTTACTCCAATTAAACAGAAGAATTTCTTTCAAATTTTCTTCATATTCTATTATTGTAAGTGAATAACCTAGCAGTTATGCAGAGCAGAGTGAACAACTTTATATGAAGCAGTTATTGCACTTGCACAGTTTTAAATCAGACGAAGAAGGTAAGAATAAGCAAAAAAAAAATCAGATGTTTTTCCATACAAAGTTTTACGAATTCTACAATTCTACATTCCTAGATCCTTGAGAAACCAACATTTCCGTGAAGCTATTTCTTTATTATTATTATGAATTTTGCTTTCTTCTCTTGAGTGTGTGTCAGCTTTTCTTGGCCGAAGTTCGGCCATTGGGCGATACTAGTATAAATAATAACATAATTGAGTAACATTTATGTAAGGCATATACATAATTCATATATCGTTTTTTGATTAAGAATACATACATTCAAATTTATCATTGATAATTAAAAAAAAAAAAACTATAAAGCATAAAATTATAAAAGATTAATGTAAATTCAAATATACTTTAGTATACAAATATGATACATATGCAAATTCTATAATGATTTTAATTTATTTATTATTATTATTATTATTTTTTTTTGGTTTTGATTAGTTTTGTAAATCTTTTTTGGCACGGCTTCGAGTGTTGTGAACTTTAGTCTTAGATGTTCCTATTAAGCTATCGGGTTTTGTTTGGTAAGGAAATCTCTTTCGTATGTTCCTCCCCTATTCGATTGAACTAGGTAGGATTTTGGTTCTGGTAGTTTCGACACTATTGTTCCCGGAAGCCATTTTTTATCCAAAGATTGCATCCAAACATGAGTACCGACGCTGAATTGTTCTTTAAAACTAGCGTTCCGATTATAATAATGTTTTGCTTTTTGACTAGACTTCCAGATGCTGAATTGGGGGTTTCTTGAAAGTTGAGGGTTCAAGATTTCATCATATGTAGGTATTCTTGTCCGCAGTGTTCTGCTACACAACAGTTGTGCAGGTGAGTAACCAATTTTTGGAAGGGGTGTATTCATATATTCTAGAAGCAATGTAGACCGAGAGCCCACAGCAGATTTTAGGTGTGAACGATAGCAAAAAAAAAAGTATAGGCGTCGAAAGTTTCATTAAAGACTATTAAAAAAATCAAAGTCTTGCAGTCCACAACTGAGGACTTTGCGAGAAACAGTGCATCGAAAAAAAAATATGAATGCAACTTCGAGGAAAATCGTGTTAGCCGAAATTGGTTTTCACCCCTCCCTAGATAAGCTCCGCGGATCATATATCACGGAATTTGAGATCATTTAAGTGTTTAATTCGCCCTGCCAGACTGTTTAAAAAAACCGTTTTTCACTTAGAATTTTGAATTTCTTAAACGGTCCGGTAGAGCGAACTATACACTCAAATGGTCTCAGATTCCATGATATGTGATCCGAGGAGCTTCTCAAGGGAGGAGTGAAAACCAATTTCGGCTAACACGATTATCCTCGAAGTTGCATTCATATTTTTTTTTCGATGCACTGTTTCTCGCAAAGGCCCCAGTTGTGGACTGCAAGACTTTGATTTTTTTAATAGTCTGAAATGGAGCTTTCGACGACTATACTTCTTTCTTTGCTATCGTTCACACCCAAAATCTGCTGTGGGCTCTTAGTCTAATATAAAGAAGTCTGTTTTGGAAGCATGACATTTGCGGATATTAACAAACTTTTCGGCTAAGCCGTTTGATTTAGGATGATAAGGGCTACTAAAAACAAACTTTATTCGCGAAAGCCAAGCATTCGGAGCAATTAAATGGGTTATTATCTGATATGATAATCTTTGGGATTCCATGGGAAGCAAATGTAATTTGTAAAAGTCTTATAATTTCACTGGCCGATTTATTTTTGATTGGTAGCAACTCCAACCACTTCGAAAAGTAATCAACAATGACTAAGTAATAACAATTCGAATATTCTAACAGATCTAACCTATTTTTACAAACGGTGTGTCTGGTATATCATGAAGAATAATTGGTTCCTTTCTTTGAGAAATCTTAAATGATTGACAAACCAAACAGCTGTTAATGAAATTTTCAATTTGTGTGTTCATATTTTTCCAAAAAAGTAAATCCTTTGCTCTTAATTTAGTTTTGTTTATTCCTAAATGACCGTCATGCAATATAATCAAGTATTCATGCTGCGATGATTTTGGAACTACTATCCTATTCATGTAAAATATTATATCATCTCCGATGAACAAATCAATTTGCATTCGGTAGTAAAATTTCAAATCACTTTTAACTTTGCTTATATCTCGTGGCCAACCATTGTTAATTCATTTTTTAAGCTTATTCAACTCAGAGTCTTTTTGAGTTTCATTTTGAAGCTGAGTTTTTCTGCTATCACTTATATTTATAGAATGAATCACTTCATCAAAATTACCCTCGCTGTTTGTTTTAGTGCCTTTTAGGAATGACCGCGAAAGCAGATCTGCTACATGCAATTACTTTCCTGGAACGTACACTACGGGCCCTATTATGACTTGCGATTCGCCGAGTCGAACGTTCGACTCAACTCGAATGTTCGCCATTTCAAAAATAAAATCTGTGATTTTCTTCAAAGTCACTAAAAATTATATATCGACGATAGTGGCAAACGATTGCTCAAGGTATTGAATGACATTCCAATTTTCCAAATTTTAGCCATTTAAGGCGAACTTAATCTAGGCGAGTCGCAAACTGTAATGCCACAAAGTCACATTCGAGCGTTCGACTCGGCGAATCGTGAGTCATAATAGGTGCCTACATCAAGTTTGTACTTCATTAGTTTAAGTTTTATTCTCTGTAGCCTTGTACAGTAAACCTTGTCTAAATCTTTGGAACAAATAGTTACCAGAGGTTTGTGGTCTGTTTGAACTGTTGTTGGCCTCCCATATATATAAATATAATAATGGAACTTCGTTCATGCAAACGTTATCGCCAGAAGTTCTTTTTCTATTTGGGCATAGCCTTGTTCTGTGTCTGTGAGTGCTCTAGAGGCAAAACTCACAGGCCCTTCCGACTGTAGCAGACAGCAACCAAGGCCACTTTTTGATGCATCGCATTGTAAGACTATTTGTTTATTGACATCGATAAGCCTTAGTACGAGAACATTAGTTATTGCTTTCTTTATTTGATTGAAAGTGTCAGTATGTGTTTCTAACCAAACAAATTCTCTATCTTTTTTGAGTAGATTTCTCAGATTTTCTGACATTGTTGAAAGATTTGGAAGAAAACTTCTGAGATAATTAATCAAGCCCAAAAACCTTTGCTACTCCTTTTTATTCGATTGAGGTTTCATTGCCAGATTTGCTTCTACCCTATCGGGATCTGGGCTCATACCTTTTTCAGAAAAAATATGACCTAAATATTTTACGGAACTTAAATTGTGTTGGAATTTATCTGAATTAAGTTTAACACCGATGTGTCGAGCTTTATCAAAAACTCTTTTAAGGTTTTGATCATGATCCAGTTGATCTCTTCCAAAGACGACTAAATCATCCAGATAAACACAAGTTCCTTGAAGCTGGTCAAAATATTGATAGGTATAGCGCTGAAAAATTTCCGGTGCAACGCAAATGCCAAAAGGCAACCTACAGAATTTAAAACACCCAAATGGGCTGCTAAAAGTGCACAAATCGCTTGAATCGTTATTCAACTCAACCTGCCAGAACCCATTTTTTAAATCTAAAATGGAAAAGAACTTCATTCCACAAAGTTTGTCCTTAATATCTTCCAGTTGAGGTATGAGAAAATGTACAGGTCTTAAGGCTTTATTAAGATCTCTTGGATCTAAACACAATCTTATTTCCTTGTTTCGTTTTTCCACTATTATTAAATTGCTCACCCAATTTTTTGGAGTTTCTACCCTTTTGATAATACCTTGAATTCTAATGTCTGTAAAGCAGTTTTAACAGGTTTCTGTAATGAAGATGGAATCCTTCTAGACGTTATAGTTGTAGGTAAAACAGAAGAATCTACTTGAAGGGCACATTTCGTAGGACATTTGCCAATCCCTGTGAAAATGTCTTTATTTTCTCCGATTAAGCATTGCTTGTTATTTTTTTATCATATTTATTCTTTTAATAAGATTCATATCAACGCAGTTTTTCAAACCTAGCAAATGCATTGTGTTCTCTTTAACAACATAGAACCACGCAATTGAGGATAATAGAGCCAAGGGGATATAGTTTTTTACCACCATATGCCTCCAAAATCCCTTTATTTACATTCAGCATCTTATTTTTAAGCAAAGCTACATATTTATACGGAATAACATTAACTTCAGCCCCGTTTTAAGCTTGAATGCAATATTAACATTTTCTATTTTAATGATTTCACTCCAACACGATTTTTGTTTACTTGTTAAGGAATATACGAAAAAGTTTTCCTCACCTGAATTTGACTCATCTGAATTGATTGATGGATTTTCCGAAAATTCATTGACAGATAATTGTGAAACTTTTTGTTTAGTTTTGCATGCAACCGCAAAATGATCTGCCTTTTTACATTTTCCACAAAATTTGTCTTTTGCGAGGCAGAATCCTGGTTCATGGCACATAACACCGTTCACAACACTCTCCACGACGTCCTGTATATGCCTGTTTAGGATTTGAAAAATTAGAGTAATTATTAGAACTAGCCTACCCGTGCGAGACCTCTCGCACCAATAAAAATAAAAAGTGCTCATAAGGTTTTGTATTTATATAGAATTCATTCAGTTATAATTTTGAGATAATTTTGAAAATTAAATTGCAAGAAGCATTTGGTTTGTTTTCTTTTCCATAATCTGTTTAATAGCTGCGTTTTATTATCTCCGGTCGAGGCTATCTAGATATAATACTTATTACAAAAACATGATATCTAGGCTTCTATCGAAGTTTATTTCAATAACATAAATATAAGTCTGACCAGCAGGTGGCTATTTACCATTGTTAATCATGTTACCGATTTGTCAGCAGTGTAAGGAAGAGACAGGCCGTACCCCGTACATGAAAAATGAGTAAACAAAAGATAAAAAGAGACTGTTTTCGCACTAACCCACATCGTTTTATTTTCACGAGGATGATGGTTGATTTACATAGATGTGTGGTGAATTTGCAGGCTTCTGCATCTGCAAACTTAAAGAAAAGTAGAGTTGGACAAACCACAATGCCAAAAAATGAATCCATCAAAAGTATATTAGTGCGTGTCTACACTTTCATTTTACTGAAATTCCCGTTTCTACACTATGCAGAAAAATTGCTTTCAGTTCCAGAATATCCTTCCTTATCTCACGCAATACATACACCTGTCACTTGCACAATAAAAAAATTCATCTTGCCCGGCGCTCATGCCAAAGATTTATTGTTGAAAGTGGTGCATCGGTGGATTTTGGGTGAAATCTTCGTTCTCTTTCTTTCACACATAACATCTATGTTTCTCACTGGATGCGCCTTTCACAACAACATTTATAGAGGCACTTATGAAGATGAACATGTTCGCTTGCGTTCGTTTTGCTCCGTCAGTAATTTGATAGAAAAACTGAAAAATTTTGTTGAGTAGAGGTTGCTGAGGTCTCCGAGATCTCATTTTTCTGAACATGCCTAATATGTTCGTTTTAGAGCACCTTATATGAACGGACCTAAGTATGGAATGGAAAATAGATTGTCAAATTAAACATTACCACTTTCCAATCGTTTTGGACTGTTTGATGGGAAATTAGGTCTGTTCTGTCTGTCTGAATAGGTGGATAAAAATAAAGCTAGGACCGACTTAACATGGGAGGAATTACAAAATGCAAATGATAAATATCTGATCTTCATGGCAGCTTAATGCAAATATTTTGAGCGTAAATATATATATGCAAAATATCAACACTCACATGCATTGTAAATTGCTTTAATAAAGAAGGAGATAGATACAATGCAAACGATAATATTTCTTGATAGTCTTGATGATGATGAAAATCAGAAAAAGTTTTCACAAATGCAGTGTAATGATGTTAATATAACTCTCAACATTTCAAAACGCTAGCAAAAGGTTCTTTGTTTTTGATAAAAGTCATGGATTTGAAAAGTGATAAATAGTTGAATACAAATTTGGAAAGTTTCTGTCATGAAATAAAAACTACTTCATTCTAAGTTCCCGTTTTTAAAAGAGTGTCGGTAAATATAACAGTACGATTTTTGTACGATTTTTCGTGTGGAGGGAATACGATCGAATTCTAAATTAGGGAAAGCAATTTATTACAACAACAAAAAGATTGTATTTGGAAAAAAAGATCAATGTAAATGCCAACTTAGTGAACAGCTGTAAAGTTTGTTTGTTCTTTGATTCTGACGTCCGGGGGAAATTCCAAATTGCAAATTACCGCATGTAAACAAAGCAACCATGCATTTTTAACTACGTTAACATAGGGTATTGGAGTGAGATTGAAGCTCGCTTCGGGTCTTGTAAACCTGAATCGATTTGAAATAGACTTGTTTCGACTCATTCGCGCTCGAGGAGTGAAGTCGCGTCAAAATTTGTGACGAATAGCCTTGATCGAAGAGTTCGTCTTAGAGATAATGCATTATGAACCGTTTAGTTGCATGTTTGTGAATAAATGGTACTCGTGTTTATTCAATTTTAATTGTTTTGCACTGAAATTATAACCTAAGTGCCATTAATTTTTTGTTTCTGTAGTTTTAAAATAATGTATATATAATATATATATATATATATATATATATATATATATATATATGTTAAAATTCTATATATATAAATAAAAACTTTTTGTTCATCTCTTACTCTTATACTAAAGCGTAGTTCCGTCAACGTCAAGTGCTTTCTAACCTTTATTTTCATGCACCCCATATATTGAACAGACTTAATTTCCCAATACTATTGGAAAAAGGAATTGTTTGTTTTAAAAATTAATTTTCATTGGAATTTGAAGTGTTCATTTTCATTGGAATAATATTTAATTTTTGAGTCGAGTTTTTGTTAAAATTATAAATATTTATTAAATAAAAATATAATTTGCTTAATCCTCGAAAAATTTCGAATCTTTTGACACCTCATTCATTTAAATCGGTTCAATGTGTGAGCTTAAAAAGGGAGACATACTACAGAAATAATATAGGTATATGTATATGATATTTATTTTTATGATCTCTATTAAACATTTTTGTTTTATTTTGTTGAAAATTCTTGTTAAATTTTGATGAATGTGTGTTAGTATTTCTAAATAATTTTTGGTTAGTATTAAGTTGTCTGACATTTGATGTAACAGCATCCACTGTAAGATTCCCGTTTGATGATGACTATGCTGATTTTTTGCTCTGTACGTCCTCCAGTCTGTGTTTGTCCAGTTCGAACAAACGGCATTTATTTATTGTATCATCCAAGCTGATGCTTCCCACTCCTAACAGTTTCTCTTGACAGGTTTAGATTTTATACCAAAAATGATTCGGTCATGAATAGCTTTATTTAGCTCGTCTGATGAAAATTCACACAATGCTGATAGATGTTTTATGTCAGTGAGAAAATGATCAAAGCTTTCATCCTCTCTTTGAGTGCGACTTTAAAATTTATATCTCTCGTAGACCTCGTCTTTTTTCGGAATGCAGTACATTTCAAATTCATCCATAATGTTTTTTAGCGTGGCGTTTTCGTCTTTGCTGATAGTTAGGGTATTGTACACTTCTAGTGCATCTTTGCCAATGACATTTAGCAGCATTGCTACTTTTACTTGTTCTTCTTTTTAAATGCTTTCAGAAGCAAGCATAAAAATGTCAAATCTTTGTTTGAACTTTTTAAATTTTTCAGATAAATTTCCATCCATTATTAATGGTTTGAACTCCATTTTGCGCACGTGTTGCTCAGTCGCAATTTGGTCACACGGGATATTTTTTAAAGAATTTTTTCCAGATAAAGAAACAACTGTTTTGTTAAAGTCGATCTCTTTTTTCTTCTCCATATCACTTGAATCTGATTCTGATTATATGAAATTACTTTCAGACAAGGACACAATTGTATTTTTTATGTCGAATTCTATTTTCTTGCACTCGATGTCACTTAGCTCTGATTCTGATTCTGAGCTTATTATAACCACTGTGATTGTTTTATTTCCTTCTTTATCTCTTTTGATCTGCGAACGTGTTTTGACCATAATCCAAAATTAAAATAAAAAGCGAATTAAAAATGTCTGTTCGATTTCGGCTGCGCCATGTTAAGGTTCATATATATTATATACATACATTTTATTCGTTAATTTATTAAACGAATTTTTAAAAAACTCTTCAGAGACGAGCTCTGAATTAGGAGGACTTTATTGTTTGCGTACAACTTAAGAACTAACTGGAACGTCGTAGACGACCAGTGTTTGAGGCATATCATTATTGCCTACGTGGCTTTTTCTTTGTAATAGTTTGTTTAGTCTAATATTTGTTTATCGGAATATTTCATTATTGCATTTGAGCGGATATGCCTTTGTCAAATGTGATACGAAAAGTAAGCAAAAAGTGTTTAGCTTTTCGTTTGGATTAATGTGTTCTTTGTTTCAATATGAAGTTATCTTTAAAAAATACTTGTATCGTTATTCTTGGTTATAACACCTCCCTCTTTCGAGTGTTCTAACGGTTGGAAAGCGACCGTTGGAAGGCTTATATTTGTAACAGTTTTTTTATTCTTTAATTTCATTTTTAAATACATGATTGCAAAAAGTATTATTGATATTATTATTTCGATAGTTATTGCATTATATGTTACATGTTTTGTATGTATTTTTGATTCTAATATTTCAATATAATTTATTGGTTGGAAATGTATAATTCTTTAAAGAATTGTCTGAAAAGTTACAGTTTTTTAATGGTATTATTTTATAGTTATTTTTGATATAATTTTCTATTGTATGTTACATTTTTATCTTTATTTTACAATTTTCGAATTCTAAAATATAGTTTCCTTGTAAAGTATAATCTAAGTCCGCGGTTCCCAAACTGTGCTCCGCGGAGCACTTAGTGCTCCGTGAAGAATATCCAAGTGCTCCGTGGAAATATTGGAAACAAATCAAATTCCCATTACATTTGTTAATTTAACGATTCTGAATTTTTCATTTAGATCGAACAATTGAATTTGAAATCTTCGGTGCTGACCTAATATCGCATTTACACGACTTGAAATCTGGCAGAATAATGACCAAAACAACAACAAAAGACTGGACAAATTCATTCCTTTTGTCATTGAACTGGTAGTTTTTCAATCATGTACATAAATGCGACATTATATCATATTTCGTAATGTTTTCGTTTTTTTTCTATTCTCGTGCGAAGGAAAATAACGCAATAGAGATAGTGCCGTCAGAACTTTCTGAAGTTTTTGAGGTTGACAATCTGCCCAGTACCAGTTCTATGATGATCAGTGCTACAGAAAACAAAACAGTTAAATGGAAGTACCACGATTCATACTTGGATCTTGGATTTGCTGAACAAGTGACAGCAAACATCAATGTGTAATCTGTGGCAAAGTTTTATCGAATAGTTCTGTTTCCAGCAAAAATAAAATGTCATTTTGAAGGGAGTCATACAGATTGCAAAAGCAAACCGACTGATTTCTTCAAAGGGAAGTACATATGTTGAACTTAAAAAATCTCAGACAATCATTAATTACCACTCAAAGACAGTGAACGAAAACGCATTGATGGCGACCTAGTTAGTAAGTTTCCGAGCTGCGAAAATTGCCGATCCCCATACAATAGCTGAAAACTTAATCAAGCCATGCGTTTAAGACATTATTGAATGTGTGTTCGGCGAAAAGGCCAAACAATTATTTGAAACCGTTCCTTTGTTAAATAACACAATATCGCGACGTATCGGAGACTTAGGTAGTACCTCGTGGCATGATGGTTAGTGCGTAGGACTGTCATGTCAAAGGCGTGGGTTCGAGTCCCAGCCGTGCCACCTAAAAACAGAAATGTTTTATTCGAGGTACTGCCTCTTGCGAGGAACTGACAAATCCTCCAAGAGTATACTTGTCATGAAAAAGTGCTTCTCATTTAGCCGTTCGGACTCGGCAAAAAACTGTAGGGCCCCCCCATTCCTGCCAACAAACATCACGCACACAGGAATGGTTGAGAGTTGTAAGTCACTAGGCCCTGGTTCTATGCGAGCTGTTGCGCCACCCAATTTATTTATTTTATTTTTTTTATCGGAGACTTAGCAGAGAATGTGAAAGCTACTTTACTTTTAAGAATAAAAGTCATGAATTTTGCCCTGCAAATGGATGAATCAACGGATGTTGCAGGGTTGGCCATTTTAATAGTATTTGTGCGCTATCAATGCCTACATTCCTTTCAAAAAGATCTGCTTTTCTGCAAGAAGTTACCAGTTACTACAACTGGTGCTGAAATTTTTAAATAAATAGACAATTTTTCACTGTCAATGACATCCCATGGTTTAATTGCGTGCACAGACGGTGCCAAGGCCATGGCTGGACAAATTTCAGGTGCCGCTTCAAGAATAAAACAAAATGCCAAAGAATGCAGCAGTAGTCATTGCGTTCTACACTGTCATGCCCTTGAAATGAAAAAACTGCCACTCTCCCTCAAAGAGGTCTTGAACGAAAGCATGAAAGTAATTAACTTTATTAAATCACGATCTAAGAATACCAGGCTATTTAAAGGTAGAACTAGAATAGGAGGTCGCTGTCGTAAGCTTATGTCAAAACCGACCGAAAAGTAGCTTTCCGAAACGTCAATTTCAAAAGTGACCCATAATACACTTAAGTGGTTGGAAGTGTAAAAAAAAAACTGTTTATTCAATGCTTATTTTCTCATATTAATTCACAGCACAGAGTGATATGCTTTTTATTATTTATTTTGCGAAACCACCTAAATTCGATGTGATATAAATTAAATAAAAGACAATAATTTAAGATTTGACTTCACTCATTCATCAAACAGAGAAAAAAAGTTGAAAACTATGTACCAAGCGCCAAGTTCTTGTTTGTTTGCTTCCACCATTTTGATTTTGCATTCGCCCACTTACGAAAGAGCGGTTGTTGAGCGCTCTCACGTCCGACGGCAAAAGTTAACGAAAACTAAACGAAAAGCTCCACTTCGCAATTATGTGCGAATTACGTTTTTCCTAACTCCTAAAAAAAACAACTTTATTCTTTGAAGTTCTATAATCAAATGCACAGTGTCAAAGTTTTATTTTCATAACCTGGATAAAATAGATACATACATACATATTGAGTTTAAGGTGTGAGAACGGAAACCAAAAGAGTATCTCACGCCTGAATTTAAGGTTTTAATTTACATTAGTTGAAAAATATTTAAATGAAAATAATTATTTGATGACGATGAAAATAATATTTGATTACAATTGAAAAGGTTATGATTACATTAATGTATTAATATATATTTATATTATATATAGATATACAGATATATAGATACATAACTCCTCCCGCCTAAGTGTGAAGTGACGGCCATGATAATGTTACATTATCATTCGGAACTTCTTGGACCATTGCTTCCTCTTCTGGATTATTGTTTTGATGACGTCTAAGGTAAAGTATGGTTGCAATTAAGATAAAGATGATGATGATGTAGATCAAAAACTCTGGTCGGTGGTCTGGCATATCATTGGTCAAGGTGATAACTTCGGTGTTAGTTATTTTGGTTGCTTTCAATGTACTGCTATTGAATTTGTCTATTAAATGAAGAGAGTTATTAATTTTGATAAAAATTGATGGGATAATCTTAATTTGATCCCAAAACATAGTTGATTTATTTTTGTAAATGACATTGTTAATTTTTATTTCACATTCTTCATAATGCAAAAGCAGGGTTCCGGAGATAATTTTGTCATCGATTCCACATGTTGAAGTCATCTTTGTAGTGGGGGAATTAATTAAAAGTATGAATCCTTCTTCTGGTTGGGTGATACTACTGTTGATGGTTGTTTCAATGACGTCACAGGTTGCTTCTTTGTGTTGAATGATTTTTGGAATGCATCTATCGGAGGTCAGGTTCTTCAGCTCTTCTTTTGGACAGTAAAACGTATGTTCAATGGATGTACAAGGTTTGCTCATATATTGGATGAAATGTTCATTCATAATGACATAGGATTGATTTAAATTTATATTGAGAGTTTCATTTATAGGGAGTTTTATCAAATGGTATAGGTTAAAAGGTTGTTGGAGAAGGATGGGTAGTTTTATACTGAAAATTATGTTTGTATTATTATAATAAGCTTGTAGAGATAAAAACTCATAAAGTTGTTCATCAGAAGAAATTTTAACATTTTGTAAATTCATATGTTCATGTATCAGATCAAGCTCACCCGGATTCAAAATTTGTTTGCATATTATATTTACTTTAGCCAAATTAATTGATTCAATTATTTCTTGGAAATGGTTTGTAAGAATTTCAATGTTATAATTAATCTGATATATATATTGCATATATTGAAATTTGTCTTCATCGGTTCGAATTTTTTGAGAGATTACTAATTGATACTTGCTCAAATACTCTTCTAAATCTTTTTGCTGTGTATTAATGTGATTTGTTATGTTTGCAAATCTTTGGATCATTTTGTCATTGATTTGTACTTGTCTTTTTAATTCCTTATTCATGTCATGTTCGCTAAGTTTGAAATTTTGTATGTCTTTATTTATTTGTTCTGCGTCATTATTGTCCATGTTGCCTGTAATTGTTTTGATCAAGGAACCTAATCCGTTTATTAATCCTCTCCTTTTCCGGTATCGGGGAAGTAAAGACAACAATTTTGTTTGTAGTTCTTTGAATTTGAGATTAGTGACATCTTTCATTAGTCCTAGGTTTGTATTTTTATTAATGAACTCTACAGATTTCTTAATGTTGCTAATATTTTCTTCATAGGCGGTTAAATTTACGATATGGATGATTTTTATATTAGATTCAATTACTCGACTCGGACCTAATTTCATGGGAAGGAGGCCTTGACTCTTGGATAGGTCTTGTATGTCCATGCGTTGACTCATGGCTTGGGTTACCCTGAAATTTTCGTTTTTTTTATTAATTTATTTTTGTGAGCTTTTCTATTTTTTTTGGTTAGTACTGTTATCTTATTGTCTTTGATTACTGTAAGTTTTTTCGCTCTAGGAGCCATTTTATTTCTTCTGTTATTCCGTTCGAAGATTATATCATCTTTACGGAATAAAGGTGGAGTTTCCCTATTTGTATTAATTTTATCTATGTTTAATTTATTATGGGTTTGGATTTTGTTTTTAATATCTCTATACAATTGGTCTTGATAAGTTTTGAGTTTGTTAATGTAATCATGTTCTGAATCATCACGTGTTAATTGCTTGAATTTATGTGTTCTTCCCGTCATTAGTTCGAATGGTGTTAAGTTTGTCACAGAATGTATGCAGTTGTTGTAGGTTATTAGTGCTTCATTTAATATGTCAGTCGGAATTTGTTTGTTGTTTTTATCGTAAATAATTCGATATATTTCGGTCAATGTTGAATGGAAACGTTCGACCGGTGAGTTACCAGTCGAATTTTGAGGAGTCGTTATGTGTAAGTTTATGTCGTATTGTGTACAGAAATCTTTGAATAGATTAGATTTAAATTCAGCAGCTGAGTCACACACTATTTTCTTTGGTGTACCGTGTTGTGAGAAGAACTGTCTTAATGAACTTGATATACACATACTGTCACGTGCAGTGAGAATAAAAGCAGAAGCAAATTTCGAAAATTTGTCTAAGATGGTTAGAATTTGTACGTTATGAATGCTGTATACATTGATATGTAAAATGTCCATGGGTTTATTAGGTATTTCTGAATGTTCGTATTGAATTTTCGGTGGATGTCTGTCGTATTTAAGAAGCTTACACTTTTCGCAGTTATTAATTGTTTTGGTTATTTTCTCTTTCATTTTGGGAAAGTAATAAGTTCTTCGAAGATGGTTAAAAGTTTCATTGATGCCACGATGATTGCTATCTTCATGGTATTTGTTAATAATTTCATCTTGTTGGTCGGAATTAGTAACATCGTTT
The DNA here is from genome assembly GCA_963921185.1 of Dasysyrphus tricinctus. Classification (NCBI taxonomy): domain Eukaryota; kingdom Metazoa; phylum Arthropoda; class Insecta; order Diptera; family Syrphidae; genus Dasysyrphus; species Dasysyrphus tricinctus. The sequence continues at coordinate 30,997,356 of OY992533.1, read as the reverse complement.
AATTTTTCTGTACATCTAATAAGTTTAAATATTTTATTACTTGCAAAATATTTTGAAAATACATGTTGCACTAGTCTGAATGTATCATTGTCAGTATAAACAGCTGTTAGTCTTTTAGGGTTGAGATATTCTTTTAAAATTGAAATTATAACAGATTCTTTGTCTAAGTCAGGTTGTCTAAAAATGCGTCTATGTTTGGTCTCAAAGAGAACATTGTAAACCATGTTTGGTTTCACTACACAGTTAGTTTTGTTCAAAACTAATTGTTCAGTAAACTCATTAAGTGGTCTTTCAGAGATGTATATGCCATCGTTTAGATTTTCAGAAGCAGAATGAACAGTTGATATATTAGAATTATTTTCTGATAGACTTGCATTATTTTGAACAGATACATTTGAGGCTTGTAAAATAGAGTTCGAATCATTAGATTCGTTAAAATGAATTTCTATCCGACTTAAGGCATCAGCATTTGTGTTTGATTTGCCTTTTTTATACATGATCTCATAATCAAATTCTTCCAATTTTAAACGCCATCTCACAAGTTTTGAATTTGGTTCTTTGAGGGAAAACAGCCAATTAAGAGGCTTATGGTCCGTTATGATTTTAAATTTACGACCATACAAATAAGGTCGGAAATATTTGGTCGACCAGACAATAGCTAGGAGCTCTTTTTCAATTGTACTGTAATTTTGTTCCGAACTCGTGAGTGTTCTTGAAGCGTAGCAAACTGGTCTATCAGATCCTATTGGGCCTTGACTAAGTACTCCTCCTATTGCGACATTACTAGCGTCAGTTGTAAGATTAAATTCTTTAGTAAAGTCGGGATATTGTAAAAAAGGATCATTACTTAGAATGTCTGCAATGATTGAAACATTTTATATATCGTTCGTTAAGAACTATTTTATTTCCCTTTTTTAAGCATTCTGTTAAGGGTTTCGTAAGATTTGCAAAATCTTTTATAAATTTGCGGTAATATCCAAGCAAACCCAAAAAGGATTTTATTTCAGTTTGAGTTGATGGAATTGGATAATTTTTAATTGCATGGATTTTACTAGGATTCGGTTTCACACCTTCAGATGTCACTAAGTGACCAAGAAATTCTACTTCTTTGCGTAGGAATTCTGATTTGTCCAATTGAATCTTAAGGTTAGCCGATCGTAATTTTGAAAAAACCTTTTCTAAGTTTTCTATATGTTCTTGTAAAGACGTTGAATAAACGATAATATCGTCCATATACACAAGACACACTTTACCTATTAATTCACGCAGAATATTATCCATTATTCTTTGGAATGTTAACGGGGCATTTTTGAGTCCGAAAGGCATTCGGATATACTCGTAATGTCCATGATCAACAGTAAAAGCGGTCTTTTCTATATCCCGAGGATCCACTTCGATCTGGTGGAACCCAGATGCAAGATCCAAGGTGGAAAAATATATAGATTTTCCAAGCTTGTCTAATACCTCTGTTATGTTCGGTAAAGGGTAACGATCGCCAATTGTTTTATCATTTAATTTACGGTAGTCTACAACTAGCCGCCATTTCTGAATACCTGATGCATCACGTTTCTTTGGAACAATCCAAATAGGGCTGCTCCAAGGAGAAAAGCTAGGTCTTATTATTCCTTGTTCCAAGAGTTTTTCAATTTGAGACTTTATCTCTTGTTTATGTATTTCTGGATAACGATAAGATTTTGTATAAATCGGAATATCATCTGTAGTTTGAATACGATGTTTAATTGTGTTTGAAAAAGAAAGTTTTTCACCTTCAATAAAGAAAACATCATCGTATTTCCTTCATAACTTAAAGATTTCTTTTTGTTCTTCGGTGTTGAGATGTTCGGATCGAATTAATTTTGTTATATCCATTAAGAGTGATATATCTTTAATGTTTTCATTAGATGGGCATATACTAACATGGTTGATTTCTGTAAAGTTATCAAGGTTTTCTACTGGGATGGGCTGCTCTACAAAAAATGTTTGTTCTGAGTTTGAAAAATTACAGACTTCAAGTTCACTATACCAATCTTTGGAATGATAGATTCCTTCAGGGATTTCTAAGTGCTTATTAATTTTTGTAGGTTTTATATAAATATCTCCATTTTTGTAATCTACGGGTAATTTTGCTATTATTCTACAGTTTGCTGGAATGTTATATACCTTTGATCTTAAATTTGGTTTGAATAACAAGGGAATAATTGAATTTTTAGTAATTAGTATTTTGTTAGGTAAATCTATGGTTGCGCCAAGTTTTTTAAGAGTTTCTACACCTATTAATCCATCAAAATAATTATGAAACTTAAAAGTAAAAATGTTATAGTTTCGTTGCTATTAAATTCGGGAAATGCATTACAAATTATTTTTTTGTTAAGTGTATGAGTATTAAGGACTGTTTTAATTATAACGTCTTTAATATTTTCATGATATTGAGGATTTGTATATTCAGGGTTAATGAAATTTGCACAAGCACCGGTATCTATTAAAAACTTTAATTTTTTACCATATGGCGAACCTATACTAATATATGGCAATTGATTATTTCCGTGGTTATTTAGTTCTAAGAATCCAAATTGTTCTCCGAGGCTTTTAACTGAAAATTTGAATCATCAATTTCTTTTATTTGATTTTCTGATTGGGCTTCTGTATGCAATGTATTACTGTTGTATTGATAATAATTATAATCATCATCTTGCTGAACGTAGTAATCTAAATTTGGTTCATAATTATTGTAATTGTCAAAACTTTGATAATAATCACATTCGTTGGTCTCGGGATCATATTCTAAATTGTGTACTTCTTTAATCGAATATCTGGGATTAAAATTTGATTGATTGAAATTTCTTTGGTAGGGATGATTCTGAATAGGAGTTGGGAGTGTTCGGGCTTGGCCGCTTGCAACTTCCATTGGAGTCGAATGAAGTTGTGGTCTATTGAAATTCGGTCTAGGAGCAAAAGAATTTTGCAATGGGTAAATTGGTTTGCTTTGTAACCCAAAAGTTCTATTATTTACTTGATGCTGTGGGAAAAATGGTGGCCTTTGAAAGGTTTGTTGGTGTGATCTGTACTGTGGTAATTGGTTGTATTGAAGGTTTTTAAAAGGATGTTGTGTGGAAGAATTATTAAAATTAGGTTGGATTGGCTTATTAGGTCTGGAGAATAACAAATTAGAACTCGATGAAGGTTTAATCAAAGAAAAATTTTGGTTGTTCGTATTTTGAGAAGGTAATTTGTTTTGAGTTATGGAATGTTTCATATAAAACATATTTTGTTCTTGAACACAATAATTAAAGGCTTCTGTAAGCGTTTTAGGCTTCATTGCACGAATTGTTGAACCTAATGGTTCTTTCAATCCGATTAGGAAGGTATTTAGACACATATCTGTAAAAAGAGATTTTTTTGCTGTAACAACTGTTGATAATTTTTCATGAATTTGAACATGGTTTACTATCGTGGACAGTAATTCTACTACTTTCGCATAAAATTGTTCAATAGTTTCTGTTGTTTGTCTAAGACCGTGGAGGTCTCTTATAAGGGATGTTTCATTTCTCTTGTCTGCGTAATGTAGAATGAGATTAGCTTTAATAGTATCCCAATTTGTTGGGGTGCCATACATATTTAGTACTTCATTGGCATCTCCCACAATTTTGTTTCGGACAGCTCGTAAAATAACATTCGCATACGGTGTCCCATCTATTTGTGGTAATAAAACTAATATTTCCTCTACGTTTTTAATGAAGTCATACAATGACCTAGGGTTACCATCATAGTGTGGTAGGTCCTTTATAGCGTCCGGAATGCGGAGACTATGAAATATAGCGTTCACGTCTGGAGCAGTTGAGATTGTTGGGTTAGACATTGTTGTGTTAGCAGAAAGATTTGGAAGGTCTTTAGTTTCTGTGCTAGTATGATTTTCTTCCAAAATTATTTTTGAATCGTAGGGAGCTGTATTAGATACACGAAATGGTTTATCTTTAGGCATATGTAAAAAAAAAATATTTTTAGGACTAACTTTATAACTTTTTTTCTCTAGGCTTAAATTAATTTATTTATTATTTATATCTTAATTAAAAAGGCAATTTGATTAAGGAAATGAACAGTATTCATCAATACAGAACTCACATTAAAACAATCCAGTAGAACATTGTTTCCTATCCTGAATTTCGGTCTGGTATAGTTCTTCTTTGTTGTAGCAGGTTCCTGGTTTGATGAAAGTGTTGTACTTCTGTTGTTACGTAAGTTCTTTGTTTCTTTTTCACAGTATTCACAGCTAACCGGTGTCTTTAATTTTTTTTTTTTTTAAGTATCCAATATACAATATACAATAAACCGTTGTGATTTTCTTATTTTATTATTCACTATTTACAGTAGTGTTTTTGATTTTACACAATAAACCGTTGTGATTTTCTTATTTTATTATTCACTATTTACAGTAGTGTTTTTGATTTTACACAATAAACCTTTGTGATTTTCTTATTTTATTATTCACTATTTACAGTAGTGTTTTTGATTTTACACAATAAACCTTTGTGTTTTTCTATTTTATTGTACACGATTAACTGTATTTATTTTACACAATAAACCGTTGTGTTTTCTTGTGAAAAAAAGAAATCCGCACGACTGCGCCAATTACGTTTTTCCTAACTCCAAGAGTTTAAAAAAAAACAACTTTATTCTTTGAAGTTCTATAATCAAATGCACAGTGTCAAAGTTTTATTTTCATAACCTGGATAAAATAGATACATACATACATATTGAGTTTAAGGTGTGAGAACGGAAACCAAAAGAGTATCTCACACCTGAATTTAAGGTTTTAATTTACATTAGTTGAAAAATATTTAAATGAAAATAATTATTTGATGACGATGAAAATAATATTTGATTACAATTGAAAAGGTTATGATTACATTAATGTATTAATATATATTTATATTATATATAGATATACAGATATATAGATACATAACTTGCGCGTCATATAAATTTCTTGTTTTCGCTCGGTTTGTACACGACCATTTAAGTTGGCTTCCGACTATTCTAGTTCTACCTTAAGTTGTGGTAGTCTGCATACGTCGTTACTTCTTCACGCAGAAATAAGATGGCTTTCTCGCGGCAAAACACTGACGCGGCACTTCGAATTGAGGGCTGAAGTCAGAACCTTCCTAATTGAAGATAATTTTGTTTTGGGCGAAAGGCTGTGTAATGAGCGCTGGCTATTGAAATTGGCGTATCTATCCGATATTTTAAAAAGGCTGAATGATTTAAATTTATCACTTTAGGGAAAGCTAATAACTGTTTTCGATGCCAGTGACAAAATAGAAGCATTTTATAAGATAATCCAGTTTTGGGCTAAATCAATGAAAAATCGAAACCTTGATAGCTTCTCAACGGTCATAGAATTTAAAAAGAAAATAAATTTGGACATTTCCGAAGATATTTTAAATGAGTTCCATATACACCTGCTAGGTTTGCTCGATCGATAGCTTCCACTTCTATTTTCCCGAAGAATACCACTCAAATATTAAGGGAAACCTGTGGGTTGCAAACCCCTACCCTGTCCCGTTGGAGCCAGATTCTCTAACATCGTTGCAATTTGAGTGCTTGAATGATTTGACATCAGATTCTTCGATAAAAGAGCATTTTGAAACGAAAAAGTCTTTGTCAGAATTCTGGTGCATGTTGGAGAACGAATTCAAAATTTTATCAAACAAAGCTAAGGTAATTATATTCTGCCGTTTGCAACAACATACATGTGCGAATCATGATTTTCCGCCTTCGTTGGAACCAAAACAAAATATAGATCCCATTGCTCACTAAAAGAAGCTTCTGGAGCTATTTAATTAAATACCATATGTACTTACCTAACCTTGTATATATAATATATAACATTATTACTTAACCATATTTTGTTTAGTTCACATTTTTATTGTTTTGCGATGAAGTAACTTCTTTCTTGAATTAAACAAATTTAAACTAAAATTGAAAAACAGTTATTGCTTTTTTACATATGAACATTTATACCTAACTGCGAAAAATGGAATACGCAGAACGAAGTGCTCCTCGAGAAATGTTTCCCCTGAAAAGTGCTCCGCGACTAAAAAAGATTGGGAACCGCTGATCTAAGTTATTACAATCTTGTTCTAACTTTTCATTCTTTATGTTTTTTATTATTAAATATTTTCCTTTATCGATTATAATATTTTCATCTTTGTAATCTTTAATATTACAGTTTAGTTTAGAATTATCTTTAAATATGTTTTCAATACAATTGTCTTCAATTTTTAATAGATTTTTTATTTCTTTGTTTATATAATAAATAGTTTTATTAAGTTCTATAAATTCATTGTTAGGTATTGTTATAATTTTATCTTTTACCGGGAGGGTACGTATAGATATTTTGTTATATAAGTTTTCATTAAATCTTGGTATACTAAGGATAATTAGTAAGTTTTCGTTATAAGTAGCCAATGTCAACTTTATCTCTTTTAGTTTTTCTATGTTAATATCGAAGTCATAAATTTCTTTTATAGTCAGTATATCTTGGGTTAATATTCCTGTCCTGCTGGTCATTATGATATTGTCAATTTTTCTATTATTTGTTGTACTTCTATTAAGTTTCTATTGAATTCTAGTTTCATACGTTAAGTTTTTATTTCTGATTTGATTTCTTTGTATTTAGTTAATGTTTTTTGAACCTTGCTTAAGTATGTCTTGTAATTGAAAGAATTGTTCATTAAATTGTTTGTTAATGGTTTGTTTGTTATTATTTGCTAAAAGTTCTCTGTAACTATCTTCTAAGTTTTGTAACTTTTCTTCTATGGTTTGTCTATCGTCGTCGTCCATAGTTCCATATATGTATTTCATTCCTTTACCTACAATGTTAATTAGTCCTCGTTTATGAATAATATGGTGTGGGATAATTGTTTGAAGTTTTATTTCTAATATATTTATCTTTTGTTCTTGCAAATTGTTAGGATTTGCTAGTAAATGGTATTGATCTTTTAACTGGTCTATTAATGATTGGCATTCTGTAAGGTTAATTACATGTAATAGAATGTCATAATTATTAATAAGTTTTATTTGTTCTTCTTGTATGATTAAAAGTTCTCTATCTATCTTTGTTATTTTTATATCATTAGTTTTTACTGAAGTTATTAATTAGGGAATCACTATCATGATTGCTATTGTTTTGGTTGTCTTCATTTTGTGTTTTAGTAAATTTCTTTTTCTTTCTTAATTGGTCTTTGTGAAGGAGTTGTTTTCTTAAGTGGGGTTTGATTAATAATTTTGTATCAATTGTTTTAAGTAGTTTTACTTTCTTGTGTTTGGTTTTTAGTTTATTAAACTGTTCTGGGTTGTTTATTTTTGTAAAATTTGGATTGACTTCTACGTCTAATCGATTTTTATTTATTTTGTCTAGAGTTTTGTTCTTGTTTGTTTCTATTCTATCATACATTTTTGTATTATCTATTTTACCTAGATGTATCTCTAAGGGTCTTTCTTTTGTAGTGAGATGTATTGTTTTGTTATACGTATTTACCGCTTTTGTGACTATATCGATAAGTTTTTCAGTTTTCTCTAGTAATCTAATATGTTCATTTAGGGTGCTGTGAAGGCGTTCCACATCCGAATTTCCGGTGTGTCTATAAGGGGTGGTAAAATGTGTTAGTATATTCTTTTCTTTTAGATAATTTTCTATGGAATAAGTTTGGAAAGTGGGGTCATTGTCTAGAGTTAATTTCTCAGACATGTATGAGAATAGTTTTTCCATAGCATTTAAAATGTCTTTTTGGTTTTTTGTTTTAAGTTTTTCTACTGAAGCATAGTTGCTGAATTTGTCGATACAACTTAAGTATTTGTTATTGTTGGGTAGGATCCATATGCCCATATGGTAGTGAATGTGTGGTTCTAAGGGTGTTCCTGTTTCTTCATATGGGAGTTTAATAGGGTTTTTTTCTACTTGCAGGTTGCAGATATCGCAATTATTTATGATTTTTGTTATTTGTGTTTTAAGATTTGGGTAATAAAACTTTCTTTTTAGATCTAAATATAATTTTTCTATTCCTACGTGATTTAATTCGTTATGTTTTTTGTGTGTGATTTCTTCTAGTTTAGTTATATCATAAACATCTTCTAAGAATGTATGAGTTCTGATTAAAGTTTGGTTGTTGTGATGTGTTTTCCAATAAGTTTGGAATTCTTAAAATGGTTTATCGTTGTTACAATATAAAACGTTTTTATGATCTATATCAATTTCTGATATGATTTTTTCGAAGTCTGGTTCTTTGAAATTTCTTCTAACTATTTTTATTCTTCTTTTGTTAAAAGGGAAGGTTATGATTTCGTCATTTTGTTCTCCTATTTCTATGATAATCTGTCGAATAAATATATTTAAACTTTGTTCGGTGATGGGAATTAGGTTTGAACTATCTGATTCATTTGAGTGTTGTGTAGAAACGAGTTCTAAAATGTTTAATACATTTTCGTAGTTTGTGTCAATTTTTGTGTTTACTTCGTTTATTTTTATTCTAGACAAAGCATCAGCGACTTTGTTCTCTTTGCCTTGTATGTATTCAATTTGAAAGTCATACTCTTCTAATTTTATTTTCCAGCGTTGGAGTTTCGAATTCGGTTCTTTCAAATTTTTTAGAGGTCTATGATCAGTTAAGTTCTTGAACCTTCTTCCGTATGAATAATGTCTAAATTGTTTGGTTGCCCAAACAATCGCTAACAATTCTTTTTCGATGGTACTGTAATTACACTCGTGTTTGTTAAGAGTGCGTGAAGCAAATGATAATGGTCCATGGGATTGACCAGAGAATATGAAATAAAGAAGCCAATCCTTCTTACGTTTCACCCCCCAAAACCCATTTGTTTACATTGTTGTATTTGTAATTTCATTTCGTGTCGAAGAAATAGATGTGAATTGCAACAACAACAAGACCTGTGCTGAATGATGTGCTGAATGACTAGTTGATTCTATGTGTGCGTTTTGCACTGCTTTTCAGTAATACTTTGCAAATCTAATACATCAGCTGTTCGCTTCCAGCTTGTAGGCAAATCAAATTGACAGCTGAGGATTGACTTCTTTATTTCATATTCTCTGGGATTGACTTAGGACTGCTCCTATGGCATAGTTACTTGCATCTGTTGTCAATAAAAATTCTTTATTGAAATCTGGATGCCTATTTAATAAGTTGTCAGACTTGGCTATTTTTAATTTTTCGAACGCTTCTATGTATTCGAGGTTTTTTACATCTATTTTACTATCCTTTTTTAAACAAAGGGTTAGAGGTTTGATAGTTTTGGCGTAATCCTGGATAAATTTTCGGTAGTATCCAGTCAAGCCTAAAAATGATTGAATTTCCTTGATAGTTTTTGGTATGGGAAAATTTTGTATTGTGTTTATTTTGTTGGGATTAGGTTTTATTCCGTCTGGGGTAATTATATGACCTAAGAATTCGCTTTCTTTTTTCATGAAGTCGCACTTATTCAAAGATATTTTCAAATTTACGTTTTGAAATTTCTCGAATATTTTCCCTAGAGAAGTTATATGTTCTTCGAGAGTTGTGGAGAAGATGTTTATGTCATCAAGGTAGACATAACAAATTTTCCCCATGAAGTCTTTTAGAACTTCATTCCTCATTCTTTGAAATGTGGCGGGTGCGTTTTTTAAGACAGATGGCATTCGCATCCATTCATAGTGTCCAGATAATGTACTAAAAGCAGTTTTTTCACGGTCTTCTGGATCTACTTCTATCTGGTGAAAACCTTTAGTTAAGTCCAGTGTTGTGAAGTAGTTTGCTCGACCCATTTTATCTAGTATGTCATCTATTAGTGGAATCGGAAATTTATCTTCCTTAGTGGCATTGTTTAGTTTTCTATAATCAATCACTATGCCCCATTCTTTATTTCCTAATTTATCTTCCTTTTTGGGAACGACCCAAATAGGGGCGTTGTATGGAGAAGTTGAAGGTTTTATGATGCCTTGATTTAACAAATCTTGTATCTGATTGTCGACTTCTTTCTGGATATCTGTAGATTCGTGTGAATATAAGTTCTTCATTTGTTGTTGGTATTTTATGCTTTATATGACTTGTAAAACTCAAGTCATCGCCTTTATGGAAAAAAACTTTTCTGTATTTTCCTAAGATCTTCATCAGGTTCACATGTTCTTCTTTGTTTAGATGATCCAATCTTTTGGCTTCTAGCTCGTTAAGTATTGAATCTTCTGGAGACATGTTTGTTAGATGATTGATCTCTTTTTCATATTCTTGTTCGTCTTCCGCAGAGAAGAACAGAGGAATTGTTTCTCTATTTAATTTTAGAGTTTTATTTTTGAAATCAATTTCGGCATTGTTTGGGAATAGGATATTAGTTCCAATCAATCCGTCGAATTGATTATTAAAATTGTACACTTGGAATACATATACAATCTTCTTGGGTTTAAAAAATAAATTTTTCTTTAGGAATAGTTAATTCCTCACTGATAAAAATAGGGGTACCTACAGTTTTATTTCTAGGGGGGTGGTACGTTTTTTAGTTAATTGAATTGGTGCTTTTTCTTTATTAATTAGACTGTTTGTTGCACCGGTATCTATTATTAGTCTAATTACTTGTTCATTTTTAGTTAATTTAATAAAGGGGAGTTTATTATTTCCATTTGTTGAGAGATTTCCGAGGCTTGCGTTTGAAAATCCGTATTATTTTCATTATAATTTGCTTGGATTTTCTTTAACTGGCTAGATGTAGGATCTATATCCATGGGTTTAATTTGTTTGCTAGGTGGTTTATAATTCGGATTATAATTGTTACCTTTGTAGTTTGGATTTGGGTTATTATGATTAAAAGGGGGTTTAATATATACGGGATTTTTAGGTACAAAGTTGTTATGATTGGGATAATATTTTTGATTGGGGATGAAGTTTTTATTATTAATTTTTGGTGTTTCGACCAATTTTTCAGGTGTTACCTACTTCATTTTTTTACTTGCGATATAGGTACTATAGGGCAAGTTTTGGATTCGTGCAAAAAAAAAATTTCGAGATAACAATCAAACATGATTATCTCGAATATAGATGCACCAACGGAAAAAATCGCCAAATGGTTGGTATCTGAGTTCCAGAACTACAGACAGACTGAAAGCAGAAGCGTAAGTAATACTTATGATTTCATAGAACGAGTTAAAAACTTAGAAATTAATGAAAATGAGGTTTTAATATCATTTGATGTGGTAGCATTATTTCCGAGTATTCCGATTAAAGAAACCTTAGATTTGCTGAAAAACTGGCTTGATGAACGCGAAGATAACCAAGAAAAAAAAAGATCTACTTTGACGCAGCCAAGTTATGTATGGACTACAACTGTTGCCAATTTCTTGACAAGTTTTACAAAATTACTGAGGGCACAACAATGGGAAATTCGCTTTCTCCATTTTTAGCAAACTTGTTTATGTCAAATTTTGAAAAACAAATTGAAGCAGAAGGAAATTTACCTGATGTATGGTTTCGATATGTGGATGACATTTTTGCCTGCATAAATCCAAACAATCTGGATCCCTTCATGAATATTTTGAACTCAAAATGGCCTTCTTTGAAATTTACATTTGAAATGGAGAAAGATAAGACGCTCCCATTTTTAGATGTGTTAATAAGGAGAAACGCTGAAAACAAACTGAGTTTTTCAATATATAGAAAGCCAACCAACATTCCACGATATATCCCAAGTGATTCCTTCTGTCCTATACAGCATAAAAAGGCTGCTTTTAATAGCATGGTATTTCGTTTATGTTCGGTTCCAATGAGTGCAAAGAATTATATGGAGGAGTTGGACTACATTAAATATTCCGCCATGCTCAACGGATATGACAAGGAAATGATAACAAAAATGGTCCACAAACAATCTAAAATACTTAAAAGAACAAACTTAACAACACTTAAAACAGTAAAAGAGAGCGAAGAAAAGAAACGCTTGAAAATACATTTTGCACCTGCAATAACAAATAAGCTCACAAAAGTATTTAGGCAGCAAAATATACAATTAGTTTACTCATCAGACTCTAAACTCAAAACAAAACTAGGATCAACAGAAGACAGGACAGAAAATATTAAAAAGCCAGGTATCTATGAAATAGCATGTAATGATTGTGAACAAAAATACTATGGACAAACCAAGAGAAACATTGAAACAAGGTTCAACGAGCATCTAGCCAACAAAAAGCTCAACAGACCTAACAAATCTGCGGTTGCATTGCACATGCTGGAAAATAAACATGATGTGACGAAAGAAAGCTTAAAACTTATCAAGCATGTGAGCGATGACAGGTACTTGGACGCATATGAAAGCATTTACATGCATAAAAACAACAACATTTTGATGAACACGATGGATGCACCGATCAAGTCTTCTCTTTTCAACACCATTAGAAGAAACTAATCAAATGCTTTGGGTTATGGTTTTTTCTTTAAACTGTTTGTTTGAATGTAGATCACAAGCTTTATTAGTATATACATATTTTAGTCAATAAAAAGAAGTGCTGAAGATGGCATGTAAAATGCCGAAATGCATCCTAAATTGACGTTTGTTTTTTGTTTCTTGTTTTAATTCTGTGTAATTGTAAAGAGCGAAAGATAAACGCATAATAAAAGTGAAGTCAGTAAGGCGTTTGACTATTAATTTATTTTGTTTTTAAATGATATTAGACTTCACGGTTGTTGTGTATGAGATCGATATTTTAATATTTGATTTTATTTTAAATAATCAAACATGACATTACGATGATATAGAACACGAAAAAAGTGGGTGGCGAAATTCTGTCTGTCTGTCTGTCTGTCCGTACCTCAACCTACAGCCTAAACCACTGAAGCGATTTTCTTCAAATTTTGAACTTAAGGTTTTTTTGTAACTCTCCAGAGGGGAAATTGAAATTTTTTTTTAGCTCAAAAAATAACGGTACTTGCCATACATCCGTTAAGGAAAAGCTTATTTATCTCAAAAACGGCTCCAACGATTTTGATAAAAAAAAATCAGTGTATTATTGTAGACATGGTGTACTTTTTGGTAAGAAAAAAAATTACCAAAAACATTTATTAACGGTACCTGCCATATAACGGTTTTTTTGATTTTCGGTTTTCTCATTAGCCGCTCATCCTATTTCAATAAATTTTTTTTTGCAAAAGCTTTGTTAAAATATAAATAATACTGTATACAAAAATTTTTGAAAAAATTAATTTTGGATTTTTAAAAAAAGATTCAAAAATTTTTTTTTGAAAATTCAATATTTCAAAAACGGGTTGATGAATTGTTTTGAAATTTCAGTTTTAAATGTTTATTAATATATACTCAAAATTGGCATACCAAATTTTTTTTTGAAAAATGTTACAAAAATTTTATATATAAAAAATTAATTTTTAAGAAAACGGCTCCAACGATTTAAAATTTTTTTTTTGCATATATTCATATTTTTTCAAGTAATCAGATGGCATACTTTTTTTTGAGCTCTAAGTTATTTATCAGGGTGTTTATACAATTAAAAGAACGATCTAAATGCTTTTTATACTTTTTCTATAATAACTTGAATATTTTTTAAAGTTCTTAAGTCCCACACAACTTTAACATAAGAGCAAGTACGTGCGATCCAGTCGTGCATTTTATTCATCTACAAATTCTGCTTGTGTTAGCTCGTGTAAAGCTGCTTGAAGATTAGGAGGTTTAAGTGCGAAGAGTACTGTTCGCATATGCACTGGTAATTTTTATTTAAATATATTGAGAGCTGTTTTGTTATTATGTTCTATTTCAGAACTTTTACCTTCTTGAATTGTTTTTTGATCTAATTCGCAGAGGCTTTTTTGGATATCGTTATAAAAGATTATAACATTTCCTTTGTACATTAGTTGTCTTAATTCATCGTATAATTGGAAAGAGGATTTGAATCCTCCAAAATTTGTAATTAACAATTCTTTTATTTCAGCCCAATTACTTAAGTGTGCATGTATTTCAATGCATCTTTTTGCTTTCCCAATTAATTTACTTTTTAATATGTTGATACACATTGCCTGACTTTGGTTGTCGTACTTGTTCAGTGTTGGAGTAATTCCATCCACATTCGTAATGAATGTGTACAGATCCTCACGTCGTCCGTCGAATGCATTTAATTTTTCTATGTATTTGAGGGGGTCGAGTGTTAGTGTGAGAGACATTTTGATATTATTCTTATTTATTTTCTCAAATGTAGTGAGTTCTGTGTCTAGTTTAATATATGATAAATCTGTTCCTAAAGTATCACTGGATTTACTTAATTTAAGCTTAAAATTATTCTTTCTTTCGTTATTATTTTCGTTGTTTTTTTTGTTGTTCCTGTTCTCCTTCTGAGGATTCGCCTGCGTTCCTTGGATAAGGATTTTGTTTCTTCTTAGATAGTTTTCTGCTAATAAAACTCATCTGTTTGATTTGTTGTTGTTAGACAATAAGTCTCCTCTGTGGATTTTGTGGCATTACCATATGCGTTGGTTTGAGTCACTAACTAATTGGTTTGTATTGAATAATTTTGAATGAACAACAACAACTTGTGTGTGTTACCACCAAGTTTATAGGCTGGAGTTATAGCTATTTCACGAGAGCCACCTCGATCATCAGACTCATTTAGTGGTGCTTAGTCTGATTATGCTCGTATTAATTGAAAAACTGCTTGCCGTCATATGGGAGCGAACAATGAACCTTGCGATTCAGAGGCCGATGCACTACACACCGCGCCACTGAAGCCACATGGTTAGCTCTATCCCAATGCAGGTTTCGTTGTTTATCAATTGCAACAGCGACTAGCATTTTTATAAACACATACAAGCTTGCTATTGTTCAGTCGGTTTCTTTCTTTTTTCCCCATGCACCGATTCGTATGCCAACAATTGGTTTGTTTTAGATTTATAAAGTGTTCTAATAACTTGTAAATTCACTGAATCTTGTTTTGAGAGTCACTGAATTGTAAGTGTGTCGTTCACTTTCTAAAATGTGTACCGTTATTTTTAGTTATTACTTCGCGATGCTCTTTTGTGTAGAGTTTTCAAAGCGAGTATAATTCACTATTTAAACGGAAAAACGAGCGATAAAAAATGATTTTACTTTCGATACTAACTTTTCCTTTTTCGTAGGTTGACCGAAATTTAAAATATTTGTTGTAGGTTGTTATTTACGGATACTTCTTTTATATGTGAAGCATCCTACCGACTGCGCCAATTTTATTCGTTAATTTACTAAACGAATTAAAAAAAAAACTCTTCAGAGACGAGCTCTGAATTAGGAGGACTTTACTGTTTGCGTACAACTTAAGAACTAACTGGAACGTCGCAGACGACCAGTGTTTGAGGCATATCATTATTGCCTACGTGGCTTTTTCTTTGTTAAAGCCTAGTACGCTGCTGATGCGAAACGAAAAATCCCATACAAAATTGACACGACGAAATCATTAACTAAAAATTTAGTTCAACTTTTCGTTTTGCAGTACGCTGCTGCACTGCGAAATGTGTTATCTTGAGGAAAGTTGTACTAGATTTCTTAGTACAACTCTCCACTCTTTTCGTTCTCAATTTAATTGTCTCGGACATTTATTGCTTGCGAAATTTTGACATTTTATTTTTTTTAGTATAAAAAAAAACACATTTGTGTCAAACAGTGAATTTGTTATCTTGTCCGCAAAAACTTTGAAAATTATTATAGAAACGTTGTGAATAATTATTATTATTTTGCTTTGATAATAATTCTTTCTGCTCGTCTGTCATTTTTTATTTCCCATTGTCGATCGATAGTCATAGGTCCAGATTTGTGTACAGTGTCATAGATACTTCGGCAAATGAAAGTGTATGCTTCTTCAATTTATAATCGTAATCATAATCGTTTCCAACAATTAAATAAGTTTTGCCGAAATTTTACATCTCAAACTTTATGAGATAAAAATCCTCAGTCTTCGCAATGATCCTGGCACTGAACAAATAAGTTTTCGCTATACAAATCTAGAGATGAACGTCCATCGGTCTATCCAGAATTTAATTTTTGTAGAACAATGAATGTTAGTATACACAACAATAAACAAAATAATTGAATAAAAAGTCGAAGAAAAAACAATAAACCCAAACATGCTGGATGCTGCTACAATTTCAGTTGCCAATAATTCGAAAACCCAAGATGTAAGATTCAATCTTTAAAGATAAGGTAAGTAAATGAATCGGTCTACAATTAATTTTAAATTTGTTTTCAATTTACGTAGATTGCTATATTTCATCCAAAGCAATGAACAATTGTCTTGGGTTGCATTTGCCCAAATGATTTCAGACTCAAGAGAACTGTATTGATGTTCGACTTTTGTATATCTAAACCATGCTTTATATATACAAAGGTTCGACGGTAAATTCGAAGTGGTTGTCAATAATTCATGGATGTGCATTTTCATCTTATATATCCAAGCAAATTGGAATAAATTGCAATTCTCCGAACGAAAACATCGGCTTGGCATTATGACACAAAGGTGAGAAGGTAAGTCGATTGATATTTTGTCGAAACCCCCAATATCTAAGCACTCATCTCAAGTCCAGTTCAGGAAATCTACAAAACATAAAGTGGATCAAATGTGTGGATTAAGCTTCAAAATATCTCCCACTGATATCGACTATCACATACAACTCGAACTGAGACCTGGAAATGCCAGTCGCTTGGGACCTACGGATGAAGCCATTTCTAAAAGTGGAGTTTAAGCAGGACCTAGCAAATGTACATTTGAAAAACGTTACCGTAATTCGTTTAAGATGGTTTCTGTTGGCTAAGAAAGATATTAAGTGTGTTTTCTTAATTTTCTAATTAAAGACAAAATCTTTTACCGCAAACACGAAACAACTGAATTTTTGATGTCCTCAACGAACTACGTTTGTTCCTGAACAGGCGCATCCAATTTTGTTTCCCCAGGACAAGCAAAACGGATATATTTTCGAGTTCAGATTTTTCTGAAAAGGCCTATTATCTTGACAGACATGATTTCTTTTTCTGTTAGTCATTTATGTTTGCTTTAAAAGTATGTTATGCCATTAAGTCTCTATTTTGTTCATTTATCATTACAGTACATGTGTGATTTTAAGCCAAAGTATGTGGTTGTGAAACTGGAATTGCCATTGACGACGAGTGCTAGTGATCGATGATAAGCAAATTCTTGTGGCCTGTATGGTGTTTCGACGACATGTGGTCCCAAGAGGATGGTCCTCCGTGCCACACTTTGGCCTATACAAATAAACCAGAAACAATTGATGCCCTAAAGCCCATTCAACAAATTCAGCCAGCTAAAAATCTACCGTCCTTAATGAAGGGGCCTTTATATAGGTAAATAGATACCACACTTGCAGAACATGCTTCACATAACAATGGAAAAAGTTTCCACCAAATCAATGATTTGCTTGGAAAAAAGAAGAAAAATTTCGAAAATGGATCACAATTCCAACGATTATTGTAAATTGACCGGCTGAATAAAAGCCGAGAAACACAGCTTTGACTTTGATGCTTTATGTTGAGGTGTCTACAGAATGGTACAGCTTCTGTGTACAAATGTTTTTAATGTAAAATATTTAAATGTGTTCATACGAAATAAAATAAATAGATAAGAAGCTTGGAAAGATATAAAAGCAAGTTTTTGACTAAATGGGCAGTTTTATTTATATTTTACCAATGAATTATGATTTTATTACAGTAGGTATTGACTTATTACTTATTATTTTAAACTAAAATCGATCAAAAATGAAGTCTTTTTCAGATTAGATTTTTGGAAAATTGTGATAAATTGGTCTATAACTTCGGCAATTACTTTTTGATATTTTGATCGATACTGATTCCTTCATTCCTTGCGGCAGAGGATAAAATTGGGATACTGCAGATCGTCTGAGAAAAGAACCAAAATTAACACAATTTAACGACTGTTGTGACGCTAGATGCTGCTGTTGCTGGCTTTGCTATCATGCACTTTGTATTTGTTTGAGTTATTGCTTCAAATATTCTACTTCTTTGTCCAGTCCCTGGTTCTTGACCAGATGTGTTTTAGCTTCAAGGCCATAATTTGTTTTTCAAAATGTCATTCTTCCATACAGGTATTAATGCAATCATGGGATGCCTGTGGAGGCACTTCAGTTTTCTGTCTATATTAAAAAACTTGTAAATTCACTTGATTTTTAATGTAATGTTTTGGTATAGACTTACTTCTTGTGCTTCCCCTCCCATTAAATCGTCAAAAGTTATTTGGTTTTTCTATTAGTTCTAAAAACAATTTTTATAAAGAACTATGTAAGAAATGTATGCAATACTCACTTTCATGAAAAATTTGTTTCAAAGAATAGATTAATGAAAGTGATGCATAAAGTATACACGGCTTGCTCTTGACAATTGTGTTTTTACAGCTGATAGGACTCTCCACTGTCATTTTTTCGTTGCAGTTTTCGTTTACGTTTCGCTTTGCGATTGGAGACCAACTAAAAAATTCGTTTCGCATCAGCAGCGTACTAGGCTTAAGCCTAGTACGCTGCTGATGCGAAACGAAATTTTTAGTTGGTCTCCAACAAGACATCGAAATGCTTACGAAAACGAAGCGGAAAAATATTCATTGACAGTTGCACAAATTCAAAAAATTAAAACAAATGCAAATGCAAAAAAATCACAAGCAGCCATGCTCTAATGAAAGAAACAACAAAAATAAACACGAAAAAACACAAATGTCATTTTTTCGCACACAATAAATGGTCTGGGTAATTAATTGTGTGCGAAAAAAGAGTGTAGACTTCTCCAAATAATCTGCTACAATTTTCAATTTCGCTCATCGAACAGCGTACTGCAGAACGAAAAGTAGAACTAAATTTTTAGTTTATGATTTCGTTGTGTCATTTTTGTATGGGATTTTTCGTTTCGCATCAGCAGCGTACTAGGCTTTATAGTTTGTTTAGTCTAATATTTGTTTATCGGAATGTTTCATTATTGCATTTGAGCGGATATGCCTTTGTCAAATGTGATACGAAAAGTAAGCAAAAAGTGTTTAGCTTTTTGTTTGGATTAATGTGTTCTTTGTTTCAATATGAAGTTATCTTTAAAAAATACTTGTATCGTTATTCTTGGTTATAACATATATATATAATGAAACAATGATGTTCAAAGGGTAGACATGTGCATTCAAGAGGACACAAGCGTCCACAAGCTTTGTTTCAAAGCGAACCTCTGTCTATCAACTCCTACTCTCACCTCCCCGCGGTGAACATCGGGTGCCTAGTACCTTTAACTGAAGATGGGGTTCCAATCCCTGTGGACGGTTTTAGGGGGCAGCAAACGAGAGAGGGGGGGAGGAGTGTTCCCACTAAGGCACTTCTCCTTCATCCAGGCGGCAGCGGAAGAATTCTCAAGATGGAATCAACGGTGGCGTCTACAGTTCCAGTTAGGCTGAACTACTTAGTGAACACCTTATACGGGCTACTACGACATATTCGGAGCTCAGGCCTATAAGGAGCGGTTAATCCGGCTCCCCGCCCTTGGAGTTATATATATAGGGTCTGGTCCTCCAGGTTGGGGGTCGTGCCGTCGGGGTGACTTCCCGGCCACGTAAAGCTATTTTAGTTGCGAAGCATCAACAAGCCTCGGATACGGACGGATTTACTGTTGACGAACCAAGCAAACGAAATAAGGACAACGAACTTCGGATCTGCACGTGGAATGTTCTGTCTCTCTATAGACCACGTGCAGCCGAACATTTAGCGGAGGCCCTAGACTGCTACAAAGCAGACATCACCGCCATCCAAGAAGTGCGCTGGGATGGGCCGGGCAAAAGAAAACTGAAAGACTGCGATGTATACTACGGTGACTGTTACCGACCACAAGGGCAGCGTCTTTTTGGATGTGGATTTGTTGTTAGAGGCAGACTGAGGCAAGAGGTCTTGAGTTTCAATTATGTGAACGAGCGCCTCACGACAATTCGCATCAAGGCTAAATTCGCCAACATCAGCCTGATATGCGCGCATGCCCCCACAGAGGAGAAAGATGAAGACACCAAGGACGAGTTCTACGAGCTCCTGGACAAGACATATGAGCAATGCCCTAGCTATGACATTAAAATTGTCTTGGGTGATTTTAATGCCAAACTAGGAAGAGAAGACGTCTTTGGTGGCACAATCGGAAGATACAGCCTGCACGACACCACCTCCGATAACGGACTCAGGCTAATCGACTTTGCTGCGGGGCGAAACGCTGTGGTAGCTAGTACGCAGTTCCCGCATCTCGATATTCATAAGGGGACATGGCGAATTCCTGGTCAATCAACCGCCAACCAAATTGACCACATTGCGATCGACGCAAGGCACTCCTCCAGTATCAAGGATGTCCGAACGTTCCGAGGAGCCAACGTTGACTCGGACCACTACCTCGTTGTAGCAAAGGTAATGCTACGGATATCC
Source organism: Dasysyrphus tricinctus (assembly GCA_963921185.1). Lineage (NCBI taxonomy): Eukaryota > Metazoa > Arthropoda > Insecta > Diptera > Syrphidae > Dasysyrphus > Dasysyrphus tricinctus. The sequence goes on along the minus strand of OY992533.1, from coordinate 30,976,903 downwards.
AGACCAAAGCCAAAACAGGGAAATACTGTCAGGAAGTTCAACGTCGGACGGCTACAGTCGCAAGAAATCGCCAGGTCCTTTTCCGATCGAGTCTCTCGCGCCCTCTTAACTAGTCCTTTGCCGCCAACTGCAAACATCGAGAACCAGTGGAAAAACTGCCAGGAAGCCATCAGAGATGCCGCCTCTGACGTGCTGGGCTTCGCACGACCACCACAGCGAAACCCCTGGTTCGACGAGGAATGCCGGCAAGTACATGCAGCCAAACAACAGGCATACAAAGCGGCGCTGCATAGAAGGACCAGAGCTGCTCGCGAGCTCTACGAGCAGAAGAGGAAAGAGGAACACAAGCTTCTCAGAAAGAAAAAGAAAGAGCATGAGAAGCGCGCGATCGAGGAATTAGAGGGATGCCACTGCAGGAATGAAGTTCGGAAGTTTTACCAAAAAGTAAAAAGAACCTCCCAAGGTTACAAACCCCGAACCGAAGCCTGCAAGGACGATCAGGGGAACATCGTGGTGGAAACGCAGTCGGTGCTGAGGATATGGAAAAATCATTTCTGCAAATTGTATAACGGCGATGACGAACCGAATTCCGCTACCATGCAAATTGCACCATTCAACCTGGATGACGTAGGCCAACAATTCCGTCCACCCGATCTTGACGAAGTGAGGATAGCCATATCTAAACTTAAGTCCAATAAAGCTGCTGGAGCTGATGGCCTTGCGGCTGAGCTATTCAAAGCGGCTGGCGATGAATTGGTTAGGAGTATGCACCAGCTCATCTGCAAAATATGGTCGGAAGAAAGCATGCCCGATGAATGGAACCTCAGTATTGTTTGCCCGATCCTCAAGAAAGGCGATCCTCTGGACTGCACCAACTACAGAGGCATCAGTCTTCTTAATATCGCCTACAAGATCTTCTCTGCCGTACTTTGTGAACGCCTGAAGCCATTCGTCAACAACCTGATAGGTCCATATCAGTGTGGCTTTAGGCCAGGGAAGTCCACCATCGACCAAATATTCGCACTACGGCAGATCTTGGAGAAAACCCAGGAGTTCCAAATCGATACCCACCACCTTTTTATCGATTTCAAGGCCGCGTATGACAGCATCTATAGAGACGAGCTATATAGAGCAATGTCTAGTTTTGGCATCCCTGCCAAACTCGTCCGTTTGTGCAGGATGACGATGGAGAATGCACGCTGCTCCATCAAGGTCGGCAAAGACCTCACCGACACCTTTGATGTCAAAAAAGGTTTTAGGCAAGGCGACGCGCTGTCATGCGACTTCTTCAACATCGTTCTTGAAAGAATAGTGCAAAACTCTCACGTCAACACCAGAGGCACAATCTTTCAAAAGTCCGTCCAATTACTCGCTTACGCTGACGACATTGACATAATCGGACGAACAAAGCGTGATGTCAGTGGTGCTTTTGTGAGCATTGAGAAGGAAGCCAAGAAGATGGGTTTAACGGTGAATGAAAGCAAAACAAAATATATGCTGTCCACAAGAAAGGACACCCAACACCGACGTCTCGGACAGAACGTCACCATAGACAGCTATAATTTTGAGGTAGTCAGAGACTTTGTCTACCTAGGATCCGCTATAAACTCAGCGAACGACACCAGCGCTGAGATCAAACGAAGAATTACTCTTGCCAATCGCTGTTTCTTTGGGCTAAGAAGGCAATTGAGAAGCAAAGCCCTCTCTCGAGCAACTAAACTGTCCCTGTATAAGACGCTTATCATCCCGGTCCTGATGTATGGTGCAGAGGCATGGACACTGCTAACAGTGGATGAGAACGCGTTAGGCTGTTTTGAGAGAAAAATTCTCCGGGTGATTTTTGGTCCCGTCTGCATAGATGGGGAATGGAGAAGAAGATACAACAACGAACTGTATGGGCTGTACAGCGACACCGACCTAGCCACAAAAGTGAAAAGCCAACGACTGAGATGGCTGGGTCATCTAGAGCGAATGGACACCAATGCTCCGGCCCGGAAAGTCTTTGAATCCAACCCCGTGGGACAACGCAGTAGAGGTGGACAGCGTAAAAGGTGGCGCACGCAAGTGGAAGAGGACCTCAACCAACTTGGCGTGCGAAACTGGAGACAGCTAGCTAGAAACCGAGCCGGCTGGAAGAAGCTTGTTGGTTGAGGCCCTGGTCCACCCCGGACTGTAGCGCCACCTTAAGTAAGTAAGTAAGTATAATGAAACAATGAAAGTTGTGAGAGAGATATATGTGCTTTATTAATGATGTTGTCTGTTATCAAGTTATGCAACGACTGACTGTGTGAAGTCAGTTATCAGTTATGAGAAGCATATACTCTACAATTGTTCTATCCCCTATAATTTTATAAGCTCTATCTTGAATTCTATCCAAGAGACTTAAATAGGTTTTTGGAGCACCTGCCCAGATATGGGAGTTGTACTCAAGCTTTGGACGGATAAAGGCTTTATAGATTACGGCCAGATCAGAAGGGAGAAATATTTCTTACATCTTCCAAGAAAACCTAAACATTTCGCAGCATTTTTCGCGACGTCGAATATGTGAACATTCCACAAAAGGTGGCTTGTGATGCACATACCCAGAACTGAAAGCTGTTCAGTTTTCTCGATGCAAGTGCCACTTATGGATAGTGGGATAGGGGATGGGTTTCGCTTTAACGACAAAAGACAGCATTGAGTTTTTGAAGCATTAAATTCTACGCGGTTTTTAATTCCCTATTGAACAATGCTGTTGAGATCAGAATTAAATGAGCTTATCATTCGCTGCCTTTCAAGTTCCACACCCGAAGAAATAGGAAATGAATCTTGGAAAGAATTTGAGAAGCTGAGAGTACTGTCGTCAGCTACACAATTTAATGGATTAGAAGTTTCAGACAGAAGGAGGTCTAACAAGGGTTTTCGGTGAAATTTGACCTGTTGTACCTGAAAAAAGTCGTCATTTCGTCTTCAATTACTTTTTCCCAATTACATATAATTAATTGAAAATTTTCAATTACAAATTACATGTAGGTAATTGTAATTGAAAAATTCCAAATAAAAGTCAATTACTGATTACATGTAATTGTACTTGACCCTGTAATCAATTACAAAATGTAATAATTACTACCCAACTCTGGTTCCACTGCTACGAAAGCCATACTGCCGGTCATTAAGAAGCTTTGTTCTTCGAGATATTTCTTAAGCTGATAATTTATCAGCGTTTCCATGATCTTGGAAAGAAGGGACGTAAGTGCAATTGGACGATAGTTAGAGGGAGAAGAAGATTCCCTTTTTTAGGGACAGGCTGGACAAATGCTGTTTTCCATCCACTCGGAAAGAGACCAGTAGAGTAGGACAGATGGAAAAACTTACGCAGTGGCTTTGCCAGCGTTGAAGAACACCTCTTCAGAACAATGGGAGGTATACTATCTGGACCAGCAGATTTGTGTTTATCAAGATCTTTTAGAACTCTTGCCACTGCACGATTGCGAAAGAAGATTCGTCCCATGAAATCATTTGCGCTCTCAAGTACAGGAGGAGTTATGACACTCTCTGGCAGCGTCGAATTAACAGCAAACTGTGCTGCAGATTGGCTTTATCAGTTAAGCTAACATAGGGAGTGCCATTGAAGACGAGTGTTGGAACCGAAGACGAGGTGGTATTTCTAATGTTTTTTTTTTACAAATGACCAAAAATTTGTACTACCTTTGGGACACTGTAGTATTTTTTGCCTTAATTTATGGTCATGCAAAAATTTGGTTCGTTAAATATGGCCGTTACAGGTCTTTCTAGCTTTTTTGAACCTTTTCCGGTTTTCCTCAGTGGAGTTGATTTATAACAACGGAAGCTTACCTCACTTGCCCTGACAACTTCTTTGCACCGCGAATCAAACCATGAATTCTCTTTCGGTTTGATAGATTTCATCATATCGTCCCCTGATTGCAAGAACTAGGTAACTCAATTTTCAATTTTTAAAATATCTCGGCAAAAAACGGTATTTTTAGTACAGTTTTCAAGATTTTTCGTCCAATTTTTTTTTATTCTAGACAAATATAGAATATTTTTGAAGTGTAAGAAAAAATAAAATTAAACTCTCTCTCGTTCTCGGGCGCCTTGGCAGGGTCCGTTTTAGACTGCCTTACCCCGGTATATCGGCTCTGCCGGGGCTGACCATCTTTTCCTTCTTTTATTTTTTTTTAACCACAATGGACGATTTAGACATGACGAACCTACCATCCGCTGACACTGAGGATGAACTTTTGGCCTCCAGTCAGGAGACCATCGGAGACCCAGGGAGCACTGGTAGTACCAGCCATAGTACGCCTGTGCCCCTCCGCCTGTGCCCCTCCGCCTGTGCCCCTCCACCAACAACAGAGGTCTGCTGGAAGTGTGGAACTCCATCGAGGCCAAGCTCTCGGAGATGGTGTTTTCCTACACCGTGACGGCAAGCGAGGGACCCTACCCTAGTTTTGACTCTGGTGAGATGCTCAGGGGACACAGGGTTATCAAATGCGCGGACTTGTTCTCTAGGGATTTCCTTAGTAGGTGCATTGCTAAGATTAGCAATCACTGGGATGGCTTGAGGCTCAAGCTCATCCCAGCTAAGGATATCCCTAGACAACCAAAGGCGCGTATCTGGTTGCCCCTCATGAGGATTAAGCCAAGCGGACAGGAGCTGATCCGTTGATTCCGATGCGGGACTGGGCAGTCACTGAGGAACCGCAGAAGAACAGCGCTTCTTATCTTCTGAAGATTAGCGAAGAAAGTGTAGGAGAACTTGAGAAGGCTGACTTCAAACTCCGCTTTGGCATCAGGTTTGCCAAAGTCAAAATTCTGCCCAGTCAGGGTACAGATCCCGACAAAGTTGATGGCAATGTCGAGTTCGACGATGTCATTGATGGAGTCGAGGTCCCCAGCGAGCCGCCGGGGTAGTTCGGAGATTAATGAACGAGGTGAGTCTCTTTTCGATTTCATTATTGAAAACAACTTAACTGTATGTAACAGAGGTATTACTCCTACTTTTGTCTTTCCGAGCTCGGATAGCTACGAAGGGTGGGAGAACATACTTGATATTACCGTCATTAATAATTACTTTAAGCTATCAGTGGAGAATTGGAGAGTATCCCCTCTTAATTCCTTTTCGGATCACAGATGGATCCTCTTCAATATTAATTTCGAGTCTGAAACCCCTGCTCCCTATAAAAACCCGAAAAGAATTGACTGGACGAAGCTCAGCCAAAACGTAAATTCCAAACTGCGCAATATACCGAATCTGAGTCCAGAATCAGTTATAGATCTAGAATCAATGGTGAAAACTATTGAAGTGTCTATGAACACTGCTTTTAAGGTCTCTTGCCCAGTTAAATATAGCCGTAAAACCCTTCCTCCATGGTGGAATGAAGACCTGTCTAGTCTGAGAAAAATGACTAGGAAGATCTTCAATATCTGCCATAGACACAAGTTTTACCAACCTTATAAAGACTGTTTGAAAGTCTACAAGCGTGCTCTCGCATCAGCGAAGAAACTTGGTTGGAGAGAATACTGCCATTCTATTGAGAGCTTAAAAGATTCCGCACGGCTTAGCAAAGTTCTTTCTAAGGAGCATTGTAATCCTTCGTTCTTGAAAAAGCCTGATGGATCTTGGACAGTTTCTCCGACGGAGTCCTTAGAACTGCTGATGACGACACACTTTCCGAGAATAGCAACCCCGAAAAGCATAGAACTTATAACTTACCTTTAGCTCGTGTAGAGCATATCAATACCGTTATAATATAAAGAAAGGATAGCCTGGGATATTAATACTTTCTCCCCGTATAAATCTCCAGGCCGAGATGGAATTCTGCCAATCATGCTCCAAAAGCTACAAGATGTGGTAATCCCACGGCTAGAGATGATTTTTAAAGGATGCCTCTTTCTCAACCATGTGCCAGAGTCTTGGAGACATGTAAAAGTGGTTTTTATTCCAAAAGTAGGCAAGCGAGGACACGAATCCGCGAAGGATTTTCGTCCAATTAGCCTAACCTCTTTTGTACTTAAAACCCTAGAGCGTATTCTAGACACACATATTAGAGACATACTTGTGGAATGTCCCCTAGTAAACTCTCAACATGCATATCTCAAAGGTAAGTCGACGAAGACGGCCCTTCATGAGGTAGTGCGTACAATTGAGAAAACCACCAACTTCAAAGAATATACCCCAGGGTTACCGCTGAGAATTTTCGAAAGGTCGCAAGAAAAGTCGCACTCAAGAAAAGAAGGTCGCAAAAGACAATAATTGAAAAAAAGTCGCACTTTTATCCAAAAGGTCGCATTTCGAAAACAAAAAGTCGCACAACCATTTTTTTATATTAGAACAACAAAAACACTTGAGATTATTTTTGAAACATTTTTTAATTAAAAACAAAACCCATAAATACTTAAAAACTAAAAAATTCCAGTCTTCATTTTAAAAACTTATAGCTAAATAGTCTAAGAGCCGACAGCAAATTTTGGGAGTGGATGTATAACCAAAATATGAGTACATGGTTATATAGATTTAAGCATCGTGATATGGAAAACAAAAGTCTGGCAGGGTTTATTCTCAGCTTTTGAGGGTGATGGGTGGTTAAAAACTGCGATTTTTCCGATTTTTGTGTGAGGGGTATAACCACTTCAATTCATATATAAAATATAGAAAATGACCTTCTGATCTCACATAATTAATTCCCAGACGTTTCCCTTTCAGCTTTCTGCCCGCCAGAAGCGCATCAAAGTGGGCTAAAAACCAGCTTTTGATGTCAGGGGTATAACCAAATGTGTGACACATCAAAAAATCAGGAAAATTCTCCTGATTACAAATATATAGGTGCCAGACATTTTACTTTCAGCTTTCCCCCTGCCAGACGCCCCCAAAGTGGTGGAAACCCCCTTTTTTATTCCAGCGCTATAAACAAAAGTGTGGTATACTAAAAAATCATAAAAATCTTCTTACTAAAAATATGCCAGTCCCAGACTTCTACCTCTCAGCTTTCACCCTTCCAGACGCCCCCAAAGTGGTGGAAAACCCCCATTTTGATGCCAGGAGTATAACCAAAAGTGTGGTACACCAAAAAATCATAAAAAATCCCCCTATTAAAAATATGTCAGTCCCAGACTTCTACCTCTCAGCTTTCACCCTGCCAGACGCCCCCAAAGTGGTGGAAAACCCCCATTTTGATGCCAGGAGTATAACCAAAAGTGTGGTACACCAAAAAATCATAAAAAATCTTCTGATTAAAAGTATGCCAGTCCCAGACTTCTACCTCTCAGCTTTCACCTTGCCAGACGCCCCCAAAGTGGTGGAAAACCCCCATTTTGATGCCAGGAGTATAACCAAAAGTGTGGTACACCAAAAAATCATAAAAAATCCCCTGATTAAAAATATGTCAGTCCCAGACTTCTACCTCTCAGCTTTCACCCTGCCAGACGCCCCCAAAGTGGTGGAAAACCCCCATTTTGATGCCAGGAGTATAACCAAAATTGTGGTACACCAAAAAATCATAAAAAATCCCCTGATTAAAAATATGTCAGTCCCAGACTTCTACCTCTCAGCTTTCACCCTGCCAGACACCCGCAAAGTGGTGGAAAACCCCCCCGTCAAAATGGGGGTTTTCCACCACTTTGGGGGCGTCTGGCAGGGTGAAAGCTGAGAGGTAGAAGTCTGGGACTGATAAATTTTTAATCAGGGGATTTTTTATGATTTTTTGGTGTACCACAATTTTGGTTATACTCCTGGCATCAAAATGGGGGTTTTTCACCACTTTAGGGGCGTCTGGCAGAGTGAAAGCTGAGAGGTAGAAGTCTGGGACTGACATATTTTTAATCAGGTGATTTTTTATGATTTTTTGGTGTACCACAATTTTCGTTATACTCCTGGCATCAAAACGGGGGTTTTCCACCACTTTGGGGGCTTCTGGCAAGGTGAAAGCTGAGAGGTAGAAGTCTGGGACTGACAAATTTTTAATCAGGGGATTTTTATGATTTTTTGGTGTACCACAATTTTGGTTATACTCCTGGCATCATAATGGGGGTTTTCCGCCACTTTGGGGACGCCTGGCAGGGTGAAAGCTGAGAGGTAGAAGTCTGGGACTGACATATTTTTAATCAGGGGATTTTTTATGATTTTTTGGTGTACCACACTTTTGGTTATACTCCTGGCATCAAAATGGGAGTTTTCCACCACTTTGGGGGCGTCTGGAAGGGTGAAAGCTGAGAGGTAGAAGTCTGGGACCGGAATATTTTTAATCAGAAGATTTTTTATGATTTTTTAGTATACCACACTTTTGTTTATAGCGCTGGAATAAAAAAGGGGGGTGTCCACCACTTTGGGGGCGTCTGGCAGGGGGAAAGCTGAAAGTAAAATGTCTGGCACCTATATATTTGTAATCAGGAGAATTTTCCTGATTTTTTGATGTGTCACACATTTGGTTATAGATAGATAGATAGATAGATAGATAGATAAATAATTTTATTTCCGAAATAATTTTACAAAAATATAGCTTTGCTGGTAGTTCAAATTAAATATGACAATAACTTATAAAAGTTGCCTGTCAGGTATAAAAAGTTTACTAATTAAATATGAGCTTTTTTTATTTTAAATAAATTCATTAAGTATTTGGTAGCGATATTTCAGTGCGGACTTTAAAAATTGATATAGGTTACGATAGTATTTTCCATTTAATACATCAAGAAACTGGGGCCTGTTTAACTCATAGCTTCCTAGAAATTTCATCCGGTAACCCTTGAATATAGGACAAACTCCGATAAAATGAAAGGTATTCTCCGCTGCATCAAGATTGCAGATTGTACACAAGCCTGTAGTGTTGGTTTGAAAAGCTCTAGCGTTAAGATTCAACAGTCCGCTACGTGCTCTTAATACTAGACTGATCATTTCTTGAGGGAACGCATCGTGAAAGTAGTTTGGGATATCACAGTAAGATAAGTTGCAGTACTCGTCGTGGAACTGCGATTGCCGTGCGTTACTGACAAAGATACTCCAATGTTTCTCCTTGAGGTTCGCTAAGAGAACATTTTGTGCGCTGTACAGCTCCGCCATGGTTAACGTGAAAGAAAATTCGATTGAAGCCTCCGAAAAAAGCACCATCCATTCGTTAGCCCAGTAAATATTCTTTCTAATAACAATTTCCGAAAGGATCCTGGGAAGTCTGTTACTAGGTAGCTTCATAACTCTGGCTATAAATTCAAAGTGCAATTTGAGGGTAGTCAAAAATGTTTTTGGTAATCCTGTCTCTATGTGAAGTACATAATTTGGAGTATTATCCGGAAGCAGAATACACCTTTTCAGGAAGAAACTTTGAAGCTTTTCTACTTGGACGTGTTCCTTAAATCCCCACACTTGGGCAGAGTAAAGCATTATTGCTCTGGAAGCGGCATCATATATCCTGAATTTTGCTGAATGACAAACCGAATTGTTTCTTATCAACTTGGACCATGTTGAATTGATGGAATTTTTGGACGAAGTGAGTCTGTTGTTGAGGTGCTCCGTCCAAGACATATTGAAATTAAAAATAACTCCAAGATATTTGAAATGGTTGGATACTATTATTTCAGAACCATTAAAAAACCACTTTTCATTGGCTGCACGTCTTCCTCCGTTGCGAAAAATAACAATTTCCGATTTATCCAGATTGACTGTCAGGTCCCATTTGAGGCAATAGGAGTGGAAACTGTCTATAAGACGCTGCAGTTTGGCAGAATTGTCAGACAGAAGCACTATGTCATCGGCATACAAAAGAACGTTGATCCTTAGTCCCTCTTTAACTATACCAGTTGGTAGCTCAGCATGTAAGTCATTCAAGAAAAGAATGAAAAGTAGCGCACTAAGTACACACCCTTGTTTGACGCCTTTGTTCGTTGGGAAGAAGTCGGGCCTCTGTTTACCATCCCAAACAGCTGCAGTGGTATCCTGGTACATCGATCTCAATACTTTAACTATTTTTGTGGAAATACCCAGTGTAGTTAGCTTATGAAAGAGAGCATTTCTATTCACGTTGTCAAAAGCTGCTTTAAGATCAATAAAAAAGGCATAAAGTTTTTTCTTTTGACTTAGCTGCAACTGAATGAGGCATGTTAGGTTGTAAATCTGGTCGATAGTGGAGTAATGATTCCGGTATGCAGCTTGAAATTCATTAAGGATGTTGTTATCTTCAATCCATCTAGTGAGTCTTTTTAGCAGAACGGATGTAAAAATTTTGTAGAGTGTATCTAGAAAAGACAATCCACGATAATTTGTTACCACGTTGGCATCACCTTTTTTCAATAAGGGAAATATAATTGACTTTTTGAATGAAGCGGGAATTAATGCATTTTCAAAAATATCACAAAATAATATGTGAATTTCATCAAGGAGTAATGGAGTTGCATTCTTGTAGAACTCGGATGGTATTCCGTCCATACCAGGAGCTTTATTATTCTTCGATTCTGCAATTGCTAGAATGATTTCATCCCTCTCTATAGCACGATCCAACAGTGGTTCATTGATATCAGGCAGTTCCGGAAACGATAATGTAATCGATACATCATTTACAGTAAGTGCATTGCAAAAATAAGATTTAAAGTCGTCGGCTATTAGTATTGTATTTGTAATTTGAGTATCTCCTCGTAATTCTTTGGCAAGTTTCCACCATTCCTTTGTTGAGTTGACTAGCTGAAGTTTGCTGGCAATATGTTGATAGTATTCCCGTTTCTTCAATGTGCATAAACTTTTGTATTGTTTTTTTGCAGAATTGTATTTGATACGAAAAACATCAAGGTTATATTTTCTAAAAGTTTTAAGATGCTTAAAAGCATTTTTTCGAGCTAAATTGCATGCTAGGTCAAACCATGGCTTTTTTGGTTCAAACTTTAGGCCTTTGTTACAAACTCCTCCATTTGCTTCATATATGCAGTCCTTAATTGCATTGCAGCGATTTTCGATAGAGTCAGAAGATATTATTCGGTTTTGTACAAGTGAATCTAGTTTTTGTGTATATATATGACATCTATTTTCTATCCACTTAAGGCGGGGAATTTGAACCACAGGGCTAGCAATGCAACTCAAATGATTAGAGGTATTTAAAGAAAAAGTAATGGGCATGTGGTCAGAAAAGGTTTCGCATCCTACCGTGAAGTCATCGATCAAATGTGCGGCTCCATATGATGGACAACAGTAATCGATTACAGAGGAACCCCTGCTGCTGATAAATGTAAATTCACCGTTTTTATCATTAAAGCTCCTTCCATTAAGAATGAAAGCACCAATATCATCGAGGAGATCTAGGAACTTGTTGCAGTTGTTATCACAGATGGTATCCTTCGAGCATCTCTCTTCTGAAACAGCAGCGAGGTATGTTGGACAGGTGATGGTGTCGACTGCGCCTTTCGTTCCAGTTCTGACGTTCATGTCTCCAACAAGAATGAAATTATCGAAGTCAGTTTCGGCAAACAAGGTCTTGAGTTTATCAAAGTCTGTTCTCCAATGGTTGCAGTTCAGATATGAAGGTATAAAGCTTACTTTTGTTCCTCCGAAATTAGCTTGCAGTATAATTGCATCACTGTGTTTTATAAATTTAAGCTGATAGGTTGATTCAATGGTTTTTCTGAATCCATACAGACAGCCACCACTGGCTCGTCCGAAGTTACTATTTTTCGTTGCTGGAATCCATACTAATTCAAAGCCGTTAAAGTATTTTTGATAATTTTTAATATTTTCAGACATTACAAAAGTTTCAAAAAGAAAAAATATTTCAAATTGACATATAAATTTAAAAAAGTGACATAATAAGGTTTTATTTACAAGACCAGCTATGTTATAAGATAAAACCTGACAGGCAACGGGTTGCTAGTTATGGGACTGAACATTTTTATTAATATTAATCGATGCAACGTTAACCACGTAGTTAGAATCAGATTTCCTCAGAACATCAACAAGATAGTCTCTATCATCTTCATTGAAGGCAGTTATTAAACCATTTTTGTTGCACTTGAATCGGCGACGTCCTTCAACCATGAGTGACCAACGCTTGATTTCTACTTTGAGTTTTTTGTCGGTTTTAAGTAGACATCTTTTAACTTGACGGAGGTGGTATCTCTCATTTCTTTCACTCAGAGTTAAGTCTTTGTTGATCGAAATTTGTGTGTTTTTTAGCTGTGTCGTTGATGATAAGACGGAGCTCACATCATTTACGCTTGATAGTTCAAAAATGAAGGATGAGTCATTTGGGCTTGTCGAGTTTATTTTTCTGGCACTGTTGGCTTTAACAGAGACTTTGAGAGTAGATTGACATACTTCTTCAAACTGTAATTTTGCATCTTCAACGCTTTCAGCACTTAAGCCTCTTACAACTATGTTTAGTCTTTTCGAAAACTTTTCTGCTTCTTCAATCCTTTTTTCTATTGCAAGATCGTTTAATTTCAGTTGCTCTATTTCGTCGCGTAGTTGTTTGTTTTCTAGCTCCAGAGATGCAACTTGTGTCTTAATACCATTAATATCTTCTTTGGTAGCTATATCTTTTAGTTTTTCATCTAAAAGTTTGCTCATCTCAGCAATAAGATGGTTCATTACAGAAGGCTCAGACATTCTAGGAACAGCACAAGATTTTTTCATTGACGAACTATGGGCTTCCGGGGATATTTCTCGTAACGGCCTTTTTGAATTTGAGTTTGAATTTTCATTCATGTGGTGGGATTAACTTCCGGTTGGTTTGTGTATTGGATAAGTTGCACAATTAAGCTTTTGAGCAAAATGCGATCAGGATGAGGTGAAAAAGTTCTGGTGTGCTGCTTGAAAGCAATTTCAAACGTGTTGAGTAGAAGAGCACAAGTAGAGAAGAACAGAGTGGGACAAAGTTTTACCGTGTTTAGGTTGGGATGTATGGGTGTAAACTCTGTGTATCATTTATTAGTATAAACACACTACAATAATAAAATGCTTACATGTGTTCGACAACAGCGTTGGTGTAATTGAGGCGAGCTTAAGGTGGACACCTGCCAATTAAGGCCTAATTCCACCCCGGGCTGCCCCGGATAGTGTGGAAGGATGTCCGACAAGCATCGCCAACTACAGTCTCATCTTTTTTGAGAAAGTGTTATATTTTTATGTGTTCATCAGCCTGACTAGACTGTGAACCCATATAATTTCGTCACTACCAAATTGGAGAGACTTTCGTCAGCTTCCAATTGAGCTTGCTTTGCAGAACAAACTCACTTTGGTAAAGATTTTTTCTATCTAATCAAAGCAATGTCATATACTTTAACTGATCGCGAATTTGATCACAACCACGGCCACCACGACGCACCCCGAAGGTGCCAACCCATCTCACAAGTGTAGGAAACTTGCGAGCCCGTGGTACCTTTTCTTATTTGCTACTATTATTTGCTACTGTGTAAAGGTCGACCTTAACTAAAATTATGGATATTTTCATAACCAATAATTTGACATGCGCGTTCATTACTCATGACAAGTAAATCCCGCAGTTTAGTTAATGTCTTCGCTTCGCACTTTCGTGCCTGCAAAAAAAGCAGGGACGACAACCCTCGATTTGGCGCAAAAGCGCAACCAAGGGCTGATTAGTTACAGTTCTGCTTACCAAATCTATAACCTGCTGTGTTTCGCCGTATGTACGCTGTAGTGAAGAACCAGGTAAGCAATGTCTCAGGCGGATAGTAATCTCAGTCTTACGATAAATCGTCGTGATCTGGGTAATTACCTCATTGACAAAAACAAACCGGTAGTTCCTACAGGCACCTACGTTGCCCACGTGCCACCCCGAGGAGGTTCACAGCTCGGCAATATGGGATTCATATGATAATCACGATGCGGCTGGTTTTTCCGAAGAAAGACCAGACATCACGAACATCATTCCTAGAGTCCCAATTCGACACGTAGCGTTGGTGTATACGAAACCTAAAACAAAAGCTGCTTCTTATCTTCACCTTTATTTTCAATTAAGAAAAAATAAATAAATCTTTTGCGCAATCTCGCCAAGCCACCACAGATTAACAACACAGCCGAATTTTGCCAGCACACAACTCAATCGATCTTATATTTTTATTTCCGCCGGTTTTAATTTAATAATGATTTTTAATGAATTTATTAGGAGCAAATTTTCAACACGTCCACTCACTATAGCTCACTCTCTCACTCTCAATCACATTTGGTTATACCCCTGACATCAAAAGCTGGTTTTTAGCCCACTTTGATGCGCTTCTGGCGGGCAGAAAGCTGAAAGGGAAACGTCTGGGAATTAATTATGTGAGATCAGAAGGTCATTTCCTATATTTTATATATGAATTGAAGTGGTTATACCCCTCACACAAAAATCGGAAAAATCGCAATTTTTAACCACCCACCACCCTCAAAAGCTGAGAATAAACCCTGCCAGACTTTTGTTTTCCATATCACGATGCTTAAATCTATATAACCATGTACTCATATTTTGGTTATACATCCACTCCCATAATTTGATGTCGGCTCTTGTACTAAAACCTTTAGGCGTTCAGAATAGTAATGATGATAACGAAAGTAATAACAAACTTGATATTGATTAATTTTGTATAGTTAGTTTTCCGATGTATTCAACTTTTATAGGGATGGGTCACTATATTAGTGTTCACGATTAATCAACCTAAATTTAAATTCAAACATTCATTCATTCAATTCATTAAAAATTAATTTGATTTAAAATAGCAATTAAAATAATTCTCATTTGATCAAATATATTTTAGTAAAATATTTTATAAACTTGCCAAACATTAAAAATAATACCCTATGAATTTTTGCTCTTTAAACTTAAATCTATGCACATGCAGTTATATTTTTTTTATACATAAATCTGTTCTTGCGACAACAAGTTGTCATCACAGTTAACATATTTTCACTCAATTTGTTATTTTCTTTTGCACTCACTTTCTTGTAACTTGCCAACAATAATTTTAACAAATAATCTTTCTCTTTGAATTCGACCTGCAAGCAGTTAACATGGTAACATACTTTGTATCAAAATCAAACATATCGATACCTTCCCGTAAGAATGTATTAAGCGACATTCTCAAAATTTTAAATTAAAATTTTTAAAAACCTCTTTATCAATTATTTATTTGTGTATTTTGTAGTAATAAACTAATTTGTAAAAGGATTTTGAGTTGAAAATTCCGTTTCAAAACTTTTTATTCCTTTAAGTACACAAATAAATAACTGAATAGGAGCTTTTTTTTCGATGCCTCTAAAATTTTTGAAATGTCGCTTAATACATTCTTACGGGAAGGTATCGATATATTGACAAATACACATACATTGAATTGAAATTAACATTCAGGCTTAATTTTATTCGACAATTAGTATAAAGACAGTTACAACAAAAAACATTTAATCAAACAATACACCATACAGTCCATATAATCAGCAAACATTCGCATTCATTACACTGGTCAACACAAATTTTGTGCCTGGGTTCTGCATATGATTTTCTTATTCCTTACATATTACTTATTAAATAAAAAATTGTCTTGTTTGAAAAAGTTTGCTTTTGTAGTCAGGAGCACATTATTTGAAAATTCATGAAAATGTGCTATGTTAGAATCAATTAATATAGATATTCTAACATAAAAGACTAAGATACACCAAAACGCTACAGCGTGTAGGCTAGTTCTAAACAAAAAAAAGAAACATGAGAAGGAGTGTCTATGTTCCCCTGTTTGGGCAGGAGGGGTAATTTTCTTTAAAAAGTTACTTAAACTAGAAAAAAAAATATTGAAAAACAACGGCAGCACCAAAAATATCACGGTATATATTTTTTTAAAGTTAATACACCATTCTTTAATTTAATTTTTAAATTAAGTCATTTCCATGAATAGTTTTTTTTAAATTAATTTTCAAACTCAGAATTTTGAACAAAAAAAATCAATAATATTATTTTTTGTTTAAATTAAAATTTTATTTTTTTTACGTCAAAAGTTATTCTTCTGTTTTCAATATTCAATGCATTCACCAATCTTAAGTGAAAGTTTAAAAACTATATAGTCTTATGTATTTAGATTTTTGACAAAATTCAAAGTAACAAAAACTCCTTTTTTCTTCATTTTTTTGTTTAGTGTTTGGTACCAAACATTAAAACGGTAATTTTTATTAACAAACACACTGATTTTGGAATGTGCTGTTCTGGAATTAAACCTATAAAATAATTTCCCATCATTGTTTCATTTTATTGACCTTGGTAATGACGATTACTCTCGAAATCCATAAAGTCCTAGTTAAAACGTTTTCCTTTTTCTTCTGAGTATGCTCGCAATGAAGTTTATAAATTTTTTTCTAAATGACCGTGCAAAATTTTCAATCTTAGAGACATCCTGCATGTATTTTGAGTATCTTAACATATTTTCAAAAATGATAATAGTGTGAATTTTGATAAAATAACCACATATATAGCAAAATGCAATAGCATCACTTCGACACATTCTTAATAACATTTTAACGTCCTTAAATATTAAAATAAAAATGTGTGTAGCTTGTGACACAAATATACCTTAGAGATACCAAATGGGCGTAACAATTCCCCTCCTCTCTCCTCTTTTAAGGAATATATTAAAGCAAACATTTATTATTTCTATGAAAACTATGGTAACGGTATTTTTACTACCAACTCTACAAAAGCAAACTTTGGGGGGGTTGTGGGTATTTTTCCATTATTTTGGAGCATGACGAATAAAAAAATCATGAAATGAACCCAGGCACAAAAATATTTTTTTATTTTGTTGAGCTGTGTTATTGGTCCTTCGACGCCGAATTTAAAGAATTTATTCAAAGTGCTTTTTTTTGTTAAAAGGAGTTCGAATTATTATATAGATTGTATGATATCTACATAAATGTTTTTCGAAGCTCCTCATGCGCCGCGTGATTGATTGCGTACATTTAATCAAATCGATTAATCATTTAAAATACATTTTGATTAAAACATAATTAACTGCACGAACATATACTCTTTTAAATTGTGCTTTTCGATAGGGCGAATGCATTGAAAATAAAATGTGGTAACGCAAAGGGGCGTTTAACGCGGGCGGCAGCATTTGTGGACACAATAAGTGAATCAACATCTCTTGAAATGCTGGAGATTCGGTTAAATAAACTTGAGACCGTGTGGTCAGAATTTTCTGTTCTTCATAACGAGATTCTCGAAAAATCTCAAGAAGATGAAGTTGATGAAATTGAAAATGAATTTTCGACATACGAAACGAAATATTTTTTACCAATGCCGAAATAATTAAAGCTATTCGCGAAAGGGTAAATTCCAATGAACTCTCGTTAAATACTTCAGCTATAGATCGGTTAGTTGACCAGCAATCGGTTTTTTTGGAAAAATTAAATAATTCGTCTTCGTTGTCGACGAATAACTCGAATACAACCAAACTTCCGAATATAGTTGTGCCACCGTTCAGCGGAAGCTATAAGGATTGGCCATCCTTTCGTGATCTACTTTTGGGTTCAGTTGACACTAAGACGAATCTTAGTTCAACGCATAAATTTCATTAGGGTAAGTCGGTGTAATATGCCACACTTAACAGTAAACAATTGAAATTAAATAGTAAATGACAAGTTAAGTAAAAGATTTTCTTAGTTTAGTTAGGTTGTTGTTTTATTTAATAAATAAAGGAATAAAAACATAACTTTTATACTTTTAATTCATTGCAAATGAAGTTTTAAAAAAACCTTAAAAAGTGGCATTTTACCCACACGTGAGGGTAATATGCCACTTCTCAAGGGGTGAAATGCCAGCAAACATTTAATATGGCATTTAATCGATGGGACATATCGGGCAGATTCCATTTTGGAGACAGTCCTCGTGCATCCTTGTGACAATTGGAGCATTGCACCCAGTCACATCTGGGTCCATCTTTATCGTATCTGAAAGAAATTAAAATCAAAGGGGGTAATATGCCACTTTGGTGGGTAAAATGCCAGTTGGTACAAAACAAACGTGGCATTTTACCCCAAAGCGTGAAAAAATATAAAAGTATCCCTGAACGAAAACTAACGGAACATATCAAGTCTAGACACAAACAAACATTAAGTACACAAAATTAGTCTTACCTTCTTGGAAGAAACCTACGTAATCGCATAAAAAAACACTAAAAAAAAACCGGTTTTAATCGCACTCAATTTAATAAAAACACACTTGAATTTAAACTTTCATGAATATTTTCCAAACCAAACTGCCTAATAACTTTCGCATCCGTGTGCCCAGAAAACTCAGCGTAACTGAGCGAATTGCAATGTCAGCGTTGCCAACATCAACTTAGAACTGCAATATATTGAAAGGTGGCATATTACCCACACTGGCATATTCGACCGACTTACCCTACTTAAAATCTTACCTACGTGGTGATGCAGCTAATCTCATAAAACATATTAGCATATCCGATGTTAATTACGCTGAAGCATGGGATCGTTTAGAAAAACGTTATGATCGTAGACAATTAATCGCACAATCTTTTATTGAAACCTTTTTGTCGCTTCCTACTATGTTTGCAATGTTCAAACTTTACGAAAAATTTCTGACGGTGCCGATGAAGTTGTGCGTGGGCTTAGTGCGTTGGGTAAATCGAGTCGCGACCCATGGCTCATTTATTTATTATTGAATAAACTTGATCCCGATTCAAAACAAGCTTGGGCAGAACATATCGGGTCTCGTGAAGACAGCACAGTAGCAGAATTTTTAGAATTTTTAGAAGAGCGATGCGATGGTCTTGAGGCATGTCAGTCTCTTAATACTCGTTCGGTCACAACGCGGACAAAGCAACCAACTAGCATTCGGGCTCATTTAGCTGGGCCTTCAGATTCAGCTTCATCCTCAAAATGCCCAATGTGTAAAGAGGACCATATCCTTCCGCAGTATACAAAATTCGTCGCGTTAGACATTGACTCTCGTCGAAGTTTTGCGAAAACAAATTCACTCTGTTTTAATTGCCTTCGTACTGGCCATTTGTCGCATAAATGCCGTTCCTCGTTCCGTTGTCGGGTGTGTAAGTCACGCCATCATTCGCTTGTGCATTCCGAAGATGCATATACAAAATCTCAATCTTCTTCTTCGACTTATGCTATGTTTCCACCAAAGGTTTATCTCAGATTAGATTAAATAAATCTTTTTGGTGTTTCCACCGCACAAAAAGATTAAATTTGACAGCACCTTCAAAAATGCAAATGGCGCTTCAATGTTTCTTATG
Source organism: Dasysyrphus tricinctus (assembly GCA_963921185.1). Classification (NCBI taxonomy): domain Eukaryota; kingdom Metazoa; phylum Arthropoda; class Insecta; order Diptera; family Syrphidae; genus Dasysyrphus; species Dasysyrphus tricinctus. The sequence goes on along the minus strand of OY992533.1, from coordinate 30,957,688 downwards.
AAGTGCGAAAGAGACAGAATGTTTTATTCGTGTCAATAAATGAAGAACTGGATCGAGTCTCGAATGAATCGTTCAGCACCATGTTAAAAAAGGTTAGTTCGGTTTGTAAAACTATTTGTCCTAGGAAGATTTAATAAGATTAATTTCTAATCTCCAAGATTAACGAAATATATTTGTATGGTAAATCTTCAAGATTTAAAGAAGATTTGAGGTAAATCTTATTAAATCTCAGATTAGCGTTAGGTGGAAATGTAGCATTATTCGCTTCAATCTAAACCTCCGTTATCAACATCTACAGCTACATCTTCAGCTACAACTACAACAACATCTACTGCTCCGAATCAGATTATAAGTAACCATTCACTTGAAATTAGTTGTCGTAAGAAAACACTTCTGCCTACCATCTTGGCTAAAATTAAAGATATTCAGGGAAATCTTATAGATTGTCGGGTGCTTCTGGATTCCGGGTCACAATCTACATTCGTTGTTGAATCTTTTGCTCAATGACTCGGGTATCATAGAACTCATTCAAGAATCCCTATTCTTGGTTTATCGGCTACGGAAATAGGATATACGAAAGGGCGGATATCGTTAAACCTTCGTTCTCGTTTTAACACTTCTCATTTATTCGTTGATGCATTTATAATGGATAAATTATCCTCGAATTTACCATCCAAATCGTTAGACGTATCGTCCTGGTCTCATATTTCCAATCTCGATCTCGCTGATCCAATTTTCAATATCGCTGCTCCTATTGATGTTCTTCTTGGAGCTGATAAGCTTTGGAGCATTTTAAAGAGTGGACAAATTCGTGGTTCTGATGGGTGCCCAATTGCTCAAAGTACTTCGTTCGGTTGGATCATAACGGGACAGTTCTTTGAACCAGAAGAATCAAATTATCTTACGTCTTTTCATTCTTCAGTCGACATAGACTCGTTATTACAATAAACCAGGAAAAATAGCACAAATCGTATGGGAAACCTTGAACAAATTAATTCATGAAATATTAAAATTGGAATCGACGCAGAATTGCAACCTCTATAACATATCCAAAGTCCCCCAAAATCCCCGCATTGGCTTTTTGTGTAGATGCATTTGAAGAGGTGCAGACGTGGAGAACTTGGAGGTCTATCAAACTAAAATATTTGTTTTGGTACAACCTAACCATATGATACATAATTTAAGGGTAGTTTTTAACGCTGAATCTAATGAAACCAAATTCAAAATGATACAACCACCCAAAAAAAAAGTTATAGTCCTTTTTACGTAATGATGACTTTTTTTTCAGGTACAACGGGTAAAATATTATCGAAAACCCTTTGAAAATAAAGGTATGTTAATGAAATTTGGAGCGAATGTTTCATTTGTCATACGAACTAAGAATCAAGACAGTCCCCAAAAATATTCATGGTGAAAGGGTGTTTTTTTAAGGGGGTGGGCAAGTAAAGAATGTTTACCATAACACCCACGAAAAAAACTCTTACACTCATGAAACTTCCCAAAAATATTAAATTTGTCATGGCAACCAAGAATAAATATAGTCCACATAAATATATTTGTTCTGGGGGATTTTTTATTAAAGAGAGGGATAATCTGGGAAAAAGTTGAAAGACTTGAGCCAAAATCCCGATTCGGTCTAATTGAGGTATATACACAAAGTATGGTATATGATTTAAGGGTATTTTTTAACGCTGAATCTAATAAAAGCAAAACCAAAATGATACAAGCACCCTTAACAAAGTTATGGTCCTTTTCAAGCAAAAATCAATTTTTGAAATCGTATTTTCCGTAAAACAGGTAAAATTTAACCGCCACAAAAACACTATTAGACAAAAGAAATTTGCCCATCCCCCTTAAAAAAACACCCTTTTACCATGGATATTTTTGGGGACTGTCTTGATTCTTAGTTCGTAAGACAAATGGAACATTCACTCCAAATTTCGTTAACATACCTTTATTTTCAAAGGGTTTTCGGTAATATTTTACCTGTTGTACCTGAAAAAAAGTCATCATTACGTAAAAAGGGCTATAACTTTTTTTTGGGTGGTTGTATCATTTTGAATTTAGTTTCATTAGATTCAGCGTTAAAAACTACCCTTAAATTATGTATTATATGGTTAGGTTGTACCAAAACAAATATTTTTGTTTGATAGACCTCCAAGTTCCCCACGTCTGCACCTCTTCAAATGCATCTACACAAAAAGCCAATGCGGGGATTTTGGGGGACTTTGGATATGTTATAGAGGTTGCAATTCTGCGTCGATTCCAATTTTAATATTTCATGAATTAATTTTTTCAACCTCGGAACCCATTTTTCCTGGCCTTCAACGATTCTGGGAACTCGAGGAAGTTGCTCCAGCAAATCATTCATCTGTGGTCGACCAGGCGGAAGAACATTTGCGCCAAACATTCTCTCGGTCTCCAGACGGGAAGTATGTCGTTCAACTTCCATTCAAAACTCTAAATCTATCTTTCGAAAAAACTCTACCTCTTGCTGTTTCACGTCTCTATGCAATGGAACTTCGGTTTTCTCAAAATTTGAATTTGAGAGAATTATATTCTAATTTTATGCGTGAATATATTGACTTAGGCCATATGACTCGGATTCCTCGTGAAGAAATCGCGATCCCAGATGGCAGATGTTTTTATCTTCCTCATCACGCAGTGTTGAAGCCCGACAGCTCGTCCACAAAATTACGTGTTGTGTTTGATGGTTCTGCTAAGGACTCAACGGGAAAGTCGTTGAACAGCGCCCTATTGATAGGCCCTCCTATTCAACGCGATTTGATAGGTGTGTGCTTACGTTTTCGTCAACATCCGTTCGTGTTTACTGCGGACGTTGTTAAGATGTTTCGCCAGATTTGGGTTGATGATTCACACGCTGACTATCAGCGCATTGTTTGGCGTGAATCTCGTTCGAAAGAAATCGACCATTATCGTTTACGTACTGTAACGTACGGTACAGCATCTGCTCCATTTTTGTCTGTTCGAATACTGAGACAACTTGCAGAATATTATAAATCAGACTACCCAAACGCAGCCCGAGTTCTACTAGAAGATGTCTACGTCGATGACGTCATGACAGGAGCTAAGTCAACCAGGGAACTCATCGAATTACAATCGGAATTAGTTGCTCTTCTTTCCTTAGCTAAACTTCAGCTTCGAAAATGGAGCTCTAATTGTTCTTCTAGCCTCGCTCCCAAAGGCAGAATGTGAGTACTCTATCTTCGATACCGAGCGCTCAAAATCGTTTGTAATGGTGCTCGGCATGCATTGGAATCCTTTAAATGACGAATACTCCTTTCGCATGTCAAAGAGTCTTCCAACCATCTTATTGACGAGGCGCTCCCTGCTGTCAGAAGTGTCGCGAATATTCGACCCATTAGGACTTCTTGCACCATCCGTTGTTCTCTTCAAAATCTTATTTCAGGAACTCTGGTCATCGAACTTAAATCTTGGATGGGACGACCCGTTGCCTTCGGAATTAGCTGAAAGATGGGCAAAGTACAGACAAGAGCTTTTGTTTTTCGAGCAGGTTCGTATCCCCAGAAACTTGTTTGCATCTTCATTCAACGACGACGTTGAGCTTCATGGATTCTGCGATGCGTCCGCACTTGCGTACGGTGCTGTTGTATACACTCGCTGTAAAATCGCTGAAGGATTCAAGATAACCATCGTTGCAGCGAAGACAAAAGTTGCTCTGTTAAAACCGGTTTCAATTCCTCGCTTGGAGCTTTGTGGGGCTTTGCTGCTAACTCGCTTGTTCAATCTCATAAAGTCGTCGTTTTCGTATAAATTTTCCAGAACTGTGGCGTGGTGTGATTCTGAAATTGTTTTGCACTGGCTCTCTTCACCTCCTCGTCGCTGGACTACGTTCGTGGCCAACAGAACCTCAGCTATTTTGGAAACAGCTCCAAGGAATTGCTGGAACCATATTCGATCCGAGTCAAATCCAGCTGATTGTGCGTCGCGTGGTGTTCTTCCGTCAAATCTTCCAAATCATCATCTTTGGTGGGCTGGTCCACCGTGGTTATCGTTGGAGGAAAGTGAATGGCCAAAACCTAAACTCGTGACCTTTAAACCGGAAGAGAACGAACTTTTACTCGAAAAAAGACAATGTCCACCTCAAGTTCTTGTAACATCTTCTAACAAATTTGATGTCATCGATCATATAATTAACAAAACATCATCGTGGTTTCGTATGCAAAGGATACTCGCTTACGTCATACGTTTCATCTTCAATTATCTAAGTAGTAAATCTAAAAAACCTAATCGTCGTACCTCATACTTAACCCTAAAAGAAATCACCGTCGCGAAAACAACCATAATAAAATCAATTCAACAAAACTCATTCAGTGAAGATATTCGCGCCCTAATAAACAAAAAACAACTTCCCCTGAAATCAAAGCTTCTGAAATACTCCCCCTTTTTAGATAACAAAGGTCTTCTAAGAGTCGGAGGCATGATAAAAAATGCTAATATATCTTTTAACATAAAACATCCTTACATTCTACCTAATAACAATTTTTCTTCTCTGATTATAGAAGATATCCACAAAGGTGACCTTCACCCAGGAGTATCCACAACCTTCGCCATTGTAAAACAACAGTTTTGGATCTTGGGCTCTCGCAACATCATCCGGAAGATAATTTTATTTAAAAATTTTAAACTACGTGATTTTTTGAAATTCGAAATTTCATTAGGGTAAATGAGGGTAAACAAAGAGAAAAGTCTAGAATCTATTTTCCAAACGAAAAATGATAGGAAGTTTTTTTCTTTTGCGATCGGTAGATTATTTCTTTATATGATATTTTTTGTATATCCTTAAGGCTTACCATCTAAGCTGGGGCAGATATTTGAAAAACCTCAAATATTGAGAGTAATTGCTTGGCAGCTCTATGCCTTGACCATTTTTCGACAGGCAACCCATGCGCAAATTGTTTTTTAAGACACTGTCTACAAAACTGTATACCGCTCATCTGATACCTTTAGGAGGGTAGGTCGTCCTAGGGCGGGATCCTAGACTAGTTCATCCCCAAGATTTTTGAATGAAAAAGAAATTAGATAAAAGTATCATCTTAAAATTCTAAGCACTTTGTCATAGTAAAAACTTTCGTCAGGGACCCTTTTATGAACTACGAAACGAACGGCAGAAAGTACGAAACCCAAAGAAACGATATTCATGGCATAGAGCGATTATAAGGAACGAATATGGAATCAAGAAAAAAAATATCATATTTTATACATTTCTCACAATTATATTTATTACTAGCCCTACCCGCAACCTCATACGAGAAAAATACAAAAAGTTGGTATAAGGGTCAACATTTTTAAAACATTAATATTTTTCACTCCAAATTGGACCATCGCTCAAAGCAACCTATTTTACTATAATAACAATTATATCTCTTAATAACTCTATAACAACTACTTTGAAACAAGGGGTCATAGTATTTGATTAAATCTAACGGTTTTTTTGAGCTAGTGAAATGACATTTGTATCAGGGGAATGACAAACATTTATATTTACTCCGGTGATTAGATGGATATTTAATTTTGCGGATGGTTTCAGAACGATAAAGAAATAAAATGCACGACTGGATCTCACGTACTTGCTCTTATGTTCAAGTTGTGTGGGACTTAAGAACTTAAACAAAAATTTAAGTAACTATAGAAAAAGTATAAAAAGCATATTTAAATCGTTCTTTTAATTGTATAAACAGTCTGATAAATAACTTAGAGCTCAAAAAAAAGTATGCCATTTGATTACTTGAAAAAATATGAATATATGCAAAAAAAAATTTAAAATCGTTGGAGCCGTTTTCTTAAAAATTAATTTTTTATATATAAAATTTTTGTAACATTTTTCAAAAAAAAATTTGGTATGCCAATTTTGAATATATATTAATATACATTAAAAACTGAAATTTCAAAATAATTCATCAACCCGTTTTTGAAATATTGAATTTTCAAAAAAAAATTTTGAATCTTTTTTTAAAAATCCAAAATTTATTTTTTCAAAAATTTTGGTATGCAGTATTATTTATATCTTAACAAAGCTTTTGTGTAAAAAATTTTATTGAAATCGGATGAGCGGTTAATGAGAAAACCAAAAATCAAAAAAACCGTTATATGGCAGGTACCGTTAATAAATGTTTTTGGTGATTTTTTTTCTTACTGAAAGATACATCATATCTACAATAATACACTGATTTTTTTTTATCAAAATCGTTGGATTCGTTTTCGAGATAAATAAGATTTTCCTTAACGGTTGTATGGCAAGTACCGTTATTTTTGAGCTAAAAAAAAAATTTCAATTTCCCCTCTGGAGAGTTACAAAAAAACCTTAAGTTCAAAATTTGAAGAAAATCGCTTCAGTAGCTTAGGCTGTAGGTTGAGGTACATACAGACAGACAGACAGACAGACAGACAGAATTGTGCCACCCACTTTTTTCGTGTTCTCTATCATCGTAATGTCATGTTTGATTGTTATCTCGAAATTTTTTTTTGCACGAATCCAAAACTTGCCCTATAGTACCTATATCGCAAGTAAAAAGAGAACAAATACTAACTTGAAAAATAGAATGCACGGCTATGTCGCACCAACATGCTCTTGTGGTTCAAGGATTTTGCGTGACAAAACATTTTATAGTAATAATTGTATTATTTATAATATTTTGAATGAAAAAAATGTGAACAAATATAAAAATACTAAAAGTACTGTAAATATGTTTAAATGCAATATTATTGATCCTCCTAGAAGTACCAAAACGCAATTAATCTTTACAATGAAAACTTGAAAGTCAGGGGAATGATACAAAATATGATGTTAGGGGAATAACTGCGAAGGGTGTTTTATGATAATTAAATCGAAGTTATTAGAAAATGAGATGTTTTAAATTATTTATCGAGTAGTTCCTTGTAAAATACACAGACGAGTTAACTTTTTTAATTTGTATACCACATAGTTTAGTAAAAAACTCACGTTAGAGGAATGACAAATTCGCTGGACGAAAAACAAGATCAGCGCCTTAACTTGAAATATAAAAGACAGCCGAGTTTTTTTCAAGGTCTTAATTCAATTTTCATAAAGAACAAACCTGTCCCGTTAAACAACAAAAAAATCAATTTTCTATTCGGAGCCTATATATTTTTTTTAAATTTCCATTGGTGGGATGGAAATGAACATTTTATGGGGGACACTTAGTTAATAGCTCCTATTTAACAAAGCTAAGCAACTAAAAATAAATAAACGATTCTTTAGTGAGGGTTCATTTATTGTTAAAAAGACTGCATCATTAGATTTTGTGTACCGTTTTTAGTTTCGTTGCTAAAATTCATTGCGGTGTGGTAAGTAGGCCTGGGGACACGTCAGGGGAATGACATTTTAGGTGTTTAAATGGATATAGCGGGTATGATATTTTTTTTTAACTTTTTTCTTAAGCGAATGTTAGAATCCGTTTTTTTAAGCCATCCAACTAGCAAACTTATAATAAAGAGAATTTTGTATTTCGGTTCAAAAATGAAGTTGACTGAAATATTAATATTTTGAAATATTGGCCCATAACTGTAACAAATAACAACTATACCCTTTACAGATTTTTTATTTTATTCAAAATTCTGAAGTAACGGTCGAGAATTATACAATTTCTAGTCTCTTAAGCTTCTATCAACACGACTAAAATTGACTGGCAGAGCATCCAAAGTTGAACTTCATTTTAATTGAACATTTTTGTCAAAACTGTATGACTATGATTTCAATCTTTTTTTTTTTTTTAATGCAGAAGCTTTCAAAAAATAAAACAGTATTGTGTACCAACATTTTCAAAACAATTTTTTTTTGGATTTAAAAAAAATGTTTCCATTTTTTTTTTAAATCAAATATTTCGAAAACGACATGATCGATATTTTTGAAACTTGATACTCAAAAGTTTTTTAATACTTTCCAAAATATTTTAAGAAAACATTTTACTTTTATGAAAAAACAACGGTACCCTACATACAAAAGTTAAAAAACGGTTAAAGAAAATATTTTTTTCTCAAAAATGACTCCTACGATTTTAATTAAACTTTTTCCGTATGCTAAAACTATCAAAAATTATAAAATTTTAATCTTAGCAACTATTAGTAGTACCTCTCATACAATGTTTTTTTATATTTTGAATTTTCTTATTATCAGCAGAACGGATTTAGATTCACTTTTATATGGGTGATTCCGTCTCAACTGTGATTCTTTGTGTCCAATGCTTTTTTTGTTATTTAATGTAAAATGTTCGTATATATTTTTAGTTTGAATTGTGTAAATGGCTATTTACTACTATCTACATTCGATATCATGACCCAATTTGCTACTTCTTCAACATGGTTGAGAAAGTGTAGCAAAAATGTCAGTACCGTGACATGTCCGTTCCTTTGTTTTTCCGATTGAATCTACTTTTTTCTAATGAAATACTTCATTGAATTGAAATGTTGTCCGTAGAAAAGTTTGAGTGCAATCCTTGCTGGACAAAATAATGCAAAGATTAAGTCAAAATACTTATTGCTGAATAAAATAATCATGAATGAATGTTGTCCGAGGCTTTAGTTCTATTTTTGAATTAAAAAGATTTCCCGCTCAACCGCCATTTTGTTTTAGCTTTAACACGTATGTATTGTGGTTTTCTAAAAGATAAATTAGTTATGAATAGTTAACAACAGTCATTTTAATTTTTGAACGTTGTTGTACTTTTAGAGTGATATGTTTTCATGGGATGAAAGTATGTCACAAATTTATTTGTCAGTACCGTGGAAGTATTTTTAAAGCATGTTATAACATGTTTTTGGCTGGTTATCAGAATTTTGTATTCCTTTTAACGGCATAGCACGGTTGCCGCTGTGCGACTTTTGTCGCATTTTGACCCTTTTTATTGCCTCATGCAACCATGAGACGACTTTTTAAGAAACTAGCTCTTTTTACCCTTTTTTAGAAATCTTGCGACTTTTTTGACCCCATATCTAAAAAATTGCATGGAAAGGTTAAGTTCTCTGTTTTTTATAGAATTTTTTTTCCAATTTCCATTTATGTATATGAAGAAAACATAATGTCAGTACGATGATAGAGAACCCCAAAAGAGTGTAAGGCACAATTCTGTCTGTCTATTTCTACCTCGACCTGAGCCCAAAACCATTGAAACAATTTCTTCACATTTTGAAGTTCAGATTTTTGATAATTCCTTAGAGGTTTTGGTTCACAATAACGGTACTTGCCATACAACTGTAAAGGAAAAACTTGTACATCTAAAAAAAAATGATTGTCCAAATTTTTTATCTCAAAAACGATTTCGTCCCCCAAAACTGAAAATGTAGAAGGGGGACACAAATGTCTTTGACTTGTTCATTAACGGCTCCAACGATTTTAATGAGAAAGTTTTTAAGGAACCGTTAAGATATTAATAATATTGCATATAAAAATTTTGAAAAAAAGGAATTTTGGATTTATTAAAAATTATTATTTTTTTTGGAATTTTCAATATTTCTTCTGTGGTGTTTGGTACAAGAATCATAAGGATAACTCACGTCGATGTAAAATCATCAATCTAGAGCCTAAACAAGTTAAGTGATTTTCTTCAAAATTAAAATATTTATGAACATGTTCTTAAGAAAAATATGCATACATTTTGAAGAAAATTGGTAAACGGTTTTCGGCTCTAACTGGATGTAAAGTGAACCGTGGATGTGAAGAAGCAAATTAATTTTTGGACTTAATATTTATACGAAAACTTCAGATTTAAATGTGTTTGTGAAGTTGAATAAAATTTGAATGAATATAAGTACTGATTTAATGTTATGGTCAATTTTCAAAGAAATAAAATTACAAAAAAAAAAAATAGTTTCCTTTGTTTGCGATTTATTTATACATATTCTGATTGTTTTTGTTATTCATCAAAAAATTTGTTAGTGCGACTTTTTTTTCCTTGTGAGCCTTTTTTATGCGACCTTTACAAATTTCTCAGCGACAACACTAACATAAGTTACAATTGTCCTGGAAATTATTTTTCTCGTTAGCATAGAGAAGTTAGGTCACATAAACTGTCTAAATGTCAGTACCGTGGAAGTCAGTACCATGGCATTTAAATACTTTTTGAGCTTTAATTAAATATAATCAACTAATTTCTTGCAATAATATTTTTTTCTACCAATTTTCTTTGTAAGAAGGGTAGCAATACCTCGGACGAGCCAAACAAAAATCATTCCGTGCAATAAAAACTAAGCAATAACCCAGCACAAGGAAAAGGGTTGCGATTCAGAAAACAGACTTCAAAAACGAAAAAGAGATGATTTTGAAAGAAAAAAAGGAAATTAGAAATGTCAAGAGGTCAAAACGTATTAGACAATCAAGAATCTCAACAAAAATATGGTCAAAAAGAGGGAGAAGAAACTTAAAACAAAAAAAGAAAAAGAGTTTCATTATCGTCTATACTATTTTTAGTAGGTACATTTCACTTTATTTTCTTTTTCTTTAAAAGTTGTTACAAAATGCTTTTACTGATATGATACTCTGACTTAATGAAGCCACAAACACAAAACAAAAATTGCTTCCAAGAAGTTTTAATTTTTGAAAATATTCTAAAAAAAGAATCACAGTTGACAGAGAATCACCCATATACAGCGGCGTAGCTACCTAGGGTCAAACTGGGGCGGCGCCCCAGGGCCCCGAAGGTTTGGGGGCCCCAGAGACTGGCAGAAACAATTTTTCGAAGCGAAAATAAAATTTCATCTTGACTTTAAGAAAGTTTTGGCTCAGTTTGTTTTGGATATTCGCGGTCAGTTTCAAGACTTATGGATAAAGTCTCGGGTAGACGTCTGTGAAGTTAGCAGGGCAACTTTCACCCACGCAATTGGGACCTTGACAGGAATTTGCAGTTTTTTTTTTTGCATTTCTATTCCCGATTTTGCAGTTCGCCAAATAACGGTGTAATTTAGTGACCCGCTAACTTCACAGTGAAGTTAGCAGGTCACATGGTGTATCTCAGGAACCAAGCATGCTAGGAACTTGCAATAAGGCTCCAAATTTGCAGTTTTTTTGCATTTCAAGAATAGGCTAGGTCAGAATTCTGAAGTCCTTTTTTTAAAAAAAAATTCATACTAACCTGCTAACTTCACGACAAGGATTTTCAGTTTTGACAACAAAAATTTAATTTTCATTATATGTTTTTGATTTTTTATATTGTTCTCAAATGTCAGCCTCTAGTAAAGATTTTGACTTGTGACTAAACTTCAGAAGCATATGCTGCTATTTGGTGAGAAGTTCAACTAGAAAAAATGGAAGTATATCGCGATATCGTTTTTACAGATCTTTTAACGTGATCGATGCAAAACAAAAAAAATCCATACAAACTGACACATGGGATCATAAACGAACAATGCCTTTTTTGACTTTGCTTCTGGTACTCGTTAATACGGCCGAAATTGATTATTCTTGCAGATTATTGGGAAATGGTTTCACCATTTTTTCGGACGAAAACATTTCATTCACCACGATTACAAAATCCAATGAGTGAGCTGCGGAGGGAGTCAAACTCAATTCTGATATTTCGCTCATAGTAAAAATGTCAGAATTGAGTCTGATTCTGACAATTCTGACATTTCGCTCATAGTAAAAATGTCAGAATTGTGTCTGATTCCCTCCGCAGTTCATTCATCGGATTCCGTTATACGCGTGATTATTATTAATTACATAATATGTACATATGTGAAGCAAAATGGCTTTTGAGTTCTATTCGTGTTTGTTATTTTTGTCGTACCAAGGATGAAAATCACCGTTATTTAATTTTCTCAGCTCTCCCCCGCCCCATTTTTCGATTTGTTTTAAATGTTAAAGATGGTATTTTAAAGCTGGAGTATAGTAGTTTTTGAGAAAAATAATTAAATTCACACAAACACTACCAAACCAAACATCGATTTTATTCGACTCCAATTGAAAAAGAGCAAAAGTGTGTGTGTTTGTCACTGCAATCAAAAGGAATACAAAAATCGATATTTTGTAAAAAGACGGACAAAAATGGGAAACGTCATAGGAGAGGGGATACCTTACCTGTTTTTTTTTATCTTTAAGACTTTTCGGAACAACAAAATCCAAAATCCAGTAATTTTTCTAAAAAAAATAACGGTTTTAAAACTGCAATTGACCTATATTTTCGCTTCTTTAAGCCACCTAAGCACGCACAATACATAAAAATAACAAAACCAAATTTACAGGATTTGAATTTCAAGGGTAGTACTATATCCTGAAAGTTTCACGTTTTTATCTTCAGTCAAACACATATTGTGGCCTAAAGAGTGCAATTCCTCAAAAAAGTAGAGATTTTATATGTACCTAAAGAGTGTGCTGAACCGGCCATTTTAAATTGTATTTCTTCTATGATATATGCAATATAATATCTGAGAAATATCAACAGTCGAGACACTGGAGTCAGTTGAAGGTCACAAAAAATCAGTAGGTATAAAACCAGCACCATGTTTAGTATTTTTGTGGGAATTTAATTATTTTTCTCAAAAACGACGATACTTACGCTTTAAAATGCCATCTCAAACGTGTTGACATATTTAATAGGGGCATCTCACAAAGTTTGAGCAAAATCTGAAATGTGCTGGCTTTTTCGGAAGACGTTTTCATATGGAATGACTCGAAAATAAAATGTTTGAGGCTAAAATTTCTTATCGATCTTTTATTTTTTCAAAGGAAAAACAAAATATTTGTACTGCAAAACTGAACTTTTCAATGAAGGCCACAAAAATGGATTGGTTCATTAAAGATTTTTTGAAACATTCCACTAACATTTCTGTTTTTTGCCACCAATTTTTTTACTATTATAAATAAACTGCATGCTAAGCTTTAAAAATTATATGCCTTACGAATATATTATGCTGACAGTTTTTGTAAGAAAAATTCCTATACCATTCCATACCTATCTTCTAAACTTTCTCATTTTTTTTGCTAATCAAAAACGAAATCAATTTCTGTAAAGGGGCCCCATTTTATTTTCTGCCCCAGGTCCCTCGCCCATCTAGCTACGCTACTGCCCATATACATGTATTTCAAATAAGTTCAAATAATATTGCACATCAAAATTTTCAAAAAACTAATTTCTGGACTTTTAAAAAAGTTTCAAATTATTGTTTTGAAAATTTGATATCTTGAAAACGGGTTCAAATTTTTTTTTTTGAAATTCAATTTTTATATGTATATAAATAAATACTTAAGATTTGCATGTAAACATTTTTCCTTTAAAATGTTGTAAGAATTTGATATATAAAAATTAATTTTTTTAAAAACCGCTCCAACGATTTTAAGTTTTTTTGTCATACGATCATAAAGACTAAGAGCCCACAGCAGATTTTGGGTGTGATCGATAGCAAAGAAGAAGTATAGGCGTCGAAAGCTCCATTAAAAGCTATTCAAAAAATCAAAGTCTTGCAGTCCACAACTGGGGCCTTTGCGAGAAATAGTGCATCGAAAAAAAAAATATAAATGTAACTTCGAGGATAATCGTGTTAGCCGAAATTGGTTTTCACCCCTCCCTAAATAAGCTCCGCGGATGACATATCACGGAATCTAAGATCATGCTATCGTTCACACCCAAAATCTGCTGTGGGCTCTCGGTCTAATACCCACTTTTTTATCATGTTTTTCGTTTGAATCGATTTTTAATAATATTTTCACTGAGATTCAAATAGTATACGTCACATTTTTGGAAAGCTTTTAGAAATTAAAATTTTAGCTTTGATGACTTTTGATGCATAAATGTAAAAATACGAGACAAAAATATCAACAATGCCAAAAAATGGGTTACACCACTTTTGCACTCACGGCCTCATATTGCTTTGAATTAAATCTGAGAAACTCGACGTTCCACATCAAAAAACCACTTAGAAAGCGATAAAAAAATAAAAACCTGTTTCCACCTACATACAAGAAAATAAGAACGAATACCTACGCAAATAGACGTCAGTTTCTAATTTTCATTCCAATCTATTTAAAAGGCTCCCGACACGAAAAGCATTTTGGGTGCCTTATCTTGGCAAAGAACATTAATCGAGAACAAAAAAATTTGTTTGTTTAGAAAATATGCGATGTGTATTGGACCTTTATGTAACAATTAAAACTTGTTTTGATCCTCTTTTTTTGTTTCCTCTTCTCCTCAATCCCAGCAAACATTTCCCTTCAGAAATGATTTATTAATAATTCACAGAAGTGAAAGAAACCCTCATTTATGAACTCATTTATAAACCGGTTTGGATCAAATTTACTGGGTAGCATTATTTCGAGTTCGAATCGTTTTTATGTTTCATTAATAATAGAGTAATTCTTCACTTTAGTGAATGTAAATAGAACGCTTATATCAAAGATAATATAATACAAAGATGTCGCATCCAGTAGAACGAAAGTGAACCCAAAAAATAATCGGCCGTAGCTGATATCAGACACGACAACATGTTGCTAAATGTTGCATTGGTCAATTTTAAGAGCGAGAGCGGAAAATCTCTGTGGATACAATTTTATTTTTGAAATCTCTTCAAAATGTATATCTCAAGGACAGGAATAGTATAAATGACGTATAGGCAGGTACAGAAATTGAATTTTTGTATGAAGCTGCGGTCGGTGGTTGTTTTTTTTTTTTAGTTTTTTGCTTATCCTTTATTTGTGTGTTCATGATGATGATGTGTATCTGTATAGATAGACATGCAGTAACATTATTGTTGTTGGTAGCGATCTTTGAATAAAAAAAAGGAAGGTAGTAAGGATTTTCTTATTGTGTTTGTTTTTTGTGAGGTAGGTACCTATATCTATGTACATATATACATCGAACATTGTTGGTTTGTATTCCTTATGAAAATTAAAGGAAATCATTTTTAATTAATTTATTTACAAGTGAATTCATATTTCATAACTTGTGAGGTAGGTAGGTAGGTACATAGGTACGTGTGAAATGTGTATGCTCCGATTTATTTGATATATATATATATCACGCATTGTTTTTTAATTTAGGCAGGCATTTCTATTTTTTTTATTTTTCAATAGGTAAGTAGGTATCCCTACTTTGATAGAATAATGTATAAGGAAAAAAGTGATACGTACATAGGCACATACATAGATAGTTAGATATGTAGGTGCATGTAACTTGTCGTATTTTTAAGATTAGTAGATAGGTGGGTAGGTATCTATGTTAAGATTTCCGAAAAATAATATTGCTTTCCATCATACAGATTTTGAAAAATTATAATTTTTATGACATTTTTTAATACATAGTTTGAAAATGGAGCTTCAAAATTTCGTATTTGGAAGGTTCTAAAAAACACAACAAAACAAATGTAGAAAAAAAACCAAAACAGGTCGATAAGATACTTTAATTAACTTTTAAATTCACTATTAAGTTTATTTAAATTAAGTTCTAGGTGTCCAGAAGCTATAGATTTTTAAATTTTCCATTTAAAACTGTTCGATGCCTTTAAACGATTATTCGTTAGGTGATATCGTAAAAAACGAAATTCGGTAATCACATATTTGCACAATTTTCTCTCAATTTTTTTTTTATTTTTAAATACATAATTTATAATCATGATTGTGACGCTTTTATACCACATAGGATAATAAAAATGAGTAACCATTATTTTATTTATACCTATGGGAAATTAATAAAAGCCAAAGTACCTAATCCATTCATATACTCAAGAGATATGAGTTCATATGTTATAGCGCTCAAATATTGCCGTTATCTCTGTTCAATAGAATTTTATGATTCTAATTTGGTAATCATATTCAAATCAATAATTTCTATCATCTGTCAAAATGTCTTAAAATGATAAAAATTAAATACTAAACATAAATTCATTCTTCGGTTTTCGATACCGAGACGATACCAGTTCCAAAGCATCCGAAACTATACCGAGCCGATACCAATAGCATACTTTTTGGACCAAAATTTGCCGAGACTCTCGGTAGTATTGTTTTATTTACATATTATAAACAAACAATTGTTCTTGTAATTGATTTCACGGAAACGGACTTTATCGATTTCAATGAAATTTTCAGTTTTTCTGAAAGTTCTTCTGAAAGAAGATTAAGGGAATGAGTTTATTTAGAACCATCACCAACTTTTCTGGTATCCATATCCAGCTGTAGTAATTTTGAACAAAATATAAAAAAAAAACATTAAAATCGTTCTTTTGTTCTTTATTGTATAAACAACTCGAAAGATAGCTTAGAGCTTTAAAACAAGTACCTATGCAATTTGATTAAAATACTTGAAAAAAGATGAATACATGCAAACAAAAATTTAATTTCCTTGGAGCGGTTTTCCAAAATTTTGACATGCTAAATTTGATTGAATTCGTTAGTGAGAAAATTTTGACATGCAAAATTTGATTGAATTCGGTTAAGCCGTTAAAGAGAAAATTGAAAATTATAAAAACCGTTATATGGCAGTTACCGTTAATAATAGCTTTTGGTAAATTTTTTATTACCAAACAGTAGGTACACCATACCTAAAATAATATACTAATTTTTATAATCAAAATCGTTTTAGCCGTTTGTAAGATAAATAAGCTTTTCCTTAACGGTTGTGTAGCAAGCCTACCTCACTTTTGGGGTGCTTGTTTAGAGTGAGTCCCCTTGCCTCTCACTTTTGGGGTGCTTGTTTAGAGTGAGTCCCCTCGCCTCTCACGTTTGGGGTGCTTGTTTTGAGTGAGTCCCCTTGCTTCTCACTTTTGGGGTGATTGTTTTTTTTCTCCATATCAGTATCCTTCTTAGCGCAGAAGAAAAAGTTCTGAGGGTAATGATGAAACATTTTGTTTAAATTGTTAAAAAAAATTACAAAAACCAGTGAAAAACGCAAAAGAAACTATACAGGCTCAAAAAATGCTATACAAAAGTTTTCGAAAAATTTTGTATGGCTCATCATTTAAGACAACGCAAAAAATTAATAAAACATTAAAATACATAGTGGACAAAAGATGAAAAATTAATATTCCAAAAGGAATTTTATGGGCCAAACGCTTGTTTCTTCGAAAATCATTACAGCAATAAGGTTTCTCATATGACAATTAGGGAAAACAAATTTAATTTTGGATGAAGTTTGTATTAGAAAAGACTTTTATTTAATTCTGACCAAGATGTAATTGATCGTTTAGAAAATACAAATTTTCTAAGGACCTCAAATATAGGCAAAAATATATGCGTTTTATGATAAGGGGTCTTTTAGTAAACTGTATTTAATAATTAATTTGCGAACAAGTCAAGGGATCTGTTTTAAAATAAATTGTAGACAAAAATATTTCAGATTTATGTAAAATTGGTCTTTACTTGTTGAGTGTTGTTTACGATCAGGGTTCAAATAACAAGAACTATTATAAATGCTTAGGATATAAAAGTGGAAAAACGATCTTTCTTTCTGAATGGCAATAAAATCGTGGTATTTTATTTTTCCTCACTTACTTAAGAGTTTGAGAAATCTTTTTTTTACTTAAAATCCCGTTACACCAGATGACATAGTTAAGTTTTAAGGTAGTTTGAGAGCTGTACGATTTGGAAAAAGATAAGCAGGTGGCAAAAACGTGCCCAAATTTGACGGAAAGCATATAAATCCTTCGTCTTTTTACAAGATGCGTGTGTCATATGCCAGACAGGTTTCTTAGCTACTTGACCGTTGCTCGAATAAAAACAAATGTAGAAAATTAAAAAAGACTCTCCAGTAACTGCCCTAGCTCCAGCTTCGTTTTTTGAACGAATAGGCAAATTTATAGACTGTGGTTTTCATTCAAGTAGGCAATGATGATTATAAACTTATAAGGGATTGTCTTCAATATGTCAACGGAATAAAATCGTTAATTGACCTAAGATCTTTCCCAAACATTGAGGGAATTCGAAAAACTTTAACAGCTACATTACAACTGTATATAATGAAATCACAGACCCGTCAATAACATACATTTTGACAATGAGGCTACAAAAAACGTTGCTGAAAATCTTTGAAGTGTTGCAAGTGCTATGGGCTATGGGGGCAATTATAAAACCCATCGGTTTACGAGCTCAACATTTTGTCAACAAAAATAATGACGTTTAAGCGGTGTATCTCGAGCTATAATTGTTTTGAAGATGAAATATGCCTTTAGAATAACATACGTGTAAGTACATATTGAAATTCCAATGGAAAATTAACCGAGAGATTTATTTTAATTAAAAATGGATCAGTTGGTAGACAGAACACTTTTTCAAATTGACCTATTAGTTTTCTTATATTAAAATGAAAGAACTTCTCTGAGATATTTCACGTATTGTGCGTTGCGTTTAAGATGCTACTGACAATAAATTGTATTTGATGTGAAGAGATCCCGAAACGCGATAAATGTAGTTATAACTTGGTATCTGGATTTCTTTCATTTATTTTTCAAATTAGTAAGATTCACTCTGCAGTTTAAAAAAAAAAATTATTTAAGAAAACGAGCTATTAAAAAATTAAGAAATAATGATTTATTTAAGCATCAGATGGACAAGGAGGATATTATAATTGTTCTGGTATTACTGTGAAAGAATTTGGATCTTTCGGTTACTGCTTTTTATTGATTTCTGAACGTACCATGCACAATGTTTCCTAAGTAGGACCAGAAAAAAATTGAGCATGGACTTTCTGTGTTCTAAGCAGATATCATTCTCTGCAAACCAATCATGGTTTTCCTCTCTTGTCAATCTTATGCTCTCAGAAATCATGACGTCTCTTATGTTTTTTATTTGTTTGTTTTCTTTAAATATTTTTTCGAACGTTGCAGAGTGAATTTTACAAATTTGGAAAAATAAATCTGAGGGTGCACGAAGGTTACCGAAATCAGAATTTTGTGCATAGTTTCTGGCAAATATAAGAAACTCAGACGGGCAGGTTATGACTTCATCATGCTTCAGAATAAACTCTTCACAGCGAAGACATTTTACTTTAGGAAGCATCTTAAATGCAACGTAACCCGTGAAATACCTAAGGGAAGTGAGTTCAATCTTAATGTCATCGTCAAAGGTATCCACAGAGAAAAATTTCTCATATTCTTTTTGAAAAAGTGCTCCATCTATCAACTGATCGTTTTCTACTATTATAGGATCACTTGATTCATTTTCCATATCATTTTCAAAATGTATATCAAGAGGAACATCTTCATCATCAAAACAATTAGAGCTTGGAGTGCACTGCAGTAATCGACTTGACATTATCTTTGCCAGTAACATGTTTAGCTCGTAAACTGATGGATTTTTGTTATTTCCTCCCATTGCTCTTACCACACTAAACAAATTTTCTGCAACGTCTTGATTTAGTCTTTTTGTCAAAATATATGTTATAGATGCGTCATGTTTTGTCATATCCTTATATAATTCTAGCGTAGCTGTAAGAGTTTGTGTAATTCCGTCTATGTGTGGGAATGATTTTAGGTAATTCAGTTGTTTTAATTCCTTGACATATTCAAGACACTCATTAATATGTTTATAAACCACGTTGCCTGCTTGAATAGCGGCCTTGAATGGATTTTTGTCAAATAACGAACCACTATTCATGCAGTCCATCAATCTGTCTATCTTTTCAAAAAATAAAGCAGTTGCTAAGGCAGTGGATATAGAATTGTTTTGTGTCCACTGTTGTTCGTATTCCAGCAACTGTAGTGCGACTAAAAACTTGTGTCGCAAGACAAACACGCATCTTGTCAAAAGATGACGGATTTAAATGTTTTTCTGTCAAATGTGGACATGTTCTTGTCACCTTATCTTTTTCTAAATCATACAACTCCTTAACTACACTAAAACTAACTAAGCCATCTGGTGTAAGGATGTCTCTACTCAATAAAAGATTCCTTAAGTTCTTAATAATGTGAGGAAAGTCATAGAAAGCCAAAAACCGATGGGTTTTATAATTGCCCCCATAGCCCATAGCACTTGCAACACTTAAAAGATTTTCAGCAACGTTTTTTGTAGCCTCATTGTCAAAATGTATGTTATTGACGGGTCTGTGATTTCTTTATATACAGTTGTAATGTAGCTGTTAAAGTTTTTCGAATTCCCTCAATGTTTGGGAAAGATCTTAGGTCAATTAACGATTTTATTCCGTTGACATATTGAAGACAATCCCTTATAAGTTTATAATCATCATTGCCTACTTGAATGAAAACCACAGTCTATAAATTTGCCTATTCGTTCAAAAAACGAAGCTGGAGCTAGGGCAGTTACTGGAGAGTCTTTTTTAATTTTCTACATTTGTTTTTATTCGAGCAACGGTCAAGTAGCTAAGAAACCTGTCTGGCATATGACACACGCATCTTGTAAAAAGACGAAGGATTTATATGCTTTCCGTCAAATTTGGGCACGTTTTTGCCACCTGCTTATCTTTTTCCAAATCGTACAGCTCTCAAACTACCTTAAAACTTAACTATGTCATCTGGTGTAACGGGATTTTAAGTAAAAAAAAAGATTTCTCAAACTCTTAAGTAAGTGAGGAAAAATAAAATACCACGATTTTATTGCCATTCAGAAAGAAAGATCGTTTTTCCACTTTTATATCCTAAGCATTTATAATAGTTCTTGTTATTTGAACCCTGATCGTAAACAACACTCAACAAGTAAAGACCAATTTTACATAAATCTGAAATATTTTTGTCTACAATTTATTTTAAAACAGATCCCTTGACTTGTTCGCAAATTAATTATTAAATACAGTTTACTAAAAGACCCCTTATCATAAAACGCATATATTTTTGCCTATATTTGAGGTCCTTAGAAAATTTGTATTTTCTAAACGATCAATTACATCTTGGTCAGAATTAAATAAAAGTCTTTTCTAATACAAACTTCATCCAAAATTAAATTTTTTTCCCTAATTGTCATATGAGAAACCTTATTGCTGTAATGATTTTCGAAGAAACAAGCGTTTGGCCCATAAAATTCCTTTTGGAATATTAATTTTTCATCTTTTGTCCACTATGTATTTTAATGTTTTATTAATTTTTTGCGTTGTCTTAAATGATGAGCCATACAAAATTTTTCGAAAACTTTTGTATAGCATTTTTTGAGCCTGTATAGTTTCTTTTGCGTTTTTCACTGGTTTTTGTAATTTTTTTTAACAATTTAAACAAAATGTTTCATCATTACCCTCAGAACTTTTTCTTCTGCGCTAAGAAGGATACTGATATGGAGAAAAAAAACAATCACCCCAAAAGTGAGAAGCAAGGGGACTCACTCAAAACAAGCACCCCAAACGTGAGAGGCGAGGGGACTCACTCTAAACAAGCACCCCAAAAGTGAGAGGCAAGGGGACTCACTCTAAACAAGCACCCCAAAAGTGAGGTAGGCTTGCTACACAACCGTTAAGGAAAAGCTTATTTATCTTACAAACGGCTAAAACGATTTTGATTATAAAAATTAGTATATTATTTTAGGTATGGTGTACCTACTGTTTGGTAATAAAAAATTTACCAAAAGCTATTATTAACGGTAACTGCCATATAACGGTTTTTATAATTTTCTCTTTAACGGCTTAACCGAATTCAATCAAATTTTGCATGTCAAAATTTTCTCACTAACGAATTCAATCAAATTTAGCATGTCAAAATTTTGGAAAACCGCTCCAAGGAAATTAAATTTTTGTTTGCATGTATTCATCTTTTTTCAAGTATTTTAATCAAATTGCATAGGTACTTGTTTTAAAGCTCTAAGCTATCTTTCGAGTTGTTTATACAATAAAGAACAAAAGAACGATTTTAATGTTTTTTTTTTATATTTTGTACAAAATTACTACAGCTGGATATGGATACCAGAAAAGTTGGTGATGGTTCTAAATAAACTCATTCCCTTAATCTTCTTTCTGCTAAAGAGAGAAAAACTTAAAATTTCATTGAAATCGATAAAGTCCGTTTCCTTGAAATCAATTACAAGAACAGTTGTTTGTTTATAATAAATAAAACAATACTACCGAGAGTCTCGGCAAATTTTGGTCCAAAAAGTATCCTATTGGTATCGGCTCGGTATAGTTTCGGATGCTTTGGAACTGGTATCGTCTCGGTATCGAAAACCGAAGAATGAATTTATGTTTAGTATTTAATTTTTATCATTTTAAGACATTTTGACAGATGATAGAAATTATTGATTTGAATATGATTACCAAATTAGAATCCTAAAATTCTATTGAACAGAGATAACGGCAATATTTGAGCGCTATAACATATGAACTCATATCTCTTGAGTATATGAATGGATTAGGTACTTTGGCTTTTATTAATTTCGCATAGGTATAAATAAAATAATGGTTACTCATTTTTATTATCCTATGTGGTATAAAAGCGTCACAATCATGATTATAAATTATGTATTTAAAAATAAAAAAAAATTGAGAGAAAATTGTGCAAATATGTGATTACCGAATTTCGTTTTTTACGATATCACCTAACGAATAATCGTTTAAAGGCATCGAACAGTTTTAAATGGAAAATTTAAAAATCTATAGCTTCTGGACACCTAGAACTTAATTTAAATAAACTTAATAAAAATAAATAAATTGGGTGGCACAACAGCTCATGGAAAACCAGGGCCTAGTGACTTACAACTCACAACCATTCCTGTGTGCGTGTTTGTTGGCAGGAATGGAGGGGACCTACAGTTTTTTGCCGAGTCCGAACGGCTAAATGAGAAGCACTTTTTCATGACAAGTATACTCTTGGAGGATTTGTCAGTTCCTCGCAAGAGGCAGTACCTCGAATAAAACATTTCTGTTTTTAGGTGGCACGGCTGGGAATCGAACCCACACCTTCGGCATGACAGTCCTACGCACTAACCATCAAGCCACGAGGTACTAAAAATCTTTATAGTGAATTTAAAAGTTAATTAAAGTATCTTATCGACCTGTTTTGGCTTTTTTCCTACATTTTTTTTGTTGTGTTTTTTAGAACCTTCCAAATACGAAATTTTGAAGCTCCATTTTCAAACTATGTATTAAAAAATGTCATAAAAATTATAATTTTTCAAAATCTGTATGATGGAAAGCAATATTATATTTCGGAAATCTTAACATAGATACCTACCCACCTATCTACTAATCTTAAAAATACGACAAGTTACATGCACCTACATATCTAACTATCTATGTATGTGCCTATGTACGTATCACTTTTTTCCTTATACATTATTCTATCAAAGTAGGGATACCTATGTACTTACCTATTGAAAAATAGAAATGCCTGCCTAAATTAAAAAACAATGCGTGATATATATATATATATCAAATAAATCGGAGCATACACATTACACACGTACCTATGTACCTACCTACCTAACTCACAAGTTATGAAATATGAATTCACTTGTAAATAAATTAATTAAAAATGATTTCCTTTAATTTTCATAAGGAATACAAACCAACAATGTTCGATGTATATATGTACATAGATATAGATACCTACCTCACAAAAAACAAACACAATAAGAAAATCCTTACTACCTTCCTTTTTTTTTATTCAAAGATCGCTACCAACAACAATAATGTTACTGCATGTCTATCTATACAGATACACATCATCATCATGAACACACAAATAAAGGATAAGCAAAAAACTAAAAAAAAAAACAACCACCGACCGCAGCTTCATAAAAAAATTCAATTTCTGTACCTGCCTATACGTCATTTATACTATTCCTGTCCTTGAGATCAGGGCTGTCGAAGTACTGCAATTGAAGTATTTGTACTGCTTTTTGAAACTCCGTACTGCCGTACTGCTAATACGACCAAAGTACTGCTTTTTTGAAAATTTGTTCACACAACATTTTCAAATCATAATCATATCCAAAAAGTCTTAGTCCTTTTTATCTAATGTTTTCTTTTATAAACAAAACAGATAAAATTGTATAGAATACGCTCACTATGTATATAGATGTATTGAGAAAGATCTCGAGTTCCATTTTTTACGAGTGCGTAGTTTGCAATATAGGCATAGCCTGTATTTTTCAGATTTTCTTTTCTGATCCGAAAAAGGAAGTTTAAGGATATTTTGATATTTTGCCATTTGGAACGAAATATTCAACACACGTCGAAATGTAGTTTTTTCACCCAACTGTCAAAAGCAATGTTAAATTATACTAATGGATCTCTAGACCATGAAATTTAGATTTTAACGTACAAAGTTGAATTTTGGTGGGGCTTTGTTTTGACGTCTTGAGCAATTTCCAATTTCTAAATTTTGGCTGAAAAAAAGAATTTTTGGAGGAGTAAAAGTTGTAAAGTTCAGTTTTTTGCAAATTTTTCGAAAACTATCAACTTTTTGGTATGAAATAAACAAGGTAAAAGTTGCAGCTTATTCAATTTTATAAAAAATACAAATTACATGTTCTTTGATGCATTCAATAGTTTTAGAGTAAATCATGGAGTGGCAAATTTTGTCAAAAAATTTATTAAAATTGCATTAATCGATGAGCAATACTTTTTGTACTATATGCGCTAAATCTTCTCATTATAAACCAAGTTATTGTGGTGCCCAGGGTAAGTAAGGCCATCAACTGGAAAATTTATTGGCTTTAATTTATTTTAATAATTTTGAGAAAAACGTGCACAAACACAACAATAGTTCTGTAGGTAATGAAATAATGAATACAACCATTGCAGTGCGCTAGAGTTAAATAGGTAATTGGCGGATATGTGATAATTTTTAATGAACAATATTTGCATTTAAACAAAATTAAATGCATTAACAATTATGTTGGTATATATTTTACTGCCGTACTGCAGTGTACTGCAATTTTTTTCCTCGAAGTACTGCTTTCTGTGAAATTGAAACGACAGCCCTGCTTGAGATATACATTTTGAAGAGATTTCAAAGTTAAAATTGTATCCACAGAGATTTTCCGCTCTCGCTCTTAAAATTGACCAATGCAACATTTAGCAACATGTTGTCGTGTCTGATATCAGCTACGGCCGATTATTTTTTGGGTTCACTTTCGTTCTACTGGATGCGACATCTTTGTATTATATTATCTTTGCTTATATATTCATTTCACTGAACAATTCATGAATCTTTTTTGAATAATTTAAATGAGACAGATTTGATTCATTAATATGAATATAGATTCGGGTTTCCTCATTCAGTTTAGTGAATATAAATTAAATTATATTTAATTCATTATAATGATTCTTTAATAATCCGAATGTATACCATAGAACTTAATGTTAATATTATTTCAGTGTGGTTATACAAAATGCTATTTTAAAATGGTAAAATTATCTGCATAAACAGTTAGATTTCCCTAGATTTATTGAATCGAATGAAACTTATGATAAATTTTGCTAAAGTATTATTTTATTTTAACTTCTATTGAAATGTTGTTACAACAAATGAGATGTCACTTTATTTTTATCACTTTATATGTTTATTTGTTAATTTATTCAATTTATATTTTTTTATTTTTTTTCACTGCGACAATGGATATAGTTCCGTCCGTAAAATAACAATACGCAAAATTGAATGAAAGTGACGAATTTCCTCTTTGTATAACTTTTGTTTCAGTTTTGGTGCGACTAGGTCCCGTTATGGCTTTTCAAAACAAAATGAAAGGGACATTCAGTTTATGTGAATAAAAATGAACGCACCCAAGATAAACCTCTTTTGAGGATCGCTTGTGCGCGTTCACTTTTATTCATATTATGTGAAGGAAATAAGAATCTCGATATTTTTTTATTATGAAAAATATCAACACAAATCCCCTTCCCCGCGTATGAGGTAAAAGTGATGGGATATTTGAGTATATTCACATTTAATTCACTGAAGTGAGTGTTTTTCGAATATTTATTCTTCATTTTCACTGAATGTTCAATGAACGTTCACAAAAATGTTTGCTGGGATGTCTGTACCTATGTATGTATGTATGTACATACACACATACCAATTCATTCTTTATTTTTTTCGGCAGTTTGTTTTGGTTCTCTTTTTTTGTTCCCTTCTCACTCTCGTATATTGGCACTGCTGTGAGTGAGGAGAAAGAAGATAATTGCTTTCTCCCATGTAGTGAGGAAATAATGTATTCTTTGATCTTTCGTCTGCTGTGAGTTGGGTGTGAAGCAATGATGAGGGAATAATACACTTCTTGCTTCAGTCGTCTGTAGCGCTAGTATCTTTTTCCTCAAGTAATACTACTATTAGATTTATATACAATGGTGAAACGCAATTATGGAATTGAGCTCACTTGAACTTTTAACTTGAATTATAGCTATGATTTATATTTGGTAAATTTAAGGTGTTGACAATTTGAGATAGGTTATGGATGTTAGGGACATAATGAAATGAATGTAAACAAAGTTCGCTTGACTTTAGTGTAACGAGTAGGTTTCTTTTTTGTCTCTCTTTACGGTAGGGTAGACACTGTCTAAAACGTCTTATTGACGCACCGTCACTGCTCCTAACGTACCCTTCATTGGTTGTAGTTCTTTTAATATTTTTAAAACATAATCCTCGTTGTAGTTTTCTAACGATATTGTGGTTCTTCTTTTATTTTGATACATGATTTTTTTGGTATATGTATTTGACTTTCTTTTTTTCAATAACTAACTGATTTTTGTAAATATTTAAGGGACTCTCAGTAATATAAATATGATCATCGACGTTTTCGATACCACTGTGAATTGTGGCAAAGTCTGATCTGATATCTTCACCTTCTACGTAATTTGTCTCTAAGCGACTGAGAAAATCAGCTACATTGTTTTCTTTTCCTTCCGATTTCGAAATCGAATTCATTGAGTCTGATTTTCCAGCGCTGCAATTTGGAATTAGGCTCTTTAAGGGAGCTAAGCCACACAAGTGGTCTGTGTGGTCAGTCTGTACTTTGAACTTGCGACCAAATAAATATACTCGAAAATATTTTGTAGCCCATACAATACTTAGAAGTTCTTTTTCTACCGTGCTATATTTTGTCTCATGGCGATTAAGAGTCCTAGAAGCAAATGCTACTGGATGAATGCTTTGGGAAAGGACTGCTCCCAAAGCTCCATTGCTAGCATCAGTCGTCAGAGTGAAGATTCTAGTTAAGCTCAGGTAAGCTAAAACTGGATTTGTACATAAAAGTTATTTGAAATTGTTAAATGATTCAATGTACTGCCTGTCTTTTATGTTAAGTTTTTCATTTTTTTTTTTGAGATATCTAGTCATAGCCAGTAACTCCCAAAAATGAATTTATTTGTTTGATTGTTTCGGGTAATTTAATTAAAACTTTAATTTTGTTAGGGTTCGGTCTAACACCATCTTTTGAAATAATATGGCCTCGGAGGTGGTTGAAGGAAAATTTTCTGAGTATTCGGGGCCATTATAGTCAGTGACAGGAACACTTTCAGCACTTATATGTTCTACCTCCATTTGATTTTGGGTGTTTCTTCGTGAGTTTCCTGAACTCGGAGTGTTTTGCTTCAAGTTATAGGAATTACCTGAATTATTAAAATTCCTGGAGTTGCCTGAATTATTAAAATTCCTAGAATAACCTGAATTATTGAAATTCCTGGAATTACCTAAATTTTGTGGAGTATTTTGCCTGAAATTAGCTGAATTCTGAAAATGTCTATTATTTTGACCTAAATTAGATTGTCTTTGATTGTTTTCAAATGTCTGTCTGTTTGTGTAAGGTCTAGTTTTTTTGTGGGTGTTCATTGTTACTTGTTAAGTTATGGAAATAAGAATCTACTACAGGATAAAAGTGTTCGGTATCAATTAAAATAGACTTTGTTTCCCCCAAATTATTTGGATTTCTAGCACGAAGAATAAGCTTTGCTTCACTTCGAAATTTATTAATGAATAGTTTCAGTGCTAATTGCTCATTTTGTTCACTATTGAACCAAGCAGGAATATTTTCAGTGTCAGTGAGACTAGATTTTATGTTTAATTTTGTGAATAAACGGAGAGTTTTCTCAAACAATTCCTGAACTGAATTTTCAAATTTAACATTTTGATTTCATTTACAATAAATTCTATGCTTTCAGGAATTGTAAAGTTTGATAAAAGAACTTTTTTCATATAATTCCAATTTTTAGGATTGTTGTTATTTATTAAAATTAGACTAGCCCTATATTTAATTTTCTGTCTTATTCTTAAATGTAATAAGCCTTTCGAAACTTCATTCATACCCCCACTTTGCCCGTATATATAGTCAATATGATCAATAAATAAGTTTAAATCTTCGGGTGATCCGGTGAAATCGGACACTCCATCAATTAAAGTAAAAAAAATCATATCCGACATACCTGCTCCTTGATTGCTTCTCCTTTTCTTGACTTTATTATTAATAAATACTTATGTATGCACTTTTTCTTATGAGCTTGATTTTTTTATACTTGTGTTTTATGGAATATTTTTTTGTATTTAGTACTTCATAGAACACTGCCTTTGATTGTAATCTGTAACAATTTTTTTTTGTTATTCACTCAAAGGTACAGATCTGTGAATTGATCAATTTTTTTTTTTGTAGCACAGTTATGTTGTTTTAATTTGTTTTTTAATTCTTAAAATTGCATAAAGGTAGTATTATACGTATTTGAGTAGCACTTTTCTTTTGATTTCAGAATATTTTTTTTCATTCAATTATTTTTTGTTTAACACGGATGAGAATTATATTTTTATTTTCAGTTTTGTGTTAATATGTTTAATTTGCCCTTTATTTTGAATTTTATTTTTACACTTTCCGTTTACCGACTGAGGGAGCCAGTCGTGGTCCCGATAAACATAAATTGAGAAAAAACTCTTTATACAAAAAAAAACAACAAATTTATATTTTAAATATTTTTTTCGTTTTATTGTTCGTGCTTCTGAGTCCAGACCAAGAATGACGCGATGCTTAAAACTAATTTTACATATTATCTAGTATTTAAATGAAGAAAAGAGATAATATTATTTACATATAAGATTAATATAAATGAACTAAAGAAAGAGAAAACAAATATATTTGTTTGGTATATTAAGAATAATATGCAATGTTATGTTTAATAAATGGTACAGAAGAAAGGAGAAAGTATACATATCTACAGACACACAATGCATTTGGGTAGCAACCTACAGTGGGTTGCCAAATTAATAGGGACATTAATAAATTTTAAGCAAACTTTAGTTAACCTGTTTAAGATCAATGAAAATTATGTTTTTATATTGTTTGTATTGATTAAATGTGTTCATCAATTATTTGAGAGCATTTTTTTTATAAAACTAAATTAAAAAAACGTAACAGTTGAAATCTTAGTAACTAGTCTAGAACAAAAAAAAACAAGAAATCAGAGAAAACTTAATATTTTGTTGCGTTTCCTTTTACCATTATAACAGCTTCTAACTGCCTCGGTATGCTCTCAATGCACTTTTTAGCAACTTCTGCTATTGCAGTACAGTGGTGCCAAGCTTCTATGAGCTTTTCAAAAAAATTTACTCTGTTGGTTATGACCTCCTTGACAATTTCCCATTTTTTTATTTCCCAAAGGTTTTCTATCGGGTTTATTTCTATCGGGTTCATATCTGGGGAATTGCATGGCCACGGTAAAACTTAAATTGTTCGTTTATTTAAATACTTTGTTACACTCTGCATAAATTGTATTGAATCGTTGTCTGGGACCAGTCTTTAAGCTGTGGTATGAGTCGATTTTTTAAAACTTCTCTGTATTGGTCTTGTCTTATTGTATCCTGAATGATATGCAAGTGTCCAACACCTCTTGTACTGATGACTGACCACACCATAATCTTCACAGGATGTTTTACTCTTTCGACGATGCATTCATGGTGATATTTCTCGCCTGTCCACCGCCGCACAAAGCTGGGGCCTATAACACAAAGCTACAAGTCTACAAAGCCAAGAGCCACTTGTAGGATTACGTTAGTTTTACAAGTGTAGATTATTTCTGTAACACAAAAAAAAACTTACATTTGTAGAAACAAAAATTTCCCTACACTTGTAGGCATTCCATTCTGCATGCAATGAGTTGAGTGTTCGTCAACGATCGACAAGATCCATTGTAGAAAATTTCTGTTATGCACAAAAAGCCTTCAAACCGACCGATTGGAATGCTTATAACTTTGGTTATAACTGTCCAATCTTCAAAGTTAAGGACGCGGGTGGCAATGGTGCAGTGGATGTAGTGCTTGACTGCTAACTTAGAGGTGTGGGTTCGAGCCCCATTCTAGGCAGCATTCTTTTCTATATTCTCCCAGCTTAACTGGACGCCACCCGTGAGATTTAATGAGATAATAAACACCTTGATCTCAATCCACTGTGCCAAATCTTTCCTATCTTCCTACTCTTTCTAACTAGTGCCGTGCAATTCAGGTTGCATTTAAAAGACCTTAGGTCTTACAGGCATATAGTTAAAATTATTATAAAAAAAAAATAAAAAAAAAATAAAGGGTAAATATAAGGCAACATTTTTGTATTCAGTTTCAGCACACAGAATTTAATACTAAATGGCAAATTGAGTCTCTATGAATTTAATTTTCATTTTTCAAAATGCAAAAGTGGATGAAAACTTATACCATTTTAAAAATTGTATCGAACAAAGTAATGGCCCCAATCCTCTTCTACAAATTTGTGAGTGATGTACTAAGGCTTAATGCAACAGGAGGGACAGTGGGGGCATTTCAATAAATTTTGCACCTAAAAATTCATTTTAATAAAAAAAAAATTCGTCGATTTTATTAGCTTCAAAAAATTATAACTTTGCTTCTAATGCTCGGATATTTGAGATTAAGACATTATGAATTTAAAATTCGTGTTTAATTCCGCACTAAAAAGGTAAAGTCCTATATCATAATTCATAAAGATTTGGCCCTGCATCTATGCGTGTATAGACATGCTGAAAAGTATTCCCCAGTTAATTGCACCTCGCTTAATTGATATAAGGTGATCTTAAAAAACTGACTCCAACAAAATAAAAACATGTAAATAAAAAACGTAATTCTGTTAATTGATCTAAAAATTACACAAAAAGCGGGGAACTGTACCAACATTTTTACTTGCGATATAGGAACTATAGGGCAAGTTTTGGATTCGTACAAAAAAAAATTGAGATAACAATCAAACATAACATTACGATGATAGAGAACACGGAGAAAGCACAATTCTGTCTGTGTGTATTCTGATCTACAGCCTAAGTCAATGATGCGATTTTCTTCAAATTTTGAATTTAAGGTTTTTTTTTTAACTCTCCAGACAGGAAATTAAATTTTTTTTTAGCTCTAAAAATAACGGTATTTGCCATACAACCGTTAAGGAAGATCTAATTTACAATTTTAAACTTTTCTTTTCGCGGAAGAAGAATTTATAAATAATTCTTAATAATTAACGCGGTAAGTTCCGAAAAGTTAAAATAAGTTAAAAAGATCTAATTTATCTCAAAAAAGGCTTTAACGATTTTGATAAAAACAAATCAGTGTATTATATTGTAGATATGATGTACTTTCTAGTAAGAAAAAAAAAAAAAATTTCCAAAAATATTTATTAATGTTATTAATGGTATTTGCCATATAACGGTTTTTTGATTTTTGGTTTTCTCACTCAACGCTCATCCGATTTCGATAAAATTTCTTGCAAAAAAGCTTTCTTAGAATATAAATAATACTGCGTATCAAAATTTTGGAAGAAAAAAGTTTTGGATTTTGAAAAATATTCAATTTTTTTTTTGAAAATTCAATATTTCAAAAACGGGATGATAAATTATTTTGAATTTTCAGTTTTATATGTATATTAATATATACTCAAAATTGGCATATCAATTTTTTGTAATGTTACATACATTTTATATACAAAAAAATTATTTTAAAGAAAACGGCTCCAACGATTTTAAATTTTGTTTGCTTATATTCACATTTTTTCAAGTAATCGATTGGCGTGCTTGTTTTAAAGCTCTAAGTTATTATCAGGCTGCTTATACAATTAAAAGAATGATCCAGTCGTGCATTTTATTTGTTTACTAACTTCTTCAAGAAAAATGTCCGTTTTGGTTAAAATTAGAGAAAATAAAAATATTATATTTTTTTCATTTTCCGATGTCTTAACCAATGAAAAGAACGAAACGCAAAAATGTTAATCACTTTAATTTAAATTTTATTTCATTAAAGCCCGAATGGCACTACATTTTTCTTATTCTATTTCTTACTCAAACGTTGATAGGTGCGAGTGGATACGCACTATTTCCATAGATGTAAAAATGTCACAAAAATGTGATTTTGAAATTCTATTTGTCAGGTTCTGGCAGCTTTTTCTTGATATATCAGAATTAAAAATTAAAAATAATTTCAAGGTACACTCAGTGACAAAACAAAGTATACACTGGACCCTAGAAACCACTAGTTTAAGATGTACATATATTCACATTTCGGACACATTAAAATTGTGAAAACTTATTTTGAGAAATTATATCCCTTTCTTAAGGGCTCTGGAGATGCTCGAACATGGTGCGAGCAAACATAGTTCGACTTAACTCCGCAGACAGTGAAACCAAGCCGAGACCAAACTACTCGAACTATATTATTTTTACGATTTATACGTCATTCTAATAGTTCACTGAAAGACTTACTTACTTTTTTTTTATTCGGGATATTTGAATTAATTGACTGCGTGGATATATTGACAATTGGAACTTTTTTCGGTAAAAAAAAAAAGCAATAATCATGATGAACAAAAATGATTGAAATGCTGATTAATTGAAAAGCTTGTTTTTAGCATTTTAAAATACATCTTCTGCATCGTACAAGTCTTGAATCACCTGTAAGATTTCATCGATTATTCTACAAGTAAGATTTAGTTTTTCTTTACACTTGAAGCTTTGTGTTACAGAAAGAGGGAAATTGCACAATTTCCCACTTGTAATGAATGTTCATTACACTTGTAAAAGAGCCAGCTGACTTGTAGCTTTGTGTTACAGAAATTCATTACATTTGTAAGGATTGACTTGTATTACAAGTACTTGTAGCTTTGTGTTATAGGCCCCTGCTCTTGTTAGCTAGAACTTCAAAAGTGAACTCATCGGAGAAACGCAGCGGAAAGTATCCGCCGCACAAGGCTGTTCTTGTCAGCTAAAACTTAAAAGTGTACTCATCGGAGAAACACAGCTGAAAGAAAGAATTTAAGCAATGAATGTTTACTTTATTGTGACCAGACTTTGAAAAAAACTCTTTCTTACAGGTGTGTTTCTCCGATGAGTCCACTTTTGAAATTCTGGCTGACAAGAACAAGAACAGATTTGTGTGACGAACGGCCAGGTGAGAAATATCACGATCACCTTGAATGCATGATTGAAAAAGTAAAACATCCTATGAAGATTATGGCGTGGTCAATCATCAGTACAAGAGGTATTGGACGCTTGCATATCGTTCAGGGTACAATGAGACAAGACCAATACAGAGAAGTTTTGAGAAATCGATTCATACTACAGCTTAAAGACTGGTCCCAGACAACGAATCAGTACCATCTATGAACAACTCTGCTTCATTCCATAAAGCAAAGAGTGTAAAAAGTTCTTAAATGAACAAATAACTCAAGTTTTGGTGCGGCCATGCAATTCCCCAGATATGAACCCAATGGAAAACCTTTGCGAAATAACAAAAAGGGAAATTGCCAAGGGGGTCATAACCATGAAGGTTAACCTATTGAAAAGCTCATAGTAGTTTGGCACCACTGTCCTGCAATAGCAGAAGCTGCTAAAAAGTGCATTGAAAGCACGTCATGGCGGTTAGAAACTGTTATTATGGCAAAAGGAAACGTAACAAAATATTAAGTTTTCACTGAATTCTTGTCTTTTTTTGTTGTAGACTAGTTACTAAGATTTTTTTAAACTGTTACGGGTTTTTAATTTAGTTTTATAAAATAATACTCTCAAAAAACGAATGATTACTAATTAATCAATATAAACAATGTAAAAATATAATTTTCATTGATCTTAAACAGGTAAACTAAAGTTTGCTTAAAATTTATGACTCTATTAATTTGGCAACCCACTGTAATTGCCTGCACAGCAACAGGGTGAGCTTAAAAGTGTTCCGGACTGAAATGGTGATTTCATGAAAATGATTGTGAAGCGTGTACTTGTCCGATCAAAACGATTTAGGACAGATTATGGACAGATAAACTTGTTTTCTAGGACATCATTGGGAAACAATCTTAATTTTAATTTTTAATTTTAATTTAAATTTTTAATTTTGTACCTAATAAAAATTTTAATAATACAGAATAAAAACGCTTGTAAATTAAAAAAAAACGCATTTTTGAAAGTCAATTTTTTATACCTAACGGTATTTTGTTGACAAATTTTTTGCAGTGGATATAAATTCAATTTATTTTTCACAATTTTCATTAATTATATAATCATAATTGTATCAACTAATATTGAAATTATGGGCGTTATTACCGCGGGTGTTATTGAACTGCACCTATTAATTACTTAAAAGATCCATTTTACGGAATGGTTGCGCGTCCGTTATTCTACCATACCAGACAAGCGCAAAATCTCTAGTTAAAGGACTACACTGACTCTCTGAATAATGTTAGATAGAAAACTGGATTAGTAGTGAGCTAAATGACTATAAGCCGGGTAATTAAAAGTGTGGAGCACCTAAAGAGCGTAAACTTAATGAAAAACTTCCATTTACCAGTGAGCTTCATCTACATTTTCCTACTTTACAACATACCACATTGCATGAAATACTGATACCAGCATGCAACTCACCAACTGGCACCAAATATTTTTCAGGTGAACAAAAGTTCAACTTTTGGAGGCAGAAGGCAGGTAAAATACTATTGTCAAGAAAGGAAAAGTTGATTTTACATTTCCATCAAAGCTAAGAGAGACAAGTTATGGAATTCGGTGCATAGCACAATTAGTTTAGTTTTCCTAAACTGTAAAATGACAACAAGATTCTACAATATTATATTGGAAACATCCTTGCGGCAGTTTAATGATATTTTTGGAACAATGCCCATTGTTTTTCAATAGAGCAATGGTCCGATTCATACAGCAGGTGTAAGTTAAACTTGGCTGGAAATCAAAACTAGACAGTAACTCTCCTTTCCACCCTATAAAACTAAACTTAATCTCAAGAAGGCTATCTCATCTTGTGACTCAATACCCGACTCCGTGTGTTTACATTAAAAAAGTGTCAAAACAGTTAATTTTTATTTAAATATGCATACATACATATGTATAAAAGAAAGTCGGGTTAGACCACTTATAACTCAAAAACGGCTGGACCGATTTTAAAGATTCATGATTTGTTGGATACGTCTCCACCCTGAATAGAAGAATAACTATTAAAATATCGGAAAAAATTACGGACAAAAATTATATACACTTTGGGTACCTGTTTTATATAAAACAAAAATAAATCAGAAAATGAATTTGAAAACAAATCAATCAATTATGAAATTTTATGTCACACAGTAAAATTTAAAAATTATAATACAGTCGAATCTCCATTACCT
Source organism: Dasysyrphus tricinctus (assembly GCA_963921185.1). NCBI lineage: Eukaryota > Metazoa > Arthropoda > Insecta > Diptera > Syrphidae > Dasysyrphus > Dasysyrphus tricinctus. Next base: position 30,922,212 of record OY992533.1, on the reverse strand, counting down.
ATCTGGAATTCGATTAATCGAAAACCTTATTATCAAAATTAATTACTGTTGATATGTTGTGGTTGAATTTCAGTGCATTTTGCAAAATTTCTAACGAAAGTCAGAAATGGTATAATTCATTGAACTGTATTTTTTTTATACATATGTACATAGATCATGAAAAATCAACTCTTGAGTCTCCTTATTTTCACCACAAAAAAAAAAATCATTTTCAACAGTTTCAGGCAACCTCCCAAAACAACAGAAAAACTATTTAATTTCAATTTTTGTTTGCTTTGAAAGGTTATATGTAGATGCTTAGAGGGGTTCAGGTTTTAATGTTTTAAAAATGTAAGGTTTTTGCAGATTGAAATAAGACAAAATGGCAGAAAGCTTAGCCATAAATAAGCATGATTTTTAAGGGGTATACAAAAACTGTTACAAATTATTAACAGCAGTATTAATAAAAAACTCGTATCCACTCCCTAACACACGTGGCACACGGATAGACAACTTGTCCGCTTGATAACTTTTCTTATTAAAAAATATATGATATCTTTCCAGTATTTATCACTTCACCAAATTCACCACTTCATCAAATTATGGTGATTTTCTAATACATGTGTCACATGCATGCACTGCCTTACGAAGTGTTTACTGGTAGTAGTAAACGGTGCTATCATACTCGTGCGTGTATGTGTTAAGAAGTTATCCGTTCATTATACGTGGAATCTGGATAGTTAAAGTTATCCGTACGTTAACACAGACGTACGTCACAGACTATTACGCATTTTTTAATAAGAATTACTTGTTAACAGATGTATAAACGCTAGCACGTTGTTATCCGCCGTTTATTAATATGGGGGTAAGAGTTTAAAGTCGTCGTTAAAGTAGTAAAGTTGTAAACTGCGTATACATCCGTCAAATTTTCCATACAAATTGTGACATAATTACAAAGTTCAAAACCTTTTAACTTTTATGACCGACGCACGCACGGCTTTATGTCGTTCTGAACATCAGAAAAATAGCGTTCGCCAATGCTAGAGTCTGTCCTGTGACCTTAAGTTCGTACATTGTTCGCCATTATCATCTCGACATGTATTCAATCGAACGCAATCAATATTAGTGGGATATATATTTTTTTACAGTACATACTAAGGTGGAACAATTTTCTTACCACTCCGTTCAGATACTTTTTCAAATAGGTTGTATGGTCTTTCCAACAAAGTTTTTGGTCCAATATAATACCTAAATATTTAAAACTATCAACGCGTTCAATCAAAAAGCAATTTTCGTTGCAATTTATTGTATTGTTGAGAGCCATATCTCCCAAAACAAATCGATTACATTTTGGTGAATGATAATATAAAGGAAGTTCTTCGGGAACTTTACCTTTGATATTAAATATCTTGAACTTCGATTTATTACTAATTATTAGCTTATGAAAATTATAATTATTATATTATACATATATACAAATACGGCATACATAGCTGACGTTTTTTTAGGTTTAAAGGAGTTTTAAGAACGAAGACATGTGTGTCGGATAATGTGCGGTAGTCTGTAGAGTAAATCGGGAATGTCTGTCCCCAATATCTTGATGCAAGATACCTTTAATGGAGAGTGACGAGCTAACATGTAACAATTTAAGAAACTCTGCGATTACATAATGTAGGTGTTGAAAACTTGCAAAATCATTATACTGCATTTGTCAAAATTGGTTAATTGCGTTACAAATGATGACGAAGCACCATACTACCCAACAATTGAATTTTCGTGTTCGTTGGATGTGCCCAGCTTACCAACGCACATTTTGTAATTCAAAGTCCGACCTTTTTTCATAGTGCTGCGCAATCTGAACCAACAGAAACAATATCAATTTAAGGCGGTACGAAGTTCGCCGGGTCAGCTAGCAATAAATATAAGTGAGGCTATGCAAATGTTACGAACTGTATATGTACGAAAAAGAAGAATGTGCCAGCGTCATTTTTTAAATAATCAAGCCGTATGTTTAATTATGGATTTAATGAATCATTCATTCACTAGGTGTATAAGACTTTATATAGCATTCGCACATTAAATTAACCAAATCGCAAATAGGTTTAACCTAAACGCAAATAAGTTTCACCCAAGCGCAAATAGATTTAACCCAAACGCAAATAGAATTAACCCAATCGCAATTCGAATTAATCAAAACGCAAATAGAGTTAAACTATTAACAAATCATTTTAACCAAAACGCAAATTGAATTAACCCGGGCTCAACTTGTTGTTCCAGCTGTGTGGTGAAGAAATGGAAGGCTTATAACAGTAGGAATAGTTCACCATAAGATTTTGACAAAACCCCAATTGTAAATTAAACAAGTTTTGCGCATTTTTCCAAGAACTTACCAAAAATCTCTTAATAATGGCTTTTTAACCGTTATTGATAGAACCAAAATCCATTAGACCCAAAAAGTACACCTGGAACAATAAATCAAGCTAAGGTTTATTCAATTTGCGTTTTGGTTAAAATAATTTGTTAATAGTTTAACTCTGTTTGCGTTTTGTTTAATTCGAATTGGGATTGGGTTAATTCTATTTGCGTTTGGGTTAAATCTATTTGCGATTGGGTGAAACTTATTTGCGTTTAGGTTAGTTAAACCTATTTGCGATTTGGTTAATTTAATGTGCGAATGCTATAATAATTTTGTTATGAAATTGATTTATCAATGAATAGACTGCAATATAAAACTAAAATATTATATTTAGCGAATTAACTTCAATTTTCAATATTGTTAGTAGTCTGTAAGATATAACATCTGTAGATGAATAAATAAATAAATGAATTTAATGCAGAGAATAATTGGAAAATAGATTTGAAAATTTAGATTTTTTTTTTCGAATGGGAACTGAAAACTATGCTTTAATCTATCTTGAAAACACTTAAACTTTGAACAATAGTGGTTTCCTGGTTGCAATACCATTGTGATTTTTTCAATAAGAATTATTCGGAATTTAAATTAAATTGTAAATTTTGATTTCAGGGGAATATTTTAATACTGGTTGATAACTAAGTCACTGCGTAAAGACAAAATAATCTAGATATAAAATAAATTTTAAGGATTTTTTAGTTTTAAGTAGATACTTCATCTGAAAATCAAATCTGATATTTGTATTGTTTTCTTTTAGGCTGAGCTTGCAGAACTTTTAGACTCACAGGCAAATGCAAAAATGCTTTTTGACATTTTACATGTTGCCCATTTACCACAGAAGGACGAACTTGCCACAACAGCCCCTGGAACTTCAAGATCTTTTCAGTCGAAATTCGGAAGAGGAGGACGCGGTAAAAGCAGCTGGAGAAGCTATTAACATTTTTCAATGTCTGATTATAATTCAAATGGAAGATGGTTTCCTTCTGTAATAATTTATAATAAGATAAATAAGTTTCAAGCGTGTTTTTTTATTGTTGTGAATTTAATAATTTGTACATTGGTATTTGTTTTGAGAAGACATGCCTAAATTGAAAATATGCTCCACTACATCGTAAAAAGAACATTGTTTATAGACTTATGACTTTGAAGGAAATTAAAAATAATATACTTGTGTGTTTGTGGAGCGAATGAATTAAGTTCAAATAAAGAATTTTAAGTGAGCTCTACTCCATATTTATTCTTTTCGCCTAGGTAGAACAGTTGGGCTCATCAGTTAGATTAGATGCTGTTGTACCCTTCTAAGACGCAAATTTTGGTCGATGTCAACCGCCTCATATAGAAATTTAAAGCAGGAATACACTGAATTATATTTATCCAGGGGAATTTGTTTACATTCAGACACCTACCCCCATATTAATAAACGGCGGATAACAACGTGCTAGCGTTTATACATCTGTTAACTAGTAATTCTTATTAACAAATGCGTAATAGTCTGTGACGTGTGTTAACGTACGGATAACTTTAACTAGCCAGATTCCACGTATAATGAACGGATAACTTCTTAACACATACACGCACGCGTATGATAGCACCGTTTACTACTACCAGTATACACTTTGTAAGGCAGTGCATGCATGTGACACATGTATTAGAAAATCACCATAATTTGATGAAGTGGTGAATTTGGTGAAGTGATAAATACTGGAAAGATATCATATCTTTTTTAATAAGAAAAGTTATCAAGCGGACAAGTTGTCTATCCGTGTGCCAGTTAACACGTGTGTTAGGGAGCGGATACCAGTTTTTTATTAATACTGCTGCTAGAAAACAAATGCCAGGGCTAAGGCATTAATAATATTTTTCTGTTTTAGTGGAGCGAATGAATTAAGTTTAAAAAAAGAAGTTTAAGTGAGCTCTACTCCATATATTGCTTTTTGCCCAGAAACAACAGTTGGACATTCTTTTGTAGGTGTCGGCCATTCCAAAGTAACGGAGAAGACAATCGGACGCTTGTAGTAAGGTTTTTCTTGTTAAGAAATTAATATTTTTTTATGAAACTCAGTGGTTTTTAAGAATTCACCACAAAGTACACGACACAGAAGCACAGTTGCAAAAAGGCTTACTATTGTACTGAATTCGGTACTATTGGACTTTCCCGAGTACGCAAGTACCACTTTTCAGTTTTCAGTACTATTTGTACTATTTTTAATTTTTGAAAAGGTCAACTTTCATAAATCTCTAAAATCAAACAAATATTGTCAGTCAGACTTTACCACATCTTCACGTAAAGAAGCCTTTAATGAAAGGCCCATATTGTCAATAAACTTACTAGAAAACCACCTTCCCGTCGAGGAAATCTATTGCGGGACCGAAGTGAAATTCTTTACACTTCTTAAAATTTAACTGAAAGCGAAATTTATAGCTTTAAAAGTCATGCACGGATGTTCTATATGGCTTTTCTCGAAGATGTGAAAAAAAGATTTAATTTTGAAGACATTTTTTGAACTCGTTGCAACATTTTTCACAAACTTAAATTTTAGATGACCAAGTAAATTCAAAAGATTTTTTCCTGGCGAACAAAAAAAACATTAAAAACCTTAATAAAGAATATCGAGCTCTAGCTGACTGCTAATACTTAAAAAAAATTAGAAATGCTTCTATTTCTGAGTTCTGGGCTGAAATTGGCCTTGTGAAAAATGAATGCAACGAGTTCAAGTTTTCAAATATAAACCGAATTGTCCAGGGTGCTTTTTCTATTCCTCATTCTTCCGCAAACGTCCATCGGAAGAATTTTTTCTTATCAAAATATTATTAGAACAAAACCGAATGCAGGTGGACAGAACACGGCACTAATTGAAACTAAAAACCTAATTCAAAATGACTACTGTCACAGCTCTATTATTCAAAAAAGTCTTTGGGTGATATGAATAAAACGGAGCACGTACTCAGAGCAGGTACTCCATGAGAATCGGAGGAGGTGCTCAATAAAAAAGTACCTGCTCCCATTTCGTATGAATAAAATTATAAACAAACTTGAGAGCACCTCCTCATTCAAACAGAGTAGCTTCTCTAATACCTCAAACCAAATTTTATTGTTCTTGACATTTAGAATTAATTTCGATGATTTATAATAAAAAAATAATTTAAAATATGAACATCAAATGGGAAATAAAGCCCAAATAGGAAACATTCCTAAACAAAAAGTGTTGTCAGTGAAAGACATCAAATTTGAAAGACAAATGGAAATAGCTCCATCGACAAACGAAATGTCACTTTGTCTTTGCGTTTTCACGAATTACTCACATTCAAATGCTTCTGAAAAAGTTCATTTGGCATCTTTTGAAAAGAAGAGAGCATTGATTCTGAATTTGAAGAAAGAATTAAAACCAGAAGGACGCATTCATGCGCACAGTTGAACGTGAAAATTGTCAAATATTATTTGTTATTTAATTTTGGAACTGCCATTGTTCATTTTCATTATACTAAAATTTGGAGTTAAAAAGAAACAATTATGAAAAAAATGGATAGGCCAAACATTTCATTCTCTCCATTATCGTCATCTTCATACCTTGCTGTAGAATTTTTGCTTAGGAAAGGAGTTAACTCAAAATAAAATCCCAAAGTTGAGACATTCGTTGCTGTTATTGAGGAATATCAATATTCAGAGAGCAGCTGTGTGAACTTTTTATCAACCAAACGCAACAACCAAGTTCACAATTAGGTACAAACAAACCCAAACTTCAGAATCAAGAAAAGGGCTTCAATTTGTTCGTTTGGCATTCTCATAGAGTACACAGCTCGTTCAATTCAAATGATATAATCGTTCAAAAATTGATCACCAAAATGATTCGATTATTTCAATCAATCGACCATTTACATTTCGATTCGATTTCGATAAAATTAAATTTCTCCGATGGAACGAACATACCGATTTTGATCGAATACAAAATAGTACAATTTGGATAGATTAAAAAGACATCAAATATCAAATTCCATAGAAGAGACTATGTCGATGGACTTAAAAACATCTTAGAAATCACAAGTTTTTGAAAAGCAAATCGAGATTCATCGAAATGATTGAGATTGGGATGGAAAATCGAGAATCAACAAAATGATTGAGACAATCGAGAAACGAGAATCCTCAAAATGATTGAGTTTGGATCTAAAATCGAGAATCATCGAAATGATTGAAAGCAGTGAATGCCTGTGACACATATGTATTAGAAAATCACCACAATTTGATGAAGTGGTGAATTTGGTGAAGTGATAAATACTGGAAAGGTATCATATCTTTTTTAATAAGAAAAGTTATCAAACGGACAAGTTGGCTATCCGTGGGCCAGTAAACACGTGTGTTAAGGAGCGGATACCAGTTTTTTTTTTATTAATACTGCTGTAAGAATGTAAAATGAGTGACCACAACATACATTTTCCTACTTCTTCTTCAGGTAATAAAGATAATGTTCCTGACAGAAAAAAAAAATCAGAAAGCCGACGATGGATTGAAAATTAACATTTTGGATCAAAATCCGTTTGGGAATCATCATTTTCAATCCTACAAAAAATGTGTAAAGAAATAAACGAAATAGGTTAAGCATATGCAGGAACAAGTCAGATCTCGAAAAAGTGTTCTAAATTTCTGAAATCGAATTGATTTTTATACTAAAATTGATAAACCATTCAATCTAAATTACTTTACACCTAAGTGCAAAAAATAATTCATGTTGCGGCCCGAGGCAACATAGCTGAAACGTCTTTGTGGCCCTTTTGAAAGAAAGGTTGAGTATGGCTGGGTTAAACCTATTTGCGATTTGGTTAATTTAATGTGCGAATGCTATAATAATTTTGTTATGAAATTGATTTATCAATGAATAGACTGCAATATAAAACTAAAATATTATATTTAGCGAATTAACTTCAATTTTCAATATTGTTAGTAGTCTGTAAGATATAACATCTGTAGATGAATAAATAAATAAATGAATTTAATGCAGAGAATAATTGGAAAATAGATTTGAAAATTTAGATTTTTTTTTTCGAATGGGAACTGAAAACTATGCTTTAATCTATCTTGAAAACACTTAAACTTTGAACAATAGTGGTTTCCTGGTTGCAATACCATTGTGATTTTTTCAATAAGAATTATTCGGAATTTAAATTAAATTGTAAATTTTGATTTCAGGGGAATATTTTAATACTGGTTGATAACTAAGTCACTGCGTAAAGACAAAATAATCTAGATATAAAATAAATTTTAAGGATTTTTTAGTTTTAAGTAGATACTTCATCTGAAAATCAAATCTGATATTTGTATTGTTTTCTTTTAGGCTGAGCTTGCAGAACTTTAAGACTCACAGGCAAATGCAAAAATGCTTTTTGACATTTTACATGTTGCCCATTTACCACAGAAGGACGAACTTGCCACAACAGCCCCTGGAACTTCAAGATCTTTTCAGTCGAAATTCGGAAGAGGAGGACGCGGTAAAAGCAGCTGGAGAAGCTATTAACATTTTTCAATGTCTGATTATAATTCAAATGGAAGATGGTTTCCTTCTGTAATAATTTATAATAAGATAAATAAGTTTCAAGCGTGTTTTTTTATTGTTGTGAATTTAATAATTTGTACATTGGTATTTGTTTTGAGAAGACATGCCTAAATTGAAAATATGCTCCACTACATCGTAAAAAGAACATTGTTTATAGACTTATGACTTTGAAGGAAATTAAAAATAATATACTTGTGTGTTTGTGGAGCGAATGAATTAAGTTCAAATAAAGAATTTTAAGTGAGCTCTACTCCATATTTATTCTTTTCGCCTAGGTAGAACAGTTGGGCTCATCAGTTAGATTAGATGCTGTTGTACCCTTCTAAGACGCAAATTTTGGTCGATGTCAACCGCCTCATATAGAAATTTAAAGCAGGAATACACTGAATTATATTTATCCAGGGGAATTTGTTTACATTCAGACACCTAGAAAACAAATGCCAGGGCTAAGGCATTAATAATATTTTTCTGTTTTAGTGGAGCGAATGAATTAAGTTTAAAAAAAGAAGTTTAAGTGAGCTCTACTCCATATATTGCTTTTTGCCCAGAAACAACAGTTGGACATTCTTTTGTAGGTGTCGGCCATTCCAAAGTAACGGAGAAGACAATCGGACGCTTGTAGTAAGGTTTTTCTTGTTAAGAAATTAATATTTTTTTATGAAACTCAGTGGTTTTTAAGAATTCACCACAAAGTACACGACACAGAAGCACAGTTGCAAAAAGGCTTACTATTGTACTGAATTCGGTACTATTGGACTTTCCCGAGTACGCAAGTACCACTTTTCAGTTTTCAGTACTATTTGTACTATTTTTAATTTTTGAAAAGGTCAACTTTCATAAATCTCTAAAATCAAACAAATATGTTCAGTCAGACTTTACCACATCTTCACGTAAAGAAGCCTTTAATGAAAGGCCCATATTGTCAATAAACTTACTAGAAAACCACCTTCCCGTCGAGGAAATCTATTGCGGGACCGAAGTGAAATTCTTTACACTTCTTAAAATTTAACTGAAAGCGAAATTTATAGCTTTAAAAGTCATGCACGGATGTTCTATATGGCTTTTCTCGAAGATGTGAAAAAAAGATTTAATTTTGAAGACATTTTTTGAACTCGTTGCAACATTTTTCACAAACTTAAATTTTAGATGACCAAGTAAATTCAAAAGATTTTTTCCTGGCGAACAAAAAAAACATTAAAAACCTTAATAAAGAATATCGAGCTCTAGCTGACTGCTAATACTTAAAAAAAATTAGAAATGCTTCTATTTCTGAGTTCTGGGCTGAAATTGGCCTTGTGAAAAATGAATGCAACGAGTTCAAGTTTTCAAATATAAACCGAATTGTCCAGGGTGCTTTTTCTATTCCTCATTCTTCCGCAAACGTCCATCGGAAGAATTTTTTCTTATCAAAATATTATTAGAACAAAACCGAATGCAGGTGGACAGAACACGGCACTAATTGAAACTAAAAACCTAATTCAAAATGACTACTGTCACAGCTCTATTATTCAAAAAAGTCTTTGGGTGATATGAATAAAACGGAGCACGTACTCAGAGCAGGTACTCCATGAGAATCGGAGGAGGTGCTCAATAAAAAAGTACCTGCTCCCATTTCGTATGAATAAAATTATAAACAAACTTGAGAGCACCTCCTCATTCAAACAGAGTAGCTTCTCTAATACCTCAAACCAAATTTTATTGTTCTTGACATTTAGAATTAATTTCGATGATTTATAATAAAAAAATAATTTAAAATATGAACATTTTTCTGTTTGGATCCGCATTTTTTGTGAAAAGGTTTGTTCGTTGAAGTTTAAGGTTTTCTTGACAACCCCAGGAATTGTTAAAAATAACATGGGTTTTTCGGTTCTCAAAAACACGAAAGGGTCTTCAATTGTGTTTTTGAGATATTAGTCCGGGAGCCGACCGAAATATTACTTACATATGTATCTCATCTTGGCCACGCAAAAATTGGATGCCAACTGATAGCTTTAGTCCAAACACTTACGAAAGTACTGTTCGGACAAGGCTTTTCTGATCGCAAAGGTTAGAAAATGCACTTTTCAGGTAGCATTTTCCGCTAAATGAACCAATAATATAAACAACTTCTACAAATGGGGTATCAAATGAAAGCTAAGGCTGTCCTCTACACGATACCAATGGTCGGATAAACTTTTTTTGGCTCTTGTCACGAGTCCGACCACTTTTCTAAAATTAGGGATTTTGTGCATCCTTGGATGAAAATGAGTAAAAAGTAGTTAAGGCCACTTTCTTAGCTATTTGATATGATTCTACTCAGTTTTACCTAATGTAAAATGTAGTGTTAAGAAAAGAACATTTTTTAAAAATTCGTCGGACTGGTCGCAACAGCCAAAAAAAGTCTGTTCGACCATTGGTATCGTATAGAGGACAGCCCTAGCTTTCATTTGATACCCCATTTATAGAAATTGCTTATATTATTGGTACATTTAGCAGAAAATGCAACCTGAAAAGTGCATTTTCTAACCGTTGCGACCAGAAAAGCCTTGTCCGACTAGAATTTTCGCAAATGTTTGGACTTAAGCTATCGAAAGCTCTAAGAAATTACTTTGTGTGACAAAATTTGAACTTTTGTCTGTAACATGAACCAAGATATACTTTTCTGATGGTCTTTGATGCGCTGAGTTTGAATCTGGCCTTGAAATTTCTCTATCACGTCACGTTTTTGAGATATTCGAATCTTAAAATTAAAAAAAAATGCATTTTTATACAAATTTAGGGTTATTGTTTTTTGGTCTCGAGGTAATTTTTTTTCGCAAAAATGTTTATGGTCATTCTGAAGTATGAACATATTACTTCAAAATTCTTTTTGAATCCTTCAAATACCTCCATTCGTCTTCGAGAAATCGTTGTTTTTCGTCTTACTACCTAATTTAAAAAATCCCACAATTTGCCCTTTTGAGCACAAATTGACTGGACTAATAAGAAAGAAACAACATTTGTTTAAATCCCCCACCACTCCTTAATTATTTTAAAAAAAAATGGTTCCTTAAGAAATAACATTTTCTGTGCTGAATTTATATAGAATGCAATAGTATTTTTTTTAATCCTTCTCTTTTTCTCTTATAAAATTTAACCTTGCGATAAAAAATTTGTATAAACTTCCCCATTCATGAAGCAAAAGCTATTAAACGGTATTTACTTCAACGTTGAGCAACCAACTGATCTAACTTACAAATGAGGAGCAGGTGCTCGTCTCGATAGAGCACGTGCTTCGGTTTATTCATTCCATACAGTGGAGCAGGTGCTTACCCTGAGAAGGTTCTCATCAAACATGGAGATGCTCAATCGTTTAGCACCTTCTCAAGTATTTTATTCATACCAAATAAAGCACCTGCTTCAAAAAGTTGAGTTTTGAGCAGGTGCTCTGTTTTATTCATATCACCCTTTGAATAGATATTTACCGAGTAAACCACTTGCCGATGAAGAAATTTTAGAGTAAGAAAAACATATGAATGTAATGTATGTACATATGAATGTAAATACAAAGAAAAGACTAATGCCAAAGTTGCTATTCGTCCATAAGACTTATTTTAGAATAAAATTATACCAATGAAATGTATAGGTATATTTAATTTATGTATTTTTGTTTTAATAAAATATTTATTTTAATTGTTTGCGTTGTTTTATTATTTAAAAAAGTTCAGTACTATTTGGTCTTTTTCAGTACAATTTTTTTTCCAGTTTTCAGTACAATCGACAAAAGTCAATTTTCATCACTGCACAGAAGTTTCACCAAAAAATTATGAAATTTAGTAAGTTTATTAAAAAAAATAGACGGTAACGGAGAAGACACGTACGATTTAGAGATTTCCGACCATTGCCTTGAAGTTTAAAATTCTGCGCCGTCCATTAAGATATGAAGTTGATTTTTTTTGCACACTTTCATAAAACCAACATTTATCAAACACCATCCTTGGTTTAATGCCAAGTTTCATTTTACTAACAGAAAAAAATATGAAAGATGGTAACGGAGAAGACAGCTAATGGTAACGGAGAAGACACGTACGATTAAAGATTTCTTTTTTGTTCAGTTATATTGAAATTCGTACTTTTAAATTATTCTCATCAATGATAAAAGTGATTCAGGCAATTGAAAAATGTGTGTAAAATTTCATTGAAATCGGTTAACCTTAACACGTGCTAGCGAGTACTTGAAATTTTTCATTCAAAACACATGGGGTTTTCACAGTTTTTACTCAAAATATCAGCAAAATTGTAAAAGTTGATGGAAAATCTTTAAACTTAGCATATAAATTAACTACTGTTAGGAGTATCAAAAAAAAATATTTTCAATAGTTTTGCATAATATTAACCCCATCAAAAAATTTAATTAAAAATCGTTGTTTTTGTGCATTTGTTGCTATTTTAAATGGAGTAACTGTTGTTTACAAAAATAAAAAAAATATATTTGTATACTCCTTATGGTATTTAGCATATTTGCCAAGTTTAAAGTTTTTCTATCAACGTTTACACTTTTACGGGCCCTTTGAGTAAAAGACTGTCAAAACACCATGTTTTTTATATGAAAACTTCAAGTGCTCGCTAGCACGTGTAAACGTCAACCGATTTCAATGAAATTTAACACATATTTTTTTTTAGTTACCGGTTACCCTGATCCATTTTAAGCAAGGGGACCAAAGAAATTCAGACTTTAAAAAAAAAAGTGCCTGTGAGTCTTTGAAATTTGGATGAGAAAGTGCAATTTTGTCTTCTCCGTTACCCTGTTTTAGACAGTAAGACATGATTTAAAAATCTATAAAAAATCCACGTTAATCCTTTTTCAAGTCTTTCTTTGTATACGGAATAATTTTACAAACACTAATATAGTTCACCATTTATACCAACTTTAGTCATTTTTCGGTAACGGAGAAGACATGAAATGTTCAGTCATTTTGAGGCGTAATACTATTTTTACAGCACTCCTATCAGAAAAATAGTTCCGAATTTAAGAAGTGTATTGAAAACACTTATAAAAACCTAACTGCACATCGCCATTTGCATCACAATTTATAGAGAACTGATAGCGGCAAAAATGCCGAAAAATGCCCAGATACGAAAGATAAAATATGAGCTTTTTTGATCACTTGCCTATTTTACAACAACAAGTAAAATTCTATTTTTACAATTTTTTCGTTAACTCTAATATATATTGTTAATATTGGCATATTTAAATTTATTTTTTTCCTTAATTTGAAATTGAGTTGCTTGGTTTCGAAATTTTTGGAATGGCCGGTGTCTAAATTTAAACAAATTCTCGGACAAATAGAATTCACAGTGTATTCATGTTGTGAATTTCTATATGAGTCGGTAAACATCGACCAAAATATGCGCCTTAGAAGGGTACAACAGCATCTTATATATGGATTAGAGCTCACTTATATTTCTTTAATTGTTTAAAGACTCTCAAACAATGTTATTATTTATTTACAAAGTTGTTACATATGTATGTATTTACTAAAGAAATTTTTGTTTCTATAACTATGCCGCGTTTTATTATCGCTCATAACCCATATGGTTCACCTCTTGAAAATAAAACGATGCAGTTTAGTGCAAAAACAGTGATGTATATCAGTCTCTTTTTTTCTTATGTTAATTTGTTTTTCATGTAAACACTTGTCTCTTTTCCTATCTATTCCTAACACTGCTGACAAATCGCTGACATCATTCACAATGGTAAATAGCCCTCTGCCATGCCGGTCAGAGTGAAAACCTCTATCTGGGTTATTGAAATTAACCTCGATAAAAACCTAGATCCCATGTTGTTTTTGTAATACTTGTTAAAAGATAATCTCGACCCAGAGATTATAAAACGCAGCTTATATTCAACTCAGATTCAAGACATACATAAATCCGTTACTATATTAAAGGGAAAATATAACAAATTCAAGCTTACAAGGAGTAGGGAAAAAACCCGACCATACGGTTATGTTGTACAAACATATTACCAAAGATAATAAAGGGTCCGCCAAATAACTTTTTTTTTTGAAAATGCTATAAAAAAACTACTCAATATTTTCTCAAATTTCTTTTTTTATTTGAAAGTACAATCCTTCCGGTTAATAATGGAAAATAATTTCATTCAAATTGCTGCTTCGCTAAGTGGGCCTGCGATCGACTTAGAGAAGATGCCGATTTTGCCAAAAAAATCATCTTTTCATATGAAGCTCATTTTGATCTTGGCGGGTATGTGAACAAGCAAAATTGTCGCATTTGGGGCACAGAAAACCCGCACGCCATTGAAAAGCCGATACACCCAAAACGAGTTACTGTTTGGTGCGGATTTTGGTCCAGAGGCATAATTGGGCCATTTTTCTTCAAGTGGCCGTTACAGTCAATGGCGATCGTTATCGGGCCATGTTGAACGAATTTTTGTTCACAAAAATTGAAGAAGAGGATATTGGCAACATTTGGTTTCAACAGGACGGCGCTACGTGCCACACAGCCGAAGCTACACTCCATGTAGTAGTAGCATTTTCAAAAAAAAAAAAGTTATTTGGCGGACCCTTTATAACAAGTAAAGATGTCGCACGTAGAACGAAAACCTGTGCCCGAAAATCTAAATCACCATGGGTCCACCAACATGTATCTAAGCTTTGAAAGCAATAAGCAACACTCAAAAGATGCTTACTTCTGTTTTCTTATACTGTCTCTCTGCATTTTTTTGCTATTTTGTTGCTGGATCATTGTATATCCAATCTATAGTATTCTCATGAAACACGATTTTGTAGGTAGACATTTGGTCGATAGGTTCGCTGTGATCGCCTTACCGAGATCCCTTAACAAATATTAGTATTACATTTGGACGCATAGATGGCCACGAGCTATTTTTCTTCATGAGAATACTATAGAATTTATATACAATGGCTGGATCTACGCCTACAAAGAGAAAAAAAAATCATTTAATGTTCAGAGTTTGGCTTCTGTCAATAGGAAGAAAAGAGATGGGTATAGCTCACACCAAATCACTTGGCCATTCTACTGCGCAGCTCTCTTTAAATTTCTCTGCTCATCTCTTTAATTTTGAAAGATACACAAAAATATATGAAAAAAATAAAAAAATTATGTGCATATTGGCGTTGTTGTCATTTTCGCTGTTGCGTGATGTGATGGGAACTATCGAAAAAACTATCGACTTATTCGATAGTAGCTAAATGTTCAGTTATTCGATAGTATCAAAGCATTCATTCATGCTATTTTCGTTTAATAACTTTTTCACTCGATAGTAACTGAACGATTTCAGTTTCAGTATTACTTTTCACTCGAAATCGAAACCACTACTATTTCTCAGTCTGGACTTGTTCATTGTGCTTTTCGTTCAATTACTTTTTTTAACCGATAGTTCACTGAACGATTTAATGCATTTCACTACTTTTTTCATTTTGTCCTTGAGAGATATATGTTACTAATTCATTCATTTCATTCACGGCTGTTGGTGTTTTTCTGTAGTTTGGGTAATATTTTTTTAGAAAATTAAGAAAAATATTGTTATTGTGATTTGTAAGAATATTTTTGATTTGATACTCGGTAAGATTATTTATTATTCAATTATTTGGTTTTGGAAGATAAATTAAGTGCTCCATTTTGTCTTTTGTGTTCACATTTTTTTAACATAACTTAATTAGTTTCGTGAATGTTTAAATTTTGTTGCATACAGTTTTTGTAGGTGTTTAAAAAAAAGTGGTTTTTGTGCTTGTATTGTGTTTAAAACAATTTGTAGGTATGTATGTATGTAAAGTGAAAATGTAATTAACTCCTTTTATAGCTAACGGTCCCTTATTACACGATAATTCTTTGCGTCTGACTCTTTCGAATTTTCATGAGAGCAAAGGAGAAAAAAGATCTGATTTCATCTTCGCACCCATTGAATTTTGAAAAGAGGCAGCCGCGAAGAATCATCGTGGAATAGGATATTCCTGGCTACAAAATTTATAGAATAACCAGACCGCGAGCTAGAGGTGGTGGTGTGGCACTGTACATCGACAAACAAATTTGACCTTCAACAATACTAAAAGGCACTGAATCTGGTATGGAGTTTATATTCGCGGAAATCATATCAGGTCATTATAAAATTCTTGTAGGTGTTATCTATCTTCCCAAGGGAGAATTTTCAGAAGTTGAGACTGTTTTGACTGATCTCACACAAAAATATAACAACATATTGTAATAGCTTTCCATATTTGAACTATAACGACTCCGAAATGCAAGCAAACGGACACAATACAACTTACGGTCGCAGTGCAAACATACCCTTATCAGCAATAATTATAGCAACTCTCAAACGAAGGAAGCGCCATCTGCCGGATTATAGCAGATTTGCCAGCTATCTATTCCTAACACTGCTGACAAATCGCTGACATCATTCACAATGGTAAATAGCCCTCTGCCATGCCGGTCAGAGTGAAAACCTCTATCTGGGTTATTGAAATTAACCTCGATAAAAACCTAGATCCCATGTTGTTTTTGTAATACTTGTTAAAAGATAATCTCGACCCAGAGATTATAAAACGCAGCTTATATTCAACTCAGATTCAAGACATACATAAATCCGTTACTATATTAAAGGAAAAATATAACAAATTCAAGCTTACAAGGAGCAGGGAAAAAACCCGACCATACGGTTATGTTGTACAAACATATTACCAAAGATAATAAAGGGTCCGCCAAATAACTTTTTTTTTTGAAAATGCTATAAAAAAACTACTCAATATTTTCTCAAATTTCTTTTTTTATTTGAAAGTACAATCCTTCCGGTTAATAATGGAAAATAATTTCATTCAAATTGCTGCTTCGCTAAGTGGGCCTGCGATCGACTTAGAGAAGATGCCGATTTTGCCAAAAAAATCATCTTTTCATATGAAGCTCATTTTGATCTTGGCGGGTATGTGAACAAGCAAAATTGTCGCATTTGGGGCACAGAAAACCCGCACGCCATTGAAAAGCCGATACACCCAAAACGAGTTACTGTTTGGTGCGGATTTTGGTCCAGAGGCATAATTGGGCCATTTTTCTTCAAGTGGCCGTTACAGTCAATGGCGATCGTTATCGGGCCATGTTGAACGAATTTTTGTTCACAAAAATTGAAGAAGAGGATATTGGCAACATTTGGTTTCAACAGGACGGCGCTACGTGCCACACAGCCGAAGCTACACTCCATGTAGTAGTAGCATTTTCAAAAAAAAAAAAGTTATTTGGCGGACCCTTTATAACAAGTAAAGATGTCGCACGTAGAACGAAAACCTGTGCCCGAAAATCTAAATCACCATGGGTCCACCAACATGTATCTAAGCTTTGAAAGCAATAAGCAACACTCAAAAGATGCTTACTTCTGTTTTCTTATACTGTCTCTCTGCATTTTTTTGCTATTTTGTTGCTGGATCATTGTATATCCAATCTATAGTATTCTCATGAAACACGATTTTGTAGGTAGACATTTGGTCGATAGGTTCGCTGTGATCGCCTTACCGAGATCCCTTAACAAATATTAGTATTACATTTGGACGCATAGATGGCCACGAGCTATTTTTCTTCATGAGAATACTATAGAATTTATATACAATGGCTGGATCTACGCCTACAAAGAGAAAAAAAATCATTTAATGTTCAGAGTTTGGCTTCTGTCAATAGGAAGAAAAGAGATGGGTATAGCTCACACCAAATCACTTGGCCATTCTACTGCGCAGCTCTCTTTAAATTTCTCTGCTCATCTCTTTAATTTTGAAAGATACACAAAAATATATGAAAAAAATAAAAAAATTATGTGCATATTGGCGTTGTTGTCATTTTCGCTGTTGCGTGATGTGATGGGAACTATCGAAAAAACTATCGACTTATTCGATAGTAGCTAAATGTTCAGTTATTCGATAGTATCAAAGCATTCATTCATGCTATTTTCGTTTAATAACTTTTTCACTCGATAGTAACTGAACGATTTCAGTTTCAGTATTACTTTTCACTCGAAATCGAAACCACTACTATTTCTCAGTCTGGACTTGTTCATTGTGCTTTTCGTTCAATTACTTTTTTTAACCGATAGTTCACTGAACGATTTAATGCATTTCACTACTTTTTTCATTTTGTCCTTGAGAGATATATGTTACTAATTCATTCATTTCATTCACGGCTGTTGGTGTTTTTCTGTAGTTTGGGTAATATTTTTTTAGAAAATTAAGAAAAATATTGTTATTGTGATTTGTAAGAATATTTTTGATTTGATACTCGGTAAGATTATTTATTATTCAATTATTTGGTTTTGGAAGATAAATTAAGTGCTCCATTTTGTCTTTTGTGTTCACATTTTTTTAACATAACTTAATTAGTTTCGTGAATGTTTAAATTTTGTTGCATACAGTTTTTGTAGGTGTTTAAAAAAAGTGGTTTTTGTGCTTGTATTGTGTTTAAAACAATTTGTAGGTATGTATGTATGTAAAGTGAAAATGTAATTAACTCCTTTTATAGCTAACGGTCCCCTATTACACGATAATTCTTTGCGTCTGACTCTTTCGAATTTTCATGAGAGCAAAGGAGAAAAAAGATCTGATTTCATCTTCGCACCCATTGAATTTTGAAAAGAGGCAGCCGCGAAGAATCATCGTGGAATAGGATATTCCTGGCTACAAAATTTATAGAATAACCAGACCGCGAGCTAGAGGTGGTGGTGTGGCACTGTACATCGACAAACAAATTTGACCTTCAACAATACTAAAAGGCACTGAATCTGGTATGGAGTTTATATTCGCGGAAATCATATCAGGTCATTATAAAATTCTTGTAGGTGTTATCTATCTTCCCAAGGGAGAATTTTCAGAAGTTGAGACTGTTTTGACTGATCTCACACAAAAATATAACAACATATTGTAATAGCTTTCCATATTTGAACTATAACGACTCCGAAATGCAAGCAAACGGACACAATACAACTTACGGTCGCAGTGCAAACATACCCTTATCAGCAATAATTATAGCAACTCTCAAACGAAGGAAGCGCCATCTGCCGGATTATAGCAGATTTGCCAGCTGTCAAATGAAAGCTTTTGGAAGGGAAATTATTGGGAAATTTCCCCTATGGAAAGCTCTGGAAGCAGAGACTATAACATTCTCCTTATTTCCAGAGTTTGGAAAACAAGTATAAAAGGCACATGTTTGAACGGCAGCGATTCAGTTTGTTTTTAATCGTGAATGAATAAAGTTGGTTGTAATAAAAGTGAAAAGTAAAGTTTGTGAACTAATTCAGTGGTGAATAATAAATCGTTTTGTTTGTAGTAAGAAAAGTAAAGTGTTTTATTTTGCGAAATAAATAAGTGGACGTTTTGAATAAAGTAAATAAGTTTTATTAACGAACCTGAGAAAATATTACATTGGTGTTAGAAGTGGAATAAAACTTAATTTATCTGTGCACTCAGTAAATTTATTGTGTGAAAAGTAAAAAAAAAAAAAAAAGACAGTGGGTAAATCTTTGAATGATTTAAATGTAGTGGAACTCAAGGCAGAACTGAATAAGCGAGATCTTCCTACTGCTGGAACAAAGAATGATCTTATAATTCGTCTGCGAGAAGATTTAAGAAGATGTGGAAAAAACCCGGACACGTTTATGTTCGATATTGAAATGGAAGAACAGCAAGAACAAGTAAGTACATCGGGCATGACCAATATGCTGTCTCAGCTGCTCGCAAAATTTGAAGAACAAAAGAATCTTCTAGAACAGCAAAGCCAAGAACAAAGTAATGAACAAAAGAATCTTCTCGAACGTTTCGAACAACAAAGTCAAGAGCAGAAGAATCTTCTAGAACAACAAAGCCAAGAACAACGGAATGAACAAAAGAATCTTCTCGAACGATTTGAACAACAAGGTCAAGAGCAACGTAGTGAGCAAAAGAATCTTCTCGAACGATTCGAGCAACAAAGCCAAGAACAAAAGTGTCTACTGGAAAAACAGACAAATATGCTAGAATGTAAGTTAGATGCCTTTGACAATAGAATTATTGCCCTTGATGAGCGTGTCGATAAACAATTTTCTTCTATCGATAAACAATTGTTAACTGTCGATCAACAATTGTCTAATGTCGATAAGCAATTGTCGACAGTAGAATCAAAGTTCGAAAAAGTGGAAGATAAAATCGAATCCATTACTAAGGAATTGGACAAAGTAAGAAAAATGAAGGTTCGAGAAAGTTCTGGTGACTGTCCTAGGAGAAAGGAGATGCATCCCCCAACCTTCGATGGACAAACTTCTTGGTCAATCTACAAGAAGCAGTTTGAAGCAGCCGCAGCAACAAATGGCTGGGATGAGGAGGACAAATACATAGCTCTGACGCTTGCCCTCAGAGGAACTGCTGCTGAACTGCTGCAAACCATACCAGCAGATAAGAGTGGCAACTTCAGTGCTCTTGTTCAGGCCATTGACAAACGCTTTGGAGATGGCCATATGCAAGAAGTCTTCCGTGTTCAACTCAA
Organism: Dasysyrphus tricinctus; assembly: GCA_963921185.1. Lineage (NCBI taxonomy): Eukaryota > Metazoa > Arthropoda > Insecta > Diptera > Syrphidae > Dasysyrphus > Dasysyrphus tricinctus. Next base: position 30,901,782 of record OY992533.1, on the reverse strand, counting down.
TACTAGAATCCAAAAGAGGGGAGAAACTCTGCAACAGCTTCAAGCAGACATCGAACGATTGGCACATCTGGTATATCCAGCTGCAGGAGATGAAATCTTCAACCAATTCGCAACAGAAGCCTTTGTTCGTGCTGTATCTGACATCAACCTTCAGCGAGCAATTCGAACGGCTGGAAAACGCACACTCCCTGAAGCATTGGCGTTCGCCCTGACTATGGAAGCAGCAGAACAGGCTTCTCAAGGAGTCCATCGGGTAAGAGAAATAGAAATTGAGGAGTGTTCTTGCCAGAGAACTGCATTCCAAAGGAACCAGCGAGATGGACCTGCTCGATGCTGGAATTGTAACAAGACTGGACATCTTCAACGCCAGTGCAGATTGCCACCTAGAAGACCTGCATGTCAACATTGTGGAAGCAGAAACTTTAACAACAACAATGTCAATACTCCTACTCGCCCCGTTTCTCAACCGGGAAACGAGTAAGAACCAACTTCGAGGGGCAGAAGCTGGTTTCTGGTATCGATGGCCCCAGAACCACCATCCAGGTCTCACAGACGAAACGAAACAACAAAAGTCTGACTGTGGAGGCAACACTAAACGGCAAGAAGCAAGTGGCTACGATCGACACCGGTGCCACTGCCTCCATTGTTCGAAAGGACTTGGTGAAGATGACGTGGCTGCATAACACCAACGCCTACCGTCTGAAAACAACAACAGGAGAGGCAGCCAGAGTGTACGGGGAGGTTCGTCTAACGATCCGTTTGGCAGAACTAGAGTTTTCACATCTGTTTCTGGTAGCAGATATATGTGACGAGTGCATCGTTGGAATCGACTTCATGAAAGAGCATGGAGTAATTCTTGATATCGGGAAGCAAGTTCTTAAGTACCAAAATGTGGAAATTCCTATGGTTTATGGCAACGAAAACTCATCAACACTAAGGACCGTCATTAAGGAAGATATTTGCCTACCACCTTCTTCAGAAGTGTTCGTTTGGACGAAAATAAAGGGTGATTTGGGTAGCCATCGATATCTAATGGTGGAACCAGACTCTGAGCAATCTTCCCAAAACATCATCCTTGGGAAGACACTTGTGGAACCAAAGAACAGCATGGTGCCTGTACGCATACTCAACATCAAACCGTACGAAGTCAAGCTTAGAAAAGGAGAAGTTGTTGGAAGGTGTGAATCCATATCCGCAATAACTAAAATCATAGAAGCTGACACACACAAATCTGTGGACCCTGGGAAAGTGAACTCTATGAAGGCAAAAATTCTGAAGTCATCTAAATTAAATGAACGTCAGCTTAGTGTTGCTGGAAGCCTCCTTCACGAGTACGCTGATATACTATCGTCACCCAGTGGGCAGTATGGTCGAACAAAACTGGTGCAGCATCGAATCGACACAGGAGACGCGAGACCTATTCGATCAGCAAGACGTCTCCCATTAGCCAAACAAACCGAAGTTGCAGAGATGATATCGACAATGAAGAGAGATGGGCTAATCGAAAACTCTAAAAGTCCTTGGGCATCCCCAGTTGTTCTTGTCAAAAAGAAGGACGGAAGTACTCGATTTTGTGTGGACTATCGGAGGCTGAACGATGTGACAAAGAAAGACAGCTACCCTCTGCCAAGAATCAGCGATACTCTGGATGCGATGGAAGGAGCTGAATGGTTCTCAACATTGGACTTAAAGAGTGGCTACTGGTAGGTAGAAATCCATCCAGAAGATCGAGAAAAGACGGCTTTCTCCACAGGAAATGGTCTGTGGCAATTTAAAGTGATGCCTTTCGGACTATGCAACGCTCCGGCAACATTTGAGCGTTTGATGGAGTGCGTTTTACAAGGACTTACTTGGAAATCTTGCCTAGTCTATTTGGACGATGTCATCGTTTATGGTAAGACATTTGATGAGCATTGTGAAAACCTTAAGGCCGTCTTCCAGAGGCTTCGAGAAGCAAACTTGAAATTGAATCCAGACAAGTGCAAATTTTTTAAGTCTGAGGTAAAATACTTGGGACATATCATCTCTTCCCAAGGAGTGAAGACTGATCCTGGAAAAGTTGACACTGTAAAGAATGGGCCAACACCACAGGATAAACATCAACTCCGAAGCTTTCTTGGTCTAGCCACGTACTATCGACGATTTGTGAAGGATTTTGCTGGTATCGCGAAAAGTTTGCACCAGCTAACAGAGAAAGGCAAACCATTCAAATGGTCAAGCGAGTGCGAGAAAAGCTTCCGGGAACTTAAGCAGCGCCTATGCAATACGCCAGTTTTGGCCTATCCGACACCAGGGAAACCTTTCATCATTGACGCTGACGCGAGTAACGTGGGAATTGGAGCCGTACTCTCACAAGTTCACGAAGGAGAAGAGAAGGTTGTCGCCTACTACAGCAAGGTACTCTCAAAGCCAGAAAGAAACTAATGTGTGACCAGAAGAGAACTTCTAGCTCTAATATCGGCTACAAAACACTTCCATAAGTTCATCTATGGACAGAAGTTCCTTCTTCGAACAGACCATGGCGCACTCAATTGGCTTTTGAACTTCAAAAATCCAGAAGGTCAAGTAGCGAGGTGGATCGAGAGATTGCAGACATACGACTACCAGATCCAACATCGAAGAGGAAGGTTGCACTCAAATGCAGATGCCTTATTTCGGAGACCATGCAAACCGGACTGCAAGCACTGCACACGTCAGGAAGAAAAGGAAGCTGCTGCTATCCAGCGATTAAGAGCTGATCCCATTTACGGTTGGAGTAACGAAGAACTGAGGACTGCCCAACAAGAAGACTCGGATATCGAGCCTATTCTTGCGTGGAAGGAACACCAAGAGAAACCAGAATGGGGTGACATCTCCGATAGAAGTCCAACTCTTAAAGCGTATTGGGCACAATGGGACTCACTTCATGTACAAGAAGGAGTACTAAGACGAAAGTGGGAATCCACAGACGGCAAATCTTATGTGATGCAGCTAGTCGAACCTCGTTCCAAGGTTAATGATGTTCTTCAAGAGATGCATGAAGGAGCTTCCGGAGGACATTTGGGGGTGAATAAGACACTGGAAAAGGTAAGGCAGCGATTCTACTGGCTACATGCAAGGGAAGACGTCGAAAAATGGTGCCGAAAATGTGATACTTGTGCTGCAAGTAGGGGACCAGGCAGAAAAGTCCAGAGTAGAATGCAGCAGTATAATGTGGGAACGCCTTTTGAGAGGATTGCAATAGACGTTGCAGGCCCTTTTCCAGAAACCGAAAACGGAAACCGATACATCCTGGTAGTAATGGACTACTTCAGCAAGTGGCCTGAGGCATTTGCCATCCCAAACCAGGAAACCAAAACAGTTGCGGATCAGATTGTTTTCAACTGGGTAAGCAGGTTTGGTGTACCTATGGAACTCCATTCAGATCAAGGGAGGAACTTCGAGTCCAAGATCTTTCAGGAGGTTTGTACACTCCTTGGCATTAAGAAGACGAGGACAACACCGCTTCACCCACAATCTGATGTGATGGTTGAACGATTCAACCGAACCCTTAGAGAACACATTTCCAAAGTTGTAAGCGACAACCAACGAGACTGGGATCGGCATATTCCATTATTCTTGATGGCCTATCGAAGTGCGGTACATAGCTCAACAGGACATACACCATCAGAAATCCTGCTCGGGAGCTCAATACGACTACCAAGCGAAATCAAATTTGGATGTTATACAAGAGAGCCACAAGGAATAGATGACTACGTGGACAACCTCAAAGAAAAGCTAGTTGACATTCACGAAAGGACGAGGGCAAATATAAAGCTGTCGAGTGATCGGATGAAAACAAGATACGACGCAAAAGCCACAACGACTGGATTTCAAGTGGGAGACCTTGTGTGGTTTTATAATCCCCACCGTCGGAAGGGACTCTCACCGAAGCTTCAACAAAATTGGGAAGGCCCTTATACTGTCGTAACACGAATAAACGATGTCGTCTACCGCATTCAGAGAGGATTAAGAGGCAAACTAAAAGTAGTTCACAGTGACCGTTTACATCATTATAATGGTGATGGAAGTGATGGATTTGCTCGGGACGATCAATCCTAAGAGGGGGCAGTGTAATAACTTTCCATATTTGAACTATAACGACTCCGAAATGCAAGCAAACGGACACAATAAAACTTACGGTCGCAGTGCAAACATACCCTTATTAGCAATAATTATAGCAACTCTCAAACGCCATCTGCCGGATTATAGCAGATTTGCCAGCTGTCAAATGAAAGCTTTTGGAAGGGAAATTATTGGGAAATTTCCCCTATGGAAAGCTCTGGAAGCAGAGACTAGAACATTCTCCTTATTTCCAGAGTTTGGAAAACAAGTATAAAAGGCACATGTTTGAACGGCAGCGATTCAGTTTGTTTTTAATCGTGAATGAATAAAGTTGGTTGTAATAAAAGTGAAAAGTAAAGTTTGTGAACTAATTCAGTGGTGAATAATAAATCGTTTTGTTTGTAGTAAGAAAAGTAAAGTGTTTTATTTTGCGAAATAAATAAGTGGACGTTTTGAATAAAGTAAATAAGTTTTATTAACGAACCTGAGAAAATATTACAATATACATTATGGCGGTTGGATGTTGTAGGAACTGGGGGCCTCGAGCTGTATCTTTTCCTACACATCAAGTGCTTACAATACCTCCACGTTGGTAGCCGCCGGATACTGGTCTTGACTTTATGCCTTGACTTGCTAAACTTGTAAGTGCGAATGTTGACCAAGGAAAGAATTGCAACATTAAACCCATGGCCCTACAGATTGGAGGTTAATGCGTTGGGCTAGCGACCCGACCACAGTAAAAAAGCCAATTGTTATGTGAGAGACGCATGAAGCCTCGAATAACGACCCCCCTCAAATGGCAACCAGACCCGGAACGAAAATGGACTATGATCTACGAGTATGCACCTGGAATGTAAGGACACTCTATACACCAGGTACTACTCAAAAACTTGAATCTGTCCTCTCGTGGTACAAGGCAGATTACCACGATCCAGGAGATACGATGGATAGGATCAGGTATAACGAAAAGAAAAGATTGCGACATTTATTATAGCTGCCATCAAAGACTGCACATGTTAGGATGCGGATTCGTCGTGGGAAATCGACTCAGATCGAAAGTCATCGATTTTAAGCCGATTAGTGATCGCCTGGCTGTGATCCGCATCAAAGCTACCTTCCAAAACATCAGCTTAATATGTGCACACGCCCCTACCGATGAAGCTGAGGAGTCTAACAAGGAGGAGTTTTACGACCTCCTGGACGGAGCCTACGGAGCCTGTCCGGAGTACGATGTCAAAGTCGTGCTCGGAGACTTTAATGCTAAAGTCGGAAAGGAAAACATCTTTGGCGGATTAGTTGGAAAGCACAGCCTCCACGAAACGACAACAGATAACGGCTTCCGATTAATCGACTTTGCTGCAGCTCGTAATACGGTGATAAGTAGCACTAGGTTCCCCAGGTGAAGGATACAAACAGCAACCTGGCGATCTCCAGATGGTCGAACCGCCAACCAAATCGACCACGTGCTAATTGGCGCAAGGTATGCATGGAACATCTTGGACGTGCGAACTTTCCGAGGCGCAAACGTGAACTCTGACCACTTTTTTGTTGTGACAAAGTTCAGAGCCCGACTGTCCAACGAAAAGAAAACGAAGACCGCCCAAAGGAAGAAATTCAACATTGCATGCCTTAGCACATCTGAGAAAGCCAGAGACTACAGTGAGCAATTGACCGGGAAACTCTCTGCCGTACAGCCAGCCTCAAGCGTCAACAACCAGTGGAACCAATATTGCGACATCATTAAGGAGACAGCCGAGACCACCATAGGCTATCAACCACCCAGAAAAAAGAACCCGTGGTATGACGATGAATGCGCGGTATTGAAGCAGGAGACGGAAAATGCACGAATGCAAATGCTGCAACGGAAAACAAGAGCAGCAAGAGAGGAGTACCGTGAAAAGAGAAGGAAAGAGAAAAAACCCTGCGTAGAAAGAAAAGAGCATCCGCAGCCTCTCAGCTCAAGTATCTCGAAGAGTCTAGCACCGCCACCAACACCCGCCGGTTCTACAAAACAGCCAAGCAACTGGCATCTGGTTATAGGACTGGCACGCAAACTCTTCGAAACAGCGAAGGTAACCTAGTCACCGAAGCACAGGGAATTGTAGACGTGTTTAAGCAACATTTCCAGCAGCTGCTTAATGGGCATTATGTAGAGGAGGCAACAGAGGAACAAAGAGGCATAAGACCAGTCAATGAAGATCCAGTCCCAGCGCCCAGTACTGAAGAGGTTAAGAAAGCCATCCACAAGCTTAAGAACAACAAATCCGCCGGCTCGGATGGCCTACCTGCGGAACTCTTTAAGTATGGCGGAGATGTCCTGGTAGGGTGCATGCACCAGCTCATCAACCAAGTGTGGGAGGAGGAAAGTATGCCCGAAGACTGGTCAAATAGCTCCATATGCCCAATCTACAAAAAAGGCGATCCTATGTCCTGCAAGAACTACAGAGGCATATCCCTGCTTAATGTTGCCTACAAGATCCTATCCAACGTACTATGTGAGCGTCTAAAACCTTTCTGCAACACTATGATCGGCACGTACCAGTGTGGCTTCAGGCCAGGCAGATCAACGATAGACCAAATCTTCACATTGAGGCAAATCCTGGAAAAGACCAACGAATTTCAAGTGGAGACCCACCACCTATTCATCGACTTTAAAGCCGCATATGATAGCATAAGTCGCCAAGAGCTTCTATTGGCGATGTCGAAACTCGGGATCCCGAAAAAACTGATCCAGCTATGCCGCATGACGCTACAAAATAAACGGTGCAACGTGCGAATGGGTAACAGCTCATCCGAGTTATTCCAGACGTGTACAATGTTCAGACAAGGAGATGCGCTATCATGTGATTTCTTCAACTAAGTCCTGGAGCAGATAGTGCGCAAGAGTGGTGTTAACATGGAAGGCACTATCTTCAACAGGTCTTCTCAACTGCTTGGCTATGCGGACGACATCGACATCATCGGCCGCTCCAAGAGAGCTGTACTTGAAGCCATAGATAAACAAATAAAGATGGGAAACTTTCGTAAATTTCACCCCCCAAAACCCATTTGTTTACATTGTTGTTTTTGTAATTTCACTCGTGTCGATGAATAGATGTGAATTGCAACAACAATTTAACGCGGTGAGTTTGTTTTGTTTTGACAGTTCGATTTTTTTTCCAAACCCATTTGGTGATATTTTTATTTATTGCGTCTGTAAAAAATTAATAATATATTATAAAAATAAATATCCTGTCTATCTTTCACCTAGTGGTGTCCTGATTGCCACTGATTTGGCGTGTAATTTGCATTCAGCCTATGGAACCTGATTCCCTGGATGTAAGACGCTCATTCAACAGGCAATGGCTAATATAATGAAGGCAAATCCAGCGTTGTTTGTGTTGAAGGAGCGCATCAGGAAAGGCATTACCATTGTACAGTTCCGAGTCTACAGAACCTTATCTCTCGTCACAGAATTACGGAGAATTGTTCTCTAATCAAATCATTTGGTTTGTCCACGACACAAATGTGTATCGAGACATTTGAGGGCCATTTGACAACAAAGCCAATCAATGAAGCGATTTTCATTTTCAATCCGCAGACTGGTCAGCTTTTCTTGAAGATCATTCACACATAGGTGTGGGCTGGACAGAAACGTTTGGAGTAGCTGGCCAAGTGCAAAATTGCTGAAGAAGAAGCAGCGTTGATTCGATCATTGCCGGCAGAGGTAGAGGAACAACCGAAATAGATTATTGTAACTAGGAAGGGAATGTTGGATCCATTGTAAGTTCATTTGTTGTATTTCCCCAACATTGTAATCAAGTGTTCGAATTATAGTTGCCTTTTCCAGGTGTGAAGAGAAGTTTGATGGTGATCTTATTTTGAAGGCAACCGAACCTCAAATGATGTTGTTCAATCTTTACGATGATTAATTGAAAACCAATTCGTCCTACACAACTTTCAGTCAATTTATTTTGATCATCAGAGCCTCGCACGTAAAACACCGAACGAACAAATATCATTCTGAAGCCAGATAAAACAACAATCAAAGAAGTTCATCACATTTGGCCAACGTTGCAAGAATTTCATATAAATTTCTTGCAAGTGTTAGATACAAACCGTTGTCATTTCAAGACTACTTGGTAGATTTTGATGTTTGATGCGGTTTTTAGCCTTAATTTAAACCTTCTAAGTTATTTTAACCACCATTTTCGATTTAAACAAAAATTTCCAAAAATTTGCCCATAGAACTATAGTATCATCATATTCTTGAAATTCGAAAAAAGACGAAAATAGTTTTTTAAGACAATTTTTTGAAATCTTTGCTCGAATTGGAAATGGTTTTTGAAATAACTTAGAAGACCTTAATTAAGACTAAGAACCGTTTCAATAATAAAAATCCAGCAAGTAGTTTTGAAATGGCAACGTTTTGTATCCAGCACTTGTAAGAATTTCATATAAATTTCTTGTAAGTGTTAGATATAAACCGTTGTCATTTCAAAACTACTTGGTGGATTTTGATGTTTGATGCGGTTTTTAGCCTTGCAAGAATTTCATATAAATTTCTTGCAAGTGTTAAATACAAAGCGTTGTAATTTCAAAACTACCTGGTGGATTTTGATGGTTGAAGCGGATTTTAGCCTTAATTTAAACCTTCTAAGTTATTTTAAAAAACATTTCCAATTTAAACAAAAATTTCCAAAAATTTGCCAATAGAACTATAGTATCATCATATTCTTGAAATTCGAAAAAAAGACGAAAATACTTTTTTAAGACAATTTTTTGAAATCTTTGCTCGAATTGGAAATGGTTCTCGAAATAACTTAGAAGACCTTAATTAAGACTAAGAACCGTTTCAATAATTAAAATCTGTAGTTTTGAAACTACAACGCTTTGTATTTAACACTTGCAAGAAATTTATATGAAATTCTTGCAAGTGCTGGATACAAAACGTTGTCATTTCAAAACTACTTGCCGGATTTTAATTATTGAAACGGTCCTTAGTCTAAATTAAGGTCTTCTAAGCTTTTTCAAAAACCATTTCCAATTCGAGCAAAGATTTCAGAAAATTGTCTCAAAAAACTATTTTCGTCTTTTTTCGAATTTCAAGAATATGATGATACTAGTTCTATGGGCAAATTTTTCGAAATTTTTGTTTAAATTGGAAATGTTTTTTAAAATAACTTAGAAGGTTTAAATTAAGGCTAAAAACCGCTTCAACCATCAAAATCCAGCAAATTGTTTTGAAATGGCAACGTTTTATATCTAGCACTTGCAAGAATTTTATACGAAATTCTTCCAAGTGCTGGATAAAAAACGAGTTAACAACAAGAAAATAAAAAGAAGTTTGTTCTATTGCACGCGTGCATCATTCCATGATTAAAATAAGAATTTCAGCTCAAAGACAAAAAAAAAGATAGTGTTTAATATTTATTAAAACTTAATAGTCTCAAAGTAAAAGAGGTAATGATAAGGTGTAGGTATTTGTATTGTTTTTTTTTTATTTGCGAGTCTGTTTTTTTTATAAAATAAGAATTGTATTGTTATTGTATTTTTTTTAGAAATAAAATAAAATTTTAAAATAAATAAACAAACAAAAAATAATTATTTATATTTATGTTGTTTTTTTGTCTACAAACAAGAAGCCAATGGTATTTGAGAAGTATTTGGCAATCATTTCAGAGATCGATCTCCCAGCTGCTTGTGGATTCACAATGTGAAGACCCCTGCAACAGTGTGAACGCAAAACTTGAAGCTGTACCATTGTATATAAATTCTATAGTATTCTCATGAAGAAAAAAAGCTCGTGGCCATCTATGCGTCCAAATATCATACTAATTTTTGTTAAGGGATCTCGGTAAGGCGATCACAGCGAACCTATCGACCAAATGTCTACCTACAAAATCGTGTTTCATGAGAATACTATAGATTGGATATACAATGGCTGTACCAGATATTTGTTGATTGACTTGTTGTTTTTGCAGATTCTTCTGAATGGTTTTCTGTTAGACGAATACTACCTGTTCCTGTTTTGCCGATTGTTTCACGGGTACCAGCCCATATCACCTTGATAGGCGTCTTCTTCGATCTAAAATGGAAACAAAATTTGAATAGTTTTCTTAAAGCACCGAAATTGACTTGGTTGGCATGTTTTCTGAATTAATTTAATGCATAACGCTTATCCATCTTACGCACACGCTTACAACCACTTTTCTTTTTACTTACTTTAATCGATTTAGGTGGTTCCTGTAGCTCTTTTCGGTATCTTCAACTTGAGCCCCAAGGATACTTTTGGCCGCAACTGAACAAGCTGCTTTGCGTCGAACGTCTTATAGAGGAAGATTGTATCTTGAAGATAGTGTCGATCTCCTCCAAATCATCCAGAAGTTCGTCGGCCTGAGAAATTTTTTATAATTGTATTTTTGGATTTTTTGAAAACTTGTAATTTTGTTTACAATTGAAAACAATTTTGATTGCACTCGCTAAATGAAAAATGACGTTTCAAAATTCACCTCGGAACTATTTGGATGCGTTTGAAATATTGTTCCTAGAGGTGCGGTCGCACTTTTTTTAATATCTCTGTTCTGTTTTTGTATTCTGCATTGACTCTATTATAATAATATGTTAAAAAAACTTATTTCGAGAAAATTTGTTTGAAATTGTCTTATTTAAAAATGAGAATTTGTATGAGTAATGAGATGATTTCGTATCGAATTTGGAAATTTTCATCGAAATCACCTCATTTGGTCTAATGAAAACGTAGTATTACGATGATTTTATTATACGTTGCATGCATAAATTAAATACCCTTATTATTATAGTTAAATAACCAATTGAATTAAAACTCTTAAGCTGGCCATAAGCAACACAGTCATCCGATCCATTTGGCTCAGTTGGATTTAAGATGGGCTGAAAATCCAAAATGTGATAGGTAACCAATTACATGCTTGAGCCGTCGTTGAACCTCAGCAGAAACACGGATCAAAATTTTAACCACGTTTGTCCCTAGTCATTGTTCACGAATAGAATGTAAACAGGACCTGATCTGGCAGGCGTGGGGGCAAACCAGGAATTTTCCCCCGGTGGCAAAAGTTGAGGGCGGTAAAATTGAAAATTTAGGGTGGTTGGCGGCTACAATTTTTTTTTTTTTTTGATTTTGTAACTGATCGAAGCATACAAAATAGGTGTGTTTCGGACGAAAAAACAGCATCGGGGCTTATAGTGACGCAATCACAGAAAAAATGAGTTTCCATGCAAACTAACGATAACATTTATGAAATTCGTGCCGGTATTGTATTTTGTATCAGGGTCTGAGACCCTTTGCACCATTTGTCATCAATCTCAGATATACAAATCATTACATTAAATCGGAGATACTTTTATCTTGAATATTCTATCTATGAGACACAAAGCTATAGCTTGCATTAATAAGAATATTGTCTTCAAGAATATCATAAATTAATATATTGGTGATCGTTAGGTATAATAGATTAATTAATAAATACCAACCTTAAATATTGGCTGACAATAATAAGAAATATATGTGTGCTCGGATGCTAAACTGAATATAAATTATAAAATGACTGACTAGCTTTAAGCGTCACCATATTCACTAATACAAGCAATATAGAAACGAAGTAATCAAAGGGCACGGCATAGGCACCCGGAGGGGGGGGGGAGGGCAAGGGGGGGCATTTGCCCCCCCTGGCTCTGGACAATACCACATTTAATTTTAACAAATACTTTGCCTTCTCTCCATGATTTGCCCCTCCTTGGCTCTGGATCATACTAAATGTACCTGAAAATATCCTTAGTTTCGATATTGTTGGAAAATATGGATATTTTCTTTACAGCTTCTTTATTGAGTTCATGTTTGCCCCCCCCTGGCATTCCCACATTTTTGCATGCATTTTTTTACTATGAATTTTAAGAACAACCTATGTACTTGTCTTTTTTGTCAGGGTTCATGATTTGCCCCCTCCTGGCTCTGGATCATGCCAAATGTATCTGAAATTATCCTTAGTTTCGATAGTTCATGATTTACCCCCCTGGCATTACCACGCAACTTGCATTTTTTACTTTGAATTTTAACAAATACCTACTTGCTTTTTTTGTCTTTGAAGATTGAAAATTAATCTAGTTAAATCTTCCCAGGACAAATAGTTTTACAAATCAAACTAACCTATTCTTATATTGAACTGAAGGAAACAGTTCTTCAGTCTTTGACACAAATTTAACATTCTATATCACTGCCGCTCCAAAAGAAATAAAATGCACGACTGGATCACACGTACTTGCCCTTATGTTCAAGACACTGCGGGCTTAAGAAAATTGTGTATAAAAACATTTAAATTATGAGAGAAAAATTTAGAGAAGCATGAAATACGTCATTTAAATTGGCTAAAACAACTCTTTTGACAGTTTGAGGTGGAAAAAAAGAATGCCGTCTTAATTCTTGATTAAATATGATTGTATGGGAAAAAAATTTAAAGTCGTTGGAGCGGTTTTTTAAAAAATAAATTTTTTATATATACAATTCTTAAAACATTTTAAAGAACAAATTTTGGTATGCAAATCTAGAGTATATATTTCTGTGTTTATAAAAACAATATTTAAAAAAATTGTCAACCCGTTTTTGAGATATCGAATTTTCAACAAAAAAAATTGAAACTTTTTTTAAAAATCCAAAAACTTTTTCTTTGAAAATTTTGATATGCAATATTATTTAATTTTATCTTAAATTTGTACATACAAAATTCATCTAAATCCGTTTGGCCGATAACGAGAAAATTCAAAATAAAAAAAAACGTTCTATGACAGGTACTATTAATAATTGCTAAGTGCAAAATTTTGTAATTTTTGCTAGCTTTTTTCAATGGAACACATCAAACTGCTTTCCCATGTAAAATGTATATCTACTCGCACATTAGAGCATGTGCAGTTGGTAGTACTAGATTAGGGTTTTCATCTACTTACTCACAAGTACTTTGCCACCTCCAAAGGAAAACGGCTGTTGTTGCAATTCACATCTATTCTTCAACACGAAATGAAATTACAAATACAACAATGTACACAAATGGGTTTTGGAGGGTGAAGCTTACAAGGGATTGGCTTCTTTACCTATTTGATATTCTCTGCTTCTCACCCTGAAACTGAAAGTTGCTAGCAACTCAGTTTCCTCGTGTGAAAGGGGCCTATAGTGCCGGAGAATTTATTATTTTTTTTATGGTCAGCTTACACTTAAAAAAAAAATATATATTTACCTCAGCATACATTTTAATTTTTCTAACCCCAAGGCCACACGGCCTCACTCATTTGTTCACTAACACATAAGCCCAAGCAACTTGCTCATCAACTGGCATGGAATTTTTGAAGCCAGTAGTGAAGCAAGTTGAGAAGCAAGTGGAATGCAAGTGGAAAGCAAGTGGGAGGCAAGTGGAATGCAAATTACGAATTTGACAAGCAGTGTATGTAGCCAACTTGCTTGTCAGTACTTTCCTCCGGGTAAATGTTCTAGGTTATTCATAAACGTAGTAAAGTTGTAAACTGGGTAAATCTGTCAAATTTTCCATACAAGTTTTGACAGATGTATGTATGAACACCCATTTTTTCTCAAGAAAATGGAAAAGTACCTACTATATCTTCGTTGTTGTGTTGTTTTGAAAGATTTCAATGAAATTGACACAGCACACAGGTGATGGCTCATACAAAATTAAAAAAGAAAAAATATTTTCAAAACAGGGTGCTTTAAAAGATGTCAACTTTGTTGTTCGTTGAGTGATTTCAATAAAATTGACAGGATAGCTGAGACAGAATTATAACAGAAACGAATATTTTCAAAACGGTGTTTCAAAAAATGGCACCATCATCACCACGACATGTGGCAATTTCGTTGAAATCACTCAATTAGATTTCATTGAAATCTATTAAGGTCAAAGGATTTCGAAACTTTTTTTTTGAAACTGTCCTTTTTCCTTTTGTAAAATTATATCACAACAAAAACATAAATGTTAAAAAAAGAGCCAAGTTCTTATATGTACAAGAAACCTGTACGTAAAAAGTCAGCCAAAAAAAGTAATGAAATCTAAAATATATGCCAAGTTTTAAGTTCATAAAGCTCAATATCAAATATTTTAAGTAGAGAAATATCAAAGCAATTCCAAATCATGACAGAAATTTGGTATTTAATGATTACTGATTAAAATATGGTGGGTTCACTGGTCAAGTTTTCATACATTTTAAAATTGTGATTAAGTAAGTAATTAAGAGAAAACTTGCCAAGTAAATCCACCAAATTTTAATCAGTAATCATTAAATACCAAATTTCTGTCATGATTTGGAATTGCTTTGATATTTCTCTACTTAAAATATTTGATATTGAGCTTTATGAACTTAAAACTTGGCATATATTTTAGATCTCATTACTTTTTTTGGCTGAATTTTTACGTACAGGTTTCTTGTACATATAAGAACTTGGCTCTTTTTTTAACATTTATGTTTTTGTTGTGATTTCACTCCTTTTTGCAAAGATTAACCAGGTGAAAATCAAGCCTTAGGGCCTTACAAAGTTGCATATTTCTACGACAACCGAAAGCGCTGCATATAAATAATAGCAATTCTGATAAAGTGGGTGGATGGTGCGCCCCCCGAATGCAAAATTCCAATTTTTCATTTTTTTTTTCTTTCTAAGTACTTCAAGCCCTACCGACCTACCAATTTTCATTGTTCTACAACAATCAGAAGTGCTCCATATAATTTATAAGAGTTTTTAATAATGTGGGTGGATGCCACGCCCCCTGAAGGGAAAATTCCAATTTTTCAATTTTTTTCTTTCTACGTACTTCAAGCCCAACCGACTTACCAATTTTCATCGTTTTACAACAATCGGAAGTGCTCCATATAGTTTATAAGGATTTTTAAGAATGTGGGTGGATGCCACGCCCCCTGAATGGAAAATTCCAATTTTTCAATTTTGTTCATTCTAAATACTTCAAGCCCTACCGACCTACCAATTTGTCTCGTTCTACAACAATCAGAAGTGCTCCATATAATTTATAAACAAATTTTAGAATATGGGTGTATGCCACGCCCCCTGAATGGAATATTCCAATTTTTCAATTATTTTCTTTCTAAGTACTTCAAGCCCAACCGACTAGCCAATTTTCATCGTTCTACAACAATCAGAAGTGCTGCATATAATTTATAAGGATTTTAAAGAATGTGGGTGGATGCCACGCCCCCTGAATGAAAATTCCAATTTTTCAATTTTTTTCTTTCTAAGTACTTGAAGCCCTACAGACCCACCAATTTTCATTGTTCTACAACAATCAGAAGTGCTCCATATAATTTATAAGATTTTTTAACAAAGTGGGTGGATGCCACGCCCCCTGGATAGAAAATAGCATATTTTCGATTTTTTCCTTTGTATGCAAAATGCGAAATTTCAAGTTTCTACGATGTCTGGAAGTGCTCCATAATTTTGATGATCTGTCAGTGAGTCAGTCAGTCAGTTACGGTTTTTGCGATTTTTGAAGTCCTATATCTCGGGAATTACTAATGCTAAGGAGTTGAAATTTGGTGAGCCACCTGTGCTTGATCAGCTCAGCAAATACTGCGAATTTGAAGTTTCTGACTTTATTGGTACTGAAGTTAGAGGGGGGTTGAAAATCGCCTGAGTTTGTTCCTGTAAAAAGGGTGTAGTGCCGCGAACTTGGCTGGGCACTACCGTGCCCTTTGATTTTTATTTCTTATTTCAAAGATTCGGGAATGGATCTTCAATAACTCTCGCATAATAAATTCGGAACGAACCATATTTTATAGATCCACATCCTAGCATTTTTGGTTCGATCGTGAAAATGAATTTTGTTTTACATAAGAAGGTTTTATAATACAAATTCTATATACTACTGAAATAAATCAGCCAAGTAGAAGACTTAGCATTAAGGATTGGACTTGTTGAATTATTGATTCAAAATAGCTTTTTATGGCCTTTAGTCCTACAAATTGGCGTTTCGTTCGGCTTACTCACTTGAACTCATCAGTGACATAGTGAGGGCCTTGTCATACGCAATTTGTATTAAGTTCAGTTCAACTTACATGAATTTTTCAACGAAAATTCACTGTAAACTATATCCAACAAGATTAAAATTCCAAATCATTAAGCTGGAAGTTTTTTTTGCCCGGGGCCAGGCATAGTTTCTATATAAGAAGGTTTTATAATACAAATCCTATATACTACTGAAATAAATTTTGTTTTAATCGAATCAAAAATAGCATTCCCTTTTGACTTTTTCATGAGTGAACGAATGATATTTTATTGTTCTATGAACCTTGCTTTTTATACAAAAACTTCCAAAAAAATGCTTGTGTGGTTAAATAAGTGCCGTCTACTATAAAATATAAAATAATTTTACGTTGGATAACTATTAACAGTACCTCCCATAGAAGATAGAACGTTATTTTAGATTTTTTCATTATTGATTGAAGGATTTAAATTAAATTATTTATAAAAACTTCCAAAAAGCTCAAATTATATTGCATATTAAAATTAAAAAAAATTTTTAATACCCATTTTTTTGAAAATTCGATATGCCTCTCAAAATTGGTTTGGTGTCTGCCCCCCCCCCCCCCTGGACAAAATCCTGGGGGCGCCTATCGGGCACGGTAGTGCCCAGCCAAGTTCGCGGCACTACACCCTTTTTACAGGAACAAACTCAGGCGATTTTCAACCCCCCTCTAACTTCAGTACCAATAAAGTCAGAAACTTCAAATTCGGAGTATTTGCTGAACTGATCAAACACAGGTGGCTCACCAAATTTCAACTCTTTAGCATTAGTAGTTCCCAAGATATAGGACTTCAAAAATCGCAAAAACCGTAACTGACTGACTGACTCACTGACTCACTGATTCATTGACTCACTGACAGATCATCAAAATTATGGAGCACTTCCCGACATCGTAGAAACTTGAAATTTCGCACAACGGTAGGCCTTGTGGTACATACAAAGGAAAAAATCAAAAATCTGCAATTTTCTATTTAGGGGGCGTGGCATCCACCCACTTTCTTAAATATTCTATAAATTATATGGAGCCTTTCCGATTGTTGTAGAACAATGAAAATTGGTAAGTTGGTAAGGTTTGAGGTACTTAGAAAGAAAAAAATTGAAAAATTGGAATTTTCCATACAGGGGGCGTGGCATCCACCCACATTCTTAAAAATTCTTATAAATTATATGGAGCACTTCCGATTGTTGTAGAACGATGAAAATTGGTAGGTCGGTAGGGCTTAAGGTATATAGAACGAAAAAATTGAAACATTGGAATTTTGCATTCAGGGGGCGTGGTATCCACCCACATTCTTAAAAATTCTTATAAATTATATGGAGCACTTCCGATTGTTGTAGAACGAGAAAAATTGGTAGGTCGGTAGGCCTTGAAGTACTTAGAAGAAAAAAATTGAAAAATTGGAAGTTTCAGTTCAGGGGGCGTGGCATCCACCCACATTCTCAAAAATGCTTATAAATTATATGAAGCACTTCCGATGGTTGTAGAACGATGAAAATTGGTAGGTCGGTATGCCTTGAAGTACTTAGAAGAAAAAAAATCGAAAAATTGGGAGTTTCAGTTCAGGGGGCGTGGCATCGACCTACATTCTTAAAAATTCTTATAAACTATATGAAGCACTTCCGATTGTTGTAGAACGATGAAAATTGGTAGGTCAGTAGGACTTAAAGTACTTAGAAAGAAAAAATTGAAAAATTGGAATTTTGCATTCAGGGGGCGTGGCATCCACCCACATTCTTAAAAATTCTTATAATTATATGGAGCACTTCTGATTGTTGTAGAACGATGAAAATTGGTAGGTCGGTAGGACTTGAAGTACTTAGAAAGGAAAAAAAATCGAAAATTTGGAATTGTCCATTCAGGGGGGGGGTTCCATCCACCCACTTTATCAGAATTGCTATTATTTGTATGGAGCACTTTCGGTTGTCATAGAATTATGAAACTTTGTAGAGCAGTAGGGCTTGACTTTCACCTGGCAAAATAAATCTTTGCAAAAAGGAGTGAAATCACAACAAAAACATAAATGTTAAAAAAGGAGGGGGGGGGTTCCATCCACCCACTTTATCAGAATTGCTATTATTTGTATGGAGCACTTTCGGTTGTCATAGAATTATGAAACTTTGTAGAGCGGTAGGGCTTGACTTTCACCTGGCAAAATAAATCTTTGCAAAAAGGAGTGAAATCACAACAAAAACATAAATGTTAAAAAAGGAGCCAAGTTCTTATGTGTACAAGAAACCTGTGCGTAAAAAGTATGCCAAAAAAAGTAATGAGATCTAAAATATATGCCAAGTTTTAAGTTCATGAAGTTTAATATCAAATATCTTAAGTAGAGTAATATCGAAACAATTCCAAATCATGACAGAAATTTGGTAATAAATGATTACTGATTAAAGTTTGGTGGATTTACTTGGCAAGTTTTCTCTTAATTACTTTTTTATTTAAAATGTATTAAAACCTGACCAGTGAACCCACCATATTTTAATCAGTAATCATTAATTACCAAATTTCTGTCATGATTTGGAATTGTTTCGATATTACTCTACTTAAGATATTTGATATTAAACTTCATGAACTTAAAACTTGGCATATATTTTAGATCTCATTACTTTTTTTGGCTGACTTTTTACGCACAGGTTTCTTGTACACATAAGAACTTGGCTCCTTTTTTAACATTTATGTTTTTGTTGTGATACAAACTAACATAAATGTATTAAAATTTTAATTTTCACAACTATTATTACTAATTTTGAGTTTTTGCTACGGTTTGATTTAATATAATTGAAATTGAAAGTAAACTTTCGCTACACAACACCGCAGGTCAACATCTTACACCCAATGATGATCTAATCAAACAGAAAAGCTTCGCAAAAATTCAAAATTAATAATAGTTGTGAAAATAAAATTTTAATAAATTTAAATCATTTTTTTTAAATAATTTTTTTCAAAAAATTGTATGTATGTATTTGTATTGTCTACACACTGACAGGTATGTTTGTTAACGTGAAATTTCTTCTTCTAATATATGTGCACCGGAATCAGCAAGTTAAACTTGCTGAACCACAGTTCAAAATTTTAAGCACTTTTTAACAACATGGCCCTTAAGGCTTTACTACATTGGCCACTTTTTGCAAAATTACGAGGGTAAAAATATTTATTTCCCGCTAGCGCAGTTGTTTTGTGAAAAAATATACGAATTGTTTTTTAAACCAAAATTTAAGCTTTCTGCATCATTTTAATATGTTTTCCAATAAGAAACATTATCTAAAAATGAGTTTGAAAATGTTTACTTTTATACTTTTTCACTTTCTTGGCCAATGTAGTAAAGGCTTTAGTCTGCTAGTACCCGATAACTTTTGAGTGGTGAAAGTCATGACTCAAAAGTGTCCTCTTGTAACAGCAGACTTAAATTTGGAAATTCATCAGCTATTTGTTGAATATGATTTGTTATTAATTTTTAAACTAATAAAGTTGTACAAACGTGGCTCATTATTTATTCTGTGGTTCAGAAATCGGTTAATTAAAATTGCTGAACCACTGATTTAAATTAACATACTTTATTTACGATTGAAAGATAACTAAAAGCAAAAACAAAATTCATTCAATAATTGTATTAAGGCTCCCCCAAACCAACGCGAAATCATAGCGAATCATTCGCAAAGTCAGTTTTTTGTATTTGTTTTGCATTGTGTATCTTTCATATTTTGTATTAAGACTCTCCCAAACCAACGCGAAATCATAGCGAATCATTCGCAAAGGCGGTTTTTTGTTGTTGTTTAGCATTGTTTGCCTTTCATATTTTTTGTTATTGTGAATGATTTCGCGTCGTCGACGAATGTTTCGCGTTGGTTTGGGAGAGCCTTTATTGTGAATGATTTCGAGTCGTCAGCGAATGATTCGCGTTGGTTTGGGGGAGCCTTTTATCCAGACAAATTTTGATAGTTCGTTTCTGTGGAGATCAAAAAACTAAGGGAGTATTCAAGCAACAGCTGTGTTTTTTTGCATGTCCATATGGAGTTTGGCGAAAAAAACGACACCGGGACATTTCAACATTTTTGTTTACCTTTTGCATTGGTCTGCCATTTTGTTTTGAATTATCTTACCAACAAACATTTGACATTTCTATATATGTAAATCATCGATAACACAACGATAATCGTAGTTTGGCATTAGCGTTTTTATCGGGACAAAAGCTAACTCCAGATAATTATCTGGACTTATCTAACTCTATATGGACATAGTTGTTGTTGTATTTAATATGTAAATTGTTTTGCTTTGCTGTCGTTTTTTCACACAATTTTATTTGGACATGCAAAAAAGCAACTAACATATAAAAAATTTAAAGAAAAACTTATGTAACTTCATAATTCACAAACAAATTTTCTCCCACTTCGATTCAATTAGCCTACATTTACTATTCAATTATTTATTACAAAAAATATTGTTGTTTCTTATTTTAGTACGCGTAAATATTAGAAGCCAATGCAATTTTAAAATAAAATGATATAAAGGGAAGTGAGCACTTTAAAATTCAGTTCACCCGCTTTTATACTTTACGAACATGTCCATGAGATTTTTAAAATAACTGACAAATTTAAAAAAAACCGACGATTTGTGGTGAAAATCATAAAGTTGCACTAGTGTGCGTGTGGTAAAGGTTACTAGTGCAACTTTATGACATTCACCACGGTCTGAGCTTGTAGGCAAATCAGTTTGACAGCCGAAGATTCCCATCTTTATATTTTTTATCTATGCTTGAAGCATTCACAGCTATTGATGAACAGGCGAAACGCGTTGGTCTTAAAGTGAATGAGGACAAAACAAAGTATATGCTATCAACAAACAAAGCCTCATCTGTCCATCGCCTAGGACAAAACGTCACTGTTGGTAGCAGTAATTTCGAGGTAGTCAGGGAGTTCACCTACCTCGGAACAAACATCAATTCCACGAACGACACCTTAGTGGAAATCCGACGAAGAATTACCCTAGCGAACCGCTGCTACTTCGGTTTGGCCAAACAAATGGGTTCAAAACTCCTTTCCCGAAAGACAAAGTGCTCGCTATACAAAACGCTAATTTTACCAGTTCTACTCTACGGCGCCGAGTGCTGGACGATAAGTAAAAGAGGGGAATTGATACTGGGCACTTTCGAGAGAAAAATTCTTCGGCAGATATTTGGTCCTATATGCGAAGAGGGCGATTGGAGGAGAAGATTCAATCGTGAACTGTACGAGCTGTACCAAGATGTGGATGTAGTCCAAAGAGCCAAAACACGTCGACTACACTGGCTCGGCCACATCGAGCGAATGGACAACAACGCTCCAGCCAAGAAAATCTTCGAATCCCAGCCCCCAGGTTCGAGACGACCAGGAAGACCGAACCTCCGCTATAGGGACCAGGCCAGGCGGTCACAGACGCAAGAGCGCTTGGTCTCGACGACTGGAGGGAGCGTGTGAGGGACCGCAACCGATGGAAGACCGCAATATCTCAGGCAGAGACCCTTCATGGATCGGGAGCCGGATAAGTAAGCATATACATTATGGGTGATTTCAATTTTAATCTTTTGGATAGCAACAAAAGAAGCTCTTGTGATAATTTGTTAGGTAGATGTAACTTGCACACGATACATAGCAATATTCCAACTCATTTTGATAGTTTTCACTCAAATACTTCTCTCCTGGATTTTATGGTTGTAAATGACCCTAACGTAGTACAATATAAAGATCAGTTCTGGATACCAGGTATCTCCAAACATGCTTTTATTTTTGTTTCTCTAGATATTATTCCTGAAGTAGCTGACCTGCAAATAAGAATAAGGGATTTCAATGCAATAAATTTTGACCAGTTACGGAGCAGCTTTTCGCTGATTAATTTTGATGTCCTTTACAATACAAATGATTCTAGTTATCAAGTTGATATCTTAAACACTCACTTAAAGCATTTGTATGATGTTTGTGTGCCTGTTAAAATTATTAAACCTTGCACAAAAGTCAATCCTCTTTCTTCCCCTCGAGTGGTTTGAGGGATCTGTCTTTTAGAGCATATCGAAGCAGTTCTTTTGAGGGATCTGTCTTTGAGCATATCGAAGCAGTTCTTCCGAAAACACCTGGAAAACATATTGTAAGTACAGAAATAAGGTTAAAAGTGAAATCAGGGCTTTAAAAATGGAACATGGCATTCATAAATTTGAAGGTAATCAATCCAGCAAAGACCTCTGGAAAAAAATTAACGCTATTGGTCTTAATAATAAAGAAACGGACTACGGAAATCTTGATCCATCGATTCTGAATGCTTATTTTTCACAAAATCAAAGCCACCCAGGTAGTGTCAGTGATGATGTTGAATTTGTACCCGAAATTGAAATCGAAATCGAAAATGCTTTTTCTTTTTCTTTTCGTTGTATTTCTATTGTGGAGCTTTACAATGCTCTGTTCTCTATAAAATCGAATGCTATTGGCTTTGATGAAATTCCAATTAAATTCATCAAAATACTTTTTCCTTTATTATCACACCATTTGTTACATGTAATTAACACAGTCCTCACTACGTCTTTTTTTTTTTTAACTATATGCCTGTAAGACCTAAGGTCTTTTAAATGCAACCTGAATTGCACGGCACTAGTTAGAAAGAGTAGGAGGATAGGAAAGATTTGGCACAGTGGATTGAGATCAAGGTGTTTATTATCTCATTAAATCTCACGGGTGGCATCCAGTTAAGCTGGGAGAATATAGAAAAGAATGCTGCCTAGAATGGGGCTCGAACCCATACCTCTAAGTTAGCAGTCAAGCACTACATCCACTGCACCATTGCCACCCGCAATCCTTCATATCCTCAACCTTGGAAAGTTGCTAAAATTATACCAATTGGTAAAAAATCTATCCCTCAAGAACCTTCAGATTTCAGACCTATAAGCCTGCTACCAGCTACTTCAAAAATCTTGGAGATTGTAATGAAATGGCAGATCAATGATTTTCTCACTGGTAAGAACTTATTATTTTGCAACCGATCTGGCTTTCGTAAAAATCATAGCACAACTACAACTCTAATTGATCTAACCGACACGATCAAGATGAACATGGATCGCAAGTATATAGTAAAGCTTTTGATAGCGTTAACCATGTTCGTCTCTGCTCCAAACTCAAAAGCTATTTTTCCTTCTCAAATAGTGCCTGTAATTTGATATTTTCATACTTATCGCAGCGCTTTCAATATGTCTGTATTGGTGACAATAAATCTGATTTTATTGAGATCATTTCGGGAGTGCCTCAAGGATCTTTATTAAGGCCAATTTTGTTTTCTATATTTATTAACGACCTCCACAAAGCGACATCTTTCTCGCTCGTTTATCTTTTTGCTGACGACGTTCAGTTACTCTTTTCTTGTCCAATAAATGATGTTTCCTCCTTTATCTCTTCTGTTAATGATGACCTTCTTTCTGTTCATACATGGGCTTCACATAATAACTTAAAATTTAACCCAGACAAGTCGCAGGCAATAGTGTTCTACTTTCGACCAGTTAGTAATATTTTGGATCCGGTTGTATTAGATAATCTTCATCCTCGTTTCTAATTCGTGGAATTAAACTTTGGAATGGCCTTTCGAGACAAGTGCGATCTACACACAATATTTATAAGTTCAAACGAGTAGTATCTGCTTCTTTTGCATAACATACTTCCGATTCTTGTGCCTCTGATTTAATTTGAAGTCATGTAAACTATTTTGTTGTGTCTTCATTCTATTAAAGTTAATTTAAATTATGTTAGTTCTTAT
Source organism: Dasysyrphus tricinctus (assembly GCA_963921185.1). Lineage (NCBI taxonomy): Eukaryota > Metazoa > Arthropoda > Insecta > Diptera > Syrphidae > Dasysyrphus > Dasysyrphus tricinctus. The sequence goes on along the minus strand of OY992533.1, from coordinate 30,877,887 downwards.
ACGATGATTGAATTTAACTTTTATTATATTCTTTAAAATTTAGTAAAATTTACTCAAATTTCTTATAGTTTGTACATTCTCAATTTTCTTAAGTAACTAAGCATATAAATAAGGGACAATGTCCTACAATATGTAGTTTCATATGATAAATAAATAAATAAATACAAATAAATAAATAGGCGTGTTTTATTGATAAATAAAGCTGTCTCCACACGGGGCATCATTCATATCTGGATTGTCGGCATAGTACATCTTATTTCCAGTTTTTGATCGGATTGTTTAGAGATTTTTTAATCCGTCGCCATCGAAGCCATCCCTTGATAAAATTTGACAGTTTATGGCTTAACAACTAAAAGACATATTCTTCTCTGGCGTACATAGAGTATTTCGTTGCAAATGTTATCCGAAAGCCTAAAAATTGCTCTTTTCTGGAGCAATAAATAAAATCTCATATTTTTGACATTTTTAGAGGTTTCTTATTCCGTCGACATCTTAGGCATCCTTTGATGGAATGTGACAGTTTATGCTTTGAGAAATAGAAGACAGATTCTGCATTGGCGTACATAGAGTATTTTGTTGTAAATATTGTCCAAAAGCCTTAAAATTGCTCTCTTCTGGAGCAATATAAAAAATCTCATTTTTTTGTCATTTTTTGTTTTTTAATCCGTCGACATTGTAGGCATCCTAAAATGGAATTTGACAGTTCATGGCTTGACAAATAAAAGACAGATTCTGCTTTGGCATACATGGAGTATTTCGTTCTAAATGTTGTCCGAAAGCCTTAAAATTGTTCTCTTCAGGAGCAATAAAAAAATCTCATTTTATGTCATTTTTTAGAGGTTTTTAATCCGTCGACATCGTAGGCATCCTTTGACGGAATTTTACAGTTCATGACTTGACAAATAGAAGACAGATTCTGCTTTGGCGAACAAAGAGTATTCCGTTCTAAATGTTGTCCGAAAGCCTTAAAATTGCTCTCTTCTGGAGCAATACAAAGGTCTCAATTTTTTTGTCATTTTTTAGAGGATTTTTAATCTATCGACATCGTAGGCATCCTTTGATAAAATTTGACAGTTCATAGCTTGACAAATAGAAGACAGATTCTGCTTTGGCGTACATAGAGTATTTTGTTCCAAATGTTGTCCGAAAGCCTTAAAATTGCTCTCTTCTAGAGTAATAAAAAAATCTAGTTTTTTTTGTCATTTTTTGAGTTTTTTTTAATCCGTTGACATCAAAGGCATCTTTTGATCGAATTTGACAATTAATGGCTTGACAAATAGAAGACAGATTCTGCTTTGACGTGCACAGAGTACTTTGTTCCAAATGTTATTTGAAAGCCTTAAAATTGCTCTTGTCTGGAGCAATTGATATAATCTCATTTCATAATTTGACGAATTATGGTTTGTGTCAGATCAGACCTGTACATATTTCTACAAAAGTTTAGGTTATATCGAATAGAAGTATATGTTTATTAGGTGGTGTAAGTTAAACGACTTAAACATAAGCTTAAGTTATGGGTATTATTGTTGCTATTACCAAATTGCTTTGGTACAAATTACCATAGGTAGGGTTGATGCGTCACCTTTGCTTTTATATGACTCTTTGACAATGGACAGTTTCTAATTTGACTTATTTTTATAGTGATTACACAAGAAAACAATGCGTCCAGGAATAAAACGGTCCCATGTGTGGGAATATTTCAAGAAATATGGGGAATCCGTTATTTGTAATATATGCAAGAAGAGTTTTAAATTTGCGGGAAACACTTCGAATTTGAATGACCACTTGCGTCGAAAACACCCGGGATTTTTGAGTGACGAGCCTTCTGTTTCTCAAAGTGGCAGTTGTGAAAATGAAAAGCCATCTTCCTCAAGGCAGACCAACGTGCATTTGACATTTGACAAACGTCAAATGGCGCAGTGCGAAAAAGGAAAACATTGCAAACAAAATTGCTCATTGCAGATAAGCGGTCAGAGCTCTCTGAGCTTGAAAAAAAAAGATATCGATGACGCACTTATCAAAATGATAGCTAAAGACTTGCAGCCGCTTTCAATTTTTTTTTATCGAATACCATGTTACAAGTTAAATACAACCAAGTCTTCGAAAAATTAAAACTTATACTTCACAATGTCACCCATGTTGCAGTTAGGACAAATATGTGGACTTAGGACAGTAATAGGGCATTTTTAACGGTAACAAGTCATTATATTTCAAACGACGAAATATGCTCAGCAGTTTTGGAAACAAAGGAAGTTCCAGAAAAACACACTTCGAAAATATTGGCAATGTCTTATTAAATATCTTGCAGGAATGGGGCATCGCCACAAAAGAAGTCACCATAGTAAGTGACAATGGTGCAAATATAAAAAAAGCCATTATAGACATTTTAAAAAAACATCACCATCCGTGTATTGCTAACGCTTTAAATGTATGTGTAGTTGATGCTATCAAAGGTAATTTAGATATTGCGAACATTCTTACAAAATGAAGAGCAATAGTAACACATTTTAGTCACAGCACTGCGGCTACAGAAAAATTTAAAAAAATGCAAAGACAAATGGGTTTGACTTACTTACTTAGGGTGGCGCTACAGTCCGGGGTGGACCAGGGCCTCAACCAACAAGCTTCTTCCAGCCGGCTCGATTTCTAGCTAGCTGTCTCCAGTTTCGCACGCCAAGTTGGTTGAGGTCCTCTTCCACTTGCGTGCGCCACCTTTTACGCTGTCCACCTCTACTGCGTTGTCCCACGGGGTTGGATTCAAAGACTTTCCGGGCCAGAGCATTGGTGTCCATTCGCTCTAGGTGACCCAGCCATCTTAGTCGTTGGCTTTTCACTTTAGTGGCTAGGTCGGTGTCGCTGTACAGCCCATACAGTTCGTGGTTGTATCTTCTCCTCCATTCCCCATCTATGCAGACGGGACCAAAAATCACCCGGAGAATTTTCCTCTCGAAACAGCCTAACGCGTTCTCATCCACCGTTAGCAGTGTCCATGCCTCTGCACCATACATCAGGACCGGGATGATAAGCGTCTTATACAGTGACAGTTTAGTTGCTCGAGAGAGGGCTTTGCTTCTCAATTGCCTTCTTAGCCCGAAGAAACAGCGATTGGCAAGAGTAATTCTTCGTTTGATCTCAGCACTGGTATCGTTCGCCGAGTTTATAGCGGATCCTAGGTAGACAAAGTCTCTGACCACCTCAAAATTATAGCTGCCTATAGTGACGTTCTGTCCTAGACATCGGTGTTGGGTGTCCTTTCTTGTTGACAGCATATATTTCGTTTTGCTTTCATTCACCGTTAAACCCATCTTCTTGGCTTCCTTCTCAATGCTCACAAAAGCACCACTGACATCACGCTTTGTTCGTCCTATTATGTCAATGTCATCAGCGTAAGCGAGTAATTGGACGGACTTTTGAAAGATTGTGCCTCTAGTGTTGACGTGAGAGTTTTGCACTATTCTTTCAAGATCGATGTTGAAGAAGTCGCATGACAGCGCGTCGCCTTGCCTAAAACTTTTTTTGACATCAAAGGTGTCGGTGAGGTCTTTGCCAACCTTGATGGAGCAGCGTGCATTCTCCATCGTCATCCTGCACAAACGGACGAGTTTGGCAGGGATGCCAAAACTAGACATTGCTCTATACAGCTCGTCTCTATAGATGCTGTCATACGCGGCCTTGAAATCGATAAAAAGGTGGTGGGTATCGATTTTAAACTCCTGGGCTTTCTCCAAGATCTGCCGTAGGGCGAATATTTGGTCGATGGTGGACTTCCCTGGCCGAAAGCCACACAGATATGGACCTATCAGGTTATTGACGAATGGCTTCAGGCGTTCACAAAGTACGGCAGAGAAGATCTTGTAGGCGATATTAAGAAGGCTGATGCCTCTGTAGTTGGTGCAGTCCAGAGGATCGCCTTTCTTGAGGATCGGGCAAACAATGCTGAGGTTCCATTCATCGGGCATGCTTTCCTCCGACCATATTTTACAGATGAGCTGGTGCATACTCCTAACCAATTCATCGCCAGCCGCTTTGAATAGTTCAGCCGCAAGGCCATCAGCTCCAGCAGCTTTATTGGACTTAAGTTTAGATATGGCTATCCTCACTTCGTCAAGATCGGGTGGACGGAATTGTTGGCCTACGTCGTCCAAGTTGAATGGTGCAATTTGCATGTTAGCGGAATTCGGTTCGTCATCGCCGTTATACAATTTGCAGAAATGATTTTTCCATATCCTCAGCACCGACTGCGATTCCACCACGATGTTCCCCTGATCGTCTTTGCAGGTTTCGGTTCGGGCCTTGTAACCTTGGGAGGTTCTTTTTACTTTTTGGTAAAACTTCCGAACTTCATTCCTGCAGTGGCATCTCTCTAACTCCTCGATCGCACGCTTCTCATGCTCTTTCTTCTTCCTTCTAAGAAGCTTGTGTTCCTCTCTCCTCTTCTGCTCGTAGAGCTCGCGAGCAGCTCTGGTCCTTCTATGCAGCGCCGCTTTGTATGCCTGTTGTTTGGCTGCATGTACTTGCCGGCATTCTTCGTCGAACCAGGGGTTTCGCTGTGGTGGTCGTGCAAAGCCCAGCACGTCAGAGGCGGCATCTCTGATGACTTCCTGGCAGTTTTTCCACTGGTTCTCGATGTTTTCAGTTGGCGGCAAAGGACTAGATAAGAGGGCGCGAGAGACTCGATCGGAAAAGGACCTGGCGATTTCTTGCGACTGTAGCCGTCCGACGTCGAACTTCCTCACAGTATTTCCGTGTTTTGGCTTTGGTCTGGATATCCGTAGCATTACCTTGGCTACAACGAGGTAGTGGTCCGAGTCAATGTTGGCTCCTCGGAACGTTTGGACATCCTTGATACTGGAGGAGTGCCTTGCGTCGATCGCAATGTGGTCAATTTGGTTGGCGGTTGATTGACCAGGAATTCGCCATGTCCCCTTATGTATATCGAGATGCGGGAACTGCGTACTAGCTACCACAACGTTTCGCCCCGCAGCAAAGTCGATTAGCCTGAGTCCGTTATCGGAGGTGGTGTCGTGCAGGCTGTATCTTCCGATTGTGCCACCAAAGACGTCTTCTCTTCCTAGTTTGGCATTAAAATCACCCAAGACGATTTTAATGTCATAGCTAGGGCATTGCTCATATGTCTTGTCCAGGAGCTCGTAGAACTCGTCCTTGGTGTCGTCATCTTTCTCCTCTGTGGGGGCATGCGCGCATATCAGGCTGATGTTGGTGAATTTAGCCTTGATGCGAATTGTCGTGAGGCGCTCGTTCACATAGTTGAAACTCAAGACTTCTTGCCTAAGTCTGCCTCTAACGACGAATCCACATCCAAAGAGACGCTGCCCTTGTGGTCGGTAACAGTCACCGTAGTAGATATCGCAGTCTTTCAGTTCTCTCTTGCCCGGCCCATCCCATCGCACTTCTTGGATGGCGGTGATGTCTGCTTTGTAGCAGTCTAGGGCCTCCGCTAAATGTTCGGCTGCACGTGGTCTATAGAGAGACAGAACATTCCACGTGCAGATCCGAAGTTCGTTGTCCTTATTTCGTTTGCTTGGTTCGCAGTAAATCCGTCCGTATCCGAGGCTTGTAGGTGCTTCGCAACTAAGATAGCTTTACGTGGCCGGGAAGTCACCCCGACGGCACGACCCCCAACCTGGAGGACCAGACCCTTACAATATAACTCCAAGGGCGGGGAGCCGGATTAACCGCTCCTTATAGGCCTGAGCTCCGAATATGTCGTAGTAGCCCGTATAAGGTGTTCACTAAGTAGTTCAGCCTAACTGGAACTGTAGACGCCACCGTTGATTCCATCTTGAGAATTCTTCCGCTGCCGCCTGGATGAAGGAGAAGTGCCTTAGTGGGAACACTCTTCCCCCCCTCTCTCGTTTGCTGCCCCCTAAAACCATCCACAGGGATTGGAACCCCATCTTCAGTTAAAGGTACTAGGCACCCGATGTTCACCACTTGGAGGTGAGAGTAGGAGTTGATAGACAGAGGTTCGCTTTGAAAAAAAGCTTGTGGACGCTTGTGTCCTCTTGAATGCACCGTGTCTACCCTTTGAACATCAACAAATGGGTTTGACGGAATTAAAATTAAAACAAGATGTTTCCACTAGATGCAATTCTTCGCTTATTATGCTAGAGCGTATACTTTTAGTCAAAGAGCCACTTTCGGCTATAATTACGTCCCTAGCAAGTGCCCCTACATTTTTGAATGCTGAAGAGTGGGAAATAATCCCCGATTGCATATCGATTCTCAAACCGATAGAGTCCATGACAAAAGAACTATCAGCAGAAAAGTACCCGACAATATCACTTTATAATACCGCTAATAAGAGGTTTGCAATTTACGGTATCACACCAAGTAATGAAAACATCGTGTAGAATTTGATTACAATATTCTTTAACTGATGTTATCAGAAGACGGCTAGGTCAATTGGAATCAGATAAGACCTGCGCAAAAGCAACATTTTTAGACCCCAGGTTTAAAAAGATTGCTTTTGGAAATGATGCAAATGCTGCCAATGCACAAATATAGATGGTTGATGAGGTTTTATATCTTATTAATCATAAGAAAAGCACACTTATTATTGATTCCACCGATCATGAACAACTAAGTACCATAGGTGAAGAAACAAATCAAGCCCTTACAAATCTACCACATCCAAACCCATTATCTCTGTGGGCAATGTTGGACAAAAAGATAAGTGAGGTGCAAGCAATATACGCCAATGCACCTAGCGTTCAGCAGTACATACGAGCAGAATATTTAAATCGGTCTCAAGACATACTTAAATTTTGGAATGCTTGGAAATCTGCTGATCCTGAACTTTTTCTGCTCTCCCAAAAATATTTGTGTGTTCCAGCCATATCGGTCCCTTCAGAGAGAGTTTTTTCAAAAGTTGGTCAGATTATTGATGAGAGAAGAAATCGTTTGAAAGGGGACAAATTAAACAAAATAATTTTTCTGAATAGCACCTACGACATTTGAACCAAAGATTATATAATACAAAGATGTCGCATCCAGTAGAACGAAAGTGAACCCAACAAATAATCAGCCGTATCTGATATCAGACACGACAACATGTTGCTAAATGTTGCATTGGTCAATTTTAAGAGCGAGAGCGGAAAATCTCTGTGGATACAATTTAAAATTTTAAATCTCTTCAAAATGTACATATATTTCAAAGACACGAATAGTATACATAAATGACGTATAGGTAGGTACACAAATTGATTTTTTTTTATGCGGTCGGTGGTTGTTGTTTTTTATAGTTTTTTGTTTATCCTTTATTTGTGTTTTCATGATGATGATGTGTATCTGTATCAGACATGCAGTAACATTATTGTTGTTGGTAGCGATCTTTGAATAAAAGGAAGGTAGTAAGGATTTTCTTATTGAGCTTGTTTTTTGTGAGGTCGTTATATCTATGTATATACATCAAACATTGTTGGTTAGTTTGTATTCCTAATGAAATTAAAGGAAATCCTTTTTAATTAATTTATTTACAAGTGAATTCATATTTCATAACTTGTGAGGTAGGTAAATACATACATAGGTACGTGTGAAATGTGTATGCTCCGATTTTTTTTATATATATACATACGAGATAACGCATTGCTTTTTAATTTAGGCAGGCATTTCTACTTTTTTGTTTTTCAATCGGTAGGTAGGCATCCCTACTTTGATAGAACTATGCATTAGGAAAAAAATGATACGTACATAGGCACATGCATAGATAGTTTGATACGTAGGTGCATGTAACTTTTCGTATTTTTAAGATTAGTAGGTAGGTAGGTATGTTAAGATTTCAGAAAAATAATATTGCTTTGCATCACACAGATTTTGAAAAATTATAATTTGTATGACATTTTTTAATACATAGTTTAAAAATGGAGCTTCAAAATTTCGTATTTGGAAGGTTCTAAAAAACAACAAAAAAATGTAGAAAAAAGCCAAAACAGGTCGATAAGATAGTTTAATAAACTTTTAAATTCACTATTTAGTTTATTTGAATTAAGTTCCAGGTGTCCAGAAGCTATAGATTTTTTAATTTTCCATTTAAAACTGTTTGATGCCTATAAACGATTATTCGTTAGGTGATATCGTTAAAAACGAAATTCGGTAATCACATATTTGCACAATTTTCTATCATTTTTTTGTTATTTTTAAATAATTTATAATCATGATAGATAGATAGGTAGATAGTTTTATTCATTTGATATTCAAGTTGGGATTACATTTATGGCCTCTTAAATTAAAGCATGGCATTTCTGCCGTCTGCCCGAGTGGCTGTTGTTACATACCTATACAATTTGTTTTAATAATTGAATAATAATTGTTCATAAGATGGATTATATCTAAATTCAAACTTTAGGTTTGACAAAATAAGAATTTGCGAATGACCTTAACATCGTATCTTTTAGTTTATTTAAAAACGAATATAATTTTAATAGTGACTTTTAGTTTAGTCAAAACGGAAAAACAACTTTTAGTTTAGTTAAAACGGAAAAACAACTTTTAGTTTAGATAAAACGGAAAAAACAACTTTTAGTTTAGTTAAAACGAAAACAACTTTGAGTTTAGTTAAAACAAAACAAAAAAAAAATAACTTTTAGTTTAGTTAAAATAGAATATAAATATTTGTTTCTTCTAAGCAGATATTACAAAGACTTTTCAGATAAATTGGAGTTAATAAAATCTCAAATAAATCAAAGGGCACGGTAGTGCCCAGCCAAGTTCGCGGCACTACACCCTTTTTACAGGAACAAACTCAGGCGATTTTCAACCCCCCTCTAACTTCAGTACCAATAAAGTCAGAAACTTCAAATTCGGAGTATTTGCTGAACTGATCAAACACAGGTGGCTCACCAAATTTCAACTCTTTAGCATTAGTAGTTCCCAAGATATAGGACTTCAAAAATCGCAAAAACCGTAACTGACTGACTCACTGACTCACTGACTGACTGACTCACTGACAGATCATCAAAATTATGGAGCACTTCCCGACATCGTAGAAGCTTGAAATTTCGCACAACGGTAGCCCTTATGGTACATACAAAGGAAAAAATCGAAAATCTGCAATTTTCTATTCAGGGGGCGTGGCATCCACCCACTTTTTTAAAAACTCTTATAAATTATATGGAGCAATTTCGATTGTTGTAGAACAATGAAAATTGGTTAGTTGGTAGGGTTTGAGGTACTAAGAAAGAAAAAAAATGAAAAATTGGAATTTTCCATACAGGGGGCGTGGCATCCACCCACATTCTTAAAAATTCTTATAAATCATATGGAGTACTTCCGATTGTTGCAGAACGATGAAAATTGGTAGGTCGGTACGCCTTGAAGTACTTAGAATAAAGAAATCGAAAAATTGGAATTTTCAGTTCAGGGGGCGTGGCATCCACCCACATTCTCAAAAATTCTTATAAATTATATGAAGCACTTCCGATTGTTGTAGAACGATGAAAATTGGTAGGTTGGTATGCCTTGAAGTATTGAGAAGAAAACACAATCGAAAAATTGGAAGTTTCAGTTCAGGGGGCGTGGCATCGACCCACGTTCTTAAAAATTCTTATAAACTATATGAAGCACTTCCGATTGTTGTAAAACGATGAAAATTGGTAGGTCGGTAGGGCTAAGGTACTTAGAAAGAAAAAATTGAAAAATTGGAATTTTGCATTCAGGGGGCGTGGCATCCACCCACATTCTTAAAAATTCTTATAAATTATATGGAGCACTATTGATTGTTGTAGAACGATGAAAATTGGTAGGTCGGTAGGACTTGAAGTATTTAGAAAGGAAAAAAATCGAAAATTTGGAATTGTCCATTCAGGGGGGGGGGGGTGCCATCCACCCACTTTATCAGAATTGCTATTACTTTCACCTGGTAAAATACATCTTTGCAAAAAGGAGTGAAATCGCAACAAAAACATAAATGTTAAAAAAGGAGCCAAGTTCTTATGTGTACAAGAAACCTGTGCGTAAAAAGTCAGCCAAAAAAAGTAATGAGATCTAAAATATATGCCAAGTTTTAAGTTCATGAAGTTTAATATCAAATATCTTAAGAAGAGTAATATCGAAACAATTCCAAATCATGACAGAAATTTGGTAGTTAATGATTACTGATTAAAATTTGGTGGATTTACTTGGCAAGTTTTCTCTTAAATTCTTACTTAATCACAAATTTAAAATGTATGAAAACTTGACCAGTGAACCCACCAAATTTTAATCAGTAATCATTAATTACCAAATTTCTGTCATGATTTGGAATTGTTTCTATATTACTCTTCTTAAGATATTTGATATTAAACTTCATGAACTTAAAACTTGGCATATATTTTAGATCTCATTACTTTTTTTGGCTGACTTTTTACGCACAGGTTTCTTGTACACATAAGAACTTGGCTCCTTTCTTAACATTTATGTTTTTGTTGCGATTTAATTTACAAATCATCGCTTCTTTAATGTATTCATATAGCCGAATCTAGTCATCGCCATTTAAAATTAGATTGATATCTTCCTCTCCCAGGTAATTCTTCTCATAGAAAGCTCTTCTTAGTTCCATTAGCATTGGACATACTCCTATGAAATGATAAGTATTCTCTCTTACACGCATATTACAAAGACAGCAAATACCCTCCAGATCGTTCCTATGTGGCATATAATTCAGTTTTAGAAGTTCGCCTCTTGCTTTGAAAATGGTGCTTATCACTTCTCTTGAATAATTAGGGGTAAATTAATTTCGATATTTAAATTATAATTTAATTTAGCGTATATAGTTCTTGCACTTGATGCCCTTGCTTTTTCTATGAATGAATATCTCTCCTTTTCGTCGATATTTTGTATAACTTCATAAAGCGCCTTTTTCCACTGAAAAGCATTTGCATCCACCAAGTTGAGATTCCATCCACAGTTAGTTGCATGATCAATCCAATCTTTGTAAAATAGCTAATTTCGACGTACTGCATTCAAAAACACCAGTTTCGGCAATCTGGCCTCTTTCATTTTTACTACTCGTACCAGGTAATCTCTATTCAGCTTCAGAGTGGATACGAAAAGCATAGGTAATCCTGTTTCCAAGTAGTACATGTATTTTGGTGAATTTAAAGGTAGGAGGAAAATTTTCCTTAAAAAAAACCGCAATAAAGACTCCACTGTTTCAAATTTCTTAGCATCCCAAATTTGAGCTCCGTAAAAAAGAATAGATTTCGCCGTGGCATTAAAAACATCGTACCTACTTTGTGCTTGCTGAAATGAACTTATTATTGAATATTTTTTTCCAATTTGTACAAATAGCTGTCCTGGCTGCATCAGCTTTGGCTTGCAGGTGTTTTTCCATATTTAAATTATAGGTAATCGTCATTCCAAGGTAAGTGTATTCTTTCACTACTTCCAACTCTGTTTCGCCATATCTCCAGTGTTCTTCTCGAGAAATTCTTCCTGCTCCATTTTGGAGTATCATCACTTTGGTTTTGTCAGTATTGACTTCCAAGCACCATTTTTTACAGTAGTCCCAAAGTCTGTTTATGTTCAATTGGAGCAAGGTTGGTGATTCTGCCAAAATGAGAATATCATCCGCATACATTATCACTTTCAACTTAATGTTGCCATACTCCACTCCACATGGGAGGCATTCGTCGATGTCATCCAGAAAAAGGGCAAATAATAATGGACTAAGGATGCATCCTTGGCGATCCACAGTTCATTTTTATGTTTTCTGATGTTTCCCTCCCATTGAAAATACATCCTGATGTTTGCTGATACAATTTTTCCAACGCTCTGCCAAATTTACTTGAAATACCAAGGTTATAGAGTTTGTAAAATAATGCTCCTCTGTCCACCATCAAATGCCGCCTTAAAGTCAACAAATAAACCATATAAGTTTTTATTTTGGCTAAGCTTCCAACGAGCAAGACATCCAAGGACAAAAATATTATCGACCGTCGAATAGCCTTTTCGGAATCCAGACTGAAATTCGCTTAATTTATTATTGGAGTTTACCCAATCAGTTAGCCTTTTATTTAAAAGTGATGTATGTATATATTTTTAAACTTGCGTTCAAAAAAGATATACCTCTATAATTTTTCGGATCGCACGGGTCACCTTTTAACATTAGAAATGTTTAAACGGAGGCATACCTACTAACAATGTGAAAAAATCAACAGAATTCCAAAAATGTGAAACCCCGAGTAGACAAAGAGGACGAAACGTCAGGGGTATAGACAAAATTATTGTGTTCAAGCTTCACTTTGTTCATGCTGCTCTGCCGAAACAAAATACGAATAAGATGATAAAACAGACACCAAAAAAAGGAGAAGTGTTCGTAGACTACCCAGATTTGCATAAGAAAATATAAAAAAGAATACCGAATATGGAATAAAGGCATAACGTACCACACAGGGAAAGTGAGGGGATAAATAATAGGTTTGTTCGTGTACTTTCTGGGCTAAATTGGGCAGTCTGTCAAATATTGATGAGTGGAGATGCAATTCTCTCAGAGAGAAGTAAAACTGTGCAAAAGTACACGAACGCATAGAACCAAAATTTTCTACCACATTTCAAACACCAACAAAAAGTAAACAAAAACAAAGCTTCCAAGAAAATAAAAGACAAAGCCACAGCATTAAAATATCTATTTTAACTTATTATTCTTCATTTAAATTGATATTTTTTTTAATGATTAATCCCGAAACAGGATTCCAGGAATGAAAAACTCAAATACATTTAAAAACAAAATTTGTTTATTATTAAAAATATTTAGTTATGAAATCAGTTTTTTCATATAAAAGCACTGCACAATAAACAAAAACAGAAGAAATCCACCATTTTATCACTTTTTTTCTTTAAATATAGTTCCACAAAATAATTTGATAAAATAACGAACAGATAAGAACAAAAATCACTTTAACTAAAAAAAAACAAACAAACTAAAAGTAAACAACAGCCATTTTGGTTTTGTGTTGTTGTTCTCAACCCATAGAACACAGTACCTACCAATTCTGCCCAAACAAATTCCTTGGGCAGAATTTGGCAAAAATTGTCATGAAGGGGAAATTTTTTACTCTCTCGGGAGCGTTCTCTTCTGGCAAAAACTACACATTTTTTGCGTACGCGAACAGCTTTGGGCTAAATTTGGTAGATTTGGGTAGAATTTGGCTGTTTTGTGTGAGTACGCGAACACAGCTAATATTGGGTTCGATTTCACATTTGCTTTTGTGGTTATTTATTACTGTCTGCCTATAGTCTGTTGGCTGGCGCATTGTTTGTTGAATGTGTTTAATAGGGGGGTTCACATGGAACAACAATGTTGGACAACATTGCTTGATGGAATCGGAACAGTATTCAAAATATTTTGAAAGTCATACAACAGAGTAAACAAAGTTGGACAACATGGTTGGTTATGCGTTTAAATGTTCAAACATCGATGGTTGTCAAGCAATGTTGGACAACATGTTGGTTCATGTGAACCCCCATAGTGAATAAATAGCTATTTAAAAATAATAAATGTTACAAGAAATAAAAGGGACGATTAAATCGCTCAAACTTGCTGTTGTGGTTATGAAGGATGAGTAATAATAAGCTAGATAAAATGATAATTTCCACTTACCGAATTTCATCAAAATGTTCTTAATGAAAGTCGAAAATAGTTAAGTACAGTTAATTGTAGTTTTTATTATTTTTTTTTTATCGAAATGCAGACTAGGTATACACACAAATATTTGTATATCTACCTACTAATATTTAGGGAAAAATAGCCTTTTTCGAAATGGAAATGCCAGGTGCCGTTTTATTTTGGAGCTACAAATATTAATTTCGTCTCTATTGAATAAACAAAAAACCTTAGGTTCAAAATTTTAGAGAAGATGAAGATGTAGGTACCTAAAGCAAAAAAATAAAAAGAAAACAAATTGATACCGATTGGTAATATTTATATTTACTATGCATACCTACCAAAACAATAAAATTGGCTTTAGTCAAAGTTTTAAAATACATAAATGCTTTCTTTATTTCTAATGTACCTCAACTATGCTAGAATGGCAAATCGGGTAAATTTTTTATGGATTGGCCAAATAAGAGCTTCATCGAAGCAATCAGGATACATAGAAAAATTAAAAATTACATTTATTGATTGGGTAGGTTTTTCTTTGAATAATACCGAAGAGATCCTGCCATTTTGCCGTCCTTAAGTGTTTCCAGTATTATTTCGATTTCCGATATTTCAACTTCCGCATCTAAGAAGCTATCCATGATGCCTGGTCTTGCATAGCTCCATGACAGCTGGCCATTGATTGAGCATAGCAAAGAATGGAAGAATTCTCTCAGAGTTGAAATAGGTATATTTGATGATTTTGGGGAAGCACCGTTTCCATTTAATTCCTCGTTAGTTTCCAGAATTCTGCCGAGTTTCTGCATTGACTTAATTTATTTGCTAAGTTTTCTTCATATTTCTTTCTTTTTTCTTTACATAAAAGCTTATATTGCTTTGTTGTTTCCACGTATTCTACACGAGTTGGGTTTAAATTGTGTTTTCTCAGTGATTTAAGTAAACTTATCGCTTTTTTCCTTAACTTTTGACATGAGTAGTCATACCATTCCTGCTTTCTATAAAAGTTATTTGTGTTCTGCATAATTACTGCCGCATCCTTGATAATTGCTTCTAGTTCGATCAATGGTAAATAGGAAACTATACTGTTGTGTTGCCGTACAAAAACCAGCGCAGGATGCAGCAAGGAGCTCAAAATTCATTACTAATGCTTTAAATGACCCCAACATTATGTCGAAACTATGTCACCACCCTTAACGACAGAGCCTCGTCATTAAACGGAATCCAGCATTCAACAATTGATGAGATGTGGGGGGAAATTAAAAGTGTTTTTATGGAGGCTGGATCCGAAACTGTACCCAAGCGAACGAGACGTAGAGACTCTTGGATATCCCAAGACACCTGGGATAAGATCGAACTTCGCAAATCGTTGAAAATTCAAATAAATGCCGAAGCAGATATTCAACGAAAGGCTGACTTGCGAAGAGAGTACCGCATTGCACATAAGATGGTCTATCGTTGTGTGAGACGTGACAAGAGGGTGAGGTTAGACGGACTCGCAGATAATGCGGAAATCGCTGCCAGAAGAGGAGATATCCGGGAATTGTACCAAATAGCCAAAGACGTGATCGGGAAAAAAAGCAACACGAATCATCCTGTAATGGATGTGGATGGCACACTTTTGGTATCAATGAGGATCAGCTTCCTAGATGGAAGGACCATTTTTGTGCCCTGCTAAATGAGGATTCAGTTGAGCAGAGTGCTGAAGTGCCCCAACTAAACGAGATGCGCAGGTCCTATAGGGGTATTGACATCGAACCCCCGTCAGAATCGGAAATCCTTACATCAATAAATCTCCTCAAAAACAACAAGGCAGCTGGACTGGACGGAATTCCAGCTGAATTCCTGAAAGCCGATCCCGTAACAGCGGCTAGTATTTTACATCCGTTAATACAAAGTATTTGGGAAAACGAAAACTATCCCAGGGATTGGAAGGATGGTGTGATTGTTAAGTTGCCAAAGAAAGGTGACTTAAAGAATTGCAACAATTGGCGTGGTATCACCGCTTTGTCCGTTTTCCCAAAACTAATGGCAACCATCATTCTCGAGCGAATAAAGGATAGAATCGAGTCTACACTCAAGAGGCATCAAGCTGGCTTCCGCAGTGGTCGATCGTGTGTCGACCATATCAACACCCTGCGTATCGTCCTCGAGCAGTCGATGGAATTTCAATCACCGCTTTACCTCATGTTCGTGGATTTTGAGAAAGCCTTTGATCGAGTTAACCGAGAATGTATATGGAGATCGTTGCTTGGTAGAGGAATTCCACCAAAAATAGTTGCCATTATAAAAGAGTCCTACAACAACGCAAGGTGTTTTGTTTTGCACAATGGGCAGCTATCCGACTCCTTCGTAGTGCAACAGGGTGTGAGACAAGGGGATGTTCTATCGCCAATTCTCTTCCTGCTGGCGATGGACGACGTATTGACGGCCAGTGTTGGTACAGCCGAGCGACAGGGCATTCAATGGAGACCGTTCGAAAGGCTCAGTCATTTAGACTATGCCGATGACATATGTCTACTGGCAAATAACATCAGTGGGCTGAACGGGATGTGCCAAACACTGCAAGTGAAGGGAGAGTCAAGTGGTCTAAGAATTCACAGCAAAAAGACAAAAATAATGCTCACAGGCCGCTCCACACAGCAGCGTATTATTCTACAGGAGACGCCAGTTGAGGTAGTGGAACAGTTCAACTGCCTTGGCAGTATTGTCTCTGCAAACGGTGGTACGGATCTGGACGTTAAAAGTAGAATAAATAAAGCTCGTGCTGCCTTCGGTACTCTGTCCCCAATCTGGAAATCAAGTCATATCTCCTTACGCACTAAGTTGAGATTCTTCGAATCCAATGTCAAATCCGTGCTGTTATATGCTTGTGAAACCTGGAAAGTCACGTCTATTATTTCGAAGAAATTGCAGGCTTTTGTGAATCGCTGTCTTCGCCACATCCTAAAAATTCGCTGGCCACAAATAATATCAAATGAGGAATTGTGGCGCAGGACAAGTCAAGAGCGGCTGGACGTCGACATAAGAAAGCGTAAATGGCGTTGGATTGGTCACACACTGAGGAAACCAAACGATGAAATTGCAAAGCAGTCCTTTGAATGGAATCCTCAGGGTGCACGGTGGGTTGGAAGACTAAGAACAACATTGAAATCAACTGTCTTAGCGGAAGCAGAATCCCAGAGAAAGACGTGGCCACAGCTAAAGTACCTTGCAGCAGACCGTGAAGGATTGAGACGTTTTGTTGACGCCCTATGCCCCAGCCGGGGTTACAGGACACGATGATGATGACTGCTGTGTACTTTTTGCTGTAATAGGGTATCCAGACTAACTTTATAGCTGTTTTCGAAACGTGACACCCATTTCATACACCAGACGATATATTATTTTAGGGAATACTTTGGATGCTATCGATTCCAACTTTTACCTTAATTGGAAGATGATCCGAGTATGTAGTATTTCCCACCTCAAAATCTTTTACAATTGAGAGCCAGTCTCCACTGATAAGACAAAGATCTATGGTTGAGCTTCCTTGTTTACCAATAAACGTGAATTCACCATTAATATCTCCGTCAATGCTTCCATTTACAATGCATGAGCCAAAATCGTTGCAAAAATCAATTATTTGTTTGCCTTCTACATTTAAGACTTGATCTTTAGAACATCGCCCCCTATGTCCCAGCTTCAAAATTGATTCTTTATCTGCAGTTCTGGCATTTAGATCACCAATTGCCATTACATCTTGCGTTTTTGCTTCATTCAGCACATCATACAATAGAAGTGTTTTGTTGACCTTCTTAATGTGAACATTAAGAAATATTTCACATTAAGGCAAATTTTCAAATGCAAATTCCAACAACAACAAGTTAACTTCACATTTGAACTCTATGGCTGAATGTGGAACGTATCTTAATGTTCACATTAAGGAGGTCAACAAAACACGTCTAATATATCAAAGTCGTTTTGCCAGTTATTGCAGTTTAAGTAGACTGGCACAATGAAATAACTATTTCCACACATTTTCAACTCAAAACCCATTACAACTTCGTTTATTTGTACAGTGTACTCGCTGAATATATTTTGATTGATAGCGGCCATTATTCCTCCACTTGCTCTACCTCTACCTACCTTTGCTGGAATCCAGAAACATTTGTACCTTGGGAAATATTTCTCATATTTTTCACAATTATCGCTTAGCACATGTGTTTCCAATAAGAGTATGATATCGGCTTTACATAAGTCATTAAAAAAATCGGGAAATATAAGTTTATTATTTAATCCACCAATGTTATATGCGACGATACAGACATTTAAGCAACTATTTATATTTATACTTTGTTTTTGAATAATTTGAGTATTTTCTCTATCTTAATTATCCCTGTGCTATTGGGATGTAGATGGCACATCGTGTGACCTCACGATATACAGAAACAAGGTATGCTCATTGTGTTTTGACGGCTTTGGTGTGACGTCACTATAATCTGGTTTGGATATAAGATAGAAGAAAAGAATTTCATTTCATTGGACTATTTTTATTGTTTTTCTATTTGAACCAGTTTATATCACTTAATAATAATTTATTTAAATTATTGATTTTGAAATACAGTCTACACTTAAAAAAGGCATAACCTCGGCTTTTTTATATCAGTTTCCATAAACTTAGCGTATGTATAGGTATAAAGATTCGTTATTTTTCTTAATAAAATAATATTTTCAAGAATTCTAATGCTTCCCAGCGTTTGACTTGGTTTCTGAAGTCCACCTTCCTATAACTTTTCATTCACCCACGTAAAACTACTGTAAGTGTTTGGGTCGTTCGGCACTTTACACTAGGAATCCTGCGAGGTATTCAATGGCATATATTTTTAATTCCTCGAATTTAAGTGATGAAATTTCTTCCTCTTCTTCTGTTGGTAATTCTACATCATGTCCTTCAAGATCAGCAACTTCCGGATATATTTTTGATGCAAACACTTTAGAAAGCATTTATGCTACAAGTTGATTATCGTTGTTGTGGTCCTCGAATCCTCGTCTCTTTTTGCAACGTTGCTGTAGTCATTGACTTTTCGTGTGGCATTCGAGTATCCTGATACTAGGATATTTAAAAGTATATCGCGAAGCCTATAGTCACTCTCAATACAATGTTCTGAGCAAATACGACTATTTTTTTAAGAAAATTTGTTTTTATTTCCACAAATACAAAACCACAGTTTGCATACTTTTGTGTCTTTAATTTTGAAGTTGATTTTTTAAATGAAAGCACAAATCACAAAAATTCAATTCAAAACTTCTAATAAACAACCTCACTTGTCGAATTCACAGATGATTGTGACGTCACGCCTTATCAAGATAGCGAATTGGGTTTTTTCAATGAGCATACCTTGTTTCTGTATATCGTGGTGTGACCTAGCCTCAAAAGCTTCAACACGATCCACAAGATCTCCACGATCCACTGTAGTTTCTGTCAAAGTTCTGTCACTGTCAAAATCACCACCACCTGCTGTCTTCGCCGGTAAACAACTTTGAAAGAAGTCTAAAGGTAAACTCAGCATCTTGGTTAATTTTGCAAAACCACAAAATGCACCGTGCTTTAATCCTTTACCATCATTCCAAGTAAATTCGAGTCCATCAACAATTAATTTTTCGCCTTTAACTACTGCTCTCGAATTTCGTCGATTGTGTTTGATAAGCTTTCGGATGCGTAAAAGGTGTGATCGTCGTCTTATTTATTTATTTATTTATTTATTTATTTATTATCTACGATATATAATCAACAGATTTGGAATTACAATAACATATTTAAAAAGAAAAAAAAAAGTTTAATTCCTAGAATTACATTTATGGTTTAGATAAGCCAACAACAAATTCTTAAAAACATTTCTATTAAAACTTATATCTAGATTATAATAAGCTTCGTTAAAATATTTACAACAATTACTTAAAGGCTCACGTTGTCCATAACAAGTTCTGTGCGCAACCTCAAATAATATTGGCCTTTGTCTTAAACCTCTTGAAGGAGCATATATATTTATTAGAGCAAGTAAATTTTCACAATCAACAAAATTGCATAATATGTCACGAACAAACATTGCACTATACATTTCCCTGCGTGAGTGGAGAGATTGCATTCCTAATAACAAGCATTTGGATAGATAAGGATACTGTGAAGTGTTTACAAAACCAAAGAAATTTCTTAAAGCAAAGCGCAAAAAGTTTTTCTGAACCCTCTCAATCCTAGATATATCAGTTTGTGTAGAGTGACTTAAGAGTATAGGGATCTGTAAACTCTGACGAATTTCTTTTTAAAAATCCCAGCATTGAGTTAGCCTTAGAAATAACCGAGTTAATATGAAGCTTAAAGGTTAACTTTTCATCAAACGTAACACCAAGATCCTTAACATCATGAACAACATTAAGTGTGACATTATGTAGTGAGTATTGTGGAACTATCTGATATAAGGACCTATAATAAGACATTGAAGCACATTTATTAACATTTAATTTTAGGTCATTAAGGGTGCACCACCTACAAAAAACATCTAGATCATTTTGAAATAATAAACAATCATTTACGCTAGCGACTGCGGAGAGAGAGAGTTTTACACATAATTGTTCTATAACACTGCAATTATCATCTTGCATTAATCTCAATTCAACAGCTGAGGCAATAATAGAGCGACGAACTGCAACCAAGACTCCACCACCACGTTTCTTGTTGACATCCCATCGATCAAGTCGAAAAACAGAAAACAAAGACAGATCGAAAAGCTCTTCAATTTTTATATTCTCATGTAACCACGTCTCTGTTAACGCAAATATATCACATTCACAAGCATCAATAGACAGATAGTACAGTAAAATTAGAATTGTAAATGGAAAAAAATAGCGGCAGGCTGAAATTTTGCAGGTCGTTTTTGGGGTAGGTATACAACTTAAATCTAAGTTGGCGACCTCCTACCTCTTGCAGGGGCGGTGCCACGCCCACTTTTCTTGAATCCTGGTTTCTGAAGAAGCGGCTGCACCGATATGGATAAAATTTTCATAATTTGTTAATAAAGTCGTAGAAAAAATTAAGAAAATTGTTAAAGTAAAATCCGCCCACTTCCACGCCCACTTTTCTTCTTTCTTTTTTTCTCGAAAATGGCTCCTACGATTTGCATAAAATTTTCAGAGTTTACTCTTATGAACAAGAAAAAAATTTAAAACAAAATTTCATTTAAGTCCGCCCACTACCACGCCCACTTTTTTTTATCTTGATTTCTCAGAAACTGATTTGGATAAAACTTTGAGAGTTTTTTCATACTAGTGAAGAATTGCGAAGCACTTTTGGTTTTGTGAAACCCACAGGTAGTCACGCTCCTCTTTCATGTACATATATGTTTATTAATTTCTTCGAACTGTATTAGGGAGTAACGATTTAGTTTTTAAATAAAAATAAAAACCCAAATCAGGCCTCGAAGTCTTCAGATTGGTGAAAATCATTTACATATTTGAGTTCTTTTATAGTATAAGGATTTGTTCTTAGTTTCGCTGCTAAATGGACAATCATTGTATAAATATTATATATTGATTAAAAAAGCACTTTTAGTAAGATTCATCCACTAAACTCCGACTTTTCTTCAATATTGTCTCTATAAGACGGCTATTTGGAGTCTGTAAAATTTTCAAATCTTGTTTTTTTCGAGCGAGACTTACAATAAGTATTATTCATCAGTGTTCATAGGGGGTTGGGAAATCCAATTGTGTTGATTAAGCATATCACTCGTTTCCACTCCACCCTGGAGATGGAGTTAACAGCACAGTGGTGTCCACTGTAGGCCTAATCTACATAACATCTTATTATTATTTTAATACTTTTTTCGTTTCTGAGAAGGACCTGGTAGTTCATTCTCATTCCCAATCAAAGGCCCAGCGTCACGTTTTTCAATTGAAATTTCATCGCCGTCGTTTTCGTTTCGTAAAGAAATCTGACGACTATGGTCGCAGATTTCCCCACTGCAATTCTTGCAAATTGGTGTACATTTTAGACAGGGCCGGATTAACAAGTAGGCAGAATAGGCAGTTGCCTGGGGCCCCCGATTTTAGGGGGCCCCCCGAAAAATGAAAAAGACTTCTAAAATTTTCTTACAAACATAAAATTCTAGTAACACTTTTTTTATATTGCAAAATTTTGTTGTCAAGTCCGGCAGCAATGGAGTAGGTCGTTCAGTCGCTATAATTGCAGATTTGTCTACTGAATTCCACTTGTAAAAGGGTTTGCGATCTATGTTCCCTGTTCCGCGCATTCCCTTAATTTGGTTGGAAGCATGCTGTGAAGTGCTGTTTTTATGCAGTAGATTTTTTCGCCATTATGCAGACATTATATAATTTTTTTTCCGCTTCCACCTATCGTTGGGGCGTATTAAAAAATAAAATAAACAATGAGAAAACTTTGAAGACATTGTCAACTACACGATGGGAAGCACATTCGAATGCGACGAATGCAGTTTAGGATTCATTTGATATCATATTTGAGGCTCTAGAAATCATTGCTGCTGATGAATCACAAAATACTGATACTCGTTATGAGGCGACGTGTATTGCGAATAAAATGCAAAAATTCGAATTTGGTTTTATGTTAATTTTATGGAACTCTATTTTGACTGCTATGCGTTCAGTGAGTAAGTCATTGCAAAGTGAAAAAGCAGATTTGCAAACGTGTGCTTTTTTGTACGGACCGTTAGAAGAGATTTTAGTTTCATTTCGTGAAAAGTTCAATGATTTCGAGGAAAAAACAAAACAATTATTACCTGGTGTAGGTTATACAGAAACCGTAAAACGTACTCGTCGTAGAAAAAAACAACCTAATGACGGAAATGCTCCAGAAGTAGAATTTTTGCCTCGCGATGATTTTAGGACAAAAGGTTTCCTCGAAATCATTGACAATCTTCACAGTGAAATCAAACGACGTGCGAAAGTGTATATGGAAGTTTTAGAGACATTTGCATTTCTCATCAACTTTTCTCTAAGTGATGGAGACCTCCACGAAGCTATAAATAACTTAGTTTGTTTATATTCTAGAGATTTGGAAGAATTTTTCATTGAAATGAAACAATTCCAAAGTAACGTTAACAAAAAACTCAGTCATTTGTATAAGATTCTAATGGAAGATCAATTAGCCGATGTATTTCCTAACACAAAAATAGCTCTTCGGATTTTTTTAACATTAATGATCACAAATTGTTATGCCGAACGATCCTTCTCGCAATTAAAAAGAATCAAAGCAGCTGAAAGAGCTACAACGCGACAAGAGCGACTCGAGATGTTAGGTATACTTTGCATTGAGTCAGATTTATTGAACAAAATCGATGTTGATGATATAATTGATGAATTTGCCGAAAACATATGTAGAAAACGACATGTTTAAAATGTAGATAGTAATTTTATTGAAATTATTACATTGTGACAATAAAATTTTTATGAAAGATATAAGTTTGTATTTCTTAATCGAAAAAAGAAGGGAACTGACGTGAAAAAAGGGCCCCCAAATTGATTGTTGCCTAGGGCCCCGTTGAGGGTTAATCCGGCCCTGATTTTAGACCAGCTTTTCGGTAGCCACAAGCGTGTCCACAATCGTTTGTACATTTAAATACTATTAGTCTAAGACGGGGATTTAAATAAAACAACTTTTTTAATTTTTTTTCTCGTACATAAGAATTAACTGTCAGAATTTCATACAAATCGCAGGAGGCGTTTCCGAGAAAAAAAGACATGAGAAAAGTGGGCGTGCCAGTGGGCGGGTTTTAATAAAACCAATTTGACAACTTTTTCTCATCCATAAGAACAAACTCTTAAAATTTCATGGAAGTCAACAAAGAAATAAGAAAAGTGGGCGTGGCAGTGGGCGGATTTTACTTAAACAATTTTCTTAATTTTTTTCTACGACTTTATTAACAAATTATGAAAATTCCATTCGTATCGGTCGAGCGGTTTCTTCATAATCCATGATTGCAGAAAAGTGGGCGTGGTACCGCCCCTGCAAGGGGTAGGAGGTCGCCAACTTAGATTTAAGTTGAATACCTACCCCCGAAACGACCTGCAAAATTTCAGCCTGCCGCTATTTTTTTCCATTTGGTCAGTAGTAAAATTTCTCTATTTACTGAACTAAGAGCAAGGTCTCTTAGTTTTGATGAGAAACCACCCATGTTTTGGTAATACACACACAGATTATTTTTTACATGATCGAGTGGGAGAGACATCAGAGATGACACGGCGACAGTTTCAGGTTGTTGTTGATCATAAAGAAAAGATGATGATGACGGTTGAGGGTGTGGAGCTGCAGTGGATGAAGAAGTTACGATTCCACAACATTCATCACAGTAGTTCGGTAGTTTTTTGATCGATAAACGAAGTTGCTTACATGAACATTTGATGGCCAGTTATTAGCATTAAGAGCCAAATTAAATTTTTCAGCAGGAATCCCAACCTTAAAATTTATGTGCTTCAGAGTGGAAATGTCTACATTATTTTTCACCAATTTAAAACACATAATATCATCTTCAGAAATGTTTAATTTTACTGAAATATATTTCTTTATAGACGATTCAGAGGTACTAATAGTGAATTTTGATAAGTGCAACCATTTAGTGGGCTATATTACGCATATATCACTTTGGGGTTCATCAGCTCCCACTGTAAAGTTTGTTTTATGACGATTTCTGCGCTTCTTATGATCTTTTATGTGGCTGTTCACATTATTGTTTACATTTTTTTGCAAATTCACAGTGTCATTAGAGTTCCTCATATCCAAGGCAAGGGGGGGACAAGGTTCAATATAAATTTCGTTTTGTATTACACTGTTTTGTAAATGATGATATGACCCGGCAGTATGGTGGGGCAACGGGCTTAGAACATCATTGTTTATCGTGTGGTTGGGTAAGGGAAGGGTATCAGCAAGATCTGTATTCACTGAGTTTTGAGAAGAGTTTATGGTTTGTGGGAATAAAACAGCACTTTCACCTTGATAAGGATGTTGTTGTGATAAAAGGTTATTAGTATTAGAATTATTCTCATTGCAAACTGTTTTTAAAATCTCATTCAAATTTGATTTAAGGGAGTCAAAACTACTTTTCATATCAGAGAGATTTTCCAAAATTGAGAAAGCACTTTGTATATCAGCCAGAAGCTTTGGTTGTATTAGATTATTATGTAAAATTTGAACAGTTTTAACAAGTTCGGAGACTTTAGACACAAAGCCAAGCACTGGCACACTTGCACAGGCATTACATTTCCAAAAGAAATTTATTGTAGATTTTAAGAATTTTAATGAACTTTCAGATGGAATAGCACAACTGCCATGAAATTTTAAACCGCAAATACCGCCACATGTTACATATTCGGTATCAATGCTTAAATTACACTCTGCGCAATTTTCAGGCATTTTATTGAGGTTTATATAAACAAATCAAGCGAGACAAAATAAAAAACACGTCCGTTCAGTTTGAGCTCTACTCTTCTTATAATTGGAGGATAATCTCTCTGGACGGATATTTTAGTGTTTTTAAGTTTGTGTGTATTATTCAGTACCGAATAAAGATTCTCTTTGTTTTTAAACTTTGCAATAAAATTTTTAAAATTTGGATTCCATGTTTTCCTCACGTGTAATATTGATTGTTCCATTTGACAACTGGTTACATGTTTTCATTATTTGTTCTACGTGGTCGATTTCGGTGTTCGCCTCCACTTTAAATATTAAATTTTTTTGTGGTTGAGTTTTTGGATGTTTTCTATCTGTTGTTCTAGATACTCACTCAACTTAGTATAATCATGATAGCGTCACACGCTTTTATACCACATAGGATAATAATAAAATGCACGACTGGATCGCACGTACTTGCTCTTATGTTCAAGTTGTGTGGGACTTAAGAACTTTAAAAAATATTCAAGTTTTTACAGAAAAAGTATAAAGCATTTAAATTGTTCTTTTAATTATATAAACAGTCTGATAAAAAACTTATAGCTCAAAAAAAGTATGCCATCTGATTACTTGAAAAAATATGAATATATGCAAAAAAAAAATTAAAATCGTTGGAGCCGTTTTCTTAAAAATTAATTTTTTATATATAAAATTTCTTAACATTTTTCATTTTTCATTTTTTTTTAAAAATCCAAAATTATTTTTTTTGGTATACAGTATTATTTATATTTTAACAAAGCTTTTGCACAAGAAAAATTATTGAAATCGGATGAGCGGTTAATGAGAAAACCGAAAATCAAAAAAACCGTTATATGACAGGTAAGTTACATACAAAGCCCACAAAGAAGCCCACAAAGATAATACAAAACCAGAAGATCATATTAAGATCACCGCAGCAAATATTGCAGAACCATCATTTGGAATATTTCTGCAACAGTAATAAGAGACGAAAGAATAACATTGGCATTTTATTTAAAAACCCACATCCCACAGTCCATCACAAAATGCTGACAAAGGACGCCACAGCGCACAATAGATACTTTTCATAAAGTGAAGCCACAGTCATCATACAGTCATCACGGAGTCATCACAAGAACGTAGCAGCCAGCGGTCAACCTCAACTTATCTCCTGTTATATTATTCTCGTACTTAGATCAATAAAGTTTAATTCTTTTCAAAAAACCTTTTAATAGAACGCATTTTGTAATTGGCGCAGTCGGTAGGATAGGGTTTAAAAATTATCAAACGGAAATTAATAATAACTCCTATCTAGTGATCGTTAACGTGAGTCGGAACCAAACGTATATTGGAAAAAGCGACATCATACCTACGAAAAAATTTACAGATTTCACTCCTTGAGTAACGATGGGGACATTGAAAATGACTTGCTAATGCTAGATAAATCCTTAATCTTTATAATTTATACAATCTTTTTTCTCTTTTAAATTTTATCTTTACCAATTTATACATACATATCAATTTAGTTCATCTTTTTTATGAAGACCAATCCAAACATTATATTGAACTAAGAAAACTAAAAATTTGTTAAACAAACTTTATTCGCACTTCCATCTTTACTTGCGCTTAGTTACACCAAATTGTTTTTTTTTTTCTTCAGCTTTAAAAATAATTAAGGAAGGATAATTTTTAAGCCGTTAATCCAACAAAAATCGGAGCTCTTAATTGCTTAATACATACATTTAATTTTCCCTCCGTTTTATCTTCAACCAAATTTTGATTCTTCCCTAAGCGCAAAATGATGTTAGCATATGTATAACTACTTTTTTTTCCTATTTCGTCCTATATTCGTTTTTCGTTTTCCAAAATCACGTTTTTTGTAACACTAAATAAAATTATATTTTCCAAAAAACAAATATTTAATGTTGGTAGTTGTTACCTCTCCCCAAAATTTGTCTTCTCTTATTCCCACTGTAGTTTTTTTTATTTTGTTTCATTTTCAAATATACAAAAGAGGTGTTTTCTTTTTGTTATTTTATTGACCCACATAAATTATTTTCCCGCTTGTCTTCTAATCTTATATTTTTCATTTACTTCGTGCGGTACCCTACTTTTTTCTTTTTGATTTAGCTTTGTGGTAGCACCAAACAAAAATTAAAAATTTCTACACCTATTGCTTGTTTATTTCGGTCTGTATTTGAATAGATTTTTCCTAACTCGTGTAACTGTTTAATTGTGGTAGGCAACGCTAACTTATATTTGATTTTCCCTCAAATATATGCCTACAAACGAATTTTCAACGCTGCTGTTTGGTACGTGTCAGAAAAATTCTATTTTTCTTATGCCCTTTGTAGTTTTTTTTTTTTAATTTTGGGGTTTATTACGAGTCTTTTCGAAAAAATTCGGCAAGACAAAAGTCAACCAAAAATTCTTGATGGACTTGAAATTTCTATCAAATAGGAAAATATTTACTAATACAAATTAGCAATAACGATAAATCGACTTTTAGTCTAATCAACCAGTCTGTTTTGAAGAGACTCTTGCAATACGGTCCTTTATTGCATTTTCAAAAAGAGGCTGGTTGTGACCCACACTAGTAACTTCCAATTTGTGGTGCCCCGGAAGCTAGAGGTCCAATGTTATTTTTTTGTATTCAACAATTTTTGGTATAGTTTTTGTATTTTTTTTTTTTGCATTAAAAAAAAAAACAGTTTGTTGAATTATTATACAAAACCTACCGATTGTCAATTATAATCTAGTACATACATATATAGAAGCCCGAAACCAATATGATTATTTGTTCCTAACATATTCGAGACTAAAAACAATTCAACATTTTTTGGTAAGGTTTTTTGTAGTTTTTTTGCTTAAAAAACTGGTTATGGGATATTTTTACAAATCCTTATTTATAGAAAAAAAATACCCAAAAGGACGAACAAAAATTTTCTACAATTTTGTTAAGTTTCTTGTAGTTTTTTCGATAAAAATAATTATTTGTTGAATATTTTTAAAAATTTTATCAATCATTTATTATAAACTCATTTAAAGAATAAAATTAGCCTGAAGTCAATATCATTGTTTGTTCTCAAAATATTTGAGATGAAAAAATATTTTCCACAATTTTTGGTGAAGTACCTATCTTGTAGTTCTTTTTCACTTAAAAAAAAACTTTTTGTTGAATTTTTTTATAAATCCTATCAATTATCAATTCTAAGCTAGTGTGTGGACTTAAATTAACCCGATGTCATGTCATTATCTGTTCTCAAGATTTTTGAGGCAAAAACCAATTTTTTAATAATTAGTGTGTAGAATTGCTTGCAGTTTTTCGCTTAAAAAAAACTATTAATTCAATATTTTTTAAAATTTTATCAATTTGTATCTATAAACTAGCGTATAAAATAAAATAACCTCGAAGCCAATATCATTGTTTGTTGTCAAGATATTCGAGCCTAACAACTTTTTTCAACAATTTTCATCTACATTTTTTTATTAAAAAAAAAACTATAAGTTGATATACTTCTATATTTTAATCAATTCCTTATTACGTCAATTTGCGTAGAATAAAATTAACCTGAAGTCGATTTGTTCTCGAGATATCTGAGACTAAGGAAATTTGAACTGCTTCTTGAATTTATTGAAAGGTCCTTTCTGCTTGTAATGAAACTACTGTGTATACAATAAAATCCATCCGAAGTCGATATCTTAATTCGTCCTTGAGATACGGTGAACAAAAAAGCGAAGGAACGTACGAACACACACAGACATCTCTCTACAAAAATGGAATCCGATTCTAGGGAGCGAAACGTGAAGATATGTTAAAATTTTTATTTTGACAAATCGGACCATTTACAATAACTTCCAATGGGAAGTTAAAAAATTATAACTTTTTTATGTTTTAGTTTTGTGATTTTATTGACCTATATTTGTATTCCCACTTGTAGGTATTCTTATTTCATATTTTTCATTTTCTTCGTTAATCCATCTAATCATAGCTAAACAAAACACAACAGTAAAATAATAAACAAACAAAAAACCCCCAACAAATATCCTAACGAACCTACCTGAAAACTAAACATCCCACATGCATTCTATCCTACTTACCTTTCACGCACATCGCATTCTATACTATTAATAAAAAAAATATTTACTGGCAAGCAGCGCAAACAAACCTCCCAACTCCAAGGCATCTTTGCAACTGACTGAAGACAGACTGAACACTGAAATGAACAGTCTCTTATAATAAACTACTAGACAGATATCAGGGATGAAATCGTGTTTCAGCAATGTATCAAAATATAAAAGGAAAGTGTATCGAATTGTACTTTTTGATTTGATTTGATAATATTTTGTCCACATTTGCTGTTGTATGAACGTATGTAATATTTCTATATCCAATTAATTAAAAAAACAACTTAGCTGTTTATGTTAATTAACATATAAGGTACTTACATACTTACATATGCGAAACTTTTATAACAAAACTGTAGGAATTTGTTGCAATACCCTTCGATTTTGCGAGATTTAAATTTTATAAATTCAATGTTTTCGATTTTTAATTGCGAGATTGTTGAAACCGGTATTTTGTAGATGCCATTTTCTCGAACAAACTGTATTAATCATTTTTATTTCTTCTGTTATATCGATGTCAGCCTCGGTTCACAGTATACATTTTGTGAGGTCAGATGATTTTCTTTTTAATTTACTTTATCTTTTTCGTTGAATGCAAAAGTGGAGTACTTTAGCAAAGTGGAGTGTATCGAAAAAAGTACAATCTTATCGACTTTTGCAACCCTGGCAGAGATAGAAAGAAATCTTCAATGAACTATGGGACTATATTTTTGTGCTCTGTTTATTTGGGCTGTTTGTCCGCACAAAAACTTGCAAATCGACGACGATGAATTTTAGGAATATTGATTAAAGATTTAGTACCACTTTTTAATTAATTGTATTTTCGATTTGTGAAGCTTATATAGAACGTACAGCAACGTATGATATATCAAAATAATTGTCAATTATTCAAGCTGCTAATAAAACAAAAACTAATTGTCTAGGTGCACAGATTAAAGAGTTAGTAGGTGATATGTAAATGAACAGAAATATGTTATTATCTCGGCTTAGGTACGATTAAAAAAATCAAATTTTACATGTTATATGTGAATCTATATAATCTATCTCCGGTATGAATTTGAGATTTTTAAATGCAACCATTTAAAAGATAAGAAATAATAACTGCGAATAATCGATCAACAAAAATTATATAAAATATATAAAATATAAAAAAATACTAGGTATCAAAATTTCCTGAAACGAAACAATTTGTTATTTATTATCTTTCTTAAACTATACAATTTAGTACAATCAGCCTTAACTCTGATGTGTAGCATTTGTGAGCCATCTTTTTTAGAACTTTGAACTTACAACCAATAATATCTCACTTTGTAGATTTTTTGGAATTGCAAAATATATGTACAAAATTGTTATATTAAACTTAACCATCGATAAACAAAAAAAAATATTACTCTGGCACTTCTCATTTGTTTTCTTTTTTTGTTCAACCATTTCACATAAAACCATATTTTAGAAAACGTCATATTGCACCTCTACATTATTTTCCTATCATAAACATTTTCAAAAAATTTCCAAAGCTTAGATTTAGTTTTAGAAGCACAATGCACTGCTGAGTGCTGACTGCACTAGCTCTTGCATTTTATAATTATAGTAATATGTATAGTTAAAACTTATATTGTTCATTTTAGAAACACCAACCAAAAATTCAACCGTACCCTCCCTATCCGCCTGCAATCATCTTCTATACATATTTGTTCATTCCAAAATGAATGGTAACACCACCAAAAATTCGATCTTATCCCCCATATACGCCAGCGTTCATCTCATATTACCATTGTTCAATTTATTCATTTTAGTAACACCACCAAAAATTCGATCTTATCCCCCTTATACGCCAGCGTTCATCTCATATACACACTTGTTCACTTTATTCATTTTAGTAACACCATAATTTACTCAAAACGACCCTATAAACATTTTCAATGTTAAAATAAAAATCAGTGAAAAACATTACAATTCAAGATCCGTAAGGACAAATATTGTGAAATCTCGTAGAGAGAGTGTTTAATTGATTTTATCTATTAAGAAAAGGAAAAGACTAAGAATATTGTGAAAGTGAAAGTGAATATTGAACTTGAGACAAATTAACACAAAAAATAAAAAAATGTCAATTAATGAGGAACTACCCGTGAATGTGGCAGAGGAGAAAGAGCAGGAGTTTCTTCTAAGAGAACTCCAGCATATACCACCATTCAAAGGTGCTTCGGAAGACAATTTGGCTCTTTTCATCTCATCGGTGGAATATTTGATGACAAAAATTCAAGGACAACATAATATTGTCAAGGCGACGTTCGCTGTACACCACAAGATACAAGGCGATGCAGTAGGAGTGATAAATGCTCTACCACATCTTGCGCCATGGAGGGATGTAAAAACCAGCTTGGTAAGGAATTATAGTGTAAAAGAAAGTTATTTAAAGATAGCACAAGAAATAGGGACGGTATTAGAAAAAAATATTTTTAAGTTATATCAAAAATTGGATAGTTTATTGCAAAAAATTCAAATAAAGGCACAACTCGAGCCTAATCTAATTTACACGCAAAGAAATAATGAAACTTTAATCTTAGAAGCTTTCAAAAATAATTTGACTTCTAGTCAAAAAGCAATAGTAATTGCAAGTAAATGTTCCACTATGATGGAAGCATACGATTTACTAGAATCGAATTCAATGTTGTACAATAATGAACATGTAAAGAAACCCATCGATATGAATAAAAATCTCAATGCTTACCCTCCTAAACAAAATAACTTCATTCCTAATAGATATAATAATAATTATAAAAATACGAATAACGTTCAGAGAAATAATAATTTGGGAATGAGTTCAGCCCAAATAAGGTTTAATAACAATCAGGTTCTAGGTAACCACAGGCAGAATCCTTTTAGAGATTATAAATTTGGATTTCAACACAATAATTATAATGGCTATCAAGGTCAAAATAATAATAAATTATCAGAGTCAAAATTACTTTAGAAATCCTAATAATAGTAGACAAGTTAGACAAGAACTAATGGAAGTTAATCGTCTAACTGACGAACAAATTAAAAATGGTGATGAGGTAAATTTTATAATAGGGGGCCTTCGAAACTTCCCATCGTAGAACTTCAGGTTCAAAATGAAAAAATAAAAGTCTTAGTAGACACAGGATCTACTATGACCCTTCTAGATAATAGAAAATGTCAATACTATAAAAGAATCAAATTAGAAAAAGAAATTAGAGTAGACACAGTAAATTCTTATATTTTTATATCGGAACAAATTATAACGAACATTCCTAGAGAATTTATAGAAAATGCCACAATGGAGTGGAAGTTAATGTATTTTGAGAACAAGAATTTTGATGCGATCATAGGATCGAACTTTTCAAATGCCATAGGTGGTATTATTAATATGAAGGAAAAATATTTAGAGATTAACGGGAATAGAATTCCTTTTGTTTCTTTTCAAGTCAATGGAAATGAACACATCAATGTAAATGATCAATGTCCATTTAAATTTGACGAAATTCATATTCTAGAAGATAATTCTACTGATATGAATCAACTTCTACATAAGGATTTAAATGAAGAAGAGAAAGGAATGTTAAAAGTATTCTTAAATAAGAATACAGATATATTTTATAAAGATGGAGAAATATTAAGCTCCACAACGCAAACCGTTCATTCTATAAGAACAAAAACAGATACGCCGATTTTCACTAAAATCTATCGATATCCTAAAATTCATGAATTAGAAATAGATAAGCAAATAAAGGAAATGCTTAGCAATAGAAATATAAGAAAAAGTATTAGTCCGTATAATTCACCCGTTTGGATAGTTCCAAAAAAGTAGATAACTCGGGAATTTCCAAGTGGCGTATGGTAATTGATTACCGCAAGCTAAATGAGGAAACTATTGAATATAAGTATCCTTTACCAAACATCGAAGATGTTTTAGATAAGCTAGGGAGATCCCAATATTTTACGACTTCAGATTTAGCTAAAGGGTTTCACCAGATTAGAGTGAAAGAAACTGACATAGAAAAAACGGCTTTCAGTGTTCCACAAGGACATTTTGAGTTCCTTAGAATGCCGTTCGGGTTGAAAAATCCACCTTCTAGTTTTCAGTGCATGATGAATGAAATCCTCGAGGGATTAATTAATAAAATTTGTGTAGTTTACATGGGTGACATCCTTGTATTTAGTACTTCTCTAATAGAACATACAATCAACTTAAGTAAAATATTCGATCGTTTAAGACAACATAATTTGAAAGTCCAAATAGATAAATGTGAATTTTTGAAAAGAGAAACTAAATTCCTTGGACATTTAATAACTAAAGACGGGTTAAAACCTAACCAAGATAAGAAAGAGGCAATTCAAAAAATATTAATTCCTAAAACTGTTACAGAGATAAAATCATTCCTTGGTCTTACAGGATACTATAGGAAGTTTATTAAAGATTATGCTTCTACAGCACAACCTATGACAAAATATTTAAAATAGGGAACAAAAATAGATGTTAAAGACTCCAAGTATATACAATCATTTGAAACTTTAAAGAAAAATATAATGAGTCCCCCAGTACTAGTATACCCCGATTTTACTAAAGAATTTGAACTCACAACTGATGCATCCAACTATGCAATTGGAGCTGTCTTAACGCAAGACAAACACCCCATCACATACATAAGTAGAACCCTCCATGATCACGAGAAAAAATATTCAACTACCGAGAAAGAATTATTGGCAATAGTTTGGTCAATTAAATATTTAAGGCCATATCTCTATGGAAAGAAATTTCAATTAAAGTCAGACCACCAACCTCTGAAATGGTTAAAGACAAAAAGTCTAGGTAAAGATATTTCAGGAAGATTACAAAGATGGATACTTTCCCTTGGAGAGTATAATTTTGATATTAGTTATTTAAAAGGTTCACAAAACACAGTTGCTGATTACCTAAGCAGAGAAATAAAAGACAATGAAAATGAAATTAATCATTTAGATGAGGATCAAGAATTAGAAACTCGACATTCAAAAGAAGAAGAATTGTTAGATCATTTTGTAATTATCGAAAAAGCTGTTAATTCTTACAAGCAACAAATAATAATAAACCTCGATTATCAAGGTAGAAAAATGGGAATAAAACGCATAAATGGAAATAGAAAATTAGTTGAACTTTCTCCTAGTTTATTAGAATCTCCAAGCTTCGAGAGGAAAATAAAAAAAGTATTAGAACCAAAGCAAACAGGGGTATATTGCGAAAATGATAATATATATAATATATTACAACAAAAACTAATAAAACACTTTGATAAAAGCATTATGACATTTCATAGATGTAGCTATCTAGCTAAAGAAATGAAAACAGAAGAAGAAACTGTTGAACAAATTAAACTGTATCATGAATTAGAGACCAGTCATTCTGGCATAGAAGAAAATTACACAGGATTAAAAAGATATATCTTTTTTCCAAAATTTAAAAATATAGTTACTACAGTAGTTAATAATTGCGCCATCTGTCGTTTAAATAAATATGATAGACATCCAGTTAAGCCAAAGTTTAAATTAACAGAAACCCCAAGCGACGTGAATCAAATTGTACACGCAGACTTATTTTTCTTAAATAAACTACCATTTTTATCCACAATTGATAAATTTAGTAAACGTGTGACATTTACTTCAATCCCTAATAAAAATATAGAAAGTACTCATACAGCATTAGTGCAGTATATTTCACAACATGGGAAACCAATTAAATTTGTAATGGACAATGAATTTGACCAAATTCTTATTAATACTTTATTTAAAGATTTAAATATAGAAAGACATTTCACAACCCCTCACTCACACACAGGGAATAGCCCTATTGAAAGAGCACATAGCTCAATATTAGATAAAATAAGATGTCTTAAAAACGGAAAACAATAAACAATTATCAGATCTAGAGAAAATTAATATCACTTATAAAGCTGTATTTTACTATAATAATGCTATTCAAAATATAAGTAAGAAAAAACCATTTGAAATTCAAGAAGGAAGAGTTGACAAAAAACAATTATACAAAACTTTTGCTGAACATAAAGAAAAAAAGATATCTCAGTTAAATAAAAATAGAGAAGATACGGAAAAACCTGAAGATAATGATTACGTAGTTAATCCAGGGAGAAGGGATAAAATATTACCGAAATTCAAATATAAAACGACTAAAAGAGTCCACCCTACTAATATTCAGAGGAAGAGAAAACGAAGCAAACAAATATCCCACAATGACATGATCGATCAAGATCAAGCAAATAAATCAGGAAAGAGTGTTACATCTGCAACAGATTCAGTGACTCAAAATACTTCGTCAAGTATAGATTCTGAAAATATTCCTCTCGCGCAGTTAAAGTGAAAATATTAACCATGTATATTTTATATTTTCTCACCCTAGTAGTTTTATTGGTTACTAAAATTAGAAGTGAAATAACCACAGAAAACATTAATATCCAAGAAGGATATACAAAAATAAAACTTAATAAAGTTAAAATAGTGAAAGATTACATACATATTTTACATAGAATAAATATTACCCAAATTAAAAATGTTTTTAATGACATAGAAAATAACATGAACAATTTAACAGAAGTAGATTTTCCCGATGAGATATTCGAAGAAATAAAATTAATTAAATCTGAAATAGAAAGTGTTACACAGCATCGAAATAAGAGGAGTTTGTTTATTTTGGGCGGAAGTGTTTTGAGATTTTTGTTCGGAACAATGGACGAAGAAGATCGAATAAAAATTGAAAAAAGATTGGAAAATAGTGAAACAAATAATCACAATATAATAAACAATTTAAATAAGCAAATCAAAATTAATGACATATTCCAAACACGAATCAAATCAATTCAAAAAGAGTTTGATGATTTATATAAAAATACAAAGTTTTTAAATTTTAATCTAACAGGAATGTTATTCGTTCATAGAGTAATTATTTTAGAAATAAGAGAAAAACTTTATAAAGTAAAAGAAATAATTGAAAAAACTCAAAATAATATCCTGGCAAGCAAAATAAATGTTATGGTTAATTCGGTATTAACAAATTATGAAATAAATGAATATAATATAACTTTTGAAAAATTAAATAAAATTAAATTATCTGTAGCATCATATAAAGATGAAATAATATTCATTATAAGCATTCCAGATAACATTGTTACGTTTACTAAATATTATATTACAAGTATGGCTAATTTTGATAAAGAAGAATTAATTATAAAAGACGATTATATTATTCAGTTAGAAGATAGTGAATTTCTATACGAAGAAATAGAATATAAAAAATTGAAAGTTTATACAAACTGTTTAAACTTTAAAAATTGTAAGAAACAAATAAACAGAAACAATAATATTATATCAGAACTAAGTAGAGGTATATTGTTAGTAAAAAATGGAAAATTTCTACTAAATAATACTTGTAACGAAAAAGATAAAATTGATATCACAAATAATGTGCTGATTAATTTTGAAAATTGTGTTTTAAAAATTGACGAAATATTATACGAAAATAAAAATGAAATAGTTGAACAAGCTATCTATATGAACAATCCAATATTGTATAAAAACATGTCAGAAATATTTGAATATAAAGAAATAAAATTTGAAGATATTAATAATTTAGATGAAATCCATGAGAAAATAGCAAATATTAAAAACCATACCAACATAGCTTATATGTTACATGTACCAATAGTATTGTCAATAATAGTTATCATATTATATATTAATAAGAAAAAACTCGCCAAAATTTGCTCCAGGAGAAGCAACAATTTTAAGGAGGGGGGAGTTACATACAAAGCCCACAAAGAAGCCCACAAAGATAATACAAAACCAGAAGATCATATTAAGATCACCGCAGCAAATATTGCAGAACCATCATTTGGAATATTTCTGCAACAGTAATAAGAGACGAAAGAATAACATTGGCATTTTATTTAAAAACCCACAGTCCATCACAAAATGCTGACAAAGGACGCCACAGCGCACAACAATAGATACTTTTCATTAAGTGAAGCCACAGTCATCATACAGTCATCACGGAGTCATCACAAGAACGTAGCAGCCAGCGGTCAACCTCAACTTATCTCCTGTTATATTATTCTCGTACTTAGATCAATAAAGCTTATTTTTTTTTTTAAAAACCTTTTAATAGAACGCATTTTGTAATTGGTACCGTTAATAAATGTTTTTGATAATTTTTTTTCTTACCAAAAAGTACACCATGTCTACAATAATACACTGATTTTTTTTTATCAAAATCGTTGGAGCCGTTTTTGAGATAAATTAGCTTTTCCTTAACGGTTGTATGGCAAGTACCGTTATTTTTTGAGCTAAAAAAAAATTCAATTTCCCCTCTGGAGAGTTACAAAAAAACCTTAAGTTCAAAATTTGAAGAAAATCGCTTCAGTGGTTTAGGCTGTAGGTTGAGGTACATACAGACAGACAAACAGACAGACAGACAGACAGAATTTTGCCACCCACTTTTTTCGTGTTCTCTATCATCGTAATGTCATGTTTGATTGTTATCTCGAAATTTTTGTTTGCACGAATCCAAAACTTGCCCTATAGTACCTATATCGCAAGTAAAAATGAGTATCAAAATAACCATTATTTTATTTATACCTATGCGAAATTAATAAAAGCAAAAGTACCTAATCCATTCATGCACTCAACAGATATGAGTTCATATGTTATAGCGCTCAAATATTGCCGTTATCTCCGTTCAATAGAATTTTAGGATTCTAATTTGGTAATCATATTCAAATCAATAATTTATATCATCTGTCAAAATGTCAGCCCCACCCCTTAAAATGATAAAAATTAAATACTAAACATAAATTCATTCATCGGTTTCCGATACCGAGACGATACCAGTTTTAAAGCATCCGAAACTATACCGAGCCGATACCAATACCATACTTTTTGGACCGAAATTTGCCGAGACTCTCGGTAGTATCGTTTTATTTATTATAAACATACAATTGTTCTTGTAATTGATTTCACGGAAACGGACTTTATCGCTTTCGATGAAATTTTCAGTTTTTCTCTCTTTAGCAGAAAGAAGATTTAGGGAATGAGTTTATTTAGAACCATCACCAACTTTTCTGGTATTCAGGTCGTCGTCGTGTAATTTTGAACAAAATAAAAAAAAAAATAAAAAACATTAAAATCTTTCTTTTGTTCTTTATTGTATTAGCAACTCGAAAGATAGCTTAGAACTTTAAAGCAAGTATGAAATTTGATTAAATACTTCACGGTTAAAAATTCTGGGGTATTTTTTAATACAGCCTTTGTATTACAGCCGTATTCAATACAGAAAATATTACTTTTTAATATTCCGTAAATATTAAAGAAATTTTCTAATAACTTTGTATTACATTCTAATAGATTAGTATTAAAATTGTTATTTGTAATTCAAAAAAGATTAAAAAGTAAACGAATGAAATAAAATATAATCTTTTGGTATTAAAATTAAATAACTTTAGTATATGCGTACATTTTTAATACAAAAAGTATTGAAATTTAATACAAATTGTATTAAAAGAATCGGGACGCGTATATTTTTAATACAAAATGTATTAAAATTTAATACAAATTGTATTAAAATATTCGGGATTCGTGTATTTTTAATACGAAAAGTATTAAAATTTAATACAAATTGTATTAAAAATATCGAGACTCGTGTATTTTTAATACAAAATGTATTAAAATATTCGGGATCCGGGATTCGTGTATTTTTAATACAAAAAGTATTAAAATTTAATACAAATTGTATTAAAATAGCAAGATGCGTATACTTTCAATACAACAGTATTAAAATCTAATACAATTTGTATTACAACAGGAAGCCATTACAAGCAAGCATCAGCCATATTTAAATATGAATATGTAGCATATGTTTTCAATACCAAAGTATTAAAATTGAATACAAATTGTATTAAAACAGCAATAAAACAATAAATAAACAATTTAAATATGCATTATTTTGAAGGCGCGTTGAAATATTTCGA
This sequence comes from Dasysyrphus tricinctus, assembly GCA_963921185.1. Taxonomy (NCBI): domain Eukaryota; kingdom Metazoa; phylum Arthropoda; class Insecta; order Diptera; family Syrphidae; genus Dasysyrphus; species Dasysyrphus tricinctus. The sequence goes on along the minus strand of OY992533.1, from coordinate 30,838,715 downwards.
GGTAAAATATACAAATTAGTAGATAAAATTTCAATCGCATTAAGATTTTAGTTCTCATATATGTGAAAAAAATAAATATAATAATGCCTCCATTAATTGACTTGAAGATAAATACTCTTAGCAAAAAAAGTCTTTCATTACTATTATTTTTGTAATATATATTGTATTAATTTTCATGAAAAGAATCTAAAAATTAAATTTCAAGAAATAAAGTATTATATTATAATACCTTTGTATTATTAAAATATAATACAGATTTCGTATTCCCTTGTAATATCTGATATTATTAAGTTTTAATATATTTTGTATTAACTTCAAAATTTTAATATTTGTCAAGTATTAAATTTTAATAAATTTTTGGTGTTGTCATATATGTAACCCAGAAAATATTAGAAAGTACCTACCCCAAAATTTTTAACCGTGTTGAAAAAAATGGATACATGCAAACAAAAATTTAATTTCGTTGGAGCGGCTTTCCAAAATTTTGACATGCTAAATTTGATTGAATTCGTTAGTGAGAAAATTTTGACCTAAAATACCTATAATAATATACGTTCGTAAGATAAATAAGCTTTTCCTTAACAGCAATTGAGTGAGTCCCCTTGCCTATCAGTTTTGGGTGATTGTTTTTGTTTTGGATTTTTCCATATGAGTAAGATTCTATATACAATGATAATACTTCAAACCAAGAATCAATTACAAATACAATATCCCAAACATCTGAACCAACTTCACCAATGTCCATCGACCACATCAGTCAGCACTACGACAAAATATCTGAAAATGATGACGATGATAATGATGGAGATGGAGACATCTAACCTTAACAATGGTACTCAAGAAAATGACTCTGTCGTTCGGAGGTTGGGACACTCGAACTCCTTGGGAGTTTGAGTGATCCATCCTAAAGCATTTAACCAAAATAATACAAACGCTAACGACTTTTCACAGTATAGCTCCTCTAATACTGCACAAAAGTCCTCTGCAACTACAAATTCAATCCTTAAGGTTCTCCAGTGGAATCTTAATGGATATTTTAATAACTATCATGAGCTAGAGCTCTTAATTAAAGAACATAGACCCAACAACACAATAGTTAAAGCCCCAAAACAGTACGCAACTTACTTTCACAATTTAAGTGTAAATACAACAGCAAAAATACCACAAAGTAACGCAACAACTAAAAAGGAAATGTTATTTACTGATAACCTTTCGGATTCTGGCCTACAACATTAGTGATGTGAAGAACAATTTGAATAGACAACTTGACCTTATATTTTCTAATGACTCTATTAACTGCATAGTAGAGGAAAGAGCCTCTAGCTCTTTCCACTATTGACCTTTTCCATCCACCGTTATCTGTAACTTTTGCTTATGAGCATGGAAATACAGTTATCGAGTCCGATGTCACAACATATAGTTTTAATTTTCGTAAAGCAGATTTTACCAAACTAAATGAACTTCTGAGTAATATAAATTTTGATTTAATTTTGAATTCTAGTTTAAACAATAGTATCGATACGGTAACCACTAACTTTTATTCAACAATTTTTGAATGATTTTATTTATGTGTACCTTATGCACCCAGGAAATGTACATCGTCTTCACCTCCGTGGTATTCGAGAGAGCTGCGTTCACTCCGAAACTCACGAAATGGTCTGTGGCAAAAATATTTAAGATCTAGAACAGAAAGTGACTACTCTCATTATCTGAATGCGTATAATGAATTTTCAAATCTTTCTAAACTGTTATATGACGCCTATATAAGCCAAATGCAATTCGATATTATCTCAGATCCCAAACGATTTTGGCGATTTATAAATTCAAAGAAAAAGTCTGATGGCTATCCTGCTACTCTTAATTACTTAGACCATTCTAATTCTACTAATGATACTAAAATTATAACTAACTTATTTGCGAACTTTTTCAGCCTTGCCTTTTCCGATAGTAATTTTGAGCCCGATTCCAATTACTTTTATTATTTAAATAACTGTAATAAAACCTCATTAGAATCTATAAATATTAATGTTGATGATGTGGTCAGTAAGATTAATAATCTCAAGGATGATTTCTCATTGGGCCCAGATGGTTTACCAGCAATTGTTTTGAAGAAATGTGCAACAAATTTGGCCCAGCCTCTTGCTACTCTTTTCCAAAAATCTCTTTCTCTAGGGATTTTTCCATCAATGTGGAATGATTCGTTCATAATTCCAATTCACAAAAAAAGGTTCTAAATCAGATGTTGCGAACTATAGGCCAATTGCCAAATTGTCGTGCATTCCCAAACTTGTTGAAAGTATTGTCTTCGACTGCGTATACTTCCATTGTAAATCATTATTTCCCACCAAGCAGCACGGGTTCCTTAAAGGTAAATCTACGACCACTAACTTAACAGAATTTGTTTCCTATACATTAAAAGCATTAGAGAATAAAAGCGAAGTTGATGTTATTGCCACGGACTTTAGCAAGGCATTTGACAAAATCTCACATAAAATTATCTCACTTAAACTAAAAGCTTAAGGATTTCCTCCTGGTTTTATTCAATGGATAGAATTATACTTATTGGATCGTAAATATCAGGTTTTGTTTCGATTTTCAATATCAGATCCTTTCATTGCAAAATCCGGTGTCCCACAAGGCAGCCATCTGGGTCCAATTATTTTTATTCTGACAATCAATAACGTGGAATCTGTGATTCGGCATTCAGAACTTTCGACGTACGCGGATGATATGAACATTTTTAGAGTAATTTCTTCATCTAGCGATGTTTTACCACTGCAGGATGACCTGAACAATTTTTTAGTTTGGTGTCAAAAAAACAATTAAGAGCTTAATGTTAGTAAATGTCAAGCAATTACATATTCCCGCAAACGTATACGCTCATAACCACGGGACTATTATATAAATAATGTCCTTGTTTCTAGAGTAACAACCATTCGGGACTTAGGTGTTGATTGTGACAGCGAGCTCAATTTCAGATCTCATTATGACAACATAATTGCTAGGGCTAACTGCGCTCTTGGTTTTGTTAAACGTTGGTCTAAAGAGTTTTCAGATCCTTACGTTACGAAATCTCTTTATACAACCTTTGTACGACCTTTACTTGAGTATGCTAGCTATGTATGGTCCCCGTTTCACCTTGTTCATATAAAAAGAATCGAAGCAATACAGCGTAGATTCCTCCGATTTGCTCTTAGGGGACTCCCATGGGTTGACAACTACAACTTACCCCCATACCAAGATCGGCTGCGGCTCATTAATTTACAATCTCTCGAGAAACGTCGTGAAGTAGCTGATATAATTTTTGTACATCAAATTCTGTCTGGTGCTACTGATTCTTCTGCCCTCCTAGAGTAATGAGTATTAACATCAACTCACACTCTCTTAGATTATTACCCCAAGTCCATCTAGCTCCTCACAGAACTGATTATGGCAGAAACGAACCAGTTACAAGAATGTTGAGGGAAGTGAATTCTATAGTTCAAATATTTTTGATTATAATCATAGCAAGATCACACAAAAAAAACTTTTTTATGGTTTTTCCTATAACTAATCTTAATAATTAATGTAGTACCTATATAGTAATAATGTAGTAACATTAAATGCAAAGAGAAACTGAAACTAAAAAACTCAACTTATACTGACAAATGCTTTTGCACGCTATTTCATTTAGATTTACAATTTTGATTTTTTTATTTTGCTATTTTTATTTTATTTTTTTTATTTTTTACTTTTTCATTATAGATCAGTGCCTACGTTCTGTAACTTAGTCGAGAACTTCTCGTATCGAGAAAACGTGGAACACAAAATCCCAGCGTTTCTCGACTTGGAAAAATAAACTGTGTCTGTATCTCAATGTGAGAAAAAACTCTTGATTTGTCTTTCCATTGGAATATCTACCGGAAACTATGTTATTGGCAGTTAAAATTCAAATATTTAAAAATATTAAAATATTTAAAAATATTTGTATTTTTATCAAATGTCTTATGCAGGTACATATGTAAATGTATATGTTAAATACAGAGGACAAAGGACAACAACCACCGTAATGCAATAAGTTAAAATCGTATTTATATAAGCTAGAATCGCCTAATAGTCGAAATTCGACCTGACTCTACTAATGTCTTAACGGCAACATATAAATATACACCCCGATTACAGAATCCGACGAATGAACTGCGGAGGGAATCAGACTCAATTTTGACATTTTAACTATGAGCCAAATGTCAAAATTGAGTCAGATTCCCTCCGCAGCTCATTCGTCGGATTTTGTAATTGGCGTGATAAAAATTAGATTCTGCCAGAGCTACTTGCTATACCTTTCAAATAAAAAAAAATTTGAGAATAAATTGCCATTAAGTTATGTAGTTTAAAAGGGAGATATACCTATTTCAATTTCAATTTCAATTTATTTAAAACAGTGCCGAGATTCAGCTAATTCGAAGCTGCAGGGAGTGAGTGAGATGAGTCACTTTTCGTCGAAAATCGATTCAGTTAGCAAAAGGGAGTGAGTGAGCGAGTGAAATGAAATGTCAGATTACTCGCCAGATATTTCCGCAGTGACTTGGTGTATGTGTTGGTAAATTTTCAGTTTTGGATAAGTATGTGTGCTTTTCTCAAGAATTCCTATTCATGGATAGGAAATGAAATAAAAAAAACAACAACGTAGATAAAAACAACTACCCTTTACTGATTCTTTAATCGTATTTTATTATCATATACACATATATATGTAAATGAAATAAAATAATATTCTATTCACTTTCGACCCTATTAAACTTTTTTTTTCTCAAGGGTGAAAACTCACATTAAACTTTAACTACGACAAAAAAAATATTGAAACAAAAGATACTCCATTATTAAAGATTCCAATGTTTACATTGTTGTATTTGTTATTTCATTTCATTTGCGTAACGAGTGTGACAAGGAGGTAGAATTTAGCTCTTTTATATTTATTCTTTTTCTCATGTTCGAAACTCAATTCGAACTTACTCATTTCACTTGAAAAGCTGAATCACTTTTGCGAGTGAAGTGAGATGAGTCGGCGAGTAAGGCGAGTCATCTCATCTCACTCGCTGAAATAGCTGAATCTCGGCACAGGACTAGTCTTAACACTGTAAGATACAATATCTTATAAATTAGTGTAAGATATAGAAAAGTGTTCACGTATAAATATTTATAAATTATTTTTTTTTTAGGATTATTAATGCATTAATTGAATCCATCTATAGGTACACATGGATAATATAGGTATACGCATCATATATCTGTGTATGTATATGCGTATATAACCATACAATTATGCAAATATAATCTATATAATGACGTTCCCATAATTTCGATTCGATACTTTTGGTCTAGTTTCAATTTTTTAAGCTTTCAGAAGCATAAGCATACCTCACTTAAATGAAACTGAAGAATCAGAAGTACACCACACTAAATTGAAACTGAAGACACTGAGCACAAAAAAAGAACGATTATTAATTTCACTTAAGTGAATTTGCTCGCCCATAATTACGGTTTGTTACTTTTAGTCTAGTTGAATTTACTCTTGCTTCAGAAATTATGAGGGCTCTCGAGTGCACCTCACTTAAGTGAACTTAAGTGAAAATGAAAAATCTTAGGTAAACCTCACTTAAGTGAAACTGACGAAAGCACAAAATGGACAATGTTATTAATTTCACTTAAGTGAATTATAGGTATGTTCGCCCCTATTTAGGGTCTGTTACGTATATATTTTTATTCAATTTTGCTTCTGAAGTGAGGAAGCTCTCAAGCGCACCTCATTTAAGTGGAATTAAAGAAGAAAATGGTAGATGTGTAAGTAGTTCTATACTTGTTTTTAACGCTTACATTTACATTTCCAAACTACCCTCTTGCAAAATCCAAAAGGATTTAGAGTGTTCTTTTGTTTTTGTTTTGAAATAATACATATTACAAATACAAAAAAGCAACCATTTCTATACTTTTAATCACTTTAATTTACATCTCACATGCGTTTTACTTGGCGAGTAATTTTAGCAGTTAAATCGAGAAACTATCTCGACTTTTTTCTTACAGAAACAGTTTAACTCACATTTTTCCAGACTCTCACAGTTTTACTAATATTTTTCCAGGCTCACACAGAAATTTTATTCCGAAAAGTTTCATGTCGAGAAAATCTAGTTACAGAACCAGGCGAATGTGAGAAAACAATTGAAGGGTCCAGAGGAAAAACGGCTTAAGTCCACTTTAATTGATTCCGAGAAAAACGTAGTTGTAAATATATTACTAAAATAATGGATAATTTAAAGAAAAATAAATAAAACTAACAATTTTTTTATTGAGCACAAAGTACTCAAGTAAGCAAACATATATTGATTTTAGCATCTTGAATTTTTTGCATGATAAGCTGACAGGAGTCAAAAGGACCTTAGATGTTTTAACCAAAATTTTGAATTTTTTATTTGAAATTTTCTTCTGAAAGAACCGGACATGATAATTGGAAGCGGTTTTTTGCATTTTATTCAGAAACCTCTAGATTTTCAAAATAGAGCTTGAAAATAAAATAATTTTCACAAGCGTGACGTTGGACCGTATTTGCAATTCCATATGTTAGACAGGACCTCGGCCGGATGTAGTTAGAATATCTATTTTTTTTGTTTTAATTATTTATCTGACGTGTCACTAGGTCTATTCACAAGTTTTTCTTTTTTTAATATCGCTTTGTTTAATTTTTGGAGCAAAAAAGATACTTTTGGAAAACAGTTTTTTTAAAAAGTGTACTATTTTGCGAGTTTCCAAAATCCTATGTGAAGAGAGCTATACTACATCAGATAGTACTCATACAAATCTATAAGATGTCATCATTAGTTTATTTTTTTCAAAAAGTGGACTTGAGACGTTTTTCCCCTGGACCCTTCAATTTTAATGCCAATTCACGTCATATTTGTTTTGATTCACGTTTTCCATGCGAGAAATTTCTCGATGCGAGAGTTACAGAACGTAGGCACAGCTTTAGCTTGATCCTATTTTTCATTTTTTCCTTTTTTACTTTTTTCTTATTTCTAAGTCCCCTTTCACACGAAGAAACAAGTTGCTGGAGATTTTTTTGACGTTTTCTTTTAATCTCCTTAAAAATCTCTTGTACCTTTCACACGACGAAACAAATCTCCAGGCAATTTTTGATATTTCCTTTGAAAGTATATTGGTTGAACACACCTAAACCTAGATGTGAAAGGAAATGTCAAAAAATCTCCTCAAATCCTCGACCGGGGAGATTCTGTTCGCCCCTCTTTCCTCCTGCCCTTCTCACCATGGAACTAAAAGTTGCTGGCAACTCAGTTTCCTCGTGTGAAAGGGCACTAACTGCTTGAATTAAGTAGACAAAACCTTTTTTCTCTCATTGATGGTCGTGTCGCGTTTGGAAGGAAGTTGTTATGTTATTCTGTCACCAGCATAACATAATAAGCTTTCTTTATTTTGATCTTAAAGCAATTTTTATGCATAAGTTCCGATATGACTTGTAAATGGACCCCAGCGCGCGCGGGATCTGGGGGGGATAGAGGCGTGGGATAGTTAAATTTTAATTTTAATTTTCTAACATTACCTGGCACAGACTCAATTTCCTCCACGGTAGCGACCACTTCCCCATAATATCCAGCGTCAATCTCAAACGACACAACACCAGCTCTAAGCCAACCCCGAAATTTCTAACCGACCGGACCGTACCGACTGGAATCTTTTCCAAACAAAATCAATAGAATTTCTTAGCAACAAACCACAATCCACAAACATTTACCAAGAAGCAGCAAATATAAGCAAAGTGTTTCGATTCGCAGCTAATTTATCCATCCCACAAACAAAAAATAAACCATTTACAAACATATTCCCTTGGTGGAACTCTGAGATCGCCTCCCTTCGTGAAAAGAAGCAACATCTTTGGAAAATCTTTAAAAAGTATGCTAATGATAGGTTAGGTTGGAAGGGTGGATAATACGGCAAGCCGCACCACCTCACTCGGATCTCAGCGGATCCATTGCGCTCCCCGGGGTATAAGTATAAGTGGTTAGTGAGGAGGGATAGAAAGGGAGTTAATAGGAAGTTTTAGGTGTGGGGGGCCTCCTTGAACCATCCTGAGTTCTGAATGAATTTCAGGATGTTCTTTAGTGGCAAGACAGAGATGTCGCCCAGTTCGTCGAAGAAGTATTCTCCAAGGGCCTCTTTTCTGGTTCTAGCTAGACTGGGGCATTCGCAAAGGAAGTGAGGGGAGCCCTCCTCTGCCTCTTCATCATGACACCCTCTACATAAGTCCGATGAGCTGATGCCCATTCCGTACATGTGGGTTCCTATTGAGTTGTGGCCCGTAAGGACACCAACCATGAGAGATAATTGAGGCCTGCTTAGCTTGAGTAAGCAATCAGTTTTTTTCTTTGAAATATTTGGCCATAGATTCCTAGAAACCCGACAAGTGTCGATGGATGACCATCTGACATTTGCAGCCTCTAAGAAACTCTGGTGTATTCTATTTTTTTCTTGCTCCAGTGGCATAAGCACCCAGAAGTCGGTTTGGCTCGGATCAAGAGACGATCCGTTTTTGGCCAGCTCATCCGCCATTTCATTGCCATATATATCACAATATCCTGGGACCCATCTAAGGGTGACTGTGTTCGTTGCACCTAGTAAAGTTAACATATTCCAAAGTTAAAAGTTCAAGTGAGCTCAACTCCATGATTGCGTTTCGCCCAGGTACGATAGTTGGGCTCATCAGTTAGATGACTATCGTACCCTTCTAAGACGCAATTTTGTATCGATGTTTACCGACTAATATAAAAATCACAGCATTAAGATACTATGAATTTTATTATTCTAAGGGAATTTGGTTAAATTCAGACACTTAGAATTTCAAATGCCCGCGCTAATTTTGTTTTTGATCCTCCGGGATCTGTTTTTTTAAAAGTTTAAAATAAAACACTCATTGAAATTTATTATATTTTTATTTATTAATGAGCTTCAGATCCCTTACCACTGGTGGGGGGAAATCTTCGGCTATACGAAGTGACACGTAAATAGAACTGAAACTTAATGAGATCGAATGATCTCTTTTTATAATAATTAAATGCTAAGGCAGCAAATCTTAGTTTGACTGCGGATGATGCAATGATTCATATTGTTCTTTATTTTGAAATATTCTCCCACACAAGTTGCTGAAGGCAAAAAGTGCTGATATGCTTTTTTAAGTTAATGACATCGGATATGATCATCCGCAATGAAATGCAAATATGAATCATTGTTAATGAACTACGTTCATTGTTGATATTTATTGAAAGATACTTTGCTTACATTAGTTAGGTACATTTATTTATGTCTGGAAGTTCTGTAGGAGATACTTCACTGGCGGTTAGGTTAAGTTTATAAAAAGTCTTTATGACATCCTAATGGTGTCGATTCAAGCAAATATGCTTGGTATGCTTTTGTTGTTATTTGGGTTGGGAAATAATTCTATAACTCCTCCCCCCTTTGACTTTTGTTTCTCCTGGAACAATTTCTTATACAAATTTATAAGTATAGCACAAATTATTACAATAATAAATCCATTTATACTAAAATTAATATATGACTGGTCTGAGACTTTTTCTACAATTTCTTTAATATTTTCAAATCTTGTTAAATTATAATCTTCGATTTTCAAGTCAATTTCAGTCAATTTGAATGTATCTTCCATATAAATATTTATTGGTTGGTTTACAATTGAATATTTGTTTAAATATTCTTTGCCATTTATTTTAATATTACAGTTTTCAAAATTAATTAGTACATTTCCTTTTATTTGAATTATTTTTCTTTCGTCACAAGAACTTTTTACTTTAAAATCACTGTTTTTAACAATTAATATACCTTTTTTAAGTTCCTTCACAATATTTTTTTCTTCATTCTTTCTTTTCAGGCAATTGTTTTTATTTATACAATTAACATAGGGTTTTAAATGTTTTAATTCTTTATTTTGACAATATTTATAAAAAGTTTCATTTATTTTCACAATGTTTTCATCTTTTATATCTAATTCCATATTTTCCTCATTGGGCATGGAAGTAATAAAATATTTATCAAATTTATAAGTTATATCAGGTATTTGAATTATAAAAATTAGAATATCACTATCGTATTCACTAAGAGAGAGTTTAATATTTTTTAATTTAAACAAATCTATATCATAATATTCTATTTCTTCTGCCGTTAGCAGGCTATGTGTCATTATTTGTAACCTACTTGCCAAAACCAGATTTTGTATTTTTTCAATAATTTCTTTAAGCTTGTCTATTCTTCTAGTATATTCTAAAATTGTTATTCTCTTTTCTATTAATTTTAATTCTTTTGATAGACCGGAATTATTAATCATTTTCATATCAATTAATTTTTTAATTATTTCTATTTCTTCCTGAAGTTGATTATTTATGCCTACCTGTTTATTATTATTTATTAACAGTTCATGATTATTTAAAGTTAGGGTTTCCAATCGATTTTCGATTTCGGTTTTGTCTTCATCATCCATTGTTCCAAATAAAAAGTTCAAAATTCTTCCTCCTATGTTTACTAAGCTTCTTGTGTTTCTTGAGTGGGTTTTATGTCCTTTTATACTTTTTAATTCTTCTTGAATTAAATTAAGTTCATTATCTATATGTGATGTCATCATAACATCTTCTGGAGTTTTCACAATAAAATTCTTTTGTTGTAACCACTGTTTATTTGTTTTTATTAATACTGAATTTATTTCAGTTAAATTAATTATATGTAATATAGAATTGAACTTGTTTACTATGTTCACTTCATCATATTTAATTACCGCGTAACCATTAGTGTTTATAATTTCTTCGGCAGTAAATTTACTGTTAACTAAGCTTATAATAGCGAATAATACTACGAGACTTTTCATTTTTGCGACTTATTCGTTCTCAATCTGAATCTAAACTAAAACTCTTCTTTGAGTTTTTCTATTAACTTGACTCGCTTTTATTAAATTATCTTGGTTTATATGCCTACTCTTTCTTTCCTTCTGAATATTTTAACATTAGAAATGTTTAAACGGAGGCATACCTACTAACAATGTGAAAAAATCAACAGAACTCCAAAAATGTGAAACCCCGAGTAGACAAAGAGGGCGAAACGTCAGGGGTATAGCCAAATTATTGTGTTCAAGCTTCACTTTGTTCATGCTGCTCTGCCGAAACAAAATACGAAGAAGATGAGAAAACAGACACCAAAAAAAGGAGAAGTGCTCGTAGACTACCCAGATTTGCATGTGGAGAAAAGAAAATATAAAAATGAATACCGAATATGGAATATAGGCATAACGATTTAGGAAAAAAACGCAAAAAGTACCACACAGGGAAAAGTGAGGGGATAGATAATATTGGGTTCGATTTCAAATTTGCTTTTGTGGTTATTTATTACTGTCTGCCTTTAGTCTGTTGGCGCATTGTTTGTTGAATGTGTTGAATAGGGGGGTTCACATGGAACAACAATGCTGGACAACATTGCTTGATGGAATCGGAACAGTTTTCAAAATACTTTGAAAGTCATACAACAAAGTTAACAAAGTTGGACAACATGGTTGGTTATGCGTTTAAATGATCAAACATCGATGGTTGTCAAGCAATGTTGGACAACAGTTGGTTCATGTGAACCCCCATACTTAATAAATAGCTATTTAAAAATGATAAATGTTACAAGAAATAAAAGGGACGATTAAATCGCTCAAACTTACTGCTGTGCTTATGAAGGATGAGTAATAATAAGCTCGATAAAATGATAATTTCCACTTAATTGTTAAAAGCTTTACCGAATTTCATCAAAATGTTCTTAATGAGTAAGTCGAAAATAATTAAGTACAGTTAATTGTAGTTTTTATTTTTTTTTTTTTAAATCGAATTGCAGATTAGGTATACACACAAATATTTGTATATCTACCTACTAATATTTAGGGAAAAATAGCCTTTTTCGAAATGGAAATGCCAGGTGCCGTTTTATTTTGGAGCTACAAATATTAATTTCGTCTCTATTGAATAAACAAAAAACCTTAGGTTCAAAATTTTAGAGAAGATGAAGATGTAGGTACCTAAAGCAAAAAAATAAAAAACAAATTGATACCGATTGGTAATATTTATATTTACTATGCATACCTACCAAAACAATAAAATTGGCTTCAGTCAAAGTTTTAAAATACATAAATGCTTTCTTTATTTCTAATGTACCTCAACTATGCTAGAATGGCAAATCGGGTAAATTTGTTGTATGTTGATTTTCTAGACTATCATACTTATATCTTGGTGCTGTCTTATGACGGTCCGTTCTGGAATTTTTAACAAACCCTTCCGTTCTATTTTCACTGTATTCCTCTCGATTGATATTTAGTTTATCTATTAATTTTTCTTTGTTTTTGATCATGAGATCATGAAGTTTATTTTTGTCCACATTTCCTTTGTGTATGTCGTATGGTTTTTGTTTGGTAGTGGAATTATTATAAAAGAGATTGGCTTTGTGAACAGCTATTCGAATTTCATGTACACTAGGGTTCGTTTTTCCGTTTAGGAGTGCTCTTACTTTTTCAGCTAATGTTCTATGGAAAACTTCAATGTCTGAATTACCTGTATGACTGTTAGGTCTAGTAAAATGAACTTCTACTTCAAGGTCTTCTAGTAATTTTATAATTCTAGGAAAATTAAATTCATTGTCCATTACAAATCTTTTTGATTTACCGTTTATTGCTAGTAATTGTAAGATAGTTTCTTCTAAAGTTTCATGAGAAACATTAGGAACGTAAGTAGCTGTAGTTAGCTTACTAAATTTATCAATTGAAGTTAAGTATTTTGTTTTATTAATACAATAAATATCTAAGTGAACTATCTCATTAATATCTTTTGGGGTTTCTGTCAGATGAAATCTTTCTTTAACTGGTCGTCTATCATATTTAGATTGTTTGCATATGTTGCAACTATTGATTACGTCATTAATTAGTTCTTTTAATTTCTTAAAAATTAAAATAGATTTTTGTTCTAAGTCCTCTATAATTTTCTTCAATTCCTGAATGCCCTGTTTCTTTTTCATGATATAATTTTATTTGTTTAATGGCTTCTTCTTCTGTTTCTAAGTCCTTAGCAAAGTATACACACTTATAAAATTTAATTCTTGTTCCAAATAACTCTATCAATTTTTGTTGAAGTATATTATACTCGTTGTCTGTTAGTTCAGTATAAATTCCTGTGTTAACTTTTTCTACTAATGGTATTATAAGATCATTAAAATTTTCTTTATGTATTTCATTTATTCCAATATGTATTCTTTTATATTTTGAATCTTTCTTTATTTCATTTCCTGCTTGTAATATTATTTGTTGTTTAAATATGTTCACTGCACTATCTTTAATTGGAAAGTGATCGTTCAATTGTTCATGTTGTGAATGTATTGTAGCTCTAACCGAATCTTGTTCTAACATGTTTATTTCTTGTATATTTTTAATTTCTCTACTCAAAAAATCTGCTACAGTATTGCTTGTACCTTTTAAATATTCAATTTGCATGTCATATTCTCCTAATTGGAGTATCCATCTTTGTAATCGGGGTGAAATATCTCTTCCTAAGTTTTTTGTCTGAAGTCATTTTAAAGGCTGGTGATCAGTTTTAAGATCAAATCGTCTACCATATAAATACGGTCGTAAATATTTTACTGACCAAACTATAGCTAATAGTTCTTTTTCTGTCGTACTGTAGTTTCTTTCATGTTCGTTGAGAGTTCTACTTATAAACGTAATTGGATGTCCCTTTTGTGTTAGCACTGCTCCAATGGCATGATTGGATGCGTCTGTCGTTAAGACGAATTTTTCATTAAAATCAGGATATGCAAGTACTGGTCCCGTTTGAAGTGCATTTTTTAGTTCTTGATGTGCTTTAATGTAATTTATATCGTTTTTATCAATTTTCTTATCTTTCTTAAAATACTTGGTGATGGGTTGTGCAATTTTTGCAAAATCTTTAATAAATTTCCTGTAGTAGCCTGTTATTCCCAGAAATGATTTAATTTCTTTAGCTGTACTAGGAAGTTGAATTTTTTCGATAGCTTCTATTTTATCTATATTCGGTTTCACACCTTTGTCTGTAATTGTGTGCCCTAAAAACTTAGTTTCTCTTTTAAGAAAATTACATTTATCTACCTGAACTTTAAGATTATATTTTTTTAGTCGTTGAAAAACTAATCGAAGATTTACCATATGCTCCTGTAATGAAGTACTAAAAATTAATATATCATCAAGATATACAACACAAATTTTATTAATTAATCCTTCTAACACCTCATTCATCATTCTTTGGAACGTAGCTGGTGCATTTTTTAAACCAAATGGCATTCGTAGCCATTCGTAATGTCCATATGGAGTTGAGAAAGCTGTTTTCTCAGAATCTGTAGGATTCATTTTTATCTGATGGAAACCTTTAGCAAGGTCAAGGGTTGAAAAATATTGGGCTCTTCCTAATTTATCTAATATCTCGTCGATATTAGGTATAGGATGTTTGAATTCAATTGTTTTTTCATTTAATTTTCTATAATCAACTACCATGCGCCATTTTTGTTCACCTGAATTATCTACTTTCTTTGAGACTACCCAAATAGGTGCATTATAAGGGGAAACACTTTTTCTTATTATTCCTTGTTGCAATAAGTCTTTAACTTGACGTTCAATTTCCTTTTCGTGGATCTTAGGATATCTATATATCTTACTAAATATTGGACTATCATGCTCAGTCCTAATGCTGTGCATAGTTTGCGTTGTTGAGGTTAGCTTATCACCTTCTTTATAAAATATGTATTTATTTTCATCAATAAATTTCTTTAATTCTTGTTTTTCTTCAAAGTTTAAATTCTCATCTATTAATTGACTCATATGCGCTGAGTTGCAATATTCTAGAGTGTGAATTTCTTCATATTCATACAAACATGCCGTTGCTGTTTTTTCTTTATTGTAAGTTTCAAAATATGTTTTTATTTTATTTATTTCTATATACCCTTCTTTCAAATTTAATTCCGCTCCTAAAGGTTTTAGTAAATTTTGACCTATGATTCCTACAAATTTATTATTTTGAATTCTCATTAACTTCCACACCATGGTAGCTTCATCTTCATTGAATTCTACTGGTACTTCAGTTATGATCTCAAATTTAATTATATTCTCATGATTTAAGGATTTAACTTTAATTGGAACTTTCATTAAAGTTCTTGGAATTTCTAATAGTTGTGACTCATCAAGTATGCTTGTTGTTGAGCCGGTATCTATTAGAATATTGAATTTCTTATTATTTATTGTAATTTTTATTATGGGAAGTGATTCTTCTTCCCGGTTATGATAAAATTTACCTCTTCATGTTTAATTTCTGTATTATTTACATCCATAGGTTCTGTCCCAGGATTCCTATTGTAATTATTGTTATAATAATTATTATTATTCCTATACTGTCCTGAATTATGGGGTCTTTGATTATTGTTAATTTGACCCTGACCCTGATTATTATTATTATAACTTCTAAACTGTCCTGAGTTTTGCCTTTGATTATTAAAATTATTTTTGAAATTATGTTGGAATGGGGGTCTTATGTTGAAATGATTATTTTGATTAACTTTATTATTTTTATTATTATTATTAAAATTGCTCTCTTTTTGTTCTTTATTTAAATTTCTATGGCGCATTAGCAAAGTATAAGCCTCTCTTATGTTATTGATATTTTGCGCAATGATAACTGATGCCTGATTGGCATTTAAATTATTTAAAAATTTATTCATTACAATGCTTTCATTGTTTAAAGGGTTATAAACTAAACTATGTTCTAACTTACACTTCTTGTTTAGTTTTAACAGGATGCCTTCGGTCTGCTCAAATAATTGTTGAAGATCACTAGTGTTGATCATATGAAGATCTTGTAGAATTTGCTCAAAGGTTTCCCGAACTCCAAAGTCTTGAATTAAGGCTTCTTTAATAGCTGTCAATGTTGGTTCGAGAGTTTTTCTTAAGGTGTTAATTGCAGCTCCTTGTATTTTATTTTTACTATGTGAATAGCAATTGGTTGATTTTCTGGACTTATATAGCCGAATAAATATTCAATATAGTCTATGAAGGATATAATGTCCTCATCAGAACGACCCGAGAATGTATGTAACTTCTCTAGGCGTACCAACGGTACGTTTTGGTCTGGTGCTGGTAAAGCCATTTTTCTTTTGTATATATATTTCTAATTCGAACTGCTCCCTTTAATCAATCTTCAATCTTTTTTTTTTATTAATCTGCACTTTTTTTTCACTTCTTCTTCACTTCCTTTGTCTTTTACATAGACCCTTTGTCTTTTTCGTAGACACTTTTTAAAATTGCTTTTAACTAATCTCTCTACGAGAATTCGTGTATTTGTATGAACACTTTAGTCAGCATTTTATTGTTTCTTTTGTTTTGTCACTTCGGTGATTTAAAAAATAGTTTTGTTCACTAAAACACTTCGGTGTTATTAATTTTGATGTTCAAAGGGTAGACATGTGCATTCAAGAGGACACAAGCGTCCACAAGCTTTGTTTCAAAGCGAACCTCTGTCTATCAACTCCTACTCTCACCTCCCCGCGGTGAACATCGGGTGCCTAGTACCTTTAACTGAAGATGGGGTTCCAATCCCTGTGGACGGTTTTAGGGGGCAGCAAACGAGAGAGGGGGGAGGAGTGTTCCCACTAAGGCACTTCTCCTTCATCCAGGTGGCAGCGGAAGAATTCTCAAGATGGAATCAACGGTGGCGTCTACAGTTCCAGTTAGGCTGAACTACTTAGTGAACACCTTATACGGGCTACTACGACATATTCGGAGCTCAGGCCTATAAGGAGCGGTTAATCCGGCTCCCCGCCCTTGGAGTTATGTATATAGGGTCTGGTCCTCCAGGTTGGGGGTCGTGCCGTCGGGGTGACTTCCCGGCCACGTAAAGCTATTTTAGTTGCGAAGCATCAACAAGCCTCGGATACGGACGGATTTACTGTTGACGAACCTAGCAAACGAAATAAGGACAACGAACTTCGGATCTGCACGTGGAATGTTCTGTCTCTCTATAGACCACGTGCAGCCGAACATTTAGCGGAGGCCCTAGACTGCTACAAAGCAGACATCACCGCCATCCAAGAAGTGCGATGGGATGGGCCGGGCAAAAGAAAACTGAAAGACTGCGATGTATACTACGGTGACTGTTACCGACCACAAGGGCAGCGTCTTTTTGGATGTGGATTTGTTGTTAGAGGCAGACTGAGGCAAGAGGTCTTGAGTTTCAATTATGTGAACGAGCGCCTCACGACAATTCGCATCAAGGCTAAATTCGCCAACATCAGCCTGATATGCGCGCATGCCCCCACAGAGGAGAAAGATGACGACACCAAGGACGAGTTCTACGAGCTCCTGGACAAGACATATGAGCAATGCCCTAGCTATGACATTAAAATTGTCTTGGGTGATTTTAATGCCAAACTAGGAAGAGAAGACGTCTTTGGTGGCACAATCGGAAGATACAGCCTGCACGACACCACCTCCGATAACGGACTCAGGCTAATCGACTTTGCTGCGGGGCGAAACGTTGTGGTAGCTAGTACGCAGTTCCCGCATCTCGATATTCATAAGGGGACATGGCGAATTCCTGGTCAATCAACCGCCAACCAAATTGACCACATTGCGATCGACGCAAGGCACTCCTCCAGTATCAAGGATGTCCGAACGTTCCGAGGAGCCAACGTTGACTCGGACCACTACCTCGTTGTAGCAAAGGTAATGCTACGGATATCCAGACCAAAGCCAAAACAGGGAAATACTGTCAGGAAGTTCAACGTCGGACGGCTACAGTCGCAAGAAATCGCCAGGTCCTTTTCCGATCGAGTCTCTCGCGCCCTCTTAACTAGTCCTTTGCCGCCAACTGCAAACATCGAGAACCAGTGGAAAAACTGCCAGGAAGCCATCAGAGATGCCGCCTCTGACGTGCTGGGCTTCGCACGACCACCACAGCGAAACCCCTGGTTCGACGAGGAATGCCGGCAAGTACATGCAGCCAAACAACAGGCATACAAAGCGGCGCTGCATAGAAGGACCAGAGCTGCTCGCGAGCTCTACGAGCAGAAGAGGAAAGAGGAACACAAGCTTCTCAGAAAGAAAAAGAAAGAGCATGAGAAGCGCGCGATCGAGGAATTAGAGGGATGCCACTGCAGGAATGAAGTTCGGAAGTTTTACCAAAAAGTAAAAAGAACCTCCCAAAGTTACAAACCCCGAACCGAAGCCTGCAAGGACGATCAGGGGAACATCGTGGTGGAAACGCAGTCGGTGCTGAGGATATGGAAAAATCATTTCTGCAAATTGTATAACGGCGATGACGAACCGAATTCCGCTACCATGCAAATTGCACCATTCAACCTGGACGACGTAGGCCAACAATTCCGTCCACCCGATCTTGACGAAGTGAGGATAGCCATATCTAAACTTAAGTCCAATAAAGCTGCTGGAGCTGATGGCCTTGCGGCTGAGCTATTCAAAGCGGCTGGCGATGAATTGGTTAGGAGTATGCACCAGCTCATCTGTAAAATATGGTCGGAAGAAAGCATGCCCGATGAATGGAACCTCAGTATTGTTTGCCCGATCCTCAAGAAAGGCGATCCTCTGGACTGCACCAACTACAGAGGCATCAGTCTTCTTAATATCGCCTACAAGATCTTCTCTGCCGTACTTTGTGAACGCCTGAAGCCATTCGTCAACAACCTGATAGGTCCATATCAGTGTGGCTTTAGGCCAGGGAAGTCCACCATCGACCAAATATTCGCACTACGGCAGATCTTGGAGAAAACCCAGGAGTTCCAAATCGATACCCACCACCTTTTTATCGATTTCAAGGCCGCGTATGACAGCATCTATAGAGACGAGCTATATAGAGCAATGTCTAGTTTTGGCATCCCTGCCAAACTCGTCCGTTTGTGTAGGATGACGATGGAGAATGCACGTTGCTCCATCAAGGTCGGCAAAGACCTCACCGACACCTTTGATGTCAAAAAAGGTTTTAGGCAAGGCGACGCGCTGTCATGCGACTTCTTCAACATCGTTCTTGAAAGAATAGTGCAAAACTCTCATGTCAACACCAGAAGCACAATCTTTCAAAAGTCCGTCCAATTACTCGCTTACGCTGACGACATTGACATAATCGGACGAACAAAGCGTGATGTCAGTGGTGCTTTTGTGAGCATTGAGAAGGAAGCCAAGAAGATGGGTTTAACGGTGAATGAAAGCAAAACAAAATATATGCTGTCCACAAGAAAGGACACCCAACACCGACGTCTCGGACAGAACGTCACTATAGACAGCTATAATTTTGAGGTAGTCAGAGACTTTGTCTACCTAGGATCCGCTATAAACTCAGCGAACGACACCAGCGCTGAGATCAAACGAAGAATTACTCTTGCCAATCGCTGTTTCTTTGGGCTAAGAAGGCAATTGAGAAGCAAAGCCCTCTCTCGAGCAACTAAACTGTCCCTGTATAAGACGCTTATCATCCCGGTCCTGATGTATGGTGCAGAGGCATGGACACTGCTAACAGTGGATGAGAAGGCGTTAGGCTGTTTTGAGAGGAAAATTCTCCGGGTGATTTTTGGTCCCGTCTGCATAGATGGGGAATGGAGAAGAAGATACAACAACGAACTGTATGGGCTGTACAGCGACACCGACCTAGCCACAAAAGTGAAAAGCCAACGACTGAGATGGCTGGGTCATCTAGAGCGAATGGACACCAATGCTCCGGCCCGGAAAGTCTTTGAATCCAACCCCGTGGGACAACGCAGTAGAGGTGGACAGCGTAAAAGGTGGCGCACGCAAGTGGAAGAGGACCTCAACCAACTTGGCATGCGAAACTGGAGACAGCTAGCTAGAAACCGAGCCGGCTGGAAGAAGCTTGTTGGTTGAGGCCCTGGTCCACCCCGGACTGTAGCGCCACCTTAAGTAAGTAAGTAAGTTATTAATTTTCACAAAACAAAACAATTTAACTGCGATCGTTGAATTTTAAGACTATGTACGTTGTACTTAAATCCGCACTAAAATTCTACCGGTTAAAAAAATTATATATTTTTTTTTTCGGTTCGATCACTGAATCTCATCTATTCATTAATTTTGTTTTTGATCCTCCGGGATCTGTTTTTTAAAAGTTTAAAATAAAACACTCATTGAAATTTATTATATTTTTATTTATTAATGAGCTTCAGATCCCTTACCACTGGTGGGAGGAAATCTTCGGCTATACGAAGTGACACGTAAATAGAACTGAAACTTAATGAGATCGAATGATCTCTTTTTATAATAATTAAATGCTAAGGCAGCAAATCTTAGTTTGACTGCGGATGATGCAATGATTCATATTGTTCTTTATTTTGAAATATTCTCCCACACAAGTTGCTGAAGGCAAAAAGTGCTGATATGCTTTTTTAAGTTAATGACATCGGATATGATCATCCGCAATGAAATGCAAATATGAATCATTGTTAATGAACTACGTTCATTGTTGATATTTATTGAAAGATACTTTGCTTACATTAGTTAGGTACATTTATTTATGTCTGGAAGTTCTGTAGGAGATACTTCACTGGCGGTTAGGTTAAGTTTATAAAAAGTCTTTATGACATCCTAATGGTGTCGATTCAAGCAAATATGCTTGGTATGCTTTTGTTGTTATTTGGGTTGGGAAATAATTCTATAACTCGCTCAGGCTTTTTATAATAATTGAATATGAAGAAAATTCGAAAAGAAATTCTTCTGTTTAAGTGGAGTGACCGAATATATAATTCAAAGTTAAAAGTTCAAGTGAGCTCAACTCCATGATTGCGTTTCGCCCAGGTACGATAGTTGGGCTCATCAGTTAGATGACTATCGTACCCTTCTAAGACGCAATTTTGTATCGATGTTTACCGATTAATATAAAAATCACAGCATTAAGATACTATCAGCCAAATTAAAAAACGCGGAAAAGCGAAGGGTTAGCCTTATTCCATGTATTAAGTGCAAAATGTTACTAATAAAACAAAATTTCTGCTATGTGACGTTTACTATGCTAAACCACCGAAGCCGATGGTTTAGCGAAGGAATAAGCAGCAGACTCTTTTTTTTGTATTGGTGTTGGTATCAAAAGATTCACCTTTTCAATAACATTTTTGTTCTATGCACAATGATTTCACTATGTTCTGAAGAATATAAAGCAAAAGGTTATTTATAAATGGTTTGGTTTATTTTTATGAGCTTAATTTGTCTTTGGTGCTCCAACTCTCGCTTCTTTTTCTTTTTAATTAAATTTGCCAAAATACCTACTAATAATTTAGATAGACATAAACAAGAAAATTCTTAGGTATGTTTGTTTAATCGAAATTTTAAGATGTCAAAACCCATACGGAAAAAAACCTAAGCTTCCGAAACTTGGTACAAATTTCAAGATACTTAACAGGCCTTGTACGGTAAACGTCACTTTACTATTCCACGAATATAAATTTTTTTTTAATGAGAAATCTTAACCCGTGGCTTATCTCTTATTCCGTGGTTTAGTAAAATCGTGGAATAAATGTAGAATAAGCGTTTTTTATTAATAGCGCTGTATGAATTTTATTATTCTAAGGGAATTTGGTTACATTCAGACACTTAGAATTTCAAATGCCCGCGCTCAGGCTTTTTATAATAATTGAATATGAAGAAAATTCCAAAAGAAATTCTTCTGTTTAAGTGGAGTGACCGAATATATAATTCAAAGTTAAAAGTTCAAGTGAGCTCAACTCCATGATTGCGTTTCGCCCAGGTACGATAGTTGGGCTCATCAGTTAGATGACTATCGTACCCTTCTAAGACGCAATTTTGTATCGATGTTTACCGACCAATATAAAAATCACAGCATTAAGATACTATGAATTTTATTATTCTAAGGGAATTTGGTTAAATTCAGACACTTAGGGCGGTATTCACCGAAGGCTCATAACTTATGAGGCTCATAAACCTATTCACCAAGCAATAATAGTGAATATTTATGAGCGCTCATAAGACTTATGAGTGGTCCTGACCACTCATAAAGTTATGAGCGCTCTCTCCGAAAACTAATTCGAAATCCTTCGAAGTAACCCTTCAAGAAAATTCACTGACTCATTTTGTCGGTACTTTTTGGATCCTTTCAAAAATGAGTCTCGCACGCAACACATTTGTAATTGCTTTTGTCTTCAGGAATTTTATTTATTGTTTCAATTTTTAAGTTCTTTGCGTAATTCACGCGGTGAAGATAATTCTTTTGTCCGTTTGCTGTTAAAATTTGAAAAAAAAGAATAATAATAATAATAATAATAATAATAATAATAAGGTGTATCTGCTCCGAATAGAAAATTACAGAAAAGTACAGGATTGTGTGTTCCATGAGTAAAAACCTTACCCAAACTGTTCTTCATTCTGTCACTATGTGTTCCATGAAGTTTTTCAGAACAGTTAAGCTAGAACTATAATGCTCGGAGGGGCACTTAAGTGGTCGGAAGAAAACAAGCGAATACACGGAAAGCATATGACGCGGCTATAATTGCGGAGTGGAAGGTTTCGTCAAGTTTCGTTCAACTTTGGTTACGGAAGTGAGGTGCGCTCCCGAGCACACCTCACTTAAGTAAAACTGACATTTGGTGAAATAGGAAGGCCAAAAAGAGAAAGATGATAGTTACATTATGGGTGTGTTCCCCTTTTCTCGGTACAGAAAGCTACTTTTCGTTGGTTTTTGACATTAGCTTCAGTGCCCTTCCGACTATTATAGTTCTACCTTTAAGAGCAATATTTCCTGCACCTACCTTTGTGGTGGAGAAAATGAGTGAGAAATGTCAAAGCAAAATTTTATCTCAGAAAAACTTTTTGCTTAAATCTGACAGTTTTGACAGTTTTCACACATTTATACTGTTCTGGGGCCCAATTACGCAAGGGTGACAGATTTTCTATGTACACATTCTATTCACACCCAAAACAAATGTAAATAAAATGCGTTATCTACCAAAAACTTAAAACTCACTCTTGCCGAATCGCAAAAATCGATGTATACACGAATTTCCGTGTATACAGAAAAAACTCACTCTTGGGGAATTGGACCCCTGTGCCGAGATTCAGCTATTTCAGTGAGTGAGATGAAATGACTCGTCTTACTCGCCGACTCATCTCACTTCACTCGCAAAAGTGATTCAGCTATTCAAGTGAAATGAGTAAGTTCGAATTGAGTTTCGAGCATGAGACAAAGAATAAATATAAAAATGCTAAATTCTACCTCCTTGTCACACTCGTTACGCAAATGAAATGAAATAACAAATACAACAATCTTTAATAATGGAGTATCTTTTGTTTCAATAATTTTTTTTGTCGTAATTAAAGTTTAATGTAAGTTTTCACCCTTGAGAAAAAAAAGTTTAATAGGGTCGAAAGTGAATAGAATATTATTTTATTTAATATGCATATGTGCATATGATAATAAACTACGATTTAAGAATCAGTAAAGGGTAGTTGTTTTTATCTACGTTGTTGGTTTTTTTTTTCGATTCCTATACATGAATAGGAATTCTTGAGAAAAGCACACATACCCATCCAAAACTGGAAATTTACCAACACATACACCAAGTCACTGCGGTAATATCTGGCGAGTAATCTGACATTTCATTTCACTAGCTCACTCACTCACTCACTTTTGCTAGCTGAATCGATTTTCGACGAAAAGTGACTCATCTCACTCACTCCCTGCGGTTTCGAATTAGCTGAATCTCGACACTGATATCGCTGTTTTTAGCATATTACACAAGCGATTTAAATGAGCTTTGTGTTGAGGAGCACGGGTTCGCTGCCATTTCTTACGTGCTTTTCGTTTATCTTTTATTTAGTCTTTTATTTCCTGCGGATATTTTATATCTTTATAGCGCGGCGTAACCCTTTGATAAGGTGTGTTATTCCACGCTGCCTTTTGTATTATATCAACAAAGGTATCTACTGCATCTTCAAGCTCAAGAGGCGTTTGTAATGATACCCTCAATTCAACGTTGTCCTCGATATCTTTCTTAAATCCTTCCCAGTTGGTTCTACCGTTTGTTAACCTGGGTGGTTTTTCAATTTTGACAAGGCTTTCGCTCATAGTAAGTATGACTGCAGAATGATCTGAGAAGAGATCATGGCATTCTGAGATTTCAATACGGTTAGAGGGTATTCCTTTTAGCACAAACAAATCGATTAAGTCAGGTATTTTTGACGGATCAGTTGGCCAGTAAGTTGGCTTTCCGGTCGAATGAAAATCGCAATTATTTTCCATTCCTGCCTCATATAGCATTCGACCCTTTTGAGATATGCATCTTGAAGCCCAAAAGGTGTCCTTTGCATTAAAGTCGCCACCAACAATTAAGTTTGGGCTTAGCGACTTTATCAATGTCGTAAACTCACTCTTATCGATTTTGCAACGTGGAGGGCAATATATCGAAGAGATATTGAGAAGAATGTTTTTAGTTCTAACCTGAACACTACTCAATTGCATGGATTCTACCTCTATTTTCAGGCCTATTGAGTGTTCAATGCACTATTTTATATATAACGATGATCCACCCCTTGCTTTATTTGAAGGATGAACAGCGTGGTAGTCAAGAAACCCGTGGATTTTAAGATTTGATTCATTTTTGGCATGCGTTTCTGATATCAAACATATGTCAATATCATTTTCCTGCATATACGTCTCTAATTCTCCAAGTTTTTGCCATAATCCGTTGGCATTCCACGTAAGAATTTTAAACTTTTCCATCATAAAGTTTTTGAGAGAGATTTGGGTCGAAAACAATTTTCGAGCTTACTTAACCTATCAAAGATAAGTTTATTTGTGTCACATTGTTCCTCAAGTTTCGACAGAATTATTGAAAAGACTTTTGAAACCGGGTCGGTTTCAGTGTCGTTGTTTACGGGTATATTTTTGGCCGCTATTTGGGCATATGTTTCTGCATTTCCTTGCTTTGATTTATTCTCCGAAGGTATTGACACTGTTTTCTTTTCCTTACGGATACTAGGTTTTGGAGCTTTACTAGTAGCTTTACTGGAAGTCTTGGGAACTACGGTTTCTATTTGCCTTTGTGGGTTTCTGTGTGTTTTGGCAAATTTTTATCGCCACTTTTGTAATTCTTTAGCTACTTCGCAGCCTCTATAGTTTCCATTACAATTAATGCACGTCGGTGGACTTTCACTTTTTCCGATGCAGTCAACGGTTAAATGCTTTCCGGCGCATTTTACACACTTTGGCTCTTTTTTGCAATAAGTTTGGGTGTGATTGAATTCTTGACAGCGTTTACACTGAGGGACTAACCTTGTGCTCTTTCTTAGAGTGGAAGACCACGTTGTACCACTTTTGTTTCACCCTCTTTTGTCTATTTCTCTCTTGTGACGATGTTCATAGCATCTAAGGAAATAGTAACTAAGTTTCGAAAAACGAAGTTTCGAAAGGCAAAGTTTCGAAGGATAAAGTTTCGAAAAACCAATGTTTCGAAAAGACAAGGTTTCGAAAAGATAAAGTTTCGAAAATCAAAATTTCGAAAAACGAAGTTTCGAAAGGAGAAAGTTTCGAAAAGTCAAAGTTTCGGAAGAGAAAGTATCGAAGGACAAAGTTTCGAAAAAAAAAGTTCCGAAATCCTCGGAACTTCGTTGTTCCTTGAGCGATTCAAACGAAATTGACACAGGTGATAGCTGATACGGAATAAGAAAAGAAAAAAAATTTTTAAAAGTAGGGTGCTCCAAAAATATGTCAAAATATTGCAACTTCGTTGTTCCTTGAGCGATTTCAATCAAATTGACACAGGCGACAGTGATATAGAATTTAAAATAAAAAAAATATTTGCATTAGGGTGTTCCAAAAAAAATGTCAACTTCGTTGCTCCTTGAGCGATTTCAACGAAATTGACACAGGTGATATAGCTGATACGGAATTAGAAAAGAAAAAAATATTTTCAAAGTAGGGTTCTCCAAAAATATGTCAAAATATTGCAACTTCGTTGTTCCTTGAGCGATTTCAATCAAATTGATACAGGCGACAGTTAATATAGAATAAAAAATAAAAAAATATTTGCATTAGGGTGTTCCAAAAAAAATGTCAACTTCGTTGTTCCTTGAGCGATTTCAACGAAATTGACACAGGTGATAGCTGATACGGAATTAGAACAGAAAAAAATATTTTCAAAGTAGGGTGCTCCAAAAATATGTCAACATATTGCAACTTCGTTGTTCCTGGAGTGATTTCAACGAAACTCACAAAGGTAATAGCTGATACAGAACTAAAAACAAAAAAATATTTGCATTAGGGTGTTCCAAAAAAAAAGACAACTTCTTTGTTCCTTGAGCGATTTCAACGAAATTGACACAGGTGATAGCTGATACGGAATAAAAAAAGAAAAAAATATTTTAAAAGTAGGGTGCTCCAAAAATATGTCAAAATATTGCAACTTCGTTGTTCCTTGAGTGATTTCATTCAAATTGACATAGGCAACAGTTGATATAGAATAAAAAATAAAAAATATTTGCATTAGGGTGTTCCAAACAAAATGTCAACTTCGTTGTTCCTTGAGCGATTTCAACGAAATTGACACAGGTGATAGCTGATTAGGAAATAGAAAAGAAAAAAATATTTTCAGAGTAGGGTGCTCCAAAAATATGTCAACACATTGCAACTACGTTGTTCCTTGAGCTATTTCAATCAAATTGACACAGGCTCAAGGAACAACGAAGTTGCAATATATTGACATGTTTTTGAAACACCCTACTTTGAAAATATTTTTTTCTTTTCTAAATCTACTTACTTACTTACTTACTTATCCGGATCCCGATCCATGAAGGGTCTCTGCCTGAGATATTGCGGTCTTCCATCGGCTGCGGTCCCTCACGTGCTCTCTTCAGTCGTCGAGACCAAGCGCTCTTGCGTCTGTGACTGCCTGGTCCCTTTAGCGGAGGTTCGGTCTTCCTGGTCGTCTCGAACCTGGGGGCTGGGATTCGAAAATTTTCTTGGCTGGAGCGTTGTTGTCCGTTCGCTCGATGTGGCCGAGCCAGTGTAGTCGACGTGTTTTGGCTCTTTGGATTACATCCACATCTTGGTACAGCTTCGTACAGTTCACGATTGAATCTTCTCCTCCAATCGCCCTCTTCGCATATAGGGCCAAATATCCGCCGAAGAATTTTTCTCTCGCAAGTGCCCAGTATCAATTCCCCTTTTTTACTTATCGTCCAGCACTCGGCATCGTAGAGTAGAACTGGTAAAATTAGCGTTTTGTATAGCGAGCACTTTGTCTTTCGGGAAAAGAGTTTTGAACCCATTTATTTGGCCAAACCGAAGTAGCAGCGGTTCGCTAGGGTAATTCTTCGTCAGATTTCCACTAAGGTGTCGTTCGTGGAATTGATGTTTGTTCCGAGGTAGGTGAACTCCTTGACTACCTCGAAATTACTGCTAGCAACAGTGACGTTTTGTCCTAGGCGATGGACAGATGAGGCTTTGTTTGTTGGTAGCATATACTTTGTTTTGTCCTCATTCACCTCAAGACCAACGCGTTTCGCCTGTTCATCAATAGCTTTGAATGCTTCAAGTACAGCTCTCTTGGAGCGGCCGATGATGTCGATGTCGTCCGCATAGCTAAGCAGTTGAGAAGACCTGTTGAAGATAGTGCCTTCCATGTTAACACCACTCTTGCGCACTATCTGCTCCAGGACTAAGTTGCAGAAATCACATGATAGCGCATCTCCTTGTCTGAACCCTGTACACGTCTGGAATAACTCAGATGAGCTTTTACCCATTTGCACGTTGCACCGCGTATTTTGTAACATCATGCGGCATAGCTGGATCAGTTTTTTCGGGATCCCGAGTTTCGACATCGCCAATAGAAGCTCTTGGCGACTTATGCTATCATATGCGGCTTTGAAGTCGATGAATAGGTGGTGGGTCTCGACTTGAAATTCGTTGGTCTTTTCCAGGATTTGCCTCAATGTGAAGATTTGGTCTATCGTTGATCTGCCAGGCCTGAAGCCACACTGGTACGTGCCGATCAAAGTGTTGCAGAAAGGTTTTAGACGCTCACATAGTACGTTGGTTAAGCAGGGATAAGCCTCTGTAGTTCTTGCAGGACATAGGATCGCCTTTTTTGTAGATTGGGCATATGGAGCTATTTGACCAGTCGTCGGGCATACTTTCCTCCTCCCACACTTGGTTGATGAGCTGGTGCATGCACCCTACCAAGACATCTCCTCCATACTTAAAGAGTTCCGCAGGTAGGCCATCCGAGCCGGCGGATTTGTTGTTCTTAAGCTTGTGGATGGCTTTCTTAACCTTTTCAGTACTGGGCGCTGGGACTGGATCTTCATTGACTGGTCTTATGCCTCTTTGTTCCTCTGTTGCCTCCTCTACATAATGCCCATTAAGCAGCTGCTGGAAATGTTGCTTAAACACGTCTACAATTCCCTGTGCTTCGGTGACTAGGTTACCTTCGCTGTTCGAAGAGCTTGCGTGTCAGTCCTATAACCAGATGCCAGTTGCTTGGCTGTTTTGTAGAACCGGCGGTGCTAGACTCTTCGAGATACTTGAGCTGAGAGGCTGCGGATGCTCTTTTCTTTCTACGCAGGGTTTTTTTCTCTTTCCTTCTCTTTTCACGGTACTCCTCTCTTGCTGCTCTTGTTTTCCGTTGCAGCATTTGCATTCGTGCATTTTCCGTCTCCTGCTTCAATACCGCCCATTCATCGTCATACCACGGGTTCTTTTTTCTGGGTGGTTGATAGCCTATGGTGGTCTCGGCTGCCTCCTTAATGATGTCGCGATATTGGTTCCTCTGGTTGTTGACGCTTGTGGCTGGCTGTACGGCAGAGAGTTTCCCGGTCAATTGCTCACTGTAGTCTCTGGCTTTCTCAGATGTGCTAAGGCATGCAATGTTGAATTTCTTCCTTTGGGCGGTCGTTTTCTTTTCGTTGGACAGTCGGGCTCTGAACTTTGTCACAACAAAAAAGTGGTCAGAGTCCACGTTTGCGCCTCGGAAAGTTCGCACGTCCAAGATGTTCGATGCATACATTGCGCCAATTAGCACGTGGTTGATTTGGTTGGCGGTTCGACCATCTGGAGATCGCCAGGTTGCTGTTTGTATCCTTCGCCTGGGGAACCTAGTGCTACTTATCACCGTATTACGAGCTGCAGCAAAGTCGATTAATCGGAAGCCGTTATCTGTTGTCGTTTCGTGGAGGCTGTGCTTTCCAACTAATCCGCCAAAGATGTTTTCCTTTCCGACTTTAGCATTGAAGTCTCCGAGCAAGACTTTGACATCGTACTCCAGACAGGCTCCGGACAGGCTCCGTAGGCTCCGTCCAGGAGGTCGTAAAACTCCTCCTTGTTAGAATCCTCAGCTTCATCGGTAGGGGCGTGTGCACATATTAGACTGATGTTTTGGAAGGTAGCTTTGATGCGGATCACAGCCAGGCGATCGCTAATCGGCTTAAAATCGATGACTTTCGATCTGAGTCGATTTCCCACGACGAATCCGCATCCTAACATGTGCAGTCCTTGATGGCAGCTGTAATAAATGTCGCAATCTTTTCTTTTCGTTATACCTGATCCTATCCATCGTATCTCCTGGATCGCGGTAATATCTCTGCCTTGTACCGCGAGAGGTTAGATTCAAGTTTTTGAGTAGCACCTGGTGTATAGAGTGTCCTTACATTCCAGGTGCATACTCGTAGATCATAGTCCATTTTCGTTCCGGGTCTGGTTGCCATTTGAGGGGGGTCGTTATCCGAAGCTTCTTGCGTCTCTCTCATAACAATTGGCTTTTTTACTGTGGTCGGGTCGTTAGCCCAACGCACTAACCTCCAATCTGTAGGGCCATGGGTTTAATGTTGCAAATCTTTCCTTGGTCAACATTCGCACTTACAAGTTTAGCAAGTCAAGGCATAAAGCCAAGACCAGTATCCGGC
Source organism: Dasysyrphus tricinctus (assembly GCA_963921185.1). Taxonomy (NCBI): domain Eukaryota; kingdom Metazoa; phylum Arthropoda; class Insecta; order Diptera; family Syrphidae; genus Dasysyrphus; species Dasysyrphus tricinctus. The sequence continues at coordinate 30,808,708 of OY992533.1, read as the reverse complement.
GGCTACCAACGTGGAGGTATTGTAAGCACTTGATGTGTAGGAAAAGATACAGCTCGAGGCCCCCAATTCCTACAACATCCAACCACCTCTTTTCTAAATCACCTGTGTCAATTTCGTTGAAATCGCTCAAGGAACAACGAAGTTGACATTTTTTTTGGAACACCCTAATGCAAATATTTTTTTTATTTTAAATTCTATATCAACTGTCGCCTGTGTCAATTTGATTGAAATCGCTCAAGGAACAACGAAGTTGCAATATTTTGACATATTTTTGGAGCACCCTACTTTGAAAATATTTTTTTCTTTTCTAATTCCGTATCGGCTATCACCTTTGTCAATTTCGTTGAAATCGCTCAAGGCACAACGAAGTTGACATTTTTTTTGGAACACCCTAATGCAAATATTTTTTTATTTTTAATTCTATATTAACTGTCGCCTGTATCAATTTGATTGAAATCGCTCAAGGAACAACGAAGTTGCAATATTTTGACATATTTTTGGAGAACCCTACTTTGAAAATATTTTTTTCTTTTTCTAATTCCGTATCAGCTATCACCTTTGTCAATTTCGTTGAAATCGCTCAAGGAACAACGAAGTTGACATTTTTTTTGGAACACCCTAATGCAAATATTTTTTTTATTTTAAATTCTATATCAACTGTCGCCTGTGTCAATTTGATTGAAATCTCTCAAGGAACAACGAAGTTGCAATATTTTGACATATTTTTGGAGCACCCTACTTTTAAAATATTTTTTTCTTTTCTTATTCCGTATCAGCTATCACCTGTGTCAATTTCGTTGAAATCGCTCAAGGAACAATAAAGTTGTCATTTTTTTTTGGAACACCCTAATGCAAATATTTTTTTTGTTTTTAGTTCTGTATCAGCTATTACCTTTGTGAATTTCGTTGAAATCACTCCAGGAACAACGAAGTTGCAATCTGTTGACATATTTTTGGAGCACCCTACTTTGAAAATATTTTTCTCTTTTCTAATTCCGTATCAGCTATCACCTGTGTCAATTTCGTTGAAATCGCTCAAGGAACAACGAAGTTGACATTTTTTTTGGAACACCCTAATGCAAATATTTTTTTTATTTTTAATTCTATATCAACTGTCGCCTGTGTCAATTTGATTGAAATCGCTCAAGGAACAACGAAGTTGCAATATTTTGACATATTTTTGGAGCACCCTACTTTTAAAATATTTTTTTTCTTTTCTTATTCCGTATCAGCTATCTCCTGTGTCAATCTCGTTTGAATCGCTCAAGGAACAACGAAGTTCCGAGGATTTCGGAACTTTTTTTTTTCGAAGCTTTGTCCTTCGATACTTTCTCTTCCGAAACTTTGACTTTTCGAAACTTTCTCCTTTCGAAACTTCGTTTTTCAAAATTTTGATTTTCGAAACTTTTCGAAACTTTATCCTTCGATACTTTCTCTTCCGAAACTTTGACTTTTCGAAACTTTGTCCTTTCGAAACTTTGGTTTTTCGAAACTTTATCCTTCGAAACTTTGCCTTTCGAAACTTTAGGTTTCGAAACTCTGGCGGATTCCCGAAGAGCCAGCTTTACGCTTTTTACTTAATCGTTTCTTTGAGGACTTTTCCGTTTCACGTGCTAGCTCTTCTTCGTCTGTTTCATATCTAGAATTATTGACTTGTGGCAAGCTAGCTTTGGAGTTTATTGGAGAATTTTTGCCTTTCAACATCTCATTTTCTTTTCGAAAAAGATCGACTTCTTTCTTTAGCTTTTGATAAAGTTCCATTACTTCATCAAGTCTTCGTCGAAGCTCGTTATTATCTTTTTCAAGATTTTCTGTTTTATCTGAGTCTTTTTTTGCGCGCGCTGGCGTGACGGGTGGACTCTTTTGCCCGAATTTAGATTGTTTTATACTCGATTTAGATGTTGGTAATCGAGATACCCTTGCACTTTTTAGGAAGGGATTTATTAAATGCAATAATTGGCTCTCCCCAGAATCCATAGAGCCGACCTCCGAAGAGGATGGATTTTCCGGTGAACCTGGACTGCCACCTCACCTGGGGTACTTTTATCTTATTGTTTTGCTCATTGCATAGTTTTGTATACATCAATCTCAGTATACGGAGTTTGGATTTTAGTTGCCTCTTACGACAGGCATGCCTACCTCGGGTATATTCTTGCCCCTTACCCGCAGGGGGTAAAAAGTACACTGAACGAAAAAATGCATATATTTTGAGTACCATTTAAGATAGCCCATTTTTATTTCCGGTTCCAGAGCAGTCATAAAGTATGCAATACGCCGTTTCAGGATTATCCAATGTTTACCGGACACCTTGTATAAATTAAAGTTTCTGTATAAGAAAGGTTTAAATGTATTTACCCCCCTCCAAATTCTACTCTGGATATGCCCCTGGTGTAGAAAAGGATCACTGTTTTGTACAAGCATACGTCATTCTTGTCATGGTCAATGCTTGAGTGCCGATCATATTATAAACTCTTAAACCGTTTGTCCTAGTACCGCGTTTCATACATAAGAATATAAAATGTAGCGCTCAAAAGCGCTATTAAAAAAGTGAATGAATGAATGAATGAATGAATTCTTAATTTATTTCTTAAAATCCAAATAGAGATAAGTACAAATAGTAGGTATTTACTTTGTATATAAGAAATATAAGTGACAAAGTTATTTTTTATATAATAAAAATAGAGTTATTGTCACTACTAGGCAAATAATAAAAACATTATAAATTGAATTGAGATGGGCAAAAAGTAAATAAGAAAAGAAAATAATAATTTACATTTGTTAAAATATTTCTTATACATGAGAAAATTACATTAAAGTTTAAGATTGCAATATTTCATCAAAACATCAGGGATAGTTAAATATTCAACATTGATTCGATACTCTCTACATCAAAGCAAAGAAGCAATTTTTTTACATGTTTTATAAACAAAAAATATGATGTGAGAACTCTGATGGAATGTGGAAGCTTGTTAAATATTTGACATGAGACTACATCATAAAATTTACGAAACGCGGTTGTACGGAAAGCTGGTATAGATACCTGATTAAGGAAGTTTCCACGTATGTTATAATTGGCAATAATTCGGAAATTGAGGTTGCCTGATCTTTTATAGAATTCATTGAGCACTTTGAAACAGTACAAATGTTGAACTGGAAGAATTTTCAATTCATTAAAAAGGGGAAAACTAGGATATAGGCGAGGTTTACGGCAGATTTTCTTCAGAACAGACTTTTGCATTACTAAAAGAGGTTGTATTTTATTATAATAGGTTCCTCCCCAACATAAAATTCCGTATTGTAGTTTTGAGTGGAATATGCCATAGTAAATTTTCATGAGAAGTTGAAAGGAGCAAATATTTCTAAGAAAGTAGAAATATCTTAAAGTGCCACGAAAATACTGTCTAAGTATCAGTTTTTGGCGCCAAATAACTTTTTATCTATAAGAGATATGAAAATTTTGGTCATAACCAATATTGTAGAGAATTTTATAAGCTATCTTTCTTTCTCAGAAATTTTTTTGATAGGACAAATACTTTCTAAGACAAAAACGAAAAAGAACAAAATAAAAATGTTGCAAGTTCCTGCCGCTAGAGCTCGCTCGGATTCATGGGGACTTTTTTACACGTCATCACAAGACCATTCTAAATAAGTGTGCCAAGTTTCAAAACTATTGAATTTTTTTTAAGGTGAAAACCTTTATTGACTGGACTATTCTGTCAACTGCTTTCTTGAAATTTACTTAAATTATATCCTTGGGTTTTTCATTGATATATCTATATCTTTTTTATTCTTATGTTAAGATATTTGCTACCAACGCAATCAATTTATTATTGTGTTTCTAACAAAGAAATAACTTACCTCATTAGATTGATTTTGAAATGTTTAGAAATGATGATGAACAGGAATCACGACTATTACGCCCGAAACTATGTGGGACTATACCAGAACATACAATACTCGTAAGTGCAAACATTTTAAACGGATGACTACGATTCACCAAACTATGAAAATGGAGGGCACTATATTGTAGCTTGGGTTTTAGGTTGGCAACCATAGGAGGAAAAGTGCCAAACAACATATATATAAAAATGGTATCTACCTATAGGTAGATACATTAAAAAAGAAGGCGTATGAATAGAATATTAATGATGGAGTCGTGGGGATAAATTTATACGAAAACGGGGTCGGAGTTAGGCACAATTAGAATGTAGGAAAATTAAAATGCCGGTGATGGTTGGTATTGGTTAGACAAACGCATTGATTAGGTAGGTAAATAGGTTAATATGCTGGACGAGGCCGCAAGGGGGAACATTTATAAGAACACGGGGTCGGAGTTAGACATAAAGAGCAATACCAGGAAATTTTAAGTGCCGGGTGATGATTGCTATTGGTAAGGCAAGAGCATTGCCTAGGATGGAAAATAGGTAAATATGATTGACAGGGCGCAAGGGGGTATATTTATACGAACACGGGGTCGGAGTTAGACATGAAGAGGAATATCAGGAAATTTAAAGTGCCGGGTGATGATTGTTATTGGTAAGGCAAGAGCATTGTTTAGGATGGAAAATAGGTAAATATGATTGACAGGACCGCAAGGGGGTACATTTGTACGAACACGGGGTCGGAGTTATATATTGTTTTGGATGTACATAAATAGGTAAATATGGTTGACAGGTTGACAGGGAGGCAAAAGAGTATGAATATCTCAGGGTACGGAAATGCTCCTGATGGGGATCAATATATTGCATTCGTTGTTTCTTGAGCGATTTCGATTAAATTAACACAGGTGATAGCAAATACAGACTTTTAAAAGAAAAAAATATTTTCAAAACAGGGTGTTTCAAAAATGTGTCAATATATTGAAACTTCATTGTTCCTTGGTTGATTTGACTGAAACTGACATAGGTGATAGCTGATACATAATTAAAAAGGAAAAAAATATTTTCAACAGGGCGTTTAAAAAAAAGTCAACTTCGTTGTTCCTTGAGCGATTTCAATGAAATTTAAAGAGGTGATAGCTGATACAGATTTTAAAAAGAAAAAAATATTTAAAAAACAGGATGTTTCAAAAAGATGTCAATATATTGAAACTTCATTGTTCCTTGTTTGTCTAACCAATAGCAATCATTCCCCACCATTTCAAATTTCCTGGTATTCCTTACTATAATGATTATAATAAAATACAATAAAATTGAAAACGTATTTTTTTGTTTTGTTTCACTTTATTTTAGTTGAAATTTTAAAAACAATAAGTTTCACCACTTAAAGGAGAATGGGCATATTTGAGCGTTAGCGGCCATCAATGAAATTAGTGTCAAACGAAAGGTATGTTACTCAGTAACAACTTTTACTATAGGCGTTACATTGCACTTCATTTAGAAAAGAAGATACAGTCGACTCCCTCTAAGTCGAACTCCCTCTAAGTCGAATCTCCCTCTAACTCGAACTTTTTCGCCCTAATTTTTATTCCCCTCAAATTTTTTGCAAAACTCCCTCTAACTCGAACTGATTTTGATATCCCGTGAAAATTCGAATTAGGGGGAGTCGACTGTATTTCAATGTTAATATAATGCAATTGCATATGGAAGTATCACATAAAAATTATATTATTTGTGTGTGTAATGCTTTATCCTAACTTCAAAACATATCGTAGAACTGCTGTGTTTTGGGGGATTTCCCTAAGTCACGTTGCGGTTTTAACGGACGCAGTTAGGATTTCAACAGCTTTTTTACTTTTTTTAATAGGTATATTATTTTAGTCAGGATTTAGACCCTATATTTGAAGACGTGAATATAGCAGGTTGACTAATTGGCGCTTTCCAAATGCCAATACATGAAAGCGTAAATACATCTATATTAACATTGACCACTTATAACGAATGGGCGGGCTATGATTTTCGCAAAAATATGAACAGACAGAATGCAACGTTAGAAAGCACCACTAGTGATTGGGCCATTTTTGACGAAACCCAAATTCGATTACACGCAACGGAATCAAGTGGGATTTAGAGCTTGACTAGATACATTTTTACTATATAAAATACCCATCAAACATTTTTTAATATTATGTAAATTATAATATAGGGTATTATGGCAAATGAACTTATTAATGATGTTATATGGGCATTTTTATACACAAAATATTCATGAGACTGTGTAGATTTCTTAGTTCACTTTCCTTTTCTATTTTCGCATTGTTAAGAGACCAGAATACTTAGTAAAACTTGATTGAAGTGTTCAAACAAAAATGCATTTTTTTTTCGTTTTTGAATGAAAAAACTTCTGCACAGTGATTGTAGGACTCAACCACATCCAAAAATAATAAAATCTTTCCTGGCCGCTCACGCCCATGTTTCATACAAATTTTCCCATTCTCTTTTACTCTGACTTAAGTTGTGAAACTTCTTGTTTTTAAAATTTCAACTAAATTAAAGTGAAAAAAAACAAACATATACGTTTATATGTTTATAAATTTGTTTTTTTTTTTTAAACATTTGTAAAAAAAAAAAAAAAAAATTGTTTAAAATACTGTAAGTTGCTCCTTATGACTAATTTGTATATGAAATTGTACATTTTCAAATATGCGCGTTTTTTTCATGTTTAATAAAGTGCCCCTGAAGAAGACTGAAAACTCAGTCGAAACGTCGGGAAAACTAATGAATATCTTTCATTAATAATCTATAGAGACCAAAAAAGCCGAATAAGAGAAATCTTAAAAACTAAAACTAAACAAAGAATTGGTCAAAAATAATCTTAATAAAACTGTGTTAATTTCATCGAAATCACTCAAGAAACAACGAAGTTGCAATATACTGATCCCCAGGACCATTTCCGTACCCTGAGATATTCATACTTCTTTGCCTCCCTGTCAACCATATTTACCTATTTTCCATCCTAAACAATGCTTTTACCTTACCAATAACAATCATCACCCGGCACTTTAAATTTCCTGATATTCCTCTTTATGTCTAATTCCGACCCCGTGTTCGTAAGAATGTTCCCCCTTGCGGCCTTGTCCACCATATCAACCTATTTACCTACATAATCAATGCGTTTGTTTAACCAATACCAACCATCACCGGCATTTTAATTTTCCTAGATCCTAATTGTGCCTAACTCCGACCCCGTTTTCGTATAAATTTATCCCCACCATCATTAATATTTTATTCATACGCCTTCTTTTTTAATGTATCTACCAATAGGAATTATCCAACTCCATTTTTATATAAAAGCCGTTTTCCTTTGGAGGTGGCGAAGTACTTACGAGTAAATGAAAACCCTAATCTAGTACTACCAACTGCACATGCTCTCATGCGCGAGTAGATACATTAGCCGTTTTCCTTTGGAGGTGGCGAAGTACTTACGAGTAGATGAAAACCCTAATCTAGTACTACCAACTGCACATGCTCTCATGCGCGAGTAGATACATTTTACATGGGAAAGCAGTTTGTTGTGTTCCATTGAAAAAAGCTGGCAAAGTACTTGCAAGTACTTCGCCACCTCCAAAGGAAAAGGCCTATTGTACATGGGAAAGCAGTTTGATGTGTTCCATTGAAAAAAGCTGGCAAAGTACTTGCAAGTACTTCGCCACCTCCAAAGGAAAACGCCTAATGTTGTTTGGCACTTTTCCTCCTATGGTTGCCAACTAAAACCCAAGCTACAATATAGTGCCCTCCATTTTCATAGTTTGGTGAATCGTAGTCATCCGTTTAAAATTTTCGCACTTACGAGTTACGAGTGTTGTACGTTCTGGTATAGTCCCGCATAGATTCGGTTTTTGTATTTGCGTCAGTCTCCCTCTGATGAACGATTAAGGCTCAAGACTTAATTAATATTTCTAGTCAAAAAAAATTTCAAATAGGCCCAACTTTCCACAAAAATTGAGTTTTAATTTTTCAATGATCATTGGTAAGATACATAGTTCTATCTTTGAAATAAGAAAAGTCTTTTAATGTGGAAAGTTGGGCCTATTTGAACACATTTTTTGGGCTAGAAAAATTAATTAAGTCTTCAGCTTTATTTTTCCATCAAAATAATAAATGATTTTACTTCCTAAACGTCTCAAAATCAATCATTTAAATTTTCAATGATGAGTTTCAATGATAGCTACAACTGGCACCTTAAAGGTAAAATCTACAAGCGACAATTTTCAAAATATGATTTTATATATTCAAATCTACAGCAAATATTCACAACTCAAAAAAGTTAATTTTCTTCTTCTGAAATATACATTTAAAAAATAATAAGTCAGGATTTAAAAAACGTTTTTGACTTTGAAACTTTTAAAGTGAAGTAGCGCAAGCGCGGGTTCACTAGTATGTAATTATAAACAGATATTTGAAAATGAAAATCTGTATACTTTTATAATGTATTAAAGTATCATTAGCAATTCTTGAATAATTTTTTAAATAGATGTATTTAAATACTTTTAAATTGCATTCTCATCATCAGGGGCGGACTGGGGGTCAAAGGGCCTACCGGGATTTTTAGAAAAAGAGCCACAGAACCCAATTACTCTCAAAATGGTTAAAAATAAAAGACATCAACTTCACTGTGAAGTTAGCAGGTCAGTATGAAATTTTTTTCAAAAAAAGGACTTCAAATTTCTGACCTAGCCTATCGTTGAAATGCAAAAAAACTGCAAATTTGGAGCCTTACTGCAAGTTCCTAGCACGCTTGGTTCCTGACATACACCATGTGACCTGCTAACTTCACTGTGAAGTTAGCAGGTCACTAAATTACACCGTTATTTGGCGAACTGCAAAATCGGGAATAGAAATGCAAACAAAATGCAAAAAAACTGCAAATTCCTGTCAAGGTCCCATTTGCGTGGGTGAAAGTTGCCCTGCTAACTTCACAGACGTGAAATAACAATCAACTTGAAAATTTTTTTTTTCAAAAATATAGCCTTTAAAATTTAATTTCTCAAAAACTTTCCACTAAAAAAAATTGATTCAACAAAACAAATAAAAGAATAGAATATAAGTTTTAAAAAAAAGAAGAAAGTTGCAGAAAAAAGGCTCTTGGCCTATTCAGCATTTTATAAAATTTCTACTTACTAAACAGAGACTCTAATATTTTAAATAACTTCTCTTTTCTCACAGTAAACTCAACGGATATTAGCGATGCAGGGATCTAGCGTCATAGTATTTCTCCATCGATTTTTGATGTATATAATATTTGAAAATGATCTTTTGCAAGCAACTTGTGCATGTACATGAAAATGTACGCATCATAATAATTTATATCATCATCATCGTGTCCTGTAACCCCGGCTGGGGCATAGGGCGTCAACAAAACGTCTCCATCATTCACGGTCTGCTGCAAGGTACTTTAGCTGTGGCCACGTCTTTCTCTTTAATTTATATACAAAGAAAAATTTTTACTTTTCGCCGCAAGACATCGAATCAGCATTTTGCGCAATCTCCAAAGTGTTCTTGTTTCTTTCTGTTTCTTGACTTTCGTCCTCCACCTCATCGCTTCAAGGAGTTCACCAACCGAGTTCTTTGGGCTTCCAGAGATCCGAAGAGACCACCAACCGAGTTCTTGGGGCCTTCAGAGATCCGTAGAGGCCACCAACCGAGTTCTAGAGGTTTCCAAAGATTTATAGCGGCCACCAACCGATTTCTGGTGGCGTCCATGGATCGGTAGAGGCCACCAACCGACGTCCAAAAAGTTAGCTCACCAACATAGGCATAAATAATTAAAAAATTTATTAGAATTTTATGCTCTTTTTGTGCTATTTTTGTGTTGTTTTCGCGATTTTTGTGCTGCAATATATTTTTTTGTATGCAATGTTGTGTCACCTTAAGTTTAAGCTGGCACAACTTTGTCAATTATTAACCGATTTTAATAAGAGTGGTGTCATAATTTTGTGCTCTTTATGTGTTTTTTATCTGCATTTAAAAAAAATTGATTCTAAGGTTTATTTTTCTTTTTATGCAATTCTGTGTCACCTTGAATTAAAGGTAGCACAACTTTCTCAATTACTAACTAATTTCAATCAAACCGGTTTCATAATTTTGTGCTTCAAAAATTGATTCAAATATTTAATTTTTTTTTGTATGCAATGTTGTACCACCAGTACGCCCGTAAGACGATTTTGCCAATGACAAACTTTTTTGTTGTTGTTGTTGTAATACATAGACTTTCCCCAACAAAAAACAAACTGGAAAAATCAGGTCGTGTAAATGCCGGCTTCTGGTGGTGAGTTTCTCGTGAGGTTTCTTGTGAGGATTTTCCCAGAATACCGAAAATGTAATCGAATCACAACAAACCTCACAAGGAAAACCTCACAAGAGCTTGTGACCTGTGAGCCCTCACAACGCCAGAATAGGGCTATAAAGGTAAGACCGCACTCGACGGAACTGCACTTCAGCGGAACAGAACTTCAAAATATTTTTTTCGACAACGAAACTGAACGGAACTTCAGTCCGCGGCATAGTTGGTCAGATTATCAAGTTTGCTGCATGGTGCTGCGCCTGTCCCGTGAAGTTCAGTTGTCGCTTAGTGCGATACAATTTCATACAAAAAATATTTTGAAGTTCTGTTCCGCTGAAGTGCAGTTCCGTCGAGTGCGGTTTTGCCTTTATTTGGAAAGAAAAAAGTCGGCATTTACACGACCTGATTTTTCCAGTGCGATTTTTGTTTTTTGTTGGGGAAAGTCAATGTATTACAACAACAACAACAAAAAAGTTTGTCATTGGAAAAATCGTCTTACGGGCGTACTGGTGGTACAACATTGCATACAAAAAAAATTAAATATTCGAATCAATTTTTTTTTAATGCAGATGTATAACACACAAAGAGCACAAAATTATGAAACCGGTTTGATTGAAATTAGTTAGTAATTGAGAAAGTTATGCTACCTTTAATTCAAGGTGACACAGAATTGCATAAAAAGAAAAATAAACCTTAGAATCAATTTTTTTTAAATGCAGATAAATAACACACAAAGAGCACAAAATTATGACACCACTCTTATTAAAATCGGTTAATAATTGACAAAGTTGTGCCAGCTTAAATTTAAGGTGACACAACATTGCATACAAAAAAATATATTGCAGCACAAAAATCGCGAAAACAACACAAAAATAGCACAAAAAGAGCATAAAATTCTAATAAAATTTTTAATTATTTATGCCTATGTTGGTGAGCTAACTTTCTGGACGTCACCAACCGAGGTCTAGAGGCCTCCAGAAATTCGTGGAGGCCACCAAACGAGATCTGGGGGCCTCCAAAGGTCCATAGAGGCTACAAACCGACTTTAGGGGGCTTCAAAGATCGGTAGAGGCCACCAACCGAATTTTGGGGGCCTCCAGAAATCTGTTTAGGCCACCAACCGAATTCTGGAAGCCTCTAGAGATCCGTAGAGGCCACCAGCCATCTTCAGGGGCCTCCAAAGATCGATAGAGGCCACCAACTGAGTTCTGGGGGCCTCAAAAGATCCTTAGATGCCACCATCCGAGCTTTTGAGGCTTTCAAAGATCCGTAGAGGCCACCAACCGAGGTCTGGAGGCCTCCAGAGATTCGTAGAGGCCACCAAACGAGATCTGGGGGCCTCCAAAGGTCCATAGGGGGCTTCAAAGATCCTTAGAGGCCACCAACCGAATTTTTGGGGGCCTCCAGAAATCTGTATAGGCCACCAACCGAGTTCTGGAGGCCTCTAGAGATCCTTAGAGGCCACCCGCCGTCTTCAGGGGCCTCCAAAGATCGATAGAGGCCACCAACTGAGTTTTGGGGGACCTCAAAATATCCATTTTGATCCACAAATAGTCTATATTCAGTGTGAGTCCAATTTTATTATGAGAACTTCTTCTTAAAAAAAGAAAACTTTCTGCTTGCCCGGGGCCCACCGGGAAAAATCCCGGTTGCCCGGTGGCCCAGTCCGCCCCTGCTCATCATTCCCTTTCAGGTAAGTATAAGACTTTCTGCGTGTGTAGTTGTCCGTGTTGCAGTGCAGAGCGAAGAGAAATTTTCACAAACCACAAGAGGGGAATCAGAACTCACCTCAAACTGATGTAGTGTGTTACGATCAACAGGTGCTTGCATGGAAAATAGTACGAAGTTAAATAGAAGTAACCACAATGGCAATAGAACGTAACATGGTAGTGATCGTATTGTTGATACTTTAAGAGATGCAAAGAACGATTTCTTAGATGTGGTTTTAAGGTGTGTACAAAGTCGATTATTAAAAGCAAATCCAAGAGAGCAGGTACTTTTTGGTAACAGGTAAACTTCTCGTAATAATGAACATTTTTCTTTGCAAGAGTTCGTTTGCTTGGGTGTTTGTGTCAGTTGATGTAAAAAGGTAAGAAAGAACCTAAATTCCATTCGTTTAGATACTTGATTAGTTGGCTTAAAACTTTCAAACCGAGTTGTTGTATGTTCGCGGTAGTAAAAACTAAATTTTTTTGCCACGGAAGACAATAATACAATATTCCTACTAAGTAAATGTATTTCAATAATTTAAAAAGAAATACGTACATATAATTTTTTAAATAATAAATTGCAGTGCAGCCTGCTAGTGAAGCAAGTGCAAAAATCTAACTTAGAAAAAAGTAAATGAATTAAAATAAAGTACGTGCTTTCCTGTTTCATAAAAAAAGTAATAATACCTTTATATGTCTATACCTATGTATAAAGAAAATAAAGTGATAGAAATGAAATTGAGTTTAGTGCGCGACTTTTTAGGGCATTCCAATGGATGTCTTAAGTTTTTTCACTAAGTTGTACCTACACCAGGTTTTAATTAAAAACCCATCAATATCTATGTGTATATACCAGGAGCGTCCATCTTTGAATTTATGCAATCTTTATTTTTTTGTTTAAGTTGTGAACAAGAAAATACACAAAGCATCTTATCTTACGCGAGAAAAAAAAAACCATAATTTTTCACAACTCGTTGTGCATGCCATTGAAATGATGTAGAATATCTAACTGATACTGTGCAGGTATTTTGCTTTTTCGGTTGGCATCAAAAAATGGATACAAAAACAGTCTTGCCAAACGAGAAATAGGTATGAATATAAATTACCTATGCGAATGCGAACTCAGAAGTCATAGGAACAAAATTTCTACATAAGCATTTATGTAGGTACATACCTAAAACTTGAAAAATACCTTTCTTTTGTAATTTTCTTTAAACGTGTCATTGGTTTCGAATTCATTTATTCTAAGCCTGTGTTGTGTGGTTAAATTGTCATTGAAAAGAAAATTAGTGTTTATTAGACACCAAAAAATTAAGATTATAGTAAGAGGCTCATAATCCTAAGTCTATGAGCTGAACGGATATCAAATAATGTTCACAACAAAGAATGTTTTTTACGTATGTACATACATAGCTAGAAAATTTTATTTGTCTATGAATAATATGTGTTTTTGGTTTGTTTTACTTAGACGTGACGTTATTTTTACAAAACAGCTCACAAGCATTAGAGATATGTTGATTTGTTGTGGTAGTAAAGCAACAAATTTTCTCTTTCAATTTTAAGAATTTACTCTTTTTGATACCAGTTTTGATGATACACACTAACGCGAAACGTGAATGTATTTGTAATGTATTTGAATGAAAATCAAGATAGATACATTTGTAAACCTGACACAAAGATTGAGTTGTATGCATGGTACTCGCGCCTACCTTTTCAAATCAAAAATTTTTTCATCGCGTGACATTTCTTTCATAGTTTTGATACAGGTAAAGAAACTAGTCATTACGATTTAATCTTGTTATTAAATACCGGCAAGTGATGGTGAATAATTTTAAAACATAAATATGATATATTCACCCCGATTACAGAATCCAACGAAAACCTAATTTTGACATTTGGATCATATTAAAAATGTCAAAGCTGAGTCTGATTCCTTCCGCATCTCATTCGTCGGATTCTGTAATCTGGGTGATTATTTATTTTCGAACTTTGATTTTTAACAAAAAAATAAACCAATTTACATTAGTTGTTTTGTAGAAAACCCAGAATAACAAGAATAAGAGGCAGTTATGGAGTGAATCTGATAATACCTACGTCGCTAATTGGTTTGGTTCTTATGAAGCGATATTTTGGTACGTAATGGTTAAATACTAAAAATTGTGTTTGGGTACTACTTAGAAAAAGTTGTTGATCCCCTACCGGCTCCCTGAAATTACGCCATAGGAAATTACGCCAAAAAATAAAAAATGGAAAAAGCCCAAAATTCTTAGATATTAAATATATATATATTAAATGGAAAACAAAATATTTTTAAATAACGGTAATACCAACAATTAAGTATTGCACATTTTTTTAAAGCTTAAACACTGTTCTATCATATAAATTTTAAATCAAGTGATTTCCATGAATAGTTTTTAAAAACAAAAAAAAAATAGTTTTAAGCTCAAAATTTCGGAAACAAATTGAAAGAAAAATGTTTATATTGTCTTTATTCCAAATTGTGAGACTACTTACTAATTTTTGTTTACTATTTTTTTGTGTTCTATTTGTTTTTAATCAAATACTGAAAACTGCATGGTTTTATGTCTACTAGTTTTGGAGAAAATTGAAATTAACCAAACCTAACTTTTACTTAATTTTTATTTGTGGACTTTTTTCTTTGAAGTTAATGAAAAAATGCTCAAATTGTTTAAAAAAACTGTTCAAACCGGTGCCTGCCAGATGACTTTGCATACCCTAAGTGGAGCAACGGAGTTGCGTGAGCGGTACAGTGTACCCAAAAAAGGGAGTTCAAATCCTGAGAACCCGTGAATCTGGCCACCCAAGGTACTGTTGCTGAAGAAAGCTGCTGGCATTGGTGACGCTACATCAGATGATGATTTCATTGACAAAACTAACATACCTACATTAATGGGATCATGACATTTTCTCGAATGGACAAAATCTCGAAAAAATAAAAAATCTCGAAGGACAGAATCTCGAGAGTAAAAAAAAATAAAAAAATCTAGAATTTTCGAGATTATTTTAGAACTTCTAAGTTTAAATGAGTATGAGGTTTAAGCTTTCAAAAAAGGTAAACTGAAAGGCAGTGATTCCAGACATGCATAGGTTTAGTCATATAGTGTGACTGTGGAACGTTTTTGGTTATTTCCTATTTCAAATTTAGAGTTTCTTTAAATCCAGGTTCCTTAATTGCAAAAGAAATGTTGCATACACCCAACCTCCCACGTCGCACCTATTCCATCCTATAGTGTGCCCAAGGAGGGGGTTGCTGGGGGACAGCACGCCCCCATACATACGCCACTGCTTATATGCCGTAATGCTTGCATACTAGGTAATGCCAAATGACCTACTATACTTTACTGATTAGAAAGAAGGGAAATAAAGTCCATAAATAAAAATTTAATAAACAAATTTCCCAAAAACTAGTAGACTTTAAACAATGAGGGAAAAAGTGCAATAGAAAATATTTGATTTAAAGTTGAATAATATTCATTGAATCATATTTAATTTCACGTTGAAAACCTGTTGATTTAAGTAGGCAATGTAGATTTATCAAAGCCAACTTAGTTTCAAAGCGAAACGTATTCAATTTTACATTGAAATCAACTTTTCGAACATTTAAAATACACTCAACGTAGTTTCAAAGTGCAACATGCTAATATTTTTTCGAAATCGAATTTCAAATTTCCTTTGCACGTACTTTTAAAGTGTTGCATAGTTAGACCATTGTCAGTCAGATTTTTTAGATTTTCTAATCACTTTTTAAGTTATATTTTAGCTTAATATATAGAATTTCGAGAGCGCTTCGTAATTTCACGAAGTATCTACCAAACATTTGTGAACAACGCGCACTCAAAATTCACTTACATTTAATCAAAAAAAAAAAAAAGAATTATTACTTTTCTCATATTTATTTTTGTCATTTCTTTAATGAATTAGTTTCTATTTTATTTTTAATCAATAACTGGACGAAGTTGAATTAAAGTTTTAAAAAAGTATTTTAAAATTTGTATGTATTTCAATCAAAGATGCTTGTAGTTTAATCGAAGAATATTGTTTTAAAGATGGATGAATTCAAATCAACGATTATGACATCTCAAATGAAGAGAAAAAATGGTTAAATCATATTGTTTTAAAAGAGGGAAACACTTTGAATTGATGTCATTGCTACTTTGAATTAAAAATTTTCGTCTTCGAAGCCAAATCGTTCCGAAAAATATTTAAATCAAAGTTGTTTCCGTTGATTTTACGTTGTTTTTTTTCTCGGTGAACCATCTAGTTTTCAGAATCCGATTAAAAAGAGATAAGAGCAAAAAATAGTAAAACAAATTTAGTATGTAGTCTCACGATTTGGAATAAAGACAATATAAACGTGTTCTTTCAATTTTTCCGAAATTTTGAGTTTGAAACTAGTTTTTTCTAAAACTATTCATGGAAATCACTTGATTTAAAAACTATATGATAGAACAGACTTTAAGCTTTAAAAAATGTGCAATACTTAATTGTAGGTATTACGGTTATTTTTTTCCATTTGAAGTATTTTGTTTATAGAAAATTGCCCCTCCCGCCCAAAGGGGGTGAGATAGACCCCCCTCCCATAGTAAAAAATGCTTGTATCTAACTGTTCTACGAAAAACCGTTTTTTTTTTCTTGTCGCCTGAGTTATCATAGGTACTCTTTCCGTTATTGTTTCCAAAATGATCTTAGTTTCTCTTTTGATTTCCTTTCTGCTCAAACGAAAGATAAGAGAGCTCTTTCCGCGAGCAATATTCATTAAATGAAATGAGATAGAATTTCAATTCACTTCGAACTCGTTTTCGAAATGTAAAAATCCGCTGCAACGGTTATTTTTTTTTTTCTTTAAAAAGTGTAATATTAATTTTTGTTTTAATATGGACCCAATACTCGTATAACTACATATATAATAATAAATTGAAGGGCAGACAAAATTTTAACTCAGATTTTTTTCAAATCTTCGTCAAACTATAAGATTTAAAATTTTAACTCAGATTTTTTTCAAATCTTCGTCAAACTATAAGATTTGAATTGACAAAAAATATGAATGGAATTCGCATCAAAAGAGTTAATGATCGGAATGTTAAACACGAATTTGTATTTTCGAAATACCAATCCACATGGACTAAAGTCATTTAAGGTGGAATAGTTCCAGAACATCTGGAATAGATCCAGAACATCCAAATTCATTTTTGTTCCTCAAATTTACAAAAAGTGAATTGAAAGTTGAAATGATTTAGCTAATTTCTTGGAACAGCTTCTTCTACAAAAAAAACTGCAATTATCTTTTTTATAGGGAGCTTAATTACCTTTCTTTTTTGCCATTTATAGCATTCTCTTCTATAGGATTTAAATTTTCGGATTTCGATTAGGTCGGAGCAAACTCGTTTAAAAAATAGTTTTATTACAGAAATCTTGCTTTAAAATGCTTTCATCAAAAGAAAGCAAGCATATCTAGCTGCCCCCCTTGCGTACGCTCTTTTGTTTCAATTTTTTCCATTTGACTTTCGTACAAATCTTACGTTAGTGTCAAAAGCAGAAAAAAAAAGTTTGCACTGTGACTCTTTTAGTCTTAGTTATTAGATTTTTAAGACGGTTACTTGTTTCTCAAATTTTCTCATTCGTTGGAAATATGCTTTATTTTAATATATAAATAAAATGTTTAGTTAATCAAATCTTGGACAACCAATCCAAGTTACAAATTTTTGAGACAACTTACTTACTTACTTAAGGTGGCGCTACAGTCCGGGGTGGACCAGGGCCTCAACCAGCAAGCTTCTTCCAGCCGGCTCGGTTTCTAGCTAGCTGTCTCCAGTTTCACACGCCAAGTTGGTTGAGGTCCTCTTCCACTTGCGTGCGCCACCTTTTACGCTGTCCACCTCTACTGCGCTGTCCCACGGGGTTGGATTCAAAGACTTTCCGGGCCGGAGCATTGGTGTCCATTCGCTCAAGATGACCCAGCCATCTCAGTCATTGGCTTTTCACTTTTGTGGCTAGGTCGGTGTCACTGTACAGCCAATACAGTTCACTGTTGTATCTTCTTCTCCATTCCCCATCTATGCAGACGGGACCAAAAATCACCCGGAGAATTTTCCTCTCATAACAGCCTAATGCGTTCTCATCCACCGTTAACTTCTTGGCTTCCTTCTCAATGCTCACAAAAGCAGACAACAGTAACCTACAAAGTTTATCAATAACTTTTCGGAGGTGGACGGCTGTCTTAAGTTAAACCAAGTACTTTAGGATGAGGTTTTATAAATCTTACAAAAAATATTCAAATTAAAGAAAGATACCTACCTACATATTTAAAGTTCCTATAAACATATCCTAACAACTTTTTACACGATGTGTCTTTGTGGAGAAACTGATCAAAGCGTCTTTTCAAAATAGCAGCTGAAGCTTCCTAATTATCAGATGCTCCATTTCCAATCATAACATTTTGCAGAAATTTCCTATTAAGTAACTACATTACATATATTGTTGCACTATACAAAATCTTTTTTGGTTCAGCAGCCGACTAGCCTACTTTCTGAGAAAAAAAATAAGGGTGGGTAGGGTATTCGTATATTTGTATAAACTATATTGCACAATTAACAGAGTTATGGTATAAACCTACCTTACTACTGACAAATAGTAACATTTTTTAATACAAGGAATGAAAAGCAAATAACAGTATATTGAAGGAAAAGCTGCAAAAAAAACCTTCATTAAAAAGTGATTTGTGGGTTAACAGAGGAGAAGGGTAGGTGGTGTTGTATTTAAATCAAACCCAACTTGAAGTTTTACATATATGTATATTAGACTGATTCAAAAAAATGAAAATGTCTTCGATTTTCAATGCCACTAGCTTTTTAGTTAAAGTTTAATGAAATAATATTCCTGGGAAAATGTCAGCCCTTTAAGTCAATATTTAGAGGTTGCTCATCGATACTTTCCGTTTTCCATACAAATCGTATAGGAACTTTTTTTTATTCCTTCTTTATTTTATAACTTTAGAAACGGTTATCATACAGAAATGATTAAGGTAGACTCTGAAAGAAGATTTGATGTTCTTTAAAAAGGTCCTGACTTCTTATCTAATTAATGTACTCCTTCCAAAGTTATTCAAGGTCAGAGCGGTATTCGTGGTGAATTTAAAAGTTTTTTGGATTCCGTGTTGAAAAAATCTGCTATAGTACAAAGTGTTTTGCAAAAGTTGTAACAAAAGGCAAGTGCGTGTGAGTTGCACTCAGACAAGAAAAAAATCAATTTAGAGTGGGGGTCTATTTCCCCCCATTTAGGCGGGAGGGGCAATTTCCTAAATAAATTGGTTTAAAAAAGAAAAAAACATTAAAAATCAACGACAATACTTATAGTGTCCTGCTATTACTTTTTAAAGCCAACAATCCATTATTTAACTTTTTAAAAAAAGTTGTTTTTGTAAATATTTTCTGAAAAAATTAATTTCAAATTTAGATTTAAAAAATTAAAAAGTGATTTTATTTTTTAAATATCTTTTTGAAAAATTTTTCGTTATCAAGTACAATTTTTGTTTATAGATTTCAATACCTTCCTTAATTTTTAATCAGATGCTGAAAACCGCAGGCTAAAATGTTTTGTAGTTTCTGAGAAAATTGAAAATAACAAATACCAAGTTTCTTGTTATTTGACGCCCTGGAATTTAAATTGTTCCTTCCTACAAACACCCAATTTCCAGTAGTAGTTGTAGGTATTTTAATTTTCAATTTTCTCAGAAACTACAAAACATTTTAGCCTGCAGTTTTCAGTAGGTAAATATAGTGTATAAGATTGGACCTAGCACCGAACCTTGAGGTACACCT
Source organism: Dasysyrphus tricinctus (assembly GCA_963921185.1). NCBI lineage: Eukaryota > Metazoa > Arthropoda > Insecta > Diptera > Syrphidae > Dasysyrphus > Dasysyrphus tricinctus. The sequence continues at coordinate 30,788,940 of OY992533.1, read as the reverse complement.
GCTATAATATTATAGGATTCAGGGAACCAATTATTTATTGAGACCTTAAATTTTCTTTCAGACAGGAAGGATTGAATGGTCTTTATTAGGTAGGTACATGTGGAAATTGAGTCTTAAAAGTTTGTGCAATAATGCATTATGCCAAACAGTATCAAATGCTTTCTCAATATCAAGGAGCACCATGCCCGTACTTTTACCCATCCTAAAATTATTTTTTATATGTTTGCTAATTCGATGCACTTGATGCACTGTGCTGTGGTGCGCCCTAAAACCAAATTGTTCAAGCGGTAAAATATTATTTCTAGTCACCTGAGACAAAAGTTTACTCTCAAGAATTTGTTCAAAACATTTGCTTAGTGAGCTTAATAAACTTATTGGCCTATAGTTGCTTGGTGAGTTTTCACTCTTACCAGGCTTCAAAATGGGTATTATTTTGGCTATTTTCCAAGCCTTAGGAAAATAGCTCACCTTCAAACAATAGTTTAATAGAAGTTGCAAAAACTGGATTCCCGATTTTGGCAAACTCCTTAAATACATATTTTTAATGCCATCAAAGCCCGCAGATTTTCTTGTTTTAAGTGCCATAAGTACATCTTTGACATCTTGAAATGAAACATGCCCATAAATATCATTTGAGGTACTTGAGTTTATGATTAAGAATTTTTCAAAAAAAAAAAAAAAAAAAAAATTTTCAAAGTAGTACCTCGTGGCATGATGGTTAGTGCGTAGGATTGTCATGCCAAAGGTGTGGGTTCGATTCCCAGCCGTGCCACCTAAAAAAAATGTTTTATCCGAGGTACTGCCTCTTGCGAGGAACTGACAAATCCTCCAAGAGTATACTTGTAATGAAAAAGTGCTTCTCATTTAGCTGTTCGGACTCGGCAAAAAACTGTAGGTCCCCTCCATTCCTGCCAACAACACGCACACATGAATGGTTGAGAGTTGTAAGTCACTAGGCCCTGGTTCTCCACGAGCTGCTGCACCACCCAATTTAATTTATTTTTATCAAGAATTTTTCAAAAGATATGTCTAAGGGAACTCCAAACCCTCCCCCCCCCCCCACAGCCAAATCCTGGATCAGCTACTGTACGCTCACAAAATTTGGAGCGGTATAAAACACTTTGAGCAAAACGTTCACCAGCTCCCGGTCTAACTGCAAATCAGTAGTTAGTGATGCTTTTAAAATTTTGTTGTTAATTTCAGCCAAGTATATTCAGAATGAATCAACAAAATATTACACTTTGTATCTTCTATTGATGAATGGAGTCACGGCATTTAGCAGTCAGCGGGTGTAGACTACTTGTGAGATAGATTTTTTCCGATATTCAATGTATTTCCCATAAGAGAAAACCAAAATATGGTGTTGAAAGCTTTAATTTTACTAGTTAATTATATATGAATACTTTTCTAAATTATGGTTGCTATGCAATCACAATGTACTTAGTTAGGTATGTAAGATCGAAACTTATGAATAATTTCCTTTATTTTGCAGATGAAAAATGTAAACAAACCTGAATTGTTGTTGACACTTTCCAAATTGGATTCATATCGTCATCGTCAGCCAAAATGATGTCATGTGCATGTGCGTAGTCAGGGAAGGGGGTTCAGCAGATTAGGGTCAATTATTTAAAACCTTTAGATAATTTACTATTGGTAAAAGCGCACTGTGTACCTTTGCGGTAATTTTTTTTAAATAAGGATGAATGTATATTGGCATATATTTATGCATTGTGTTCGTGTATTTGTATCTTTACAAAGGGAATTGAAATTCGAAATCTTTTGTCCAGTTTGTGAAATAGATTCATAATATGTTTAAAACATTACATTAAGAGACTAGTTAAACCTTAGGCCAGTAACACCCTTAATTGAATGCATGGGCGATTCTCAACAAAGTGATACTTTTGTGAGTGCAAAAGTTAGGAAAAAAAATTTAAGATTTCTCAAAATTTTTTGATGCCATAATGATTGTTATGGGGAGAGTACGATAACTTAGCCGCGAAGAAATGATAACGGTTTTTGTAGAACAGTTTAATGCAAGTATTTTTTACTATGGGAGGGGGGTCTATCTCCCCCGTTTGGGCGGGAGGGGCAATTTTATAAAAAAAAGTCCTAAAAATGTAAAAAAAATATTAAAAAATTACGGTAATACTTCCAATAAGTATTATTCCTTTTTTAAAGCCAATACTCTCTCTTTTTAGCTAGTTTTTAAATCAAGTGAAATCTATGCATAGTTTTTGAAACAAAAAAAAATAAAATGCACGACTGGGTCGCACGTACTTGCTCTTATGTTCAAGACACTGCGAGTTTAAGAAAATTGTATATAAAAACATGGAAATTATGAGAGAAAAATGTAGAGAAGCATGAAATACGACTTTTAAATTGGATAAACAACTCTTTTGACAGTTTGATGTGGAAAAAATGAATGCCATCTTAATTCTTGATTGAATATGATTGTATGGGAAAAAAAAATTTAAAATCGTTGGAGCGGTTTTTAAAAAAAATAATTTTTTATATATATAATTCTTAAAACATTTTTAAGAACAAATCTTGGTATGCAAATCTAAAGTATATATTTATGTGTATATTCTATTCTATTCATTCTCGCTATAAATGATGTTGTGTCATGCATACGTTCTAGTGAAATTCTTATATTTGCCGATGATATGAAGATTTTCAAGACAATAAGTGCTGACCATGACCACAGTCTCTTACAGGCTGATATTGACAGCTTTACTTTATGGTGTGATAAAAACAGTCTTTCCCTAAACCCTGTTAAATGTCAAACAATTACTTTCTCAAGAAAACGAGTTTCAAGTGCTTTTAATTATTCTATTTCCCAGCACAAACTGTGCCGTGTCTTTAGCTTCAAGGATTTGGGTGTTCAGTTTAGCTCTATTTTAGAATTCACAGAACACATAAATTATATTGTCAAAAAAGCGAGCTCTATGCTTCGATTTATAAAACGTTGGGCAAAAGAATTTAACGATCCGTATGTTACTCTTTTCTGTATAACTGTTATGTACGACCTCATCTTGAGTATGCCTCTCAAGTTTGGTTTCCCTTCTATGAAATTCATAAAAGTAGTATTGAATCAATACAACATAAATTCATTCGCTTCGCTCTTAAGGGTCTCCCTTGGGCTGATCCTTACAACCTCCCACCATATGAACATCGGATCCAGCTACTGCTGGTCCAAACTTTATATCAAAGGCGGGTAAATAATGGCTTAATATTTCTTCACCAACTTATAAGTGGTCAAGTTGATGCCCCTGACTTGTTAGCCTGTATTGGCATAAATTATCGCGGAGGATCTCACCACCTACGAAGATTTGAACTCTTACACGTCGATTTTCATCGAACTAACTACGGAATGCATGAACCTCTCAACCGTATGTGTAGGCTTTTTAATTTAAATGGTTCCTCAGTTGATTTCAACTTAGGTAAAATGGGATTGAAAACATTGTTTCGAACCAGTGCTCCACGTTCTTGACTGTCTTATCTACTGTTTAAGATACTTTAATTGTTTTTTATCATTGTTAAATTTTGTATTGTTTTTATTTTTGTAATTTTGTTTAGTTTTGTATACTTTTTATTTGTAAGCATGTGTTGGTTTGCATTATTTTACTATTTTACTAACCACTAACACATGCACTTATGATGAGCCTCTGTTTGTAGGTTGCAGCTTGTTCTAAGCTCTCTACAACATAGAATCTGAAGTGTTAAAAAAAAATAAAAAAAAAATTTGAAGAAAAATTGTCAACCCGTTTTTGAGATATCGAATTTTCAAAAAAAAAAATTTGAAACTTTTTTTAAAAATCCAAAAACTTTTTTTGAAAATTTTGATAAGCAATATTATTTGATCTTATCTAAATTTTGTACATAAAAAAATTCATCTAAATCCGTTCAGCCGATAACGAGAAAATTTAAAATACAAAAAAAAAAACGTTCTATGAGAGGTACTATTAATAGTTGCTAAGTGTAAAATTTTATAATTTTTGGTAGTAGATCGTACTTATTTTAGTATATGAAAAAAGTTTAATCAAAATCGTAGGAGTCATTTTTAAGCAAAAAAATATTTTCCTTTGCGGTTTTTGAACTTTTGTATGGAAGGCACCGTTATTTTTTCATAAATGTAAAATTTTTTCTAAAAATATTTTAGAAAGTACTCAAAAAGTCTAAAATACCGAGTTTCAAACAAATCGATCATGTCGTTTTCGAAATATTTGATTTTCCAAAAAAAAATTTGAAACATTTTTTAAAAATCCAAAAAACATTTTTTAAAAAATTTTGGTACACAAAACTATTTATATTATTTGGAAGCTTTTGTGTAAAAAAAAATAATTGAAATCGGTCGTACTGTTTTGAAGAAAATCAAAAATAAAAAAAATGGTTCTTTGGGAGGTACCATTAATAACCATTTCTGAAAAATGGTTTTCCACTAAAACAGAACCTTTAGTAAAATAAATTTATTGAATTTTTTTTTAAGAAAAGTTGTCGAGCCGTTTTTGAGAAAAATACGATTATGTAAAATTGCAAAAACAACTCTTAAAAAAGCATAAAGTATGGTGAAATGTACTTAAACTGGAATAGACGATAATGACACTCTTTTGCTTTTTTTAAATTTTGATTAGTTCTCTTTTTTTGACCATATTTTTGTTGAGATTCTTGATTGTCTACTATGTTTTGACCTCTTGATATTTCTACTTCCCTTTTTTTCCTTAAAAAGTTATCTCTTTTTCGTTTTTGAAGTCTGTTCTTCTGAATGACAACCCTTTTCTTTGTGCTGGGTTATTATTTAGTTTTTATTGAACGGTATAATTTTTTTCGGCTCACCCGGAAAATTGGTAGAAAAAAATATTGTTGCAAGGAATTATTTAATTATATTTAATTTAAGTTCAATAAGTATTTAAATTCCACGGTACTGACATTTACACAATTTATATAACCTCACTTCTCTATGCTTATGAGAAAAATCATTTCCAGGACAATTTTAACTTATGCCGGTAAAAGGAATTCAAAATTCTGATGACCAACCAAAAACATGTTATAACATGCTTAAAAAATACTACCACGGTACTGACAAATAAATTTGTGACATACTTTCATCGCATGAAAACATATTATTCGTAAGGTACAAGAACGTACAAAAAATAAAATGACTGTTGTTAACTATACATAAATAGTGCCTCTTTTAGAAAACCACCATACAAACGTCTTGAAACTAAAACAAAATGGCGGTCCAGCGGGAGATCTTTTAAACTCAAAAATAAAACTAAATCATCGGACAAAATCATTGACAACTTACCAGCTGTCAATACGCTTTGCATTAAATTATATAATTTCTAATAACAATTAATTAATCGAAAAGAAATTTGTATTGTGTTCTTTGTGAACCCTCCAAATACTTAGCTATGCTCTATCCAACAAAAATTGTCAGTAAAGGGAAGATAGGACGTTTGCCTCTCAGTCTGGTTGCATTGGCTTGCATACATCTGTCTCAAGTTAAAGCTCTCACAGGGTTTCCGTACTTTGAATTATAAATTGCCACAAATCGAAGAACAATGTGCATATGGTTACCATTGATACCATTTCAAACATATTTAAAAAAAGATCCATTTATCTTTTTTTTACCACAGCACACCTTTTTAATTGAATTTGATCAAGTAACGCTTTGTGAATGTTTCAAAACTTAGCGCAAATAACTTTTTTCTTCTTAAAGACTAAAATCGTACAAATTTTAAGTGGATTTTATAGCTTTATTCAAATATACAAACAAATAATAAGGGGACAATCAAAACGACAACACTTTTGGCTCTCATCTTTATAAATATTGTTCTCAAAAGCTTCAAAACTGAAAGTTCTTTCATAAAAACCACTGAAAAAGCTCTTTCGTACTGTTGCAACATGGCAAAGGCAACTCTGTTGGAATTTGAATTTTTTGTTTTATTTCACACAGCGAAGGTAGAAGCGAAAGCGAGTAAACGATCAGAATGCTTTTTGCATTGAAAGACGACGCCCCCTACGGGAGACTTGAACACCCCCTGGGGGAGATTTGAACATACCCAAATTGAACGAGTAAGCAATACACAAAACGAGGTCACCGTCTATGATTTTCATAAAACTCAATTGTTACTATATTTAACGTATTATTTGCTAAGAAAAATGTTTTAAAAATTTATACGCGAAAATATTGAAATAAAACTAAAAAAAAACATTAAAAATGGTAACAAACGAAAGTAAATACATAATTTAAATAAACTCCTTTTTGGGAAATACAGTTAGAAGATTGTACGATTTCTTATACATAATTTTAACATTGTTATCTTTGCATTTACTCGTCCAGAACTAAAATTAAATGTTGATCCTGAAACCCTTTTGTTAGCAAATAGAAGGTCATATTTTGCTTCGGATTTCAGGGTAGTCTGAATGAAATATTGCGAGTGGCTCATGTCTCCCGTTTGGTTAAGTCCCCCGTTTTCCCCCTACTATACGGCAAGTTTTGGATTCGTGCAAAACAAAACAATCAAACATGACATTAACATGACATTACGATGATAGAGAACCCGAAAAAAATGGGTGGCACAATTCTGTCTGTCTGTCTGTTTATATCGGGATCTACAGCCTTAACCAATGATGCGGCTTTCCCCAAATTTTGAACTTAAGGTTTTTGTGTAACTCTCCAGAGGGGAAATCAAAACTTTTTTTTAGCTCCAAAAACAACGGTACTTGTCATACAACCGTTAAGGAAAAGCTTATTTATCTCAAAAACGGCTTCAATGAGCCGTTGATGTAGGCATGGTTTACATCTTAGTAGGAACAAAAATTAACAAACCCTGTTATTAACGGTACCTGCTATAAACCGGTTTTTTGGTTTTCGATTTTCTCCTTAACGGGTGAACGGATTTCAATCAAAGTTCTTCTGAAAAAGTTCTAAAGAAAAAGAAATTAAAACAAAAATAAGTTTTGGATTTTTTAAGAAATATTAAACTTTTTTTGAAACTTCAATATTTCAAAAACGGGTTGGTAAATATTTTTGAAAACAGGTTTTTAAATGTATTTTAATATTTTTTTAAGATATTCATCCGAAATTTTTATTTAAATTGTTACTAAAATTTTATATGAAAAAAATAGTTTTTATTAAAATCGCTCCAACGATTTTAAAATTTTTAATCCTTTTTTCAACTAATAAAATGGCATACTTGGGTTTGAGCGCTTAGCTTTTTAACTAAGTAGTTGTTTATACAATTTAAAGAACGATTTAAATGCTTTTTTTTTACTTTTTATATTTATTATACATATATTTTTTCTATATTTACTTGCATATTTTAAAAGTTCTTAAGCTCCAAGCAACTTGAACATAAGAGAATGTACGTGCGATCTAGTCGTGCATTTTTTTTGTTGACAAAATTGAATTCAAAATACTCGCAACTCTAACTACCTACGCTTTGAATTAAATATTCGCCTAAAATCGAATATTTTTATATAGGTATTCTGAATATAAATTTCTGACCAAAACTGATTAGGAATAATGCTAGAAATGTTTGTAGTTGGTAAAGTAAATGAATGATGCTCTTACAAGTTGTACGTATTTTTGGGGGCGTCCTTAAAAAGTCATTGTTGAATTTAAGTTGGTGCGTCCCCTTATTTCTTTTCAAATAAATAAAAAAATCCTGTCAAATCTTAGTTCATTACTTTACCGTTAACTCGGCCCCCAAGACGCAACAAGTTTGTAAAATGTTCAATCGAACTCTGAATTTTTAGTACTAATGGCTAGAAAAATTTAAATTTTGGTCTTTTATATTTGTATCTAAAATTAAGTACAAAACTCATCAAAATAAAAAAAAATCCTCAATTTTAGACCCATAGAGGAAAGAAAAAAGTCTAATTTTCCTTATTAGTGCAGGCTTATTAACATATTTTTACTCGAAAAAAAAGAAAAATTGTTAACAGCAGTTTAACAATTGAAAATGGTGCAGGGGGTTATAAGGAATGTAAAAAAATCTATTTCCCTGAAGCGGATATGGTGGGGGGATTTGGGGGGTGAAAAAGAGGGGGGAAATTGTATTATTGCGTTTTCCGACTAAAGTTGACCCTAAAATGAAAAGTGTTCAATAGAAATGTTCTAGATAATGCAAAAATCTACAACTTTTATACCTATAATTTTCGAGATATTGGCGAAAAACCGTATTTTATTTTTATTTTTGTTTTTTATTCTTCATTTTCCCAAAAATAGTTCAATTTAAATGAAACTTTGTGAAAATATATCTTGTTATATTTTTAATAATCACAATCTTTTTCAAGCAAAAACCATTGATTAGTTTTTGAGATATTCAATTTTGTTTGCAAAAACATACTTTTTTCAAATGAAAATGAACTTCAGAAAATCATCGTACAGAGTTCATTCAAAAATCATTAGTTTTGTTTTGACATTTAATTTTATATAAAATAATGAATACATATATAGTAACCAGGTACAAAAATGCGGAAAAGCAAAAAAATCATTTTGCATCAAGTAATTTTTTAATAATGGTTGATAAATTGTTAAAAAAATTTTGGAAAATGCAAAAACGAATCACACTATTGAATTCTACGGAAAAAAATACATAAAACAGTGTTTTATTATTTGACCCGAGACAAAAGCTTTGCCGATGCCGCAACGATATTGCTAGAAATATTCATTTCAGTACATACAGTTTCAAATGAAAAACAAAAATAATAACACAGGAGCCGACAGCAAATTTTGGGAGTGGATGTACAACCAGAATCTGAGTATAAGGTCTTAAAGGTGCATGTATTCTGAATCTGATATCAAATACCAAAGTTTGGCAGGTCTTTTTCTCAGCCTTTGTGGTTTCCTATTTAAATGTTATGGTCAATAACTCTTCAATGCACTTTAAGAACAATTCGAAATGATGCTCTGTCATTTTCCCTTAGTCTGAAGACTTTTATCTTGATGACCCAATCAATAGGACCCATGATATTAGCTTTTTAAGCAAACCTTATCGGTTTTTTTTTTATACTTTATTTTGTTGATTTTTGTTTTGTTTGAAATATTTGAAAAAAGGGGTGATAAGGTCCGCTTAAAATGGTTATATCTTGAGTTTTATATACAAGACTATCATGATTGATTATTTTCTATAAATGTTAATCTAAAAACAAAACTAATGATCCTTGAATGAACTCCGTTCGATGATTTTCTGAAGTACATTTTTCATTTGAAAAAAAGTATTTTTTTTGCAAACAAAATTGAATATCTCAAAAACTGATTAATAGTTTTGCTTGAAAAAAGTGTGTTTATTAAGAATATAACAAGATATATTTTCACAAAGTTTCATTTAAATTGAACTATTTTTGGGAAAATGAAAAATAAAAAACAAAAACAAAACAAAAAATACGTTTTTTCGCCAATATCTCGGAAATTTTGAGGTTATATTAAAAATGATATGATGAAAGTTGTAGACTGTCATGCCGAAGGTGTGGGTTCGATTCCCAGCCGTGCCACCTAAAAACAGAAATGTTTTATTCGAGGTACTGCCTCTTGCGAGGAACTGACAAATCCTCCAAGAGTATTCTTGTCATGAAAAAGTGCTTCTCATTTAGCCGTTCGGACTCGGCAAAAAACTGTAGGTCCCCTCCATTCCTCCATTCCTGCCAACAAACACTCACACAGGAATGGTTGTGAGTTGTAAGTCACTAGGCCCTGGTTCTCCATGAGCTGTCGCGCCACCCAATTTATTTATTTATTTTTATTGAACACTTTTCATTTTGGGGTCAACTTTAGTCGGAAAACGCAATAATACAATTTCCCCCCTCTTTTTCACCCCCAAATCCCCCTTGCAACACCGCTTCTGGGAAATAGATTTTTTTACATTCCTTATAACTCCCTGCACCCTTTTCAATCGTTAAACTGTTGTTAACAATTTTTTTTATAAATGTGTAAAAAGCCTGCACTATATGTCTATAATTAAGGAAATAACTGCCCAAAATTTGTCTCTAATACGCCATTGGAAGAAATTATGGGGGTGCACCATCTTGAAATAAACAGTGACCTTTATAATGACCACCCTACTAATTTTTGTTGAGAACTACGCACGCTCCCAGTAAACATTTCTTAATACAAAATTCAATAAAACTTTATTTATAGTACTACTTTCTAACCTACTTATTTTTACATTTCTTTAGAAACCACAAACTTATTATAGAATCAGATATAGTTTTGCGAAGGTGTAATTGGTTTAAATTAAACATTGTCAAATCATGTGCATTTGAATACATAATTCGATACAAAAAAGAGCATACTTAAACAAATTAGAAAACCAGTGGATAACAAATCCACACCTCTACATTTATTTCAATCATAATTTGTTGAATAGCTTGACACGTCAATATTTCCAGTCAGAAATGCAATCAATACTTTGACTGATAATCTCAGAAATATAATGAAGAAAATAAAAAGTAAACACAACAAAACAACGAACTGGGAAAATGTAAGGAAAAAAAAGAAACTCATTGAGGAACTTATATGGAAACTCAGAAAAAACAACTAAGCGAAAGAGCTGAGGCATGAACTTGAAGCGGTCTTCATCCTCGGATTGGTGCGAGTTGATCGTTGGTGGTGTTTGGAACCGTGAGTGGCTATTATGGTCAAGAATATAACCGGAACTTGTTTTACATTTCACAGTTAGACAGTGATATTCTTTCCGATTTTTTTTAAACTTACACCACCATGACTGTTTCCCGATGTAATGTATATTGACAACAAAACAGGGAAGAAAAGAGTTCTTTAGATAAAAAACATAGCTTGGCTTACATGCAAATCAATTACGTAAAAAAACCTTTCTATTAAATGTTTGGTTTTAGCTCTGTTTCCTAATGTTTCATTATAGGCTATTGAATAAACCGGAAAATGAGGGATATAAAGGAACAATTACGAATATGTTTGTTAGGCCCATAAGCATGTTAAAACCAAAAATTCTACTAAATACACTCATGTGCTTCTCAGAGAATGGTTAACCTGGCCTCTTTTCAATATGTTTGGTATAACTCGGAAACTAAGCCGAATTTGACAATTTAACTTTCGAAACTTTTGTTCAAAATTAAATATCCCGTCAAAATAGATGGTTTCAAAAATTATATAAATTTTCTTGCAAAAAAAAATTAACAAAAATCAGGAAAAAAATCGAAAATTTAAGATTTCTAAATTTTTCCACAAATTGCGCATTACTGTTTTTAGAGCAAGAATAGCCTCAAGACATACCGAAACAAAATAAAGTAGAGGCTCAAGGCTTTAATATGGCATGTTAGAAAAGAAAGTTTGTATTCAAAATTGACATATATATTCCCATTCAAACCTTACCATTTCTTATCATTTTGCGCAGTTTTGGCCGGAAAGCCTCTTTTTCGGTACTTCATGGCAAAGGAAAATGGGCGCATATGGGGATTGGTTCAAATTTCCACCACAAACGAAACTTATGCAGTTGAATAGTTCGATTGTTACTTTGGCGCTACAAAAAAAAACAATTGGAGCCAAAAATAAAGTACAACGTACACCTGTCAGCAGGTACTGAGAAACAAATCATGTTGGAATTGATTTCAATTGATATATTTTAATACCACAAATACAAGAACGCATAAATTCAAAGGTTAAAGGGAGCGTAGATGGCGTTGACCGATGGTCATATGAATAATAGATATTATATGGATGTGTGATACAGATTCATTGAGATGGAGAAGTATAATTTCCAATGCGCGTACATAAGTGCACACTCTTTTTTTAATTTTTTTACTGTAACTTCTGACTTCCATTGTTTTTAGTTGCAGCCAGTGCACGATTTGTCGATGTTTAAAATGTCGAGTTTAAAATATCGACCATCATAATGCCGACTTTCGAAAAGTGGATTGTTTAAAATACCGACTGATCAAAATGTCGACTCGTATGAAGTCGATTTTGAAAATATCAACTCGTAAAAGGTCGACAGTGGCAAGGTAATGATTTTCACATGCATGTGACTTTCATTCACTTTGCCACTGTCGATCAACAAGCCACTCTCGGATAACTGTTCATATCTAATATTTATCGGAGGGAAAGAATTGTTGCAATATATATAGGTATATATATTGTGATAAAAAAAATTAAATGAACAAGATTCTATTGATAGTTCCCAAATGAAATATCGGTTAAAGTTTCAACTCAAAATATTTTGAAAAAGAATTTGAAGAAAATTGAAAGAAACATTTGCGTGAATTGCACAAATCGTTTAACAGAAATAGAGTAAAGTATTATATCAATCATATTAACCTGCATCCTGCAATCATCCGTTTATATTGTCATGACGAGTAGAAACAAGACCGTCATAGATGAAGGACCTGACTGACTGTGTGATCTACATTTAGATTGAATAAACTTTATATAAAAGTCTAAGCGTGTTTCATTAAATACTACAAATAAATAAATACTACAGGTGGGAACTAGACATGAAACAAATCCTACTGGAGGGGGGTTGTATCTTCCCCCGCTTGGATGGGATGGGCAATTTAATAAAATATTTGCTTAAAGTAGAAAAAAAGAAATAATTAAAAAACAACCGCAATACTTACAGTAACGTTTTGTAGCTTTTTGGAAAGCCAGAAGTCCATTCTTACGGCTTGTTTTTAAATTAAGTTTTTTTGATGAACAGTTTTGGCAAAAAATTGTTTCAAACTCAACATTTTGAAGAAAAATTATTATTTTATTTTAAAATTATAGGTTTGAAAACAGATTTTGCTGAAATTATTTATTCAAAGAACTTTATTTAATAATCAACTATTAATATGGACTTCTGGCTTTCCAAAAAGCTACAAAACATTACTGCAAGTGTCGCCGTTGTTTTTTAATTAATTTTTTCTATTATATTTATTCAATTTGTTTTATTGAACATAATATATACAATTTGGCTTACAACTAAAAAGATACATTGAAAAATTTACATTTGTTGGCACATAGGGGGCCTAACTTTATACTATGTCTTAGGCTTGTTTCACACATATACGGTTTCATTCGGTTCGGTCTGTATTCGGTTCGTTTTTGGTTTCAGTTTTTATTTTCACACATATACGGTTCCTATAAGGTTTGTATTCAAATATCAATTTTTAATTCCAAAAATATCAACATACTTCAGCACTAGTTGTCAATTCCAAATAAAAACGAACAAAAAAAACCTTATAGAACCGAATATGTGTGAACGCTACGGTAAGTTTGTGTGCCCTTGAAACCGAATGAAACCGATTCGTGTCGAGGGGACGTTCGGTGCTATTCGGTTTCTAAGGTTTTTATTCCTGCCGTTTTCATCGGTTCACACTTATCAGGTCCGACCGAAAACGAACCGAATACAGACCGAACCGAATGAGACCGTACATATATGTGTGAAAAAAGCCCTAAGGTTTAAAATTTTACAATTATATAAAATACATGTCAAAATTAATTTAAGCGTCGGTTGACTCTTTCATTCTCGGGGTGTTCCATCCCGGTTGTCTAGTGGTGATTTTGGTGTGGATTGTTAGGAGGTTTGGCATTTAGCCGCGGTAGTAGGCTGACCCTGTGTCAGCGTAGAAGGAAACAGTTTCCTCGTTGTCTATGGGGATAATGTTGTCGTCCAGGGTTTCCATCACACTGAGGTACCTCGGATCGGGTTGTCGTTGCTCGGTGGACATACTTCTTATCAGCTGATTTGGATAACTGTGGATGTTTGTAGAGAGCACTAAGTACCTGTCCAGAGGGATTATGTTCGCTTCTATGTAGAGGTGTTCATTCCTGTAGTGTTTCCGTCGCTGGCGGTCGAAGTGTAGTCCGGTGCAAATTCTAAGTATTTTTATTTCGAACACTTGAAGTTCCTTCATGGTTGTCTTGGAAATTGAGAACCAGACTGGGAAGCAATAGGCTATGACTGGCCGCAGGAGTTGCTTGTGCATCAATATTTTCGTCTGTTGACTTAATCCGGTTCTTTTTCTCATCAGGGGGTGTAAACGATGGAAGACCCAGCTGGCTCTTTTAGCACACTTATTGAGTGCGGGTTGAACCTAAGCAACTCATTGAAGTGGATTCCCAGATACTTGACGTTCCGTTTGGCAGTTATGGTGGATCCATGTAGGAGTCTCAGAACGATGTTTCTGCACTTCGCTGCAGTGCAACTGCCTGTTGAGGGTCTCCTGAAGCAGACAAGTTCCGATTTAGAAGGGTTGATCCGGATGCCCCATTTCCTGTAGAAATCAAAGAGTCTATTGATGTGAGCCTCTACTTTCCTCTATTATATGCAATTATTTTATTAAATTGCCCCTCCCATCCAAGCGTTGCGGTGGGAGATATTACCCCCCTCCAGTAGGATTTTTTTCTTATGTACTTCTCATCTACATGCTCTGAATTTTCGGCAGATTTTGCGCGAATTTCCAAAACAAGGGGGAAATTTAATTTAACTCAACTGCGACTATAGGGGATGAAAATAAAAATCTGAAAAAATTAGGGATTTTTTTTTCTTCATTTAGAGCTGATTTAGGTCCATCCAAATAATAAAACTAAAAAACAAACATTACAACGACCACCCTAATGTACATACATTCGGTCAGCTTTTCACATTTAGTGTATTTGTTGTTTTTACAAATTTTTATATAAATTGTTGATTAACTCATTTTTATTCTTAGCGATATCTTTTAGTTGTAAATTCGTGTTAATTCGGCGGCAAGGGAAAGACACTAAAAATTTTCATTAGCTTAATTTTCAAGTTTAGGTTTTAAGTTTGGCTAATGTGTTATATTGATATATTGCTCTCTAAAGGTACTGAAGAGTGCTAGGACGCCACTACGGCCCTAGGCTCAATGAAAAGAAAATCCCCATGCACACCTCCGCGTGGTAGAAAGCGAGTATCGCTAACTTGCAGGGGGAACAAATGGATGCCGGGATAAGCAGACAACCCAGCAGTCCTTGTGTCTAGGAACAAATTGTCCTCGGAATGGTTAAAAGCCCCCTAAAGGCGGATGAACTGCAGGTGGCGGTCAACGGCGTGAAGGTAAGTCTGTGTGACGGAGGAACCTTTTTTTTGACCGGCCAACGGCAGCAGCAGTAGCGTCTGTAATCCATATTGGGCGGCTACAAAAAGCGTCTGTTTTCCCATATAGACTAAGAGCCCACAGCAGATTTTGGGTGTGAACGATAGCAAAAAAAGAAGTATAGGTGCCGAAAGCTCCAATAAAGACTATTAAAAAAATCAAAGTCTTGCAGTCCACAACTGGGGCCTTTGCGAGAAACAGTGCATGGAAAAAAAAAATATGAATGCAACTTCGAGGATAATCGTGTTAGCCGAAATTGGTTTTCACTCATCCCTTGAGAAGCTCCTCGGATCACATATCATGGAATCTGAGACCATTTGAGTATATAGTTCGCTCTACCGGACCGTTTAAAAAATTCAAAATTCTAAGTGAAAAACGGTTTTTTTAAACAGTCTGGCAGGGCGAATTAAACACTCAAATGATCTCAAATTCCGTGATATGGGATCCGCGGAGCTTATCTAGGGAGGGGTGAAAACCAATTTCGGCTTACACGATTTTCCTCGAAGTTGCATTCATATTTTTTTTTTCGATGCACTGTTTCTCGCAAAGGCCCCAGTTGTGGACTGCAAGACTTTGATTTTTTTAATAGTCTTTAATGGAGCTTTCGACGCCTATACTTCTTTTTTTGCTATCGTTCACACCCAAAATCTGCTGTGGGCTCTCGGTCTAATAGTGGGCGGCCTCGAGCAGTTAGATACGAGCAGGTTGAGCGTAAAATGCTTCGCCTCAAGATCAGTATCCTGGGCATTAGCGGAAGTAAGTGGAGAGCAAGAGCTGAATACAGATCTGACACTGGACAACCGAGAATGCTGTATTCCGGGGAGGATGAAAGAGAGGGTGGCAAGGTTTTATGTTAAACGAAGAAGTGAATGAATTAAGTTCAAATAAAGAAGTTTAAGTGAAAAGTTAAAAAAAAACAAAGGAACGCGAGATGGAAAGAAATGGCTTGGGGTCACGGAACGAAAATGGCGATGTGCTTGTCGACTTTCGTAATGCGAATCGTCTTGTTCTAGGTGAGACTGTATTTTAGCATATGACGTGCAACAAAATCACCTGGACGGCCAAACTGAAAACCAAATAGACCATATCATGATGCAGCAGCCATGGAGGAAGTCTATGTGTGATGTTCGAAGTATAAGAAATGCCGATGTGGGAAGCGACCACCATTTGGTTCTGATGATCCTCAAACTACGCACCGCTGCTGTACAAAGACAAGCGCAGGAAACAGCAAGGAGTCCAAAATTCAATACGAATGCTTTGATTGACCCCAACATTTGTCGTACCTATGTAACCACCCTTAATGACAAATATTCGTCATTAAACGGTATTCAACACACAACAATTGATGAGCTGTGAGCTGAAGTAAAAGGTGTTTTTACGGAGGCTGGATTCCAAACTTTGCAAATCGTTAAAAATTCATATAAATGCTGAAGCAGATGTTCATCGCCTTGCACATAAGACGGTATATCGCTGTGTGAGACGTGACAAGAGGGTGAGGTTGGATGGACTCGCAGAAAATGCGGAAAACGCTGCAAAAAAAAAGAGATATCTGAAAACTGTACCAAATATCCAAAGATACTATCGGGACAAAAAGCAACACCAATCATAGACGAACAATCCTGAGGTTTGCACTTGCGGAGGTAGCAGGTTTTTTGCGTCCTCTCATATTTAAACCATATGTTTGTTTATTTTCAGAAAATTACAGATTAAATAAAAGCTTATTATCATTTATGGAGTTGAGCTCACTTGAACTTTTAACTTGAATTATAAATATTCAGTCACATTTTCTTCACATTCTATTTATGATCTAGTAAAAGGCTCTGCTAATCTTTTCCGAAATTTTATGTCCCTTTGGTCCTTTATCATTAAAACTATAAATTCGAACGTACTCAACCGCGCCAAGATATTTGCCTACACCCGTTCTCCCTTTTCTCGGCTTTTAAAAGGTCTGACCTTCAACAAGCTCAAAGCAGAAAGGCGGCGGTGGCGTACCTATTCAAATGAACGAAAAATGGGCTACGATTTAAAAATTAGTTTAAAAAATGTTATTAAAGCGTGTAATGACGGTAGGTTTAAGATTGTCTGTTTTCCTATTCTCTCCTAAATCGGATGCTTTTTCTAATGCCATTTATAAAATTTTATTTAGTCCACTCAGTACGGAGTTTTAATCGAGATGGCACCACAACTTAAAAGGCCCTGAGTTAACTCACCAAATAAGACGAGTTAACTCGGAGTAAACTTTCGATTTCAATTGACTGAAAAACACGTTTTTTCAGTGCGAGATCATCCTAGTCTCAGGGTTAAACTTGAGTTAACTCCATAAACGTGTCAATTGAAATCCTAAGTTAACTCCGAGTTAACTCCTCTAATTTGGTGAGTTAATTGAGGGCCTTTTAAGTTGTGGTGCAATCTCGATTTCGATAAGGAAAGTTATTGTTAGTGCAATTTCGCTGTGGCGCCATTTCAAATCTGATGCGTAAAAGGCATAGAAGGGTGATATCCATAGTATCGCACATCGTTGGCCCTAGATATTTGACAACTGAGAGATAAAGTTAATCCTCAACTGAAAAACTGTTCCTGAGGTAACTCGGGGCTAATTCATTCTCAGGATTAGCTAGCTCTGCATTTAACTCAGAGTTAATCCTCAACTGAAAAATTGGCCCTAAGAAATATGCATTCCGTTAATGAATTTGAGGTTCTCATGAATAGCTTTTTTCTAAATGTACACATAGTGAATGTGTCCTTAACTATAGTGAGTTTGGTCTTAACTTATGTTTTTGGTAGCATGGTTCAGTGGGTAATGAATATGTACCCATTAACAAAATATCTACGAAGTATGAATACATACTACATCTGAGCACTACCAAAAAAAATTAAGTACATACAGGCTGTCCTGTAAATATTGAATAACCTTGCAACTGGTTATAGCAGGCCATAAGACCTTTCTAGAAAAAAATATAAAAAACATATTTTCCCAGTTGTTACTTACTTACTTATTTAAGGTGTCCGGGGTGGACCAGGGCCTCAACCTGCAAGCTTCTTCCAGCCGACTCGGTTTCTAGCTAGCTGTCTCCAGTTTCGCACGCCAAGTTGGTCGAGGTCCTCATCCAATTGCGTGCGCCACCTCTTACGCTGTCCACCTCTACTGCGTTGTCCCACGGGGTTGAATTCAAGGACTTTCCGGGCCGGAGCATTGGTTTCCATTCGCTCTAGGTGACCAAGCCATCTTAGTCGTTGGCTTTTCACTTTTGTGGCTAGGTCGGTGTCACTGTACAGCCCGTATAGTTCGTTGTTATATCTTCTTCTCCATGGGACCAAAAATCACCCGGAGAATTTTTCTCTCAAAACAGTCTAACGCGTTCTCATCCATCGTTAGCAGTGTCCATGCCTCTGCACCATACATCAGGACCGGGATGATAAAGCTTCTTATACAGGGACAGTTTAGTTGCTTGAGAGAGGGCTTTGCTTCTCAATTGCCTTCTTAGCCCAAAGAAACAACGATTGGCAAGAGTAATTCTTCGTTTGATCTCAGCAGTGGTATCGTTCGCTGAGTTTATAGCGGATCCTAGGTAGACAAAGTTTCTGACCACCTCAAAATTATAGCTGTCTATAGTGACGTTCTGTCCTAAACGTCGGTGTTGGGTGTCCTTTCTTGTTGACAGCATATATTTCGTTTTGTATTCATTCACCGTTAAACCCATCTTCTTGGCTTCCTTCTCAGTACTCACAAAAGCACCACTGACATCACGCTTTGTTCGTCCTATTATTTCAATGTCGTCAGCGTAAGTGAGTAATTGGACGGACTTTTGAAAGATTGTCCCTCTAGTGTCCACGTGAGAGGTTTGCACTATTCTGTCAAGAACAATGTTGAAGAAGTCGCATGACAGCGCGTCACCTTGCCTAAAACCTTTTTTGATATCAAAGGTGTCGGTGAGGACCTTGATGGAGCAGCGTGCATTCCCCATCGTCATCCTGCACAAACGGACGAGTTTGGCAGGGTTGCCAAAATTAGACATTGCTCTATATAGCTCGTCTCTATAGATGCTGTCGATGGTGGACTTCCCAGGCCTAAAGCCACACTGATATGGACCTATCAGGTTGTTGACGAATTGCTTCAGGCGTTCACAAAGTACGGCTGAGAAGATCTTGAAGGCGATATTAAGAAGACTGATGCCTCTGTAGTTGGTGCAGTCCAGAGGATCGCCCTTCTTGAGGATCGGGCAAACAATGCTGAGGTTCCATCCATCGGGCATGCTTTCTGGTACATACTCCTTAAAAATTCATCGCCAACCGCTTTGAATAGCTCAGCCGCAAGGCCATCAGTTTCAGCGGCTTTATTGGACTTAAGTTTAGGTATAGCTATCTTTACTTCATCAAGCTCGGGTGGACGGAATTGTTGGCCTACGTCGTCCAGGTTGAATGGTGCAATCTGCATGGTAGCGGAATTCAGTTCGTCATCGCCGTTATACAATTTGCAGAAATGATTTTTCCATATCCTCAGCACCGACTGCGATTCTACTACGATCCTGATCATCCTTGCAGGCTTCGGTACGGGCCTTGTAACCCTGGGAGGTTCTCTTTACCTTTTGGTAAAACTTCCGAGCTTCATTCCTGCAATGGCATCCCTCTATTTCCTCTATCGCACGCTTCTCATGCTCTTTCTTTTTCCTTCTTAGAAGCTTGTGTTCCTCTCTCCTCTTCTGCTCGTAGAGCTCGCGAGCAGCTCTGGTAATTCTATGCAGCACCGGTTTGTATGACTGTTGTTTTCGGTATTCATCGTCGAACCAGGGGTTTCACTGTGGTGGCCGTGCAAGGCCCAGCACATCAGACGCGGCATCTCTGATGGCTTCCGGGCAATTCTTCCACTGGTTCTCGATACTTGCAGTTTGTGGCATAGGACTATTTAAGAGGGTGCGGGAGACTCGATCGGAAAAGGACCTGGTGATTTCTTGCGACTGTAGCCGTCCAATGTTAAACTTCCTTACAGTATTTCCCTGCTTTGGCTTTGGTCTGGATATCCGTAGCATTTCCTTGGCTACAACGAGGTAGTGGTCCTAGTCAACGTTGGCTCCTCGGAACGTTCGGACATAATTGATACTGGAGGAGTGCCTTGCGTCGATCGCAATGTGGTCAATTTGGTTAGCGGTTGATTGACCTGGAATTCGCCATGTCCCTTTGTGTATATCGAGATGCGGGAACTGCGTACTAGCTGCCACAACGTTTCACCCCGCAGCAAAGTCGATTAGCCTGAGTCCGTTATCGGAGGTGGTGTCGTGCAGGCTATATCTTCCGATTGTGCCATCAAAGACGTCTTCTTTTCCTAGCTTGGCATTAAAATCACCCAAGACAATTTTAATGTCATAGCTAGGGCATTGCTCATATGTCTTGTCCAAGAGCTCGTAGAACTCGTCCTTGGTGTCGTCATCTTTCTCCTCTGTGTGGGCATGTGCGCATATGAGGCTACTGTTGGCGAATTCCTTGATGCGAACTGTCGTGAGGCGCTCGTTCACATACATAGTTGAAACTCAAGGCTTCTTGCCTAAGTCTGCCTCTAACGACGAATCCACATCCAAAGAGTAGAGACGCTGCCCTTGTAGTCACCGTAGTAGATGTCGCAGTCTTTCAGTTTTCTTTTGCCTGGCCCATCCCATCGCACTTCTTGGATGGCGGTGATGTCTGCTTTGTAGCAGTCTAGGGCTGCCGTTATATGTTCGGCTGCACGTGGTCTATTGAGAGACAGTACATTCCATGTGCAGATCGGAAGTTCGTTGTCCTTATTTCGTTTGCTTGGTTCGTCAACAAAAAATCCGTCCGTATCCGAGGCTTGTTGTTGCTTCGCAACTAAAGAGCTTTACCTGGAGGACCCAGTTGTTACTATGTTATGATGTTTTTTCCAAAAGTTGTTAACAAGTACTACTTTCCTCAAATACGTGCCCGCTACGACCATGGATGAACAATTTTTACAATTTTTTTATTTTTGTAATATTCTAGAATAACTGTTGTAATAGATAGGTGGTAAAATTTAATGGTAGTTATTGCATTTTTTTAAAAATAGTTTTTCAGTACAAACATTTATTTTCGAAAAAGTTTGACCACCTCTAATAAATTAAAATTGTATGAGAATATAAATGGCCGCAGTTACTTAAAAAAGTTCTTTAATTAATGCACTTTCCAAAATGGTATAACACATGCTTGCGTATTAACAAAATAACCAAGAAAATTTGTCAATGATCTAATAAAGCAGCTTTTAGCATTTTCGCAAAATGTATATTAAAATGTTACAATATCCTCCAAATTTGGGTTGGACAAAGATTTTCTCTTTTGTGTAAGGGAGTTCAGTGCAAGTATAAAACTCGAATTTAGGTGTTGAAGCCCCACCATTAGGCCACCATATTGAAAAACGATCTCTAAAAAGTTTTCCGTGGCAACTTAAATTTTATTATTCTTAGAAAAAAAACTTTGGTACGAATTTGTAGCAAGTTCAATTCTCTTCAATTTATGTTACAAGGATATGTTATACGATTTTGGAAAGTGCATTAAATAGACAACTTTTTTTCATGTTCTTATACAAATTTAATTTATTAGAGCTGGTCAAACTTTTTTGAAAATAAATGATGTTTGTATTGAAAAAAATATTTTTAGAAATTATATGTAATACGAAAAATGCAATAACTACCTACTATTAAATTTTACCACCTATCTATTAACAAGGTTACTGTAGAATATTAAAAAAAAAAATATAAAATAAAATTTGTTCATCCATTGTCGTAGCGTTCACACTTTTTTTTTTTTTCCGTGGGTAGGTGCAAAACCTGCATCAGGCTCTATGAGGACCGGAAAACGCGTGCTCATAGAAGTGTGAGATTCTTACTACACTAAGACCACCTCCACTTCCCGATTGCAACTAAGTTGAAACTTATCTAGCAATTTATTTTTAACGAAGTTAAGTAACGTGTTGCAGGTAACTTTCCGGTGAAAGTTCCTGCTTATTCCGCGATTTTAAAGCGGTTTTCCTTTCACCGCACCAAGTCGGAAGGTTTTGTTCTTTGCAGACGGCGTACTAAATTCGACTCGTCAAGAATGTCAATAATCGTTGGATTAGCGTGATCTAATAGCCGATTTCTATGTTTTCACGCGAAACTCTTTATTTCGTCTCGAACCGTTGGAATCCCGAGATCCCTGTGAAGATCTTCATTTCCTATATACCATGGTGCATTTACAAATGACCTAAGCAATTTATTTTCAAACGTTTGTAAGTTATTTAAATTTGTATCGCAGGTACAAGCCCAGAGTTGTATACCGTAAGTCCAGACAGGTTTAAGTACCTGCCTGTATAAAATCAACTTATTATCAATACTAAGCTTAGAATATTTACCGAGTAGCCAGTTCATATCTCTTAATTTACTTTTTAATTCTTCGCATTTCTTTTTTACGTGCGGCTTCCATTTTAATTTCGCGTCTAGAGTCATTCCCAAATATTTTGCCTCATTCGCCAATGGAACACGACCGGTATTTAGAAAGACGGGCAATCTATTTATTTTTTTATACGTAAAGTCCACGTGGACTGACATTTGTTCATTGAGCGCTATTCGCCATGTTTTTGTCCACTCATTAACATTATTAAGAGCATTTTGTAATTTAATCGTAGCTTCGTTAATCGTTTTGCCTACTGCTAGTATTGCAGTATCATCAGCAAACGTTGCTACGATAGTGTCTTCTGTTTGAGGTATATCACGTGTAAATAGAAGGTACAGAACAGGACCTAAAACACGCGTTCACACTTGAGGAAAGTAGTACTTGTTAACAACTTTTGGAAAAAACATCATTAGGTACATAGTAACCACTGTGAAAATATTTTTTATATTTTTTTCTGGAAAGGTCATAAAACCTGCTATAACCAGTTTCAAGGCTATCTATTATTTACAGGACACCCTATATATTCCGCTAGTCTGCCTTTTTTTAAACAAAATGTAGCGACTCATCCGGAACTGCTATCATCTCTCTAACAAATACCTGTATTGCGCGGAAAGATTAAACCTATACAATACACATTTTTTGAGAAATAAAAAGCTAAAATGTCAGCTTGTGTTTTGTATTGGCTTCTGTCATCACGAGAATAAGAGTCACACCTTAAAATCCTATATACAATACACTCTTGCAAACATTTTTATCGTAAGCTTGTTTGGTTCGATATTCAGAAAATTCGCCAGTATAGATTTATCTCTAAAGGTTATCAAAGAAGAGCCAACCTTCTTAAATATCATCCTATTTCCCAATTTAACAAATTTATTCACAACACAATGTTATAATACTAAACGACGAAATAACTCTTTTGCATGACATCAAACATTATTCTACAATCCAGCAATTATAACACCATGCATAGCATAGAGCATACTCGCATACCACGAAGCAGGTGCGATGAACTAGCAAAGTTAGTATTTTTATCTTTATTCGTAACAGTTCACTTAATTATTATAGAAAGATTTGGCTAGGAAAAGATAAATATAATATCTTGAGCAATTATTGTTTATATGAGCCTCAATTCACTCATTCATACATGATGTAAAGGAGCTTCAAATAGAGACCAATATAAACGCTGATTGTGTTTTACACTGAAAATAAAATTGTTCTGATTTGTACTTTTTATATTCTTGAGGTTGGTTTGAAGAAACCAAACAACTAACAGCAAACACAATTTTTGAGTTTAATGCCCAAAGTGTAATCAAAGCGAATCATTGACATATGACAGATACACAATGCTAAACAACAACAAAAAACTGCCGTCAGCGAATGTTTCGCGTTGTTTTGGGAGAGTCTTTAGACTTCAATTTGCTGCGTAGATGAAAAAAATTTCTGTTTTCAAAAAAGATAAACAAAACAAGTATGTTTTTTAACTGAATTCTTCCGACTTACGTAACTACCTACATACTTACTCATTTATGTATGCTCACAAGTTACTCAGCTAGCCAGCTAATTTTAATTTTTTGAATTTAATTAAAGTTTTGATACATTATGGTTCATGGAATATGAAACTTTCTTGAAATTTGTTCGATGTAAAAAAAAGCAATTGTTGGGTGTGCTACCGTTTTGTTTGCAGTGTATATTCTGACATGCATCCAATTGCATCGTATGCACGAATTTTATGTTAAACCTTCTTTTTTTTTATTATTCGAGTATTGTATTGCATGATCAAAACATGGAATGAGATTGATTGTACGTAAACCAAATTTAAGAAATCTTCATGCTGTGTGTCTTTGGTTAACATGTAAATATCACAATGATTCGGTCAGCAAAAATGATTTAAAACAATTACAATCTTTTCGATTTCCATTAGGCTTTATCAGCAATCTTAACACACGCAGTCAAAGCCGGATAGGTGCACTACAATAAAATTGTTCAAGCTTGTGACTTGTGAGGTACTCAACTAGTAACAGCTATACATATCAGCATGATTGGTCGTGCGTCGTTCATATCTCATATTGAAATAAGCAATAAGGTATACACTAAACGAACACATCGAATTTGAAATCATTTAAAAAGCTTTGAAAACCCCTGAAACAGAAATAGAAAACAGACAAAACCAAGTGATGAAATGGTCAATTCAAATTCAAACATTTCAGACAAAATACTTTATTTTTTGTTACTTCTAGTGTGTTTGCTTTTTTCCTCCATAGAAGATTTTAATCTATTTAATATTTAATTAAATTTGTGCTTTTCTTAAACCAGGGAACCAACATTAGGCGTTTTTTATTGGTAAGTGTATAGGCAGTGCAGCAAACGGTTAACACAGTATCAGGGACGTGCCGTGGTGATTTCAGTAAGGTGTGCGCTAACTTTTGTTTGCAATGAAAATATATTTTTTTAAAGCTTTGCACACAGCACACGCGTGCCAAAACGATCTTTTTTTGGCAAATTAGTCGTTGAAAAACACAAGCAGATACTTCAAACAACAATATTTTAAGTGGTTACAGAACTTTCTCACTATTAGTTTATTGAAAAAAGTAATCAAGGTCAGAAAAAGTACAACACTGCCACAGCGCCAGAGAGAATAGATTACCACGAAATTGTTGTTTTTGCTTGTTCTGTAAGAAGTGAAGGGCCTTGGAACAGAAATATTCAATAAGTAGAAGAAGTTTGAGAGTAAAAAAGATTTTTTTTTCAATTTATAAAATCAAAGCAACAAAATAATGTTTGAAGTTATTTTAAACATCTTAAATAATTGTTTTGTCAGTTGTATTTTGTTTAAAAAAAATTTTTAACATTCTGGGCCATTGAATAATTCTACCTGTAAAATTTAATTGCTAAAAATTATGATATTTTTCGCTTGGTTTGCTATTTTGCTTTTTTTATAATTAAAAAATGTGTATTCACCTTTTTTATATCTTAAATTAGAGTAAGATCCCAGGACCGCCAGACATACGTCATTTTATCATAGCTGAATTTTTTTCTGTGAATGCACACTAGGGTAGGTATGAACGAATGGATAATACGAACCTTGAACCCGGGTGCGTTTCGGAGGTATTAAGTGCTAAAAGTGCATAAAATTGATGCAAAATTACGTTATTTTATCAAAGCTGGTTTTTTGATATGTTTTAAAGAAAGTTATGATTAACTTATTTTGAAACTTACCAGACACCTACATGGGTGCACAATGTCAGCCAGACACCATTAAAGGTGCCAAAAAAAAATCGTGAAATTTTATTATAATATCAAAGCTGAATTTAATATATGTTCTTCGGGAAACTGTATATGTGTATTTCCCAAGCTGCCCACGGAACATATTATGCAATATAAAACTTAACTTTGATATTATAACGTAAAATATACGATTATTTTGACAACTTTGGGGTTTCCCAGTGAATCGAAAGCCCCATTGCAGGTGCCTGGTCGCTTGAGAAATATTGTGAAATAGTTTTCCGAAGTGCATGAAACGTTTGCTTTGACACTAAAACGTAAACTAAAATATTTGTTTGAAAACGTCAAAGGTATCTGGCTGACATTTGGTCCCTCTGTAGGTGTCTTGCAGCTTAGGAAATGTATCGTTACAGTTTCCCGAAGAATATATATAAAATTCGGCTTTGATATTATAATGAAATTTCACGATTTTTTTGGCACCTTTAATGGTGTCTGGCTGACATTGTGCACCCATGTAGGTGTCTGGTAAGTTTCAAAATAAGTTCATCATAACTTTCTTTAAAACATATCAAAAAACCAGCTTTGATAAAATAACGTAATTTTGCATCAATTTTATGCACTTTTAGCACTAAATACCTCCGAAACGCACCCGGGTTCAAGGTTCGTATTATCCATTCGTTCATACCTACCCTAGTGTGCATTCACAGAAAAAAATTCAGCTATGATAAAATGACGTATGTCTGGCGGCCCTGGGATCTTGGTCTAAATGTTTTTACTTCAAAAAATCAGTACACTTCCCTTTTCTTCTAATTTTGTTAAAAATTATCAAGCAAAGGAATTTTTTGTCATGATCCCCCAGACCCCAGCGCTGAAATGTGAATATCACCGTCCATCACCACTGGCGCAAGGCAACGAAAATGAAATAGATACAGAATTGTCAACGTAGCGAAGTGCAGAATGACTGGCTGAACAGAATAGAGTGCTGCAACTGGAATAGCTGTCAAAAAGTGTCGTACGTGATTTTTTACGCGCCCACAATGCAGCATTACAGCTTTCTGACATTTTAGTATCGAAAATGAAAATGAAAACGAAAATAAAAATGAATAATGATGAAAAAGAAGCTTAAATGCTTTACGTCTTTATGAGTGATTGAAAAGAGTTTAAAATCACTTTAACCCAAATGTAAACACTTCTAGGCCAGTAAATAGAGAGGTTTTACCCTACAAAAGGTCGGGTAGTTCTAAATTTTTGATATGTTATATGGTATGGTAAGTAGATGAAAATTCCAAAATTCCACAACCACGCCCCCTCCGCCCCCTTCAAAATCCTGGAAAAACTACAAAAAATTGGCACTTTTTTCAGTTTTTTGCTTATAACTTCTTTCCGGTATATTTTTACAGAAAATAATATATTAATACTTTGTAGACAATAAAATTTCCTACAAATATGACCTAGAAAGTATTTTTGTAAAACCACAACAATCAGCGCTATGGAGCTCCCAAAAAAGGCTAAAATTTCGTATTTTGTAAGATTTTCAGTTTATGCCCTCTTTACAGCACAATAACTCCTTAACCGTAAAGTTAAGGACAAAATTTGTCATAATTAATCTTGTAGATAATTTAATTGGCTACCAATTTTATGCAACTACAGTCGATGTCCTCTAAGTCGAACTCCCCCTAAGTCGAATTTCCCTCTAACAAGAATTTTTTCACCATGTTGGTTGTATACTCCTCTCAAATTTCCAAACTTATTTATTTCTCTCTAAATCAACCTTTTGCAAAACTCTTTAACTTGAAATAATTTTGATATCCCGTGAGAATTCAGTTTAGAGGGAGTCAACTGTATTTTCATTTTGTGACCAATACAATTGGTTTTCTCTGACTACACAATCCCACTGCTGAATTTCGATAAAAACTTTGAAATAACCATACCTTTCCAGATCCACCTGGGAGGATGTGGAATTCTTAGATCAATCAATTCATTTCTACACCGACGGATTGAAGACCGACAATGGGGTTGGTGGAGATGTGTACTCTGATTTAAGTCTCTCATTCCATCTTCTAATCACTGTAGCGTATTCCAGGCCGAACTTCTAGCGATAAAAGAAGTACTATCTTGGCACAAAGAAAACGTGATATCAACCTTCTCTGATAGCCAAGCTGCTATTAAATACCTGGACTCCGTCTCTTCAAACTCTAACAGCCCTTAACTGTCGATCATTTCTGTTGGAGATGGCGCAACAGTTTAATATTCACCTCTGTTGGGTGCCGGGTCATAGTGACATTCCATCAGGTAAATGTAAAGCTGATGAGCTCGCTAGAAGTGGAACATTACTACCCATTTTACCTGAAAAACTAAGTATTGGTATGCCCATCGCTACGTGTAAACTTTTGCTGAAGCAAGAAGCCTTGGAGAGAACAAACATTGGGTGGGACAACATCACTACTTGTTTGGCGACAAAACAAATTTAGCCAAGCCTTGACTTAAAGCGCTCCAAGTGTTTAAAATCTCTAAGCAGAGTGCACATAAGCTCTATTGTAGGTGCCATAATGGGGCACTGTTTAAAAGGTAGGCACGCATCGCGGCTTGGCGTACTTTTAAATGATTTTTACAGAAGCTGTATGGACGAGGAGAAGGAAGAATCGATTCCTCACCTTCTCTGTAATTGCCCTGCTCTTTCACACAGACGTAGGCTCCACTTAGGAGGTTACTACTATAACGATCCTAGTGATCTGGCAAGCAAAGACATTTACAGTCTTGCACGCTTCGTCAGGAGCTCTAAATGGTTTCACGAGTGAGGAAGATTTTTCAAGATGCATGTGGTATCACAACGGCCCAACTTTGGTATAAGTGTCAGTATTAATCACTGACATCCAGCTCTACCTAACCTAATCTAACCTAATACAATTGGTAAATGTATGCAAATTTTGTCCACGGAGGAAGTCTTGTCTTCCATCCTACTCATTGGAATACAAATTGTAGGTAGTTATGATGAAGGACATTAAAATGAATGCCAGTAAAAGATCAAAAATTCTGAAAATGACCAATGAACTTTAAGTCGAGACGAAAAAATGCTTTTGGAAACCACTGCTTCTAATCTATGTTTGTCAAAAAAGGTTCAACACTCTTTTTACGCTCAAGACACTCCTACTCTCGGTAAGATGAAAATCAGTAATGAAAACTGATACTGGGCTCTTTGGCAAGTAATACTCGTATTATTTGACGGATTTTTGGAGGAGAAGGCACAAACGTGAGCTCAATGAGCTGTTCAAAGACAATGTAGTCCAAAAAATCAAAATACGTCGACTTGGCTAAACTAGATTGTGCGAATGGGAAACAATGCTCCAACCTTTTGAGTTTCTGAATCCCAAGTTGAAGGCAATAAGGACGATCAAACCTCGAAACACCCGAATTTTCATAGTTTTTTTCCGAAAATATTATGTTTTAAAAAAGTGAGAGCGGCAGTGGGTGGAAGTTAATTGTATTGGTTTTTCATCTTGTCAATTATCATGTCTATAAATTTCATCAAAACCAGTACCTATGTATGTGGTTTAGTTTTTAATGGAATTTTGGGCACTACCTCCAAAAAATAGCGACTAAAACACCGGGTTCAGAATATCGTGATGTCTATCCAAGTTTTCTGATTCTCCTATGTATACTTCAATCGATTAAGGTGGTTAGACAAATCGGTAATAAAATTTCTATGGGACTCCAGTACACTATAAAACAGACAGAAGAGAAAGTGAGTTCGTAAAAACGTTTGGATAAAAAACACTTTCTCAAAACTCACAGTACCTATTCCAAATTATATTGGTCACAAAATTAAAATACAGTCGACTCTCTCTAAGTCGAAATCTTCAAGTTAGAGAGAATTTTGCAAAAATTCGATTCAGAGAAAAATAAATAAGTTTGGAAATTTGACGAGTATACAACAAACATGGTGAAAAAATTCTTGTTAGAGGGAAATTCGACTTAGGGGGAGTTCGACTTAGAGGACATCAACTGTAGTTGCATAAAATTGGTAGCCAATTAAATTATCTACAAGATTAATTATGACAAATTTTGTCCTTAACTTGACGGTTAAGGAGTTATTGTGCTGTAAAGAAGGAATAAACTGAAAATCTTACAAAATACGAAATTTTAGCCTTTTTTGGGAGCTCCATAGCGCTGATTGTTGTGGTTTTACAAAAATACTTTCTAGGTCATATTTGTAGGAAATTTTATTGTCTACAAAGTTTTCATATACTTTTTTCCGTAACAATGTACCGGAAAGAAGTTATAAGCAAAAAACTGAGAAAAGTGCCGATTTTTTGTAGTTTTTCCAGGATTTTGAAGGGGGCGGAGGGGGCGTGGTTGTGAAATTTTGGAATTTTCATCTACTTACCATACCATATAACATATCAAAAATTTAGAACTACCCGACCTTTTGTAGGGTAACCCCCCTATTTTTACCTCTATTTACTGGACTATTCGTTTTGCTCGCAATTTTGAAACGTCAAAAAAGCTGCAAGCAAAAGTTAAAAGTTGGCCAACTTGTCCAGCTGCGTCTGCAGCTACGTCGTGTTCTGTTCGCATCATTGAATTTATGTGTATTCAAAATTTTGACAGCTCTTCCAGTTGCAGCTCCAGTTGCAGCTACGTCTCTATTCTGTTCAGCCAGTGAAGGACCGTCATCGTTGTGCGCTCGATGAAGTTGAACACCTTAACAATATTACTATTTAAATTTCTATAAGGAAAAGTTAACTTTGTGTTGTTTTTTTTAAATATTTGTATGTGGATTTACTTCACAGTGCACATATTAAAGGAAATATCATTAGCGTTTTCATTTTTGTTCAGTTCTGCGCATATATCAAAATCAGTAGAAAATGGTGGATATCGTGATGTGTGACTGAAATTTGTTGTGTCTTATGTGCAGTGACGTCCTTAGGCATGGGCCCGGTGGGCCAGGACCCAGGGCCCCCTGAACTCCCCAAGTATATAAACCGATTGTTATTTTTGAAAGTAGACACATATATTCGAAGTTCAGATTGGATTTATTTGCTCTAATAAAATAAGTGATAGAGCATTATTTTTTCATCCTTATCATGAAAGACCACTTAATACTCTTAAAACCTTCTAAATTTTTTCACAAA
The DNA here is from genome assembly GCA_963921185.1 of Dasysyrphus tricinctus. NCBI lineage: Eukaryota > Metazoa > Arthropoda > Insecta > Diptera > Syrphidae > Dasysyrphus > Dasysyrphus tricinctus. Next base: position 30,758,092 of record OY992533.1, on the reverse strand, counting down.
AAGAGAATATTTTAAGTTATTTTGGTACTTTTGGTACCAAAATGAAATTCAAGAAAAGTTCAATTTTTAAATAAAATGACCACTATTAAATAAAACTACATCTAACGCTTTTTTAGGTTAGGAACAAACAAACGAATGAAAAAAATTAGTTAATCTTTTAAATACAAAGTCGATCACAGTTATCTATATAATTTTGATATTTTGGTTTTCTTTAATTCCTTTTTTTTTGTGAAAAAATTGCAATAAA